>CM077812.1:49603029-52051779 GCA_039764185.1 Tamarix austromongolica
AGCCGGTTTGGCTCGAAATGGGAAGGAAAATGACGGGGGAAGAGAGAGAGGGAGAGGGAGCAGGTGGTGGTGGCAGGTGCAGGGTGGCAGTCGGCGCTCGACAATGGTAGAAGAGTCGGGCGTGGGAGGAGGAAGAAAGGAGAAGAAGAAAGGGACGGGGCGGCTGGACCGGCGCAGAAAAAGAAGGGAGCCGGCCGGTTTAGGGAGAAGAAAATAAAGGGGCATTTGGGCTGGAGGTCGGGCTTGCGCGAAGGAGAAGAGGGAGGAGGCGCGAGAGACGGGCCGAAGGCCCAATGCGCAGGGAGAAGGGAGAGCAGGCTGGGTGGGCGGACGGCCCAAGGGGGAGAAAAAGAAAAAGAGAATAAAGAAGAAAAGGAGAAAAGGAGAAGGAAAAGAAAAAGGAAAAATGGGAAAATAGGGGAAATAAGTTAAATTAATTTATAAAATCATAAAAACGTAATATTCTTGATAAATTATTTAATTTAATAATTTAATTCATTATAATCTAAAGTATTAATTTAAAAAGGATGAAGTGGGTAAAATGTTAGTTTAGAAAATTATTTAAATAAAATAATATGATAAATAGCAAAATATTTATTTTTAATTTATTAAATACTTTTATCCAAATTTACATACTCTAAAATCTATAAAATAATTAAAATAAATAATCTTAAAGCAATTTTATTCCAAATAAAAGTAATTTATTAAAATATAGGTTTTCAAAAATTTTGGGGTATTACACCACTGTTGCGGAAAAATGATCGGTTGATAGCGGAAGACATTTTCCTTCCTTGTATGATTAAAATGGGCAAAACAAAATAGTAGAAATAGAAAAATAAAGACACCGAATTTTTATATGGAAAACCCTTAAAGTTGAAGGGAAAAATACGAATCTTCCACTATGATGATAATAGGATTACAAGTAATTCTTCTCTAGTATGAACTAGAGGCTCACTCAACTTCTTTACCCAAAAGAGGATGGATTACAAAGGATGAACTCTCTCACCAACTAAGTGGTGGAACACTCAAACTTCGCTTGAGAAAATATGAGAACTTTTCTCAAGCACCTCACTTTTGTAGTGACTCTCATTTTCTCTCTTTATGTAGAGGATTGCTTACTTTACTTGATGATCTAAGCCTTCCCAAAGACTCCTATTTATAGGAGTAAAAGGGGGAAACCCAAAAGTCAAAAGATGACTCTTGAATGCTCTCCCATTAAATTAAGCCAATGAATCTTGTTAACTTATACATGATAAAATGCACTTGCCTTATCAAATTTTCAAGAGGTACAAATTATTAATCATCTTTATAACTCATGCATCATCCCCATTATTATTATTATTATTATTATTGGAAAATCCCCTTAATTAAGGAAGGACCTCAACACTGCGGAGTGTATATATATATATATATATATATATATAGCTACAGCAAATCAAAAGTCCAAAGAAGTTAAAAGATAATTTCACCACTAGCTCACTTAAAATGTGAAAATGAGTGACTAGCCTTCTACGAGGAACGAAGTCGATGGTGGCGGTTCCTCCTGTAACGTCTACTACGACAAGAACAACGGCAAGCTAAAATTAATACTAACCCATCACCCAATAAAAAAAGACATGAATACACTTACATACTTCTCATAATTTGTGATTGTCATCCCCGCACAAATCATTTAAACTTATCGATTAACCTATCACATAATAGCATATAGGGTCATGAGAATATGCATATCCCCGCACATAAAAGCTAACACGATATCGTGATTGTTGATTTATCACCCCGCACTAAAAATCCACCATCTTTCTTTAGTCTCTCTCACACCTCTTATTGGCTTCTGCTACGAGCGCTCCCCCGTCCCCACCTCCTTTAATTTCCTTTTCCCCTTCCTTTTCTTATCTTCTCTGCCTCGACAAACTAACTAATTCAGTCACGAAGCCCATGCACCGCACCTTAAATTAACTTATTTCAACCTAACACCCTTCCCCCACATTATTCTGTAAACCACAAAAATCGCACTAAATCAAAATCCTTACTCAAGGAAAATCATGTCTGCACACGTAGAAGACCCATCTGACCAGCAACAGCCTCCACCCAAATGGCCGCCATCCTCCTTCGTGCAAGTCATTTCTTCAGAGTTAGGGAAGCAACGAGGCTTAGCGATCCCTTTGATGGTAATGAACTTGGCATGGTTTGGCAAGATAGCCATCACAACCTCGTTCCTTGGACGGCTTGGGGAACTCCAACTGGCTGGGGGTACCCTTGGTTTCACCTTCGCAAACGTCACCGGCTTTGCTGTCCTCACTGGCTTATCTGGTGCTATGGATCCCATATGTGGTCAGGCTTATGGAGCCAAAAACTTTAGGCTCCTCCATAAGACCCTCTTCATGGCAACCTTCCTATTACTGCTGCTGAATCTACCCATCTCCTTCCTCTGGCTCAACATGGACAAAATCCTCGTCTATTGTGGGCAGCCGGACGACATGATAGCAACGGCTAAAAGCTATCTGTTATTCCTCATTCCTGATCTAGTCGTGACGTCTTTCCTCTGCCCTCTAAAATCTTACTTGAGTTCGCAGGGCATAACCGTTCCCATTATGCTGAGCTCTACCCTGGCCGTTGTCTTCCATGTGCCGATCACCATGTTTTTGTCTAAATCGATGGGTCTTCAAGGCGTTGCAATGGCAGTGTGGGTCACTGACCTCATAGTCACCGTCTTACTTGCTTCCTACGTGCTTATCATGGAGCATAGAAGGGAAGAGAGTCAGAAGGAAGGTGGATGGTTTGAACAAGGGACTCAGGACTGGATCAAGCTGCTGAGACTCTGCGGCCCCTGTTGCCTCCTAACCTGCCTCGAGTGGTGGTGCTATGAAATCCTCATCCTGCTAACAGGACGACTGCCCAATGCTACACAAGCTGTGGGAATAATAGCCATTGTGTTTAACTTTGATTACCTCCTCTTTTCCATAATGCTATCCCTGTCCACTTGTGCATCCACACGGGTGTCCAACGAACTTGGGGCAAACCAACCAAACCTTGCTTATCGGTCGGCCTGCGTCTCCCTTGGGACGGGTATGATATCGGGCTGCATCGGGGCCGCAATAATGGTCGGAGCTAGAGGTGCGTGGGGACACCTGTTCAGCCATGACAAAGGAGTCATATCAGGGGTGAAGAAGATGATGCTTCTGATGGCTTTGATTGAGGTGGTGAATTTTCCTCTTGCGGTATCCGGTGGAATTATTCGCGGAACCGCTAGGCCATGGCTCGGTATGTTTGCAAATCTAGGTGGGTTCTACCTGCTGGCTCTGCCTTTAGGAGTGGTTTTGGCTTTCAAGGTTGGTTTCGGTCTAGGAGGGTTGTTGCTGGGATTTATTGTTGGGGCAGCGGTTTGTTTGATTTTGTTGGTGATAGTTATTGCTAGGATTGATTGGGTACGAGAAGCCAGCAAAGCCCAAAGACGTGCGTGCAAAAATGAAGAGAAAATGAAGGAACAGGGCGGAGACGGTGCAAGTGAGTGTATTAATCATACTTGATTCGGGGGCTTTAGAGGCGATATGATCCCACCGTCAGGTTTTCCGCAATTCATTTCAATGAAAGCACAGGAAAGAACAGACAGGCTAGTTATATTTGGTATCCGCCTTTCAACCCTATAAGTTTTTAAATTTATTGATCGGGATGACAACATTTCACACTATGATAAACGGACGATCAGATGTCTCGCGCTTTACAGATGGAGGCTGGTTACAACTTACAACAAGCCATGGCCTCTCAAAGGATTTAACCCTGTCCGCGTAATTTTGATTGTGCTAATAAAGGTACAAGGAAATAAATCGCAATACAATACAACTATCAATTAATTATTGCATAATTTTAGAAGAACCCAGTCGACGAATGGTGAAAGAATAATATGCGAGGAAACCATACCCGAAAATAATAATTAACCATCTTTACATCTGGTTTCTAAACTAAGAGAATTATATTAGTTGAAAGGTTATAAGCTAATCAAAAGCTTCCCGAAAAATTTTTAGAAATTTTTTAAAACTTTTCAAGAGGGTCATCCATCTTAAAAATTATTCCACATCTAATACGTTTAACTCTGGAATTCTTAGGATAAAATTACCAAAAAAATAATATATCATGTTGATATAAGTAGCCATATTAATCCTTATAACACTCCCCTTAATTACATTCAACCCACTCAAAGAATGTAATGCCATCGTTACAACTCAACCACTAACTATCTTAATATAGTTTATCTCAAGAATCATCCTGCTAGGTGGTTGAACGGCTCATCTAAGTTCAACACACGATTGTGGTTTCGCTCTAATACTAGTTGTAATACCCCGAGTCAATAGAACCATGCAGGGGATACTTTGAAGTGATTTTGGATCGATCGGCTGACCCCACAGATCAACACAAATCCTTTTGCTTAACTGTGGAGTTATTAGGATGGAATCATCAAAAGGATGGTATACCATATTGATATAAGTAGTCATATCAATCCTTATAACACTACGCTCAATTTGGGGTATTACATTCCACAAATCAATCTGAAAGCACTCCAAAGTAGCCCCCATATATCCGTATTGAATCGAGGTGTTACACAATCTCCTGGTTCAAAAATTTGCTCTTTTCTATGCTTATTTGCTTTCTTCTTATTCATTTCATTAACCCTTTCAATCCTAGACCTTACTTATTCATGCAATTTTTTGAATTCAATGGCCCCGTGCTTGGCTTCAAAAATGGTTTGTGCTTCCATGGGGAAAGGAATGAGATCAATGGGAGTGGTGGGATTTTCTCCATACACCACTTCAAAAGGTGAGTGATCAGTGACATAAGTAGGAGATTGATTGTATACAAATTCGGTGTGGCTCAGTTTGGTGTCCCAATCTCTTAAGGATTTGTGAACTAAATTCCTTAAGAGTATAGTGATTGTGTAGTAGGTGACCTTGGTTTTTGCCGTTGGTATGTGGGTGACAGGCAGTACAAAAGAGAAGTTTAGTACCCAACAATATCCATAAGGTTTTTCAGAAGTAGCTTAGAAACTTAGTATCCCTATCAGAGACAATTGTTTTCCAGATGCCATGTAACCAAACTATCTCTTTGAAGTAAAGATCAACAATGTAAGAGGCATCATTCGCCTTATGACCGGGGACAAAGTGGGCCATTTTGGAAAACGGATCTAGTGTCACCATAATGGAGTCATTTTACCTTGTTTTTTAGGCAATGCCACTATAAAATCCATACTCAATGATCCCAAGGATGGTATGGAATAAGTGAAGGAGTATAGAGTCCTTAGTGGAAGTGAATCTTGGACCTTTAGCAAGTAGATCACTTTGCCACTAGAGATTGTACATCTTCTACCATCCTAAGCCAATAAAAATGTTCCTAGAGTATATCACAAGTTTTGATTATACCAAAATGCCCTGTTAGACCTCCCCCATGCACTTCACAAATTAATAGTTCTTTGATGGAGCACTTTGAGACGTACAACCTGTTTCCCTTCAAAAGAATTCCCTTTTGAACTAAGTACGAACCCCGAACCTTGTCTTGATCTTCTAAGTGACTTGAAAAGTCTTCATCCTTCTTGTAAATCTCCTTCAAACACCTGAATCCTAAGATTCTTGCTTCTAATAATTATAAAATGCAATATCTTTTAGAGAGGATATCGCTATGACATTTGTGTATTTCAAGGACTCATGATCCGTATGTAATACAAATTGTGATGGCCTAAGGTATTATGACCAATGATCTAATGCCCTAAAAATAGCATAAAATTCCTTATCATAGGTGTTATAGTTGGATCTCAAGCCATTGAGTTTCTCACTAAAAAAAAGCTATTGGTTTTCCTTCTTGTAATAAAATTACTCCAATGCCCACTATGCTTGCACCACGCTCTATCTCATATACCTTATCAGAGTTGGGAAACTTCAAAAATAGAGCCTTACTTAATTTGTTTTTTATCACCTCAAAGGCTTCTTGTGCGGAGTTGGTCCATTTGAACTCCCCCTTTTTGAGGCATTCCGTGATGGGTGCTAGAAGTGTGTTAAACCCTTTTATGAACCTCCTATAAAAAGAGGCAAGTACATGAAAGGATCTAATGTTGGTAATGGATGTAGGTGTTGGCCACATTCTTATTACCTCCACCTTTTACTCATCCATGGAACTTTTCTTAAAAACCAAATCAAAACTCACCCTACGTAGCGTGAACCATGCGCAACATCAATAGGGGAGAAGAGAGGCAGGTTCGTGCTAATTGGTTGGGGCAACGAGTGATGAGGGATGATGACAGTTGGTTCTATAAGGTGGAGGGTGAAAATGACATAAAGGATCATAGGGGAGGATAAGAAGAAAGAGGAGAAGGCTCGATGGTGGCTGCTAGGTGTTGTGGTGCTGCAGGGTGGTTTGGTGCACAAAATGCCTGGGATGGTTATCCAATCGGAGTAGTGGAAGATGTAGGGAGGAGGGCCTTTAGAACACGGTACGGGCACTATGAGTTCATGGGTATGTCTTTTGGGCTCACCAATGTACCTTCCATCTTATGGATTTGATGATGAAGAATTTTTGTCCGTTTCTCAATTAATTTGTGGTGGTTTTCATAGATGATATCTTGGCATACTCTCAGAGTATAAAGGAGCACGAGAAGCACCTACATGCAAGTTTTTTCATTCTTTAGAGAGAATAAGTTGTATGCCTAACTCTCTAAGTTCTAGTTTTAGCTTCGAGAGGTAGCATTTCTAGGGCATATGGTGTTAACAGTATGAGTTTTTGTGGACCCGGCTAAGATCTTGGCAAGTACCAAGTGGAAGACACCCACTAGCATCCCCGAGGTTTGTAGTTTATTAGGTTTGACTGGGCACTACAAACACTTTGTTCAAGACTTCTCAAAGGTAGATTGTCCTTAACAAACCTTCTAAAGAAGATGAACAGCTTTTAGTGGGATGATACATGTGAGGGAGCATTTCAGGAGTTGAAGTGGCATTTGACTACAACATTGGTTTTGACTCTACCATCGGGTTCTAATGAGTTTGAGGTCTACAACGACCCTTCTAAGTATGAATTGGGTTGTGTATTAATGCAACATGGTAAGGTAGTGGCTTACACTTCTCATCAGCTGAAGCAACATGAGCAGAACTACTCAATGCATGATTTAGGGTTAGTAGCCATCGTCTTTGTGTTGAATATTTGGAGGCATTATCTGTATGAGACTTAGTGTAGATTCTACACTAACCATAAGAGCCTCAAGTATATATTCACTCAGAAGGAGTTGAATATGAGGCAAATAGGGTGGCTAGAGTTGGTGAATGACTATGATATCAAGTTGACCTATCACAAGGGTAAGGCCAATGTTATTATAGATGCCTTGAGTAGGAAGACATCACTCTCCTTAAGTTCTATTGTGTTGTCTAGTAGGATGCTAGAGGAGCTTGGTGAGATGGGGATAAAGATGATTCAGCATGGTGACTTAGGAGCTTTGATCAGTGCATTGACAATTACACTGACGGTTTTTTATGAGATCCAAAAAGGACGGCCTGGGGATGTTAAGCTCGAGAGGATTTGATAGAAGATTTAGAAATATTGAGTTGAGGGTTTCTAGATTCACGAAGATGGTAGCATTCACTATAAGGGTTGATGGTGTATACCTCCAAGTTACACTGATATAAAGTGCTAAATTTTAGAGGAGGGTCACTCTACTCCATATTTCATCAACCTAGAAGGGGATAAGTTGTATAAGGACCTTAAGAGGATCTACTAGTGGCCTTGCATGAAGTGAGAAGTGGCAGAGTTTGTGTCAAGGTGTCTGAACCGCTAGAAGGTTAAGATCGAGTACCGGAGGCCTATAGAGTTGGTTCATCCTTTAGATGTTCCAAGGAGGAAGTGAACTTCCACCTTAATAGATTTTGTGAGTGGGCTACCGAGAAATCGTAGCGGGTGTGGCACAATTTGGGTTATTGTTGATAGGTTGACTAAGTCAGCAGTGTTTGTTCTAATGAAGCCAACTTGGAGTATGGATCATCTAGCCAATGTGTGTATGAAGGGTGTGGTGTCTAGGCACAATACACCTACCTACATAGTTTCCAACTAATAGTCGAGATTCCTTTTGCACTTCTAGGGGAAGTTATTGGAGGCTATGGGCACAAGATTCAGGATGAGTACTGCCTTTCACCCAGGTACAAATGGGAAGAATGAGAGGACAATTTAAACACTTGAGGGTATGCTACGGGCTTGCGTGTTAAACTTCTGGGGTAGTTGGGAAGATTGTCTACATTTGATTGAATTCTTGTACAACAACAGTTACCATGCTAGAATAGGGATGTCACCCTTTGAGAAACTATATAGATTTAAGTGTCAGAAACCCTTGTGTTGGAGTAACATCAATGAGATTGTGATACTTGGACCAGAGATGATTGAGGAGACGACGTAGCAGGTTTGGTTGATCTAGGATAAGATGAGAGCAGTTTAGAGTTGCTAGAAGGGTTACACAGCTTAGGGATGCTGAAGTGATGGATTTGAGCCAAAGGATAGGGTTATGTTGAGGGTTTCATCCACCAAAAGGATGTAGATATTTGGTTGGAAGGGTAAGCTAAGCCCTAGATACATCAGTCCTTATGAGATTCTTGATAGGGTTGGTGAGGTTACATACCACCTAGCTCTTCTATCAAAATTGGCCCGAGTTCATAACGTATTCTACATCTCCCAAATGAGAAGGTACATTGCAAATCCATCCCACGTGATCAGACTAGATGAGATCGAGTTCGATGATTCTTTATCTAACGAAGAGAGTTCGTTGAGAATTCTCAGCACTAATATTCGATGAACCCGCATGAGCTCATTCCTGCTCATGAAGATCCTTTGGAGCCAACATGGAGCAAACGAGGCAACCCGGGAGACTAAGAAGGACATGCATAAGTTACACCTTGAGCTCTTCAGCTTGGGTATGTTAGGTTTTAGGGTTCTCTATCTTTTAAGGGGGTAGTCCCCAGTAGTATAGCGTCCACTTCAATAGAGTTAACAGCCAATATCACCTTCCTTGCATCCTTTTTTTCTTCTTCCCCTAACCTCGACTTCTTAACTTCAGGGACGAAGCCTCTTTTGAGGGGTTAGTGATGTAATACCCCAAATTTTATCTAACCCTAATATCAAATAATTAATATCGTAACCCAATTCTAATATCAAAAAATTAATATTTCTATCTTACCCTAACTCCATAATCCTAAATTTTATCCTAACCCTAACTTTTATTTTGAGATATTAATATATTTCCTAACCTAGACCTAATATCGAATAATCATTTAATTTAATTATCCTAATACCCTAACCTAATTTATCTTAAACTAAACCTAAATCTAAACCCACAATTTTTTCATTTTTTCTCATTTTTCTTTTTCTTTTCCATCCTCAAATTTCCCTCCTAGCTAGTTTTTCTTTTTCCTTCTTCTTTCCCCTTGTGTGCATGCCATGCTTCCCTTCCATGACCTACACACACTACCCTCCTCATCACCGATCAACACCCTCTTTTTCTGTGTGATGGGTTTCATTGACAAAGATCACCCTCCCCCTCATGTGTGCATGTTTGTGTATATATACCCCATTTAATGTACCAAACCACCCTTCTTCTCCCTCTATTTCTATCAAAATAATTTCACCCCAACACAACCTTCCACCCTCCTTCATTCCCTTTCCTTGTTGTTGCAAAAACAACACCAAAAACCCACCACCACCGAGCCCAACTGAGGCAACAACACATACACAGGAAAACTATGTCATTCTCTCACCTTATCCACCAACAAAACTCCATGCAAACTGCTCCCAAGCACTAATAAAATTCATCGAAACCCACCCCTTTTTGGTCAAATCCACCGAAACCCACCCTCCACCTTTGGCAAAAATTACCAAAACACCCCTACCCTTCAACCATTTCTATTGAAACCACACCCCCTTCGGTAGCCATCGCCGAAGCCCACACCCCCACCCCTTTGGCAACCATTAGTGAAGCCCATCCCCACCTTTTAGCATCCACCACTGAACCCCCCTTTTTTTTGCAGTTTTGTTGACACTTCCTTCAAACCTCGATTTGGTTTTCCCCCATTATTTCACCCTTCCATTAACTTAAACCCTCCTTAATTATATCATTTAATTCTAATTAATTTTTTTTATTGTTCTTAGGTGATATTCTGGAGATTCCATAAGAGGTATGATAGGATAAGTGTGCTTAGAGACCAGAGGCTCTTTTATAAGGATACTAGTCAATGTTTAGGGTTTTGTGTATTATCATGTTATTGCTATTATATTTTTAAGTTCATATGGTTAATGATGTTTTATGATAATATGGATTTTATGGTAGAAAGAGAGTATTAATAACAAAAGATGTGTTAATATGATCTCACTACACTAAGTTATATTTTTGTGGATAAGTATAACTTGCGGAAGAGTAGTATGGGCCTAATAAAATATGATAAGTGGGAAATAAGTGTATTTAATATGAGTGATGGTAAATGGAAGATTTGAAAATAATGACATTGAAGATATAAGACTTTCATAAAATAAGGGTTTTCGGCTACCTATAAGGGCATTTTGATCAATATGGGTTAATACAAAAATTTTAGTATTTAAACATTTTAGGTGGATGAAAATATGCTAATAATATTATGCGGAGTGATTGGAGTGATTATGAATGTCATAAGTTTCTCAAAATGAGAAAATGACCTAAATTAGGAATAGTAACATTAAAATGGTAATGTTATTATCAATGTGTAAAAATTTAGAGTTAGACCATAAATTTTGGATTAATGTTGGTATTTTGGGGATATATATTGAATTTGGTAATTATATGAGCCTTATGGGTAAAATTATGACTTACCTGTGAAATTAGAGTTTTAAGAATAGTAACTTTTGATATGGGGTTATTATCGTATGTGTAAAACATGGGAGTTAGGATTTGAATTTTGGGTATGTTAATGATAATAATATTTTAGGAAGATATACTATATTTGGTGGGTATATGATCAATATAGGAGGAGTTATGCCTAAAGTGTGAATTTAGGGTTTATGAAAAAAAATAAGCATCTTAACCTTTGGGGATCGATCTTGTTATCTATATGATGATGCCTTTCTTTCCTTAATTTTTTTTTATACTTATAAAACCAATCACGAATAAGATTCTAACCATTTAAAGTGAAAGAGCACATGAGTGGGACCGAGGTGTTAGGTTCGTTCCACTAGACGATAATAGTGGTTAAGGTGTGTTGTCCCTAAGAGGTGCTTCAGTTCATTCCACCAGATTAAGAATAGTGGGATCCAATACTCAACATGAATAAGAATATGAATTGAGATAAGAAATAAAGGATAAGACATTAATTATTTAAAGTTGAAGGTTATGTGAGTCGGGACTAGGTGTCGGGTCTGTTCCATCAGACGATAATTGTGGCTCGGGTGTGTTTTTCCTTGAGAGGTCCTTCAAATCATTCCATCGATTAAGAATAGTGGCACATGAGTGTTTTTTCCTAAGAGATGTTGGATCCATTCCACCAGACAATAATAATGGCTTAGGTGTGTTATCCCTGAAAGGTGCTTCAGATCATTTCACCAGTTTAAGAATAGTGGGGTCCCTGAACTCAACATAAATAAAAGAATGGATCATGTTATATTCTAATAATATAAATATGGACCAATATTTACCTTGCATTGATTTTTATACCTAGCATGTATACTACTTTCTGTTGTGAATGCATGTAATTATGTGTTTCCTTATTTCAACTATATATTTTTTTTGGTAAGTAATTTAATTTTATTACTTCCATATAGAAAGAATTACAATCTCAAAACAATATAACCTAGCAAGAATTTTGACTATATTATTACCTTACTTAGTACCTAGCGTACTGATCATACTTTTCATAGGTGTTGCTCATTCCCCCGAGTAGATGACTCGAATGTTTATGTGTAGGTTGATGAGGACCCATTTGATAACTTTTTTGATGCTTTGTATGGGGCAGAGTGGCTTTGTGTATTAGGGATTTTAGGCCTATAGTCATGTTTTCCAAATGATGGTTTTACCTAGATACCCTTTTGAACTCTTAGATCCATGGTATCCATTTTTTTTGTTTTTTAGATATTGTATTAAGAGATTAATCTCCAAAATTTTATTTAAATTTATGAAACTTCTCTAGTTTTCTTTTTATTCTATTGAGAATTTTAGATTTTTTTGCCTTATGATTGACATAAGGATGGGATGGTAAGCCAAAATTATGTCAATTACAGTGGTAACACCCAGTTTTTTAATTATATGCTTCTATTGTAAAATAAATAAATAAATTGGTGGTAAATTTAAGGGTGTTACATTGATTGTGTATATAAGTATACGGTTGGGAGTTGTAGGTGTTTGTGTAGTTTCTTCATAGGTGGGAGAGGAGTATGATTTAGCATAGACTGAGGGATTAGGGGTGTGAAAGAAGTGTGCGAAGGGGAAGGGGATAAGGATAGTGTTTGGGGGAGGTATTTGGGGCATGTAAGGGTAGGATAATAGGGGTGTGCAGAGGGTAAATTCAGGTGGGTAAATGTAATGGTAAAAATAATTTTATTTTAGTTTTAGGTTTAATTTAGTTAGGTTAGGATATCGGGTAGAAAATATGTTGGGGAAAATAATCCAATTTAGGATAGGTTTAATAGGAAGAAAAAAGGTAAGATAATCAGGGGAAAAATATTTGGGTCATGGATCAAAGATTATAAATAAAATAAACAGGCCAATGTTTAAGGGTTAGTTTTGAATAAAAAGGCTAAACACCCAAAAACTAAGGTTATGAAATATGAGGGTGTTACACTTATACTCATTCCATTTTGATATAGCTGAAAGCGATCACGATATGGCATGCCCTATCTAAAAATGCTTAGATCAACATGTTTGTACCACATATTAGATGTAGGTAGTAACTTGCATTTTCCATCAAGGCTAACTATGAGCATATAAAGTATCATAACGTGAGTATGATTAATGTATAGTATAATGAAAAATATATGCAATATTAGTGTGATTAAGAGACATACCAATATGTAGTGTGATAAATTGTTAACATTTAAGGTGGTGATGATATGCTCAGGCTATCAATCATTTTTAGATCTTTGTGGGGTAAACATGTAATTAACTTTAGATGACTCAAGTAAACAAATACCACATTGTATGTTGTTGTAAAGAGAAATCCAAGGTCAGGCTGTTGCCATTATTTCTCCATTGGTGTTGATCCCCTCCAATTCATTAGGTGTCACATGTTTTCAACAATATGATATACAAAAGCATACTCTTATAACTCATGATGAGTAACCGATTATTTATACATTGTGGCTCTAAAATTTGATGAATCTTCCCCACTACTCATAAGTTGTAGTGTAATTGCTCTAAACCAACAATTTCTATCGTCCACAACATCATACCATGATTCCATCCATGGGAGCATTGCTGCCTCAATAACATAGGATCACAGAAAATCATTGATAAGTCAATGATTCCTCATAATATTACACTCAACTAGGGGAAGAACAACCACATCCTTGATCTAATCAACCTTGTCTCATAGGTGGTTCCGAATAAGCATGCTCTATGAGCTCTTACTCTAATGGTTCCCTCCTTGAATTATTACTAGGGCACCCTTTGTTTTGTTGAACATTGGATTCTACCAAATTTTTTATAGCAGGTTCAAGAATCTCATCAATAAAATTAGAATAGTATCATAGTTGTGATGGTGAATGGTCAATAATTATTTACACCTTAGACATAATGGTATAATAAAAAAGACATATGTAATGATTATTAATTGAATCATCAAAAGTGAAACTTTCTTTACTTGATCTGACAAAAGTGAAATTTTTCCAGAATTGATGCACCATTGATACAGAAATGGATTGATGATCTCATTAAATATCTTGTGTGTATATGGTAGATCGTTTGTTAACATGAAGTAAAACCCACATCCCAAGGGGTTGGAACCAACTGTATTAAACCTCTTACTCTCCTCTTTAATCAAGTTGAATGCTCTATGATGTACAATAGACATTAGCTTCTTGAACAATATGTCATATGTAGAACAATGTGGAATAATAGCCCATGACTACTCCAGATTTTTTTTCACCTCGTTAATTTGGAGTCTTATATATGTGTCGATATTTGTGCATGATATGTCAAAACTCATATGTGATGATGATATATATTTCTTTAGTTTGCCATGTTCCCTTTCCACCTTATTATTAGAATTTCAAAATATAAGTAATGGTTATTTAGTAATAAGTCAAATGACATCGGATATTATAACAACAAAATTATACTTGTTTGTCTTATGAGTGTTAAAGTGAAGAATTTTGTCAACTCACACAGAAACACGGCTCTTTTTATATAGATCCACCATGTCTCATACACATAATGTATTAGATATGAAAATATTACCCATTTATTGTGCATGAGTAGAAGCTCGTTCTCATACGTATCAATTGTATTCGCTTGTACAATCTTTCTCTACTTCCTTGGGAAACGCTCTCCCAATTCTATACTTCCAATCTTTTTTATAGCATGAGAGAGAACATTCTTACTAATGTGTCATCTATATAAGAAGTTTGTTGCATTATGAAAGACGTTGAGCACTATTTGTGTCAATCCGACATCCATATTAGTGATCGTCACATTTGGTTCGTGGGGATCCATAAATCTCTTCACCTTATCAAGCACCCGTTCGTAGTTATATTCATTTTCCTTTTTCACAAATGCCAAGGTAATGGCAAAGTTCTTACCAGTAGGCACACAACCAATGAACTTCAAGAAAGGAAAGTTCTACTTATTGGTTTTTTTTATGTGTAATCTAAACAAATTATATATGAAAATGCATGCAACAAAGTAATGAAACTTTAGGTGCGTAATTACAGTATCATTAACCACATCAAAGATAGATAACCAACAATACCATGAACGATATTTGTTGGTTTCCATGAAGTGCAATAATTTTTGCATGATTGTACGTCCTATCAAAATCTATACCTTAAACTTATGTCTATTATTATAGATTATCCTAAGCGTTGTAGTATTATCCCCATCACCTCATTTCAACTTGTTGATAATCTCCATTGGTTTTTCATTTATTGGGGGTTAGTTTGTGCACCAACCTATGTTCTTCAAGTGATAATTGACAAGCAAACAAATGCCCCCACAAATACTTTCCTAATCTATGATTATACAAATCACATTCTACCATTAGTCACCAACTACCGCAAGTATCTTCCCTTCCATGTATCCTAAATTCACAACCACACTTTTTAAATCGTGCAGATCAAACACTTTCCAAATTTACTGATGATTGTCTTAAATATGCATCACCTCTCTCACAACATATCCAAACCCTGGCTTTTTTCAACCTCTTGATACCTAAAATCATTAGGGATGGAAATAGATCGGGTAAACCCCTATCTGTTACTCAAATCTGATAAACATATACCCATATTCATATCCAAACCCGATAGATATTATGTTTCCTCCTCCATATCTGTTTACATATCCATCAGTTTTTGGGCAAAACCTATCAAATTTAAAATAAAAATCATTAAATGTTAGAATTATATACTTAGATTATTATAATTTAATTATATCTTCACTTTTAGTCTTAGAAAATATATATAAGGTTATATAAATGAGGGTAAAAATGTAATTTCATATCTGGTAAATGGATGCAGGTACGGATATGGATTTGAGGATCCCTTACCCATATCCATACACAAACCCAATGGATATTTTTCCCTTCCTCCATATCCACATATCCATATTCATTTACACATCCAACGGATAAAACTCATTGGATTTTAGGTAAAACCCATCTGATTGCTATCTCTAAAAACAATATTATGTAGCCTTCTAGTTTCTTTAATCTATTAAATTAATGGCTGGCGATCATTACAAATCTCATATGTATCAAACAATCCACTCTAGTCAATATTAAGTATATATTGACTCTATAATTAATTAATTAATATATATATATATATATATATATATATATATGAAATTATTAGGAATACATAAATATAAAATTAAATAACAAAAATTTATGGATGGAGGGTTTTCGAGTAATTCACCTGCTAGAGTATAAGATCAATGGGTGAATGACCTATCATAACTTACCTTTGACAAGTGAATGACATGTCATACATCCCCTCTAATGGGTGAAGCTATTGTCGGCCTCACCCTCTAACAGATGAATTGCCTGTTAACCTTACCCTTTAACGGTGAGTTACCTGGATAAAGTAGGGATATTCTGGTCACTTACACATTGGGTCCAAAAGTTTTGAAAAAAAAAATACAACTTACTATTATTTCATCAAAATCTTCTTGACTAAAACAATCATTATCATTATTTTCTTTTTCCATAATAATTGTATTAAATATTAAGTGAATTAAATGTTGAAGATTATCAGAAGCAAAGAGAGAAAAGAGAAGTGAACAGAAGAGGAGTGAAGAATTCAAAAGGCTAAAATGGTCAAACAAAAAAATAATGGGGTCTTGAGGGGTATGAAGTTAATAATTTGGGTGTGCGCATAACAAAATCCATTAAGCAATTTTTTAACTTTTATAACAACTATTTAACCATAGTTTATACTCTAATGTTCATAAGTTTGATGGACCATGTTTTCTCATTCTTAGCACTAAATAAATAAATTACAGAAGAGACAATTGCCTACTACATAAAGTGGTTTGAGGAGCAAAATCTATTATTGAAACAAATTTTGGCAAACAAAATGCAATATTTAAGCTCCTTTTGGTTCTTGTGAAGTTTCAAAGAAAAGAAATAAAATGAAGATGGAAAAAAAGATAATGAGATATAAAAAGAATAACTAATAAAATTATTAAAAATTAGCTATTTGATTTTATTTGAGGAGAGTTTGAAACAAAATATTTTGGTTTAAATTGTTTTTCTTAAAACTTTCTTAGAACCAAATAGAACTTTACTATTTTAACCTTAATTAGTGACAATCAAAGGCTTTTTAAGTTTCTTTAAAAAATCCCAACAATCAATTCCCAATTAAAAAACTACCTAAGGGAAAAATCACAAGGCAAATCGAGATTTAATTTCACCATAAGGATTCCAACTTTCAATTTTTAAATATTTTAAGACCTCAAATTTATTTTTAAAGGTTTAAAGACTTCTAATATATATTTGACTACTTTTTATTTCATATACGTTATAAATATGTATAAAAAATAAAAGGAACATACTCTTACCTATATAAATAAAAATACTAAAACTGAAGTAAGTTAATTAAAAGAATCTTTCTACCTTTTGAAGGGTTTGGGAATTCAAGTTTTCTTATTCAATAATTTAAGGAACATAACTTTCTTTCTTTCTTTTTTAATAAATTGATAACCCTGTATCTTATTTTATTTTGATAATTTAATGACCTCATATTTTTTAATTATTTGAGAGTATCATTTTTTTATAAAAAAAAATAAGTTGATTATCTCATTTTTTTAATGATTTGAGGACAACATGTTTGTCGATATTATTTTTTTTCAATAATTATGAAGCCTTCTTTTTTTTTGTTTCCAAAGCTTGTCGTTGTAACCATAAGAAGATGAAACTAAAATGATATATGACAAGTTATGTGTTGGCACTTTAATTAACTTGTTTTGATTATATGTAATGAGATTATAGTTCTTTAACTTTTTTTATAGAGCACACCTATTTGTTATGAATTATGAAGAGTTGCACTTAACTGGTTTGTGTTATGTTTGATTTTTAGATGATTGTAAATGAGATATAAGTTTGATCATTTTTCTAATATTACACTACATTATTGTTTTGCAACTTTTTACAAAGGCATAATTTATGTGAGTATTAGATAACTATTCTACATGAATAAATGCCTATGTTTTCATGATGTATGTATAAATTTGGATATTGAGTTAGTATTTTGATTGGATTATAGCTAAAAAAATCTATAATAACCTTCAAATTAATTTTAAAAATATATAAGATCATCAAATTACTTAAAAAATGAGATCCATATACTAGTTATTCAAATTGTCTAAATAAAATATGAGTTTCTCAAATTATTAAAAAAAATAGTTGAGGTCCTAAAACTATTTAAAAAAGGAAAACTTGAAGTCCTAAAACCTTCAAATTTTGAATATTCATATCCTTTTAACATACTTCAGTTTTATCTTTATATTTATATTTTTAATATGTAATTTTAGCCCATATGACCTAAAAGGTAGTAAAAAATAACTAAAAGTCCTTAAACCTTCAAAAATAAAGTTCAGGTTCTGAAACCTTCAAAAACTAAAATCTCAAATCCTTAAATTGTACTTAAATTGACAAATATGCGAGGAGAGAGACTAAATAGTAGCATAATATATTTTATTTTCTCTTAAGAACCAATCCAAGGCTCTTTGTGTTACCTTGGTCGAAGGGGATGTTTTGTATCAAAAAAGTACATGTCATATTTTCTGAGTAATTTTATAATTTCATCCTTCACTATGGTAATTATGATTCCATTTGCCTAATCAATCTTGTTGCAAGACCGGTTTATGTAGAAACATGGAGCATCACAAGATGGTTAGTGTTATTATTGATGCTTAAAATCAATCCCAAAAAAGGAGGCGGGGGTGTTGATAGATAGTAGAAGTGAATTTGTGAATTAAATAATCATTAGTATTAAATGAGCATCCCTCTTTTGTTAGATGGTTAGGTCTTCTATTTATATTGTTTATATAGAGTAAAGGAGGGGTGATGGTTGGGCCACCTTACTAGGGATTCTTTTAAGGCTTATATTATTAGGCTAAAAGGGGTAATGTTGGGTCACTTACATACAACTCATATTTTCATTCCCCTTGTTACATCATAACATCCTCTTAGGTCGGTTGGCTAACCATCATCTTTAGCCTTTAATTTTGCTTTCTTAAGAATGATCTTTGTTTATATTTTTGGATACTTTCAAGTCCATCTCTATTCATAGTCTTTTGTGTTGCTAATCTTCATGTGTCTAGGATTATTGCTCAAGACTCAATGGTTGTCTCAACTCTTGGTTTCTCAATTGTTTGGCTTCATGCTTCCTTATCTTTTTCTCAAGCCTTATTTGTCAAGTTACCTCTGATATGTTCTTCATGCCGCTAAGACAAGTGACCTATTGGATTTATGAAAATCCATGGTAATGATGCGATTCCTAATAAACATAAAAATTGCAAAATCTTTTTAAATCCCTTTTAATTTACTATTTAATTAGTTGATGTCTATTGTGGGAAATGCAAAGGGTGGTGGCGTGTCTTGTTAAATCATGTTGTTAAACATTTTTAGTCTATCTTCTCTTCCTCTATCATCCTTTTTCTTCTTTTTTTTTTACCTATTTGGCATTTCCAAGCATAATCTTGGTCCTCTCCCCCAAATGGAACCATTTAAGAATGAAAAAAAATAAATTGTTGATACTTTTATCATCATCTTCTTTTAGTATGAGGCCATATATGTATGTATGTATGTATGTATGTATGTATTATATAGGGTACATATATAGTGAGAATCATTCCTTACAATGAAAACTAAGAATCACCCCTAGCTTCTTGTTCTACTTATAGTAGTTTTCTCCACCTACAAATGGTAGTTTCCTAACATGAAATATAAATACACAATATTTACAAAAATATCTCTGCCTTTTCTATTTTATCATTCAAATACTATAGTTTCCTAGGCTACTTAAAATAGTTTTCTCCACATTCTAAGGCTCATTTCTTAACTTGAAATATAAATACATAATATAAACAAAAATGATGCCTCCTTTTTTTTCCTGACACTTACATACTATTGTTTTATGAATTACTTGCAGTAGTTTCCTGACACTTACATACTATTCTTAATCTGAAATATAAATACATAATATTTATAAAATATCACCATTTTTTCCTAATACTCAAATATTATAGTTTCCTGAGCTACTTATAATAATTTCCTCCACCCGTTGAAGGTAGTTTCCACCACTTATTTTATTTCCTTAACTATAGAAAGGTTTTAATCTTAACCCTTCATTTTTGATCTAGTGTGATACTTCATATTTTTTTTAAAGATTTATTGAATGGAAAGTCATGGTGTTTAATAAATTTTGGTAATGTTTGATTTTGATTTGGAGATATAATTGGGTTTGAGATAAATATGGATTTGAATAAAGTTTGGGAAATTGAATACAACTTTTCAGGAGGATTGATCAATTGGTTATATGAACCGATCGAATGTTTCATCATTTCATCTATGGGGTTTTGTTCGACTGAACTGATTGACTGGTTTGGAAAACCAATCGACTGGTTGGTAGAGCATTTGACAGGTAGGCCAAATAGATTAACTGTTTGTTCCAATTAAGTATATTTTTTAAGCTCAAATTTTTGGGTAAAAATGGAACCATAAAAATCCCACTCCAAGCTATTCTTTAGATATTTTTAACCATTTTTTATCATGTATTTGGCTCTAACTGCTACCTCGAATTGATTTGAGAGTTCGATTTGGACAATTAAGGGAGAGGATAACCTCTTCCTTATCTTCTTTCATCTCCCTCCTATACACACATTTGGAATCATTGCTTCAATTTCTATAGTGTCTCTACTCGGCTGGGATATTCCTTCCCACGTTGATATTTCACTATCCTTCTTGTGTTCGATATTTTCTAGGCAAATTCGACTTGCATTTTCTAGAAAATTACCATTTCAACTCTAGAAAGGAATTCAACCCATCTATGATAAATCTACCCATTTAGATCAAATATAAATGATTAGATTAGGGTTTTCAATCTGTTGCATAACCTTAATTGTCCTTGAACTGATTCGTTGGCTATAAATAACCCTTATTACCTTTTCTTCTCATTTTCTTTTAGCCTTAGAAATATCTTAGCTCTCTAGCACTTGTGTTCTTTCCCCTCCACTTTGACCTTGATTTCGAGTTCTTTTCACTCTTTTGATCATTTATCTAGCTCCTTCTTGTTATATCTTAAATAAAGGGAGGGTTAGATATAGGATAAAGTTTAGTTTCACTTAGCATAATCTCCCTCTATTTTTCTCTTAGGTTTGGTAAGATTCTTTTTTCCTCTAATTCAAGTTCTAAGTTGTCAAAAGATTTTAATGATTTGTGAAGTTTTAACTTGTTTTTTTTTAAATATTTTGGAAGTTGAGAATCTTCCGGATTGAGTTTTTTTATAAGTGAGGAAGTTTGTTAAATCAACATGTAAGTCATTCTTACCTCTGAAATATGGCTTGAATAAGCATGCGATGTGGTGTATTCTATGAAGTGTAAATTTTATAGGTTTGCATGAGATTTTAGCTTTAGATTTATGCATGATTAATTATTTTAAAATTATGAGAAAAATGCATGAATTTAGAGGAAATAGGGTTAATTTGCTTGAATACAAAGCATGATTTAGTTTATGAGCTGGTAAAATATTGGTAAGATGCTTTGATATGTTTGGGTTAGATTTGGTAGCATTTAAGAGTGTGATTTGCATGAAAAATGTTTCTTTTGTGCTAATTAGGGGTAAACCAATCGATTAATCATTATAACAGTCGACTAGTTGGCCCAAAATAATTGATCGATGGGTTTGTGGTGACCTTGGTTGCTCTCTACTTAAAGCAATTGATTGGTCTTAGAAAAATTGACTGGTTTGACTAAACTAATTGACTGGCTTGAAGGAAACTTGGGTTTAGCTAAGCCAAATAGACTGACTGGTTCAGGTAAATTGTGTGATTTTGATCTTTTAGTTTTTATATGCTTCGAGATTATGCCTAATGATTTTATACAATTATTTAATGAGTAAAATGCACCTTTTGAAATGGATTGACATCTTAATCGAATGGATCGTAATTCATGGCATACATAATAGGCATTTATGAAGGCCTTAGTGGAAAAACTTGAATAAGTATTGTATGACCTTAAAGGGTAATGTAATATGGATTATTGACCTAAAGTGAATTATTCTGATGGAGTGATTAATATCGGTTAAGCACTAATAGAAATCCCACAACATGGTTGGGAGAATGAAAATGGTTAAGATGGAATAAGTACGTGGATGCCTTACTTGCATATTGTATGGGTTCTGTATGATCACATAACCTTGAAAATAACTCACTAATCCCTTAAAGTGAAAGATGATTGAGCTATGTATGGGTTTGGGTTACCCGATCCTTGATTAGCTACCGAGGGTTAGTCTGCCTTTTAAGTTTATTAGTGCCTTCGAACGAGATTCTAGTAGATCATTGTGTCTTACCTACTCTATACAACGATGATGTACTAAGGGATATTGATATTAAAGGGTCTATTCACCTCGGTGGTTTTTTACTTCAACCGGACTTTATGTCCTTTGGTTGGATAGACTGCCATAGTATGTGAGACTATGGGGTGGTGCACAGTTCGTCGCTCGATAAGAATTTCGAATAAGAATGCAGATAAAGAGAAAAATGATAAGAAAATGAACAGGAAGAGAGATAATGGCTTATAAATAAATGACCTAATGGATTATGTAAGTCAAAAAAATGGACTCAGTGGGAAATTATGAATGGATGATAGAAACCCTAATAATAGGTTGAATGATCTACCTAGTAGATTTCATGTTGCTATCTATGATGTTGTATTATGATGACAAGCATGACGAGTCGTGTACAGTATGAGTTTATGATGCATTATATGAATGTGATTGATCATGTATACCTAATCATATGGCATAAGAATGAAATATGTTAGCATGATCTCCGTATTATACTTGAACTGTAATACACCAAAATTTTAAAATATAAAATTTAATATTTAACCCCTTATTTAGAATAATTTAATCTTATATTATTAATTTAATTATTTTGTTGACCTTTGATTTATAAAAATAGACAAGATTATTTAATAAGTTAATATAAACATTTTATTATTTTATCATATTCGTTTTTATTTACATAAATTTAGAAACCCATAATTTTACCAAAATTATTCTCTTAAATTAATACTTTAAATTTTGATAAATTAAATTTAATATATGATTTTTTGTTATTATCCTAATTTATAATTCTAACTCTAAAAATAATTTTATTTTTTCTTTTCCAATTTTTCCTTTTCCTTTTTACTTTTCCCTTTTTCCTTTCCTCTTCCTTATTTTTCCTTTTATTTCTTTCTTTCCTCCTTCCTTGGGCCGACTGACCTTCTTTTCCTTTCCTTCTCCTCTTCCTCACCCGCTAGCCTGCGCCTTTTCTCCCTCTTCCTTATTTTCTTTCTTTCCTTCTTTTATCCTCTGTTGGGCCAGCCCAAATCCCTCTTTTTCTTTTTTCTTTTCTTCCTCACATGGGTTGGCCTGCTCATTCCTTTTCCTCCCCTACTTGGCTTCCTTCTTCTTACCCTTCTTCCTTCTTCTCCCCTAAGTTGTCGAAGCCAAATAGCCCTTGCCTGTACCTCGCATGCCTACAACCACCAGCCCCTGCACCTGCAACCCCAGCCTACATCTCCCTCTCTTCTCCATCCCATTCCCTTCCATTTTTGACCATGCATACCCCTGCATGCACCCTTTCCTTTCCCCTTTCTTCTTCCTCTTCCCACCACTCTGCATGTCGCCTACAAATCCCCCTACACCCACCTAACCCTGCATGTCGAGCCAGCCTTTCTTCTCCTCTTCTTTTTCTTCCCCTTATCTTCTTCTTCTTTGCCTTATCTCTCTCCCTTGAGCCCTTCTCTCCCTACCCGATTCTCCCTTTCCTTCTTTCCTTCCTCTTCTCCCCTATTTTTGTTGCGAAGCCCCTAGCCACCCTCTCAACCTCCCAATCGGCCACCACACCAGCTCTCCTACCCCCTAATACCTCCCTACACCACCCTTAGCAACCACGCACACCCCTGTAGCTAACCCTCCTTCCTTTTCTTTTCTTCTCCTCTTGACCAACTCCTAGCACCTCCACCTTGGGCTGCCGTCTCCCCTCTTCTTCCGCCGCTGAAGCCACCTAACACCACCCCTACACCCACATATCTCAGCTTGCCCAAACTCCCCCTGTAGCCCCTCCTTTTCTCCTCCTTCTTTTCCTTTCCTCCTCTTCTCTCTCCCTTCTTGTACCCTCTTTTCATCAATCGGCGTCGTAGTCTCTGCTGCCCTAAGCCGTTACTCCACGACCACCAGCCACCACCTACACCCTCCCATCCCCCCACACCCAACAATCACCCCAACTTCCCCCCATCATCCCCTCAACCCACATTACCCGAGACCCTTTCCCCCTTCGTCCAAATTCTCCTTCCACCCCATTCCCCCTGTCATGCATTCATTCTCACACTACATAGGCAACGTGAGGGGTATTGCATAATTTTAAGGACTACTTACCTAATTTTGAGGTATAATATGGTTTAGTAATAATGGTATTTAATAAGCCTTTTTGATAAAAAAATCATTCTTTTAATTATCTACTAATAATATGTTACTTGTGATATTATTTTTAGGTACAATTTTTACTAATCAAATCTTGAGCTTTTAAACCGGGATATCGATAAATTTTGGTTGTTGCCAGAAAAAGATAACCATTATACTCTACTAAAATGTATGGATTTACGTATGTTAGCACATTAGGGTTTTTGTATGTGTTTTGTGTGAAAATGATGTTTTGTTATCAAACCCATGATTATTATGCTATCTTTTATATGGTGTAAAATGTGTGAAAGAGGGAACTAAGAAAAGGGGAGATATTGTGGATACGTATTATGTGCATGTGCATGTCATACTAAGTAAATATGGACATTTGTAGTAAAAAAAATGTTAATATGAGCCCTAGGGGCATTTTAGTCATTTGGACATATCATAATGTTTAAACCTAAATGAGATGCTTAATGTGTTATATTAGATACTAAAAAGGAATATGGAAGTTTGGTGGAGCATAAGAATAATTGTTATTAGAAATATTCATATTTATGGCCCAGGAGTAATTTGGTAATTTTTATGTATGGTGTTGATTATTTTAATGAAAATGCATGCTAAGTGTTGTGGGATGTTGAAAATGATGATAGGTGTTTGTAGCATTAAAAATACTTGTTCCATCATAAAAAATGTTATTTTATGTTCCAGGGGCATTTTAGTAATTTCACATGTTCATAAGGAGTGATCTAAATAAATATGCATGGTAGGTGATAATGGGTGTTAAGAATAATAAGAATGGTTTTGTGGTGTTAAATGATGCAAATAGGTCATGGATATTAATAGTTTATGTGCTAGGGGTACTATGGTATTTTTACAAGTAAGAAGGGTAATTTGGTTTTCATAAGTAAGAAGGGTATTTTAGTATTTTTTACAAATAAGAAGGGTAATCTAATAATTTTATAAGTAAGAAGGGTAATTTGATAATTTTGTAAGGGTATTTTGATGCAAATAGGTCATGGATATTAATATTTTATGTGCTAGGGGTACTATAGTATTTTTACAAGTAAGAAGGGTAATTTGGAAAATTTACAAGTAAGAAGGGTAATTTGGTTTTCATAAGTAAGAAGGGTATTTTAGTATTTTTTACAAATAAGAAGGGTAATTTGATAATTTTACAAGTAAGAAGGGTATTTTGGTAGTTTTCTAAGTAAGAAGGATATTTTAGTAATTTGACAAGTAAGAAGGGTATTTTGGTAATTTTACAAGCAATAAGGGCATTTTGATAATTTGACAAGCAAAAAAGGGCATTTTAGTAAATTTGCAGCTAAGAAGGGTATTTTAGTAATTTTGCAAGTAAGAAGGGGTAATTGGATAATTTTACATATAATATGGCAATTGGTCTAATGAACCTTCATATTAAGTAAATAAGTGATGCTAAATAAGAAATAGGGGTTTATGGCTTTAGTATCAACTATTTAAGTATAATCATATATATTATAAGGCTAGAGGTATTTTAGTAAATTGGAGTGTGTTATAATAAGTATGCATTGCCTAGGGTTAAACGGGTAAATTAAGATGTGTTATGTTGTCATATTCATAGACATGCAAGAGGTGCCTTAATTACTAATTATGTATGAGAATGTGTGCTTGTTGTTCTAGAAGCGCATGTTAGGGTTTATGTGTAAAATGATCATTTGGTGTGTAGGTTGCCTTAGCTTCATAATCAATAGTATAACCATGATATGTTAACCTGTTATGGATGTTGATAAATAAAAATGAATTAGATGATGAGAGTGGACGATAAGAGGTAGCCTTAACCTTAGGGTCATTTTAGCCATTTTGACCTAATGTGCCTAAGTATGAGTATTAAAATCTAAGATGGCATTAGTGGGCTATTTAAGTTAACAGTGACAATAATCCTAATATTAATTACTTCATAATAATAAATAAAAATGGATAAGTATATAATTAATGTGTTCTCGTGGTCACCTTAATTAAAACACTAATACTTAAAGTGAAAAACCTCGAGATTGGAAATGTTGGCTCTTTAGGAGTTGCTACATTAAAGATGTAATTTAGCCCATGATTATTCTGGATTTTGCCGGTGTGCCTTAGTGTTCCAGTCAAGCCCTACATCTTACTCTATTTAGCTATACAGACTTACTTAGAGGGTATGCATACTTATAGATTAGGTGTCATTGTCGGTAGGGTACTGTGTGTCTTCGTGCACTAGTATGACCAGGGTACCTTTGGTCCCTGGGTTGATAGTTGGTAGGATACTCTGTTACCTGTATGCGCTAGTATGACCGATGTACCTTTATTTCTCAGGGTTTATGATCTCACCCTTGAGTTAAATTGATGGAGTTTATTTGCTAATTAAATGGAAAGTCACTAATCACTTATAGTGGAACACCACGTAGGTCGGGACCATGTGGATTATATTATTAGTGTTTGGTCCACTGGTTATAATAGTGGCTAGGAGTATTTTGCTCTTGATTTGTATATATTTATAGTAGTCCACTTATTATAATAGTGCTCGGGTGTGTTTTGTCCTGCATGCTATGTTGTATGTTTTTGTATGTTTGGCCTTAGTGCATGGTTACCTGACTCAATACGTAGCGTACTGATCACCTATTTTATGAGTGTTGTTCATTCCCACGAGTAGAAGACCCGTCTGAGTTTGTGCAGGTAGGGGACGATGTCTTCGATGCCTACGACACCTATGAGGCATTGGGCGGGGTCGAGAGTTGAACCTAATCTTAGCTTGGGGATCAAGAGTGACTGGCCAAACTCTATCTTACTTTTATCATGTATCATTTTACTCTAATCATATTCTGTCTTACTGTGTTTGATGTATTCGAAAATCTTATTTAATTACTCCTCGGGTTGTAACTCTCTTTAACCGCACTCTGATTTCCGTATGGTGAACACTATCATTTTTTTATGAAAGCTTGTTTCAATTATCGACTTGTGGTTGAAGTTAATCCTATTTAACCTTAGCACTTAGTACTGGAATGGTAGGAGTGAATTGGTCTAGTATTGAGTGTGGTGGTAATACCCTCAGAATTTACATTTTTGCCATCTCACTTTTGTTTAACACTTACCATTAAACGAAAATTTTTAGTAGTAAATTTTGGGGGTGTTACAAAACCAAAATGCATACTTATAATCCTAACAAAAAGCCAAAGGCATACAAACCAAAACAACCAAAATAAATAAAACCACTTAAATCCTTTAGCTAAAATTACTGTAAAAGATTAAGGAATCAAATTCAAGACCATAAAAGCCCAAACCAAAGGCCATATACCACAAAAAAAACACCAAAAAAGTCAATTAGGAACTTTTATTGAAAAAAATTATACATGCAAACAAATCATGTGAAAATTGTTATACATGTTAAAGGACTATTCACGTTGAATGGCTATTCATGACAAAGTCATAACCATTCAAACACTATGAATGAAAAATCTCCGTTCATGATAAGATCATTTTCACCAAAAAATACTAAATATCCATAAATATATCAAAATATCTAAACTTTATCAAAATATCCATTATGGTCTTAATATCTTTAAAACTTATGAAATACAAACGAAATACTAAAAACTTATAAAAATTCATTATAATTTAATCCAAAGAATATTTATATCAATTATAATATATTACAACCCATATTTTATTTCATAAAAATTAGAATGCAAGTAAAAAAAAAACTAAAATGTCCTTATGGCCCCAAAAACTCATTTTGATCATAAAATTCAACATAAAATGAATCAAATTACAAAAATTTACACTCACATCATAAAAAACAAGAAGAAGACTTTAAAACTACAAAAATGGCAAAAAAAATGCATAATAAATGTGAAATACCAAAACAAATCCTAAATATACCTAAACTTGCAAAATCATAGTTATACATAAACGTGGTTAGACCCCAGCATGTTATATATCAAAATTTATGTAAAATGTCAATGAACATAATCAAACCATCAAATGAAATTAAAAATAATAACATCATGCTCAAAATCCAAAAGATTGAGATCCTCACATGAGGCTTAAATCATATTTTTCACCTTTTAACTTCATAAATATGTTTACTATAATACTCCTATTTTTCTCAACATTAAAAATTCTCTTAAAAGATATAGTATAGAATCAAAAATTGAATAACAGTGATAAAACTACCACATCAAACATAGAGAGAAGTGTGAGCATTGCCTAACTTATATCAGGTACAAGGCTAAAAATGTTAAAGTCAAATTTAATAACCATAATATGCATAAACATTTGTTCCAAAATAGTCACAAACTTACAAGATCTTATGTGGGCAATGACTTGTGAGTCTAAAGATATGTTGAACAAAACATCAAAAGAAGAACACCAAATATCCCTCACACTCATCTAAACATGTGTCACCTCAAATAAAACCCTTAAAGTACTCGTTTAGGGTGTACACTAACCATTAATTAAGTAGGTATCCATAAAACATGCACGCTTGTATGAATATGTACTGATTAATATATAATTACCACACAAAATTATGGTCATGCAAAACATGTCATGCTCGACATAAGATATCATGTTAGCATAAAAATATAACAAATGCATCATTCTCATGAGGCATTAATGAATCATGGTATAACAAGGCTCATTGTAATGCTTTAATTCCCATAGACCCTAATTGAGAGCTTAATTTCAACTTAATATGTTATGGGAGGATAATATGTGTTGGATACCATGTGTGAGCGAATAATAATGAGAGGATACTATGTGCTGGATATGTTAATTATGTGTGTTCGGGTTGGGATGGAAATGAATTAGGTAAACTAGGTTAAAATGGAAGAAATGGCCTTTTAATCTTGGGTGGTCAATTGAGTATCATGATAAAATGCAACATCATCAAGGGATCTGGGTGGATGACTAGATGTAATGCCCCAACTTTTATCTAATCTTAATCTCAAGTAGTTAAAATCTTAACCCAATTCTAATTTCAGAAAATAGATAATTCTACCTTATCATAATCCCTTAATCCTAAATCTTAACATAATCCTAATCTTTATTTTGAGTCATTAATATTTTAACTTAAATCTAAATGTGGATGGTTGATAATTAATTTTACCCTAGTTCCCTAATATAAATTATTTTAACGTAATTCTAATTCTAATTTCAAACTTTTTTCCCTTTATTTCCCCTTTTTCTCCTTATCCTTTTCTTTGCCCTCTTCTTTTCCTCTTCTCCCTACATGAATCACACCCCATCTCGACCAAATCCTTTATGTCATGCTTCCATAACCTATCTACCCCACCCTCATCATCAGACCATCTACTCCCACATTTGGCGTTGATAATATCATCTCTACAAAATTCAACCTTAGAAACTTGCCTCTTCCTTACTTCATTCAAGCCATGATAAATACCCTACAAGTTGGCCGCTAAGATAATATCCTCTCTAAGATTAGTAGAAAAGTCAAACATTTAATTCCTTGTATGATCTTGTGCCACACCACTAGCTGCTATGGCTCTAGGGTTTGAAAGTGCACTTCCATCCATATTAATCTTGATGATGTCCTGTGGAGGTGGTTCTCAGCTCTTGCTGTTGACTACTCCTCAAACAATGTCGGAGATTGTTGAAAGTGTTCCAAGCTATAAAGTCATCACAAATGAAACCATTCAACCACTAGTTTCCTCTCTTGAGGCTTTGATGTTAGGCACATAAAATTCCCTTGTTATGCCAAGACCATAAGTGCCAACAAGTAATTATGAAACTAACCACCCATGGATTGTCATTTGTAGAAGTAGCTCGGGTCTTGTGAATGTTATGCCAAAACCAATCCTCCATACCACTACTAAAAAACAAAAATGTTGTTCATCATGTGGAACCATCTCTATCCAAATGGCTTGAGCTAGATGACAATCCCTCATGGCGTGAAGGATCGACTCAACATTATCAAAACACATATCACATGTTGCATTTATTGCAAAAACCCTTTTAGCCTTACGCTCATTTGACAAAAGCTTGTCGTGAGCCATTAGCCATGCAAAGTATTTAAGTCGATGTCTGACTCTCAACTTCCATACGTGCTTCCACTTCGCCTTTGTAGAAAGATCATTTTGTTGCACCAAACTATAGGCATACATCATATAAAAGTTTCCATTGGATTACTTTATCTTATCAGTGTAGAATTTATTTACTATGATCTTAAGTCTTAACTATTACATTCTAACCAAAAATTATATATATATGTTAACAAACCAAACCATATTGGTCAAATTTCTTCTCACTAGCAAACTTTATTTTTCAATTAGATCTTAATGCATATTATTATTATTATTACTATTACTCATAAAGTAATTCAAAATCTTGATACTTGTGAAAAATAATAATTTTAGGACACTAGTTGAGTCAAATAACGCTGTGCGTATATATATGTATATATATATCATATGAAGATTAATGCCGAAAATACTTTATACTACAAGAAATTTTTTTTATAGGAAAATGTAACATCCTATAAACGACAATATATTTTATAAAGCCAAATAACACTTACACCAAGTTAATACTTATAAAACACCAATATTTAAAATGATTCATAATACTTAAGAAATTAAATTGATATGATTCACACTATATTCATATTCCTAATAATAATGGTGTATGGAAACTCTAGTGCAAACCCAAAAAAATAAAAAAATTAATAGGGTATTACAAGAGTTTTAATCTTCTAGGGTATGAAATTAGATATGCAAAATTAGATAACTTTATCCGTAGATATTACGAAGTTTGATTAAATTAGAGTTTTCAAAAAAATGAAATATTACACTCCCAATCAAGCACCAATCCGTGCAAAATTCGGTTGGGACCCAGGGTTCAAATCCTAGTGAATGAATCAAAGGAAAAAGTCACTAATGTACATTAGCAGATATTCGAAGACGATATTCTAAACATTTTGCTGATTCATTATATTCTATCATTATGTCTGCCTCTGGTCTGTAGCCTCTAACATCGAGTCTAGTAGCCATCGTATATGACACTCCGGCAGTTGAGAAAGTTGGTACTTATAATTTTATTATTAATAGTTATAATATATTATTACTATAATTTGTTATTGATAACAATATTTTATTATTAATATCATCATCATCATCGTCAAGACAATCTATTGAAATTAGAAAATAATCAATTTTTATAAATAATAATTTTGATTAATTATTAATTATTAAGTAATTATAATATTATAAATTATACTTTTAGTATTTAAAGTTATAATAATATATTATTATTATCAACGTCATTAGCTATTGATATTATTATTATTATTGTTGTATTACTGTTATTGAGATAATCTAATAATAATAATAATTATTATTAATCAATAATCAAACATACTATTATTGATTATTAAGTAATTTGAATATTATTAATTGTAATTTTATTATTAATAGTTATAATAAAATATTATTATAAATTATTAATAATTAATTATTATTATTAGTTACTGATAATAATATTTATTATTATAACTTTGATAATAATATTATTAATACTACTAGTTAATCAATAATTATAAATAATAATATTTAATAATAATTTTGAATTTAAGGGCATATAAGATTAAATGTAAGATGGTAAAATTATATATGTTAAATAAATAATTAGTTATAAAATATTACATATCTAAAATTATTAGATATCAATTTAACTTTTTTAGAGATGTCACTAAGCGCTATTATTAATTTTAAACACTCTACCAAACGGTACCCTAATTTCGCCCTTCGTTCTACCACCGTACACTTACGATTTCGCTCGTTCACTCTCGGTCTTGCAGCTCTCGAGTCTCGACCCTTGCCACTCCGTATCTCTCGACACTTGCCATCAACCTCTCGTCTTGTATCTTCGTTCTAGAGACCACGACGCGTAGGCAATCTCCATTCACCTTGCCATTTGATTTCTAATACCGGTAGGTTTTTCTTTGATTTCGACCTCAGTTATCAGCTATCACCTCTATACTTTTGATATCCGGTTTAATTAATTAGTTTTATTTCAATTATGATTAGTTTTGACGTAACCCATTTTTCGGTTTTCGGTTTTGTTTTCAATTTTCAATCCCTAGAATCTCATTTTACGAATAGCAATGTTATCGGTAAGTTTCTGTTTCTTACACAGTTATTTTCGTAGGCGTTAAGTTTTGTTCTAATTTCATTTTAAGTATGAATCTTTCACGTTTTGCTAAATTAGATACATGTGGAGCATATTGTATATATTTATATAATTTGTTTCTAAGTAACTAGTTCTAATTCATTCAAATTTCAGTTTAACATAGTAAGCATATACTACTGTTATATCATATATGACTTGTTATATGGCGTGTCTAGTGGATACAGTTCATCATATGGTTTGGTGCTACTAATGTATTGCGGCAGAATTGCTTGCTGCCGCACCTGATGAGTGATTACTCATGACCTGCTTACTCTGTATAGCATTAGGGCTTTAGGATTCCAGCAGGGTTTATCTTCAGTTGCATTAGGATCCTAGCAGGATTTTTTTTTTGGTTGTTTAATGAACTTTTGTAGGAATAATAGAACAGAAAACGTGACAGAGGATGACAAAAAAAAAAAAAAATCGATAACAGAGAAGATGAAACTTAGCGATGGTGATGCATCGTGAGATTTCTTATTGTCCTAAAGTGATAAACGTCTTGACCTCTGTGCTCATCAGATATGGCGGTTGCCCCCAAGGTTAACGCAAGAACTTCCTGTTACGTGCACTCATGAGAAGAAGCCGTGGAATCAGCATAACAATGCCCAGAAATCTTTTAAGAGGAAGTAAGAGCTCAGGGAAAAAATGTGTTTGATGCTCAGCCCCTGCCTAGAATAATTGGGCCTGAGTAGATCAATGACCCACACCTATGCTATGCCCAGCCCAGTCCGGACTGGACGGGCGGGCAGCGTGCGCGTGCACCTGTGTGGTCAAAGACCAGCCCATGGCCATCTACAAAACCCAGCCTAAGCCATTTCTCAAACAAGGCAAGGAGGTAGGCTAATTAAACTTGAACAAAAAATATGTTATCCACCAATGCGGGACTTTAGAAAGTAACTAAAGATGATTTTTCCATTGTTCCAACAATCTCCCACTAAAGGCAAAACGGAAAAAAAGAAAAAAAATCTGGGTAAAGAAGGAATAACACGTAAGTATCAATGTCACGAGGATTGAAGTGATACATAGTGAAGTGAGGCAACAAAAATGGTCTAGGGAATGAATGAATCTTAAACTATCTAGACTTAAATTTAGACCCCCACAACATGTCTTATCTTAAAATCTGCAAATTCCGCGATTGTAAAACAAGCGCTATTAATGATCATGCACACACCTTAGGTATTCATGAGTGTTCTAGAAAAACAGTCTTAGTCTTTCATAGAAGGCGACCCACCTTCATACTCACTTACACTTAGGTGAATCCATCAAGTGCATCTCTCAAGCACCACCATACTTGGCTATGAATTCATTAAGAGTATAAGTATATTTAACCTCATATGTATTAAGCGGTGAGTTCATCAAGTTCGTCTCACTAAGACTACCCAAGAATAGGGCTATGAACTTATCAAGAGTTTAAGCTCAATCTGTCCACAAAGCACTGCCCCATGTGATAGGAATGGAAATATAGTACAATAGAGTAATCATATGTCTTCGTTTGACCACGAATGGTATCCACCATACTCCTTAACTCATAGGCTTAAGTGCCATCTCTCTCGACGATTTGAAGACAACTCTTCTCGTTAGACCTTTTATAAGACGATTTGCTAAATTTCTCTCTGATCTGACAAATTCTAAGGAGATCATCGTTCTTCAATTGTTCTCTTACAGAACTGTGTCTCACACGAATGTGTCTTCTTTTACCATTATACACGCTATTCTTGGTAATACAAATAGCTACCTGTGAATGACGATGCAAGGAAATCGGCACATTAGGTTTCCTCCACAATGACACATCGGCCAGCAGGTTCCTCAACCATTTTGCTTCTTGACAAGCTAATCAAGGGTAATAAATTCGGACTCCATTGTAGATCGAGCAATACAAGTTTGCTTAGCAGACTTCCACAATACAACTCCTAGTATGAAACCATATCCACTGGCGGAACTGATCTCATCATTATCTAAACTCCAATTAGCATTACTAAATCCTTCTAACTTAGTAGGAAATTTACCAAAATGCAAGCACCAATCCTCAGTACCTTTAAGGTATCTAAGCAAGCAACGAAGTGCAGTCCAATGATCTCTATTTGGGTTGTGAGTATACCGGCTTAGTCGACTCATAGTATACGTAATGTCACGTCTAGTATAGTTCATGAGGAACATCACACTACCTATGATTTTAGCATATTATTCTTGTGAAACACTAGAATCTTGATTCTTATTCAAATGAATGCTAGGATCATAGGGAGTTTTCACAGGCAATTCATCACGACAATCAAACTTTTCCAATATTTTATCAAGATAGTGTGACTAACTCAAGGAAAATCTATTATCAGTTTTTCTCATTTTAATATCAAGAGTTACATAAATTTTTACTAGATCTTTCATATCAAAGTGAGAAGATAAATATGATTTGGTCTCATTGACCACAGTCACATTAGTACCAAGAATCAATATGTTATCAACATACAAATGTATTATCACACAATCATGTCCAAAAATCTTGGAGTAGACATAAGAATCGGATCCGTTTACCACAAAACTATCGCTCACCAAAGTTTGGTCAAAATTTTCATACCATTGTTTAGGAGCCTATTTAAAGCCATACAATGACTTTCTCAATTTACACACTTTGTTCTCCTGACCCTCAACCACAACCCTTGGACTACTCCACATAATTTTTTTCTTTAAGGTCACCATTCAAAAATGCATCTTTAAAATCCATTTGATGAACTACAAGTCCATGAATAACAACCAAGGCGACTAAAGAACGTATAGTAACAATCTTTGTTACGGGAGAATAAGTATCAAAAAATTCAACTTCTTTCTTTTGTTTGTAGCCTACAGCTACCAAACGAGCCTTAAACTTGTCAATGGTTCCATCGGTTCTCAATTTCTTTTTGAAGACCCATTTGTATTTAATTGGTTTACTCCCTTTCGGTATATCAACTAAATCCCATGTGTGATTATACATTATCGAATCTAGCTCATTTTTAATTGTCTCTTTCCAGAAACTAGCATCTATTGATGTTACAGCTTCCCTATAGGTTTTAGGATCATCCTTAATCAAATAAGTAGACACAAAGTCCACATCAATCTTATCAAGATCATCGTTTTTAATTAGGAAAGCAATAATAAAATCAAGCCCAAAGCTAGTTTCTATCATTTGTCTTTTACTTCTCCTAGGTTCATGCACATTATCATTCAGCTCACCAGATAGAGAATGCATAGACAAAGCTATAGCAGATGAAATATTAGAACTAGCAATATCATATGCATTCTTTCTCATAGGGAACACATTCTGAAAGAATTATGCATTTTCTAGATTCACAAATTGAGTTATCACTTAAACACAAGAATCTATATGCAACACTGTTTTGAGCATAACCAATAAATACAAAGTCAAACATTTTTGTTCCTACATTTGTCCTTCTAAAATCAGGTAATCCAACCTTAGCTAAACATCCCCACACTTTTAAATTTTTTAGGTTAGGTGCAAAACCTTAGATCATAGGGTGTTTTATATAGCTTTTTGTGAGGAACATGGTTTAAAATATAGCAAGCAGATAAAATAGCTTTCCCTTACATATGTTCAGACATACCAGAACTCAAAAGTATAGCATTCATCATTTTTTGAAGAGTTATATTCTTTCTTTCAGCTACACCATTTTGTTGCGAGGTATAAGGGGCACTAGTCTTATGAATAATACCATAACTATCACAAAATTCCTTTAGGAAGTTAGTTCCATATTCACCACCCCTGTTAGACCTAATCCTCTTTATTTTACGGTCTAATTGGTTCTTGACTTCTGCTTTATATTTTAAGAACATACATTCGGTCTCATCTTTAGACCTAAGGGGGTAAACCTTAACATATTTTGTGTAATCATCAATAAATGTCACATAATACCTTTTACGTCCTCTACTCTTGGTATTCTTAAACTCTGCTAAGTCCGTGTGAATTAATTCAAGCAATTATGTTGATCTTGCTATGACTGGTTTAAAAGGCTTCTTAGCAAATTTGGCTTCCACACACACAACATTTGTCATACTTATTAGTGTCCATCACATTTATTAGGTTCATACCTTTTAATTTATTCATGGATGCTATATTTATATGCCCTAGCCTACTATGCCACAAATTAATAGATTCAATGATATAAGTAGAAGTAGAACCCATTTTATTAAGAGGAGCAGAAACAACATTCAAGACAAACAGTCCATCAGCCAAGTACCCATTTCCCACAAAGTTTCCATTCTTGGTCAACTAACCTTATCAGCCTCAACAACCAGTTTCAGTCTAACCTTATTAAGTAGGCTACCCGAAACTAAGTTTCTATGCACAGATGGAACATAAAACACATAACTTAAGCATAGAGTTCTGCTAGAAGCAAGCTTTAGAATGACCTTTCCTTTGCCCAATACTTATGTAAGTTTTTAGTTGCTCATGTAGACACACTTTCCATTAGCTGCATCCTCAAATAGGTGGAAAAGGACTTTATTGGCGCATAGGTTTTTTGATGCCCCGATATCCAAAATCCAACCAGTCTTGTTGTCAACCAGATTTGCTTCAACCACCACTGCAACAATCACATCTTCAGTCTCAACTTGAGTTATACCACCCTTTTGAGTCTGATTCTGTTGGCCCTGCCTTTTGTAGCACTGATAAGCCTTGTGACCCGTCTTTCCATAGACATAGTAGGTTAGCTTCTTATTCTGAATTTTATTACTCTTTTTGAAGTTAGACTTATTTCATTGCTGAACTTTCTTCTGTGTCATCTTTCCTTTTCCCTTAGACTTATCTTTGACAAGACCAGCTTCAACTACATTTGTAGCAACGGATCTAGAGGCATAAGAAACACGACTGTCCTTCAATCGGTTTGCCTCTTCTATCTTCATATGACTAATCAGTTTAGGCAATGTCATGTCTCTTTTTTAATACTTCAGATGGTTCTTGAAGTCACTCTAGGACGGTTGAAATATTTCTATCAATATGTTGGTTTGGAATGTCTTACATATTTTCATGCCTTCGCCCATGACTTCAACAATCAAGCTCTCATAATCATGGACTTGATTCATCACCGGTTTGTTGTCAACCATCTTAAACCTCAGCAGGTTTCTAACAACATACTTCTTTTTTCTAGCTTCATCTGAACCATATTTGTATTTCAGAGTATTCTAGATTTTCTTCGAAGATTCAATATCAAAGAACATATCAAATATCTTGTTGTTCATATATGATAATAGATGACCCTGAACAATCTTGTTGTCTTTGTCATATTTTTTTTTTACAGCATCATCTGCTTTCTTAGCCAATAGAGGAGTAGGAGTTGTAGTAGGTATTGCAGGAGATGTGTTGGTATCCTTCTGTGCAAGTGGAATGTTTAATAACACATACTCAACTTCAAGAGCTTCAAATAATATCAGTAATCTTTGAGACCATCTACGGTAATTAGAACCGTCCAATGACTCAACCTTAGACATATCCGGGATTATCCATGGAATACTCGTAGCCATATCAAAAAGCAACAAAGCACTTGTAATTGAATAGTGCGCGTAGCAGCTAACAATGGAAAAGTTCAAACAGGAAATAAAGCGAATTGTGCGACTTGGCAACAAGGATTACTAATACCAATATTGAATGGAGCACCCCCAAAAAAATATTGTGCGTAATAAGAAAATATTGCTGAAACAACAACTGGTGATTGGGAACCAAAAGTTGAAAAACAAACTTCTAAGAAACCACAATAGTATCTCGAATGAAAAAACAGAAAGATAAGTGCAGCACTGTCAAACTAATTGAGTAATTAACGAACTGCTCCGAGAAATCTCTGCATAAAGCCTCCAATTCGAACAATATTGTAGCCAAAGGAAAATTGTCAACAGAATCAGGTAGGAGGCCAGTCCCGAATTAACCCATCATTAAGAATGAAAAATTGACTCTGCTATGTATACTTTACTCTTTATCACTTCAGAATGTAGGAATAATAGAACAGAAAACGCAACAAAGGATGACAAAAAAAATCGATAATAAAGAAGATGAAACTTAGCGATGGTGATGCGTCGTAAGATTTCTCATTGTCCTAAAGCGATAAACACCCTAACCTCGGTGCTCACCAGATATGGCAGTTGCCCCCAAGTTTAACACAATAACTTCCTTTCATGTGTACTCGTGAGAAGAAACCGTGGAATCAATAGAACAATGCCTAGAAATCTTTTACGAGGAAGTAAGAGCTCAAGGAAAAAACATGTTTAATGCTCAGCCCCCACCTTTAAAATAGAACCGGATTAGAGTTAAAATAGAGAAAAGAAAAATGTGCTGAGCAAAAAATGTTCACAAAAACTGGTCTCCTCTCCGCGCAGAAAGTAAGAAACGTTATACAACATTAAAAAATGGCAGAGGAAGCGGAACAGTGGCAACTAAGTAAAATCAGTTCAACTGTTTTTAAAAATTATAGCAAAAAGAATAATTGGGCCTGACTAGATCAATGACCCATGCCCAGCTTAGACCTGATAGATGGGCAGTGCGCGCGCGCGTGTGGTCTAGAGACCCGCCCATGACTATCTACAAAACCCAGCCCAAGCCATTTCTCAAACAAGGCAAGGAGGCATGCTAATAAAAACTGAGCAAAAAATATGTTACCCACCAATGTGAGCCTTTAGAGAGTAACTAAAGCCTTTTGCCATTGCTCCAACAACTTTTACAGTTCGTTTCAGTGCTGATTTCTTTGTTTCATTTATATAGTTTGTTAGTTCATGGTTGTAATGCAAATTTTATTTGAGTCTTAATGAATTAACTTTCATTCACAAACAGTTGTATTATATTTACAAAATTTATGCGCTTAACCGTAAACCGAACCAAAATGCTCCATAAAATTATGGTTTGGTTTGGTTTGGGATTTTTCGAAACTGCAAAATTGCAGATTGGTTCGGTTTAGGGCTGAAATCAAATCAAACCAAACGGTGTACAACCTCAGTTGACTTTTCTTTTCAGGTCCTGCATTTTAAATTACTGGCGCTTGAACTACTTGGCTAGTCTTTTGGAGAAAGCTATTTCTATCCATACACCTTTTGTTGCTCAATTTTTGCCTTTTAATTGTTGTAGTCATCAACTACTCAGTCAGAAATATTAAATTGGTAGTTGTCTGGATTAACCTGGTCTAATTTGAACAAAATTTTACTAGTGTTTTGAATCACTCAGTGGTACTCATTCAGTAATTGTGTTATCAGAATTAGTAATTCATAGTTTCTATTGAATGCAGTATTAGTTCTGAATTGAATTACGGTTTACAAATTTAAAAAAATTAATGACATTAAATTGCCATCCCAGTCAGGCAAACACCTAGTAATTATTGCGTGGTACATAACTGATGAAAAATTGATTGTTATTCTTGTGAAACAACTCGAAGTCCTGTTTTCATGACTGTTTTTGTGCGATAAATCATAAATTTCATATAATTTACTGTGCTGATTCTTTCTTTGTGTCTTAGCAAATCTGTTGCTTTTATACCTATCTGTTTTAGTATATTTAGTCTATAAATTCTTGATTGTTTATATCTTTGGATGGTCATGATGCTAACACACTTTGTCGTAATGGATGAAATATATAAATAATTTTTAGATAGACTATCAAACTTGAAAGAAATCAATCAGGACTGTGGACTGTGTAGTAGAGTGAGAGACAGATGGCTGCAAAACCTGGGTTGCCCTCAACTTATTCACCCTCAACCCACCAGAAGAAACAACAGAAATCAAATCTGAAGGAATCTGATTCAGTTCGATCTGATGGTCGGAGCTTTCACCAATGTCGCCCTGCCTGTACTACTACTCTCTTGCATCCATTTTTTTTCTAATTCTTTTATTGTTGTCAATTGATTCATGAGGGATGTGTACTGCACAGTACTTTTTTACAATTGGTGTTGAACTTGTTCTTTATAGCTTTTAGGGATAGTAGCATTTAAAGTGGACTTTGTTCTTTGGTTACTGGGATTTGATAGACTGGATTCTGTGCTTTTCAATGGCTTCTATGTTCCATCTGTAGTCCCTTCCATCATTTTTAAATCACGAGTCTGTCAAAATTTCCTTTATCTTGCTTATAATTTTGTTGTCTTTTATATTAAACTCCTCTTTTCTAGCTGTCTTCTCCTTAGTTTCTATAGTAAATGCTAATCAGTGCAATTTTTGTAAGGAATACAATGTGGATGATTGCTTGTTGATGACATTGCCTTTGTAGGGTACAGAGTATCTTCTGACTTCTCATGTAATTTACGTTTTTGGTTTCTTATAAATTTTACTAGAAATATTAATATTTGTCTTTAAGAGTCTGATGGATGAAAATTGTTGAAATTAGGGAGAACCTCAATTAGTTGGTCGATACATAGTTTCTTCTTCATAAGTTATTTCAAGCGGAAAGGTTCTGCATTTTTTTTTTACTCTTAATTATATTAAATAAGGGGAGGGAACAAAGGAATTGCTCTGTTTATGGATTATATGAGCTTGATATGTTACTGCTACTCTTCATGTCTTGAGCATGTTGTTAAACTTGGCTTCCTCTGCTTGATATCTCATTTGGTTTATTGATCTGTTGTTGTGCATATTGAGGGACATGGGATGATTTTACAACTTGCCTATAGTTAAGAATAGCTTAGCAAGTCATGCCTAATTGAAGATGGTGTTCGAAGAAAACTACAATCATTGATAGATAATGTGGAAGTAACAGTAGAAGTGCTAAAATAATATATGTTTCCATCTTTGTGGGACATTCCAAGAGAGAAAGTATTGCAAGGAAATTGAGACTAAGTCATACAGGCAAAATAGACAGTTGACATATTTGCCGGCATGATAGGGTGGGGGAAATGGATGAAAGTATGTAACAGTAAGGCAAGACAAAACTAGACAGGCTCAAATTCCTAGCATCATATGTGTATAGCATGTGATGAAATCAATCATGCGAACATGATTGGAGTGAGTTTATCCTACATTTGGCAAGCTGGTGGGAGGAGGCGTATGGAGGTGCATTTTTTTAATCCCCTCGTTTGAGGAATATTAATTTTTTACTCTTCTTTTCTAGGAGGGAAACTTCCCTTCACCTCCTTTATGCCAGTTTATAAAATCATTTTCGTACTTAGTTGTTGTTTGTGTTTTCATTATTGCTCTTTTTTTCTATCTATGATTAATATTATTTTAGTTTGTTAGTATTATTCAGGATTAGTAGCATGACTCATTGTACTACAATTTTACATATATTAAAAGCTCCTTTACCTCTTTATACTCAAAATCTTCCCTCAATTTTAATATTTCATCTATCAATTAATTCAATAGTTTCCTTAAATCTGTTTCTCATGGGTATATTGAAAACAAGTTGTCACTTGCTCCAAGCTAATTAATGTGACACTGCGTACTTCTATACCTCCCCCAATCATATAATTAAATATTGGTTCCAGTATACAATATTGATCGATATTTATTGGATTTTGGGTCAGCTGATACGCGAAATTGACAATATGCGATAGTTTTAGAATTCGATATTCACCAATATTTGTTGTGAAAAAATAATAATTATGCCATGACACCTCGATACTGCAGCCGCAATCATGATTGCGGTTTTATTGTCTGCCCCAAATCCCACAAGAGGCTGGAGTGTATTGGTCTATTTGGTAGCAGTCCACAAATCCAGATTGCTTTACTTTTTCTTATTTTTTTTTTTCAAAAAGCTTCTTGTTTTAATATGACATTAATGTGGTTGAGTAAAGAGATACGAGAATGAATGAAGGGCCTCTTTTGAAGCATTGGCAATAATTGACTGAGACGGTGTATGGGTTATTATCAATTAGTCTATCTTTTGTCTGTGTGAGCATGGCTTCCTGCTCTCCTCTCCTCTATCCATCCTCTTTAGTACTATTTGTTCTGGGATTAACTTTCTATTGAATACCTGCTAAGCTCTTTGGATTTGTCTGTTCATTTTTGCGTGTGATCCTTTTATATTGTGACTGCTAATATTTAAATTTGGGGTATATATGAGTTGCAGTTTTGAGGACTGGTGCTGTCAATGCTGCTGCAGGATCTGCTTATGCAGAGTTTGGGAATACCAAGGTCATTGTGTCTGTGTGAGTATACTTATATGCATTGATGAGGAAAGTTATTGATAGTAACCTAGATGTGGACGAAGTGCCTATTCTCGACAATTCTTTTTACCAAGTACTTGTATGCAACTGATTTTTCCTTGAGTACATAAAATTTGGAGCATTTTTTCTGTTGATTGCTGATGTACTAAAACTTTCTCTTGCACCTCTGTCTTCCATTAAAAATTACTTGGGTAATGATAGAGGCATTAAACCATTGTTGACATTTTATCCATTAAGTTTGGAAGAGCTATTGGAGACAGATGAAGATGCTGTGTATAGGTCTAATGTGCAACAACCAAAATTTCTGGAAACATATCCCCTTAAGGATGAATGATTGTTTTGATGCTTGTAGTTCCACCTTGGAAAAACTAATGAAATTCATCATAAATGAGAGCGATTTTTCAAGGAACCTTTTGGTTGAACTTGTATCAGTGCTTAACATTTTACTATTGCTTTTGCGGCTAATTTCATGGAGATCAAAGCAGGAAACTGAAGTGATACAGATTACTACTGCTTGAAATACATACTAAGCTTGATAAACCGTAAATACTGAAACTGTTATTATGAAGCATCAGTGATAAATAATCCATTTGCAAATATTAAGTCTTGGAACTCCTAAAAATGATGACTATGCCATTGTTCAAGTACAGCCTCCCATCTCATTTTGTGTCTTAGGGACTGGGCTGACTGGCTTTATGTCATGAGCACTGGCAATGCCAGCGCAGCAAATTTCTGTCCTTTTAACTTTCCTTTTCTTCTATGGCGGAAAAGCATAATTGTTCTTTTGTTAGGTTGTGAGCTGTTATGAATATAACTAACTATCAATTCTTTTACCTGTAGATTTGGTCCAAGAGAAAGTAAGAAAGCAATGTACAGCGACACTGGAAGGCTTAATTGCAATGTCAGATATACAGCTTTTGCAACACCGGTTCGCGGCCAGGTGGCGTAATAGATACAATTGGTGTTTTCTTTTTTGACTGCACTTTTCCCCCTTCTTTTCTTTTCCCAACTGAAAGCTGCCTTTTTTGGTACATGTTTTCATTGTTAGTGGTCAGATCATGAGGAGTTTTCATCTGTGCTTCATAAGGCGTTAGAAGGTGCAATAATATTGGATTCATTTCCCAAAACCACTGTTGATGTTTTTGCTTTGGTGTTGGAATCAGGTGGAAGTAAGTCTGCTTCTTGTCTTTGAGCCTGACTCAACTCAACATCTTTTGTTCTCAATGGAAAACTTTGATTTTCTTTAAGGATTACAACATAAGATGACCTGGCATTATAGCACAAATTTCAAATTATTACCACCAATCTTCTTCCCTTTCTATTTTGCTATTGTACTTGGTGGTGTTGTTTTTCTTTTATGCCTAAAAATTTTCTGATTGTAATGATTTAGGGCCTGTTCTATTCGTCTAATTTTTGTTGATCTGGTTTGAATTAAAAGTTTCACCGAGTTATTATTATTATTGTTGGCATTGCTATTATTATTATTATTAAAATTATTGTCATTCATTTGTATTTTTTTTAATTTCAAAATGTTGCTGATTTGAATTGATAAGGAGATCAGACCCTTAGTATTTTTTTGTCTGAATTGGTAGACAGCTCTGTATTTATTGAGTTGATCCCCTTCCCAACAATTCTTCAGGTGGATGTACACCTAACCTTTTGATTTCAATAATTTGGTTGATGACAATTTCTTTAATTACCTGCTCATTATACTTCTACAGTTCTGTAGTTCATGATGTTAATTTAAATATATATATTTTTAAACTTTGTGCTTGTTGTAGCATTTTTGTTTTCTTTCACATTAAGGCTATTCATTTTGGAATCTTTCAAATGATGTACTTGCATTTGAAACTTTATATTCTGTTGATCTTTCTTCATTACTCTCTCTCTCATGTTTCTTTTGGGTTTTGTTATGTATCATTATCTATGCATGGTTCTTTTGGTTGGGGAGGGGGGCTTAGGTCTTACCACTATGAAATGTATTCATTAATTACACCAGCAATTACTGAAAATGTTGTATGGGACCTGGAGCTGTATAATAGTTAAGATAGTGTCTATGAGCATTGTTTTAGAGTATTGATTGTGCTGATTAATACTCAATGATTACAGGTGATCTCCCTGTTGTTATATCTTGTGCCAGTCTTGCACTAGCTGATGCTGGGATTATGATGTATGACCTGGTTACTTCAGTCTCTGTGGTATGTATATGATGCATACTCTGTCTTCTGTTCCTATTTCAATGGAGATGGATGGATGAAGACGCCCATTTGGATTTTGTCGTCTATTGTTATCTATGCATGATTTTATATCCGTTGCACTTTTCTTTCTCCTCAATAGCCTTGTCTTATCTCATTTTTTGGGACTATTTGCTTTTCCTTTCTATCTCCATCGCTTTTTATATAATAACAATCGTATAGTACTTGCCTAATACAATGCCACTCTTTCAGCTCAATGCTGGCTTTGGGGGAGAGCTAGAGAGGAGAGTGGGGCGTTTCAGATCACTTTGGCTCTTTTTTCACCATCTCCTCTCTTTTGGATGTTCATATTCTTTTTCTTGTTTTTCTATATTCCACTTGGAATGGGAATAAATGAAAAGAGGGAAAAGCAGGATATGAATGAAAATGTGAAATAATAATAATAATCGTAAATAAATAAATGGATGGAAAAATGATGACATGCATGATTGGGAATAATCATCAGAGCTGTCCTAGAACTGACTATGCATGAACAGGTTGTGCTTCAGTGCTGTTGTACTGGGTTAGTTAGAGTGTTAATTACTTGCTTCAAGGTTATCTGTGAGCGTAAAACATGTGCACTTACTAGCAGTTTAATTGATCCACGGTGAGTATCAGATTGCTTGAGATGGTTTTAGCAAACTTCTGCTCAGCGAGCTCTCTTGTTTCACGCTTGAGTGTGGCCTGACAGCTTGCTTTAGCTACTCACATCAATGAAGCTCAATTACAGAGCACACAAGTGAAGGAAAACATGGGAAATAAATAATTATGGTAGTTGACACCATGCTTCTGCTAGTGCTTCAAAGTCTGGCCCTCGTGTTGAGACACTGAATGATGGATATTTCAGAATGGAAGGCTGCCAGTGCAAGGAGTAGGTAGTAGGCTGAGAATCATATGTTACAAGAATAATAGAAGTTATTATATGCTGCTCATAACGATGTAGATTTTGCTCAATATTAGTAAAAGCAGTATCCTACCAAGTTTATATAGGAACACTACTATAGTTTTACAGATTGAGAAGTGGGAGTCTCATTTTGGCTGATGCTGTCTGGTCAAGGTTGGGTCAATTTTTTTTATTTTTATTTTTTTTTCCTATTAGACTGCAGGTTTCTTGTCTCATATGCATAATAATGTTACTTCTAATTTCCTTATTAAATATCCATAATATAAAGCTAGATGATAATCTTGCACCTGGTTGCACTGTAGTACTTTGAAATTCTAGGTGAAACTTTATAGGCACGGATCAATGGGGGGAGTTCTGCATGTATCAGCATATAAATATGCCGTTTTCTGTTGGCTGAGTTCTTGACTGCCCACCCACCAAAAAATACAGAAGATAAACAAAAAGAATTCAAATGTCCCACTGTCCCTCTCTCAAACAACCCCCGAAGGGCATGCAAGAATTGAAGCCATGACCTTGGGGAGAGGGCAGACAGCAGACAACAGACACCAAGGCTTCCACCTGGGGCCTTGAGTGATTGACCAGAAGGGCCTCAGGTACTGTTTACCATGAGGATATTGGCAAATATAAATATTCCCTTTTTATTTTCAAATTATTCCTATTTGTTATGCTCTCTTGCACTGTTTGTAGAGGTGGCATTTGAACCCCATCCCCTTGCTGATGTGTAATGTGGATTTTTTTAAACTTTCTTAACCCTATACTGTTGTATTCTTTTGCGTACATAATTTCTCTCATATTTTTTTCTCTAATCCATGATCTCATATGTCAGTAGTCTTGTATTGGGACAAACCTCATCATTGATCCAATTGTTGAAGAGGAAAGCTGTGAAGATGGTGGCATTATGATTGCTTGTATGCCTTCTCGTAATGAGGTTACACAATTGAATATTACAGGAGACTGGTTGGCATCGAGGATTCACGAGGTATTAATTAGATATACCAATTGAGTTGTTATGCTTCTGTTTCTCTGCCTGAGTTTGATTGTATGCCTTGTAGTGAGACATGATTTGCTATGCTTTCAGTTTTAGGACGGTCTTGCATGATTGCCCACTTTTTGTGGTATGTTTCAGTCAACAGCGTTTCTCTTCCATGCGTTGTGCTGCCATTCACTAGATCATGTCACTGGACATGTAAGAATTACAACTATAAGTCTGCATGAAAGTTCCTCTATCTTTGGCTAAAGGAGAGAGAGATTACATTATCCTCGATATGAAGAGAGCATATCCTTGTTCATGTAGAAGCACAGGCAGAGGGTACATGATATTTCCATTTTGGGGTAGAGGGGCCGATGCATATATTTTTTTTTCATAATCTGTGATTGCGCCCAGGTCGCCTAGGTGTGAAACTGAAATTAACTTATTCTATATTACAACATTAAAGTCTGTGATGTGAAATTCCAGCTGCTCAGAAACTAAGGATCTATGGAATCTGGGAGTCTAAAAAACTATGGGATCCTTTGTAATCTTAATGTCTGCTTTTGAATTGCATGATTTGACTCCGACCAATTTATCTTGTAGATTGCTGTTTATTCTAAGACTTACCTGGAATGCTGGATTATGATATTGTCAATTCTGTATTCCCAGTTCCACCATAATAGACGGTGGTAGCTGAAACTGTCCCTGGAACTGTGTTCTCACAAATTTGTCTATTGTGTATTTTGTGTGTTTTACCCCTTGTTTGGTTATTATTTATAAAAGGTAATTATTTTACATAATCACTTATTTTAGAAACTCTAAAAAGTTTCTAAGAAAGTGTTTATGTAAGATAATTATTTTTTACAAGTAATACTAAAAAACAAATTAATCATGCATTTTCTTGTGATAACAGGCGATGGGGCTTTGCCTGGATGCTTGCACAAAGCTTGGAACCATAATGAGATCATGCTTGAAGGAATCTGCTTCAGCTTCAGTTGAATAAATTAAAAGTTTTCTCCATACAGATTCTTCGCACAGCTTATGAAATCTCTATTTTTCGACCCTAAAGAAAAAAGAACATTTCTGCGTTTTTTAGTTGACGGATTATGAAAATTTTGTTTAGAACTTCACCATCATGTTAGCTGTTAAATACTGTTTGAATCTTAATCAACCCAATTCTCGTGAATTTATGTTCTGTTTGGTTCACCAGGGTTGGGATGACTTAGGGATGGCAACGAGGCGAGTCGGGGACGGGGACGGGGACCCCATCCCCATCCGGCCATCCCCGAACCCGATAAGGAAAATAATTTCCGAACCTGACCCGATCCCCGATATTTTTTTTATCGGGGATTTCCTGACCCGATCTTCTCGGGGATTAAATCCCCATACCTGACCCGATTTCCGATTTATTTCTCATTCTCGATTTATTCCCTATTCTTAAAACCTGACCCGATTTCCGAAATCTGATTTTATACCCGATCCCCAATCCCATCCCCGATCTTCAAACTATTTTTTTATATCATATTTTTAATTTATATTTTATAAAAAAATTATATTATATTATATATATATAAAATTTTGGGGTGGGTTCGGGGGTGGGGACCCCAAACCCGTCCCCGAAAAAATTTTCGTTAAGAATCTCCGAATTTTCTTCCCGAATCCGAACCCGAACGGAAAATTTCCGATGGGACCCTGAACCTGCGAGGAAAATTGTCATCACTAGGATGACTATTGATATAGTCCCCCAAAGAACCAAATTGACTGTCTCATGCAACTCTCTAATATGTGGGAAATGCATTTGAAATGGTCGACGGAACGCCTCCATCGGTGTTGGTTTTCTGTATGACTGGTATTAGGAACTCCATGAGTTTATAGGTTTTACTCAAATGAAATCTCATTAAGGGCTTGTTTAGTATGGGGGTAATAGGGGTGTCATTTTTTTTTTTTGTATCTTTTATATTAAGTATTTAATAATAATAAATATATTTTTCATAAAATATTCATTTTAGATCAAATTAAAATTTAAAATGAATATTTATTAAAATAAAAATATTTAATTTTAAATAAATTATATAAGATATATAAAATATAGGGATAATTTTTTCATCCCTATTACCCATGCCAAACGAACACTAAGATGTTTTGGAGTTGAAGTGGGGATGGGTTGCCAATTGACTAGGCTTCCTTCAATTGCATGTGCGTGCCCACAAATGTATGGTGCTTAGGGACTTAGGGGTGTGCACAGGCCCGGGTGGATTTAGTGTGGACCGAATTTTTTAGATTGCAAGGATCAAAAACTGAATTGAAATTACCGGTTTTGGATCGAAAATTTTAAATTATATTTATTTTTTAATTAAAAATATGTATTTTTTTGGATAAAATGTTATGATATTTTTATAAGTTCGGATTAGTTTGGATTGTAACTGATTGAGGATTATTTATTTATCTATTTATTTATTTATTTACTTTTACTTTGAGATCAAAATTTGGGTTAGAGATTAATATAATTGGTTTGGTTTTGAGTTGGAATTTCCTGTTGAATTTAAAATTTTGATCTAGATTGAATGTTGAACTGTAATATCTTCTTTTTGTTGGTTTGATTGTGGCAGAAAATATATGATCAGTTGTCCTCTTCTATTTCTTAGAAAGTTGGGGATATTCTAACTATGACTGTCGGTAGGTTAATCAACTTTATGTTGTATTACTCCGCTAATAGTAATACATCATAATTATAAAAATGGTACAAATAATAATTGCAACACATGTCACTGTTTAGGTGAGGACACATGAGAAGTGGGCAAATGATAAATTTTAAAAAATTTAAATTATATTTTGTATATATTTTAAAAAAAAATAGAGATATGAAAACGGACGTAGAAAAAAGTATCCAAATGAACCTTGCTATGCTAACTCTCATGTGAATGTTATCCAAATTGAAATGAACATTATTATTAATTTTTTACTTTGTTTTTGTTATAAACGTTATGTAGGAGTTGGAGCTATTAAAAGATCACGGGATATAAAATTTATATATTTGTCTTTTTTCTTCTTCCAAAATGGTTACTTTAATTGGTTAAATTAAGTTAAATTTACATATATTTTTCTTAATTTCTTCTTTATCATTCTCTCTTTTACTTTAAGTGAAAATTATGAAAAAAGAGAAAAATGTGTTAGAAAATTTATTTATGAGACTAATAAGGGTAAAGATAATTAAGGGAGAAATAAAGGTAATCGAGAAGATAGAGGATGATTAGGTAAATATAGGTAAATTTGATTTGAACTGAGTTATTTGACCGATCAAATGTAACATTTTAGAAAAGAAGTTAATTTAAGAGACTCAATTAAAAAAAATATACAATCAATATTAGATAATTTTTTATTACAAATCAAACGAAATGATATTTGGATAAATTCTAATTCGACATATTACTATTTGATTGAATATTTATAGTTTATCATGTGTTTTGTATAATTTTACTTACATTCCTTTCTATTTAGAGTTATTTTGTGCTTAAATTTCTAACTACATGCATGGAGTTTGAAAGGAAAAAAATTTTTATAGTTTAGTGAATATCATCTCGTAACCCATAAAGTTAATTCTCATTGGAAACATGTATTTTTTTCTTCTTTACATGCATTAGTGGGAAAAAAAATAATCTTGGTGAATATCATCTCGTAACCCATAAAGGATAATTTTATTTAGGTATTTTAATATTTCGCTTAATATTTTTCGGATACTCTGCATTGAAAAAAAAAAATTAGATACCTTCCCATTTTAATTTTACTTCACTTGGGTGCCTGAATAGTAAAAATAAATCACATTTTTAGCTTCATTTAGATACTCAAATTAAACTAAACTAAAATATGAAAAAAATCCCAAATTGAAATTTTTAAAAGAACAAATTATTCAAAAAATATTAGATCAAATATTAAAGTATCTAAACAAAATTTATAATAATTTAAATATAAGGATACCTAATAGCATCTTTAGTGGTACCAATTTTTGAGGATTTTCACAACTAAAATCCTTACATCTAAAATACTCTCCAATAAATTGAGTGTTTTGGTTGGAAGAGAGAGGAGATTAGAGGTGGCAAACGGGTCATTTGGGTCGGGTTAGGGTCAGGTTGATATGGGTCGGGTCAACTTTTATTTACTATACAATCGGGTCGGGTTCGGGTCTAATTCGGTTCGGGTGTAGTTCGGGTTATGTTGCTTTGGGTCGGGTTCGGGTTCGGTTCGGGTTAATTGACGGGTCGGGTGTGATTTGGGTCGGGTCAATGCTTGGTTCTTCGGATTTCTTGGGTTCGGGTCTATTTCGGGTTTGACTCGGGTCTATAGAATTCGGGTTAGGTTTGGGTTCGGGTTCGGGTCACTTTATGGGTCGAATGTGAATCAGATCAACTAAGTGTCAGATTTATCGAGTTTTTTAAATTTGGGTCTATTTTGGGTCTATAGATTTTAGGTCAAATAAAAAAACTCAAATTAGGTATTATTTATAACAGTATGAATCATGATCGATAACGAGTTTGAATATAAAAATTAAAACTTGTATGAAATAAAATAAAATTATTTTTAATTTTTATAAAATTAACTTTAAGTATTTTTAGAATACTAATAAAATCTTTGAACACACCACCATCACAATTTAAAATAAGAGAGTTTTTTCCTAGCCATAATAGTACGGCCTTATCCTATTACTATTAGTTTGGTTTTAGCTTCTTTTGCTGTGGTTTTTTAATTTCTCAGTGTGACATTGTCACTTTTTTTCATTTTCAACAATAGATTTTAATATACAATAAATAAATATGTGATAAATAAAAATCACAATCATCAATAACTTTGTAAAAAATGAAATATCAATGTTGTCTTATGATTATAAACCCTACCCTACTTCCAATGAATTTGTCTCAATGCCTAACTTAGTAAAACAATACTCCGTCATAGCACACTAAATTCTATATTGTATGTCTGATGTCTTAAGATAATTATCTATATTATAAATATGTCGATAGATATTTATAATGGCTACAACATAGCTAATAAGTGACAATATATCGCCTTTTACATCTTAAATTAAAATTATAATTTTCATGATTTCCTATATTACTTTTCCTGCATTGTTCATGTTCAATTTGCATCAACAATTCAACATGCATATCATCCATCTCCTTTGTTCTTATAATTGCTAACATGGTGGATCATGCACTTCCTTTGTTAATTATTCTAGAAGCAAGTGCATGGTATCCTCAATAATATTCTTTGGTCATTGAATCGATGCAGAGTCATTTGATCTCCTCCTATTTCAATTCCTTCAAATAACCCATATTAGTGTACACGTCATTTCTAACGTCTCATCATCTAAGTGTTAGATTATGACATAGAATCAATCAAATTTATTGTCTTTTTATATTATACAACTTTTCTATGGATTATCATCATCCAAATAAAACACTTGGGTAATTGGGAAATCATTAATCTCATGCACCAAAGTCTAAGTTACTTGTTCACATATCTCACACATTGGTCCATTCGTACCTTTCTCAACTAACCTATTTTTAGTTAATAGCTACTCCTTATAAGCCTTTGATTATTTGAAGTATTAATCTTAATCTGATATTCTTAGTGAGGATTGTGAGGTGTTATATTTGTTGTCATTGCAAACTTGATGATGACGACTCATCCTTGACTCCCTTCAGATCTTTTAGCTCAATATCATGCCTAGCTAATATTATCCCTAGTTGGTTGTAAAGTTAATAAAGCTTTAAAATATCCAATAACTTTATAGGTTGTAAAGTATAAAGATGTAAATGTTAAACATGCTGTGAATAAATTACATATATAATTTAGTCTCAAAATTTAATTAGGGTTAGAAATACAAATAACTTTTATCTTTAAATTAAATGATTATTATAATTAATAATAACATTATATATCTAATTATTACATTTAAATACTATGAGAAAATAAACTCAAAATCTTACAATGATTAAATTTTATTTAAAAGTTTCATTTTTAACTCATTTTATTTTTTATACATTAAATACTAAATATTTTTTTAACACTTTGTCCCCTATTAAATGTTTTACTTAATTCTTATTTGTCTAACCCCCTTAATTTGTATATAAACTATAATAAGATATTAGTTAAAATATTTCTAATTTTCTAGTTACTTTATATTTTTTTAATATTTCACCTAAATCTTATTATTTTAGAGGGTTTAATTTTAAAAGTATTATTATTTTTCGTATTATTTCAACGATTTAAGTATAAATTTAATTAGGTTAAAATTTTGATAGAGATTAGGTTATTTAAATTAATCCTAGTTTTACCTATAAATCATATTTTAAATTATTTTATTAATAATCTTTTGATCTGTAACCTAAAATTTATTTTCTAAAAATTATTCTTGATTATTTTTACCTTTTTATTTTATTTATATCTATCTTAGATCGGTTTACTTTGATCGGAATTATTTTATTAATAGTCGTGACTTATAACCAAAAATAAATTCCAAAAAATTGTTTCCAATTATTTTTATCTTCTTTGTTATTTAAATATATCTCCAATCGAATTATTTTTCTATCTGATATTAACTTAAGAGGTTTAGTATTAAACGTATTATTATTATTATTATTATTATTATTCTTTCGACGACTTAGATATAAAAATAATTAGGCTAAAAAGTTGATAGAAACCGATTCTTTATTTTAATCCTAGTTTTACCCGTAAATCTTATTTTAAATTATTTTATTAATAATCTTTTGATCCGTAACCAAAAATAATTTCCTAAAAATTATTCTCGATTATTTTACTCTTTTCGACTATTTTACTTATCCAAATTCTAATAAATTTTCCCGAACTATTTTTTTATATCTAATATTTTAATCTACCTAAATTAAAATTAAAATTAGATAAATAAACTCTACTCTAAATCTTATCCGAACATTTCTTCGGAAGATTTTCCTATCTTCGTCCGTACATTTATATATAGATACGCACGCCATACTTACACACTCTGACACTGCATATTATACACATATACACACGCACACGACACCGCACAACCCCCCTTTCATTTCATTTCACAGATTCACAGACACACGCACGCCTTACGCCTACAACTTCTTCTGCCCGTCGCAGCTCCCTCTCTGTTCCCCTCCATTTTCGATCACTAAACATCACCCCCATCGCATGACCCTGCATGCACCGTCGTCCAGCCCCTGCACCTCCATTTTCGTCGCCCAGCGTCCTCCATCCCAACGCCACCACCTCAGCCGAGCCCCCTGCACCGTGCACCAACCCATCGCCCAAACTAGCCAGCAGCCATCCACCGTCACCCTTGACCTGGCAGCCCGAAATTCCATCCCCGAGCCCAATCTCGACCAGCTTCCTCCCTCGGTTTTTCTTCATCCAGCAACCCCTAGCCCAGCCGCGTTTCCTTTTGCTCCGCCATCGCCCAGCCTTCCCCCGCATCACCAACCACCTTCGAACCATCTACCCCTTCCCTCCCTCTCTATTTTGTTTGAAATTTTTCCAGCCCAGCCACAACCTCTCGCAGCAGCCTCCCAGCAGCCCGTCACCCTCGACCCAGCCCTGCCAGCCTCCAGCCGCCCTGCACCGCCGACCAACCACCACCTCTGCCGCCCTTTCCTTTCCCCTGCCTCGTAGGTCGCAGCCTTGCCCGACCCTCTCGCCCAGTCAGTCGTGCCCCTTCCCCTCATGCGTGACTCACGCTACATGCAGCGTGAGTTGCGTAGTGTTGTTACTGTTGTAATAAAATTTTGGGTACCAATATTAATTGTAAGGATATTTTGGTAATTTTAGAAAAATAAATATTTTTATACTATAATTATTATTTTATCTGATAGATATTAATTTTGTATTTGTGGTATTATTTTTAGGTACGAAAGTTTAATTTGCAGGACCTAATAAATTTTGGTGGATACCGCTAATTTTACGTTTTTGCTGGAATTCAGGTAACCGTTATACTCTACTAAAATGATAAAAATTGCGTGATAATACATTAGGGTTTTGGTGTATGAAATATGTTTAGCATGATTTATTTCAATATAATTATGTGGTAATTATTATTATTATTATGAAAACGGATAAAAACGAACATGTTATCTGATATAAAATATTTCGGGTATAAAAGTATGACTTAAAAATAATTCTAATGATAGGAGGATGTTTGGTATGATAATTATGTATATAATTATTATTTTAGCATGTTTACAATATGCTTATTGAATGAGATCTTATTTGCGGAAAAATCATATCAAAAACTTGGTAAAAATGAAGATGTTGTTTTTCATATAAGTAAACCTTACATTATGAATTAAAATAAGAAAGATGTGATGACTTAATTATGTATAATTCAATATTGATGTGAAAAATGGATTAGCAAATGGCTCTGTGGTTACAAAAGCTACCATGATAGTGAGATGATCATAATCTTGGAATTCATAAAAATTATAAAAATACCTAAGTATATCTTTTTGCCTAATGCTTGCAATATATGTAAAATCGTATGAATTTTACATTGCAGAGTTTTAATGTTTTATATGATTTATTAATTTTGTCCTTAGGTTTATGGATGGAAAATAGACCTAGTACCATTAATTCACCAAGTTAAATACTTCCATATTTATCTACTATAACTAGTATCCCTATTATTACTCAACCATCTACAAGGATTAAGACAAGGATTACATGTTAGCCTGTTAAATATTAGCATGCAAATTGTGTGTACTTCAAACATATGTTAATGTTAGCCTATGTTACCTCAGGCTCAAATAGATTGTTTGTATGTTATTTCATGATTATCTTAATTTGATTATGGTATTCCATTTGTATTGCATGTGATTTCATGATTATGGTGTTCCATTTGTATTGTATGCGATTTCATGATTATGGTATACTATTTGTATTGTATGTGATTTCATGATTATCTTAATAAAATACTAATACTAATAATTTATTGTAGTTATGGAAGCTAAAAATTATGATGCTAGCAATCTTCCGGATCCTAATTTGCAAGAAGCTAATAACAAAAGGAGCTCAGTTTGGAAAGAATTTCTGAGACTTAAAGGAACCGAGACCAAGGATGGAAAAGAGAGAGCACTTTGCAGCCATTGTAAGGTGGCTTCTTTCATTGCTAGTTCACATTATGGGACAACAAATCTAAAAAGACATCTTGATAAATGTCCATCATATCAACAAATTGTGAAAGTAGAATCTAATGTTTATAACCAAAAGATCTACAGAGATCTATTAGCAAGGGCTATCATCAAACATGGGTATGCATTCTCTTGGGTTGAACACGAAGGCAATAGAGAAATTCATGCATACTTGAATAATCAAGTTAGAACCATTTGTAGAAATACTGCAAAATCGGATGTATTGAAATTGCAATCAAACTTGAAAATTGAGCTTAAGAACTATCTTCGTAGCATCCCTGGTCGTATTTGTCTGACTTCTGATATGTGGACTTCTTGTCAAACTGAGGTATATATGTGTTTGACTGCTCATTTTGTGGATGCTAATTGGAAGTTGAATAGTAGAGTGCTGAATTTTCATCATATAGAAACACCACATACGGGACAAATCTTACATAATTCGGTGTTAAGTTTGCTTCAAGACTGGGGTATTGAGGATAAGATTTTCTCTATCACATTAGACAATGCCTCAAGCAATGATAGAATGCAAGATCGTTTGCGAAATACACTAAATGATCAAAAATTTTTGTTGCATGATGGCATTTACTTACATGTTTGGTGTGGTGCTCATGTTTTGAATCTCATTGTTAGGGACGAGCTTAAGGTAATAGAGGATATTGTTGTTAAGATTAGAGATAGTGTAAAATACATCAAGTGGTCAGAATCGAGGAAGACTACATTTCGAAATTGTGTGAAATTAGCTCGGATATCAGATACTAAAGCATTATGGCTTGATGTTCCCACAAGGTGGAACTCGACTTATTTGATGATTGATATAGCTATTATTTATCGTAATGGATTTAAGGAGATGGTGGTTGTTGACCCTTTGTACAAGAATTTTCCAAGACCTCAAGAGTGGGACATGCTTGAAAAAATTCGTGATGTCTTAGAACCATTTTATGATATTACTGAGTTATTTTCTGGTAGTCAGTATCCTACGGCAAATTTGTATTTTGAGAATGTATGGAAGATCGAAATGCTTTTAAATGAGTTGATAAAGGGGGATGATGAAGTGTTAAGGAAAATGGCTATAGAAATGAAGATTAAATTTGACAAGTATTGGGCCAACTTAGATGGGAATGAATATGGTACATTATTTGCTTTTGCTGTGATTCTTAATCCTCGTTGTAAGTTGGATTTTCTAAAGTATTGCTATCAAAAATTATTTGAGGATGGAACAAGGGCTTCTTTGAAAGTCAATGATATGCGGTTTAAGTTAGGGATGCTTCTAGTGGAGTATCCTTCCGTTAATGATGGAGGAGGTACTTGTTATAACTCTTGTGGAACATCATCAACATTAGACACTAACACCCTTGGTTCTACTCGCAAGCGCAAATTTGATTTCTCTGCCGTAAGTTTACATTTCTCACCTTCCCTTAATCTTTTATATCTTTCCATTGATTTTGATTTGTTATTATATTTATATTCAATTGACTATTATATATATATATATATATATATTATCATTCTTGATTTATTATATGTATATCCATTTGCTTTTGTAATTTTTAGGGTTTTGATGAAAATGAGACTGCATTCACCTATAATAAAAAGACAAAGCTGGATAAGTATCTAGATGATCCAAGAATGGACCGCAAAATCAAGCTGAACATTCTTGACTTTTGGAGAGAGAACGAGTCTCAATATGGAGAGCTTGCACATCTAGCTAGGGATATTTTAAGTGTGCCCCTTACAACTGTTGCATCAGAATCAACTTTTAGCATTGGAGGTAGAGTTTTAAGTAAGTGGAGAAGCTCGTACTTGCCTGCAAATATTAAAGCGTTGATAACTACTCGTAGTTGGTTGTATGGTTTTGAAGGTAATGTTTTTAAGGCTTTTATTTAGTTCTTTGTTTCTACATCATAGTAAATTTCTAATGTGTTATTGTTTCTCTAGCAACTGAGGAAGATGAATACGTTGGTTGCAATGTGGGGTGGGATGGAGCTAACCCCCTACTAGAAATCCTTAATAAGGTCCATAGGTACTATTTTAATTCTTTATATAATTGATAGTTAAGTATGTAGCTTTTATCCAAATGGAGTGTATTTAACTACATGTTATTTTACTACAGGGAGGACTACACTGATATTTTTGAAGAGGTTGCAGGGAGGAATATCCAAATGGGGTGATATTTTTTTTTCTCATTGTTATATAAGCCTCAGATTAAGGTGTGTGACTTGTTGGTGTGATGTTTTTGTAACAACATATGGTGATGGTTAGGTGATGTCTTTCTCTTAGCATTATAAGTTTATAACTATCCTATAGGATATCTTTTGCCTTTTAGATTGTAAATTTCTTCCTTTCTAGTTAGTATTTTTTGGTTACTTACCTCAAGGTCAGGGCTTCAATCAAAGAGAGGTATTCACCTTCATCCATTAAAGAGAAGATCAAGTATTCATTATAGGTGTGTTATCAATGCTCTAGTTTTCTTATTTACACTTGTTTGGACTTTTATTGTATTTATTTGTTAGTAATTATCAGTATATTTGATATTATTGTGTATTGTGTATCATACAATGAGTGTATGATGAAATGTTGAATTTGATTGTCAGGTCCTCATGAATCATTAATACAATGAGTGTATTATTATTATGGTCCAAAGTGTAGAGTTTAAGTTGTAGGAAATTATCAAACAAAGTGAAGCAAAAATATAAATTTATGCTTATATATGTTTGCATTTATTTACATGGTTTCAAAAATTAATAAGAGTATGGAGTTAAAAATATCATATATGAATAAGAATAATCAATTATCGGTTCAAGTCTGCTTCGGGTCGGGTCGGGTTCGGGTTAGAGTTCGGGTTAGTTCGGGTTAAAGTTAAAGTTCGGGTCGGTTCGGGTTCGGATTAGAGTTCGGGTCGGTTTGGGTTCGGGTTGGAGTTCGGGTTGGGTCGGGTTTGAGGTGTGCTCAGTTCGGGTTATCATTGATTTTGGTCACTTCGATTTGGGTCAATTTAGGTTCGGGTCTTTATCGGGTTAGCTAAATTCGGGTCGGGTCCAAATTGAATCGGGTTGTTTCGGGCTTTCGGGTTATGAAGGGGTTTTATTTTTTGGGTTACTATCGGGTTTCAAGTCGGATTATTCGGGTTGGGTCGATCGGGTTGGGTCAACTTTGCCAGGTCTAGAGGAGATGGTTCATTTTCCGTAGAATGTTGCATCTCCTAGTTGAATTGTCCTTGTCTGACTGTTGGGGCCCTATGGGGAGTCAAATTCTTTTTTAGGCAACGGAGGTATACAATTTTTTTTCCTCACTAAGATCGTGCACAACGACGGCTCAAAAAAGTTTTTGTGTAAGTTGCTTCGACACAATACGTCACAACAACGGCGTAAAAGTATTAAAAAAAATCAGACGGGCGCAACTTCCTGCGCCGATTCAAAATTTTGTTGTTAACATAATAAACAATATATTAAACATTTAAAATGTAAAATAAAAGTTAATTATGCCAAACAATATAAATTAAAAATATTAAAATATTAATTTTTGTTTTAATATTTAATACTAATATTATACAAATATTATTTAGAAGATAATTAATTTTGTAATTAATTAAAATGATTAAAATATGTTAATATGTGTAAATAAACAATTATATCATTTTATTAAAATTTAAAAATTATTTTTTAATAATAGAAATTAAAATTTAATTAATAATATAATTAATTAAATAAATATTTTAGTTATTTATGATAGAATATAGATTGATAATATAATATATTTTAATATTATATTATCGAACCTTTGTTGTATAATTAAAGTTTATAAGAAGCAAAAAAATTATTTTTTAATTTTATAAGGTGTATTGATTTTTTTTATCCTTTGTTGTGGATGCTCTAATGGATACTTTTTTCTTTCTCGTCAATGCTTCATCAATTGACATTTTTTACCTCATCAACTGATTCTTTTTCTCATAAATGGCCAAAAAAGACAAACGGTATTGAACAATCAATATAGTATTGATTTAATTTTTTATTTTTAATTAACTTCAATTGTAATTATTAGTAATAATCTTCAATGTATATTTGAATTAAAATATTTGATATTTATATTGTTTTAGATAACATTTGCAAGCTTTTAGTAATATTATCTATGAAATAATAATTTATATGCATTAATTGCAATTTAAAATATAAGAATAACTTAAAAAAAGATGGTGTAACAAAATCCCTTAAACTAAAATCCTCGTATTGGAGTATATGTGTAACACTCCAAATTTTCTCTAACCTTAATTCTAGATGTTTAGCTTCTTAACCTTATTTTTAGGCCTTAACCCTTGCTTTAAACCCTACCTATTTATTAAACATTTATCAATCCTAACCCTTTCTTTGCTTTTTCTTGTTCTTTCACCTCACACTTTCTCCTTTTTGTGACCTTCCCTTTCACCTCAACCGGTCACGGTTTTCTAGCTTGGCTATTCAAACTAGTTAAATGTAACTAAGCCTAACCCTTACTCAACACCCCTTACCCTTTCTCATTTTCACATGACCCCTCCCATGCACAGTTCTGATTCTACGACCTTATGTTTTCCTCCAACATCCTCTTCACACTTTCTCCCTTCATGCAATCTAATAGTGATGTATATTAGATCCAACTTCAAAAGAAGAAGAATAAGAAGAAGAAGATAGGATCATTTTTCCTCAACCTTAACTCTCAAGATGAATAACTAAAAAGGAGAGGGAGTAATAAATCTTCAAACTTTTCTAAACTTCAATCCTTATTTGTTTAAGGAAACAAAGAAAGGGTAAAATAAATGTTGAGAAATAAAGAAGAGAATGAAAACAAACTTAGAAACTGAAAGGAATAAAGAGGCTAGAGCTTAGATTTCCAACTAAAAGGAAAAGAAGAGGAGAAATGTTCTCCACACTTAGAAACATTTGCTAAGAGAAAAAGAAAAAAATGAGAGCAAGTGATTAAGTGGAGGTAAGAATTAAAAATTGAGGCCAAGAGGGAGAGCCTTAGTCAAAACACAAGAGGGAAGCAGAGAAAGGGAAGACCTAATACTTAGAACAACTTAGTTAGAAAGAGAAGAGAGAAATCCAAAGGTGAGAGTGTATTAAGAGAGAACTAAAATCAGATAATGAGGCTTGAGAAACCTTCATGAATGAAAAGGAGGAGGAGGTGAGAAGGTGTAGAGTTGACTTGCAAGATTAAAAGGGATGGCGGAGTATTATGGTAAAAGTGTAAGAGAATCAAATAATAAAGCATGGGAGAGATAAAATGATGTGAATCAAAGGGAAGGGAAATGAGCAGGATCTATCATTAATTGATATTTATGTTGGTAGGTTGAAATTGCAAGAAACACTTTGGTTTAGGAAGGTTTAACTCGAAGAAGGTTGCAGGTTTGAAGGTTGATGAATCTTTGAAGGTTGAAGGCATGTTTGAAGTCTATAATGAAGAGTACCCTGGGCAGTTCTTCAAGCTAGATAGGACTCCAAAAAGGGAGGATAAAATGCAAGCAAAGCTCGAGATTTCAGTGTTTAGAATTTCTATTCTTCCATTCATATCCATGCATGTACAAGGTAGGATATATATAGGAATTAACCAACATAATGGGCTTAAACCAGCAGGTTATGTCTCTTAATTCAAGCTACCTTAAATCACTTGAATTAAGCCCATATAATACCTAAACTTACTCATAATATCATCATCTAAATGATATTAATGACTAACATTACAAAGCCACACAATCAACTATGGTACATACATAAAATTACAACAAAACCCTAGCTTACATAAAATACACTTAGGGTTTACAACAAGTTTCATATAACTAATGATAACATCACTATATCTTGTTGTAGCGTCATCCCATGTATGCCATAGCCTTGCATGCTTTGAATGCTTGTACACTTTAAGTCTCATTGTGTGTGTTAACGTCTTCTCCTTGTAACTATGTAATATACCTGCAAGAATATCTTGAATCATTTTTAATACCAAGCATAGACATATTATCAAGAACATTTAAAATGATTGACTCCATTATTAAGAAAGCTAATTCTTCCTTACCTTGAGAATCAGTAGAAATATATCAACCAAAAATTAAGAGTAGAATGGGGAGAGATTTGAGAAGATGAAATTGATTCTTGGTAACTCCTTGAATTAATATTCATAAGAACCACCTAAGGTTTAAACTCTTAGGATAAATCTTGGAAGATTTTATAAAAATTTCAAACTCCTAAACTAAAGTGGAAGAAGAATGACTATTGGTTTTGAGAGAAAAGTGTGCAGCCAAAAACAAGTTGTTCCTTATTTCATTCTTTGCTTGACACTTATATATGGAGTGTATGATTAAAGGTTACAACTTATCCAACTAATACGTGTGATTTGAGCTAAACAAATGAAGAAAACTACTTAATACAACACCCATGTGATTCTATCATGGGGTAGGTGTTGTGTAGATTTCAAATAGGGGGACCTTCTAGCATATGTCCAACTCATGTAGCTGCCACTTGATTCAAAAGGAAATATCCAAGGGTCATTTTAATCTTTTAAGGGACAAGAATAAGAAAATAATATTTTCTAGACTTCCTTGTTCTTCCTAAAAATCTGCATTGTTCTTTCTAAGTTCTGAAAATGACTTGTCATGTAGCTTGAGAGGGACTTGTGGCTTATTTTGTGTGGCTATTGTGGGTGCAGAATGGGATGCATTTTTGGGATATTTTTAGAGCTAAAATAATAAAATAAAATGAGTTAAAAAGGGTGGGAAAAGTTAGGGAAAAACGTGGCTTAAAAAGGTGGGCTATTATTATGTGGAGGTGGTAAAAGTTAAGAAAGTTTGCATGGCTTGCATGACTAGTTTTCTTAAGAGTGATTAATTTTTCCAAGTAAGGAGAGTTTTGTGAGTCTCAAACTTGAAAAAATTAAGGGCAAGAGTGTGATAATCAAATAAGGATGCTCCCGCATCATCCTCTCCATCTTGAAAAGCATCCTCCTTGTCTTTGAAGGGTTCATCATAAATGTAAGGAAGTAGATCTCCCACATTAAATGCATTTGATATATCTCCCATTTCATTAGGTATCTCCAACTTATATGCATTATCACCTATAGTTTCAATGACCTTGTATGGACATCACTTTTAGGCATGAGTTTGTTCTTCTGTTTAGAAAGAAATCGTTTATTCCTAAGGTAAAGCCAAACTAGGTATCCTAGATCATACAAGCGTTGTTTCCTATGCTTTTTTTCTTTACTCTTGTACATCTCATTGACCCTCTCTATTTTTTATCTCACCTAATCATGAAGTTTTTTCATTGCCTTAGCCCCTTGTTGTGCTTTGAATTTGGTGTGGACTTCAATGGGGAGAGGTAAGAGATCGATGGAAGTAGTAGAGTTCATCCCATATATTACTTCAAAAGGAGAGTGACTTGTAGCATAGGTTGGTGATCGGTTGTAGGCAAACTCGGCATGAGATAGTTTGATGTACCAAACTTTTAAGGATTTGTGAACCAAACTTGTGACGAGCATTGTGAGGGTTCTATTGGTGACTTCAGTTTGCCCATCGGTTTGTAGATGGTAGGTGGTACTGAATAGGAGTTTAGTACCTACTAACCTCCACAAAGTCTTTCACAAATAGCTAAGGAACTTGTTATCCCTATTTGAAAGAATAGATTTGTGAATGCTATGTAGCCTAACTATCTCCTTGAAGAATAAATCGGCTATGTAAGAGGCACCGCCCGTCTCATGGTAGGCAACAGAGTCATCTTAAAGAACTGATCCACCACCACCATTATAACATCATTTTACCTTTGTGTCTTAGGCAATGCTACAATGAAGTCCATACTCACATGATCCCATGGTTGGTGTGGGATAGGTAGAGGAGTATAGAGCCCCTAGTAGAAGTGACTCTTGGACTTTTGACAAGTGACACATCTATCTATTACACTTTGTACATCTCCCACAAGTTTGGGCCAATAAAAATGCTCACTATGTATGTCTACAGTCTTATTGATGTTGAAGTGTTCGGTTAGTCCCCCTCCATGCACTTATCTTACAAGTAATTCTCTGATGGAGTATTTGGGAATGCAAAGCTGTTTATTCTTGAAAAGAAACCCCTCCTGGATGACAAATGAGCCTCTCCTCTTGTCTTGATCCTTAAAATAGTAGCTAAAGTGTCCGCCTTCCTTGTAGAGCTCTTGAATGCACCCAAACCCCAATACTCTTGCTTCTAACAAAGATAGCATACAATACCTCCTAGAGAGTACATTTGCTACTACATTCGTTTTGCCACTTTTATGTTTGGCTACATAGGTAAAATCCTATAATTCTACATAATCACTATATTTTTTGTCAATTTATCTCCAAAACTATTTTCCCTCTTATTCCAAATATATGTATTTCTCAATCCTTTAATTATTGGACCTATATTAATTTGCAACATGTATTGAAAATAAGTTGTAGCAAAGAAAGTATGACTGTGATACCACTAAAATATTGAAGTTGATTGTTGATGTAAAATGTTGAAAAAGAATATAATCTCCATCTACATGGTAAAATGAATATATTAAAATTTACATAATTATTAATTTATATTGAATTCAAAATTTATATTTTTTGTGGTCATGTTATCTTCATAATGCAAACAAGCTTTGTTTTATACTTCATACATGGTTTATATAGTAATTTAACGTGTGTACATGTAGCCAAAACTCTGTTTCTTAACCCTTTTTTTATCCTCATTCATCCAAGTTTAAAAAGCTAATATAATTTTTTTAGATCTTATTATCTTAAATAATATAAAATAATGTCATCTTATTGTTACCTTCATTATCATTCACTTTATTCATTCTTTTGTGTTTTTTTAAGGTTTACAATATTGTATATTTTGAAAACATAATGATTTGTATGTTACCTCTACACATAATCTCATTATATTTTTTTACATTTCATTTGAAAATTTATTATTATTATTTTTACTTAATATAGACCCTTATATGTACAAAAACATTAGTAATTTATGCTACTTGTAAGTTGCTGCAATTTAATCAATGGCTATATGACAATTTAAGGGTGTACTTCTTGTGTTCTTTTAGCATAAATATGTTATTTTATAACATATAAATATATAAATTTTATATTTTTATGGTTTTTATAGGATATTACAATCCAATTCTACAATTAGATCCTAAGCATCCAAATTGATCATAGGTAGAACTTTAATTTTAACAACCTTGCGCAAACCAAGACCCTATACTTCCCTCCCTTCATTTCATTTCTTTCCTTCTTTAAAACCTAAACCAAGCTCTATCTTCTCTTATTTCCTTCCCAACTTTCTTTTGCATCTCCCTTAGCTTTTCACTACCTTTTTTGTAGCTAAAAATCACTCCTAAACCATGAACCTCTGACCACCACCCTTGCTCCACCACATCTTTACATTGCCAAGTCTTTCTAGTGTCTCATCTTCACGCTGTTCCACCTCTTTAGAATGAGAATCTCATATAAACACCAAATCTATACACACAAACCCTCAGGAAAAAAATCCCCCTCAACATCACCACCACAACCTTTGTCCCTTAGAGTGAAGCCCTGCCATTGTGCCCTCGTAGCTGTCTGACTAGGTCATGTTGTTCCCATATTTGCAACATGAGAAGCTCATGTTGAGCTTGGCTCTTAGCATGATTTCAACATGTTATTCTTTGTTACATCATTCAAACAGGTATCTTATTTGGTTTGGTCATGGTTTTCCTTAATAGTTGTTGTTGTTGTGTTAGATTCTAATGTACTTTTGTTTAGCTTTGTTTAAAGTGAAGAAGGAGAATTAGTTGGAGGCTATTGTTTGTTGTTGTCTGCTTTTATTTTTTCTTTTGATCTGAAGATAAGGTAACCCATATGCTCTACTAAATATGTAAACATTGAAAGATTTATCATAGGTAAGCATGATGCATGCTTATTATATCAAGGATAAGGACACAAGGTAGATGGATATAGAGGACACCTATTATTCAATTCTTCCCACTATTATCATGTTAAGGCCCATATTTTAGGATCTATTCACCACTGATGCTAGCCTTCAAAGATTTTGTATTGAGAGTAACTTCCTTATCTCTATGGCCTTTGATATAATTCAACCTCATGCTGAAAAGGTCCCCTAGTGTGCTACTGTCTGACCCCGCCTCACTCTCCCAAGACACCGATTCATATTTTTTTTAGCAATTTTAGAACGTCTCTAAACTCATGATTAATTAGTTTACTATCAGATATTCCCTTCAAATAACCATGTTCTCTTTGATAAGACAAAAAAGATGATATCCCATTTATTCTTCATATGTTCTTACACTACTGAGATGTGACTTACTTTGCTTAATAAGTTGGGATGCACATAACATATTACTACATGGCAAACCCTAAAGAAATGGTCCATGTAAAGTGGTTGTGGTCCTAATAATTGAAAGCAAATGTGTAACACCCTAAAAATTCACTCTTGAAAATTTTTGTTTAAAGGAATAATGAGGAAGCCAAAATAGAAAATGAAAAATGTTACTACCTTACCTAACACAAGATAGTTGCACATCATCTTCCTCGTACTAGATGCAAGGCTAAAACATGTCCAACTAAAATTCAAACATCATTTATATTGAGAGAATAAATTCCCACAAGGAAATATCCAATAGTAGATGATAAAAAAAAACATTTCCATCGAACAAAATCATTGTTGATCAAATCAACGAAAAATCTATGAAATAACCCAAGGTTTTAAAAGCTTGGCAAAGTAAAAGGAAAATTGAAATTTAATTACAACAATTTTAAAATTTCAATACATCTTTTGAAAATTCCAAAATAGGTAGAGAGAGTAAAGATAAATCCTCGATGGATAAAAATCTGGGTTCCTTACTCTCTCAAAGCCCAAGTCTTCAAGCCATTAATAACAATCGATCTCAAGCTTGCATAAGAGATTTGTTCCCCACCATCAATGGACCATTGCATGACTCATTCAACCAAGGTAGTATCAATACGGGTCCATTACTAAGTAAATCACAACTACCTAACTTATGGGAAGAAACATGACGCACATAGGATATGGTAATACTTAAATTAAATTACTCATGCTCAATTATACATGTGATACAAAACCATTCCACTCATACAATAACTCATACAATTTCATGAAGTATATAGCAGATTATTAATTGCCTACTCAATAAGTATTAAGGAAAGTCGTATATAAATTGACAAGAACAATACTCACATGCGATAATTAAAGTAAAGCATGTCCATATATTTTAGTCATAATTATCATTGGCACACCCAGGTACATATGGTAGTAGGAGATGACATATGAGATATGCATTGATATACAATAAAACATGTGGTCATGGATTCATGCTTATAAATACACTACTAGACATGTCAACACATAGGCTACAAGCATATAAGGAATCATGAATGCATGCTAAGTAATACAACTATTCTAGAAGATGAAATTCTACACATAAGGTCCACATGTAGTTTAAATAATAGATCATGTGATAACTAGGTATGAACATGAGTCATATGGTAATACTATTGTAAGAAAGACAACTAAGAGACATGCACAGGATAATGAAATATAAAGCCCATGAATGGACAAGAATAATCAATTATTGTATTCCATTGTTGTGATCACATTCATTTAATTATTCTATCTTAATGATGGAGAATCAAAGAAATTATAACTAATCTAGTACTCAAACAACACTAGCCCTTGCTGGCCTACCCAGAAATATAATCAGACAACCAATAAATATGACACCTAATTACTTAAGTATGCATACCCCCTATAGGGATAAAATATATCAAGACACCTATAGAGTAGAAGAGGGTCTCCCCGGACTTCGTAAGGCACCTGGGATCACAGAAGAGAAAAACACCATAATAGTACCAAGTAAATACCAAATCTAATTCAGATAGCTACCCCGAGTGATATAAGTCTTGAGTCAAGACCTTTCACTTTAAGTGATTAATGTTTTATTTAAAGATTTAACCAAGCATAAATTAGTCCCACATAACATCACTTAAATCACTTTCATCAACACAGTAAATTTTCATTATTATATCCATTCCAAGTGACATTAATGCCGATCAATTTCAAGGGGCATTAAAGCTAATCCAATCTAAGTGGCATTAAAGCTGAACCAATACAAGTGGCATTAAAGTTGATTGATTTCAAGTGGGTATTAAAGCTAATCAATCTAGGTGATATTAAAGCTAAATAATTCCAAGTGGCATTAAAGTCGATCAATCCAACTAGCATTAAAGTTGAATAATTCAAGTGACATTAGAGTTAAATAATTTCACAACATAAAAATCCAGTATAAGTCATCGTACAATTTCAATTCATACTCAACCAATGATATGATTTTTCAATCCAATTATAATTGAGACACATTATAACATACTTTAAAATCACCAAGCATTTCAAAATTTGTCGAACATGTTAACCGCATAATCATGCCCAACCCTTCATATACTCATACACATACGATAATTTGAGAGATATGCTAACATGTGTTTGCAATGAAGTTATAATCTCATAGATACATATAATTACCACACAAAAACATAGTATACACTTCACATACTTAAATAAGATAAAGCATACTCATCACCATCCACTTAAAGAAGACATGCATCCCATGATTCCACCATAAGCAAAAGTGAGTAATGAATTGCCTATATCCAAAGCTAGCTAAGCAAAAGAAGAAAGAGGGGATGTCACTAGCTTGAGGATCCACTACAATATTTTCCTAGATCGCTGATAGAAATCGTAGGACTAGCTTAGAAAATACCTTATCAATTAATTATTCAAGTAATACAATTTAACCAACAAAGAAAGGTATAGAAAATACGTCTAAAACCTAAGACTCATGAATATAGTTTCATTAAAATATAAAATTAAGTATTAACCAAATTGAGTTCAAAACATATCACTTAGGGCATTTCAATTTGATTTGGATATCGAGAAGAGGACAATAGAGGATAAGTTAATTTTATCTAAATTAATTACTAATTTGATTTTATAACAAAAAAGACAAACCAACCAATTTTAGAAAACTAATCCACATCGATAAGATAAAATACAATTCAAATGATTTTAAAACAAAGCTGGTAATCAATTAAGTAAAAGTAGCATAACAAGATCAATTTTATAAAACCATCTTCAAAAATTAGGGTTTTTAGGCTCAAATTGCAAACTAACCAATTCACTTTAATTACCTCTAATTGATAGTTTAAAAGTACAATTAAAATAATTTTAGATAATTCTAGATAATCAATTTTGAAAAATAATCTTACGAATTACCAATTTAAGATAATCATTTTCACAAATTAGGGTTTTAAAGCCCATGATATAATTTTAGACAATCCAAATCAATTAATCCAAATTAAAGGTGTTAGAATGCAATTAAAGTCATTTCAACTATTTCTATAAATTCAATTTCAAAAAAAAAAAAATAACTATACAAATGACTAATTTTATAATTATTTCATTTGAAAGCAAGGATTCTAGGCTCAAATATACAATTTGATTGAATTTTATTAGTTTATTTAAATTGAATGTTTAGAAATGCAATTAGACATATTTTATAATATATTGTAGAATAAATTGATCAAAGATAAGAAAAGAAATACCCAATTAGTTTTTGCATCCGAAATGTTAATCCGGTCAATTCTCGTTAAAATATTTAAATTAGAAATTCAGGATTGCAATTTAATATATTATATTGTAAATTAAATAATTAATTAAATAAAATAGCTCAATTATACAATCCAATTTAGATCCATAAGAGTTTGGACCTAAAAATCTAATTCTAATTTATTTCACACAATTTTCCCTAATTGATACTTCCAACATAAAATTAAATACATTTGAAAGTATATTATAACATTAATTGAATCAAACAATTCAGTTATGTAATTCAATTTCAATACACAAGGATTTTGACTTAGAAATCAATGTTTGATTAATTTTGCACAAATTTCTCAAATTTCTAGTTCTGACATGAAATTAGATATATTTTAAAGCATATTGTAAAATCAAATTTTCAAAAATAGGTTAATTAGATGAATCTCTAAAATTAGGACATAACAAGGGTAAAATTCCAATTTTCACAAATCAACCACATACACTACAATTAACCATTCCAAATCCCTCTTACAACATATACATACATAATGAAACAACTAATTTAGCTTATCATCAGCTAATTAATACAAACTTAATTGAATTTCAAATTTAGGGTTTATGTAAAATCATGCCAAATGAAATATGCAAATCAAAGCCGATGAAGGTTGGGGAAGCTCTGCCGAAGGTTGAAGATCACTCATCGGTGACGGGCTCATCTCGTGGTGGCTGAACGATGGTGGCAAAACTTACTTTCATGATAGAAGCTCTGCTCCTCTGTGTTGTAGTGCACCATTGCTCCTATTCTTCATTGCTGCTGGTGGTGGAGGAAGATACAATAAAGAGGGAGGGAGAAGGGCGGCGGAGTTGTAGTTGTGGCCGGTGGTTGAAGTAGAGAAGAGGAGCAATGGTTGGGGGTTGGAGTTAAGGTATCAGGTTTGGTTTGTAGAAAAACCAAATGGGAAGAGAGAGAGGAAAGAGAAGAGGGAGAGCAAATAACAAAAGGAAAATGGAAGGGGGGATGGACCGGTCGGTTTCCATTTTTATTTTACAAATACACATATACATAAGAGGGTATAAAATACTTGAAAAATATTTACAGATAATTTTATTTGAAACTGATTTATCTAAAACCCTTTCTTAAAGATCCAAAGGTATAAAATTAATATAAAAGCTATTTGAATGATTTCATAAATGCTTTTGAAAGAAAATACCAATGAGTATGGAAATTTTATTATTTATGAAAATACATAATGTGATCTCAAAAAATATTTGAAACTATCTAGAAATATTTAAACAATATTCTAAGGAAGCGAGATTAATTTAATTTTTTTGAAAAAGATCATCCACAAATCAAAAAGGGTAAAATGGAAGAAAATTAATTTTGAAAATAAAATCCTAAACAAGTTACAAAAATCTTTTTAATTTAAACTTTATGATTATCTTCATGACTTCGTAAAAATAAATAAATTCTAAAACATAATTATTTTATACAAATAAAAATTATTAAAATAATTTTACCATTTTAAATTATTTTTTATAAGTTAAATAATTTATTTCGTTAAAGAAATATAACTTGAAAATAAGGTTGTAATCACATGATAAAGTTATAATAAAAAATAAATCTAAAATGTTAAAAATTAAAATACAAAAAGGAATGGAAATATATGTTTTTAAATGGAAATCTAAATCATATGAATATAATAAAATCAATGTTGTGAATGAATTTATCCGGAATGGTCTACCGTGAAAACTATTAACTAAATTATAATATGAATTTGAAACCATCAATAAAACCATAAAATGAATTGAAATTAAAATAATTAATTTTTTTATCAAATTACGCTAATAAAATCATTAAGCTTGATAAAATTGAGTTTTAAAAATATGGGGTATAACAAAATGATTTGTTATTTCCTAGGTGCTACGATGTTGCATGTTTGGAAGGAGAGAAATAGGCATATTTTTGCAAATGAATCCCAATCGAGCCCTTATATTAGGAAACTTGTTACTAGTTATTTAGCTTGTTGTTTTGTCTCTTTTTAAGATAGAAAATCCTTTTGGGCACCAATGAGATGTATAGATGAATTAGGACACTCTACCTCACTACTTGTATAATCCTCTCTTTGATTTGGAATTAATAATATCTACTTACTTACCCAAAAAAATATGTGTAAAAATCATATGATAGTGTATTAAGGTTTCAATTAGGCATCTAATAATGATTTGTGCTTGTGATTATTATTGAAATGACTACTCATATATTGTAGTATTTTAATTCTACCCTATGTAATGCAACAATGAAGTTATATGTTTTTGTGCATGTTATATTATGTATGTTATTATGTTGACGATAACATGCTAGAATAGTAAATAATTGTAACACCCCAAAGTTTTATAACCTTTGTTTTAAGATGTTTAGCCTTTTTATTCAAAAATAACAATTAAACCTTAGTCTAACTATTTTATTATTAACCTTTGTTCGTAACTCAAATAATTTATTAAATAATTTCCCCCCAATGATTTCAACTTTTTCCTTCTTATTAAACTTATCCAAAAATCGATTGATTTTTCTCGGGTTATTTTTTTCCTACCCGGTACCCTAACCTAACAAAACAAAACCTAAAACTAAAAATAAAATATTTCTATCTCTATCCTACCATTTTTACCCCCTGATTAACCCCTTACATGCCCCATTTCCCTCCCCCAAACACTCTCTTTGTCTCCCGTTTACATCACGTTGCAACCTTCTCAACCACCTAACCTTTCTCGCTTCCTTTTATTTTAGCCCATTCCCCATCCATTTCTACTACCACAATCATCCAAACTTGCTCTCTCTCTCTGTTAGCCACGTTTGGTTTTGCATGTAACAACCCAACCCTTCTACACTCTCTCGCTCGTGTATCTCCCCCTCTACATTGTCACCAGCCTCTACTTGTGCTCCCCCTGCATCACTTGTGTCATCCTAAGGCAACAACCTAACCCCCTGAACCCCAAACACAACCTATGAGGCCTCTCTTCCCACTCCCTTTGGCTGCTTGATTTTCCCTTGTGAGCCAACCGCCCTCACCAACCCAACCCATCTACATATATATACACACATATACAAACCACTAACTTCCTCAACCAACTCTTTCCCTAATCGCCCTTACCCGCTCCTTCCTTCTTGGTTGCATTTGGTTTCATTTCCATCCGAAACATCACCCATCACCTTTACCCACCGACAACAACCCTACCCTACCCTTTGTTTTGGTTGATAACTCCTGATAGAACCACCCTCCACCATTGCCATAACCAACTCCTTTCCTCTCCTCCTCCTCCTCTTCTTCTTCTCCTCCTCCTCCCTTTTCCCCTATTGCACCTTGCATCTTCTCCCTTGTGGTCATTTCTACCACAACTCACCACCCACCTTCGGCACTCCCTCCATTACACACCTTTGAGCAACGACAGAAACTGTTGTTACTTTCCCCTTTCACTTCGACACCTCCCTCTACAGCCAACCATCCTTCTTCGACCCTCTCTATCGTTGCCGCCCACTAGTCTCCACCACCTTCGGCTCCCTCCTCCTTCCTCCTTCGTCATCCTCATTCTAGTCCCTACACCGCCCTATACCACAACCAACTATAGCCCCTACACTACCTTCTTTGTATGTTCCTCCCAGTCGAGTCATCCTCCACATAACCCAACAACCACCCCCCACGACCATCACCTCCACCCAATTATTAATACAAAGGGTATTTTGGTAATTTTAGAGAATAAATATTTTAATATTTTAATTAATATTTTATTTATTAATTATTAATATGGTAATTATGGTATTATTTTTAGGTATAAAAGTTTGATTAGTAGAGCCTTATAATTTCTAGTAGGACATCGATAGTTTATGTTTTTGTTGGAAAGCAGGTACCTTTTATACTCTCCTAAAACTTATACATCACATGATATCATATTATGGTTTTTTTTGTATGAAATATGTTAAGCATGATTCGTTATAGTATAATTATGTGCTTATTATTATCATCACAAAAATTGGAAAAAGAGCATGTTATCTTTATGTAAAATGATTCGGGTACGAAAGTATGACAAAAATGATCTTTTATGATTAAGTATAACATGTATGTGGAAAACAATAGGTTGAGCGTGCTTATATATAATTGTGGAATAATACTTATGGATGTGTGCCTTAGAGGAAACTTCATTTTAATTGTGTTATGATATTTATCCCGACAAGTATGTCAAATATATATTATGTATCATTGAGCACGAGATTATGTGTTTCTAGATGTATTAGATACACATTCTAGGGGTTATGTGTTGAATCATGATTAAGGACAAAGTGGTCATTTAGCTTATTCGACAACTTAATTACATGATAAATCATTTAATTATTATATTTTAGCCTTTTCATGACAAATCTATGACTAAAATAGAATTAGAAATTAAAAAAGAAGTTAATATGGTAATTTTGGTCTCAGAGGCATTTTGGTTATTTTGACTTGATGCACTTTGAGGTGAATTATTGAGCCTAGGATGAATTTAGTATATTTTTATGATTGACCTCAGTAATGGACCTGTTTATGGTTATCTTGAATAAATGAGAAATGAGTACAAATGATTCAGTATGGAAACCATATATTTGTGATTAATGTGCGATTTTGTGGTCACCTTAATAAATAATAATGCTTAAAGAGAAAGACCCTAAGATCGATAATGATGGATCTTTAGGGGTCTCTCTCACTACCTTAAAGACATGGTTTAGCCCATAGTTGATTTTTGATTTTTATTGGTGTTCCTTAATGCCCAACCAGGCCCTACCTCTTACTCCATTTAGCTATGCATATTTATAGTGGGTATGCATACTTATGGATAAGGTATCTTTGTCGGTAGGGTATTGTGTTACCTTTGTATACTAGTGTGACTAGGGTACCTTTGTGCCCTTGGGTTGATAGTCGGTAGGATACAGTGCTGCCTAGGTGAATTGGTATGATTAGAGTACTTTAGTGTCTCCAATTTGATTTGATTTCCCCTTGAGTTAATAAATAAATAAAAATAGAAGCAATTATTGTTTGTCTTATTGTTATGGGTTATGTTGCTATGATGAGGGATAAGACACTAATCATTTGAAGTGAAAGATCATGTGAGTTAGTATTGGTTGTACCTGACCATTCCACCGGTAGAAAATAATGGTCGGGAGTGTTTTTCCCTAGGGTTGAATATTGATAAACTGTTCCACCAGTTCAAAATAGTAGGGTCCATGAAATCAATGTGAATAAGTAATTAGAATTATCATAATCACTAATTGGTTTTGTTTGCGGACAAGAATAAGGTTATGGTTTTTTATTAGTTTTTGTGCCTGTGGGCCTACATATGTTATGAAATTTATTGGTATTGATAGGGTGATATGTGACTAGTGCTATTTTTATGTTTGAGTTGATGTGGTTCTAATTATACATCAAAGAAAATCCTTTGGATGTTCAATTGGTAAGTTTCAATTGTTTCCAGATGTGCGAGTCTGAATAGCATATGTTGTTGGTGTTATTTGATTATATAAATGATTATCGTGATCTAATTAATGCATGTATACTTCGATGTTTTATACCAATCTATTGTTGTATGCCTCGTATGTGTTCCATGTTGGTTTCTCATATTGGTTTAGTATAATTGGTTGCTTAATAGCGTTGTACTAAAGGGTTCCTTTCGTGGCCCCCTATCTATTCAATAGGTAGTGGTCTTTACAAGTCTACTTACGAGTTTAGTCGCAAGCTTGTAGTTTGGATTGAGAGATTAGGACTATCTAATGTCTTTTTATTATCTTGATTCCAGTTGTATTTGGACTATTGTGTCCTATTGTATTTTTTGTCTTTTAAGTTCTATAACATTTGATGTTGTTGATTTTCATAACAACATCAATTTATTTGTTCTCTCTAATATGAATTGTTTAAATATGTTATTATTTTAAATGGATTAATGATTTTAGCCGTAGCACTTGGTATGAGAATGATAGAGGTAACTAGACTTGTACTAAGTGTGGTTGTAACACTCTTTGTTTATATTGTTTTAGCTCTCACACCTAACATTTCAAATGAAATTTTCTAGTTCATAATTTTGGAGGCGTTACATTAATATTGTAAAGTAATTATACAAATGACCTTCCTATTAGACTCCTTGCATATTTTAGCAAACTTTGATATTAAACATGATAATAGTTGAGCATAATTAGAGTTAGTTCCATATGATCTTTTATTTGTGTGCTCTAGGGTAGAATTATCATTTTAAGTATACCATGCGTTTATTTTCCAACATGTATTATATGATGCTATGTATAAAAACATGTGAATTACGATAAGTTAGAATGCATGTTAGGGTTTTATATGCTTATTCATGTGTAGAGGTAAAATAATCATTTGTCACATCTTAAATTTTACTTATATGCTAAAGTATTTCATTTTATCATATTTTAGCCTTTTCATGAGAATTTTTAAATTAAAATAAAGTTTAGCATTTGAATGGATAATGTCGTGGTAATTAAGGTTAAGTACATTTTGGTCATTTATGACTAAAACGTGTCTAAGCGTGAACAATTGAATATATCCTTAGTGGATTTTAGATGATCTTAGTATCGACCTTGGCTTATATTTGACTATTAATCTTAGGATTGACTTGAATATTTAAAAAAGTGGTTAAGGATGGAATTGAAATTGTTGTATATTATGTGATATTTTTATGATCACCTTATATTAGTATTTGAAGTAAAAGACCACGAGATCAATAATGGTGGCATTTTAGGGGTAGCTAACTTAAAGATAAGAATGACTACTTAATTTTTTTTTTAATTTTTGCTAAAGTATTAATAATAAAATATTGAGTGTTGCGCCACATCTAACATAGAAGATGTACTTTCTATACCCCATCTATGTCAATTGCAAAGGTAAAAAGTAATTAGTACCTAAAGATCAGGTTTGGAAAGCACTTTATCCCACGATGATACAAGATTACAAAATGAAGAGAATATATATGATAGAAAACATAGGACTAAAAGTTGTGTATGTAAGAGAGAAAGATATATATGATAACCATACCTTTAAACAATCCCATAGCCACTTATCGCAAGTAAATATAACACTAATATTGAATAAACATATACCTCTAAATAAGGTAGTAACTGCTCTTGGGAATGAACAACATCAATAAAAAAGAATGGCCAGCACACATCCATAGAAAAGGGCATGTATGGCACAAGCAACCTAATGACAAGATAGATATTAAACATGCATAGATATTCAAGATACGAGACAATCCAAAAGAGAGTTATATTTAATTTTATCATTAGGTGATCACATAAATATTTTTACTTAGTCACATTGATATTAGGGAGTCACTTGTAATATAATCACTCCCCTCTTCTTTCACTTGAAGATGGGAGAAAGATAGTCAACCTCATTGATACGTAACATTTACTTTTTCCTTTCTCTGTAGAGGAGGAAAGGTAATAAACCTCACTAATACTCTTACATCCAGGGTAGAATAGGCATATGGGGCACTAGTAAACATCTAATACTTACCCGTTATAAGCTGATGGATTAATCAAATATAGCATACTAGGGTCCCGTGGTTCCATTAGGCCAGACAATCAATTTCAATAATTAGATAATTCAACACTTGGAATCATTTTAGTCACATCTCATATGATCTTTCACTTTAAGTGGTAGTGTTTTATTGGATCATAAACCAAAAAGTATAACATAATAATTCCTCACTTGATTTACTTAATATTACCAGACTTCCACTATTATTATCATTAACTTACCATGAGAATACTCCTTATTATGATCTAGATTTATTATGAATTTATTCTAATAATTGATAATAAAAAACCACTTAGAGTGTATTAATAAATATACATTGAACATGTTACAAGAGTAAAGACAAAACATAAGAATAATTATTAAATGCATAAAGGGATCTTTCACAAGGTGATGCATATGAGATCCAATTTGGGTCTTGCTAGGAAGTGGTGTCTAATTAAGATTAGATCAACCAAAAATCAAGAGTAGAATGGGGACATATTTGAGAAGATGAAATTAATTCTTGGTAACTCCTTGAATCAATACTCACAAGAACCACCTAAGGTTTAAACTCTTAGGATAAATCTTGGAAGATTTTGTAAAAATTTCAAACTCTTACACTAGAGTTGAAGGGGGGAGACTCTCGGTTTTGAGAGAAGAAAGTCACAGCCAAAAACAAGTTGGTTCCTCTTTCATTATTTGCTTGGAACTTATAGATGGAGTGCAGGATTAAAGGTTACAACTTATCCAACTAATACAAGTGATTTGAACTAAAACAAATGAAAGATACTACCTAATACACCACCCATGTCATTCAGCCATGAGGTGTGTGCTGTGCTGATTTCGAATGGTGGGGGTCTTCCATCACGTGTCTAGCTCATGAAGCTACCACTTGATTTATAAGGAAAGAGATAAGGATTATTTTAATATTTTAAGGGAAAAAAAGAAGTAAAGAATGTCTTCTAGCCTTCCTTATTCTTCTAAAATATCTACATTATTTTTTCCAAGTGCTGAAAATGACTTGTCATGTACCTTGAGAGGGATTTGTGGTTTGTTTTGCGTGGCTGTTGTGGGTGTAGATTGGGCTGCGTTTTTAGGGTCTTTTTGGAGATAAAATAATAAAACAAAATGAGCTAAAAAGGGTGGGAAAAACTTGGAAAAATGTGGCTTAAAAAGGTGGGGGTTTTATTATGTAGAGGTGGTAAAAGTTGATAAGGTTTGCATGCTAGTTTTCTTAGGAGTGATTAATTTATCCAAGTGAGGAGAGTTTTGTGACTCTCAGACTTGAGAAAATCAAGCGTAAGAGTGTGATCATTAGATGAGGATGCTCCTGCATCATAAGGTAAAAATACGAAAATACTGTTATAGACCCTAATTTTACATGTATACCATAACTTCCTTCATGAGAATTTCCATCTTATCAAATTTAACACACAAACTTAAATTATTATTAAAAGCATCATATTCAAAAATAATAACTTAATTCTATATTTTCACATGTAAAATACCGATGTTACCATTTTGGTTAATATTCCAATTTAAGCTTTTCTTCATAAAATCATACCTTATTCTATTCACAGTCAAGTAAAATACTTACAAAATATTATTTTTCAAATTTTAGCCCATACTTTAAATCTACAACACCTAAATTTCTAGATTTGATCCAAAAGACCAAAAAAACCTTAGTTCACCTAAACATCTAAAAATTATCATTTCCATAACTTAAATCATCATTATCCAAAACTTATTATATTATATATAAATTTTATTGTAAAACCCCCAAATAATACAATGACACATTTCTTTGGTTAAAAAAATTACAAAAATATCCATTTTACCCCTATAGCTAAAAGTCTCATATAATCCATAAGATTCTACAAGTCTCTAAATTTTACCAAATTTATACACAACACCATTTACATATTTATCATACTAAAAATATAATTTACCAAAATCAAAACAACCCATAATTGTGAGAAGAGTATATGGTCGAGACCTCCCAAGAGTACAAAACTTTCAAATTTTGAGATTTAAACATAATAAAGCACATTCCATAAGACATAATATCATACATTAAACCAATTAATACATATATGCAAATTTAATATGAATTTTAGCATAATTTCTAGCATGAAACATAATAGCATGGAAATTTATAAAATTAACAGAGTCACAAAAATCCCTAAATTAGAGACATATATCCGTACCAAAGGCTATATAGTCTCTAAGTAAAAATACTTCTAAATAACCTCCTCCCATAATTTGATCACCTAAAGGAAAAAAATACAAGAATTAGATAAAAAGGATTATGGTGAGGGTTTGAATAGAAGATAAAAATTAAAATAGAGGAGAAATAAACCCTATAGGTTTGAAAATAAGGATTGGAATATGCTTGAATCAAAACTTCATCAATCTATGAATTTAAATCTCTTTTTCTTAAAACAAACACCAAGGAGTTAATATTAAAGTTTTTATAAGTTAAAATATTAATGAAAAATGGAAATGAAAATAAGGGAGGGTTTCGATTTTCAACTTAGAGAATAAAGAGGGATGTGTTCTTCAACACTTAGGCAAAACTCAAAGAAAAAGAGGAGAGATAAGAGAGCACCAAACACAAAGGGTTGAAGACCAAAGAAAGACTGCAACAAATGAAGGCACAAGGGCACACAGAGGGTTTGAACATCAGCTAGAAGTAGAGAGCGAGAGCTGACCAAGGCTCACTTCTCTAACACTTGAATGAAGGATTGAGTGTAAGTACAAAGTGTAAGAGAGTGAGAGAGGGATGTGAAGTGATTATTTTTAAGATATTGGACAAAGGTGAGGAAACAAGTAACAATATGATCCAAGGTGAGAGGAGGTCAATAGAATATCAACAAGAACAAAAATAATGGACCATAAAATCAAAACAACTAAAAAATACACTTAAAAATCATACATCTTGTGTAACACCCCCATTTTTCACTATTGAGTTTTTTTTTTCTAAAAACCTTGCAGAAGTGGAAAACTAATAAATACTTAGGAAAATGGGGTGTTACTACCATACTTAACATAAGATGGGCATCAGCCACCGGTCCCATGTTAGATACAAGGCTAAGAACCAAACTAACCAAAACCAAAGTAGAGTGTGCCAAAACATATTATATAGATACCAAAAGAAAGGCTTTCAAGTACAAGACCTTGACAATCCAAAATATTCCAATACAAGAGGAAAATTAAGTTAAAGTGCATGATCTCGAATTATAGAAACAAAAGTAGGGCGTGGCCTAAAACATTGGTCCGTTAAGGATTGCTCAAAAGTCTTTAAATGTCCACGCTCTCAGAACCCATTCCTAACATGAGGTTGGCCATCTGCTGATTATCCCCGAAAACCTAGACATGGTCCTTTTATCATGGGAATGAGTAGGTGACTGAGCAAACAAGCACATCAGTACACTTTGTACAGAGCAAATCAAGTTACCTCCTAAATGGAGTCACCGGCACATAAGATTCCAGCATAATATGAAAGTCATACTAACATAGTTCATATAAACAAGATACTGTAATCCCCCCAAAATTTTAGAAAACCAATAATATAATAAATAGATTTTATTTGAAATAAATTAGCTTTTAAAATTATTTAATTTAATTAATTTATGGATTTTTGAGTATATAAATTTGGACGGGAATATTTAGTAAATTAAAATAGATATTTTGTTATTTTATCATGCTATTTTTATTTAAATAATTTTCCAAACTAATATATTACTAACTTTATCCCTTTTAAACTAATATATTAGATTATAATGAATTAAATTATTAATTTAAATAATTTATCAAGAATATTACATTTTATGATTTTATAAATTAATTTACTTTATTTTTCCTATTTTTCCATTCCCTTTTTACCCTTTCCCCCTTTTTTTCCTTTTCTTCTCTTCTTTTTCCCTTTTTCCCCTCCCTTGGGTTGCACGGCCTAACCTGTCTCCCCTGCGCACTGGGCCACTGGCCCATCTCCCCTCTCTTCCTCCCTCTCTCGCCCGGCCCGTCCCTGCCTCATTCCCCTTGCCCGGCCATCGCAGCCCACATTTTCTTTCCTCCCCTGACCGGCCGGTTCAGCCTTATTTCCTTTCCCTTCGACCGGCCGGCTTCTTCCTCCTTCTTCTTCCTTTCTCATCGCCACCCATGCCCGACACCCTACGCACGCCCGACCACCACCTGCAGCTGCCATCCTAACCACCCCTGCCTCTCTCCCTCTCTCTCTCCCCCATCCTTTTCTTTCCTATTTCGAGCCAAACTATCCCCTGCACCCTCCATCCATGCCTGAATTCTTTCCTCTTCTTCTCCCTTCACCTCCCTATCACCCGACCACCATTTGCCACCCTTTGCCCTCTCACCGACCATCCACCTGCCCCTCTCTTCTCCCTCTTCTTTTTCTTCATCTCTCCATCCCTTCATTCCCCATATTTTCGAGCCCCTTCTCCTTCCCCGAGCTCCCTCTTCTCTCTTTCCTTCTCCCCCCATTTTCCCCGGTTTTTGATCGCCGCCGCCAACCGCCGCTTACACCACCGCACCCAGCCCTTGCGCCGCCTTCTGCCACCACCTGTTACTGCCCTGTGCCACCACGAGGCCCCCCCAAGCCACCCTCGAGCCCCTACAGCTCCTCCCTTCTCCCCCTCTTCTTTTTCTCTCCACTTTTCTCCCTTATCACCAAGCCACTTGCAACCGCCCCGTTCGCCGCCGTCCGACCACCTCTGCCGCCACCTAGACCACCATTCGACACCCTGAAACCCCCTCTATCACCACCATGCCTTAGTTGGTCGAAAACAGCCCTTGCACCCCTCCATTTTTCCCTCCTCTTTTCCTTCCTTCTCAGCCTCTCCACCTCGACCCACCTCGGCAGCCATCTTCGCCGCCTTGCTGCCGCCGCCTCCGCCGCCCTATACTGGCTGGAAACCATCCTTAGCCACCACCTACACCCCCTCTTCACTCCTGCACCATTCCCTTGCCTTGAAACCTCCCCCATCTATCTTCTATTCTAGCCTAAATACCCTAACCCGAAAATAACAAATTTTTCCTCCCTTAACCCCCTCTTTGAGCCTTTCCTTATTATTTTTGCATACAGCTCATGCTGCATATGCAGGATGAGTTGCTGCAATTATTGGCCATTTTTATTAAAAAAAATTTTAAGGTAAAATAATATTTAAGTTAATTATTTCATTAAGTAAATTTTATAAGGTTTTATGCTTTGATTTTCTTACTTCTAATATAATAATTATTGATGTTATTTTTAGGTGTTGATTTTGCTATTTAAAGCTTAAACCTTTAACCGGGATACCGGTAAGGTTCGATTTTTGCGGGATTAAGGTAATAGTTAATCCTCACTTAAATGCATGAAAAAACGTATGTTAGCACATTAGGGATTTTAGTATGATTTTATGCATGTTTTGTGTGCCTAGCATGATATATAGATGGTTGTCTATATTGATTGATAAAAAAGAAAAGTATGATAGCCTTTGTGACATGTATATGTATGATAACTAAGGAATGAGTTTGATATTTGATGGAAATGTTAAATGCTTGTCTATGATGTATTATGTTGCTAATGCATGGATAATAATATTGTCTAAGGGTATTTTAGTAGTATGCTTATGTAAGTATGTGATCTAATATATGTAGTTGCTAATGAGTATTATGTTAAATAATGACAAGTTGGTGAAGTTAAATGATAAGAATGAAGTGCTAATATTAGTATTTTATGTGGTGGTGGTAAATTCATAAAAGTGGTGTAATAAAGGGGTTAAGTGGAAATTTTATAAGTGAAAAAGGTATTTTGGAAATTTTGTAGTAAAGGGGTATTTTGGTAATTTTGAAAGAAAGGGGCAAAATGGTGATTTTGTAAGAAAAAGGGTATTTTGGTAATTTCAAAAGAAAGGGGTGAAATGATAATTTTATAAGTAAAAGGATAGAATTGTAAGTTGTGAGAAAGAAGGGTATTATGGTAATTTTGAAGGAAAATGGCAATATGGTAATTTTACAAGTAAAAAGGGGTATTGTGGTAATTATGGAAGTTAGGGGTATTATGGTAATTTTATGAGTAAAGGAAAGGATGGTAATTTTTCAAGTAAAGGGGCATTATGGTAATTTTGGAGGTAGAGGGGTAAAATAGTAATTTCATAAGTAAATGGTAATATGGTAATTTTATAATTGAATGGCGAAATGGTAATTTTATAAGGGGTATTATGGTAATTTTGGGAGTAATGGGGTAATATGGTAATTTTGGAAAAGAAGGGCAAAATGGTAATTTTGTAAGGAAAGGTAAAAATGGTAATTTTGGATGTAAAAGGGTAAAATAGTAATTTGCAAAGTAAAAGGAGTGTTATGGTAATTTTATAAGTAAAAGGGTATTGTGGTAATTTTGTAAATAAAAGGATATTATGGTAATTTGGAAGTAAGGGGTAGAAGGGTAATTTTATAAGTTAAAAGGATATTTGTGGTAAACTTGGGAGTAAGGGGTAACTTGGTAATAATGATAACAACGAAGGATAAATTGGTAATTAAATTATGATTAAAAAGGGGTAATTGGATAATTATGATAATAGAGAAGGGTCATTTGGTAAATTAACTAATAAAAGGGCATTATGGTAATTTTAATAATGGAGAAGGGCAATATAGTAATTATAAGAATGGAGAAGGGTAAATTAATAATTATAAATATGGAGAAGGGTAAATTAATAATTATAAATATGGAGAAGGGTAAATTAATAATTATAAATATGGAGAAGGGTAAATTAGTAATTATAAAAATGGAGAAGGGTAAATTAATAATTATAAATATGGAGAAGGGTAAATTGGTAATTATAATTATGTCAAAGGGTAAATTAATAATTGTAATTATGAAGAAGGGTAATTTGGGATTTATAATAAATGAAGAGGGTAAAATGGTAATTATAATAATTGAGAAGGGTAGAATGGTAATTATGACAATGGGAAAGGGTAAATTGGTAATTTAACCGACTAAGGGGCAATTCGGTAACTATGACGATGGCGAAGGGCAATTTGGTAATTAATCGACTAAAGGGTGAGTTAGTAATTATTTAACCTAATAAAGGGGGAAACTGGTAATCATAATAGCGGAGATGGGTAATTTAGTAATTTATCCAATTGAAGGGAAAGTTGTTAATTGTAATAAAAGAAAATGGCAAAATAGTAATCTAACCAACCAAATGGGACATATGTTAAGTGTAGCAATTATGAGGGGTGAATGGTGATTTAAAAAGTGTAGGAGACAACTTGATAACCTAAATTGGATAAGGGGTAATTTGGTAATTATGTAACCTAAAGGAGTTATATGGTAATTTATCAAGTAAGGAAGGGATGACTTAGCAATTATATAAGTAAGGGGCAAATAAGTAATTTGTACCTAACATGTCGTTGTGACTGTGGAATTTCACAATATGATTTAAATAATGTTGATTAGCCAAGTAAGAGTATTTGATAATTAGTATGGCCTTAATGATTTCTCTGTGTTATCTTAGATAACCGTCTGAATAAGAAATGACTAATGATATCAGAACGATTGAAAGTGGATAAGTATCTGATTATTGTGCTCTTTATGATTACCTTAATTAAGACACTAATACTTAAAGTGAAAGACCTCGAGATCGGGAATGGTGACTCTTTAGGGGTCGCTACCCTAAAGATGTGGTTTAGTCCACGATTATTCTGGTATTTGCTGGTGTGCCTTTGTGCCCCAGCCACGCCCTATATCTTACTCTATCTAGCTCTACGGACCTAGTTAGGGGGTATGCATACTTATGGATTAGGTGTCCTTGTCGGTAGGGTACTGAGTAGCTTTATGTACCAGTACAACCAGGGTACCTTTGTGTCCTTGAGTTCGTGGTTGAAGGGTACTGAGTAGCTTATATGCACCGGTACGACTAGTGTACCTTTGTGTCCCGAGTTCTTGATCTCCCGTTCGAGGCAAATAAATAGACTTGTTGTGCTGATTAAAGAAAGGAAAAATACTAATAATGAAAGTGGAATATTAAAGAGCCGGGCCCAGATGACTTATGATATTGAGTACCGATCCATCGATTATAATAGTAACGTAGGAGCGTGTTGCCCCGGCAAGTGATATTGAGTACCGGTCCACCGGATATAATAGTGGCCCAGGAGCGTTTTGCCCTGGATGATGATATATATATATTTCGGTCCACCGACAATAATAGTGGGGGTCCCAAGCTCAATAAAACCAGTTATGTATGTGAATAAAGTTATGGAAAAATACTAATCACTCATAGTGGAACACCATGTGAGTCGGGACCAGACCGGTCTACCGGCAAATAATAGTGGCCAGGAGCGTTTTGCCCTGGAGACCGATCCACCGGCATATAATAGTGGTTAGGTGCGTTCTGCCCTATAAGTGGCCGATCCACCGGCTATAATAGTGAGGTTCTCGCACTCACATGGATATAAAGTATGAGATTGATTGAATGATGATGGAATAATGGCTTAAGGCCCGAATGTATTGATTTTACACTATGACATGACTTAAGGCCCAAAAGTATCGATCGTGAATTATAACTTGTTACATGTGTGATTGTTATGTATGCATCTCTGATTTCATATGTATATAGCTTGCATTATGTGTTGTATTGCGGGCCTGTTTTTAAGGGTGGTATTAAAGGGTTACTCAGTACCGTAGTACTGAAGGGATTCCCTTCGTGGGGCCCCTGCCTATTCAATGGGCAGTGCCCCTTGGAGGTCTTTTCAGGTGCTACTCAAGTGGGCTACGGGAAAGAGAGTAAGGAATTATCCGGTACCGTTAGGCTTTTTCTCTTTCTCTCTTTTAAATTCCTGGTTTTAATGTTAACGTTGTTAAAGTAACCAACAGTGGTAGATTTTATTTTTGTAAATGATTTGATGCGCTACTCTGATTTAAAAATAGATTGTAAATTGTGTTTTACACTTTTAGCCTTAGCACTTAGTACTGGAACGGTAGGAGTGAACCGGTCTGGTACTAAGTGTGGCGGTAATACTCCCAAGTTCACGGTTTATTAATTTACTTCCGCTAATTTCCTTTTAATTAACGAAATTTTTTAGTAGTGAATTTTGGGGGTGTTACAAATACATACTCTATCATGGTTACCTCAGGCATAAGAAGCTTATAACATACATGACTCATCATGCTTGAAAATATAGCACAACATTACAGATGACAATATGCAAGGTACAAAGTAGAATTTCTAGCTAATAGTAAGGCTTTATTCATCCAGACACATAATTTCACCATTGTCCATTTCTATTTACCTAATTTATTAGGCCATTTATACATACATAGGCCATTATCTCCTTTTCCTTTTAATTTTATCTTTCTCACTAGTCACATTCTTATTCCAACTTCTTATCTAATTACTCATTCAAATTATTATACAAATACTTATCCCATTTATTATTGAGCGATGGATTGTAAACCACCCCATGGTCTCCTATACCATGGAAGTCTATCCAAACCAAAAGACATAAAGTCCATGCTAAAGTTTGGGCCGACCAGTTGATTGGTTTGACTCAACCAAACTTAAGGTTCCCTCAAACCAGTTGATCAGTTTAACCAAACCAATCAATTATTATAGGACCAATCAATCGGTATTATCAAACCAATCGTGGGTTTACGTAGAGAGCAAACCAAGGTCACCAATGTAATACCCCAAAAATTTTATTTAGCTTAATCTTGTATCATTAGTGCCCTAATTTGATTCTAATATTGAAAAATCTTATTTTAGCCTTAACCTAATTTCTTAATCCCAAAACTTTAACAGAATACAAAACTTTGACTCGGATAAATCATAATTTGTAAACTAAAATTAAAACCTACTAAAATTTTTACTAATACTAATTACTTTTGACCTAAACTAATCCCCTAACTCTTTCTCTTTTTCCTTTTTCTTTCTCCTTTTTGTTCTTTTCCCTTTCTCCCGTCTTCTTCTTATGTCGTAATACTTGACCACCCCTTCTACAATTTTGCAATTTGCACCTGCATCACCCATCACTCTCACCACTGCATCCCCCATCATAATCCATCACCCATCACCTTTCTTCTTCTTCTTCTTCTTCTTCTTCTTCTTCTTCTTCTCCTTCTTCTTCTTCTTCTTCTTCTTCTTCTCTGATCTTTGCCGATCCTCACCACCATGTGCACCCTACTCCCTGCCATTTTCCTTCCTCTTATTTTTTCGCAACCTACAGGTCCTACACACACATTCATCCCCATCACCTGCTATTGTTCTCAACACTCAACCATCTTTTTCCTTGCACCACCCTGCTATCCCTCATGCTCGTCTCACACCTCCCTCTTCTGTCTCTTTTCCCATCCCTGATTCACTCCACACACGCACATATGTCCATATGTGTGTGTGTGTGTGTGTGTGTGTGTGTATGTATGTATGTATATATATATATATATATATATATATATATATATATATATATATATACACACTACATACTTTCCCTTGTCCCTCTTTGTTTGGCCTCTACTCTATCATTTTTGTGTCAAAAAGCCACTGCTCGAGCTCCCTCTTCTTTCTCCTTTCTTCCTTCTCTTTTCTTCTTCTTCTTCCTCCTTATTTCCCCTATTTTTGGCTTACGGACCCCCATCTCCATCACCGTGCACCACCACAACCATCACTCACTGTCCTTTGTCTGGTGGACCGACCACTAAGATTACCCCAACCTTTCCCAACACTGTCGCCGGCCATCGCCGTCAACCACCGTCTATTTTCCTTTCTTCTTTTTCTCATCTATTGTATTTTTACAAAGCGCACAACTTATGTATGGCCTCAAGCACGGCCGTGTAACACTAACATTTCCTATCGCACACTGGTGCAACCCATCATTGCATGCTCGTGCACCCTTGCACACCCGCACATGGCCCAAACGCATGCTCGTGCGCATCTGTTCAACTTGCGACCTGTTTGCCTAATAATCAAGCATGGTCGTGCCACTTCGCACCTCTTGGTAGTGTGCGATTCTTTCTCTCTACCTGGGTGTGCACCACCTACATCACAGCCGTGTAACCCCCATTTTTTGGTCGTGTACCCTTATTTTCACCCCCCAAATCTTTTCCAAACACCACCAAATTTTTACCATAGCTCCAACACACATTCTAATACACATCCACACATCCCAATATTCCATTTAACTACAATTATTTTCATTTTTACCCTCTTTACCTTAATTTCTCCTTTAGTTAAACTCTTCGAGCCTAACCATGAATTTTGTTGTTTTTTGTAGGTGGTATTCCCGTAGCTTCGGAGGAGGAAGTCTATGATTTGCATTCTTAGAGGCCGGTATCCTAGTTGTTAAGGATACTATTTGATGTTTAGGGCTTTTGTGTTAATTACTTGTATGGTTATGTGTGTTTTTTATAATATTGATACTTTATGACTTGATATATGTTGTTCATGATGTGTTGTGATATATGAATATTATGATGGTAGGAATTGCTAATGGGTAAAGAAGTATGGGTGTGATATTGTTATGTTAATGACATAATTGTGAGAAATAAATCTTATGGCATGAAGTATAGGGTAAATGAGTTTTGATAAGTGGACATAAGAATTTTCATGAGGTGTGATGATAATTTGTGGACTTGAAAAATAATATGTGTGGAAGGTACAAGATCTTACAAAATAAAGGTTATTGTTTGTTCTTAAGAGTAATTTGGTTATTAAGGGATAATAAGGCAAATTTGGTATTTTATGTGTAAGGTGGATTAACATATGATAATGATATAATGAGGAATGCTTGGAAGTATTATGGTTGTTTTGGGGTCCTTAAATGAATTAATGGTTAACTTGGGCATAATAATCTTATAATGATCATATCATTTATTCCATGTATAAAATCTAGAGGTTACTCCGATTATGAATGCATTAATAATGTTTAGCCCTATGAGGTTATTTATTGGAAGTGGGAACCATATGAATTTCATGGGGGGTATTGTGAATAATATGTGGAATTAGGGTTTTGGAGACTTCTATGAGTAAGACCTCGGAATAGGATTATTAATGTATGTGTATGTGAACTAGATAGTGCATTATGGGTATGATAATAATAATGATATTCGAGAGTGACTTATTGTAAAAGATGGATAAATAATCAATGTGGGAAAATGATTACTAAAGGGAGTATAATTAGGGTTTGAAAAGAGCTTAAGGACTTAGACCTATGCTAAATGTATATCTATTTAAATGTGTTCATTGCCTGAGAATTTACCTTAAATAAGACACTAATCACTTAAAGTGAAAGAGCACATGAGTAGGGCCAATGTGATCTAATATATATATATGTATGTATGTATGTATGTATGTATGTATGTATGTATGTATGTATGTATGTATGCATGTATGTATGTATTCCTATTCCACTAGGGAGAATAGTGGCTCAGGATAATTTTGTCCTGAGAAGAAATATCCATTCTATAAGAAAGAATAGTGGCTCGAGAGTGTTTTTTCTCGAGAAGGTGCTTCTCCACCTGATTAAGAATAGTGGCCCCCTACTCATCGTGAAATAAAAATGCAACAAAATAACTTATGGAAAATATACTAATGATTTAAAGTGGAAGAGTATATGAATCAGGACCGAGGTATTATTTTTATATGTATGTCTCGTTCCACCGGGGAGAATAGTGGCTCGAGAGTATTTTATCCTGAGAAGATTATGTTTTCATATATGTTCCATCGGATGATAATAGCGGGTCAAGTGTGTTGTCCTTGAGAATATACTTCAAACCGTTCCACCGATTTAAAAATATTAGGGTTGCTACACTTAACGTATATAAAAGAATAAAAATGGATTATTCTTAATAAAGAAATATGGATCATTTTCAGTCCTATGATATGTTTCATTTATTTATTTATTTATACACTTATTATTTGATGTGAAGAATGTGCTCATTGTATCCCTGTTACGATAGTACTGTTCCCTTACTCAGTATATAGCGTATTAACCACCCGTTTTATGGGTGCTACTCATTCCCATGAGTAGGTGATCCTAATTCTTATGTGCAGGTCCCATACGATCAGCTAAATGATTATGTTGCCTCCGATTCCTTATGTGGGGATGAGTGACTTCATCTGTATTAGGGGTTAGGTGAATAGTAGTTATTATTTGGTAGATGTATTTAACCGGATACTCTTTTGGACTCTTAATCTATGGTATCACTTCTTTGGTATTTTGTATTATGATTTAGAGTTAAGCTCCAAACTCATTATTCTATTATAAATGTTCTTTTATTTCTCATTTCCTTGTGTGAATGTAAATGTTTTAGCCTTTTGATTTATGTAAGGATGGTTGAATAAATCTGACTTATATCAATTATGGCGGTAACCTCTAATATTTTACTTATATGCTTTCGCGATAAACCAAAATTTTTTTAGTAGTAAAAATCGGGGTGTTATAACCACTGACCTACCAGTTGATGAGTTTAGGCAAACCAGTCGACTATTCTAATGACCAGTTGATCATTTTTCCCTCAAACAACACATAACAAACAATTTTCATGCCAATTATCCTTGAAATTTCTTCCACATCCAAACCAAAACATATCATGATATCCTACCAATGCCTTTTTAGCTCATAGATTGAAAAAGGCTTCATAATTAAATGAATCGGCCTAATTCTCTAAAATTAGGCATTTTTCTCAAGATTCATAAGTTAATCAACATACAACAATATAAAACCAAATTCTCATGTGAACTTATAAAATCGAGACTTTAAAGAATACACCACATCACATGATTAACTAGGTGATGTTTCAGAAGTAAGAATGACTTACTTGGTGTAAGAAAAACTTTTCTAAAAATATAAAATCTCACCCTAGAATATTTTTTAATTTCAAAACCTTAAAAAAAGCTAAAGTTTTAGAAATTCATGGAATAATTTCATAAATTAGGATTTGAGTTGGGGGAAAACATACTTACCAAACCAAATAGAAAAACATAGAGATTTTTTGCTAAAAGAGAGACTAAAATTCCTCCTAAATCTAACATCCCATGCTTAAATATAAATAATAAGGAGCTATAGAAATGATTAAAAGAGTGGAAAGGAACTGAAACTAAGCTCAAATTGGGGAGAAAATAACACAAGTTTAGAGAGCTGGAATATTTCAGTAGTTAAAAGAAAATTAAGTGGAAGGGGTGTTTAGGGTTATTTATAGACAACAAATTGGTATAAGAATGATTGTGATTATTTTCAAATCAAAAAATTTTAATTACTACCATTTGAATTTAATCTGAATGGTGGGATTTTGTAAAAGATAAGCTAACCTCCCTTCTAGAGCTAAAATGGTGAATTCTGAAAAATGTAGGTCGAATTCGCCCAGAAAATGTCAAAAATAAGAGAGGAAATGAACGATCAGTGTGGAAGGAATATTCCAGCTAAGTAGAGATAGGTTTGAGAATTGAAGCAATGATTTCATAGCATGTAGAGGAGAGAGGTGGAAGAAGAAAATTTTGAGTTCATCCTCTTCCTCAATTGTCAAAATAAAACCTTTGAATCATTTTGGGGCAAAAGCTTGGGACAAATATATGATAAGAAAAGTTAAAAATATTTAAAAAAACAACTATGTTCTATTTTGGTATAAGAAGGTTTCTCAAAAAGTTTGTGCTTTGAAAATGTATCTAGATCTATAAATCAATTGATTAGTTTGGCCTACTAGTCGATTGTTCTATTGACTAGTTAATGGGTTCCCTAAACCGGTCAATCAGTTCAGTCAAGTAAAAATCCTTTAGTTGAAGGATGAACCAGTCGACCCATTCATGAAATCAAATCATTGGTCCGTTTGAAAACTCATTTTATTCCATTTATAAACTTATTTAAATTTAACTTTTCCTCAAACTCAATTATAGTTCCAAATCAAAATCAAACATTATCAAATATTAATAAATACCATAAATTTTCATTCAACAAAATTTATAAAAATATGGGGTATTATAGCCTGATGCCCACACGAGCCTTAGTTGACCGCCTAAACCCTTTGGTGCTACTGACTCTACCTCAATGCCTTTTCGTTAGGCTCATATGCTCTAATCTATTGTTGTAATACCCCAAAATTTTACTAAGCCTAATCCCATATAATTAATACCTTAATCTAATTCTAATCTCAAGAAAACTTTATTTTAGCCTTACCCAAATTTTTTAATCCCAAAATCTTAATGTAATCTAAATCTTTGACTGCATAAATTATATTTCTTAACCCGACCTTAATTTTGGTAGATTTATATCATTAATCTTACCTATTTTAGATAATCAAAATTTAATCTAATCCTAACCTTAGGCTTTTTCCCTTTTCTTTTCTTTCTCCTTTTCCTTTTCCTATCTGCAACTGTTTTTCTTGCGTGTGTTTTCCTCCTCTTCTACAACACACCACCATCACTCTCAACAATCATCTCCCGCCTCTTTCATTGAAAATATCCCTGCCAACCTCGTGCGCCATGACACCATCAACCATCACCTTCTGCCACTCCCTCGTGCCTCTACCTCTACTACTATCGATCATCATCATCCTCTGCATTTTACCCGTCACATGCCACCACAATACACATATATATACACTACTATCTACTCTCTCTATTCCTCATTTATTTGCATCATTTATTTCCCTTTTTTGTAGAGTACCACCTACCCGAGCCATCTCTCCTTTTCTTTTTCTTCTTCTTCTTCTTCTTCTTATTTTGATGTTGCTACTGCTTTATTTTCATTGGCGATCCACCACCATCACCATCCACACACTACCATAGCCACAAAGTGCCTATGACTTGGTAGATCAGCCACCATGACCACCCCATCACTCCCCTCCACTATCACCGCCCATTGCTGTCATTTTTCCCTCTTCTTTCCTTGCATGGTTCTGCATTTGGTGAGGCACATGGATTGTGCATGGTCTCTCGTATGGTCATGCACCACTCTTTTTCCTTATTGCATGCTTGTGCATACTAACATAGTTCGCTCGTGCATACTTGCATAGGCAATGCACTGCCTTGGCATGCTTGTGTTTCCCTATTTGTTATCACTTGTGCATGCGTTGCATGAGCACGGTCGTGCCTCCTTCTCACACCCTACCCATGTAGGTTCCCAACTCAAGGCTTGGGTGGGCACAACCTACTGCAATCCCACACAACCCCATTTTTTCGGTTGTGTACCCCCTTTTACACACCCAAATACCATAAAATTTTTACCATAGCACCACTATACCTTCCACCACACTTCCAAAAAACTCAAGCTTTCTTTTAACTCCATTTATTTCTATTTTTACCCTCCTTTATCTTAACTTTTTCCTCAATTATAATTTTCAAACCTAATCATGTATCTTGTTTTCATAAGTAATTTTCTGGCAATCTCGGAGGAGACAGTTTGGGATTTACATGCATAGAGCCCAATATCCTTTTTGGTAAGGATATATATCATAGCTAGGACTTTATGTGTATTAGTATGTGTACATGCTTTTATATTGGACAAGTTATATGGATGATGTTATCCTATGATATGATATCTTAAGAGTAATGAAATATTGGAAGTATGCTTTTGGGAATAATGTTGGATATATGGTATATATGTATATAATTGAGGATATGTATCCCGAATGAATATTGGAGATTTATATGTATTAGTATTGGAATTTATAAGGCTTTATAAGAATATGGGCATTTAAACTACCTAAGTGTATGATGGTCATTTTAGGGTAATTATGTGGTCGTAATTATGTTATTCAATTATATGTCTTGCATACCTATATGAGTCCCACATGATAATCTCGAATATACAATCAACTCTAATAAGATACTAAACATTTGAAGTGAAAGATCATGTAAGTTGGGTCGAGGTGTTTGTATGGGTTCTCTGATTGTGGAAATGAGAAACACCTATGAGAAGGATGACCAGTACACTAAGTAATAAGTAAAGTGACAATGCAATCATAGTGGGGGTACATAAGATAACTGAGTCCATATTTCCATCATTGGATAATATCGCAATTCCTTTTCTTATTTACATTGAGCTAAAGACCCTACTATTTTTAATTTAGTCGAACAGACTGAAACACCTCCTAAGGCAACACGTGCCTGATCACTATTATTTAGCTGGTGGAACAGACTCAACACCTCCTAAGGAAAAATCTCCTGGCCACTATTATTAAATCAATGAAATGGTCTAAAGCATCTACCAAGGAAAAACATGTAGGACTACTATTATTAAACTGGTGGAATGGACTCAACACCTTAGTCTTGACCCATGTGATGTTTTATTTTAAGTGCTTAATATCTTATTCATTATTATTTATCTCAAGGCCATCATACAAACATACATATAGATATGCAAGGCACATAATCCACAATTAACATAAATACTCAAACACATAGAATACAATGACGTGAAGGCTAGAAGATTTTCCAAGGATAAAGGCTACATTTTCTCTAAGAAACCCTACTTTCATATTATAAGCACAACTTCTTCCATATTAATCATTTATCTACCAATTTTATAAAACCTTCCTCAAATATTATTATTATCAATATATCCAAAAATCAAGGTCTAACTCCAAGTTCTTACACATGCAATAATAACCCTATATCTAGAGTTACTATTCACAACCCTTATGAAACTCTAATTTCACAAGTTAGGCATACATTTTTTCACAAGACTCATGTAATCACTGATGCAGGTGCATCTAAGGTATCTAATGTTTCTAATGATTCTCAAGGTAAGGAAGAATTATCATTCTTAATAATGGAGCCAATCATCTTAAATGTTCTTGATAATATTTCTATACTTGATATTGAAAACACTTCAAGATATTCTTGCAGGTATGTTACATATTTGCAAGGTGAAGAAGTCAACACACAAGAAAAGGCTTAAAGTGCACAAGCATTCAAAGCATGCAAGGCTATGATATACATGGGATAACACTACAACAAGATATAGTTGGTGATATCATTAGTTATATTAAGCTTGTTATAAACCCTAAAGTATATTTCATATAAGCGAGGGTTTTGTTGTAATTTCATGTATGTACCATAGTTGATTGTAGGGCTTTGTAATGTTAGTCTAATATCATTTAAATGATGATATTATGATTTAGATTAGGTATTATATAGGCTTAATTCAAGTTAGTTAAACCCAGCTTGAATTAAGGAGATAACCGGTTGGGTTAAGTCCTCTGTGTTAGTTTACTTCCTATATATATATTTCATCCTTGCACACGCATAAGGTATCAATGTAATAGCAAATCATTTGAATAAAATTCTCAAGTTGATAACTTGCATTTTCCTCTCTTTGGAGATCCATCTAGATAGGAAATTGCCCGGGGCATTTCTTCCTCTTTAGATTCCTTTGAATGTATAGCAACATTCAAATCATATACCATCATTGACACCTACATATGTTTGAGTTTAATCTTCCTTAAACCGAGCCATTCTTCTTCAACTTCAACCTGTAGATGATCAAAACAAATAAGTGATTCGATCATGCTCTTCTCTCCCCTTTGATCTACACCAATCACCAAATTTAATATAAATTCCTAAAATTTTAATATTAACAACATATCAAAAAATAAAAGTTCAACTCTAATGTTTTACACATGCGATAATTACCTACCTCTAGGGTTACTAGTCCCAATTTAAGTCATTTTATTATTTTATTTGGGGTTAGGCCATACATGATTAATCCAAACATTCCACATGATATAATTAGCTTATTTTAAACTATTTAACACATTAAAATACCAAAATTCCATATTTATCCCATATCAACCAAAATACCTTTAAGGATACTAAAATACCCATATTTTCATAAAAAAACCTTTAAGTCACAATATGATTGGTTTTCAACCTCCAACAAATAACCTCATGAATATATCTAACTACAATTATATTCAATCCATCCATCATATCAAAATTTAGATAGTGGTCCAAGCCCACTTACCGACTTATATAACAAGCTTAGCTAATTGCTATACATATTCATATGCTTGCACATAATACTCACTTTTCCATCATACCACACAACTTATCATACAACAATAATTAATGCCATGAAATTATCAACATAATTATAACAACATAATAATACACACAATTTACACATAACTATCAAAAACCCTAACTATGACATGTACTTTTACTAAAAGACATTAGTCTCTAAGCACGTATGAGCCTAACCTGCTTCCTTCAAGAACTCTAAAAAATCACCTAAGAAACAATAATAATACATATTTATAACTTAATAATATAAATAAGGAAAGGTTAAGGCAAATGAGGGTGGAAATGGAGTAAAATCAGAGCAAATCAAGTCGTGCAAGGACACTAGCTGTAGTAGAACTTGGCGCGATGATGGGGGGAATAGCATGAGCGAATCACAAAACTAGGGGTGATGGGTGAGGTGGTGATGTTGGGGGAGGTGGAGTGGTAATTAGTAACATTGGTGGTGGTGGAGTGGCATGAGGTGGTGGCGTTACTTGGGGTGGTGCAATGTCAAAGTCTGATGCTGCTAGGATGGTGTTGGTGTAAGGAAGTGGTATAGCTAGGAGGGTGGTGGTGTGAGGGAATGATACAGCCAGAGTGGGGGTGTGCGTAGGGAGTTGACATAGCTAGGCCAAGGTGGGTAAAGGGTGGATTGTTGCGTGAATTTATGACACAGATGAGGCGGTTTAAGTGAGATGTTGACATTGGCAAAGGTGAGTTGCATGGGTTGTTGGTGTTGGTAAGGATAGAGCTACATGGGATTGTATAAGTTACGTAAAGCTTAATAGGATGAGAATGGTGGACAATGGTAGACAACACTGGAATGATACATTGAGATGAAAGGTAAGTAGAGGGGCAATCGGGGAAGGAGTTAGGTGAAGCAATAAATGAGGTAATAAGAGATATTAGAGGGTATATGTATATATGGTTGGTGTGATGGTGAGGAATGGTAGAAGTGAGATAGAGGGCAAGGACAAGGCATGATTGGGGGGAGGGTTTGGGGCAAAAATTTCAACGAAACACATCCCATGAATTGTGGGAGGTGATAGTATAGATGAGTCAGGCTTAGGAAGAGAAAACCCATAAGGCAGAAGGAGAAGAAGTTTGCGCATGAGAAGAAGAAAAGAAAAATAAAAAAGGAGAAAGAAAAGGAAAATGAGTGTGGGATTATGTTTAGGGCTAAATTTAAAATTGTGATTAAAAAATTAGGATAAGATTAAAATATTAATCATTTAAGATTAGAGTTATATTAAAATATTGATTAATCAAATTTAGGGTTAGATTAAATTTGTGCTAATACATTGAGAGTTAAGACTAGTATCTTTTGATATGAATATCCCTTGGACTATTATGTCCATTTTCTATATTTCTTCATCTTTATTGTTGTAACCATTGTTCAATCTTTTGTTATATTAGAATAGTGTAATCATGTAATATAATATATATTCCACTTCTTATAATTGTTATTTTTAGTTTAAATGAAGTAACATTTTTGTCTTTAACATTTAATGCAAAAATGACAGAGAAAAATAAATTTATACTAAATATGATGGTAACATTCTATGTTTTTAATATTCTAACTTCTTCAATTAACTTCTTTAGAAAAAAAAAGTGTTGAAAATTAGGATATCATAATACCAAAATTTTGTTGTATGAGATTAAAAAAATGAGAGGGAGAAGTGAGAGTTTTTTTAGTTAAAAAATATTCCATATTTAAACTACTCCCGAAACCAAAAAAATTCGGAAACCTCTTACTGTTTCTGCAATTTCACATACGTGGCTTGAACCAACCAATCAAGAGCAGCCAAACACATCGGCACACCTCACCACCAAAAACCTTCAAAGCGACGGCGTGCTCCGGTCCCTTAAAACGCTCCTAAATCTGTCCGCACTGAAATCCAAGCTTGGAGCCTCCGCTTTCTTTAACCCTTGGAACTAGAAAGATCGACAATGGCGAAAATTTTGCTGCTGTTTTTAGTAACAGCGGCAATAATATCATCATTGATAACCACCTCGGAATGTTTAAAGAAAACAGCACCTGCAGCTGCTAGAAAAGAAGACATACCATTCATTAAGTGTCAAGTTTGTGAAAAGCTCGCTTCAGAGTTGCATCGTCAAGTGCAGAAGAAACAAGCTGAGATCTCCCCCCAAAAAGTAAGATTTTGCCATCTGGGTTTTCTACCAATTTGTCTCTTTCGACTAGAACTCTCAGCGATTCCTATGTTGGTCGAAGTTTGTGTTTCTATGGGTCGGTTTGGTTTGTTTGGTGTTGCAGATCTCAGAGTACCAGATTATTGAGGTTACTGAGAATGTATGTAATTTGAAGAAACAAGAGGCTGATTGGATTCTGAAAATTGATATTGTTGAACAAGAAGATAGTCTGAAGGTAATCAATTAAATTTCAGCCTTTGCCATCTGATGTTGACGCTGTGCAATCTACTATTTTCTGGGTGAATTCTTACTTCCAAGTAGTTCTTGATTGTTGGTTATAACAGGCAATTTGATTGCTACTGTGCCAATTATTTGGGAAAGAAACGGGTAAAAGCCCTTTATGGGTTTGTTTTCGGACTGAGAAACTATGATCTGAGTCATTAATGTGCATTTGGTTTTCTCTGCTGTCAATGGGCTATTTTTTTTACCTTAGCATGTGAGATGTGGAAACTTTTGAATAAGAATGGTAATACTATGGTTGCAGCTTGTTAATCAAGACGAGGAAGGGCATTGCAACTCTGAATGCAAGACCATAGAAAGGGCATGTCAGGAGGTTAGTTTACTGCCTTTTGTGCTTCATGTATACTATCCCAAGATGATTGTTTTCTTGAACATGAAAAACGGTTGGCCAAAAGTTGTCTGCATTGGGTCATGAAGCGATGATGACATTTTTCACCTCAAGGTATGTAGGGTTTATTATAATATGTTTGTCTTTCGTCACAGGTTCTTGGGTATTCTGACACTGATCTTGCTGAGTACCTATATACAACTAAGCCCCAATTGGATGCTTTAGTGAACTATCTATGTAAAGATCTCACTAAAGCATGCAGTACCAAGCCACCTCCAGTCCCCAAGGTAACTCTCCTTGTACTTGGTTGACTGGTTCCAATCAATTGTGATGCTTCTCTTTGTTAGCTACTGAACTTATATGGACTTCTCAGTGCTTTGCATCATACTTCATATTTGTTTCAAAAATGTTTGTGGAAGAAAAAATTTGGAGTGTAAAGTATGAGCTAGTAGGGAAAACAGAAGTCTCATTGCGTTGCCTCTCTGTCCCTATCCGTGTGAACTCTCTGTAAGAGATAATAGAGGCAAGATCCAACCATGCATCAATTCGAGCCATAAGGGGAAGTGGGAAAAGGGGCAGAATCCAAACATGAATGAATACAAACCACATGTAAGTTGTAAACCAAGTAGGTTGGTCCTATGCAATTATTTATGTTATCTGAATCTGGTCTTGATATCATCTCACCAATAAAAGAATCTAGGATATGAGTTTTTTGTTATTCTATGACGGCCAATAGATAAGAAAGCAGATTAGATGGATGTAGAAAATTAGACGCTGAAGAAATATTTTCTGATAGACTTCTGGTTAGCTCAAAGTTAAGATGCTTCTGTTGGTTGCATCTCATAATGGCTGGCAATTATTCAGAGGACTTATTATAGACCTTTATTTGACTCTTGAGTTAGGCCAGCCGTCATTACTGGTTTGTTAATATCCGTCTGCTAGATGTTAGCAGGATTTCTGATTGGGCTCAGGTGACCCAGCTGTTTTCTTTCTTGCTTAAAAATAAAAATAAAATAGAAGCCCTGCTCCATTTGTATAAAAGTTGAGTGCTTGCATACTACTTTGATTGATCATATGATTCAGATTTTGTTCAAACCTAAGTGATGGGCACCTGCATTTCTGTCAAATTACATTCTGTGCCACTAAACAAACTTCTAATTGTTACTTTTTGTTTCCTGAGTACTTGATATTAAAGTAAATGTTACTGCCCCCCCCCCCCCTCCTGAGAAATGAAAGCCTGACATTTGATGTTTTTTCAAACTATCCTCTTACATGAAAGTACCTTGAAGTTTCCGTGGCATGATCGTCCTCCCCCAGTGGAACCAATGGCATAGTTATGTACACCCTGAAAATTTCATGCCAAGTGATCCTAAGCTCTGTCGAGCCCTGGTCAACCAGAACAAGAGATGGTCAACTGATCCTGTAAACTTGCATAACAATCTCTGTCTGGTCTCCTTTAGTTTCCAGTTTTAGGATTTTCAGTAAAAAAAAACAAGTAACAACATTTTTTAGATCCAACCTCAGGAAAGTAAGTTCTACAAATAATAGTTCCTTAAGTATAACCTTGTGATACTTCATCAATGTTTGCCTTACCAGCATGTAAGCTATCTTCCTATAGGTCCAAGCCCTACCAAGTGCCAACCCTAGCATGAGATACATAACTGAACCTAAACGTGGTTTAAGCATTCATTGAGTCCAAATTACTTTACTAGAACAAGGTCTTGGAATTGCATCAAGGAAAAGCTTATATGCGCAGTCATACAAATATTTGTCCAGCAAAAAACTGAAACAGATAAAATGGACGTAGCTACCATTTCCATGTGAAAACCATGTCAAGATTGCCAGGTGTTTCTGTTATTTGCATAGAAGCTCATTCATGAGGAAGTGCAGAATTGGTTGCTGTGAGTTTAAGATTTACTTGTAATCAATAACAGCTTAGTCTATTAATTCTGTTTACTTTGTGGCTCAGGGCAGGGTACCTGGAGAGGCTTTTGTGCCAAAGCCAACTAAAGATGCTGAGATGGAAAAGATACTAAAAAGCATGGAGGTAATCACCCTTTGCATCTGATTTTGATTTTTTATTTATTTATATATACATATATGTATCTCAGCATTCATAGATCTCACAATTTTTGTTACACTGTCTTTAGGGTATGCCAGGAGCACCCAACATGAAGATGTACTCAAGGGATGAACTTATGAACATGCAGAATGGTGGTCTTGAAGATGACGATGACGAAGACGATGACGAGGATGATGAAGATGCAAAGTTTAGATCAAACTTGGTATGAATCCAATCCCTCTGTGAAGGTTTCCTAGTACCCTTCTATGCTTCATTGATTGCAAAGTACGTTGCTTTGCAGGGAAAAGCATTCAGAGAAAAGAACAATGAAGAGGTGGGTTGGAAGGATGAGATCACAAAACAGATTATAAGTGGTGGGGAGACTTTGAAGAAGCATGCAAACAAGATCTCCGAGAGGCTACGCCAATGGTGGAGAGCCGCAAAATCAGGAAGTTCAAAGAAGAAATCAAAGAGTAGCAAGTCAGAACTTTGAGATTAGATAGCTGCCTGCCGTACGAGTAAACGTTTATGGACAGTCTTTGTCAATGTATACAGGTTTTGTTTTCTTTAATATTCTATTTTTCTTATTTTGTTGGTCGAGGACTCTAATTTAGTATAAACTGGAAAGTAGAGAACCATGAAAACGGTAGTTAGTGGTCTAGTGGTGTGGGGCATTTGTTTCTTGACTATAGACTTTCGATTCCCATCATCTACTTTTAGGCTCCGTTTGGATTGGGGTGAATCGAAGTAGGGGTAAACATTAAAAATTAACCTAGGTGAAGGGAATGGAGGTGAATATTTTAAAATGCTGTTTGGATGATATTAACCTAACTTGGGTGAATGTTTTAAAAATTCCGTTTAAATTAAGGTAAATAAAGATTAAAAAATAAAATAAATAACATTTATATCCTTGTATTAAACAAATAAGTCCTATTGATGGGTATTTTGGTCCTATTAAGTCCAAAATTTATTTATTCTTTCACCTTCACCTCGGTTACCCCCGAAATCGGAGGTTAATAAAAATGAGGTTAATCGAGGTAAATGGAGGTAAAACTTTAACCTCAATTCATCTAGGTAAAATTATTAACCAGATACCTAAACGGGGTGAATCAATTGATTCACCTCCATTAACCTCCATTCACCCCAATCCAAACACTGCATTAAGATATATTTCAGTGGTGAAAGGACATGTGAACTTCTTGAGGAAGAAATGGCTGTAGTAATCCGAAATTCAATTTTTGCCACTGATAAAAGTTATTGGTCGAAGGGTTGACTCCTGGCAGGTATATGTGATTGTAAACACATATTTCATTGCACTCTTGCGATATAATCCATAATTTACCTCTATTGTATTAGTTTAGGGGAAGGGTTCGCGACAACGCCTAAGATATGTATATTGATGTTCGAGACCAAATTTGATTGTAAAAAAGGAAAAGACAAGTTTTATTGAGAAGGGATAAGAAATGAAGAGCATAGCTCTTAAATCATTAAGATGAAGTTAGGTAGAGTCAAATAAATTAAATATGAAACCAAACAAACTAGGCTTCCATCGCTCATCTTTTATTATTGTGTATGCTGTTTGATTACTCAGATTGAGATAATACTCATGGGTCACCTATTTATAGCTGGTTGTTATAAATAGTCGAGCAAATACTAGGTCTATATATTAGATAAGTTGAATACTTTCATGTTTGGGCTCTACTCGTTTGATAAACGGTTTTGGATAAGATTTTGATTTAACTTATTTAATTTAATGAACAAGTTAAATTGTGCTTTTAGTGAATTGAACTAAGTTGAGTTTATGCATGAGCCTAAGGTATAAATAAGTCTAGTCGAACTTTTTCGGATTTGAATTTGATTCGATTCATTTAACTAAATAAATAAATTAAATCAAGTTTTTAATGAGTCGAGTAGAGTAGAGTAGATTGCAAGCTAGTTCAACTCATTCCAACCCTAGTAAATAGTAAAGACGAGTAAGACTCGATGATAATAGAGGAGAAGCTAAGTGACGGACTAACGAATGATAGTGATAAAAATAAAGGAAGGAGGGTTAGGGTCATATTTACTTTCGATGGGCTGTTTATTGGGCTTAGTTAATGTTAGTTAGCTGGGCTTATTTTTCTTTTTTAATTAGTTATAAAGTATCTGAGTTTGATATTTAACTATAAAGTATGTGAGTTCGATATTTAATTAGCTTTCTTATTTTTCTTTTAATATATAACCCTTTACATAAATTATATTATTGTATCTGAAATAATTATTAATGTAATAAAAATATAAACATTATATCATATATATATATATATATATATATATATATATTTTTTTTTATCATTTTCTTCCATCTTCTTTTTCTTATTTTTCAGATATTAATATTTTTATGGTTTCTTCCGTCCATGATTCATTGATTCTCCATCCCAGTCCCCCTCAACATGTATCACGACAGAAAAGTACACATTTTAACGACTAATTTCTAGTAACTGTCATTTCAAAGTTTGTTCTTTTCTTGTTGTCGGTCGAGAATCCTTTTTCAATACGATTCTTTTCAGATGAGGTTAGTTAATGCAATAACCAAACTTATTGAGGATGTCTCATGAGCGGTGCCGATGCAAAATGAAATTGGCGTCCCTTCATTGGTTATGCATGGACCAAAAATTAGCAAAGACAGTAAAATTATGAGTCAATTGTAGATTAGGTTTATTTATAGTTTTATTTTTCTAATTTGATGAATCATTTTTTAAATATCAATTAGGTTAATTTTATATTTAATTTATTTATTATACTTTTTTTATTGTATTGAACTCGGTCAATAAATTTATTTTAAAAAAAGTTACTGAATTTAAATTTAAGTAAAATTATATAAGGATCGAGTATAATTAAAAAAATTAAATTTAAAAACTGATCTTATTAATTAAAAATATATAATTAATCTAACTGTAAAAAATGAAATTTAATTAAACGTAATCTGCATAAATGAATTTAGAAGTGCGGTAATAAAATGGAAATTGCAAGACTCTTCCGTAATGATAATACGTACAACACAGTATAATAAATATTACCTAGAAAACGAGAATAAATTATGGAGAAAAGATAAAGCCACTAGAAGTTGATACATTGGTGTTGTGTCGGAGAAAATTGATGCACTGCCTTCGCTTAATATTTGGAGTGCTAGCATAAGATCTGGATTCGTTTTCATTCTATCAGCAGCAATTGTTCATGAAACCCCGGACACTAGAAACTCCGGTCACTAATACACAAGAAGTGACAAGGGACCCTAAATGTTAATTTAGTTTAGGGTAAATTGGAATGAATAAAACCATTCACTTCATTGTTTAAGATAATTAGGATGAAGTAGAAATCTTAACTAATATAATCTTTATTCACTCTAATTCATCTCAATTGAAATACAATTAATATAACTTTTATCTAGGTTAGGTAAATATTATCTAGATACTATCTTAAAATATTTATTTTAATTTACTTTCATTCTCCCCATCTTGTCTAATTCACTTTAATATAAATGAACTATATGGGTATATTTGGCATTACTAATAGAAAAATTAGTTGAAATGCGTTGTTAAATACATTCAAAGGCTTTGTTTGGATGAAGATTTTTATAAATGATGAATTCTAGCAATTGTTCATGAAACCCTGAAGGTAGAAATTTTAGGTGACGAACAATTCTAAAGCTTTGTTTTGATAGATAACTTTATAAATGATAGAATTTTAAAAGTAATTCACCTTCAAAGTTCTATGGTTTTAAATTTATTATTTAAATAGACAATTTAAAATAATTCTTTTATTTAGATATTTTTATACATGAAATTTAGATAAAATATTTATAATACCTTTTTTTATTTTTTCAAATAAGACTATGTACATGTATTATAAGTTTATTTTATAGAATTTTAATATGGATTTTAATATCTAAATTCTATATCAAGATAATCAAATAAAGTATTTAAGTTATTTTTTTATTTATAAATTCTCTTCTAAAATAATCTTTTTCCTTCAAATATCTTATCCAAACAAAACCTAAGGTTATTTTATCCAACAGTTACTACATAGTCCCAGCCACAACACAATACTCGGCTGATAAGTGAGAGTATGCATGTTTGATTACTTACGAGTAGGGTTGTTAACGAGCCGAGTCAGGGTAGGTTTGGGCTCACTCATTTACTAAATGAGCCTAAAATAAAGCTTGAACTTAACTTATTTATAAATGAGCTAAACTTTTAACGAGTCGAGCCAAACTTTTAACGAGCCAACTCCCAAGCTTTGGTAGCAAACGAACCAAACTCACGAGCTTTTGCACTATAAACGAGCTCGAGCCCATATTTATTATGCTCAAGCTTGATTTATTTAATAATTAAACCGAGCTCGAGCCTAATTTTTAAGTTCGTTTAATAAGCGAGTCGAGCCGAGCCGAGCTCAAAAAGCTTGCGAGTCAGCTTGGTTTGTCAACAACCCTACTTATGAGTGGTAAGAAAAATTAAAGCTTTAGCAAGTGTCCATTATTTTCATTTTATTTATTTATAAGTTTTGTGATCCCATGCACTATGATTAAATTTAAGAAAATGATGATTAAAGTTGTAAAATTTAATGAAAACGATCTATTTCATTCTTATGTAGCTCACAAAAAGTTGTTATTGATTGCCATTATTATTTATATTTTTAAAAAAGTTTATAAAATTTTGGATTAATTGTATAGTTTTATTTTTTTTAATGAAAATTGAGAATATATGAGAAATATTATTATTCTCACACACACACATATATATATATATATATATATATATATATATATATATATATATATATATATTGCTATCATTTTTTATGATATTATTATTACTACCAATATGTTTATTAGTAATTGTGGTTAGTTTTCATAATAATTAATTTTAGTATTAGTATAAAGTTTTATTTGTCATTATTATTATTATTATTTCAAATAATAAAGGTATTAATTGGAATTGAACTTAAAATAAGAATAATAATAAATTTGTTTATGCTCAAAAAAGTTAATAATAAATTTATAATTAATAATAATCATAATAAATTTATGAATAATAATAATAATCTTATTGATCTATATAGTACCATGCCTTTTTAGTCCAAAGGTTGTTTGCATAGGGGTGTAAAGTGGATAATCAGGAATCGATCCCCGTTATGAGTATAATGTTTTTAAAAAAAATATATAGTTATATGGTATTAGTAAATCAAAATCATCAAATAGAAATATTATGGTTTATTTTTTTAATTAGTTATTTATGACTCAAACAAAGATTTGTTGAAGTTTGGATTAAAAGTAACAGATACCCTACATTAATGATGATAATAGTCACAAATGTTGAATATCACTATTGATTGAACCTTCACTGTCTAAGGAGAAAAACTTCTAAACTGCAACATGCCTTGTAAGTCGCCACCATAAATTTAAGTTCTAGTGAGATAGAGCATCAATTACTATTTTTTTAAAATAAAATGTTATATAAAACAAAGATAAGAGTGAAAATCAAAATTAAAAAATACTTGAAATTAAGTCTAAAATTTACCGAGAATCATTATTATTGTTCATATGGTAGTTTTAATAACTGGATCGATGATCAAATTGATATTACTATTGATTTAGTGGTTTATTAGTTAGATCAATAGTAGAGGCAAAACCAAGGATTTTTATGGTGTCATAGGACATGATGAAAGCCTAGTTAAATATAATTTTGTGGGCTTAATTATCACCAGATGTGCTTGGCACAACGGGCATGAAACCTTGGAATAAACAAGAAGGACACATGATTGAGCCTTTTTAGGTGCATGTGTTAACAAGTACTTTGCTCTAATGTTTTGATTTTGAGACCTCTAGCTTGACTACCTTGAATGAAAAACCTATAATACTCCAAAATTTACTACTGAAAGATTTTATTTTGCAAAAGCTTTATTAATGAAATATTAGGTGTTATAGTACATTCAACATATAAAATGTACTTTCTATATTTAATGTATGTCGAGTGTAAGGCAAAAGCAAACTTATACCTATAGATCAAGTACAAGAAACATTTGATCTCATGACATTACAAGATTACAAAATATAGGGGAGAGAACATATGTAAAAAAAAAACAGAGGATCGGAAGTCCAAAGAGAGTGATACATCAGCATAACCATACACCGAAACCCCCAAATAAGACTCACCATAGGCAATCATATCAAAAATATTAATTGGAAATTAATTGCAAAATGAGGCAATATTTTCTTGTGGAAATGAGAAACATCCATAAAAAGGATGATCATACGTACTAAGTAAGTCAACAATACACATTAATAGAATAAGGGATGCATGGTACAAGCAACCTAATGACAATATAAACATTATACATGCATAGATGCTCAGGATACAAGATGATCCAAGAGAAAACTTTATTTAAAGTTTATCATTATGTGATCACATAAATTCATTTGCTTAGTCACATTGAGATTATGGAACCACTTGTATTATACACTCTCATCTTTTTCCTATAGATAGGATAAAGATAGTCAACCTTACCGATACACACACATCTAGGGTAAAGCACACCTAGGCCACAAGTAAACCTCTCCTTCAGTATGCATATCTCTATAAGTTAGTGGATAGGCAAAATATAGTATAATATGTTATTTTGATTCCGTTAGGACCAGGCAATATAATCAAATAATTTTGAACACTGGGTTCTCATTCATGTGATCTTCCACTTTAAACAAAAATGCCTTATTATTTCATAAATAAACGCTTATCACATGTTAACACATCACTTGAATAAATAAAAAACATAATATTTTCATGTATATTGCAATTTTCTTATCACATGAAATACCACTTATCATTTATTATATAAAATATTGATTATCACTTAATTCATACCAACTATCGTTATCATTTAAAACACTTAGAATTTCATCAAGGGTAATCAAATCAACATGCTACATTCTCATAGAGGAATAACAAGGCATAAGGAAAGAAAACAAGCACAAGAGAGACATTAAATAGGGAAAAAGACGAAAAATGCCCTTATAACCCTAATTCATAATAACTCCATAACGCCACCCATAAGGCTCTCCAATTCACCAAATTTAACACATAATCCCAATATATCATTATAAATATCATATCCAAAAATCAAGACTTAACTATAACATTTCACACATAAAATACCAATCATACCCCTAGGGTTTCTAAGCAAATTTTAAGTTATTTTCATATGATATTAATACTTGCGTTAAACATAATTAACCCAAATAATGAAATATTAATCTTATCACATTTGGTCCAAATAACAAGTGCACAACCTCAATTTACCAATAATAACTCAAATGACCATTTTACCCTTATTCCTCCTAAATGCCTCAAAACTGGCAAAAACCCTAACTTTAACCATGCTTAACCAACACGTGCCATATTATATAATGCAATTTATGTAAACACCTCAATAGAATAATGACATAATTATTCTACACAAAAACTTTAAATTTGACCCAAAAGGCCAAAAATGAGATTTACTCAAGTACTCCGAAATTCTAATTTTTTCTACACTTAACCAAATCAAACACAAACTCTCCTACATCATTAACATCCCAAATATGTAATTAACCAAATTAGGACATGACCAAGGAAAAACCAAGGCCTAGAGTTGAACCACTTTAACTAAAAATATTAAAATAAACCAACCACATCTTATTTCTTTAACACTCACTTAATCACATGTTAATAATCTTTTTCCATAATATTGATAATTACATATAATTTAATACACTTGACACCATGCATACATAATATAAGAATTTACATCAACATATTCAAATATTTGATGCAATCCTAGCATGGCCTAACAAATAAAAATTCACAATAACTTATAAACTCATAAGATCATAATTTCACAAGGTAGCATATGAATAATACTTAAAAAATAATCATAAAAATGATAGCTATCACAAAAACATGCTAATATGACTTTATAGAAAATAACACACATCAATAAAAGCCTTAATCTAGAGTGTGTATCATTACCATTATCTACATCAGTCTTTTATAAATATACTCCTAATCATCGCCTCCTCTAACACTTTACAATCAACTAACAAAAAAATAAGAATGGCTCAGATAAACTAATAAAGGCTAGCAAAAATTAAGGTAAGGGAAATAAGGAACAGTTAAAAGACACTCAACGTGTTGTTTTGTTGTGAAAGGTTAGTGCAAGGATTTGTGGTAGTGTGCATAGCTCATGCAGGTGGGCGATGTCCAATGTGAGCTTCTAACACTGATTTGGAGTGTTCAATGGGAGGCTTATTAACACTCCAAAAATTAATACTAAAAAATTTCATTTTTACACAATTATTTAGAATATATTGGGTGTTATGCTATATTCAACATAGAAAATGTAGTTCCTATACCCAATCTATATTGGGCTCAAGGCTAAAAGTAACTCATACTTAGATATTAGGTATGAAAAATGCTTGATCCCACAGTGCTACAAGATTACAAAGTAGAGAGGAGAGAATATATATAATAATAAAAAGGACTAAAATTCTAGATAGAGAGATATTTGGATAACCATACGCTTGAACCAACCCGAATAAACACTCACAATAGGCGATCACATGAAAATCATTAATCAACAAGTATTTGCAAAATAAGGTGGTATTTGTTGGTGGGAATGAGCAACACTCATAAAAAAGATGGTTAGTATGTTATGTACTAAGTAAGATAATGATACACATCAATAAAAAATGACATGCATAACACTTAAGATTACATGAAAGAAACTATATATGCACATCATCCATGATATGAGAGGACCTAATAATGCAGCTATATTAAAATTTATCCTTAGGTGGTCACACAATTCCATTTGTTTAATCACATTGAGAATACATAACCATTTTCAATACAACCACTACTCTCTTCTTTCCCTTATAGATGAAAGAAAGATAGTTAACCTCAATAATAGTATACAAATTACTCTCTCCTTTATACCATAAATAAAAGAAAGGTATTCGACGTTATTGATACTCTTACATCTAGGGAAAATACACCTAAGCCGCTAGTAAACCTTTAATCCTTAAGTACATGTACCCTTATAAGTCAATAGATTGGTCAAATAGAGCAGACTAGGGTTCTTGTAACACACCGAGTCGATACAACCATGCTGGGGCTACCTTAGAGCACTTTCGGATTGATCAACTTACCCCATAGATCAACACGAGTCCTTTCAGCACGCTTTGTCCTCACTCACTAGCTTCTAAATTTTTTTTAGAGAATTTCTAAAACTTTCCAGGAGGGTTACCCATCCTAAAATTGCTCCATGGCCAACACGCTTAACCATGGAGTTCTTAGTATGTAATCACCAAAAGGATAGTATACCATGTTGATATAAGTAGCTAAATCAATCCTTATAACACTCCCCTCAATTTGGGGTATTACATTCACCCCCACTCAAAGAATGCAACGTCGTTGTTGCACCTCAACCACTAACTGTCTTAATACAATTTATCCTAAGAATTATTCCGCTAGGTGACTAACTGGCTCATCCAAGTTTAGCTCACGGTCACGGTTTCGCTCTGATACCATTTGTAACACCCTAAGTCGATACGACCACATGGAGGCTACCTTAGAGTACTTTTGGATTGATCGGCTGACCCTATAGATCAACACGAGTCCTTTTAGCACTCTTTTTCCTCACTCACGAGCTACTTGAAAAATTTTCAGAGAATTTCTAAAACTTTCCATGAGAGTCACCCATCCTAAAATTACTCCACAGCTAGCACGCTTAACTGTGGAGTTCTTAGGACGAAATCATCATATGATAGTATACCATATTGATATAAGTAGCCAAATCAATCCTTATAACACTCTCCTCAATTTGGGGTATTATAGTTCTCTTGTTCCATTAGTTCAGACAATATAATAACATAATTTTAACACTTGGAATCATTCAGTTTGACCTCATGTGATCTTCCACTTTAAGTATAAATATTTTATGGGATCCTTAACCAACACTAAGCACATAATAATGAATAAATTTATTTATGTATCCCTATAGTGCTTTTACTTATTACCATTATCTTATTACATGGAATACCACTTCTCATTATTTACATGCAATATCACATATTTTAGAATTCATACCCGTTATTGTTATCATTAAAAACACTTAGGAATGCATCATGCTCACTCAAATTAGACATTATATAGCCACATGAAATAATGACAAGGCATAAGGATGGGAAAACAAGTCCAAAAGGAGACATTACACAAGAAAAAAGACCAAAATGCTCTCATGAAACCTTAATTCACAAATACATCATAAATATATATATAAGGCTCCTCAATTAACCAAATTTAACACATTATGCCAATATATCATTAAAAATACCATATCCAAAAATCATAACCTATCTCTAACATTTCACACATAAAATATCGATGTTATCTTTTGGTTATTATTATCAAATTAGGCCATTTTCTTATAATATTGTACCTATGCTATTCCTATTTGTTCCTAATGTTTCACATACTACACTTAACATTTTTACCACCCAAAAATGCTTATGTAAACCTCAAATTTCTAAATTTCACCCAAAATACTACACTTAACCTTTTTACCACCCAAAAATGCTTGTGTGAGCCTCAAATTTGTAGATTTCACCTAAAATATTATAATACCCCTAATTCACCTAAACACCTCAAAACTTTTTATGATCATAACTTAGACCATACTCATCCAAACCCTAATATATTATGCATCAAATTTAATTTAGATAACTTTAGGAATATAATGACATATTTATTTTTCACAAAAGATCAAATTACCCTTAAGGTAAAAATTCTTATAAAAACCACAAAATTCTACAAGCTTCCAAATTTTACCAAAATTACATTCAACCACCCTTACATTATTAGCATCTCAAAATGTAATTAGCTTTAATTAAAAAAATCCCACAAAACCTCAAATGCCCTGAAGGTCAAAACCTCCATAAACCCAAACACTAAATCTTTCAACCATAACATGCTACACTAATTGTAATATTTAAACATAATTAAATCTATCCATTTAGGGACTTATCAAAATAACACAATATGCCATCATGTTTGAGGTTTTTTTTTTTTGGAAAAATCATGAATTTATCAATTAATACATAAATATGAATTAAAATAAATCCTAACATGATTTCTAATACAAAAACATGGTTTACATAAAAATTAACACATAGTAACAAATAAGCCCTAAACTAGAGGCATGTATCCTTACCTAAATTTCTCTAGTCTATATGCAAAGTAATCTTAATCACCACTTTGCTACACCTTAGGATCACATAGCATGAAAATAAATAACAAAGATTGAGTGAGGATCAAATTAGAGAATAAGGAGGTAAGAAAATGAATGAAAAATCAAAAAGAAACATGCTAATATGTTTGGGTTGGTGGTTACACACAATGGGTGTTGTGCATGGGGTATCGACATAGAAAACGAGAAGCTTTAGGAGGTTCTCACATTGGTGGAGTGGAGTAGTGTTAGGTCTACATGCTTAGCAAGGGAGGAGCATAATCTTCAATTGTTAGTGGTAGGGTGGTAGAGTGAGTTTGTTGTGTGGCTGAAGGCTAGCAACATATGGTGGTGGTAGATCAAAGGGCGTGAAGCATGAATGGATCATGTAGGCCTTGGCATCCAATGTGAGGGATAAAAAATGAGGTGGTGGTTTTAGTATGAAGAAGGGATGTTGCAACGGGTTTACTATGTGTGGTTGGTCATGTTGCTGCTCCACAACTAGTCATGCATGCCACTATGTTGCTATGATGTTGTTGTTTTCATTGGGATAATGGTGATGACTTAATTTGAGGAGAATTAGGATGGGGAATGGAGATGGTGGCAATGTTTGATCGATGATGGAGTTGTTGGGCTAGAGACCATGCAAGGTTGCTCACGACTATTGGTGAGTTACTCGTGGCGATGGAGCTAGAGAATGACATAGGAGTTGGATAGAGGAGGAGTGGAGTTGAGGTTGAGTAATTTCTCCCCTACTACTTGTTCTAATTTTCATGATCAAATTCTTGTATGCATTAAAGAAAGGAAACTAGGGAGAGGGAGGGAGCATGGCATGCATGTTGGTGTGTTGTTTGAAAATGAAATGGACGATGGAGTAGTGAGTGGGAAATGGCATGTCAGAGTGGTGTAGAAGGTGGCAATAAATTCTAAGGGTATGGATTTGGGTTTGAGTTTTTGTTACTTGAATGAAAAATTAGGTGAGAGGTTGAGTGTGTGGTTAGGTATAATTAGGGTTTAGTCTGGGTAGCAAAACTAAGGAAATAAAATCTAGTTGGAAAGAGGTGATGCTAAAAATAAATAATTAAATATATATTAAATTTTAGTAAAGGATTACAGAATAAACACCCATAAATTAAGGATAGAAAAATTTTGGGTGTTACAACTTGCATGGTAGTGAAAGTTGTCAAATTAGGCTAGGATGTTGATGGTGGGTGGTTTTTGTGAGGTGGTGACATTGTGGTGGTGGTGGTCATGCAGGGTTGGATTATTTTTGTGGGTTGATTATAAAAAAAAGGGGGTGGAAACATTAAGTGTGCAAGTTGAGCAAGGGGAGTAGCATTGGTGGCAATAGGTTGTCATGTTGTGGTAGGGTTGGTGGTGTGCACAACTCATGTAGCAAGGGTGGTTGCAACATTAGTTATGGATGTTGAATGGGTTGCTTTTAATAAGGTGTTGGCAAGGTTGAAGGGCGTTTGACGTGAGTTTTTCACATAACTAAGGAGAGATAGTGTGAATTTTAGATTATGGTGAGGCACATAAGCGTGTGGTGGCTACACTAGTGGTGTAGGCTGGTTGCATTATTACGCTATAGTTGGTCGCACACATTATTGCTCTACTACAACATTATTTTTGTTTTTGACCTATTGGTGGGTGATCATGTGGAGGAGAAGCAAGCTAGGAAATGGAGATGGTGGTAGCTCGAGTCAGAGGACAAAGGAAGTAGAAAGCTGAGATATTAGTTGTAGTACCCCAAATTTTATCTGGTCCTAATCCTAGGTAATTGATATTTTTATCTTATCTAAATTTCTTAATCATAAATCTAAACCTAATCATAATCTTAATTTTAAGTAATTACTATTTTAACCTAATACTAATCCTAGATGATTAATAAATTAATTTTACCCTAATTTATTAATCTTAATCCTAACCCTACATTCATTTTCTTTTCCTTCTCCCCTATCTTGATCTCCCTTATCCCTCTTCCCTTTCTGGCCATGCAACCTTTCCTTGCATGGTTCCCCTTATTTTTCCCTTCCCAGCCCCTACACCTTCACCTACCCCCACATCTGTTCTTTGCCCTACAACCTAGCCTACACCCCTAACCATACCCAATCCCCATTCTTCCTTAGGCCCTTTTCAAGAGGAACACATGCTCCCAACCTTGACCTTTGTCCTTCTTCATTTCACACCCCTATTCCTCCTATAAATACCTCTTATCTCCACCCCTTGCTCTATTTTTAGAACTCCCACAAGCTCCCTTTTCCTTCTCTTCACCCCTTTATCCTTCTTGTAGTGTCATTACATTGTTTTATTTTTTCAGTGAAGCTCTATGTAATCTACCTCATCTTATGCAGGAAACTAGCCACAATGCGAGTAGCTCACATTGTTCAATCCTTGTTGCATGACAAACATTCCTTCAACACCCAATAGCTGCATTAGCACTTCACACCACAAATACTTTAATTATGCCAAACCGTCACACAACCTTTATCTTTCCACACCAATACCTTAGCTATGTGAAATTTCCACGCACACGACCATCATTTACACCCTCAAACTCAAGTTTCACCACCCCTAGCAACATAAAAAACCTACTCCAAGCCACCACCTTTCACGTCAACACCCCATGCCAAACCACCTCCCCACCATCAAGAACCCATGCCAACACCACCCTACGTACGTCACTCCTTGATACATCAAGACACATAAGTGCATCACAAGTTAACACTGCACCCCCAAAGGTGCACCAACTTGTTCCTTAGCTTGTTCAAACCTTGTGTGACTTGGTTTGCTTTGGTTTTGCTTGATTATTCAATGTATTACATGAGTAGGGTTTTGTTTAGCTTTGATATGTTATTTAAACTTTGCAATGTATTTTAACTTGTAATTGTAGATCATTACCCACACACACACACACACACATCTCAGTTGGGCTGGGTTTAGTCCATAAGAAGGTATCTAAGGCCCCATGTACATATATATATATATATATATGTGTGTGTGTGTGTGTGTGTTGACTTATACATCATAATAATCAAAAATATTAATGAGAAAACGAATTTCAATCTTTTTGAAATTCTTCATTCTCTTTAAGTGAAGATTATCTTCATAGTTTGAGTTTTATTATTTATAGAAAACTTGGTAATTTCTCTTTATAATTGAGTGGCTTTGTTGGAGTACAAACCCATGATTACAACATTGTTGATTACATTCACCTACTTGAGTGTCGAGTTTTCTTTTAACACCAAAAAAAAAGTTCCCACATTTGTGAAATATCATTTCTCCATTATCTTCCACATCAATTTTTGGTATCAAATATGGTTTTGGGATCAACCTCCATTGGAATAAAACTCATGTTCAACGTGAAGTCAAGTAAAACACACCACCGATGATCTTGAGTGAGGTTCTTGATTCTTCTTGCTACAATCTTTTAAATCTTGATTGATTTTCTTGAGATCTTATGTGCATGAGTTAGATTTAAATTTAACGTTTGTAGATCTTGTGAATGTAGTATAGGATTCATGGAAGAATCTTGGAGGTTTGCATGTATGAAAGACAAATAAGATAGTTAGATGTGTTTAGGGTTTTTCAAATATGATAAAGGATAATCAAGTACATGCATTGGTTTTGTGTATTTATTTTGATGAGTTTTGTTCTGCATGAAAGTCTACATGATGGAAATTGATATTTCATGAAAAATATTGGTCTTTTTGAATGAGTTTAGAAGTAGAAGAATTGATTAAGACACTTAATTCCAATCATGATTTGGTTGTGGGATTTGTGTTGAGAATTTGTTTACTACTTGTAGAATCATTAAGGCATAAGTAGTCCATGATTTGGATGATTTAAGTTGTATATTATCTGCGTATGATGTGTGTAGATTAGTGAACTTTCCTTACTTTAAACATAATACATGAAAAAGGACATAAACAATGTGCACGTAGATTGAAGTTCATCGAATGAATTAGAAGTCATTTTGTGATTTCTACTTTAAGAATTTATCAAGAAACATACAAGGTGTAATAATTCATTTGTGAGTGTGCTATATTTGATTCTTGGTCATGTGTTTGATTCATTAATTTCACAATTTTCTGTAAGAACTAATCGTGAACTGAGGTAAGGTATTAGTTTATTAGGGTTTCTATCAAAACCCTAGAAATTACTAACCATTTTGTTGAGTGTGTTAGAAAATTGATTTCAATGGAAGGGGAGTTGAGTTTTCAAGATATCTTTGAGGCAATCCAAAAGCTTTCAACCAAGCTAGATGCAACAAATGCTCAACTTAAGCAACTTCCTACAATGCAAACTCAGTTGCAAAGGATGGAGTTTCGATTTGTTGAGCAAGATTTGATCCAAAATAATCAAGAGCAAAGGGATTTCTATGGAGATCAAATGGGAGGTGCAACAAAGTCAACCAGCCCAACAAGAGAGAGATATTTGAACTCACTTCTAGACTATGAATAAGAGTCATAAGGGAGTGGAGGCAATCGAAGGTTCTATGGCCATCAACTAAAGCATCATCATAGAGAAGATAAAGGTATCAAACTTGATCTTTCCAATTTTGATGGTAAACTTGGTGTTGATTCATTTCTTGAGTGGTTACATTATATAGAGCCTATATTTTAATTCAAGGATTATCATGATGAGAAAAAATGTAAACTAGCTACTCTTAAGTTTAAGAAGTTTAATAGGATATGGTATGATAACTTGAAAAATACTAGAAAAAGAGAAGGTAAATCTAAAAATAAATCTTGGGATAAGCTTAAGAAACATTTGAGAAAGAAATTTTTATTTAAAGAGTATGAGAAAGATAAATACATTAGATTTACTACTCTTAGACAAGTACTTTTAAGTGTTGAATAATATGTTAGAGAATTTGAGATATTATCACTTATTTGTGACATCCATGAGAAAAAGGAACAAACGTGTGCTAGATTTCTAGGTGGCCTTAACATGATGATTCGAGACAAAGTTGAAACTTGTTTATATGATTCTCTCGATGATATGATTAAGCTATCTTTGAGATTTGAAAAGCAAATAAATTCCACTAAGCTTTATGCCAAACAAAGTACTACCCAAGTACACAAATTACAAAGTATGGGATGGGTACCTCAATCTCTACAAATGTTGATAAGAAACAAAGACTTAAAAGAGAGGAAAAAGGCAAGGCTAAGGTTAATGAGGTCTCTACAAAGATATGTTTTAAATGCCGAGGATATGGACACTTTGTTATTGAATGCCCCAATTAAAGAGTGTTCTCCATATATGAGATTAAAGCTATGGATACTTGTGGTGAAGATACTAAGTTCGAGCCAAATGAAGTAATTTCAAGTGAGTCCAAAGATGAGGGAAGTGCTTGTTATGTGTTGTAAAGATTTATTCAAATTCAAGCTAATGAGAAACCCAACAACGAGAGAATATATTCAAGACTAAAGGAAGAGAGGGAGACATGGTTTATCTAGTTATCATTGATAGTGGATTGTATACAAAAGTATCTAATAAGAGGATGGTGAAGGATTTGGGATTAGAGACAACACCACGTTCAAAGCCGTATTCTATTCAATGGCTTAACAAGGAAAAATGAGTCAAGGTAACCAAACAAACCCTAATATAATTTTAAACTAGTAATTATCATGATGATGTGCTGTATGATGTTTTCCTATGAATGCATGTGGAATCTTATTAGGTAGACCATGGCCATATGATAGATTTTCTATTCATAATGGTATTAATAATGAGTATATTTTTGAAAAAGATAAAAAAGAAAAAGAAAAACCTTAAACCTTTTAAGTGTAATAATGATAACATAGTCGAGAGTAAAAAGAGCTTATTTTTACATGAAAAGGCTATGATAGAATGTATTAAGGAAGAATGTAGTTGTTATGCTTTTATTATCAAATAATCCCTACAAGGGGAGAAAAATGAAAGTAATCCTTGATTAAATGAGCTTATATATGAATATAAAGTTGTATTTTCTAATGACTTACCATCTAGATTACCACCTAAAAGAGGAATAGAACATACTATAAACTTAATGCCTGATATGTCTTTACCCAATCGACCTACTTATAGATGTAATTTGGAAGAGAATAAGGAATTACATAGACAAATATAATAGCTCATAGAAAAGGGATATTTGATAGAGAGCATGGGTCAATGTTGTGTACCTGTGTTACTTATTCCTAAAAAAGATGGTTCATGGTGCATGTGTATTGATTCTAGAGTTATAAACAATATAACTATCAAATGTCAATTTCCTATGCCTAGATTAGATGAAATGTTAGATGAAGTATGTTTAGAACAAGTATTATAAAAAATTGATCTAAGGAGTGGATATCATCAAATGAGAATAAGAGAAGAGGATGAATGGAAAACTGCTTTAAAAAAAAGAAATATGATCTTTATAAATGGATTGTGATGTCATTTGGATTGTGTAACACACCTAGTTTGTTTATGAGACTAATGAATGATGTTATTATACCTTTTATTGGAAAATTCATTATGGTATACTTAGATGATATACTTGTGTATAGTAAAAATAAGAATGATCATCTTATTCATTTGAGGAGATTATTTGATAAGCTAAGGAAAGCTAAACTCTATGGAAAAATGTATGCTTTCTAGTATTTTTTTCCTTGATTATATTGTAAGTAGAGAATGTATAAAATTGGATCCCACAAAGATTCAAGCTATTCAATATTTACCTACACCAAAAGATATTCATGAGGTGATAAGTTTTTATAGGCTAGCAAGTTTTTATAGAAGATTCATCAAGGACTTCTCAACTATTGTTGTGCCAATTACACATCTCATGAATAAATGAAAATTCAAATGGGGAGAGGATGATACTAAAAGCCTTCAAGACTCTGAAATACAAGCTATGTAATGCATTTGTATTATCTTTACCTAACTTTGATAAATTATTTAAAGTTATATGTGAAGCTAGTGGAGTAGAGATAGGAGGTGTACTCTCACAAGAAAAAATGGAAATTGTACTTTTTTAGTAAGAAATTGAATGGTGTCAAATTGAATTATTCCACTTATGATAAGGAATTATATGCCATCATAAGAATCTTAAAAACATGAAGTCATTATTTTAGACCTTAACCATTTGTTTTGCATGAAGATTATTAAAGTATAAAATATTTGCACGGGTAAAAGAAAATTAATCCTAGGCCTAAAAAATGGGTTAGTTTCTTACAATCCTACATGTTCTTTGTCAAATATTTCGATGGCAAAGAAAATGTGGTAGTAGATGCATTATGAAGGATATCTTTGATACTTTTTATGTTGGATGATAAATCATTAAGTTTTGAAATGTTGAAATAATTATATACAAAATATGAAGACATCTTTGATATTTATGATGCATGTAAAAAGAATCATAGTCATGGTAATTATATGCTTTATGATGAATCTTTTTTCAAACTTAATAAGTTGTGTATACTTGTTCTAGTGTTCATGATTTACATGATAAGGAAGTACATCAAGGAGGTATAGCTGGTTATTTTGGTGTTCATAAAACTATGTAAATATTACAAGAGCATTTCTATTGGCCATGAATGATAAAATTAGTATAAGATGTTATTGGGAGATGTGTAACTTGTAAAAAGAGTAAGAGTTTCTTCCTTAAAGGTTTTTATACTCCTTTACCTGTTCCTAGTCAACTATGGGAGGAGGTTCGTATGGACTTTATTCTAGGGTTATCAAGGACACAAATGGGTAAGGATTCTATTATGGTAGTAGTTGATAGATTTTATAAAGTGGCACATTCTATTTCTTGTAATAAAATGGGTGATGTAACTCATGTGATATATTTATATTTTTAAGAAAATAGTAAGGTTATATGGTATTCCTAAAAGTATAGTGTCAGATAGAGATGTGAACATTTTGAATTATTTTTGGAAGACACTTTGGCACATGTTAGCTACTAAGTTGTTTTTAGTACATTCCATCATCCACAAATGGATGATCAAACCGAGGTGACTAATAGGACCTTAGAAACTTTACTATGATGACTAGTTAGTAAGAGTAAGAATGATTTGGGATATAAAACTTTCACATGCTAAATTTGCATATAATAGGAGTCCTTCTATTACAACTCTATCGATTCATTTAAGGTTTTCTATGGAGTTAATCCTCATTTTCCTATTGATATGCTGTCATTGAACAAAGGTGATATTAAAATTATGATTCTAAATAAAAATTTGAGTTCTTTAAGAAACTTCATGAACAAATTAAGAACAACATTGAGAAATATAGTGCTAAGTACCATGAGATTGAGTTGGTTACACTTAAGAAAATAAAGATTTTCAAACTTAAGGAATGCTAAGAGCAAATGGACCATTGAAAATCTTAAGAAAATTTGAAATAATGCTTGTTAATTAGAATTACCCGAGTCATATGAGGGAGTTTCTAAGACTTTCAACGTTGATGATTTATCTCTTTATCACAGTGATGCTAATTTGAGGACAAATTCTCTTTTATAAAGGGTGAATGATGCAAGAGCATCTTCATCTCATTTTTCTATTGTTAGAGGATAAGAGTTAGCATATTTAGAGGCGGTACCAATTGTTCTTGAAAATCTTGAACACCTCATGATAATTCTAACAATGTTTTATCTAGTAATTTTTATAGATATTATATGTATTTGAAAGAAAAAGAATTCACCAAATACATCTACTGGCAATACAAGGATTATAAAGTTGCATAAATGATAAATCTACAAGACACGAAGCTTGATTACTTGATTATTCAATGTATAACTTGAGTAGGGTTTTTTTAGCATTGATGTTTTATGTGAACTTTGTAATGTCTTGTAACTTATAATTGTATATATATAATGGCATGTAAAGAATTATTTTATCTCTTTAATTAGCTAACATAGACTGGTTAGGTTGGGCTTAGTTAATAAGGAAGGAACTAAGGCCTCATGTACATGTGTGTGTGTGTCGAATTGAACATTATACTAATCAATGAGATCAATGAGAAAACACATTTTTGAATTTTTGAAATTCTTCATTCTCTTCAAGTGAGGATTATCTTGAGAGTTTGAGTTTTGTTATTTAGAGAAAGCTTGGTGATTTCTCTTTAGAATTGAGTGGCTTTGTTGAAGTGGAAACCCATGATTACAACATTTTTTATTACATTCATCTACTTGAGTGTCGAGTTTTCTTCTAATACTAAAACAAAAGGCCTTGCATTTATGAAATCTCAATTCACCATTATCTTCCACATCATTTTTGCTTTGGGATTGGATATTGTTGACACCATTCCACTGTTTACCAATAGTAGGGTTCTACGCTCAACGTGAATAAGAAATGGATTGTGGATATACCTAATAATGAAATTTTAATGTAGTTAGCCTCCTGCATCGTATAATGTTTGATCATTATGTATGGTTATTCTTCTATGTGACATTATGTATTTGTGTAACCCTACTACGATTTTATTATTCCCTTACTCAATATGTGTTGTAGTAATCATCCTTTTCATGGACATTGCTCTTTCCCACAAGCATATACCACCTTATTTTTTAGGTGATTGTTGATTACTACTCTTAATGTGCTTGCCTTCAGCGAATGCTATATCAAATTTGTATAAGGTATAGTTATTTGTATCTCTCTCTCTATGGACTTTTATTCCTCTATTTTCACTACATGCTCCCTTCTCTCTATTTCATATCACGTATCATGGTGGAATTAATACATCCCTTATTTGAATCCTAAGTACAAATTTAATTTTTTCCTTTCACTCGACATATGCTAGGTATATAGAGTGCCTATTCTATGTTAAATATAGCATATCACCCATGAATTTTGCATTTTATCTTATGCAACAGACTCTTTTAAATAAAAATTTTAAGTCTCAAATTTTGGAGGTGTTACAACAATTTTGTTTGGTTGATGATGGAGCTACTACATTGGCTACCACATGAGATTACTCAAGGTTATTGGTGTGTTGCTCGTGGTGGTGGATATGGAGAATGATGGGGGGATTTGAATGGAGGAGGAGTAAGGTTAAGGTTGAGAAATTTCTCCCCTAATGCTTGGTATGCTTTGTCGAAAAAGAAGGACAAGAGGAAAAGGGGAAAAAAGAGAGATGATAAAAGAAAAGAGAATGAGGGGTTAAGCGGGCTTGATGTTGAGTGAAAAAATGAAATGAAGAGGAAGTATAAGGGGGCTTAGGCACACAAAAAGGGTTATAGAAGGTGTAATGTGAAGGAAAAACAATAGAGGGCTTGGGGTTGGGAATGAGTTGCACTTGAATGAAGTTGAGAGATTGAGTGAGGGATTAGGATTAGTTGGGGTTTAGATGGGATTGAACTAAATTGGAAAAAAAAATCTGGTTGGTAAGATAGGGGAAAGGTTTAAGGGTTAAGATAAAATAATTAAGTTAAGTTTAAGGATTAGGTAAAAATTAAGAGTCTAGTACCCGAAGATTAAGATTAACAAATTTAAGGGGTGTTATAAAACCATACTAGCTATACATTTTTTCATGCTTGCTTGTTCAATTAACTTCTTGTATATATTACTCAAATAAGTGTATGATTCATTAACGAATAATTGGTGTTTTGGTGAGGTATTCAGATAAATTTTACTTAATATATTTAAATATAAAATCCATAACTCCAAATAAAAAAAATTATTGAGTCAAAATGAATGATATATTATTTTCCTTTTTCAGTATACTAATTATAGTCAATAAATTGTATAAAAGTTTTAGTAGTAGTAGTAGTAGTTGTTATATGGGTGACACCATGGAATTAGAAGTCTGACTCCGCTGACCGGTGATTCAAACTGGTTCAATAAATATACAAATATGTTGATGATATAAATAAAATATTAAATTAAATAATCCATTTTTGGGGTAATACATCAATTGATGTTTTTATAAATTTTTAAAAGGCTAAATTTAATATACTTAGTGCATCTAAGCCTAACCCCCCAAAAATACCAAAAGTTAGGACCAAATCTTATCCCTAAATATATAACTAAAATTATGGTACCTACCCTCCCCATTTTCATTATTTTATCATTTTTATACACCCTAGAATTAGCCATAGACCCCATGAACCATATATGATATATCCTCTCTCACATTCTTCTTCCTAAAGTTTTAAAAGTATTCCTCCCTCTAAGCTATACATCCCTTCCAACGTGTTTTCCTTTTGATATAACCCATTCCCAATATTAATACAAAAACAAAATGTCTTGTACTACAAGATAAGTTTTAAAAAAATGTAGATATGAGTGAAAAAATAGGGGGAACAAAAGAACTCGAGATGAGGGATGAAAACCAACATACACCCAAAACTTAATGATGATGATGACAAGACGTGTGAGAAACTAAGGCTAGAATGGTTCACCAGAAGACTAGTCTAGTTTTTGAAACCATGGTTCATACATAATCAAAAGAAGAATAAACTTATATGAGAATCATACAGTTAATAAAAACTTGCTTGCCTCATTAGATTTGTATACATTCTTTAGAAACCAAATCTATATTTTCTTTGATACACCACTCAACATATTTAGAGAGTGAATATAAAATGTGAATATTTAAATGTAAATTGTTAAAGAATTAAACATACATATGTAAAAATGCAATAATTTTTCCAAAACAATTACCTAGTAGTAGTTGAGTTAAATGTTTATATCTATGATAGTTATACTATTCTCTTTAGAGAAGCTTGCAGCTAAATAAATCGCCTATTTTTTTCTTATTTTAATAGAGCTCAGAGTCACTACTAATATTTTAACTCTACAAAGATTTTTTCTAAAAAAAACTTCAATTTTTATTGGTGCATTCTATATAATATTAATGTCTATACATTATCACCAACTTGTAAGTGTCTAAATGTTATATCTTAGAGAAAAAATATATGCTAATTCTCTCTTTGATTTTTATTTCTATTTCGCCACTATTTTCTCCCATTTAACTAAGTTTATTGTGGTTCCCATTTATTTAATATTGCAAGATACAAAATTCACTATCATAGTTAATATTATAACGGATAAAATTTATTACCTTTGTGCCTAAGAAAATTAGTTATGAAATACTTGTAAATTCTATTCTTAGCTATTATACATATACATATATACATATGTGTGTGTGATAGCTAGGAGATAGATAGAGAGAGTATTAATTATTTTTAAGGCATAAAAAATTGAAAGAAAATAAAGGATAGATTTTAGTAAATTACATTCTACTATATTAATTGTGTGTCGATTAAATATTATTATTAAATGAAGATTATGAATGTTGTCAATTTTAATTGAAGCTGCTACTAATGTTAATATGTAATTAATTAGTTTTTTTGTGTGTAAAGTATGCTAAAATGAATAAGAAAATTAGGAAAATGATAAAATATATTACTAAAAAATAATGCATTTAAGTGTTGCTATTAAGAGCTTGTATGTATATATGTAGTGGATTTTTGTAGAGAAAAAGAAAATCTTAAAATTAGGAGAAAAATTATAGAAATAAAAATGAACTCTTTGAAAATTTCTAATGCAGGAGAAAAAACTCAAGAATTGGCTTTCATAATTATGGAACCAATTATTCTTCATTTGGAAAGTATCTCCCCCAAATTTGAAGACCATTGGATGGTTATATTGCTTGAAACGTAACAAACAAGCAACTAAGAGTCTATGTGAATGTGCATGGCATGCAAGGAGGGAATGAACACGTGCGTGAGGAGTATATTGGCAGGATTTTCGAGCATTATTAAGTGATTTAGATAATTTATTAAATAAGTAATAAAGTAGAAGAATAAAGTCAGCATAATATCTTTTAGCTTGGAATATTTTGGAATATGCTTTAGCTAGTGGTAGAAAGGTTATTTTATGTATGAGTGTTGAGCATATGGCATTGAAAATTGAAAATTGGATTGAATTGAAGTTGAAGATCAACACTGAATGAATTCTGTACGAGTTCAAACTCAAGCAAATCGAATATGTGTGAATGGTTTGGTTGAAAGTTTTAATCTATTAGTCCGTGTGAATTAGAGATTAATCCATATATTTTCTACTATTCTTAATCTATATTTTCTTGCCCTAATTCCCATCGAAATCCTACTTTAATTTGTGGTTAAACCAAACCATAAATCAGTAGACAAAGTCGAAGCCCTAAACCCTTCATTCGAAACCTTAAACCATCCATACCAACCAAACACCACCATATTCCCTCTTTTCAAACAAAACCCTAACCCTAACCCTAAACCATGATTCCAACCTGCATCCAAACCCTAACTTTCAACACTAAGAATCATCATCAATCCATCATCGAATGCATAGATTAATTAGTGTGTTCCATTTGAACCGTCATCATTGTTAAACCCTCATCACCAAATCACCACCATCACTCTTCTACCATAATTCAAACCACCATCATCTTATTTACCTCACTTTCGAAGCTTTAGTCTTTTAACTCACCATCACCGAGCCTTTATCATATTATAAAGTCCCACACACATCAATTTCATTTTGATATGTTATTATAAAGTTAAGAAGATATGGAGTAACTCATAATTTATACCACAATAGAAGAATATTCTAGGTGAACTACAAAATAATAGTCGATTATATTTTTATACTTTTTTTATAAATATGACAAAATTTAAATGATGCTTGGTAGTAAAAAATAAAAAATAAAAAAAGGAAAATCTAGAAATTAAAATAAATGATTTGTTAAGAGTGAGCCTTTCTACATATGTATTTAGACTTTTGGAGAAAAAAACTCTAAAAAATTATGTGAAAATATATGATTAAAAAGGTAAAATCTCTAAAAAAAATCATTCCAATATGTTATTTTAAAGTGAATATTTATTTGATAAGAATGGTTGTGCTCTTTATCTAGTAATAAATATGCTAAAATGATCTATGGATGTTGCGCAGCATCTATATTTTTTATACGAAGGTTCATTATGAGCCAGATTTACTTTATAATTTCTTCCATTATTACCTTTTTGTGTTTTTTTTATGAATGAAACACATTATATACTATGAAATAATGCCTCCGATAACTACTTTATTAAATGATAGTGAAAATATTTATAATACAACTGAAGGACTGTTTTATGGAGGATCTAGATAAGTAACTCAAAAAGCCTCCCAAATACTAAGATTATTTGACTTGCTCTACAACAATAATTCAGAATTACAACGGTTCACTAGGTTAATTGATATTATTATAATATGTATGTCCTTTATTGTGCCTGAATTATACTATGTTAACTTCACTATTTACTATGATCCATAATTTTTGCTTGATAGTAAACTTTCTTCTCTTTTTTTTGGGATGATATTCCTTCTTTTTTCATGATACGAAGGTGGGTTAGAAATAAGTCCCTATTCTACTCCACTTCCAGGCCTAGTTGCCTCCTAATAAAAAACACATGAAGTGGTAAATCCTTTAATATAAGATAACTAATCCTTTTGGAGGTTCGTTTTCCTTTCTCTGGTCTTTAGATGCTTTACTTATTTTCATTCACAAGATAGCGTAGTACTATATGCGATGCAAAGTAAAGAAATGTAAGTTGTGTGTCTACTAGATTCTCTATTTTACTCATAATCCATAAGACAATATAGAGTGGAAGGTAAGAAAAAATCTGATACCACATTATTGATATTATATAGATCATATAAAACAAATAGAGAATATGCTACCATATATATTTTGTACCTTTTGTTTATTTTTCTAATATGTACTTGTTGTTATGAATATAAATGTACTCTATTACAATATATAAAAGTGTAATGTATATAGACATATCTCATCCATTACCATATCTATTTAAAGGCACATCAACACTCCGTTTGAAATTAAATTCAATATTATGAAGATCTATAGAAAATTCAATCTTAAATATTGAATTTAAGATCTTGAATTACTAATATACATTTCAATCTTGAAGATTAAATCTATAGTGTTAATGATTTTTATACAATTCAATCATGGAGATTAAATTATAGTTCATTAGGACTTATAATCAATTCAATTTAATATTGAAAATTGAATTAAAGGTCCTATAAGACTTATATTCAATTCAATCCTAAAGATTTAATTAAAGGTCCTAGAGATCATAAATGATATTTAAGATCTATATACAATTCATCCTCAAATATTGAATTTGAAACTCTTCGGATCTATATATGATAGAACAAAAAGATTGAGTTTGAGGTCTTGGTGACTTATATACAGTTCAATACTAAATATTGAATTAAAGGTCCCAAAGACCTATATATGATTCAAAATAGAATATGATATCACGTAAAATACAATCCTAAAAATTGTGTTTGAGAGCCTTAATGCCTACATATGATTCAATTATGAAGATTTGATTAAAGGTCCTAAAGACCTACATATAATTCAATCTAGGAAATTGAATAAATTTAGGGTGTCAAGATTTATATATATATATATATAATATTCAATCATCAAGATTGAATTTTATATGTTAAAGAACTATGTACAATTCAATCTATAAGATTGAATAAATCAAAGGTCCCTGAGACATATATATACAATTCAATTGTTAAGAATGATTTAAGGTCCTATTGATATATATATGCAATAGTATCCTAAAAAATCAAATTTAAGGTCCTAAAAATCTATATACAGCTCAATCTAAAAGATTGAATTCATTATGACATTTTATTTATATTTTTTATTATACCTTTTATTTTCTATAATTTAGTTTTTTATATTTATTTATGTAACTTAATTTCTTCAAATTTATCACTATTTTCTAACCTCCATTATATGAAGTGATTAAAGGACCACCTAAAGTGACCTATTATTTTCCCCTGTACCTATAACATGAGAAGATCAAGTATATAATGGATTTAGAAACCCAAAGTTCATAATCAATTATCTTAGTTCGAAAGGTCTTGATTGCTTCCTGTTATATTATCCGTTATCCATAGGAATGATCTTTTGATCAAGGAAATCAATATAAAGGTTATCAATACCTTAAATACAATTTTTTTTAAAGAAAACTATTAAATTGTAAATGAAATCCTTAGACCTATTAAATCTAGTATATCAATTAAATTAAAGGTTCTCAAGACCTTATAAATAATTTGATTTAAAAAATCAAATACTTTTAGAACTATTGAAAACTTATGTACAATTTAGTCCCCAAGATTGAATGATATAAGGGTAATGGATATCTTAGGAGATCAAATGCTAATGTTAAATGCACCTTATGAAAAGCTAATCTAGAATATCAATTGGTTTAAATTTATGTATTACCTTAAGTGTAGCTTGATCTAGAATATTAAATCTTTTCGAGGTATTGAAGATTCAAGCACTTGTTTCATTTTCATACTTTTAATTATGCTATTAAATTTCCATAATTTAATTTTTGCAATGTTTTCTTTCTTTCTTTTTTTAAGATTTTATATGATATATGTTTTGATTATAAAGTAGTGATGTTAGATTTGTGCAAACTTTTCTATCTACAGTACTTATAAGACTATGCATGTATTTTTCTATTAGTAATGATTATAACCTAACATTAATGGGTCTCATTTACCATTGAAATAAGTCAAGGATTTACAATAACCTCCTTGAATGAGTTTGATGATTGAAGCTAGAATCTTCAATTTTATTAATAGTTTGATGGTTACAGTCTAAATATTTCCATCTCATAAGTAATCACATAATTGAAGGCCAAAGACTCTCATCTTAGATACTTGAACATGATATAGAATATTGATTTACTCTACTTGAGACCATTATACACAATATATACAACATTATTGATCAATCAAAGTTTTGACAACCTATATCTTCTTTCTTGAAGGAATGATTGATATCAAATAATTATACAATATTCCCTAAGTAAGTTTTAGATGAACTTACTATGGTTTAAGAGTAATTGATAGCATTCCTATCATCTAGATTGGTAACATTTAAGCCTAAAAGGAAATGAATAAAGTGTACATTTGACATATGGAAAAATTCAAATAGCGTCACTAACTAGAAGTTAGTTGATAATAAAATATTATTTTTGTGGCATAAAAAAAAAGAGATAATCTATGTGAATCCATGATAATAGATTCATTAGAGATTTGCACGAGCACCAATGAAGGTTCCTAATTTTTTTTCATAAGAGGATCTCATATGAATGGCTTATCATCTTGAAAAATTTATATTTAAGTCGTTATACCACAAACAAACACAAAATATCCTCTATTCTTAATAGAATCAATGAGACACATGTTGACCATATAATTATACCATGACACATAATGATGCATCATATAAATGGGCATGTATTCAAGTTAGAAGTTGGGAATTTTGCATTTGTAATATTAACATAAAATTATTAAGTGAATAATCATCTAGATGGGAAAACATTGCATTAGCATTACTTCTACTAGAAAAAAATGATACAATAAAGTTGTTGCATTTACATTCAATTGATAAAACTTTGTTAGTAAGGTGTAAAAGTGATATTCCAATATACATACAAAGGCTTTGTTTTTGATACATACCAATCACATATTATATTATCCCATAAAATCATATCATTTTAAATAAACTTGATATTAATTTTCAATTTGGATGCATCATATATGTGTGTATACTCCTCCATGGATATGCAATTAGGCCATAAAGAAGATGGAGAATTATAGCATTCTCTTCCTTAGGGGGAGGAGAAAGGAGATCAATTTTAAAGTAAACAACTGAGTAGAAGAAATCTTCCATAAGATTATGGATCCACTATCAAATCAAGTGCACTTGATATTTATGGGAATATCTTATTGCTAGATGTAGCTATTAGCTAGTATATGTGTTTCCTAATGCCGAGAAAGTATGAAAGTCATATGTATTGACTAATTTTCCAACTCTTATACAAGTTCCTATAATGATGTTTATCACATTTGAAATACTCCAAAACCCTAATTTAGAAAGTTATGGCAAAATAAGGATTTATTAGAGAAATTAATTAAATAAATTCTTTTATTAAAATAAAAGTGAATTAATTAAGGCAAATCAAGGAGAAAATAATAAATAATTCAATTAGGAAAAACTTGAGTGTTTTGCTAATTAAAATGGAACTTAGGAAAAATCTTTCAAAAACCTTAAATTAACCTAAAAAGAGAATTTAATTATTATTTTATTAAAATATTATTATTTTCAAGTATATCAAAATACTAAAATATTTTAAATACCCAAACTCACCTATTTTTTCTCTTATTTCTTTTTTCCCATTTTCTTTTCCTCTTTCTCTCTCCTTTTCCTTCCTTCTTTTTTTCTCTTTTTTTTTTCTTGCCCTCCCCTTCCCTGACCTAGACCAGCCCAGCCTGCGACCCAATCTTTCTTTTTTTTTCCTCCTTATCCCGCGCAGCCAAGGCCCTCGCCCCTTCTCTTTTTCCCAGCTAACTCGGTCCCCCCTCCCCTTTTTCTTTATTTCCTTTCTCCTTGGACCGCTAGTCTAGCCTTCTTATACTTCCTCCCCAATGCGCGCCTACAACTCCCCCAACCTGCGGCTTGATTTCTGCCTGCGACCACGTCCACTAACCAGCCATCCCTTCCCTCTCTTCCTCGCTAATTTTCCTGTCTTTTATACCTGACCGACCCTCCCATCTCCTCATACATGCCTACCTTTCTCTCCCGATAGCCATAACCCTATAATGGAAGGCCTACGCCAACCTATCCCACTTGCCCCTATTTTCCCGCTTTCCTTTGTCATTTCCCCCTCCCTTTGATCTATAAATACCCCATAGACAACCCCGAAGTTAGATTTTCTTTTGCAGCCCAGAAAATCCCGACCCTTGTGCCATCGCCCGATTAGACTACCTTGCTGCTGTTGTTGCCCAACGTTGCCACTCGAGCCACCCACAGAACCACTCCTTATATCACCCTCTACTAAACTATGCCACCCTCCGCCCTCGATTTGTCTTGCACGAGCCACCCCAACCGTGCAAAGTACCCTTCCCTATCAGACATACCTCTTTCCTTTGCCGCCCTTTGCACCACCATTTTCCATCACTCCCGTCGCAACCACCACCTCTTACACTTCCTGAAGTCCCCTACAGACCTTCCTCTACCTTCTCCTACCTTCCTTTTCCCCTTCCTCCCTTTCCACCACCCTCGGCCACCACAGCGTCACTACCTGCTCTGCCGCCTTTGGCCGCGCCACCACCCCCATTCCAACCCTCTCAACTTGGGCAACCTTAACCACCCTAACTTCCACCCGCACTCCCCCTCTCCTATTCCCAACACTCAACTAATTCCCTTTTTTTCCTCTTTCCTTGCCGCCGTCGTACGCCGCCACTAGTGCCGCCTGTCACCACCAACCCTAGGTTATACCCTAAACCCTCTCAACCTTTAAACCCTAATTATGCAAGCCTTATTCATTTTAATTATATTTATATTTTTATTATTATGTATTATGTATTATTATTATTTGTTATTAATTATCATGTTTATTATCATCCCCGAAATAATAATAATAATAATAATAATAATAATAATAATAATATTATTATTATTATTATTATTATTATTATTATTATTATTATTATTATTATTATTATTATTAAGGGGTCAACACCCTACTTTACTATTATTTGATTATTATTATTATTATTATTATTCATTATTCGAATATTTCTAATAATATTCCTAGTGCCCTTATTATTATTATTATTGTTACTGTAGTATTATTATCATTACTATTATTATTATTATTATTATTGTTACCATTATTATTGGGGTAAAAGTATCTGAACCCTTATATTATCATTATTTCAAATGTTACTATTATTAATATTATCCTTAGCAATATTAGTATTTTGATAGTATTACTATTATTATATTATTATTTTATCCCAAACCCTAATATTAGCCTTAGCTTTAAAAATACTAGGGTTTCTATCACTAAGAGTATTAGTATTACTATTATTATTAATATCTCTATTTTTGCTATAACTAGTGTTACTACTATTATTAGAAGAAATAAAGCTACTAGATTCAATAATATAAATATGGCTATAAATGTTAACATAAACCTATTTTGACTAGTAATAATATAGTAGGCTAACTTGAGGATAAAAACCCTAATTTTCACTTATAAAGTTCCCTTTAATAATAGTAACCCTAATCTTAGAATAAAATAGAAAATAATAGTATTTTTGGTAGGAGGGAAACTAATCCTTTGTCTTCCCTCTTATAGGTGAAACTAGTCAAAATCTTGAGGAGGCGTAAGAGTGTTCTCTAAGACCAGTGATGTACTAGGTAAGGGTGTAGCTAAGGACTTGTGTGTACTATGTGTCTTATATGCCTTGGATGCCATGTATGATGATATATTGTGTATCTTATGCTATTGTTATAACCGTTCATGTGTAGCGTATCTTAGAGTTGAGGTATGATTATATGCTTTCTTATGGCATGTGTTTAATATGTATATGTGGTGAATGGTGATGTTATGTGATATGGCCCTTTAGGACATGTATGAAAGGATATTTAATGTGATAATGTGGGATGGAAAGATGAAAAAGAAAAATTGGAAAGAGGACCAAGGGGAAGTAAGCTGGCTAACGTAGGTGGGATTGACTTGAATGTTCCATGATCAATGAGTGGATGAATAGAAAGGGGAATTTAAATAAAATAAAAGAGTGGGTGAACTTTGTAGGGGGAGAATCTAGGATTGCATGGGAATTTTAGGGTTTTGCATGAAAACTTCGATGGTTTGCGTGGAATGGATCGAGTCTGCATAAAGGTGAACTTTATGTATGGAAAGTTACCTTGGGGGTGTAAGGAAGGTAATGGAATGGTTGGTTGAATGATTGGAGGCTTTGGTTAAAAAATAGTACGTGGGACAATACAAGGGTGTATAGGAGACCGAGCTAGGGTATGGGTAGAGACCCTAATTTTGAGAAGGTGTAACAAGGAAAAATAAATCAGGGTGATTGGGGTATGAGATGAGGATGGAGGATTATCATATGTGGGGTGAGCATCGGTATCATGGGAAAGTAAGAGTGGAAGGTGAGAAATGGAGGGGTGACATATGGGAAGGAGGATGCTAGGGTTTGGCGTGGCCACCTTAGGTTTCATGGTCACACGTATATTTTGGGGAGTAAAGTGAGATGATGAGGATTGAATCTAAAGGTTGTGATGTGTGGGGTGTTAAAATAGTTTGGGTGGTGTAAGGTAGAGAAGGACGGGCCACATAGGCCCCAAATTAGGGTTTTTGGAAAAACCCTAGGGTAAGAATGTGAGTGGACTTGGAGGTGTAAGGTAGTGGGCCTCGACCCACACACTTAGACGTTGGACCTCTAGTGGGAGCAAGTGGAATAAGGGAAGGATGTCGGGGTAAGTTAGGAGGTGCAGAGTCTCAAGATATGGGACGGGCCATCTTGGGAGGATAAGCGTAGATAGAGTTAGTCGTGCATGTCTAGGGTGATACTTGATGAATAAGACACGGTAAAACATTAATCATGTAAAATGGAAGATTATTGAGCCAGGCCCAAACCGATCCACCGGTATAATAGTGGCCAAATGCCAGGGTGCCTTGGAGACCGATTCACCGGCATATAATAGTGGTCAGGTGCGTTCTGCCCTGTAGTTGACCGATCCACCGGCTATAATAGTGGGGGATCCTAAGCTCAATAAACCAAACCCTAAGTTTGATAAGACATATAAAAGACACTAAGTACTTACAGTGGAACACCATGAGAGTCGAGGCCAAACCGATCTACTGACATATAATAATGGTCAGGTGCATTCTACCCTGTGGGGTTCCCGTACTCCCATGGATTGATAAAAAGTATAGTGTGAAATGATTACTAATTAGAGATTAAATAATCAAGTTTATTTGGATTGCGGCATGGCTTTTATTTATCTGAGAGATTGTATGTTGTCATGTTAACATGCTTGTATTATGTGCCCTTATGTGTTGGCCTTAGTGTATAGTTACCTTACTCAGTACGTAGCGTACTGAAAATCCGTTTCATGGGTGCTGCTCATTCCCATAAGCAGAAGGCCCCTTTGACTTTGTGCAGGTCGGTGATACTATCTTTGATGCTTTCGATGCTTATGAGGCATAGGGTGGGGTTGAGAGTTGAGCATGGACTGGGCACGGAGATCGAGAGTGGTGTGGTCGAACTTCCTCTTCATTTTATGTTATTCTATTTTGTATTGGATTTCTCAGACTTAACCTTTATCATTATGTAGACTGTATTCCTTTCAATGAACTTTAACTATGTATTTTGGATTGTAACTCTTTTTATGCATTGTAATTTCTATCTTATGTCTGCTTAAATGCTTTATTGAAGTCTTGTTGTAATTTTGAAGTATGATGGCTGTTAAACTTCCTTTAGCCTTGTGGTCAGTACGGGAACGGCCAGGGGCCGGGCTTGTACTAATCACAACGGTAACATATCCAAAATTTACAGGTTTTGATTTAATTGCTTCTACTAAATCTTAAATAAAATAAAAATTTTTAATAGTGAATTTTGGGGTGTTACAACATTGATGACAAGTAAGGTACTAATACGCCATAAGTATATTCTTTTGGTTAGAAGATGAACCCTTTGTTTCAAATCATCCAAAGTATGATCAACTTGTCATGATGGCCATGAGGTATTAATGTTTTGACATATTCATAATAATAAATGCTTAAATAGATCTTATTGATTGATAATGAAAAAAATCTATAAATAATTCTTACACTAGTGTAAGATGCTAGACATGAATGATGTATTTACTTGAACCATTGCAACTGATTATGGATTAGTGCAAATTATTTTCTTTTTATTATGGAATGCCATTACATGTATAGTTGGATGAGTTAGAATAAATGTATGAAATTTGATTGTATATGCTTAAAAAACATGATTTATATGGCTAGAATTCCAGCATTCAATGTTTGAATATACATATAAACCATACTCTTTTTTTCAGCCATGGTTTTTGTCCCATAGAATTTTCCTAGCAATGTTTTTAATGAGGCAATTTAGAGTGTGCATATTCATATGAAAGTGTTGTGAAATTAGATACGATGGAATTAAACTAGCTAGCTTGAAATTAGCTCAAATTTACCTCAACCAATAACAAGTGTTTTATAGATACGATGGAATTATGGTGGACCATTTGATGTTTTAAAGATTACCCACATTGGTGGGGAGGTTGAAAAAAGGTTATTTTTAATTTTCTTAAAGACCTCATCATGCAAGAAGGGTTGGAATCGAAAGGTTAGAGTGTGCACATCACAGTTGAAAGGTCTTATCAAATGTATGGAAGAGCCAATACTACCCGAGATCTAACATCATGCAATAAGGGTTGGGGAAAAATGTAACACCCCTAAATTTTAGGAAAAAATATTTTAAAAAGTTGATTGTGGAAGCAAAAATACAAAATATAGGGGTATCATGCCGCATCTAACATAAATCTATGCCTATTTTATGTTGGGTGAAAGGCAAAAGTAACCTCATACTTAGGAATCAAGTGTGGGAAGTACTTGATTCCACCATGATACATAACACAAAATAGAGAGAGTGAAGTATATATAATGAAAATAGATAAATAGAAAGATAGAGATATCTGGATAAGCACTCTATACCAATCCAATTAGTGCTCACCAAAGGTAAGAACATTAAAAGTCGTAATCAACAATCATTTGCAAAATAAGGTGGATCCACTCATGGGAATAAGAAACACCCATTAAAAGGATGATCAATACATTACGTATTGAGTAACATAATCATACAGTCGAAGTAAGGTTACATAGAATTACACAAGTCCATATAAGAGAATAAGCATATATCATGTAGCAATGCAAGGTAAAATATTGATTCAAGATCTTATTATTATATATAAAAAAGATCCATACTTTTATTTATGATGATTTTAGGGGCCTCATTATTCTTAATCTAATGGAATAAACTAAAGCACCTCTCAGGACATAATATGCTTGGGCCACTATTATCATCCAGTGGAACAGACCCAACATATACTAAGACAACATGCTTCTTGCCACTATTATTGAACTAGTAGAACATTCTAAAACACCTCTTAGTGCAGAACATGCCTGAGCCACTATTATCGTCTTATGGAATGAACCTAACACTTTGGTCCTGACTCACCTAATTTTTGATTTTAAGTAATTAATATCTGATTTATTAGTTTCTTATATCAAAATCAATTCTTATTCACATTGATTCTAGGGCCCCACCATTCTTAATCCATTGGAACATATTGATGCTAATCTTAGAGAAGAAAACTCATTAGCCATTATTATCATTCGGTAGAATGAATACATAGTATACATCGGGCCGACTTACATGATCTTTCACTTTAAATAATTAATATCATATTCATAGTTATTTATATCAAGATAAACATGAAAGACTCATTTATATATGCATAAAACATAATTGGAAACACGTAAGGCACAATCATATAATTATGGGAGCATTTTCCAAGGAAAAGGTCACAGTTTTTTTAAGAAAATCTAACTTCACATTATAACCATAATCCTTTCCATAATAATAATTTATCCACAAATTTTACCACACATTACTCAAGTATTATAATTATAAATATATCCTAAAATAAATGTCTAACTCTAACATCTTACACATACAATAATGACCCTATCTCTAGAGTTAATATTCACAACACCTACAAAACCCTAATTTCACAAGTTAGGTATAACTTTTCCCATAAGACTTATATGAGCACCAAATTTATCATAAATTCCTAAATTACAACATTAAAAACACATCCAAAAATTAGGCTTTAAATCCAATATCTTACACATACTATAATAACACCATCTCTAGGACTACTATACCCAATTTAAGCCCTTTTATCATTTTATGTGACTTAGGTTATTTATAATTACTTTAAATATTCACCATAATATATTTATAATACTTTAAACCATTAAAAAATTAAAATAAAAATATTTCATATTTAACTTATATTGACCAAAATACCCTTGAAGATGCCAAAGTGCCCAAATTTCATAAGCCCTCTACGTTTGATATCATTATTTTTCTAATCCTCAATTTATTATACCACCATAAATATTACATATAATAATTTCTCACTTACCATAATTTATAAAACCCACATTAAAATACAATATATCATACTGATTTACTTAGGGTTTACAACATAAGAATTATTGCAACTAGGGCTGTAAATGAGCCGAGCTGAGCCGAATACCCTTAGATTTGGGTTCGGCTCGTTTAAGTAAACGAACCTAAAATGATGTTTGGGCTCGGCTCGTTTAACTAAACGAACGAGCCGAACCGAGCTTTTAACGAGCTAAGCCGAGCTCACGAGCCAAAGCCAAAAAATAAACCGAGCCTAGATTTTTCGAGCTTGGGTTCGACTCGTTTAATAAACGAGCCAAGCCCGAGCCTCACTTTTAGGCTCATTTAACTAAACAAACGAGGCAAACTGAGTTTTTAACGAGCCGAGCCGAGCCGAATACCGAACTGGCTCAACTCATTTACAGCCCTAATTGCAACAAAATTGTATAACTGCATGTTTTCTCATCTTACTCATTTACCATCATATGATACCACCTTATCACATAATAACATTAAAAATAAGATATTATCAATATCATAAAACCAAACATGTGATTTCATACAAGGTGTACATAACATGCCAAAATTTCCTAACTACGTCAGGTATCCTTATCAAAAGGACACTAGTCTTTAAGCATGTGTAGGCCTAACCTGCCTCTTCTGAGACCTCCATAAAATCACCTAAGAAAAAAAATATAAAACACAATTAGAACTTAAGAATATAACCAAGGATAGTCTAAGTAAAAGGAGGGTGAAAATTGAGCAAAATTAAATCACACAAGGCTTGAAAGTGAAACGGCAAAATTTATGCAACAAAGGGGGGGGGGAGGAATAACACGTAATGCTAAAGCTAAGGGAGGATAAAAAACACTTCATGATGAAGAAAATGGGTGAGGAATAACACTATTTATTACAAATAATGGGGTTCAATGACACCTGGTGAAAAAGATAAGGGGATGGAATAAAGGTAGGTGACGATGGTGGTTTAGAGTTACGAGAATGATAGGTGTTCAATGGTTGTGTAGTCTAAGATAAAGGGTGTTTGGAATGGGTTTGTGACTCAGATGAGGAAGGTTTAAAGGGAAGATTTGGTGGTTGGTTTCTAGGGAAAATTTTGGCACTTGGTGGTCAGTGGTGGCCATTAGTGGGTGATATCTAGTGTTGACGAATAGGGAAGGAAGGTAGGATAAGAAGAGGGTGTTGCATGGTGATGGGTACTTGATGGTAATGGTGGGAGGGAGGGATTTAGGTGAGGAAATTAAATTAATTGAGGAGAAATAGTGGAGTGTGTGTGTGTGTGTGTAAAGAGAGAGATGGGGTTTTATAGTGAACGACAAAGAAGATAAGGAGGGGAAGTGAGACATGATTGGGGTAAAAAATTTAGGTAGAAATCTAACAGACACATCCTTTGAGATGTGAGAGTTAATGGTGGTGATGATAAATGTAGGATAAGTAAGTTCATGGTGTAAGCATGATAGAAGGGATTTAGTCAGGAAGAGAGGGATTCACGTAGGGAGAAGGGGAACGAAGAAGAAGAAGGAAGCTAAGGAAAGAAGACGAGAAAAGGAAAAAGAAATGGAGAAGGATAAAAATGATAAAAATAAAATAAATTTAGGGTTAGGATTATAATTGGGTTAAAATAATATAGATTAGGAAATTAGGGTAAAATTCATTATAAACCCTTTGGGGTTAGGTTTAGGTTAAAAATATTAATAACTTAGAATAAATATTTGGATTATGTTAAGATTTATGATTGAGGAATTAGGGTAAGGTAAAAATATCAATCTCTTTAGATTATAATTAGGTTAAATTATTAAATACTCAGTATCAAGATTAGATAAAGTTTGAGGTATTACATTAATACTCTCTTAAAATAAACTTTGTCCTCGGCGTCAATAAGTCAAGGTTGGGGAAGAGGTGAAAAAAAATGTAAGGGAAGGTGATCTCAGCATTTAACTCTACCAGAGTTGATATAACACTACTGGATACTACCCTCTTAAAAGAGAGAGAACCCTAAAACCTAACACTCCCATGTTGAAATTTAGGGTATTACACACAACCCAAATTACACCTAGAGGAGTGTGTAGGAAGCCAAGTGATTAGTAAAACAAGGTTTAGTATGGTGTTTGGGCATGGTACATTGATTTACATATGACATGATAATTGGCTGCCAAAACCATCCTATTTTTCGATTGTTTCTTCGGTGCTAACTAATCTTATAGGAACTAAGGTCTCAAATCTTATTCATGACCATGAGGGGGGGATTAAAGGAAGACTTGATATGTGTTACTTTCCTTCCCTTTAAGGTGGAGGAAATCCTCAACATCCCATTCCTCTGTATTAGACCACAAGACATGTAATTAAGGGTGTGTGTTGGGTCAAATCTGGAGACTCATTTTTAACCAAACAACAACTCATAAATCGTATTGGGTTTAAAATTGGCTATACTCAGAACATAAAAATTGGGTCAAAATTAGATCGGCCCTATTTTAAAATTAACTCTATTTTGACCTGGTTTCAAAAATAACCCTATTTTGATCCAATTTAATTTTAACCATCTTTTGATCTAACTTTGAAATTCAACCTTATTTTCATCCAACATGGACTATACAAGTCTGTCATTTGTCCTGGACAATCACTCGCAATAGAATAATTCAAAAAAGCATGTAAGAGTTTATAGCTAAGTGTTTAAAACATAACAAAAATTAATAAGGTAAAAAAATACATAACATAATTGCATAAACCATGGAGGATGAGAACAAACCCTAAAAGTCACAATACTCTTCAAATAGAAATAACAATCTACCACATAATATAAAAATAAAGTTTACATAAAAATTAATACGAAATCTTTAATTTCATCATTCATCTCAATCAACATACATAATATAAGTCTCCACGTCGACTTTATTTTCTATATCTATTCTAAATTAAATGTAAATTAATGAGTAGTTAACAATGAAATTAATATCGATCATAATTGATAAAATATTAAAGGCTATAAATCAATAGTAAATTGATCAAATAAATTAAAGGGATAAAGCTTAATTGATTACTAACTTTTTCTATTTCCTCTAAATTTTCTAAGACTTGCTTCACAACAAAATTTCTTTCTTATAATTTTTACTTGAATCTAATCTTGAGAGCATATAAGAGCATATATAATCTTACTTCAAACAAAAAAAATATCAAAAAAAAAAATAAGTAAATAAAATACAATTGTATTATTATATTAAATAAATAAATGTATTAATATGAAGAAAGCATCGCCTTTGATATTAGAGAGCTCTTAAATTGATCTAAATGACGACCATCAGCATTTAATGTAGATTATAATGCAACTGTATATACTGGTTCAATAAGAACATCATGCGTCATATGTGAATGATCTAAGGCCATGTATTTTCCACCAAATCAAGACATTCTTTTCTTTATGTTCCTTTGTCTCTTCCAAAAACGTCTCAAGCTTAGTAATAATAGAATATGCTCCATCTATCCTCATCACTTACTCTAAGAACATTACTACTATCTTTACTCACAAAAGGATCAACTCTTGGTAAAGAATTTTCCTTAACTACAGTTAAATCATACTTCCTTCTATAATCATCAAACAAAACAACAACAATGATTTTTCTAGCCAATCTCTACCCCAAATAATCACCACACATCCTATTAAGAGTAATATTTATTCCTAAAAGCCTTAAGTTTGGATCAAACATAACACCCAAGTATGCCAATATGTTCATCTTCTCTATATCTTTCTAATACTTGTCAAACTTAACCTTCATTTTAAGTGCCATGTTTCTAAATTCACCATTCAAATCAATGATCCATCAATTCAATAACTCACGCATACAAACAATGTCAAAGAAAATAATATTAATGGCTACATAGAATGAATTGGATACCTTAATGGTCAAGTCATAAATCTCGTTCAAGAAAACAACTGGGTGCTCAATTTTATTCTAATCATCACTAGAAAGGGGCCCAATAACATCAATATCATGTATCAACTCTATAGGGAACTCAATCCTACCAAAAAAATCCTTAAATTTCATAGAAGTTGCCAACATAAGATAGGTGGAATTCCATATAGTGGGAGCATCAAGAGAAAAATAAGCATTACACTCAATCTTACATTTCTTAGGACGTTGTTTAAAGACCATCAATCTAGTAGGGTAATTTAAACATACTTGATAACACCTCGAATTCGAGTAATGCAACAACCAAGCTCCTTTATATCATCCCATATAATCTAATCGATTATGTTAGGTAAATGAGGGGTACATTTTATATCACCTAAGCATAAAAAAAAAAGACTGGGCATTCCCATAAATATATATGCTTACCACAAAGATGGTAGCTCTACCAAAAAAATGAAAGCCTAACAAAACAACATTCCCTAAAAGAATTAGAGGCTCCAAAAGTTTTTCATGATAAAAAAAACACTATATACATAACATTTAATGTGTATAATAAGACCTCTAATATCCACATCCCTAAAGTAAAAAATAATAGCATTACATAATCTCCAATTGAAATACGTAGCTAATGAACAAGTTAGAGCTCGAGCCTTGGTGATCAATTTACTACCTTTTATCCTTCTCCTTAGACACCAAACATCACTATACATGTTACTAGAACCTCATGCAATACCCATCCACCCATGTTGTTCCTGACAGACAAAATGAAGTAATAGGTAATCAACAAATAAATGATAATTATCTTCTCTCCCCACTCTACAATTAGGGTAATGTACGGAACCATTTAAAAATTCCATCCTATCTTTTGTATTCATCCTTTGTAATAGAGCCATTTTTTATATTAATTATGCGTGCAACACCTCTCATGTGTACGGATTTACCATCACCAATGCCGCCATTTTTTCACCATTTTTTTCAAATAAGCACAAGAAATATAGTTAGAACTTGCATTATCAATGGTGATAGTAATATTTTTCCTTTTAAACTCTAAAAAGTAAGACAATATTCAAAAAATCTACCAAATACTTCTCTTTTATGACTATATATTGGACAAAAATCTAGAATTCTTTTTGGCAACCTCATTGATCATCTATGAAATGATCAATAAGACACATGTAATTAATTCTCTTATTAGAAGTCCATGTATTAGTAGTTACAAAAACTCTATGGCATGAAGTACTAAGCAGATCTTTCAATCTCATTATTTCAATGAGATATAACTTAAAGATATCTCGTATAATAGTAGTTTATGGAGGCATGTGAAATTAAGGACAAGTAATAGGCGTCACTTTTCTAAAACCCTTATTATAATAAAAACTAAAAGGAAATCCATCAACATTAAACATTTCACCAATAAATTCTATAATTTCATTAATATCCACAATGTTATACCTCAAACTAGTCTCATCTTGGATATCATCACCCATAACAAGGTTGAAGGATAGATCAAATTGCATACCTTTACCCTTGCCCATTTTTGAGGATTATTTACACAACTTTTAGCATGCCTTTTTAATTTTTTCATGCCATTATTTTGGTATCTTCTGAAAAATTTGATGGATAATACTTACATGACACCCTTAGCTAATTTTTCTCATCCATATATTCCCAAAAATGATCCCAATAACTACCCCTTTTCTAGATTTTTCCTTTACATACCAATAGCCTTTTGTAGGATTCTTAGGTCCAAAATTTGATGCCTCAACATCAAGTAATTCAAGGTCTTTGCCTACCTCAATTTCTCAAGTAGAAGCATCATCAAATATAGGAGGAGGATTGAGGGATCTGTATGCTAAACATCACTTTTTGGATCTAATATTAGAGCTCAACATCACGTAAATTCATGGTGGCAGAATTTTATAGTTGTGATACCACCAATCACCACCTAAAAAAATAAAATTTAAATGTATAAAATAAAGAACAAAATAAGAAACAAAGAGATGCAATCAAAAGAAGAACACGTATACACTAATAATCATCGTTTTTAAGAAGCAAACATGCATAAATAACATAAGATAAGAATAACTAACATTTTCAAGAACCAAACATGTATATAAATTGAAAGAAAATATAAAAAAACATCAATTAGAAAAATCTAAGATTATATTGATATATACTAAAAAATTCATATAAACTAAGGAAAGTAAAAACATAGATAAGAAAAGATAAGTAGACACCTTAGAATTTTTTTTTCTTTCATGATGTTTGGGGGGTTAGTGTTGGTTAATTTGAGCTAATTTCAAGCTAGCTATTACTTCTTTACCATTATATTTGCTCCATCTATCTCTCCCACTCTAAATCTACCCTATCCAAAAAAAAGTTTACATAATGTTTTTAAAATCAATCAAACATAATTCCAATGAAAAATAAGCCACCAAACAACATGGAATTTTATTTTTACATAGCATAAAGAAACATGCTAGTAGTAAAATCAAATAGCAAAAAAACCATCATGGATCAGAGCTGAACCAAAAAATATTAATAATATACATACCAATTAATACCTCAACACTTAGTAAATATTAGGAGGTAATGATGTAATGAGCCAACAAGAAGCCAAGGACCCGCGATGATGAAGGAGAAATAAAAAAAATACCATTTAGCACACATGAAATATTAGTTGTTTCATTATCAAAGGTTCCACAATGGTAAAGCTTGGTGAAAACAAAATCAAAGACAAGGGATGACAAACTCAAATCGGAGAAAGTGGATGAAGACACCAACGGGTGGCAGTACGAATAATAAGCTTGGCATGGTGGCTCCAATGAAATAAACACAATATGATTGATGAAAGTTGAAAGTATGGCAATAGGACATCGGCAAAATTATAAGTTGAAAAATAGTTTGGCAAGCACGTAGAATATGTGAAAATAAGGGAAGTGTGGGGGGTAAAGATGATGGAGGTTGTGGTTGTCTCTATTCAAGGCTTGATGACTATGAGTGAGAGAAGATTTAGAGGTGTATAGGAGACTAGAGTGGTGAGTGGTGACTAGAGTCTAGAGTGGTGATACAAAGTTTTTTTTTTCATTTTCACTTTTGAATTATAGTGTACCAGGGGATAGGGATAAGGCTCAAGGGATCAAAGGAAGTGAATACCAAAGGGGTTATAAATGGGTTAATTTTTGTCTTGCCCAAATAATTGTGTTGGACCTAGACCATATAAAATACTTGGATTTTTTAAATTATGTGAGTAGATACCTAGAATATTTTTAAAACCCAGGTTAACCTTGACCCATTTTATCCGATCTGGTCTAAAAATTTTGGCTGACCTGTATTGTGAACACCTCTACATGCAAACATGGTTTTTCACAAAGGATGGAATGTATACGGTGTGGTCCACCTACAACATGTTACAATAGAAAGAATTGAGTGATCTAGTTGGACCCTCCAAATGGCAACTCAATAGGGTATGGAAGAAGATGTAGAAGGCTAATAAACTTTCTAGGGTAAAAAGATTTGCATGGGGATGATGCAATGAAATTCTACCCTCCAAATAAAATTTACAAGATAAAAATATACAACTTGATGAGACTTATGCATTGTGTGGACAAAGAGAGACCATTATACACTTTTAGAAGTACTCCAGTCCAATCAAAGCATTATAAGATGACTCCCCCATTTAGTTTGATATGGATAAAAAAGCTTATGTGCCTTAGACTTATTTTAATATTTATATGATGGGGAAAATTAAGTTGCTTGGAGGTTAATCTGTGCGTGGGCCTTGTGGTGGTTTCACAATGATGTCACCTTCTAGTATACATGGAAATAGAGGGAATGTCTCATAGACTATGTGTAGAACCTACTTGTTGCTTACTAACCTAGGAGGGATATAAGAAACAACCCTAGATCACCATTTATGCATAGATGTAGGTGAAGGAAGGCACACAACGGTGGCATTAAGATTAATGTTGGTGAAAGAACTGCTGCATGTGGAAGTTGGGGGTGATTAATTAAGGCTTAGATGGTATGATTATTGTTGCAGGAAAACAACTTTGCATAGGTGGATGGAAGGTTGAAGAAACCGAAGCCCTTGCTATTTATATAGCATTGAATTTGGCATAGGAGATGGATATAGAGGATATCATAGTTGAATCGGATTACCTCCCTTGTATTACTAAGATCTATAAGAAGTAATGATTAAACACAAAGCTTGGATTCATTTTTGCTAAGATAGCTCACGCATGCCAAAATATAGGTATTGTGACATGGAGCCACGTAAGGAGAAAAGCAAACAATATTGCAAAATTCATTGCTAAATCAACAACAATAGAGGAGGAGGCTATTTGGAGAATGAAGGTTCTCATAGAGATCTTTAATGTAGCCATTCAAGATGTATAATGTAATTTTGGTTTTTTTGGACCCTTTTATCTCAAAAACAATCCTTAGAAGAGGAAATAACATACGATAAATCATAAAGTTCTTGATTTATCAATAGATAATGATAAATATAAAACTCAAAGAGGTTTTATCAAAATTTCATGATGATAAGGTTAATAAAAATTGAGAAATTATAATCAATTATGTTACTTTAGAATGAGGTGGTATAAAATAAGATTATCATCAATGATATCTTAGTATATAATTTTGTTGTTGACAATATAGATGAATACGATAATGACCGTCATTCTGTTGAGAAATGTTGATATGGAAAAGATGAGGAAAATTGGAAAGAATAAATACAATTATATCCATATTCGCTAAGCAAGAAAGAAATATTTGGACTTATTGTTCCAACACTTGAAGAGTTGACCGTATTATATGAGATAATATACAAATGCTTATACATGAATCATGAAGATTAGAAGCAGATATCATCCACTTTTTCTCAAGTCATGATCTGTAAAGGAAAGAAGAGGTCAATCTTCACTTAGTTTGATCCAATATGAATCTAGCAGGCCTATTTACAATGTCTTTACCATCAAGTGTTTTTGACCAACTCATGTGGATACTATATTTGGAATAAGGTTGTTAGATTAAGGGGGAGTATAATTACATTCTTTGCCTTCACTATGGTTTTTTTTATCCCACTAAGTTTTTCTTGGTAAGGTTTTCAATGATGTGGTATTAGTAGTGTACATCTAAGGGAGCTATTATGAATGTAGAAATACCCTATTACTATGTTAAAAACTGTAATGTATGTAGATGAACCCGACCCATTACCATATTCGTATAAGAACCTATATATATGTGTGTGTATGTATCAGTCATAAATAAATGGATACAAGTTAAACTCTCTCTAATTTTATCTTTCTCTCATTATTTTATTCCACGCATCTTTATATTATATCAATACTTTTTTTAGGACTTGCTCATGGATGGAATGATTGAACACCCATCGATACAAGACGTTAATCTCAAGATCGATTCCTACCTATGCACCGAGCTCCCCTAGTTCCTAGGTTTCCCCTTGCCCCTATGTTCCTAAAGAAATGTGATACTTTTTATAGCTTGTCTTTTAGTGTATGGGTGCTAATAAGTTAAATTGTGTCAAGCCAAATTTTATTTGAGTTTGACTTATTTAACAAATGACTTGAGTCGAACTAATTTTTATTTGAGCTTGGTTTATACTAAATGACTCAAGGAAGTTACTCGATAGGATTATACAAACTTAGCTATCTGTATTTATTAGGGGTGTTCATAATTGAATATTTGCATCCATTGAATTAGGTATCTACTTTGGGTCTCCTAGATTGAATATCTAAATTTTTATATATCCAAAAATGTTGATTAGATATAGACTAATATCCATATAAAATCACTATTTTATTAATAATGGCTTTTACAATACCTATAAAAAAATAAAGACTATATATCATATAATATTTATATCTATTTTCATATGAATCTTTTATTTTATTTAAAAATAGTATTAAAATATTATTATGAAAGTCTAAATTATAAAAATAAATAAATATTAAAATATTAACACTACAAAACACACACTATTATGATGTAGTGTTGAAATAGTTAACAAAATACTAGATATTTTTTCAAATAAGATAATCCGGTCAAAAAATGGAACGTAAATTTTTTTTAATAATAGCTAGATCTATAGTTGTTAAGATTCTAATCCAAATATTATGATTGTACCATCCAAAAGTTATTAAATAATCTATGGTCCTAGGTAGGATTTTAAAGCAGTAAAATCATGGTAGGATTTTAATATTCTACATATTGACTATATATATATATATCAAAGTATATTTTTTCTCTTATTCTCGCTATGTTTTTTTTCTAAATCTAAACCTTAATCATATTATTTTGTACATATTATATATTATGCACTAACTAAAGCAAAGGAAACATGAACAACATATTCGTGAAGTTAATTATGGCAAAGAAAAATACTTATGAAAATCCAACCTCTAAATGTGGAGTAAAGCAAATATACTAAAAATTTTATGTTATTTATTTACTAATTCTACTTAGTTCATAATTATCCTTTTTATTTTATTTTGTGGTGTTGTTAGTTTTATTTTATGCATATTCCATATAACAATACTTTTTGTATGCATTTAATCAGCAATTTCTATTGTTTATTACTTGCTACAACTTAATTATTAACCAAATAAAAGTTTAAGAATGAGCTTTTTGGTGCTTTTCAATTTCAATTATGGGATTTTTTTACATATAAGTATATCTGTGTCATATTTTTGTGATATTTTTAGGATCTTACGATCCTACAATTCGATTATAATGTCCTCTATTGATTCTAGATAGAATTTTGATTCTAACAATCTTGCTCGAATTGAATTTTCAAGATACTAAATATGATTTTTGGATCTCAATTTTTTTACATAGCCCTAGTGTTTATATCCATTATATTTAATAGGACCAACTTTTTAAAAAATGAAATTTGACATAGTATACGCCCATAATATTTGATTGCACTTATATTATGAATAAAAAAACATATAAAATTATTAAAAGTTTATTATAATACATATAATATGATATTGTATGATTCATAATATAATATAATATGCTTCAATACATTTCAAATCCCAAATATAGTACAGTAAAGAACTTTTATTTATCAACTATATATAATAATATGACAAAATACTAGATAAAATGCCCCGACTATACAAAGATATTTGACAAATTTAGATAACTCAATAAAAATCAAACCAAATGTTTGTGGGTTAAATTTTTTGAATATATGAGATTGATTTTTTTACATAGACTTACGAATCATTTACCAAAATATTATTACATTAATAATAAAGCTTAAAGCATCAAATGTTTGAGCCTAACATATTATGGGATGCATGATAAAAATTAGAGAGATATGACCGGAAAAAAAATTGGGATACAAATAGAATGCCAATGTAACATATTATGAGGTGTAGTAATATCAAGTAGGATTTTTCATGTGATCCAATATTTGTCAATAATATTCATTATCCAACTTGATCCAATCCAAAAATTAAATAATTGATATGGTTATTGAAAAGTCAAATAACTAGGATATTATATCTGACAAATATAAATAATATCTTATTAGTAGACAAATGTATACTTAAAGTAAAACTATAAACATTAATCTTTTGTGACCATATAAAATAACAATATAATATCTATAATTTTATAATAATTATGTGATTACTAAAGTAATGATATAATCCTTCAATATATAATTTAATTTACTATTATGTTTCCAAAATCTATTCACTTTTTAGATTCAAAGTCAGACTATATATTCTAACACTTCCTTTGAATACAGCAAGACACTAATATAAATATAGACATGAATATCATCCAAATTTTATTTTTTTTATTTATTAAAATTTTATTATAGAAGCTTTTGAAATTGATTAATTAGATCACTAATATGAAAATTGATATTTATCTAATCTGATCCGATCTGATTTGTATTTGTAGATGTTCAAAATTTTGGATATTTAATCTAATTATTATAAAAAGATATCCAATATGATATGTACAGATACACACATTTGAACGCCTTGTAACCTAGTAAACAAGTCAGGATGTTAATAAGCCAGACTACCTAGTATTTAAGCTTAACTTGTTTATTAAATAGGTCGAGTAAAATTAGCATGTTATTAAACGAGCCTTAAATATTGGTATTTGAGTTTGGTTCATTTAAAAATGAGTTGAGTCAAGCTGATTTACAAACCAGCTCTAGTAATAGAAATACATTTTGTTTTTTAAATTTATTTCATTAAAGCCTACATTTAAAATTGGTTTATAAATGTAATTTTTTTTATTGAATATAAGGTTTTAATAAAATATATTATATTCTTATCACCTTCATACTCAACTAATTTATGCATAACACGATACATACTTTGAAAATAGTTTTTGCAAATGAATGAATAAGCATTATATATGTGTATTGTGGTACTTATAAATGAGTATATGACAAACATCTAATTGAATCTCACATGATATTTTAAACTATCATTAATCAAGCTTTTAAATGAGCATATAAATAAGATGGCTCGTGAACTAATGGTTGAACTTACCCTATTTGGAGCTTAAATTGTTTAATAAAAAAGGTTAAAAATAATTCTTAGGTATGATATATTTAACTAAACAAGAAATTTGAGTTGATCCTTTATTGAGCCAAATCAAACAAGTTTGCAAGCTAGCTTTAGCTCCTCAATAGCTCTAGTGACACGGAAAAAATTTAGGCAAATTATAAAGGCAAAAAACAATAGTACAAACTCACAATAAGATTATTTTAAATCAATCTCAAAAATTATTATATTCTCCACAATTAATATATATGACCCAAATTTCCTCATCTTATTTTTAGTTCATATCAGTACTAATAATATCATATTAACACCAATCATATCATATTAGATTATAGTAATTATTATTATTGTTGTTGTTGTTATTGTTGTTATCTTTATTATAATTATAATTATAATTATAGTTAATCATTAGTATAGTTATTATTATCGTTATTATTATAATACTAATTATAATTATAATTATAATATAATTGTTATAATTACAATTATAATATTAATAATATTGTTATTATTCTAATTACGATAATTAACATAAAAATAAATAAATTTATCATTATAATTATAATTATAACTATTATAATATCTCATTCTTAATTAACCTTAATTGCAACCCTAAGTATAAATGATTATTTTATGTGTATTTATTTATTGAAATTATTATTGGACATCATATATGGAATGTGTTATAATAATGTGTAACAATATTGGGAATCAAGGTATCAATTAATTAATTAGATTAAAATTTGATAGAAAATAAGATTTTTGTAGCAACAATTGGCCAACCAATCATGCATTTAAGGGGTTTGTGTAACACCCCCAAAATTCACTACTAAAAAAATTTGTTTTATTTAAAGAATTAATGGAAGCGAAATAAAAAACTATGAATTCTGGGGATATTACCGCCACACTTAGTACTGGACTGGTTCACTCCTACCATTCTAGTACCAAGTGTTAATGATGAAAAAGATTATTTTCAAACATGAGTCAATGCTGAAAATGAAAATTCATAACATAACTAGAAAGTTCATAATATGGAAATTAGAGTATGCGAAAAAGAGTTTACAAATTGGAGTGCATAATTAAAATTCCTTGAAAGGAATTTAGATTACAACATTATAAAAATCAAGTCTAAGAAAATCGGTACAACGTAAAAGAATATGAAAAGTAAATCCATCCATGACACTCTTGAATCCCCGAGCCAAGTCCATGCTCAACACTTAGTTCTGCCCGATTCCTCGTAAGCATCATCAACATCAGAAATAGTATCTTCGACCTGCACAAAGTCAGCGAGGTCCTTTGCTCATGGGAATGAGCAGCACTCATAAAAAGGATGGTCAGTACGCTACGTACTAAGTAAGGTAACCATGCAATTAAGGCCAACACATAAAGGCATATGATACAAACATAATAACATAACAGCATACAATCATTATAGATAAATAAAGGCCAAGCTAAAGTCTGGATCAACTAATTCTTTAAATCTTTGATCAATACTCATTTCACACCATGCTTTTTATCAATCCATGCCAGTACGGGAACCCCACAATTATAGCCGGTGGATCGGTCACGTGTAGGGCAGAACTCACCTGACCACTATTATATGCTGGTGAATCGATCTCTAAGGCAAGATCTTCCTAGCCACTATTATGCCAGTGGATCGGTTTGGCCCTGACTCTCATGGTGTTTCACTGTAAGTACTTAGTGTCTTTTACATATCTTATCAAACTTAGGGTTTGGTCTATTGAGCTTGGGATCCCCCACTATTGTTGAAATACCCCAAAATTCTAATTCTAGAAATTATTGCCAAATAAGAATTTATTAGGGAAATTGATTAAATAAATTATTTTATTAAAATTAAGAGAGTTAATTAAGGTAAATCAAGAGGAAAATAATAAAGATTTTAATTAGGGAAAATATTTACTAATTAATATGGAAGTTAAGGAGATTTGCCCAAAATAACCAAATTAATCTAAAAAGGGATTTAATTATTATTATTAATTTTAAATATTCAAATAATAAAAAAAAGACCCAATATCCCAACCCATCCATTTTCTCCTTTTCCTTTTTCCCTTTTTCCTTTTTCTTCTTTCTTTTCCTTTTTCTTTCTTTCTCTTCTTCTCCTTTCTCCTTTCTTCCCCCATCTCCCCGACTGGGCTAGCCCACCGGCCCAGTTCCTTTCCCCCTCCCTTCCTCCTTCGGCGTGGACCAGGCCCGCACGACCCCCTCACCTGACGCCCAAACCGCTCGGCTGAGCCGCCCCTTTTCCTTTTCTTTTCTTTCCCCTAGATTGCCAGTCCACCCCTTCCCCTCTTCTTCTTCTTCCCACGCTGCTTGCGCCTGACCCTGCAACCCTACACCTATCGGCAACCACCTACACCATCCGGCCGTCCTCCCCTCCCTCTCCTGTCGCTTTCTTTCACAAATTCAGCCCCAACCGACCCTTTTCCTCTCTCCCGAGCACCTTGCCCCTTTCCCTTTCCCTCTTCCCTCGACCTTGCCACCCCTGCCATGGTAGTGCCGCCTTGACTGCCACCACAGGCGGTATGCCTAGCACCTGCCCCTTCTTGTCTTCTTCCCCTTATCATTTCCCACCCAATTGACCTACAAATACCCCATAGACTGCCTTAATTCAAATTTTGATTTCCAACCCCAGAAACTGCCCTTCTCGTCACTGCCCCTTCAGACGAGCAACCCACAGCCGCTGCCCATTGCCTCCATCCAAACCACCCCCAAAACTGCCCCTTGCACCACCCTCTACCTAACCAAACCCTCCTCGTCCCTCGATTTCCCCTGCATGAGCCACCCCGGTCGTGCAAAGTTTCCCTCCCAATCAACCAACTTCAACCCCTGCTACCCTTCGCACCGCTGTCCGCCGCCAATTCCACCACCACCAACGCCACCTCTACCCTCCAAAACAACTAGGGGAGCCTCCTCTACCTCCCCACACCTCCCTTTCTCCCTGCCTCCTTCTCTTCCTCCCTCCTTACTCCTCCTTCCACCACCTCCAATTCCCACAACCGCCGCCGCCGCCGGTGCCACCACTGCCCTTAGGTGGTTCTCTAACCTTCCTAACCCTTAGACTCATTTTATATAAGTATTAGTTATCTAATAATATTAATGGTATTATCTATATTATTATTATTATTATTACTACTACTACTACTACTACTACTACTACTACTACTACTATTACTATTACTATTATTATTACTTAACCTAACCTTGGAAATATTTATAACTAATGCTACTATTAATGGAGATCTACAATTTTACTATTAGAATGATAACCCTTGTTGTTGTTGTTATTATTATTATTACTACTACTACTACTACTACTACTACTACTACTACTACTACTACTACTACTACTACTACTACTACTACTACTACTACTACTACTACTACTACTACTACTACTACTATTATTATTATTATTATTATTATTATTATTATTATTATTATTATTATTATTATTATTTTCTTGCTAATATTATTAATACTAACTTTGTCCATTATCACTTCTTATTATTAATATAAATATTTGGACCCTTATATTATTATTACTATTTCGGTCACTATTATTATTGTTATTATTATTATTATTATGCTTAACATTATTATTATCCTTATTATTATTATTATTATCATTATTATTATTATTATTATTATTATTATTATTATTACTATTACTATTATTATTATTACTACTACTATTTTTATTATTATTAATGTTATTGAAACCGAATTTAGCATGTTACCATTTTGTTACTATAGAAGAAGAATACCCAACCTTAGTATTATTATATTATTATTATTCACATATTGATAATATTATTCCTAATACCTTTGTTACTAACATTATCACTATGGTATCATTATTAGTTATTAATATTATTATTGTTATTATTTTGTTAATATTATTGTGATAAAAACATTCGAACCCTTATATTATCATTATCTCAAATATAACTATTATCATTATTATCTTTAGTAATATTAGTACCTTGTTAGTATTACTAATATTATATTATTATTTTATCCCTAAAGCCATTATTAGCCTTAGCCTTAAAAATAATAGGGCTTCTATTTCTAGGAGCGTTAGTATAAGCGTTAGTATTATTATTATTATTATTATTATTATTATTATTATTATTATTATTATTATCACTACTTTATTATAACCAGTATTAGTACTATTATTAGAATAAATAAAACCATTAGGTTAATAATATAAATATAGTTATAAATATTAACATAAACATATTTTGACTAGTAATATCTAGTAGGCTAACTTGAGGATAAAAATCCTAGTTTTTCACTTATAAAGCTCCCTTTAATAATAGAAACCCTAATTTTAGACTAGAATAAGAAATAATAGTATTTTGGGTAGGAGGGAAACTAATCCTTAGTTTTTCTCTCTTATAGGTGAATCAAGGCAAAACCCTAAGGAGGCGTAGGAGCGTGCTCCAAGCCCGGCGTCGTTTTAGGTAAGGATGTAGCTAAGGCCCCTGTGTGTTGTATGACTCGTATGTCTTGGATGCTATATATATCATGCTATGTTGTGTATTGTATGATTGTCATTAACTTTTCTTATGTGTAGCGCAGCTTGGAGTTAAGGTATGTTTATGTATTCCTTATGGCATGAGTATGGTATGTATATATGGTGAATATGATGTGATATGATATGACCCTCTAGGACATGCATGCTAGGATGATTGTTAATATGATATGGGAATGAAAGGATAAAAAGAAAGAAAAGGGGAATATGAGGTTGACCAAAATACCTCATGATCCATGAGAGGAAAATAAAGAGAAAAAGAGATGACCAAAAAGAAAAAGAAATGGGAACTATGCATGGAAATTCTAGGGTTTGCATAGGGACTTGAGAGTTTGCATGGGGTGGATAAAACTTGCATGGGGATGATCCTTACGTGAGAAAAGTTTTTTTAGGGTGTAAATAAGCTAAGGGGAGAATTGTGGAGTGATTGGAGGCTTGGGATGAAAAATAGTGCGTAGGTGGGCGTAAGGGTGTATAAGGGACCCGATTAGGGTTTTGAGAGGAAGCACTGATCTGAAAAAAAAAATATAGAAGTAAAAAAAAATAAGGGAGAGTGGAGTAAGGATTAAGAGTGGAAATTTATTTTATAAGGGGTGAGTATGGGTTCCATGGGAGAGAAGAGACTTTGGGTGAAAAGAGAGAGGTTACTTGTGGGAGAAGAAAGGTACCAGGGTTGAAGAGGCTAACTAGGGTTTTTCGGTCACATGTGGAATCGAGGGGTAAAGTGATATGATTTGGGATTGGATCTAAATAAGATAAGGTATGGAGTGATAAACGAAGTAATGGTAGTGTAAGTGAGAGAGAGTTGGGTCATATCTGTCCAATTAGGGTTTTCAAGGGATAACTCTAGAGGGTGCAGATAGTAGGTGGAATTGATATCAGGAGGTGTTAGGCCTAACCCACACCCGTAGGTGTTGGGTTGTTCATTATGTGTAAGTGTAAGGGGAAATGGATGCCAGGGTATGATAAGGGGCGCAGGAGTCTTAAGATATGGGATGGGCCCCCTTGAGAGGATAGAGGTATAATGTTGGTAACATGCATGTCAAGGGTGAAATGTTTATGGAATAAGACACAAATAAGATATTATCCATTTAAAGAGAAAGATTGTTGAGTCGGGCCCAGACCGGTCCACCGGTGAATAATAGTGTACAGGAGCCGAGGTGCCCTACATGACTGGTCTACATGCGAATAATAATGGCCAGGTGTATTTTGTCCTGCATGACCATTCCACCGGCTATAATAGTGGGTGTTTCCGTGCTCAACAAACCAAACGTAATAATGATAAGGCATGGGAATGATACGAAGTAATTATAATGAAACACCATGTGAGTCGAGGCCAGACCGGTCCACCAATGAATAATAGTGGCCAGGAGCATTTTGTCCTGGATGACCGGTCCACCGGCGAATAATAGTGGCCAGGAGCATTTTGTCCTGGATGACCGGTCCACCGGCGAATAATAGTGGCCCGGAGCATTTTGCCCTGCATGACCGGTCCACCGACTATAATAGTGGAGTTCTCGCACTCACATGGATTGATAAAGACTATGATGTGAATCAACTATATTTACTAGAGATCTAAAAAATCAGTCTACCCGGACCATAGCCGACCTTCATCATCTGTATTACTGCATGATGCCTATGTGATTGTGCTATGTGTGCTATGTTGTATATTTTTGTATGTTTGGCCTTGGCGCATCTATTACCTTACTCAGTATGTAGCATACTGATCACCCATTTCATAGGTGCTGCTCATTCCTACAAGCAGAAGACCCTTTTGAGTTTGTGCAGGTAGGGGACGACGTCTTCGATGCCTACGATACTTACGAGGCATCGGGTGGTGCTGAACATTGAGCCTAGACCTGCCTTGGGAATCGAGAGTGACTCGGCTGGACTATGTTTTCCCTCTTATTTTACCATATTTCATTTTATTCTAGTTATGTGACGTCGTGTGGTATTTTATGTTTTGAAAAACTCTAGCCACTTACCCTTTGGATTGTAATTCTGAATCACACTCTGATTTCTGTATTGTGAACGCTATCATTTCCCTTATGAAGCTTGTTTCAATTATCGATTTGTGTTTGAAGTTAACTTTTTTTAGCCTTAGCACTTAGTACTGGAACGATAGGAGTGAATCGGTATAGTACTAAGTGTGGCGGTAATACCCTTGAGTTTACGATTTTATCATTCTGCTTTCGTTAAACCCTTTTAATTAAATGAAATTTTTCAGTAGTAAATTTGGGGGTGTTACAATTATAGCCGGTGGATCGGTCACGTATAGGGCAGAATGCACCTGACCACTAACTATTATATGCAGGTGGATCAGTCTGGGCCCAGCTCAACAGTCTTCCTCTTTAAATGATTAATATCTTACTGTATTTTATTCAACGATTTCACCCTAGACATGCATGACTAACTCCCTCTACACTTATCCTCCTAAGAGGGCTTGCTTCATATCTTGAGACATCCGCACCTCCTAACACGCCCCAACATCCTTCTCTTCCTCCACTTATTCACGCTAGAGGCACACTTCTAAGTATGTGGGTCAAGGCTCACTACTTAATACCTCCAAGTCCACTCACGGTCTTACCCTAGGGTTCCTCCCAAAAACCTTAATGTGGGCTTATGTGACCCATCCTTCTTTCCACCTGTCACCTTTCCATTTCTCACCTTCCACCCTTGCTTCTCCCATAATATTCATACTCACTCTACACATGAAACTCCTTCATCCTCATCCCATACACCATTCACTCTCCATTTATTTTTACTTTCACGACCATCTCAAATTAGGGTTTTCCTCCCAAACTCTAGCCAAGTCTCCCGTGCACCCTTATACTAACCCACGTACTATTTTTCACCCAAAACCTCCAATCACCCAAACAACTCTTTCCTTACCTTTCTTACATCCCAATACAACTTTTCACATGTAAAATTTACCCCCATGCGAACTCCATGCACTCCATACAAACCCTCAAAGTTTTTATACAAAGCCCTAGATTCTCCCGTGCAAATCCTAGATTCTCCCCTTCAAGGTTCACCCATTCTTTTATTTCATTTAGAGCCCCTTTTTATTCTTCCACTCATGAATCACGGGATATTTAGGTCAATCCCACACTCCTTGGTCAACTCACTCTCCCTTGGTCAACTTACTTCCCTTTGGTCAACATATTCTCCCATCTTTCTTTTTTCATCTTTCCACCCCATATTACTACATTAAATATCCTAGCATGCATGTCTTAAATGGCCACATCACATCATATCACAATTCACAACATAAACATATTAAACACATGCCATAAGAAAACACATGAGCATACCTTAACTCCAAGTTGTGTTACACATAAAACAATTATGATAATAAACACAAGATATATAACATATCATGATACATAGAACACAAGGCATATAAGGCACACAGCACACATAGGACCTTGACTACATCCTTACCTAAAATGTCACGGGTCTTAGAGCACACTCCTACGCCTCCTTAAGGTTTTGACTAGTTTTACCTATAAGAGGAAAAAACTAAGGATTAGTTTCCCTCCTACCAAAAATACTATTATTTCCTATTTTATTCTAATATTAGGGTTACTATTATTAAAAGAAACTCTACAAGTGAAAATAGGGTTTTTAATTCTCAAGTTAGCCTACTAGAGTACTACTAGTCAAAATAGGTTTATGTTAATATTTATAGCCATATTTATATTATTAAATCTAATAGCTTTATTTCTTCTAATAATAGTACTAATACTAGTTATAGCAAAAATAGTGATATTAATAATAATAATAATAATACTACTTGTAGTAAAATAGTGATATTAATAATAATAGTCATAATAATACTCATAGTAATAGAAACCCTAGTATTTTTTTAGGGCTAAGGATAATAATAGATTTAGGGATAAAATAATAATATAATAATAGTAATACTAACAACATACTAATATTGCTAAGGATAATGATATTAATAATAATATTTGAAATAATGATAATATAATAATAGTAATAGTAATAATGCTATAGTAACAATGTTAATAATAAAGATATTAGGAATAACATTAGCAATATTTGAACAACAACAACAACAATAATAATAATCAAAATAATAGAAAAATAAGGTTTCAACCCCGTAATAATAATAATAATAATAATAATAATAATAATAATAATAATAACAACATCTCGAGACTGAAAATAATAATAAATATGATAAATAATAATACATATGAATAATAATAATAATAATAATAATAATAATAATAATAATAATCAAAATAATAGCAAATTAGGGTTTCGACCCCTTAATAATAATAATAACAATATTCCGAGGCTATAAATAATAATAAATATGAATAATAATAATAATAATAATAATAATAATAATAATAATAATAATAATAATAATACACAATAACAAGATAAATACATGTAAAATGGATAAGGCTTGCATAATTAGGGTTTAAGGGTTGAGAGGGGATAGGGTACAACCTAGGGTTGGTGGTGACCGGCAGCGGTGGGGAAAGAGGGAGAAAAAGGGAATAGTTGAGTGTTGGGAATAGGAGAGGGGGAATGAGGGTGGAAGTCAAGGTGGTTGAGGTTGTCCAAGTTGAGAGGGTTGGAATGAGGGTGTTGGCGCAGCCAAAGGCAGCGGTGTTGTGGTGGCCGAGGGTGGTGGAGAGGGAGGAAGGGAAAATGGAGGAGAGGGAAAGGTAGAGGAAGGTCTACAGGTGATTTTGGGAGGTGTAATGGGTGCTGGTTGCGGCGGAAGTGGTGGTGGATGGCGGCACAAGGGCAACGGTGGCTGGGGGTGTGGTTGATTGGGAAGGGCACTTTGCATGGCTGGGGTGGCTCATGCAAGGAAAATCGAGGGTGGTGGTGGGTGTTGCTTAGTGGAAGGTGATGCAGGGAGCAATTTGGTAGGTGTCTTGGGCCACGGCGGAGAAATGAGTGGCGAAAGAGGCGGTGGCAACAGAAAAGGAGAGTTTTCGGGTTGGGAGAAAAAGCCTGAATGCGGGGTGGTAGAGGGGTATTTATAGGCTAAGATTGAGGGGGAAGGAGAGAGGGGGAAGAGGAAGGGTCGGTGGCAGCCTGGTAGGCGTGTGGTCAACGGCCGACGACCCAATGGCCGGAGGAGGCCTACGAAATTCTGCAGGTCAGTTTCTCGGGAAGGGAGAAATAGGAGGAGAGAGAGTCATGCATGAGGAGAGAGAGGGAGTGTCAGGGAGGAGGATAGGGTCAGTGGCTTGGCGTGCGATGGTGCAGGGGCTGCATGCCTACGTCGGGAAGTGGGAGAGTCGGGCAATAGGAGAGAGAGGGAGTTGGGAGAGAAGAAGGGGATAAGGCGTGCGGTGGAACAGGCGGTCCATAGGAAGAAAGAAAAGGAGGGGGAGACTGGACCGGCTGGGGGAGGAGAGGGGTGCGGCGTGCGGGCCTAGTTCACGCAGAAGGAAGGGAGGGGGAGGAATTTTAGGCTGCAGGTTGGGCTAGTCGACGTTAGGCGAGGGAAGAGAAAAAAGGAAAAGAAGGATGAAGGAAAAAGGAGAAAAGAAAAGAAAAGAAAGAAAAGAGGGGGGAAAAGGAAAAAAGGGAAAAAGAAAAATAGGTGGGCTAGGGTATTTAGAATATTTTGGTATTTTGAGATATTTAAAAATAATAATATTTTAATAAAAAAATACTTAATTCCCTTTTTGGGCGAATTTAGGATTTTTGAAAGATTTTTCCTAAATTTCATGTTAATTAGCAAAACACCCTAATTCTCTTCAATTAAATTATTTATAAATTTCCTATTGATTTTATCCTAATTACTTCCTCTTATTTTAAAAAAATAACTTATGTAATTAATTTTCTTAATAAATCCTTAATTAGCTATAATTTCTTAAATTAGAATTTTTAAGGCATTTCAGTTTGCCTAAGGGTTTAGCGGTAGACAGAAAAGGGGGTTTGATTGATTGGGGTAAGGAGAATATTTTTTTTGTCTTTATGTGATTTATTTGCCCAATATTTTTATATATTTGGGTTCTTAACTTCATTTTATACCTTTCCATAAATTTTGGTAATTTTAAGGATTTCCCTTATTTATTGATATTTCTAAGATTAAAATAATCTAACATTGAAAAAAAAAAACTCGGGCCACAAAAATATTTTCTTAACCTTCTTTGATTAAATTATGATATATTTCATAATTTTTGTTCCTATTTGAGCATATTCTTGATTTTATTCATTAACTATGATTGCTATCTTGTGTATTTCTTATACTCAAACCATTTTCTCTCTCTTCCTCTCTACTTACCTATACCAACAAACCGCCCTTTCCTTGGAAAACTACCAACAACCATCTCCCACCTTCCCTACTTTTTTGTTTGTCTTGTCACAACTTCATTCAACCCAAACACACTTTACCTTCCACATGAGTGTCCTTTTCATTCAAGTGTGCAACTAGTCATCTTTCCCTCTCTCATTGTCATTAGAATTTGATCCTCATCCCCCCTCTCTTATGCCATTTGTTTTTCTTAATTTTATAAGTATTGTAAATAATTATCTTTCCCTTGTTTTTTCTACCACATCTCTCCTCCTCTTTTGGTTAGTTGTGGTCATTATTCAACCCTTGTTGTGTACCCCTACGCCGAGCCATCCTCTCCTGCTTCCCCCCTTTTTTCTTTGTTCCATTCTCAAATTTCTCTTATATAACCTCTATTTATTTTTAATTAAGTAAATGAGGTAAGATTTGCGGGTAGTCTATGAAGGTCATCCCCTTGTTGATTTCCTCTTATTTTCATAGGTTCATTCATTTTTCTTCTTGGAATTTCTATTTTTGTGGATTATTTATGTTGTTGTATCTTTCTTATTTTGGTATTTTTGAAGTTAATCCAATTATTGTTTGAGGTGGCCTTATAGAGTGGCTTTTGTGTATTTTTATTTAAAATTAGATCTAAGTAAATCCAATCAATTCTTAAGATAATAGGTTATACGAGCATGATATACGTTTTATATTTAGTATGATGCTAGGTTTTAATTATTACAAGATTTATGACTTTTGAATTAGAAAGTGGAGGATCTTGAAACATATATTTTATATGTAATTTATGAAATCTGATATATTATATGATAGCACATTTATATTTATTCATCATGTAGGTATTTATTTGTATTAATATGTTCAATTTCATACATGTGATGGTAGAATTATGTTATAATATGTTGCTATTTTAGGGTTGGGAAACAACAAGGGAATTTTTGTTTTTCCATGGTCTTTTCATATTATTCCATGTATTTCATTGCATCCATTAGGTATTTACTAAAATTTTGGTATATAATATGTTAGGATTTGAGCATGTTTAAGGTTAGTTTTGCATGATTAAAGATTTTTATGTTCTAGGGGTAGAAATATCATTTTACACGTGTCATAATCATTTCCCATTATGTGTTCCTATTTTATGCCTTAAATTATGGTGTATGTTAAGCATGAAATTTATGATAAATTAGATACACATGTTTAGGATTTTATGTTCTTAATTCATGTACAGAGGCAAAATAGTTTTTTTACCCATTTCTTAAATTCCAAAAAATATATTTTGTCTTAATATGTTGTTTTTTATTTCTTTTATCCTTTTTCATGATAATTTTGGAATTATAATTTAGTTTTCTATTAAAATGGTTAAAATGAGATAATTAAAGTTTGAGGGTATTTTGGTCATTCATAATTAAAATGTGTCTAAGTGCAAATAATTGTACCAAGTTAGCCTTAGTTGACCTTGATGTTAACCTTGGACTTCTTATCTTGTAGGTTAACTTGGATAATTAGGAAATAATTTGTAGGTTGAAAAGAATAGAATTGATGGGATTAGGATAAGTGTTAGGGCTACGACATGATGCCTAGCCCTAGGACTTCATGACTTTAAGTTGTGGTGACCCTTAGGGTCATTTGGTTTGGTTTAAATTATTAGATGGTTGTTTTTAGTATCTTTTGAGGAGTACTAATATTGACTTAAATAAAACTTGAGTATGGAAAAGGATCTAGTGTCTCAATAGGCCATTGAGTGTGTAGTTGGATATTTAGATCAAAGTGATCATTTTTTCATATAGGGATTCACAAACCCTATAGGCTATACGTGTACTCAAGGACTTGAGTTTGATTTTATATATTCATGAATTAGGTCATGCTACTTCTTTAACGTGATTTTAGGAAGTTAATGATTCTATGTATACAGATCATCACTTCAAATTATGGGATTGTATTCCTCTCAGGAAGTAATAGTTGGTTTGAATTAGAATTGGATTAGGGTTTTCCTCGTTAGTTGTTTAGTTATGTTGGAATCTTCTTGTTGTTAGGCCTTATTAAGATTTTGGTTGGTTTTCTCTTTATGTGTAATTGTGAAATCATTACTATTTGTTAATGTTGTGATCGCACGTGAATATATATTTTTTTAGTACACTCCTTGTTATTGTATGATTATATACTATGTGATCATTTTACCTATTAGGAGGTGTTGGGATTTATTACGTATGAGGAAATCGTAATGATACTATCACTTTTTAGATGATCATGTGTGGGTTATAGAGTATCATAACAATTACAAGGATGGAGAGGATTTTTGATAAGAGATTCATTTTGAGGAATGAGTATTTGGGTCAAAGAGTTATGGCAAACTGATGTCACACGTTCGGGTGTTAGTTTTTCTTATATGTATTTCATTTTTGGACTCTCATGTCTCAGGTTGTATTTTGTTAGTGTTGTTATATGGGAGATGTATTATCCATAAACCCTTATCTATACTATTGTCTCTTCTTTCCATTATTATTTGTTTTTTTGAATTATTTTTAGCTTGAACACTTAGCATGGTAAATTCAAGTAGATCAAACTTATGATAAGTGTGAGAGTAACACATGATATTTTGTTATTATTCTTCCACATAAAACAAAATTTTTAAGTAGTGAAAAATGGGATTGTTATAATTATTATCATAATTCTTATTATCTTTATTTATAATAATAATAATATGAATAATTAAAAATTAGCAAAGAGGAAGGGAGTATGACTAGCCTATTTTGGTTTTTCTATTTGTGATTTGCAAGAAAGCATTGGAATCAAAAGGTTGGACATAGCGAACCATAGAATCTCGTCCTTTTTTATGACACGTCGGGAGAAGAGTTCTACCATAATGCCCAAAAATTTACTATTTTTTTTGTTTTAACGAAAATGTAATAATAATATAGTTGGGTGTTACAGTCGTATCCAACATAAGTCTGGCTTACTATACCATTATTACATCAAATACAAGGCAAAATAATTAAGCTTAAAATATGATAAACAGAGAATGAGAGATATTTCATAAAATTATATAAGATTTTGGAGGTTAAATCCTAGTATAATATCAAAAATACATCAAAGGGATATATTAAAACTTAAGATTTTAAAAGATATCCGAACCAAAAGTTATAAAATAGATAACATGACTCTATGTCCCAAAACCCAATGATATTATGATCACTCCTACCCAAGAAAAGTTTCATAAAAAACAAAGTCATCTAAGGGGTCCCCATCAATCTACACAAAATTAGCTAGGTCGTCTGCTCTTGGAAATTAGCATCACTCATGAAAAGAATGATCGGTATGATAAGTACTAAGTATAGGAACAATGGAGTTATAACAAGGTTACACAATGTCATAAGGTCAAATGAAGGAATAAGCATGTATATAGATTAACATAAGATGATGCAATATAAGAACTAATTCTATAACCCATAATTAGATATAATCATAATACATATTCTTATCTAGGTTGAGTTTAGGGACCCCACTATTCTTAATTTAGTGGAATGAAATGAAGCATCTCTTAGGAAAAAATGCTCATAAGCCACTATCATCATTCAATGGAAAAGACAAAATAACTATAAGGGTAATACACTCTTGACCACTATTCATAAACCGATGGAATTATTTGAAGCTCCTATTAGAAAAAAAATATTCGTAAGCCACTATTATCGTTCGGTGGAACAAACACAACACCTTAGTTGTGACTCACACAATAGTTCACTTTAAGTGATTAATGTCTTATCCATTATTATTATTTTCAAGATCATCATGTGGAACCACATATATATATTCAACAAAAATTAGAGTTAACATAATAGATTATAATACGTAAAACACACCCATACAAAGATTGGAACATCCCCAAAGAAAAATGCCATATTTTCCTTAAGAAAATCCTAGTTTCACAAGGCATGCATAACTTATCCCATAATACTTAATTAACCTTAAAATTTAGTAAAAAATCCTTAATTTTTTTTTCAACATCATATCTAAAACTTAAGTTCTAACTCCAACGTCTTACACATGCATTAACGACCATGCCTCTAGGGATATTATTCTCAATTCCCTATGAAACCCTAATTTCACAAGTTAGGCATAAATTTTTCTATCAGACTCATAAATCCACATTTTTTAAGTGTTCCTAAAATTTATTTATTAACAACATATCCAAAAATATAGGTATAACTCCAACGTTTTACTCATGCAATAACCACCGCCTCCAGCGTTACTATTTTGAATTTAAGTCGTTTCCTCATATTATTTCGTTTATAATACTTATAATTATACCAAGTATTCCACATGATGCACTTAAAACATTTTAAATCAATTGAAATTTTAAAATACCAAATATTCTATATTTTAAAATACCAAATATTCCATTTTATTCCATATTGACCAAAATACCCTTAAAAGTATCAAAACGATTAAATTTTCACAAAAACCCTACGGGTCCCAATATGAATGATTTTTTACATCCAACACATCTCATCATGAAAATAGTTAACCAAAAATATATATGATTCAAATATAATAGCCCAATTTAGATAGTGATTCATGCTAATTGCTAAACTAACAAGACAAGCTTAGCTAAATGATACTCATAAATGCATGCTTTTCATATTACTCATTTTCCACAATACACTACAACATATCATACAGTGAAATTATCATCATTAAATAATCCACATAATGATACCATCATGAGATTTCATATGAAATTTTACATTGCATACAAAACCCTAGTCGTGACATGTATCCTTACCTAAAATGTCATCAGTCTTTAAGCATGTAGCACAGATCCTAAGATTCCTCCTCCAATACCACAAGAAATTCACCTATAAATCAAGAAAAAAACATAGTTATAACTTAGGAAAAACATCCATTTAAATTTGGCAAAGAAGGATGGAAAATAAAGCACAACTAACGCAAATGAGACTTGGCACCCATGGAGCCAGTTGTAATGAAAAGTGGAGCAACCAAGTGTGTGGTTGTGTGGGGGTATAACACAATCATGGGGGTGGATTCGTGGATGGTTGATGCATCTAGGAGGGTGGTTTCATAGATGGTTGACACAAAAAGGTGGAGGGGTGGAGTGAGGCAGTGATCCAAGGGAGGTAGTGGTTGCATGAGGCAGGGATTGTTAGCGCGATGTGAGGGAAAGGTAAGGGTGGAGTTGGTGGTTGCTAGTGGTGGTGACGTGTGAATGCTAGTGTTGGTGGAAGTGGAACTAGAGGAGAGGTATATGGTTGGTGTCGGGTGGTGTGAGAAGGTTGTAAAGGGCACAGTTGTGCAAAGAATAATGCATGGCTTATGCGAAGAAGCGTGCATGGTTGCGTAAAGGAGGGTGCACGACTGTATAATCAACAAAAATAAAAATAGGGGCATTTGGGTAAAAGATGATGGTTGGATGGTGATGTTGGAAATGATGTGAATGGAACCAAAGGAGGGGGTGATCAATAAGGAGGTAGGTGGTTGTCTGTTATTAGAGGAAATGGAGGGTGCTCCAACGGTTGGTGATGGTGAATGATGGTGTTGATGATGGAAGAATGAAACAATAATAAGGGCAATGGAAGGAAGTTAAAGAACAAGAAAGGGGATGGTAGGGGTGGGTTGGAAAAATTAGAAAGAAATGGAAGGGAATGAGTGAAGAGAATAAGGTATTTATAGTAAAATGGGGGTGAGGATGCAAAATGGGGAGAAATAACCCAAGGTGCAAGGGTTGGGGGTCTAGGATGGTTCATACGACACAAACCTAGTGAAGGAAAGAGACAAGGACATGATGGTGCTTGGTACAAGCTAGGTCAACGAGATAAATGTAGGGGCAAAGGTAAGGACAATGCTCAAGAAAGGAAAACCATGTGGGAGGGGGAGACATGGCTTATAGAAAATTTATCCTATCCTTTTAGAATATCTAAATAAAAGTTGGAACACCTAAATTGAACTATTTTAATGCCAAAAAATAGGCCTTCCATGCCCCATTATTTTTGTTGACTATTTTATCATATTATATTCATTAAAGCTCATTTATTACCTAAATATCTAAACTTAACAAATTTATCTTCCAACCTTATGTCCCCATATTATTTTCATTCTCCTTAGATCGCAAAACGCATCTTCTTCAACCTGTTTCCATCCTCCATTTTTTGTGTATCATGTCTTGAATATTCATTATTAAATTATGGTTTTTTTAAATCCTAATGGTTTTTATTAAGCAATTTAGGGTTAAGGGTTTGATTAATTGAAGAAAAACTCTTCTAATATTATCCTTAATTTCAATAGAAGTTTTTTAGGAGTATTAAGATATTATGTCATTAGATCTTGCTTTATTTGGTTTTATTTTGCATTTTAGAAGTGTATTTGATGGTTTTTGTTGATTTTGTGTACAAGGTTTACAATAAGGCGAAAGCGGTGATCTTGGGATGAATTTTGTGCATTATTGGAGCTATTATATTATTAAAATAAATTAAAATAAGATTAGATATAAATCAAGGTGTTAGCATGCTTAAATTAGTTAAAGTGGTGAAAATGGCCATTTTGGCATTTTTCTTATTCGGCCTCTTGGCTATTTTTAGTGTTGTTGCACCCTTTTCTATATTTTTAAATTTTAATGGATTAATTAGGTTTTTATATGCATTTTATTATATTAAAAGTCTTGATTTGGGTTTATATAATTAAAGTTATGATTTAATTAAGTTTTAGCATAAAATGACATTTTTGTCCATCTACACGTGTGATGCATTTTTACTAAAATTTGATGTGTTCTAATGTGTTAATATGGTATCCAATGAACCATAAGAAAATTTTCATGAGCTAGATCATTATATGGTAAGACTTATGCCATTTCTTTATTTGTAGGGTTTAATGGCATAACGATCATTTTGTATGAAATCTAAAAATATTTAAGTGAATTTTATTATTCTAGTATTAAAATTATTGATTAGCGATTATTAATATTTAAATTTATTATTTTATGAGTCTATTTAATATTTTATTCTTAATTATAAATTTTAAGACATATTAAGGTTAAAATGATAATATAATATCTAAAGGCGCTTTCATTGAGATATTTAGGGTTAATGGTTGACCTTGAAATTTAGAATAGTGAATTAATATGAATAGTAAATCGATGTAAATAGTGAATCCTAGTAATAAATAATTTGGGTTTTAAAATATACACTTCTTAGTGTATTTTTACATTTTTAACTGTGCATAAATAGTATTTTATAAATAGTTACTTTTTCTAAAATTGGTGTATAGGCTTATATTTAGGTGGTGATTAATAATATATTTGATAAATCGGTAAATCTTTTAAAGTGAAAGATTGTATTAAAGTTAGTAGGATCATTTTCCTTTGTACAAAGGATCACACTTATAGCCTATGTGGTATAGGCTATACAGATAGCCTTGGTTTGGTTATAGAGTGTTCATTCATATTATACTAATGTCTTATATGTTAGCTAGGTCCCTTTTTTTACTTTATAAATGAGTTACAAGCCTTCAAGGGGGTGCACACACTTAAGAATAGGGTGGCCAAAATAGTAAGAGAATCCATATGACATATGCACTCTAGAATAATTATTTGATGCTCTTATAACATAAGATATATTTACTTGATGCCTTTGCAACATAGGAGATCATGCTTGGTATGATCCTTAGCCTTTGTAGCAAATATCACCCCAGTTGTGCTTGTAGCACTGGTGATAGCTTACTCTTTCAGATATTAATCAAAGTGGAAGTTACCTAATGTCATTGGGACATATAAGATAATTTGTTCTTGTGTTATAAGTTACATGATGTCCATGATACATAGGACACAAGTGCTTCCCATGTCTAAGTTACCTATTGCCCATGGGGAACATAGAGAAATATGTTCCATGTTATCAATAAAAAGTATTAATTCATTGAAAGCATAATAAAATGTGGAATGTGGTGGACCGTGTGATAATATACATAAGGAACGGAATAACCAGTGATTATTACATGTGTGTGCATTCCATGATAACATTGTTAGTATCAGCTTCTTATATTTTAATATTATTCTAGGTGTTTATTTGATTCATGGATTTTTGATGAATAATAGTGAATAGTTATGAATAGTATGAATGGTAAGAAATAGTGGGGTTCAAATATATGTTACCATAATTCATTTTTTAGTATGTTTTCTTGTATTATTTCACCTACACATATTCTAATTTATCTTATGTGTTGCATGCTATCTACTTTTAGTAAATTTAGTTTACTCAGTATGCTCATCATACTAATTATATTCTTGTTTCCCTTTTTTAGCCATCTGTGTATGAGGGTTAGTGGAGGATATTGTGGATTAGTATGGCTTGTTTAAGGTTTGGCTTAGAATAGAAATATCTAGTTCACCATGTTGGAGTTTATTCTCATATCTAGGTATGGATATTTGTAGTTTATTTTTGTACTAAAATTCTCTATATCTCTTTTTTAGTACATTATTTTACATATAAACCTCTTTATTTCTTAGTTTTGTTTCTTGTATTCTTCCACTAGTTTTGTAATATCATATTACTCTAGGATTATGTGTAATCTACACCTAATCTTAGGGTTATGAGTTATTTTTTATCCTTGCACCCAACATAGTTTAGGTATTAGTTGTACATCCTACATGTTGGATGTGATAGTAACACCCATGTATTCATGTTAAGCTTCTACTTAAAACAAAACTTTTAAATTGTAAATTTTGAGGTGTTATGTATAGACTCATGTTGAAAGCCCTAAAGCACCTTGTCTTCTCATAGGTAAGGGGAACTCAACTAAACCCAGTCATCATATGTAAGATATTCCTTTTCATGGGGCTGAAAGGGATTTTGACGACATACTTGAGATAATTAAGGATATAATACCCTAAATGAAAATTTTTAATGGTCAAAAAGTGGTTGAGGAGAAGTACCACCCTACTTTTGGCATTCACTTGCCATAATTTAGGGGGCTGGAATATTTGAGGGTTGTATGACCCTATTAAGCAACATGAGATTATACGTTGGGTTAAGGAGAATAAATTAACCATAGTTGGTTTAGTTGAGGCTCATGTAAAGATTAATAAGGTAGCTAGTATATAAAATTCTTTATCATTAGGGTGGAAGTGGGTAACTAACTATCAATACCATTCCAATAATATGATTTGGTTTAGTTGGGGAAGGTGGATATTGTTGTTATGTGTGACCAAAAAATGGAACTCGAGATTTTTGATAGCAGTGACAATCTCTAGTGTTGTATGTGTTTGGTTTATGTAAGTAATTTAGGAATACAAAGGCAAGACCTTTAGAAATGACTTATTTTCCACCAAGGAAAAGTTGTGGTGTGGTTGTTGTTTGAGAATTTTTATATTGTATTAGATTAGTTAAAAAATGTGTATTGAGTGTGGCATGCACAAGATTAAAAAGAGTTCCAACAATGCATCCACCACCTATAGTTTGGCGACATAAAGTATATGGGATTGCATTTTACTGAGTCTAACCGACAAGATTCACATAGTAGGATTGCATGCAAACTAGATAGAGTTATGTGTATTCGAGCATGGTCGGATGCTTATGGAGCATCCAATGCACACTTTCACCCCCTGTTGTTTCTGACCATGCCTTAATGATAATAACCTTATGGTTAGTAGTGTGTATGGGGCCCTAAGTCTTTCTTCTTCTATAACACATGGTTCTATGACCCTTCTTTTATGAAAATATTGGAGGAGGGTTGGCCTTGTCTTAAAAGGGGCTGAAGGCTAGTCCTCATCCGTGAGAAATTGAAGCATTTTAAAGAGACACTTAACAATGTGAAATTTGGTAGTATTTCTCAAATGGTTCAGGCTTCCTATGAGGACTTAGCTACTACGTAGCAGAGGCTTGATTCATGTCCCCACAGGAAGAATTATATAGAATGAAACCTTGCCATCTTGCAAAATGTGTGGAAAGCTTCCATTTGCAAAGACCATGGGTGAAATGGCTTAAATTTGTAGACATTAATTCCTAACTTTTTCATGCAACAATGAATGGGATGCATAATATTAATATAATCCAAACCATAAAATATCAACAAAGTGTAGCATGAGACACTCAAGAGAAAAAAAAAATCAAGTGTTTTCAAACTTCTATAAAAAAATCTAGGCGATTTCATGTGATATCATTAGATCACTCTCTACTGAATCTCTATTGGAACTGGTAGAGGAGGTAAGGTATGCCTTATTCACCATGGGGAATAAGAAGGAACCCAATTCAGATGGGTTTAATGATTATTTTTTCAATCCTAAATGGCATGGCATTACCATGGTTGTTTGGTATTGTCAGTGATTCTTAGGTTGATTTTGTTAAAGCAAAGCACATTGGTGACAAAATTATAATATCAACAGAGCTAGTTAATGGATATAACAATAAATACTTAGTGCCCATGTGTATGCTTAATCTAGATATGAAGAAAGCTTATGACTTGGTTAGTTGGGATTTCCTCAAACAAATGCTATTGGCATTGTATCTCCCTTTCCACTTTGTGTGCCTTATTTGTGTTTGTTTGTCCCCTATGACTTATTCTTTGGTCCTTGATGGTGTTTTACATCCCTCTCTTTGGAACTCGTAAATGACTAAGATAAGGTGACCCTTTATCACCTTATCTATTTGTCATCATAATGGAGTATTTCCATATGTTATTGTGTACTGTATAGGAGAATTCATGATTCTACCCTTACCCTAACTATAAAATTGTAGTTGATTTCATTATTGTTTGTGGATGATTTATTTTTTTTTAGTCGAGGGGAGTATAGCTTTGTTCATGCACTCATTGAGCTTCGCTCTGCATACTTTGGTTTATCAGGTCTACAACTTAATGCTTCTGAGAGTGTCATCTTTTATGGAGGTGGTGTGGATGAAGACACCAAGCATACTATTTTTCACATATTATAGAGGGGAGCTTGCATGCTAGGTGTCTTGGGTTACCTCTCATGCGTAGAACATTAAGGATAAATGAATACCAAGATTTGTTTATGCCCCATTTTGCTTCCTCTTAAAACTATCATCTGATCTATGTTGGGCACCTACAACTAGTTAAATCAGTTATATTTGGCATCTAAGCTTATTGGAGCTTGATGTATTTAACCCATAAGAAGGTTGTACATGCCATTTATGCACCATGCAGGTCTTTCCTTTGCCTTGGATCCCATCTTATGATAAAAAAAAGTATGGTTGATTAGCATTATGTTTATAAACTAAGAAAGGGAGGATGCCTATGATTGTTCGATCTTGAATGTTGGAATACTAATAGCACTTGGTAGACTACTTTGGAGCCTCATGCTGAAAAAAAGATGTATTGTGAGTAAAATGGGTTCAAATGTATTTCCTAAAAGGTAAGGATTTACGGTAAGTACCTATAACCACAAGTGTGTCTTGGTACCTTCAAATACTATTGTAGTTGAGACATGTTTTTATGCCCATTTTAAATATAAGCTTAGATTGTTCCCCTTGTGGTCATGATCGATACAAAATAGGGCAGATTTATGAATTATTGAGGAGTGAGACTTAAAGGAGAAGTTGTTAACTAGTGGTAGGTGGTATGAAACCCAATATCTTTACCACAATACTAGTTGTACTTATGACTCACTATCCAAAACTGATTATACACAATTGAAAAAATGCAAAAGATAGGAAAATGAGATAAGCAAGGAGTGCACATTATTTAAGAGAGATGTGGAATTAGTTGATCATCTGATTTTTGGTGTTCCTTTGCATGTTAAGTTTGGCAACGTTTGATGTGGGAGTTTGGATGCACTCATCAAGCAAATACATTTTATGATGTTATGAGATGGGTAAAGAGAGGAGGATGAGGCCTATAGAGCAGAGGAGCAGAAGATTGGTGATGCAATTTTTGGTACACGCTACTACTCACCATCTTTGGCGGGAGATGAATCAACATATCTTTGAGTTAAAGAACAAATTCCATGACAAATTGAAAGTATCCGCCATTGTAAATCTTATGATGTTGTAGTTACCTATGTTAACACTTTAGGATCATTTTTTATTTGCTATGTGGTTCACCACATTACTTTTTGATAGTAATAAAGTATTTACATTACGTATAAAAAAAATTAAACATAGGAAAACACTCTAGTATGGTGGCCTCAAAGTGAAAAGTAGAGATGATAAAAGTTGACTCGACCTACCCAACTCGATCCGACTCAAGTGAAATCTGATCCGATAAAATCCAAAAAAATTATGAATCTGATCCTACCTAAATCCGACTCGGCACTGATCCGATAACAACTAACTCGACTTAGACCCGACTCAATCCCAACCCATGATCCGTCATAAACCCAACTCAACAGTGCCTCGATCTGGCATTGACTCGACCCGATACAGATCGGACTCGACCTCAACCAGATATCAAAATCTATTATAATAATAATAAATTACACATTTTATTATTTATTTAAATCTTTTAAAAATATATTATTTCATAAATTATAATTATTTTTCATACTTTTACCCTAGACATGATAATTTTTTTTATGATCACCTTTATTTTATAAAATTATATTTTTTAAAGTAATCAAATAAATGATAAATATCTTTGTTAGATTGAATCATGCAATGATTTTTATTGTTAAAATTTCTAAATATCTTTATTATTTACTTATGAAAATAAAGCACGTATAATATTCTTATTTCATTTATATGTATTAGTAATCTTATGATTGTCTCTCATATTTATAATATAATAAATGATAATTATCTAGATCCGAATTTGACTCGACCCATTAAAACTTGACCTTACCCGACCCGATCCATCAAGTTAACTTTAAACAACTTGCATCCAATGATATCAACCCATCAAATTATACAAAATGACCAGAATGAGCTAAGTTCACCTAATCATATTAATCAGAAAATGACCCAAATTCAACCTAACCCTACCAGTTGAGTTAACCCGAAATAATCCAAACTTGAGTTTGCTTAATCCAAATCCGATAAATTAATCTAAAATAATTCAGAGCTGCAACCACCTGACCCAACCAAATAAAGTAATAATTTAAAATAATCTAACCCGATCCATGACCGATCCGCAAAATATAAATAACTAAAAATAATCCGATCTACTATTGCTCGATCCAAACCCGATCCACGGCCCCTGATTGACACCTCTGGTGTCAAGATTCGGATTTCGCAGGAAAGAGGAAAAATTCGCCATAAAATCACTCTTAAACTACCGTGGAGAGACGCGTAAATCCGCCCAGAAGACGCGTAAATCCGCCCTACTTCTGTCTACTCGATTTTCTGTACGTTCCAGCAGTTACCAAGACCAAAACCTCCAGTTTTCTCACTTCTTCGTGTAAGCTCGAATTAATGGCGGCAGCAACAACGCTATCATCACCCACATCACCCACAACCGTCGCTTTCCCGATGGAAATCATCGCCGATATTCTGTCTCGTTTGCCAGGAAAAGAAGTTGCTCGATCCAAATGCGTTGCAAAACGCTGGAATAATCTACTTTCCAGTGCTCATTTCATCCAGCTCCATCTTAACCGGCAGAGAAAGTCCAACCTAGAAGAATTCCTCGTTCTTGCTAACAACTCTTTTCTCCAGACTGTTGATCTTAATAACTTCAGTTTTACCGCAAAGATTACTTTGCCTCGTGGTTTTGTTTCGAAAGATTGTGATATTCCTGTGATTGGGTCCTGTGATGGATTAATTTGTCTTTGTAGTGATAAAGCTGAGCTCGATTTACAGGACCTTTTACCTGGGGCTGATGAGGTCAAATGGAATGTCGCTCTGGTCAATCCCTTGATGAAGACCTGCAAGGTACTTGTGGGTACACCCTTGCCTACAAAGCGACTTCGGGTAAGTTTCGGATTTGGGTACGACAACGTAAGTGATGATTATAAGGTTGTTAGGATTGTTGAGTATATCCGCAGGTTGAGTACGACTAGTGGTCGCCTTTCATTTCGCCGGGAAGTCAAGGTTTATAGTTTGAGAAAAAATTCATGGAGTTTAGCCCTGGACGATTCCCCTGAATCTCGGGAGTCATTTATTAGCTCTGGGGTATTTGCTCAAAATAAATTGTTTTTCATGACAAAAGGGGATGGCAAGAAGAATCGGATTCTAAGTTTTGATCTAGCTGCTGAGCAATTTGATGGCGAGGTTCCTTTGCCTTCATATTATAGGGGACAAGATCATTGCCCTAGAGATGTTGGGTCATTACATGGAAATCTGTGTTTTCTTACTGAAGCTAATTCTATTCCTTTAATGCAATATATTGATGTTTGGGTAATGAAGGAATGTGGTTATACCTCTCCTTGGCGTAAGTTGTACAGTACTTGGTGTTTCACCTATCCTAAACCTATTGTATATTCAAAGAGTGGATCTGAAGTTCTAGTGGGCGAAGGAAAGAAGCTTTATTGGTATAACAGCAGAGAACAAACCAGAAATTCTGTCGAGGTTCACGGTGTGGATGATTATTTTCAGGTTGTTTCTTGTGTTGCAAGCCTTGTTCCCGTTCAGGGCTATGGTTCTGATGATAGTTCGACAAGTATCTAATGGAGGAAGGAAGAGTGGAGAAAAATTCCATTATGAGTGAGTAACAGCGAGTTCTGTTATCCTAATTTAAGATCTCTATAACTTTGTCTGCAAAATTGCATTTCGTGATGGCTGCATCTTCATGCATGATTTCGGGCTTAGCTGACGCTGATCTCATTCCACATGTCTTGCAATTTGTGATGTGTGTTTGGAATGTCTTAATAACTTATTCCCTGTAGTGATCCATGTTGTAAGACTATGTGTCCATGTGTAGAATATGCTGCCGTCTGGTATTGATTTAGTGGGAAAAAATGAAGAGTTCACAATGTTAAAGAGATTGATTTTGGCTCATTGACGATGCAGAAAGTAAGAAGATGGTGATCTTAGATGGGGGTGAAGATTGGAGATTAGCCATTTCTTTCTTGTAACATGGTTGCACCATTGGAAAATCACATGACTATGTAAAATTATCGGGTTTTTCATTCTGATGGTTCTTTAAAAATTTGGGTCATTGCATGATGTGTTTTATGGGCTAGTCCGTTGTTCTAGAGCTCTCATATGGCCAACTTAGTCACATGGATGTGTAATTCCATTTACTTGAGAGTCTTTCATGTTCTTTGAGCTTTGATTTCATTTGTGGTCATGGTTGTTCAATTCCATTTTCTTTGTTGGTTTTCTTGCATGTGTGTTTTGTGTGGGATTAGGGCTGTAAATGTGCTGAGCCAATTCGATATTCGGCTCGGCTCATTAAAAAGCTCACTTCGGCTCGGTTTTTTAGTTAAATGAGCCGAGTTTAAGCCTCACTTTTGAGCTTGTTTATTAAACAAGCTGAACTCGGGCTCAAAAAGTGAGGTTCAGTTTATTTTATAACTTTGGCTTGTGAGCTCGGCTTAGCTCATTTACAGCCCTATGTGTGATCCACTGACTATGAGTAGGGTGAGACATGTTTCGATTGCTCAGTGAAGCAGATGCATGCCAAATATTAAATCAGGATGGTCAATTGTCTTGGCATTCATTTAAATTGGAATATATTTGAAGATGCGATTGTTCAGAAAATTGGTACTTATTCTTGTCACCTTTTTATCAATGAAATTGTTGTGGTTCATGTAAGTGGCACTTATTATTATATGATAGAAAGGAACATAATCAATGATCATCTATCTTTGTTATTGAAGTTTGTTAGGAGCTGTGTCAGGTCCTTCACACACTTGACAGCGTGTTGAATGGAAAATGATTTTGCCTATGTGTTATACTGCTTTATGATACAGACATTAAGACCTCTTATATTCAGTTGCTTGTTAATTCAGTGGCTTCTGTCTTCACCCTATTTTTTTTTTGCCAACTCTCAAAATGGGAATTAAGATGGACACTGGTTGCCGTCTCCTTTTTGGTTTATGAATATATCTGCATCTCAAGAAGCTAACTCTAGTTTCTTCTGGTGTCACTATCAAGTTTTCAGGAGAGGTGGAGATAAGGGAGGAAGTGTACATTTTGAGTAATCGGATGGAGATAGGTTAGATCCCAAAGAATCTTCAGTTATCTAAGGGAATAGTGACCTGACTGGGCGGCCTAGAAAGGAGTTCGATGGAAATTTTTGCTGTAAGACTTCTTGTCAATGGTCATATTGCTCATAACTAATTTACAGGACTGCGCAGAAAAATGCCGTGAAATGTAGAACAGTTGGAAAATTTTCAATCTGGTAAATTTATGCTTTTTATCCAGCAACTGTGGCTTGCATGCTCACTTTAGCCTTGGCCTACTTGAGAACTCTCCCATCGGCCGCTGTGTAAAACAAAGAAAAAAAAAAAAAAAGTAAGCTCCCGAGTCGCTGATTTTCCCATCTCTTGTTTTGCAGAAGTTGATGCAAACGGTGTTGATATGCAATCTTGAGTGTGTATGGGTTATGGCTGGAACTGGATAGTATTGCCGCGTCTGAAGTTGTCATCATTTTGTTTTGGAGAATAATAATGCTTTTAATCTGGATATGTATTAGCTAATTTGTAAACTTAACTGAGAGTTGGGTAATCCTGTGAGGTTTTTTTAGTACCTTTTACGTTTTGTGGATGAACTTTATGCTCGCATAATTGAACCTGTTATTGCGTGTTTTAGAGGCTTTACCCTGCCATTGAGAACGGACTCTTCCCTTCTGTGACCGACGGTCCAATTATGATTCTGTAAAACCTAAATTCCGCGCGTATTCTGCAAGTGTTTTTGCCACGAAAATACTAAGGCCTGTTCTGCGAGTGTCTTTGCCACGAAAATACTCTACCGAGAGAAAGCGCGCAATAAAGAGAATCTCAAAATGTAGCTCTAAGGCTAGAACAGAACAGGCCGCCTCTGAAATTTCTGTTTCGGTACCCCCTGCATTCTGGAGTCTGCATTGCTGAGACGGAAGACGGGGCTAAACGGATTTAAGCAATGAAGTTAAGATATCAACTGATGGGCAATACGAGATATCAATCTATCCCCTGAGGGCGAGGGTTATCGCCTTTTGACACAAGAGATATCAATCTATGAAAATTGAATTCCAACGAGGGCAAAGCCAATTTCCTGTAGTTCATCCGACCAATACCATATCAGCTGAGGTCTGAGAATGCGGTATTTTCATTTCATCCGAGGGTTATTGCTGCCATTGTACAAACTAATCATGTCCATATATGCACACGAAGAGTTCAACTCCAAAGACAAATAACCCAAGAACCGCCTTGTATCAGTCTGTCAGGATTTTCCGTAACTTGTGCTCCCCATGATTCCGTCGTCCAAAACCACCGACCATGATCTCCAACCCGTGGCATCATCAGGATCAAAATGTGCAACCAGCTTATTTTCTCACCATGATCCAGCTCAATGGAAAGAGCTAGAAAATCTTTATTGGCTTTAATTCTTATAACCAATGCCTCAAGAAGCCAATCTACAGTTTGATCGGCAGCCTGGCATTTATATGCGTAATCAAATTCCGAACAAACGCAAATCCAAGAATTTGAAACAGTTGGTGAATAGAGAGAGAGAGAGAGAGGTATCATTGAGAGATCTACCAAATCACACTTAAATTAATATAGTACTACATATATATTATTGTGATGGATTCTTTTTTGTTATACATGGTATAAATAGAGATAATGATAAATTCGATTTGTACTTAACTTAGACTCGAACTTGCTTACAATATTATAGATCCAAACCTACCTTAAATCTATTGCATACCATTTTGTCAAAAAAAAAAAAAAACTTCTTCAATAACAAGGATAAAAATTTTAGAGAAGAGCTTTAAATTTTTATTTTGATCATTCAAGAACTTCAAAAAAGGATTGGTTAGTTTATAATTTAAAAAGCATTGTAGATTTCTTAAATACATATATAACTTAAGTAGACATAAATGAAATTCAAAAAATATGAATTAGAATCCGAAAGAAAATCATGAGAAAAATAAAGAGCATTGATGATATTATATATACGAGTTAGATGTAAACCCAAACCTAATTCAGCATATATGGGCCCATACCCTCTGGGTGTAAATAAATTGGATTTAAATATGCTATAAGTACGGAAGTCTTTGGTCTAGAACTCATCGTCATCTCTATATATAAGTGAGAATAGATGTGTGCATAGCTCCAAAAGTGGACCAAAATCCAATTAAAGACCATTTTTTTAAGATTTGGACCAAAGACTGGATTAAGGTTGAGATCTCAAAATCAACTATTTTTTTTTCAGTACAAAGATTGAAATACCTTGCTTGGTATTGGACCAAAACTTAGAATTTCTAGTCGATTAGGTTCAAATTTCTTATTTGGACAAATTAATGCGCATTCTTAAGTGAAAAACTCAAAACTTGCAATTGACTAAAATAATAGCTCCAATATTTCTTGAGCTCCTTAAATTATCAAAATAAACGTTAAAGTCCTAAACTTTTTAAATTTTAAAATTGGTCCTTCTATTGTACTTTAGTCATGCAAATGGATGCAAAAGCTAGTTTTGGTATTTATATGATGGGATTGATTCCATTTGGGATGTGCACGAAAGGGATGGTGACTTTTTTTGGTGAGTTTGGGGTTCTATTACTGCACTTTCATTTGGGTTTAGGGAGAATTTCATATTTTGGGTTTGGGGAATACTTTTAAAGACTCTTTTGGTGATGGGTACGAGTTCTTTGTCCCCAAAAATGCCCTGACATGTACACATATAGTTAATTTATGTTGTAATTATTAGTCATACTTATTGAGCATACTACATTATGTGAAGAATAACTTTGTATATGTCCACATTAGCATATTGTTTTAGTTTTCTTATAAACAATCTCATCTACTCTGTTATTTTTCTTATAACAGAGAGCATGAAGTGTGTCGTTTAGAGGAAAAGAAATACTTAGGTTTGAGTTTCATTTGTGAGGCTGTATTTCCTTTCCTTGTCTCTCACATGTTTTATTCCTTCAGTAGGATATAAATAGGAGAAGTGTTGTAGAGAGAGTGTGTGTAGTTGAAGCAGAGGCAATAAAGAGAGAACTACTAGAAATTAAGTTGTATAGTAAAAAGGGAGAAGAGAATCAATAAACTCTGGTATAGAGTGGTTCTTGTATATTCTGAGTGCTTGTATATGTTGATAAATACATAATCAATAAAAGCACTACTTTCTTATGTTTTTTCTTTCTTGATTATAGTGTGCAGAAATTTGTTTCTAAACACAAGTTCTTGTTTGATTCTTGTTCTTTCTTGATTTCAAAAAGTAATCAGAATACATTCTTTTGATATTATCGACTAGAATTCTATAATTGGTATCAGATCTGAGGAAGGATATCAATGGGGTCTACTAGGTTTGATGTAGATAAATTCACAAGGAAGAATAACTTATTTATGTGGAGAGTGAAGATGAAGGCATTATTGGTTCAGCAAGGTCTTCACTTAGCATTGGGAGATAATAAAATCTCTAGAAGGAATTGAAGAAAAAACTCGAATTGAGTTTATGGAGATGGCTCACAACACTTTAATTTTGTGTCTTGGTGATAGGGTGGTTAGGAGAGTTTCAAAGGAGTCCATTACCACAGGAACTGGGGCTAAGTTGGAAGGTATGTATATGACTAAGTTCCTGAACAAAAGAGCTATTCTAAAATAGCGATTGTACTTCTATAAAATACAACTGAATTGAAGGTTAGAAGACCACCTAGACGAGTTTAACAAGATCATCCTTGATCTTGAAAATATAGATGTTCAACTTGAATATGAGGATTTTACAGCGATCTTGCTTAACTCTCTTCCTCAAGAAATATATGAGCACTTTGTAGATACCATGTTGTATCGATAAGAAGATCTAACTTTAGAGGATGTGGTAATAACACTCATGTCGAAGGAGATGAAGAAATAGATACAGAAAGAGGAGATTGTGCATGAGGGTCTGTATACTAGGAGGGGATCTGAAAAGAAAGAAGATAAATATGTAAGATGTAGATCTCAATCTCATAATAAGGCACAAAGGAAGTGCTTTCATTATTATTAAAAGGTGAATTACAATAAGGAGTGCCCTGAAAGAGAGAAAGGAAACTTTGTTGTTAAACTTAAAGGTGGAAAAAGACAACATTATAGAGAGACTGATTTGGTGAGTGATGGTTATGATAGTGTAGAGGTGTTGATGATTTCAACTGCACAAAGTTCAAATGGTTGGATTCTGGACACAAGTTGTATCTATCATATGTGTCCAGATTAAACAAAGTTCTCTGAATATGAAAAGACAAATGGTGGTTATATCTTATTAGGGAACAATAAATCATGTCTAGTGTTTGGCATTGGTAGAATAACCATTACTTCATCATCAGGTTCAAGCTTTGTCCTCAATGATGTCAGGCATGTGCCCTAACTAAAGAGGAATTTGATCTCCTTAGGAACCTTAGATAATGAAGGTTATTACATCAAAATTAAAAAGGCTGTACTAAGGGTAACCAATGAATCAATGGTAATGCTTAGAGGGGTTCAAGAAAATGGGTTGTATGTGTTGAAAAGGAGCACTGTGCAAGAATTCAATCTATCGGCAAGTACTGAAGAAAAGGGTAACAATACTATAGTGTTATGGCATCACATATTAGTCCATGTTAGTGAACAAGGCCTGAAACTTTTGGAGAAAAAGGGAGTGTTTGGCAATGTCAATCTTCCAAAACTTAAATTCTATGAGAACTATGTTTATAGAAAGGCCAATCGACTGAAATTTTCAAAGAATACACACAAGACTAGGGATGCCCTTGATTATGTGTATTTAGATTTTTGGAGACCGAGAAGGGCATCATCAAATAGAGGAGCACAATATTTTTAGTCATTAATATATTATCACACAAGAAACGTTTGGGTATACTTTCTGAAAGCAAAGAGTGAATCTGTTCATTACTTCAAGGAATGGAAAGCTTTAGTGGAAACTCAAACAGGCAGGAAGATAAAGAAGTTAAGAACAGACAATGGCTCGGAGTTCTACCGTGCATAATTTGATGAATTATGCATGGCTAATGGAATAATGAGGCATCTTATTGTCAGAGGCACACCACAACACAATGATCTTACAGAAAGAATGAACCAAATCATTATGGAGAGAGTCAGATGTATGATGATTGTGTCGGGTTTACCTCAATCATACTGGGCAGAGGCAACAAAAACAACATGTCATCTCATTAATAGATGCCCGTCCAGTGCTATAGACTTTGATACTCCAATGGAGAGATGGTGTGGAGAACCCAGAGACTATGGTTACTTGAGAGTATTTAGTTGTATATATTATGCATATAATAATGAAGGGAATCTAGAATCAAGAGCAAGGACATGTATTTTTCTTAGATATCCCAAAGGTAAAAAAGGCTATAAATTATTGGGATTAGATAATAAGCATCCTAAAATCTTTGTTTGTAGGGATTTTAAATTTAGAGAATTTAAATTTTATAAGAGTCATATCCCTAAAACTGATAAGCTAAGTGGATCCACTACTGAGAGGATTGATCTTAAGGTGGAGTCCAATAGTAATAAACTAGAAGAAAGTGATGGGAATAACATATCATCTACTGTGGATTCAGACTGTGAAGACAATCAAGATGCACCAAAGAGTTTGTTCAGATATCAGTTGGCTCGAGACAAACAAAGAAGGGATATAACGCCTCCAAATAGGTTTGCCTATGCTGCCATTGTTGCTTATGCTTTGAATGCAACAAGTGAGGTGGATCTTGAACCTAAATGCTACAAAGAAGATGTTTCAAGTAGAAGAAATAAAGAGTGGATTGTGGTAAATTCGTTGCACAAAAACAATACATGGACACTAACTACCAAACTTAAAGATAAGAAATTGGTAGGATGCAAGTGGGTATATAAAATGAATAAACCCTCTAAAATTGGATGGAGACCGAGATTTAAAGCCAGGATAGTGACTAAAGGTTTTGCTCAGGAAGAAAGAGTTGATTACATGGAGATTTTTGCACTAGTTGTGAAACATACTTTAATTATAAGTATGTTGGTAATGGTTGCAATAAATGGCATGAAGTTATAACAATAGGATGTTAAAACAACCTTTATTCATGGTGAATTAGAAGAGTGTATGTATATGAAGCAACCTCCTGGATTCGCTAAGAAAGGAAAAGAAGACTGGGTTTATCTTCTAAAAACATTTCTCTATGGGTTGAAGCAAAGTCCAAGATAGTGGAATCTTCGGGTTGATATATATGTGAAGGGTATTGGATTTAAGCAAAGTAATTTTGATTTGTGTGTTTACTATAAACACAAGGAAGGCTATGATGATGTTCTTCTGCTTTTATGTGTGGATGATATGCTCATCTCTAGTAAGAGTAGAGATTAGATTTGTTAAGTTAAGGCTTTATTGTAGAAGGAGTTTGATATGAAACATTTAGGGGCATATAACAATATACTAGGCATAGAAATTCATAGTAAAAGGAATGACATGAAATTATTCTTATCCCGGTGTTCATAAGTTGACAAGATTCTAGAAAATTTTGGTTGCTCTAAGATTAAATATGTATCTACTCTAATAAGAATACAATTCAAGCTCAGCAAGACTTAATTTCCAAAGAATGAAGAGGAGAGGAGGTATATGGAAAAGATACCTTATCAAAGTGTGGTAGAAATCTTGATGCATTTGATGATATGCACAAGTCCAAATTTAGCCTATATAGTTAGTATGGTTGGTAGGTTCATGCCTGAACCTAGAAAGGAGCACTAGAAGGCTGTAAAATGGATTATAAGATATTTTGTCGGTTCAAGAAAGGTTGTATTGGTGTTCTGTAGTGGTTTAAATAGTGAATTTAACCTGCAAGGTTTTATTGATTCATATTATGCTGATGACTTGGATACTATAAGGTCACAATCAGAATAAGTTTGTACTTAAATGGATGCAATATAAGTTGGAGATCCACATTACAGTGTGTGGTGACCTTATCTTCCATTGAAGCCGAATACATTGGCTATATAGAGGCTATAAAGGAAGAAATTTGGTTGAAAGGCTTAATGAAGGAGTTTTAGCTTGTTCTTAAGACTATGGTTTTGTGGTGTGATAATCAAAGTGCTTTATGTCTAAGTAAGAATCCAATTAATCATGATAGGACTAAGAACTTAGAGTTGAAGCTTCATTTCATCTGAGATGTGATTAAAGGTGGATGTATCAGTCTTGAGAAGATAAGTATTGATGATAATATTGCTGATACTCTAACTAAACTATTGACAAGGTGCAAGTTTGTGTATTATTGCAAGCTTATATCGTGCATATGTTATGTAGACGAGGTGGAGAATTGTGAAGAATGACTTTGTATACGTCCACATCACCATATTATTTTAGTTTGCTTATAAACACTCTCAGCACCTTTGTTATTTTTCTTATAATAGAGAGCATGAAGTGTGTCATTTAGAGGGAAAGAAAGACTTAGGTTTGTAGTTTCATTTGCCAGGCTGTATTTCCTTTCCCTGTCTCTCATGTGTTTCATTCCTTTAATACTATATAAATAGGAGAAGTGTTGCCAAGAGAGAGTGTAGTCGAAGTAGAGGCAATAAAGAGAGAACTAATAGAAAATAAGTTGTATAGTGAAAGGGGAGAAGAGAATCAAGAAACTCTAGTACAGAGTGATTCTTGTATATGTTGATAAGTATAGAATCAATAAAAGCATTACTTTATTCTATTTTTTCTTTCTTAATTATAGTGTGCAGAATTTTGTTTCTAAACACAATTTCTTATTTGATTCTTGTGCTTTCTTGATTTTAAGAAGTAATTGGATTAAATTTTCTCTTGATATTATCGACTCAAATTCTACACGTTATTTATCTAGTTAGTTATCCATTATAATTATTTGAGAGTATGCTTTTTCCCTTTAAAAGCACTAACTTTTTGTAATATAAGAAAAATAATATTTCAAAATATATTTACAATTATGTTAATATAAAATAAAATAGTTTTAGATTTGGAAAGTACTTAGAAAAGAATAAAAATATGAGTTTAAGAAAAAGTGGTCAACTAGTCATACTTAAAATCAGTTAACCAATTCATCTAGAAACCTATATTATCAAGAAAAACACTCAACTAGTTAGAGAAAACCAACCAACTATTTATAGCAATTGACTTGGATTTCTTAACTAGTTGGATGATGGTGGTGGAATCATCATGTGATTTCTTGTTTTTACCTCTATTATTGTTAAAAAATAATAATTCATAAAAGTCTAAGCAGTGTCTTTTTGTGCTAATAAGCATATTTTTCTGTCTTTGATTTTTTAAAATAATAATAATATCATTATATGACAAAATAAATAATTACTCGAATCCTCCTTTTTTTCTTGCCATTGTGGTGATAGTTTTTGGGTTATTTTAGTGGAGGTTGTATGACCTATTGTAGTTGTTTTCGGTTGTGGTTGGTTCCCTACCTCTCTTTCATCTATCTCCTACTTTGATTTGCACCATAATTCTCCCTCATTTTCTTTACCCTTCCTTTGCTAATCCTTAATTATTTCCTAACTATGCATATTTTTTTATCTAAGTGATCTTAAGGGTTGAAGGAAGTATTTAGTAGAATTTTTCTAAGAGATGCCCAACTCGAAAATCATGCTTTAAAATATTATAAGCTTATACATATGTATATTTGTGATTTTGATGAGAGTATGGGCTTTACCTGATTTTTTTGAATCATATCATGCTTAGGCCATGTTATGATTTATTTCTATTTGTCAATCCTAATAATATATTTATTGGTCCTAATAATTATGTACATGAGTGTATAAAATTGTAATTAAGTTTTAAATAATGTGATACAGGATGAGGTTGGAATCTTTAGGTGTTTAGGGTTTGAGGTGATTCAGCCTTAGGAAATTCTTGGTGTTTTAAATTTTTTAAATTAAGGCTAACTACATAATAAAGATGTTGCTAATGTATAAAAGTGTATGTATAACATTGGCGGATTTTGGTGAAAGTTGAATATTGGGAGGATTTGTGTTATAATTAGTTAAGGGGATATTTGGTCAATTTAGTGGCTTTGTATGGAAAATAAGTATGTCTTTGTATTTGTTGATGTTCTTATATAAAAATTGATGGATAATATGCTAGAGTTATTTGAGTATGGAGTAACGCATGATATTAAAAAAAATTGAGGTATTTTGGTGAATTAGGAATATTTTGTCATTTTGGTTTATTTCAAAAAAAAAAGGTTGTGCAAGTGTTATTTAGGTTAATTAGTGATAAGCGGGATATGTGAAGTGGTTGCATTCATCATGGTTAGTAAAAGTATTAATATTATATGTGAAAATGACTTAAAATAGACTTAGAAACCTTAGGGGTATGACTAGTATTTTATGTAGGAAATTATAGAGTTTAAGTCTGATTTTTAGATATGGGGTTTACTATGATATTTTGGGATGTTGTGGTAAGTTTAGTGAATTGATGAGTCTTATGGATGGAGTTATGACATAATTGTGAATTAGGATTTTGTGAGGGCATTTTAATTTTTTCACTTGTGTATTGCCTCCTTTTGTGCCTGATGTCTTTCCTTATACATTGTATTTCTTTTATGTGATTATAACATGATTGATTTTATTTACCACAATACAAAAGTGTTTGAATAATACACAATTGTTTAAACATATTTAGTATTATTCTATATTTCATGTATTAAATTATAAGTGGTATCCTATGTGATAAGACAAGGGTAATATAAGTAAAAAGGCTACGATGATGAGTAAATCAAGTGATGTATTTCTATGTGCTAAGAATTTAATTATAAATGAATAAGAAATTAATATAATTATAGTGTAAGATCACGTAAATCTAGCCAAGTTGAACTAGTTACATGTTTTTTATTGGGTTGATGTGATACTTGAGTGCTTTAGTTGTTACGATAACCAAGCAACTTATATCCATTTATTGGTTGCTATAGTATCCATGATTTCTTGTTGTTACAATAACTAGAGTGGTCATAGATATACTCTATATTGATTATTCCATATATTTATAAGTTTATGCATACTTAAAAACTAATAGTCTAGTTTTGTGGTGCTCAGATGTATTTTCCCCTATAAGGGTTGTATTTTGTTCCATTAGATATTAATAGTGGTTCCTAGGTGTATTTTTCCATTTAAGGGTCATATTCCATTCCATTGGATATTAATAGTGGTTCCTAGGTATATTTTGCCTTAGAGGGGTCATTATGTCACAATACCATTCTACTAGTTATTAATAGTGGGGTTTTTGATCTCAAAATAACTAATTAAATGAGATATTGTGATCACCTAATTTTGAACCCTAATCTAGTTTTCTTTTGAGTCATCTCATATCATGATAATTTACACATGTATAATATCCATCTTGTCATATGAATCTTGGACCTATTGACGCACATTATTACCTTATTTGGTATGAAGCATACTGATCATCCTTTGTATGGGTATTACTCATTCCCATGAGTAACCGTTACCTTATTATTTAGGTAATTATTGAATTGATAGCTTTGATGTGAATGACTAAAATGAGTGCTTATTTGGGTTGGTATTAGTGTTTTTTATCCGAAAATTCCCTTTCTCTCTTAACTTTTACTCCTCTATTTTCTATCATATATGTTATCTACTCTTTATTTTTTAATCTTATATCATTATGAGATCAAGTTCTTTCATCACCTGATATCTAAGTACGAGTTACTTTTTAGCCTTGAACCTGACATAAGTTAGGTATAAAGAGTACCTCTTTTATGTTGAATACGGTGTAACACCCATTATTATTATTATTATTATTATTATTATTATTATATCATCATCATCATTATTATTATTGCTTCTGCTAAACAAAATTATTTAGTAGTATTTTTTTGGGCATTATAGTATCCTAATATGTTTTAGTCCTTGCAATAGTTATGTATACTCAAGGTGCATTGAGCATGAACTCCTCTTAGAAAGCCCCCTTGATATATGCAAACCACATGTGGTGGATAGGGTATCCCAAATTTGTGTGTGTTATGTTGCTATAACTTTTGCTTATAGAAAAGAAATAGGTGTAGTCACTCGAATACCTTAACAATTGAAATTATGTAGTCACATATTGAAATGATAATAATATAGTTACCTTGTATGAGTTTCATGAGTTATTATTTGTTATTATCATTATACCATGAGTTGTTTTCTAAGCATGTTTCTATGCCATGTTATTGTATTACATGTATGTGCATCATGAACCCTTATCGTTTTATAAGATAGAGTATTCTTTTACTCAATAATTCACTATATTGATACTACATTTTCATGGTCACTTCCTGGTCCCATAGACAAATGATAATTTGATGGGATATGACTCTCAACTAAAGTTGTAATACCCCGTTCTTAATTAACCTTAATTAGGAACCCTAAGTATAAATATGATATTTTATGTGTAATTAATTATTGAAATTGTTATAGGATATTTTGTGTTAAATGTATCATTTTTATGCACAATAATATTACATAATTATTTATTAGATTTATATAATTAAAATCAAATAGAAATTAGAATTTCTAAACCAATGGTTGACGAACCTAGCTCGACTTTTGATTGTCTAGAACCACGTGATTGTTGTTGCTTTGCCAAGACTAATGGTCGACCGACCTATAGGAATATGAAATATTGTTATTTTTTTATTTATTTTGGCTCCAATTTAGTTTTACCCCCCAATATTTTTATACATTTGGGTTCTTAAATTTATTTAACACATTTCCAAAAATTTTGGTAATTTTTGATATTCATTTGGCATTTTTCTTAATTAATTCATATTTAATGTTCCTCAACTAGAATTAATATAAAAAAAAATTGGGACATGGAAACTACCTTCTACCTTTCCCTAATCAAATTTCAACTTGTTTCATAATTTATTTAATTGTTTGATATTTTTCTTGAATTTATTTATTTTTAATGTATTTCTTTGTGTCCTTATTATATTTCTTGCTCTAAAACCCTATTCTCTCTCTCCTTCCCCATGAATTGGGCTACCAAAAACACCCTCCTTATCCCCCGCATAGACTTTTCACACCCCTCACCTCCCTTTGGCTTGATTTGTTTTTTTTTTCATAAACCTAACACATACCTTACCTTATCTTACACACTCGACTACCTAACCCTCATTCAAGTGTTGCACAAGTTAGATCCCCTCTTTCATTGGCCTGTATATTTCAAATAATCCCCTCCCCTTATGCCTCTTGCTTTGCTTTATTTTCATTTAGTATTTCCCCTCCTTAGCTTCTCTTATTTTTCTCTCTCATCTCTCCTTACCTTATTTGCATTTTTTTAGTGTCTTTCCCTTATTCTTAAGCCCTTAAATCAAGCCTCTCATATTCTCTTTTATTTTTGATTTATTTATTTCTCTTCTATAATTCCTCTTATCTAGCATCTATTTATTTTTAAATAAGGGTGTTAGTTTGTGGTTAATTTGTGAAGACTTTCATCTTTCCTCCTTTTTTGATACCCTATTTTCAAAGGGTGTATTCTTCCTCCCTTGGAATTTCTCAACTTTATTTTGTTATTTCATGATTAATTATTTTTAGGTTTTCTTATGGTAGTTTTTATGACTGAATGATATTCGGGAGGGCTTTGAACCTTAGGAATATTTCTCCTTTTTCTTGGGCTTAGAAATTGGTAAATCTTTTCTTCTCTTTGTATGCTAGCTTGATGCATATTTATGTGTATGATGTTATATATAAATGTCCTAAGCATGAGCCATAATTTCCCTATTATTTTATATGAACCATATCAGGGTTATTTTTACGCTAGATTAACATTTTTTTTTGCGTGAAAAAGAATTAAAAACATGTTGACATGAGTATTTTTTGATTTTTTAAATATTATATGAGACCTAGGTGATATATTCTTTTTATGTGCTTGTTGAGTGTGAATAAAATTTTATATTGATAAATAACAAGGAATTAGAACAATATATAGGTCTAGTGGACTACTTTTTCTATTACCAATTGATTTTAAAATAGAACATTACTTTGACTTATATATGGATACAACCTTAGGTTCTTCCTTATCAATTTTGGCCTAGGCCTAAATGGATTCCCAACAAGTGGTATCAAAGCTTGTTTCCAAACCTAAGAGGGTATCATAAGAATATCAAATGAAAGTTTTTAATAATCTATTGGAAATGCGAAGTTGGCCTAGATAGAGGAATAAGATTTCAAGGTAAGATAATACCCTAGTGCTTCATATAAGGTGTGTCCTCCACTAACATAGTGAATATGAGTAGTTAATTCAATTGAGCATTGTCTTCTCAACAAGGGAGGTTGTGTGTTACTCAATTTGAAATGAGGGTTGTTGGGTGTGAATAAAGTCTCACATTGATAAATAAGAGGGAATTAAACTAATATATAAAACTAGTGGCTTACTACTTCTATTATTAATTGGTTTTAGGATGGAACCTTGCTTGTGATTATATATGGATATGGTATTGGGTTCTTTTTTATCGGGGTTTTCCTAGGTTTGATTGTATACCTAACAACTTTCCAACATATTTTAAGCTCGGAAAAAGAAGTTGTGGCTGAAATATTAAAAGTTGTAAGAGTGGACAAGAAATGTTGAAATTAGTCAAACATAGCCAACCTATCTATGAATAAAGCCAAGTATGGCTAGGCTGTGTCAACCATGAATCTTCTTGACAAGTAAACCCTTTAGTTTGAATCTTTCCTACCTAATATCTAATCTTATGATTGATCTATTGCATTATTTTAGACCAAAATTGAACCCTCTCCATAATCCATAAATACATCACAAACTCAAGAACCCCAAGACATATAAACAATTAGCCTCCATCTCTTAAGCTTAGGGTTTTAATTAATTACATTCAAGATTTCGATTGAATGATGTTAATTTATGAACATTCAAGCTTTTTATTCAAATATAGTATGTTTTCTTTAATTATTAGTATGTTCTTATTCTTTTTTACCCCGATCCTTTAATTGCATTGCATGTTTTATGCTATTGTTTTTAATTATATCTAATTAATAGATTATTAACCTTTAATTAGCATTTAACAACTTGAGTTGAGAGTGATAGTTAATTCTCCATTTTAGGTTAACTAACAGAAATGGAAATTGAATGTGTTATGAGAGTAATTACATGATTTCTACAACCAAAGAGATGACAAATTAATTAATTGAATATAAACTATCATCCTTTTATTTTAATCCTTTAATTAGAAATAGTGAGATTGATGAGTGGAAATATGATTACATAGCTTAATAGATTAATTTAGCTATAGATTATCATCGACACATAGTTGGTAATTGAAAAAAAAAACAAGTAATGGTTAATTGAATTTTATAATTACATTGTTGTGAATCTGGACTCAATTGTAGCTTTTATTAATTGAATTGATCTTTGTTAGATTTTATTTATATTGTTGTAAATATTTTTATCTAGAATCCTTAATTTAGGATATTTTGTTTTATTTGATTATGATAGTGTAAACCTAATTAGAGTGATAAAGTCTTTAAGTTATCAGTTAGTCTTTGTGGGATGATAATTCGCTACTCTTAGTTTCATATATTACTTGTGATCAATTTAATTATTGATAGGTATATTTTACCAACATTAGGTTTTTGGAACTATTCTCAAGGACTAATTTAAAAGCCCTAAACCCAAAATTTAAATATTGATCGAGGAAATTTTTTACTTTTTATATTTATTATCTTATTTTCTTGGTTTACTTGATTCTCTTAGTCTTTAGTATTCTTGTAGTATTGCAAGTAGCTAGTACATGACCAAGAGTAATCCTAGTGAACTAGTAGCTTTGGATTGAGAGATTGAGAGAAATTTTCATAAGTTAAATGCACATTTGATACTTTTTATAGTTGTGAAGAAATGAAATTAGAAAATAGTTGAAGGGGAGATAAATTTGCAACATTAAGATGAGATATCCTTAAGAAACTATACCACCCCTTGTAAAATGAATTCTAGATCAAGCATTAGAAAACTAGCAATTGAAGTGCATAATTTCAAGATCATGTCTTCTATTACCAAGATGATACAAACTTTGGTCCAATTTGGTGGTACCTGATGATGACCCTCATATTCACATTGCCTATTTATTAAAATTTGTGATATTTTTAAATTGAATGGTGTTTCTAGTTATGTTATTAGGCTTAGTTTGTGCCCATTTTTATTATGTGATAAGGTTAAGAGTTGGTTAAATTCTATGGCACCAGGTTTTGTTTCAACCTAGGACGATTTGGTGAAGTTATTATAGTATAAATTCTTTCCACCTTAATTTTTTTTAAATAAATAAATGATATCATCATTTTTGTGCAAAATAACTTGGAATCACTATATGATGTATGGAAACTATTAACGAAATTTCCGCATCATGGCTTGCTTATATGGTAAAAATTTAACCTTTTTATAATGGTATATTTGTTCCTAACTATTCTATGCTAGATACAACTGTAGCTGGTACTATTATAAATAATACTCTGAGCAAGTTTATGACATTATTTAGGAATTAACCTCTAATTTTCATTAATAACATTTCAAACATGATTGGGTATAAAGGAATGTGAGAATTGATTTGATAGATGCCATCACAACGTTATAATCTAAGATGTATTTAATTACTAAGAAATTAGACAATTTAAGTGGTGTTTTATGTATGTAGGTTCAAGTAAACAAACCCATTTGCAACTTATGTGTTGAACCACATGTTAACACCGAGTTTCAAGTAGGTAATATTTTCCTTCCATCTCTTGATCAAGTTACTTATGATGCTAAAAATGTTGGCAGACAAAATAATCCATATTCAAAAATATATAATCTAAGGTGGAGGAACCATTAAAAATTCAAGTGGAGGAATGATAACCCGACAATGCCCCTGGATTGCAACTGCATATACCTATGCCACTAGATCCACTACTACCTCAAAACCATAGAAACTTTCCTTAGAAGAGATGATTACCATATTCATAAGCACTACTGAAACACATTTGCAAAATAATAGGCCTCAATTGAGAACATGGAAGCAAAAATTGGATAATTGGCTATAATTTTTGGAAGGACGTCTAACATCTTGCCAAGTGACACAAAGAAAAATCCAAAAGAGCAAGTTAATGCTATAAATTTAAGGAGTGTGAAGACAATACTTGAACTACAACTTCAAGAGGCAAAGAAAGAATAGGAGAAAAATCCAAAAGCATTGTCTAAGTAATAAGTAGAAATAACTAATGGCCCAACACAAGAGGTAAATCCCTATGTTCACCCTCCATTTCTTAGTAGAATATTCCAAAGTAAACTAGGTGTATAATTTTCTATTTTTTTATATTTTGAAAAAAGTGCATATTAATTTTCAATGTATTGATATCGTGAGATAAATTTATAGCTATGCTAAATTTCTCAAGGGCATTCTTACTCATAAAAGGAAATTTTATGATTGTGATAGCATTATTTTAAATGAGGAGTGCTATGATATTTTGCAAAATAAATTACCTCATAAAGTGAAAGATCCATAATGTTTTTCTATTCCTTGTGTGATTGAAAATTTAAAATTTGACTAGGTGCTAGAATAAATTTGATGCATTTTTATATCTTTAAGCACCAGGGTTTAAGAGAGTCAAAACCCACTCATCAATTAGTTTACTGACCTATAAATAATCCTAGAGGCATAATAGAGGATGCTTTGCTAAAATTAGACAAATTTAGACTTCATGTTAGTTTTTTTGTGCTTGATATCAAAGAGGATGATATGACTCCTCTTATTTTTGGAAGACCATTCTTAGCTATAGGAATGTTTTTAGTTGATGTCCTTAAGGGTTAATTGATTCTTAAATTTCAAGGTGAGGAAGTTAAATTTAATGCCTCTAAAAGCATGAGACAACTGAATGAGGATAACACTTTTTAATAATAATGATATATTGGATGGTGTGGCTAATGATTGCGGTAAAGAAAGTGCAGTGCAAGATCCTCAATAATGATGTTTGGTGTGCTCTCATGAGAATGAAGATAAATGATTCAAAATGATTCAAAGTGATTCAATCCAAAGTATGTTTAAAGTTAACCATGAAAGAGCCAATCAAGGAAGATGTATCTAAATTAGTTGATGTTGATGTATGATTAATTACTCTTTTGATAAGGGTAATGATGAATTGTTACCATCTAGAGATATTACGGTATTGTATACTAGAATTGACTTTAGAAAATTTTATAGGCATTGATTATAGAGGAATGAGGGTGGTGAGGTTACTAATCCCAATGCTATAATGGATTTATTATATCCTTGTTAAACAAGACTGTAGTCAAGGTAATGACTATAAATAAATGCTTATTGGGAGGGAATCCAAGATTATTATGTGTTTCTTTTTAGTATTTTTATTAATGTGCTATTTAAAAAGTAGGACAATCTAAAATCTACAAATGCATAGCAATTTAACATGTTTACAAATGAATTATAGGGCATATGAACTTAGACAATATAAGGATTATAGCTATGAGGAGCTAAAGGTGGGAAGAATAACATATAAAAATTTCAAGCTGAATGAAAAGTCTGTTAGGTGACATAAGATGGGGTCGTATTTCACAACATAGGTCATGTAAACTTAGAAACATGGACCTCTACCCAAATCTTTTTATACAATTCTCTTCACTTATTTAGTGCCTTGTGTATATTCTCACTTGTACAAAATTGTCATTTTTCTTTCACTCTTCTATACTGAGTAATATGTTATTCATTTTTCCCTTATCATTTTTTATTATATGGGGTTTTTTTTGTATATTGGGGATAATGTCTGTAATAAGTTTGGGGGAGTCTTGTTTTATTTTAGTGCCTCAATAATTTTCTATGTATATATTTATTCATTTTATTATTCCCATTTACTTATTTTGAGTGTTTTGCATGATGTCTGCTTAGTTGATTCTTAGGAGCCCATAACTAGGCAAAGATGACCATAACTTTGAAATTTAACTAAAAATGGATCACAACATTGATATTAGGTCAAATGAAGGTTTTTTGTGATAATTTTGATGTAGGGAACACATATTTATGTGATTAGATATGAATGAAATAAGAACATTTATGGTTTTCTAACCAACAATATGGCACATTGAGATTTATCATGATCTATTGTGAGGTTTTAAGCTATATATGCCTGCTTTTTTTTTGAGCATTTTCATATAAAATAATCTATAATTTATTAGTTTAATTTTTATTTGTAAAATTCATATACACTAAGTTTCTATAATCAAATTATTTGTCATAGCTCTTGTAATGAACTATAGAGATTACTAACACTTGTTCATGTGTTAATTGAAGATTTTGAGTAATAACCCCCTAATTGAGAAAGTGATAAACACAATTTAGGATTTACTTCCATATAATCAAATAGCCTTCTATCCCATTTTTGTTTACACAAGATGTGCATCCCCTAGTTAACTCCTTTGAGACTTTTACATTGACCCTTATTATTTTCATCACCTACATTATAAAGCTCAAACACATACCTATCCTTGTTTTAGAATCTAGTATATATATTTATGAGGCTTATACATGTGATTTAAGGTTACAAGGGAACGAGGTGTTAGAGATCATCGAAAAGAATAAATGTGTGGGAGGCAAGTGGAAAAAAATGAAAGAGTAAAAAAGAAAGGAAGAGAAAATGACTTGAGGCACTGATGTGGAAAGTAAGGGTGGATTGATCAACCACTAAATATTTGTGCCAAGTATAATAAAGTATAAAATTCACTTAGAGAAAAGAAAATAAATTAGAAAAATAAAAAAATATAGCTTTTCTCCTTTTATGTGGTTTTAAAGAGAAGTGGTGTAGGCTCAACATGAAAATATTTATCCTTTATGGTGTTATGTTATATCATGTGGCAATACCTTAAGAAATTTAAATGTAAATCAAAATTCTCTTTACATCATCATGACTCTAATAAATTTTAGGATATTTATTAAATCATTTTTCCCTTTTATTCATTAAAACCTTAAAACTAACCCCATTAAAACCATTTTGAAGCCTTATTTGACTCTTGAAATGGACAACCTTGATTTTTTTTATAGATTATTCACATGAGTCAAGCATATAGTTTATTTAACTTGATAAGTATTTGATATCTTTCATTTATGATTTTTATCAATAAAAATATAAGCTCTCTTTATTTATATATTTAAGTTGCTTGTTTTTTTGGGTCCTCTTATCTCACATTTCTAAGTGTGTTTACACATATGTAGTCATAAATATGAGAGAGAGAGTAAACAAAAGAGGATATATATATTTATGATGATAGATCTTGATTTGACTAAGGTGTGGTTAGGGCTTCAACAATTATTATTGCTTTGTTCATGTTTGTTTTCTTTATATATGACCCATATGTTGAAATTAACCCTTTGAATTTTATGGTATTAAATCTTGGTTGAGTGATAATCTTGATGTTATAAAAGTATAAGATCATGAGACAACACTGGTTAAGGGTGCTAGAGTTGTGTTTTTCTTTTTATATGTGATTTTGTCGATTCATAACATATAAAACCCTAAATCCTCTAAGGGAAAATTAGGATTCGAAAGATTTTTTTCACATGATAAGTACAATTATGAGACTTATGATAGTGGTTAGATAATTTTACATTCATTCTTTTTTTTTGCTCTGATTCATACCTTGGTAGAGGACAAACAAGAAACTAACTATGGGGGTATTGATGTATGCTATTATTACATGGTTTTGGTTTCTTATATATTTATGCAAGTTTTTTTATACAAATTCATGCCATATTCTATTCTTTATATGCATTTTGTTTGATTTATAGTTTCTTGGCTAATTGTTACATGTTTATATTATTTTAAGGCCAAATGGATCAAAAACTCAATAAAAAAGGAGGATTGTGGATTTCATTGGCATAAATAAGTCAAGTTGGGTGATAATTACTCTTTTTAGATCAATTATACAAAAAGGTACTAAAAGAAGGCACTTTGGAGAGAAATATAAGCAAGAGTGGGTTGAGAATGCACTGTTCACCAAGAGCAAGAATGTATAGCTAAGAAGAATCAAAATTTTGAGCATTATCTATTCATAATTTGGATAAAATGTTATATAAGAAATTTTTAGATATATTTATTAAATATCCAACACATTTTGAATCATCTCATTTTGAGCTTGAAAGAAGAAATTATGGATAAAATATCAAAAGTTGTCAAAGTGGATAAGAAATGCTAAAATTAGCCAAACATGAATATCCTAATTATGCATAGATCCAAACACAACCAAGAAATTTTGTAACATAGAAACCAACTTAAAAAAGACTAAGGTAACCAAAAATCAACATTTGTACTCTAAGAAGCCTTGCCACATCTAATAAAGAGGTAAGAAACTTGACATTAAGGGGCATGAAATAAGAAATAAAATGATAAAGATTCAACCACCAAAGAAGAAGCTCCGTGATCATCTTAGCTTAGGTGAAAGAGGATTTTGTTAATGGAGGAGTAAAGGAATAAGGAATAGGTTTGACATAGGGCTACAACATAGTAGTGCAATCTAAGTAATTCTTCACTATACAACCTCTTAGGACGATTTCCCCCATTTTATATATTTTTCTTTTTAGTTTCCTTTATGAGTGGCTAGATCTTTTTTGGGATGAAGTATGAACTCGCTATAATGTTGTGATAATATATAAAATTGGCTTTTGATTTAGGAGCATCTCAAGCTCAATCTCATTATTACTCTTCTAAGGATGAAGACCAAGAATTAGTATAATTAGAGATAGAACCAATTGTTCTTAAAAATCTTAATGTTTCTAAGGCTTTGTTAAGTAATTCTTGCAGGTATTATATATGTTTGCAAGAAGATCAAATTATAAAAAATATTTGATGTAAAAGATAATGGAATTACAAGGATTACAAATTTACATAGAGGACAAGGCTATAAGACACAAAGTTTGATTACATTTGTTAATTCAATGTATTACGTATTTAGAGTTTATGTGGCTTTATTTTTTTATTATATACTTTGTAATGTTTATAAATTATCATTGTACTATATATATATATATTAGTACCGTGAATAGGGTTTAACTTTTGTTAATAAGGCCAGTTATGTGGGCTTATTAATGAAAGGTTAGTATGTGTACATGTATATACATAAGTTATTGTACGTTGAAACATATAGAATAACATAAATTGAATTTTAAAATTGACAAAAGAAAGAGAGTTTCGATCATCTTCTTCTTCAAGTGAGAGTCTTGGAGAGTTGTATATTGTTCTCTAGATAAGTAGGAGATTTATCTATTGAATTTAATTGATCTTGGATTAGATCAACACCATACTTCCGAATCCATCAAGTGCAACACAAGATTCAAATTGAAAGTTCAAGTGTTTTATGAAGATTTTGCAACTTGTAATCCCAAATAAAAGTTCTTCATTGTAGAATATTATTTTTTTTATGATCTTCCACATCAAATTTGGTATCAAATATGGCTTTTGGTGATAACATTACAAGTGAAAATCTGATACTAAGCTTCGACATCAACAAACACCATCATTGAAGTTATAGTAAAATTCTTGATTCTTCTTGATTGAATTATTTGAATCTTGATGAATGTATTATGAATCTTGATAGTATTTGCATGTCTTTATGTCTTATCTATATGGAATAGATTATTGCTGCATGAATGTTGAAAAAAATCTTAAAGGAATGTGAGAAAAGAATCGACATAAGATAAGGAAATTTTGGTCAAATGATTTCAAGAATCGTGTGCATGTAGTGTGTGTATTCTTTTAGAATTAATAACATTCAAATTTTTTGCATGAAATTTTACATGTTTAATATGTATTGTGTACTGTTTAATCATATGTGGCGATCATAATTTAGTGGTAGAATCGACTAAGTAAAGTTGTGAATGTAACATTGCTTAGTTGATGTAGAGTTTGACTGAGTGAATACATGTTGTTGCTCGTCTTGAGATGATGTGTTTTGAAGTGTTGTGGTAGAATTTTTGTGCTTATTAATTGAGTATAGAATAAGTGCAGATTGGATTGTTATATTTCCTTTCATCAATTTACACTTGAGACAGTCGAATGCATGCATGAAATTTTGTGAGGTTTGTCAAATAATATGTTAATAAACTTGTTGAATTCTATATCAAAAACTTAGCAAGATAAGTGTTAAGTGTGCTCATTTAATTGTGTGTTTAGTATATTTGATTGCTTGTTATGTGTTTGATTCATTAGAATCAAAATTTTGTGCAAGAATTGACCAAGAACTAGAGGGTGACATTAAGTTGATTTGGTTTTATTAACAAAAACCCTAAGTCTTATATTCTAGTGTGGCTTAGTGTAGTGGTAGTCAAAACTATGGAAGGGGAACCAAATTTTAAAAAAATCTTTGAGACTTCAAAAAATCTCAGCCAATATAGATGCAACTAATTCTCAACTCAGGAAAATTCCTACAATTCAAACATAATTGCAAATATTATAATCTAGATTTTCCAAACAAGAATCGGTCCAAAATATCCAAAAACAAAGGAAGTTCTATGGAGATCGAATGGGAAGTGCAATAAAAGCAATTAATCTAGCAAGGGGAAGATATCTAAACTCACGAGTAGACCATGATGAAGAGTTAATAGGTAGTGGAAGTAAATGAAAATTTCATGACCATCAACCAAAGTATCATAAACAAGAAGGTAAAGTCATTAAACTTGTTCTTCCTAGTTTTGATGGGAAACTTGATGTTGATTTATTTTTTGAGTGCTTATATGGGGGAGATGATATATTTGAATTCAAGTCCACTAATCCTTATGCCAAGCAAAGTGCTTCATCTACAAAGTATTAGTCAAATACTCAAGCTATAAAGTATTGGATGGGTACTTCAAACTCTACAAGTGTTGATAAAAAGCAAGAACCTACTCAAGAAGAGAAAGGTAAGAATAAATTTAATGAAGTCTCTACAAGGTAATGTTTTAAACGCCTAGGATTTGGATACTTTGCTCGTGAATGTCTCAACCAAAGATTATTATCTATACAAGAAATCAAAGCTATGGAAACTGCTGAAGAAGAAACTAAATTTGAGCCTATTGAAGAAATTTTTAGTGAGTCAGAGGAGGAAGAAAATGCTTGTTATATATTAGAAAGAGTACTTCAAGTCCAACCTAGTGAGCAACCTAATCAATGAAAAAAGATACTCAAGACTAATGGAAGAGTGGGACATATAGTTTGTCAAGTTATCATAAATAGTAGATCTTTTATGAATGTAGTTAATGAGAAAATGGTGAAGGATTTGGGATTAAAGACTATGCCACATCCAAAGCCTTATTCTATTGAATGGTTGAATAAGGAAAAGGGATTCAAGGTAACCAAACAAACTCTAATCTCATTTTTAATTGGTAATTATCATGATAATGTGCTCTATTGTATTTTACCTATGGATGCATGTGAAATCTTGATAGGTAGACCGTGATAGTATGATAGAAATGCTATTCATAATGATATTACTGATGAATATCTAGTTGAGAAGGATAAGAACAAGCATAAACTTAAACCTTCTAAATGTGATAATGAGAACATAGCCGAGAATAAAAAAGAGTTTATTATTATATGAAAAGGCTATGGTCAAATGTATTAAAGAAGAAGGAAGTTGCTATGCTATGATTATAAAGGAATCCCTAAAAGGGGATACAAATAACAATAATCCTTAATTACTTATAAAAAAAATAATCCTTAGTTAAATGAACTTATTAATGAGTATCATGATACTTTTTCTGATGATTTACCACCTAAGAGAGGAATAGAACATTTTATAGATTTAATACCTGGTGCATCTGTACCTAATCAACTTTCATATCGATGTAATTCAAAAGAGGATAAGGAATTATAGAAACAAATACAAGAATTCATAGGAAAAGGGTATGTGAGGGAAATCATGAATCCATATTCTGTGCTTACATTACTTATCCCTAAAAAAGATGGTATGTGGCACATATGTATGAACAACATAACTATCAAATATAGATTTCCTATGCCAAGATTAGATGACATGTTAGTTAATTTATGTGGAGCACAGGTATTATGTAAAATTGATCTAAGGAGCGGATATTATCAAATGAGGATAAGAGAAGGGGATGAATGGAAAACTGCATTTAAAATAAAATAGTCTTTATGAATGGATTGTGATGCCTTTTGGTTTATGTAATGCACCTAGTTCATTTATGAGGCTAATGAATGAAGTTCTTCAACCTTCTTCGAAGTTTCATTGTGGTATACTTAGACAATATACTTGTGTATAGTAGAAATGAGCATGATCATATTATTCATTTAAGGAAGTTATTTGATAAATTAAGGGAACTAAACTCTATGGAAAAATGGATAAATGTGATTTTGTGCTTTTGAGTATTATTTTCCTTGGATATATTATGAGTAGTGAAGGTATTAAAGTGGATCCCAAAAATATTCAAGCTATTAAATATTGGATAATACCCAAAGATATTCATGAGGTGAGGAGTTTTCATGGTTTGACAAGTTTTTATAGAGGATTCATCAAGAATTTTTCAACTATTATCACACTAATAAAATAATTTATGAAGAAAGATGAATTTAATTGGCGTGAGGATATAACTAAAGCCTTCCAAACTTTGAAAGACAAGCTATACAATGCATTGGTATCATCTTTACTTAACTTTGATACAAGAAAGCGGGCCATTACATTATTTAGTGAGAAATTATATGGGGCAAAATTAAAGTATTCAACATATGATAATGACATCATAATAAGTATAGAAACATGGAGCCATTATTTGAGACCTAAGCCATTTGTTTTACATTCAGACCATGAAAGTTTAAAATATTTACATAGGCAAAAGAAGATTAGTCCTAGGCATGCCAAATGGGTTAGTTTCTTACAATCCTTTGTGTTTTCTGTCAAACATTTTAATGGTAAGGAAAATGTCGTGATAGGTAATTTATCTAGAAGATCCGTGATATTAGTTATGTTGGATGTTAAATTGTTAGGTTTTGAAATGTTAAAGGAATTATATGCTGAAGATGAAGATTTTGTTGACATATATAATACATGTAAAAAGGATAGTAGCTATGGTAATTATGTGCTACACGATGAATTTCTTTTTCAAACTTAATAAGTTTTGTATACCTCTTTCTAGTGTGTGTGACTTAATTGTTAAAGAATTATATGAGGGGGGTATAGCTGGTCATTTTGGTATTCATAAGACCATGGAAATATTACAAGAAAACTTTTACTAGCCACAAATGATAAAATTAGTACAACCTATTAATGGGAGATGTGTGATTTGTTGTAACACCTCCGAAATTCACTAATGAAAATTTTCATTTTATTAAAAGAAATAGTGGAAGAAAAATATCAAACTGTGAATTTTGGAGATATTACCGCCACACTTAGTACCGAACCGGTTCACTCTTACTGATTCAGTACCAAGTGTTAAGGCTAAAAGTGTAAAATAAAATTTACGAGAACTCAAACCATAATTAAATCAGAGTATCATAGTAAACACTTTACAAGAATAGAATCCACCAATGGTGGTTACAAAAATATAGATTACATTTAAATTAGGGGTTAAAAGAGAAAGAATGAAACCCTAAAAGTCTAGATAACTTCCTTACACTCTTTCTTGTTGCCCACTTGAATATCACCTGAAAATGGACCTGCAAGGGACACTGCCCATTGAATAGGTAGGGGCCCCAAGAATGGAACCCTTTAGTACTATGGTACTGAGTAACCCTTTAAAACACACTTAAAGGCAAGTCCGCAATACAACACATGATACAACACGATATACATATATAATGAAAGGTGCTTACATAATATTCACATTCGTACATTTACATACTTAACAAGTCCATCAAATATAAATAGGTCAAACGTATAATCAATACTTCTTGGCCTTAAGCCATTAGTCCATTAATCTATCATCTCTCGGATTATAATATATCAATGTGAGTGCAGGAACCCTATTATTATAGCCGGTGGACTAGAATACATACATGACAGAATGCTCCTGACCACTATTATTCGCTGGTGGACCGGTCTTCAGGGCAGAATGCTCCTGGCCACTATTATTCGCAGGTGGATCGGTCTGGCCCCAACTCACATGGTGTTCCACTGTAAGTAAATATTATTTTCCATGATTAAATCATGTGTGTGTGTGTGAGTACGAGAACCCCACTATTATAGCCGATGGACCAGAATACGTACAGGGTAGAATGCTCCTAACCACTATTATTCATCGGTGGACCGATCTCCAGGGCAGAATGCTCCTGGCCACTATTATTCGCCAGTGGACTGGTCTGGCCTTGACTTACATGTCTTTCACCTTCACGCTTAGTGTTTTCCCTTTTAATCATTACATCAATATCAATTCATTTGCCTTGAAGGGGAGATCAAGATCTCAGGACACAAAGGTACACCAGTTGCACTAGTTCATACAGGCTACTCAGTACCCTTCAACTATCAACCTAGGGACACTGAGATACCCTAGTCGTACTGGCACATACAGCTAACTTAGTACCCTACCGACAAGGACACCTAATCCATAAGTGTAACACCCCAAAATTCACTACTTTTTTTTAAAAAGCGGAAGTAATTAAATTAGAAACACTGAAAACCTGTGAATTCTGGAAATGTTACCGCCACACTTAGTACCAGACCGGTTCTCTCCGACCGTTTCTCTCCGACCGTTCCAATACCAAGTGCTAAGGCTAAGAAAAGAAATAATCAATACAATCCAATTTCCAAATAAGCATTAAACGGTTGTAAAACAAAATCAGAGTACGCATCAAGAAATGTAATTCATTTCCAAAAAAGAATTAAACTTACAACCGATAAAAGGTTCATTAAAATACTCAATCGAGTAATGAATCAGAAAATGGTAAATACTATACCAAAGAAATAACAAAAGGAATGAAATCGCGTAAAGAATGAATACGGCCACAACACTCTCGAACTTCGAGCCAAACACGCTCAACACTCAGCCCCAACTGATATCTCGCCCACCTGCACAAATTCAGAAGGCATACTACTCGTGGGAATGAGCAGCACCCATGAAAAGGGTGATCAGTACGCTACGTACTGAGTAAGGTAACCGAGCACTAAGGCCAACACACAAGCGCATAATCCATGCAGATTAATAACAAGGCATAATCCAACATAACAATATAAAGGTATATGAACCATTCAGGTAAAAGTACAAAGGCCCAATCATAGTCCAGATTAATTATTTAATTAATCTCTTATCAGAATCCAATTCACACCATGCCTTTTATCAATCCATGCAAGCAGAGGAACACCCCACTATTATAACCGGTGGGCCGGTCACAATAGAGCATCATGCCCTAACCACTATTATTACCTGTGGATCGGTCACAATAGAGCATCATGCCCTAACCACTATTATTACCGGTGGATCGGTCACACATAGGGTAGCAACCCTAACCACTATTCCTAACCGGTGGATCGGTTTGGTTCCTCCTCGCATGGTGTTCCACTATAAGTAATTAGTATCTTTTAAGAGCTTTAACGATACTGGTTTGTGTTTATTGAGCTCGAGTCACCCCACTATTATTACCGGTGGGCCGGTCACATATAGGACCTCATGTCCTAACCACTATTATAACCGGTGGATCGGTCGCACATAGGACTACGCGTCCTAACCACTATTCCTGACCGGTGGATCGGTTTGGACTCGGCTCAATAATCTTCCACTTTAAAAGATTAGTGTCTTAAATATCTTATTCAAAGGCTTTCACCATGGACATGCACGAATCATAAATCACCAATTCCATATTCATCATCATCTTTAATCACCACATACACATATGCTACCACCAAACCCTAGACATGCATGGATCGCTCCCTTTATACTTATCCTCCAATTCTACTTCACATCTCACTCTAGGGTTTTATCCCGAAACCCTAATTTAGGCCTTAACATCCCCTCTTACTCCACCTCACATCACCCAAATCATTTTAACACTCCACACACCACAAATCATCGATTCCATTCTCATAATTACACCTTAATCACCAAACACACATGCTATAACAAAAACCTTAAGCAGCCACATCAAACCCTAATCAACCACCACAAACCATAATTAACCACTCCAAACCTTATTTAACCATAAAAACCATAATTAGCCATTCCAAACCTTAATTAACCACAACAAACCACAATTAATCATTCCAGACCCTAATTCAATCTCCTCCGTACCCTTAATTTGCTCCACGTGCTATTTTTCATCCCAAGTGCTCAAACACCCAAACAACACTTACATTACCTTCCTTACATCCCAAATTAACTTTCCACACGTAAATTTCATACCCATGCAGACATTAATCTCCCCATACAAACCTTCGAACCTTTTTCATGCAAACCCTAAAATTCCATGTGAAACCCTAATTTCAACCATGCAAACATTAACCATTATGTAAAACCCAAAATCTCATCATACAAAACCCTAAATTCAATCCACATAACGCAAAGATTCATTCATACCAAACCCTAGATTCAAACCATATACAACCCAAAGATTCATTCACACAAAAGCCTAAATTCAATCCATACCAACACAAAGATTCAAATCATATAAAACCCAAAGATTTTTCCACATAATACAATTGATTAGATTCTCCCCTTTCATAACCACAAATTATATTCTCCCATACAAGACTATAAGTTAGATTCTCCCACATAAAATCATAAATTAGAATCTCCCAAGCAAAACCATAATTTGGATTAATTGGATTCCCCCAAACAAGTCATAAATTAGATTCTCCCAATCCAATCATAAATTAGGTTCTCCCATATAATATCATAATTTAGATTCTCCCAAATAACATCATAAATTCAATTCTCCCATATAGCATCATAAATTATATTCTTTCCCACAAAATCATACAAAACCATAAATTAAACTTCCCTATATAAAACCATAAATTATATTCTCCATACAAAACCTCAAAAATCATAAATCAGATTCTCATATATGAAACCCTAAAATTCTCCATTTTATTCCTCTACTCATGAATCAATGGAATACTTAGGTCAACTCACATCCCTTAATCAACTTCTTTCTCCATCCTCCTTTTCATCCTTTTTCCCACATAAAATCATATCCACATCCTCACATGCATGTCTTATAGGGTCATACACAAATAATACACATGCCATACGAAAACATACTTCAACTCCACGTCATATCATATACGGCATAATTAATAATCATAAACATAGAATGCATAGCATATGAATCACACAATACACATTAGCACATAAAAGGCCTTAGCACCCCTTACCTGAAACGACACCGGTCTCGGAGCACGTTCCTACGCCTCCTTAGGGCTTTGACCAATTAATAACATACTAATAAAATAACCTTAACAAAATTCTAACTTTGCTAAAGACATAAAAATAATAGAGATATTATAAACCTTGGTAATATAGGACTAAAGACTTTACCCTAATAATAATAATGATACTAATATAATAATATCAAAATAATAAAGATAATGATAATATTATTATTAATGGTTATAAGAACAATAGAGATAATAATACTCAAATAAATAAGTGCAAATGTTAATACAAAATTAGGGCCTAAGATTTTCCATAATAAATAATAAAACGTTAATAATAATTATTCTAATAATTATAATATTAATAATAATAAGAAGAAGAAGAATGATAATAATCCCATAATAATTCAATTAATAACTTAAAATTCGAAACTAACAATAAAATTATTTTATTACCACTCTCCACCCTGCAAGTACAATTCAGCATAAATTTTACATCAAATAATAATAAAACATATTAAGAATATAAATATTAAGAATAATAATAATGGTATTTACAAATATTTGAAATAAATTAAATCAAGGCTTATAATAATATGGAAAATGGTTGAGAGGGTCTAGGGCTCAACCTTTAGCTGGTGGGGATAGGTGGCACCGGCGGTGGTTCACGGCGGCGGCGGCGGTGGCCGGAAAAATAGAAGAACAAAGAGAAAGATGGATGTTGGGAAAAAGATAGGGAGAATTGAGGTGATATAAGAGGTGTTTATTGTTGCCCAGGAGGAGAGGGACAAAATGATGGTGGTGGTGCAGCTAAAGGTGGCGGCGCACGGCGGCGGAAGGCGGTTTAAGGCTTCGGGCTCAAAATTCCGACGAAACGAGCATCCAACTTTGCATGATTATTGAGGCTCGTACAAGAAGAATCGAGAGGTGTAAACAGTTTAGTTAACTAGAGGGTGTTGCAAGGAAGAATTTGGAATGCGGAGGTGGCGCTGAAGTTGGCTAACGGAGGTGGAAGAGGCGTCTAAAGTCTCGATGATGGCAGCCCTCGCCGAGGATTTCGGGGAAGAAAAATCTTCCACAACTCCTACAATCAGGCTATATATAGATGTTGGAATGGATAATGAGGAGCTGGAGGTCGACATGGAAGTTTTAAATGCAAGAATTTGGGCAGCCGGCGGCGGAAAACGGTCGGGTATCGTTTGGGTTGGTTCGATGGTTCGCAACGTTGGGGAGAAGAAACGGGCGAGATTTAACGCACGAAAATTATGCCAATTTATTCCTGGAGTTAAGAGGAAGACAATGAGACAAGAAACGGCCGGTATTATTCACCGTAACCAGAGATGCCATTGATGGGTCAGGAGCTTGCGTCGCAGCGACGGAGGAGGAGGGAGGAAGAAGGAAGAAGAAAGGGAGGCAGGCCGATCGACCGGGAAAAGAAAAGAAAAGGGGAAGAACCGGGCCGGTCGACGCGGGCGGTAGGCGTTAAATGAAACGACGAGCTTCAGCGAAAAATGATGCAAAACGCGGCGCTGAACGGGGCGGAAGGAGGACGTCGCGCGTTCGCGGGCTGGGCTGAGGGAAAGGAAGAAGGGGAAAAAGATTGGGCCGCGGGAGAGGGCAGCCCAAACGGGGAAAAAGAAGAGGAAAAAGAAAAGAAGAAAAAGAAAGAAAAAGAAAAGGAAAAGGAAGAAAGAAAAAGAAAAAGGGAAAAAGGAAAGGAGAAAAAAAAAATAGATTAGGGCCAATTAAATTAATCTAAATATTTAGGATATTTAAAAATAATAATATTTAAATAAAATAATATTTAAATCCCTTTTTAGGATAAATTAGGATTTTTAAAAGGTTTTCCATAAATTCCATTTTAATTAGCAAAATACCCTAATTTTCTTCCATTAATTTATTTATAAAATTAACGTTAATTTAAAACTATTTTCTCCTTCTTGTTTTAAATAAAATAATTTATTTAATTAATTTCCAAAATAATATATTTAATTATCCAAAATACCAAAATTTCTCTAATAAAAATACTTACAAAATTCTTCTTAATTTTTCCTAATGAATTCCTTTTTATTTTAATAAAATTAATTTATTTAAATAATGTTTCTAATAAAATATCATTTAAATATAATTTATAAAATTAGAAATTTTCGGGGCATTTCAATAAGTATGTATACGCCCTAAGTAGGTCTGTAGAGCTAGATAGAGTAAGATGTAGGGCCTGTCTGAGGCACTAAGGCACACCAACAAATACGAGAATCACAGTGGGCTAAACCATGTCTTCAGGGTAGAACCCCTAAAGAGCCACCATTCCCAATCTCGAGGTTTTTCACTTTACGTATTAGTGTCTTAATTAAGGTGATCATGAAAAGCACATCAATCAGATACATATTCACTTTCAATCGTTCTGATATCATTTGGTATTCCTTAGTTATACGGTTATCTAAGATAACATAGAGGAATAATTAAGGCCATCATAATCTCATCCAATTTCGATTTAATATTCATTCTCATGATACTTACTAATTGTCAAATACCATTATCTTACTATTCAGTGTTACTTGAGTCTTGTTACAAACTCCGTTATCACAATGACATATTAGATATAAATTACTGATTTACCCCTTCCTTGTATAATTATAAAGTCATCCCTTCCTTACTTGCCAATTTTCCATATTATCCTTCATGTTGCATAATTACTAACTTACCCCTTGCTTAGTTTAGGTTACCAAGTTATCTCCCACACTTATTAGGTTACCAATCACCCTTCAAAATTGTTACACTTGTCATATTTCCATTCGGTTGGTTATATTACTAAATTGCCCTTCTCCTTTGTTATAATTACCAAATTGCCCTTTAGTTGGTCAAATTACCAAATTGCTCTTTTCTATTATCATAATTACCAAACTACCCTTTTGTTGGTAAAATTACCAAATTGCCCTTATCTATTATCTTAATTACCATTCTGCCCTTCTCTATTATCTTAATTACCATATTACCCTTCTCCATGATCATATTACCATTTTACCCTTTACTTCTAAATTACCACAATACCCTTAACTTCCAAATTTACCATTTTACCCTTTACTTCTAAAATTACCATTTTACCCTTTACTTACAAATTATCATTTTGCCCTTCCCTTTCAAAATTACCATAATATCCTTTTACTTACAAATTACCATTTCATCCTTCTCTTTCAAATTACCATAATACCCTTTCACTTACAAATTATCACTTTACCCTTCTCTTCCAAAATTACCATAATACCCCTTTCACTTACAAATTACTATTTTATCCTTCTCTTTCAAAATTACCATAACACTCTTTTACTTATAAATTACCATTTTTCCCTTCTCTTCCAAAATTACCACTTTGATTAAGTTATCAACACTACATGAATATTAATATAAATACTCCATTCTCATCATCTAACTCCAACAACTATTATATTTCATATAATATTCCTCAACACCCACACATATTAGGCCACATTTTTGCATAATACATATTACTAAAATGCCTTTAGGGCTCATAACAATAGTATTCATGCATCAATGGTTACAACAACATAACATAACATGGATAAGTAATTAACACATTCTCGAGTAACAAATCTCTTTCCTTAAGCATTTCTTCCATACATGGCCTATAAAGTAGCATGCTTTCCTTTTTATCAATCAATACGAGAAACTACATACATTATATTAAACAACATATATCAAGGATAATAATATATTAAAAATCCTAATGTTCTAACATATGTTTATCCATAGGTTTAAGTGGGGTTTAACGATTACCTTAATTCTTACAAAAATTGAACATTACTAGTACCTCGATTACAGATTCAAGCTTTGATTAGCAAAACCAATACCTAAAATTAATATCAATACTTATCATATTAGAAATGAGAAAACCAAAGCATAAGACTTTACAAAACTTAATTGATGAAATACTTAACTTAAATATTATTATACCTTAAAACTTATTAACCAAAATAGACCAAGGCATGCAACAACTCATACTACTCATGCAGTATGATTTGCATGCAAAACAAGAGGGGTAATGGCTCGATATGGCATAAGGGGAAGAAGAGGGAGTCAATTTTGGGTTCGGGTTTTGGGGCTAGGAAAGAAGATAGATGGAGGAGGATTTAGGGAAAGGGAACAGTGTAGGGGTAAAGAGGGGGTGTAGGTGGTGGTTGGGGATGGGTTATTGGCGGCCAAGGGCAGCGGTGGTGAGGCTGCGAAGGTGGTTGTCGAGGTGGATGTAGTTGAGAAGGAAGGAAAGGGGAGGGGGAAAATGACGGGGTGAGGGTGTTAGTTTCAACCAAAGGAGGTGTGGGATGGTAGAAGAGGTTCTAGGGAGTAGGTTTCTGGCTTGGGAGGCGGTGGGATGGCGGCGAAAGGGGAGGTGCAAGGTGGCTGTCGAGAAAGGAGGAAAAAGAAAAGAAAAAGAAGAGGGGAGGAAGAAGGGATGTAGGGTGGCTCGAGGGGGTGGTGTGGTGGTGCAGGGTGGTAGTAGCGGGTGGTAGAAGGTGGTGCAGATGGCTGGTGAGGTGGTGGTAGCTGCGGAATGGGACGACGGAGCAAAAATAGGGAGGAAAAAGGAAGGAGGAGGAAGGGAGAAGAAGGAGGTGGGGGAATGGAGAAGTCTCGAAGAAAATGGGGTAGGAAGGGCTGGTGGGGATAAGAAAAAGGAGACGGAGAAGAGAGGGGGCAGTTGGCTCGATTGGGTGGTAGGCGGCCGGTCAGGTGTAGGGAGAGGGAAGAAGAGGAAAGAAAGGCATGCATGGCTAAGGTGGTGTAGTAGTCAATTGGGTCCGAAATGGGGAAGAAAAGGACGGGGGAGAGAGAGGGAGAGTTGTAGTGGTGGTAGTTGCAAAGGTGTAGGTGGTCAAGCATGGTGTCAAAGAAGGAAGAAGAAGAAGAAGGGAGGGGAAGGCAAGTAGGGCGAAGGGAAAGAGGAGAAAGGTTGGGTCGGCCCGGTCAGGGGAAAGGAAGGAAAGAAATAAAGGTTGGGCAAGGCGATGATGCACGAGAGAAGAAGGAAGGAAGGAAAAGGAGTTGGATCACAGTGTGGGAGAAGAAAGAGAGGAGGGGAGAGGAAGAACAGGCATGCGGCCCAGGTGCAAGGAGGAAGGGCAAGCTGGTTCTGGTGGCCCAAAAGAGGAAAAAGGAAAAAGAAAGAAAGGAGAAAAAAGGAGAAAGAAAAGAAAAAGGGAAAAAAGGAAAAGGAAAAATAGGGGAAATTAAAATAAATTATAAAATAATAGAATGTAATATTTTTGGGTAATAAATTTATTTGATAATTTAATTTAATATAATTTAGTATATTAGTTTAAAAAGGATAGTTTTAGTAAAATTTTTGTTTGGAAAATTATTTAAATAAAATGAGTATGATAAAATAATAAAATATTTATTTTAATTTATTAAATATTCCTATCCAACTTTAAATACTCAAAGATCCATAAAATAATTAAATTAAATAAATTTAAAAGCTAATTTATCCCAAATAGAAGCTATTTATTATATTATAGATTTTTAAAATTTTGGGGGGTTACATTTGTCAAAAGAGTAAAATGTTCTTCTATAAAGGTTTGTATACTCTATTACCAGTTCCTAATAAACCTTGGAAAAGTGTTAGTATGGATTTTATCTTAGGTTTACCAAGGACACAAAGGGAAAATGAATCTATTCTAGTGGCAGTATATAGGTTCTCTAAAATGGTACATTTCTTACCTTATAATAATACTGATAATGCAACTCATGTAGTAGATTTATATTTTCAAGAGATAGTAAGGTTACATGGGGTTCCCAAAAGTATAGTGTTGGATAGAGATGTGAAATTTTTGAGCTACTTTTGGAAGACACTTTGGCATATATTAGGTACTAAGTTGTTGTTTAGTACATCTCATCATCCACAAACACATGGTAAAACCAAAGTGAATGATAGAACTTTAGAAACTTTACTACAAGGATTAGTTAATAAAAATACTAAGGATTGGGATATAAAATTGGCACATGCTGAATTTTTCTTATAATAGGAGTCCTTCTAGTATAAATCATTTGAGTTCTTTTGAAGTTGTATTTGGGGTTAATCCTTATTTACCTATTGATATGTTGTCGTTAATAAAAGGATATATCAATAATTATGATGACAAAGAATCAAAATCTTTAAAAAACTTCAAGAACAAATTAAAAACAACATAGACAAATCTAATGCCAGATACCAAACTCAAGAAAACAAAAATCGAATTCAACAAGAGTTTTCACCAGGAGATTTGGTCTAGTTACACTTAAGAAAAGAAAGATTTCCAAACTTAAGAAAAAACCAACCTTATGCCAAAATTTGATGGACCATTTAAAATGTTAAGAAAATTTAGAAATAATGTGTATGAACTATAATTACGTGAACACTATGGGTGAGTTTCTAGGATTTTTAATATTGGTGATTTATCTTCTTACTATAGTGATATTAATTTGAAGGTAAATTATTCTTTACTCTTCTAAGGATGAAGAATGATGTAGGAGCATCTCAAGCTCAAGCTCAATCTTACTCTTCTAAGGATGAAGAATAATAATTAGTATACTTAGAGATGCAACCAATTGTTCTTGAAAATCCTAATACTTCTAATGCTTTGGTAAGTAATACTTGCAGGTAGTATATATGTTTGTAAGAAGATAAAACTATTAAAGATATTTGATTTATAGGACAATGGCATTACAAGGATTACAAATTTGCATGGAAGATAAGGCTACAAGAAGCAAAGCTTGATTACATATGTTAATTCAATGTATTACATATTTATAGGTTGTGTAGCTTTATTATTTTTTAAACTTTGTAATGTTTGTAAATTATCATTGTACTTACTATATATATATTAGTATTATGCATGGGGTTTAGCTTTTTTTTTAATAAAGGTTATGTGGGCTTATTAATAAAAGGCTTGTTTGTGTACATGTATATATATATAAGTTCTTGTACGTTGAAACATAGAGAATAACATGAATTGAAGTTTTAAAATAAAAAAAGAGAGAGAGAGAGAGAGAGAGTTTTGATCCTCTTCTTCTTCTTTAAGTGTGAGTATTGGAGAGTTGTACATTTTTCTCTAGAGAAATAGAGATTTCTCTATTAAAGGTACTTGATCTTGGGTTAGATCAACACCATACTACCAAAGCTATCAAGTGCAACACAAAATTCAAATTGAAAGTTCAAGTGTTTTGTGAAGATTTTGTAGCTTATAATCCCAAAATAAAATTCCTGCATTATAGAAGATTGTTTGTTTATGATATTCCACATCAACTTTAGTTTTGTTTTTATTCCGATCAAAGTATTTTAAGTCTTTTCTACCTCTTTCAGTTTCTAACCAACTTTAGTAGGAAAATGAAACATTTATTGACTTCAAGAAAAACAATTTGGTTGATCCCTTTGCATGGAATCAAGTGTTGGGAACAAGAGTTTTTCAATGGGTAAAGCATAGATGTATACAATTATGAATGAGGTATTTTAGTTCCCCTTGATTTCCTATTGAGTACTCAACATACTTTGAGGTTTTAGATGTGAACCAAATCTAGGCAAGATGAAAAAACATAAAGGTTCACCTCGAGAGAGGAAACCTACATCTTAGGAATGATATAGTAGAATTCAACTAAAGTTGATGTTGTAACATCAAGATAAAATAGTGGAGGGATTTTCAATCCTGACTCATCAACTTGCGCTTTCATAATCTTTTAAATCTTCTTAGCTTGTTTTCATTTAGTTCATTTCTACCATTATTTTAAGTGTTTTAAGTCTCATATTATTTTAAATAATGGTTTTAATAATTCACTTGAGTTATATATCCTTGCAGGAAGAATACTCACTCACCACTATATTAATTGTACAACTATGTATACTTGCATAGGATGAATAAAAAACATCTCACAACTAGGGGATGGTTTGGGGGTATGAAAAATTCAACTTGGATTATGGATGGGATATCCAGTGCTTATAGGAATTATGTGGTGCACTTTCATTGGATACCCAAGGATATTATGTCCAAACGAAACTCTAGATTCTTATCAAACTTTTAGCAAAAGTTGCGGGCATCTTTTGAGACATTAAAGTTAAGTACCATATTCCATCCAATGATTGATGGTTAAACTAAGCACAGTACTCAAAATATATATGCATACCCAAGCTTTAGGGTAATTAGGATTGAATTCTTCTATAATAACGGTTATCACACGAGCATAAGGATGACACCTTTTGAGGCACTATATGGAAGAAAATGTTTTAATCCACTATTTTGGGGCAATATCAATGAGAAAGTTGTGTTGGGAGTTGAAATGATGGAGGACACCACCATATATATTAAGATGATAATGAATGTACGAGGGCTTCCCATGATTGGCAAAATAGCTACACATATTTCTAAAGGAGGATAGTGTAATGCCCTATATATATTAATTATTTTTGTATAATTTTTGAAATAAACTTAATTTTAATTATGAAAATGAGTTTAAAATTTGGAACTATTCAACTTGTATGATAAATTACCCAGCTGATAAATTATGGCATTGCTTTTCTATTTTTATTGAGTTAATTGATTGGTATGCCAAAACCAGTCAATTGGTTCTACTATAACTTTGGATCTTTGTTCTAATTTTGACCTCAAATATTTTCTTATCCTTCACCTAGCCTTGAAAATTTGTTATATGTTGATTATAAATGATTTTTAGAGGGTTTTAAACCCTTTTTACAAACTAATTTTTGGATCTAGCCATAATCTAACATGACTCTCTCCCCAAAAGCGTTTATTTACTTTTCTATCTTTTCCCTTTGATTTTTTCTTCCTTGTCTTCTCTCCTTTATGGTTGCATCATATATTTCTTTTATAATCTATATCCTACCTTTTTTTTATTCCTTTTTAGATGATGATGTAAGTCTTCTTATCCCCTTAGCCATGTCTTACATCATAATCCATTTTTCTTTTCTTTACCTAGCTGTCTAACCCTTAACTTATTCCCTTATCTTTTGATCTCGACCTAGACCTTCCCTCTCTTATTTATGTGAGTTGAAATCCCCAATAACCCACATTGAAGATTTGTTCTCCCTTTTACATGGAAACCTTCAACTACTCTTCTACTTTTTCTTAGCTTCTTCCCCATTTCCCCATTTCTATCTATTTTTTTGGCTTGATAAATACTTTTTAAAAAATTTTTTTGATAGGTGATAAAAACCTTATGTGTTGGAGTTGCATAATGAGTGGTCTTCTCTGCTTGAAAACTTACTTGATAGGTAAACCTAGCTAGGCCTTGTAGAAGTGTAATGATGTGTTATGCGCCATGTGTTATGTGTTATTTGTTTTCCAAAATAATTTCCATGATTAAATTCTATTCAAAGAATGTTTAAGTGTTTGAAGCATAAAATGGGCCTTAGAAGCATTAGAGAATTTTTTTTTTAATGAGAAATCATGGACTTAAACGTGGGATGATTAATGTGAAATTTGGGGGTTTAGGTGTTGATTTATGGAGTATCAATGTTATGTGTAATTTATGAAAATTTTCATGAGTTATGGATGTGTTTAGATTAAGTTTGAATGCATGTAAGGTTTCAAATTGTGTTTTTTCTAATAGAACTAACCAACTAGTATAGGAAAGACACCGATCCCTTGGTTTACTAATTGGCTGGTTCTGACCTACTAGTCAACTATTTCACTAAAAGTGGTGGTTTTGGCATGACATTAGTCAACTAGTTAAGCTAATGAATAGTAAATTGGTGGCATGACTCAACTAGTCTTCAATACTAGTTGACTTATTTACCTATTTTGTATTAATTTCACTTGGCATATTTACAAGACCAACCTATTGGTTTATAGAACTAATTGACTCATTTGCTTGAGATTTTGGGGGTATTTATTTAGGGTTGACCTTGAGGGTTAACTTATTTTTTTAAACTTTTAACCATCAATTTCACCCTATTGCAGCCCCATCATCATCACCATCCATAATCTCTCACCCTCACCATCTCTTATCCTCATGCTACCCCGACTTCACTCACACACACACCCTTCCATCTTAATTTTCACGCAACACACACACACACACAACCATCACCATCCCCTACAACCATCATCCTCATCCTCATACTACCACCCTACCATTTTCACCCAACACTCCACCCCTTTGTGCCCCTATGTTGCTTCTGCCATCACCCTTTAATGCCTCCCCCTACATCCTCTCTGTTCACATGCCACCACCATATATTTCTACACACTACTCCACTCTCCTTCTCCCTCATTTGTTTGTTGCCATTTATTGTCCAAACTCTATAAAAAACAACTATCCCGAGCCCTTTTTCTTTTCTTCTTCTTTTTCTTCTTCATCATGCGACCATTCCCTAATTTTCACACTAAACCACCATCTTCACCACCATGCACCACCATATCCACCACGCACCACCTAATGCCTTGTGGACAGACCACCAAGGTTACCCCATCACTCCTCTTCGTCTCTGGCAGCCATCATTGTCAATCATCATTGTTTTTCCTCTTCTTTCATCATATTCATTGTATTTTTATGAAATTCATGGCCTACACACAACCTCAAGCAGGTTGTGTAATACTAAATTTCCTTATCGCACATTCGTGCAAACCGACACGGTTTTCCTATGCAACCTCACACAGCCTGTGCACAGCCTATTGTATGCTCGTGCACACCTATTTGATTTTGTAATGTGGCTTCAATGATCAAGAACGATTGTGCCTCTTCGTACAGCCTGGTTAGGCATGATCCTAGCACACGGCTTGAGTGTGCACCACTTGCCGTAGACTCTTGCAGCTTCCCCATTTCGGTCGTGCACCCTCTTTTTTTACCCCCAAACCTTATCTAAACACTACCAAAATTTCACCACAACTCTACCATACATTACACTACACTTCCACACAACTCAAGCTTCATTTTGACTCTGGTTATTTCCATTTTTACCCAATTTTACCTTAACTTGTCCCTCAGTTATAATCTTCAAGCCTCATCATGTATTATAATATTTTAGATATTCTAATGCTCTGAGAGGAGGAATTATAGGAATTATGTGCTTAGAGCCTAGTGTATTTATTGGTAAGGATACTAATTAATATTTTAGGATTTTTGTGTTAATCGCTTGTGTGAATATGTGTACTTTCATGATATTGTTGTATGTTCTTAATGATATGTTGTGATAATATGGACTATATGTTTGAAAGAAAGTAAGAATAGATAAGAGGTATGGATATGATTTTGTTATACTAAGTCGTATTTGTGGGAAATATATTTTATGGAATGAAATATGAGCCCAATAAGCTATGATAAGTGGAAATAATCATATTTACTAGGTATGATGATAAATGGAGGATTAGGAAAAATAATTGTTGTTGAAGGTATAAGATTTTATAAAATAAAGGCTATCAAGTATCCTTAAGGGTATTTTGGTCATTATGGGTTAATATAGAAATTTCAATATTATAATGTCTTAGGTAGATTAAAATATGATAATGATAACCTGAGAAGTGTTTGGAGGGATTATTGGTTGTCTTAGGTTCCTAAAAAATGAGATAATGGTCTAATTAGGGCATAATAACCTAAAATGATAATCTTATTAACCCATGTGTAAAACCCTAGAGTTAATTCACAATTCTGGATATGTTGCTAACGTTGGCATTATAAGGATGTATATTGAATTTGGTAATCATATGAATCCTATGGGAAGAATTATGGCTAACCTATGAAATTAGAGTTTTGGTAATTCTATAAGTAGTACTTTAGGATAAGATTATTATTATATGTGTAAGACGTGAGAGTTAAACCATGAATTTCAGATACAATATCGATGAGAATGATATACTATATTTGGTGGTTGAATGATCAGTCTGAGATAATGATGCTAGAAGTGTGAAATTAGGGTTTGAGGAAATCAAGGATCTCGACTCTAGAGATCAACCTTAAGAACAGTGTTATATGCTTATCTGCCTTAATGTGTTTGGTACCTATAAATCGATCATGAATAAGATACTAATCATTTAAAGTGAAAGAGCACATGATTAGGGCCAAGGTGATGCTTTTATATCCATTCCATCAGAGGATAATAGTGGCTTAGGAGAATTTTGCCCCGAGAAGATGATGTTTTATATATATCCATTCCATCGGAGTATAATAGTGGCTTCGGAGCATTTTTCCCCTAGAAGGTGTTGCAGTCCATTCCACTAGATTAAGAATAGTGGGTCCCTTGCTCATTGTAAATAAAAATATAACAATATAACCGATGAATAAGACACTAATGACTTAAAGTGGAAGAGTACATGGGTCAGGACCAAGGTGATGTTTTTATATCCATTCCACTAGATGATAATAGTAGCTTGGGAGCGTTTTACCCTAAGAATGTGATGTTTTCATATTCGTTCCATCGGATGATAATAGTGGCTAAGGTGTGTTGTCCTTAAAAGGGTGCTTTAGACCGTTCTACCAGTTTAAGAATAGTGGGGTTCCTAAACTCAACTTATATAAAAGAATGAAAATGGATATATCTAATAAAGAGGCCTATATCAGTATTTATCTTATAAGATGTTTCATTAATTTAAAGGTGTACTTATCATCAGTTGTGAATGTATGTGTTATCTGTATCCCTAATTTAATGGTATTATTACCTTACTCGATACATAGCCTACTAACCACCCATTTCATGGGTGATGCTCATTCCCACACGCAGGAGACCCTAATTCCTTTGTGTATAACTTTAAAGAACCTCTAGATGACAATACTACTTTTGATGCACTATATGGTGATGAGTGACCTACTATCTATACTGGGTGTTAGAGTGAAGAGTTATATTATCTAATTAATATATTTACTCAGATACCTTTTTAGACTCTTTGATCCATGGTATCATTTACTTTATATTTTTTCATTGTAATTAAGAGTTAACCTCCAAACTTGTATTGTATTTATAAATGTTTCTTCCATTTCTAATTTTCTTGTTTTATTATAAATGATTTTAGCCTTGTGATTGATGTAAGGATGGTTGGGAAAACCAGAATTATGTCATTTACGACAGTAACCCCCAATATTTTACTTATATACTTCTATTGTAAAATAAAAATTTTCAGTAGTAAAAAATGGGGTGTTACAGGAGTTTCGATGTAGGTTGACGTAGGTGGTGGAGGTGCCTTGGTTGGGATCACTTGTGGGGAGTTTTGAGGTTGTTTTTGTGATGGAAAGGAGGACATGAAGGAGGAAGATGGTTGTGCTATTTTTGGAGAAAACAAAAGGGAGAGAAGAGAGGGTGGTTAAGGAATTTATTGATGGGTTTATATATACATATATATGCATGGAGATGGGGGTTATGATCAACCAAAATTTTCAACCTGGACCCTTAAGCAGATGAGGGGGACTTGATAGGGGTAAAGGGTAGGCTTGGAAAGGGGAGTAGTGTACACAAGGGGAAGGGAAGAGATTGGGGAGAATATGAAGGAGAGGAGAAGAAAAAGAAAAAGGAGAAAAGGGAGATGGTGTGGGTTTAGAGTTAAGTTTAGGTTAAAAATAATTTAGATTAGGGTATTAGGATAAATTAGTTAAATGATCATTTGGGATTAGTTTTAGGTTAGGAAATATATTAATAATCCAAAATAAAAGTTAGGGTTATGCTAAGATTTATGATTTGGGAGTTAAGGTGAGATAGAAAAATAATTTTTTTGAGGTTAGAATTAGGTTATAATATTAATTAATTTGGATTAGGGTTAGTTAAAATGAATATTATTACATGGAAATATGATAATGTTTTAGCCATTGTGGCCTTAGCATGATTTTGTGAGTTAAGCATTAGAAATGTTGTTAAATTTGAGTCATGAGCATGAGTCCATGTAATTTGTTGTGTTAAGCATGTTTCAAAATGTGTTTTGATAGCTTGGATGCATGATAGGATTTTTTAGTTTAAGTTAGTAAATTATTCTAGTAAAAATGTATGATTATTATTTTTTTCCTTAAATAAACCAATAAACTCATATGGACAAAATTAGTCTGTTCGTTCACTAGTTAATTGGTTTTAGCCTACCATTCAACTAGTTAATTTTTCCTTTATTTTTTAAATTTGACCTTATATCAGTATACTAGTTAAAGGCTTGACCAATCCATTGATTTACCTGTTAAATGGTTACCCTCAAACTAGCCAACTAGTTTGCCTAACTTGATTCTATTATGTTTTGTTATGGGTCCTAAACCAGCCCTAATGGTTTGTGGAACCAATCAACTAGTCACCCTAGGTGTTTTTTTTATATATATAGAAAGTGATTTGTATATCATCAATAAGAATTACAAATGAAGTTGTAAAATTGATCTACCATCCCCACCATACCTCTAAACTTATCACTCCTCCTAGGATGAGCACAAAAAGAAGACATGATCAAAGCAATACGATGAGCTACCCTTTTCAAGCCCCAAGAAACATTTGAAAAAATAGCATCATTCCTAGCCTTCCATACTTCATAGAAAGCTATAGCATAAAAACAAGAATAAAATTGAGCTTTTGTTGCACCTCTACACCTTAATCTGGAGAAGCATCTCAGCAAGTCCTGCCAAGATCTATGTCTCTTCCTTTCCCTTCAAGACTTACTTATAGCAAACCATATCTTATTCACCACAGGACAATGGTAGAATAAATGAGAAATGTTTTCCTCCTGAGAACAGAAACTGCATTGCAAATTGATGGATGGAACAAATTTGATTAAGACATCCTTTGTAGGGAGCCTTGAGTGAGCAGCCAACCAGAAAATAAGATTATGCTTTAGAGCTACTGGGTTAGACCAAACAGCTTTCCACCACCCTAATTTAGGAGCTGAATACCTTATTGTATCATACACCTCTGTAATTTGGTAAGGATGAGTCCTCTGCCAAAGCTGGAAAATTAGGAGAAACCAAGGTCTTAATCCAAAAATCTTCTTCAGCATCCTAGAAGTTGTGCAAGGCAGGTGACAAGATGCAACTTCCTACCTTTTTATGAAATAGTAATGAACCCATTTAATTCATAAAGCATCCTTCTTCTAACAAAGCTGCCATAAAATCTTCCCCACTACTGCCACATTCCAGGTATATAAGTATAGAATACCTAATCCCCCCTCCTTCTTGGGTAAGCATACCACCTTCCAAGCTACTAAAGCTCTCTTAGTCTGAGATACTTTCCCTAACCAAAGAAAAGCCCTGCATAACCCCACAACTTTATGCAAAATATTCTTAGGAAGAATAAATAAATTGCTCCAATAATTAGTAATGCCAAAAATGACTGATTTTAATAATTGCAATATGCATGCATAAGATAACAGCTTATTAGCCCAATGATGCAGCCTGCCTAAGATTTTATGAACCAAAACCAACATATCTGTAGCTTTTAACTTAGAGGCATCCAAAGGGACCCCCCAAATATTTAAAAGGAAATTTCCCCTCTTGAAACTGAAGATGGGAAAGAATAGAGCTCTTCAGAACTTGGTCCACACCACCCACAAACACTCTACTCTTATCTGGACTAACATGAAGCCCTGAAGCAGTAGAGAAATCAGATAAAATATCTCTAATAGCCATCATAGATGATAAATCAGCTTTGCGGGAAACTAACAGGTCATTTGCAAAAGCTAAGTTGATAACCCTCAATTTATTACATTTAGGATGACCCTAGAACTCCTCCTTCCTCCATAAAGTCTGAAACTATCTGCTGAGATACTCCATTACAATGACAAACAAATATGGAGATAATGGGTCCCCCTGCCTTAGCCCATTTTTCCCCTTGAAAGGAGTTTGCAAGACATTGTTGACACACAAAGAATAAGAAACAGAATATACACAGGCCATTAGCACCTTGATAATATGAATAGGAAAGAGCACACCAAGCATCACCTTCTCTAAAAATTTCTAATTTACAGAATCATATGCCTTCCTTATATCCACCTTGGTCATGCATCTTGGAGAAATATGCTTCCTGTTATACTTATGCAGTAACTCATGAGCTAATAAGACATTATCACCTATTCTTCTCCCTTTAACAAAACTAGACTGGGATGCATGGATGATCGCGGGTAAAACTTTTTGCAATCTTCCTGCTAAAACTTTTTCCAAAACCTTATACACCACATTGTAGCATGCTATTGGTCAAAAATCAGCTACCTCTTGTGCATTCTCTGATTTTGGAATAAGATTCAGCTTTGTATGACCCAAAAAAGAAGGAACTGTAGTTGTCTAGAATACCCTCCTTACCAACAACCATAGTTCATCCCCCAACACTTTCCATGAAGCCTTATAAAACCCTGCTGTAAAACCATCAGGCCCTGGGGCTTTATAGTTTCAAATAGACCACAAAGCCTCTTTAACCTCCATCACTGAAATGGGTCTGAGTAGCTCATGTTGATACTCCACAGGCAAACCAGGACCCTATAGAAAAACCTCCTCTGTGAAATTTCCTGAGGCCTGGCTCCCATTTCCCAAAAGATCTTAGTAGAATGACACAAAAGCCTTAGAGATTCCAGCTTCTTTGAACACCATTAGCCATCACTGAGCTTTATTTTCTTATAACATTTTGCTTCTGTCTAGCTTTCATAATAGAGAAAAAGAAATGGGAATTGGAATCCCCCAAATTCAACCATTACGCAACGAGACCTTGAAAGTTTTTCAAGTGTTAGTAGCGGGATGTTCTGTCAATCGGGGAAGGTTTTTGGTGACAACATCTGGAGATATCAGAAGTGAGAATGCTGACATGAGTAATGAGAAATCCTGTGAAAAACATGATCGCCTGCCAGTGGAAGGCTTTCTGCATTTAGTCAATCTACGTAGAGTGAGTCGGTCCCTAAGGAAGCCCCGAAAGGGCTGTCGTCTGATGGGTACACGAAAGTGATGAAGTTGCTTTGACTACAGAACCATGTATGTCTGTTGGAGCGAATTGGATGACCGGGCCGACTCTCGTCGCCTCTTCCCCTCACTCTCCTTTCCCTAATATGAACCTTGAGTCATCAAAGCCTTTCTGACTTGGCCTGGCTCGGTCTCCCTACGCGACTGGCGCTTCAAAAGGCGAAAGTTTTGGCGATGGGCGGACACTTTTTGTTATATAAAGGCGAAGACTTTGAAGTGGGCGAACACTTGGCCCAACGGGAAAACATGCCGGGCTCCGACTCCGCACACCTGCTGACACCTTTCGAATTTCTAGTGTTTAGTTTGATAATGTGTCGTTAAGCGTTACGAGTCTACAAGTGTTTCTCATTTCAGTGATCGCCTTTTGAATCTTCAGTAGGGGCCTTTAGTCTTTTGGTTAGAGTAGAGGTCACGAGAGAGTAGAGCGTACCGCCCTGCCATAGTCGCGAGTCATTTTATAGTCGCGGCTATTGTCATAGTCAACAAGGGCCTTTAGGCTTCTAGGAAAAACTTCAAATTGGGAAGGCAATCCTCCCGGTGAACTGAATGTACCCCAAACCGACACAGGTGAACAAGTAGAGTATACTAGGGTGCTTGAGAGAACCATGTCGAAGGAACTCGGTAAAATGACCTCGTAACTTCGAGAGAAGGGGTGCTCTCCTATATTTTGATTAGGAAAGCGGCACATACCAGGGGTAGCGACTGTTTATTAAAAACACGGGACTCTGCTAAGTGGTAACACGACGCATAGAGTCTGACACCTGCCTGGTACTGGAAGGTCGGCAGGAAAAGTGTTATAAGCTTTGAATGGAAGCCCTAGTAAACAGCGGCAGTAACTCCGATTATCCTAAGGTAGCGAAATTCCTTGTCACTTAAGTAGCGACCTACACGAATGGTGTAATGACTGCCCCGCTATCTTCGACATGGATCCGGTGAAATTGAATTCTCTCTGAAGATGCGGAGTACCAATGGCTAGATGGTAAGACCCTGTGCACCTTTACCATAGCTTCACAGTAACAACCTTGATCGAATGTGTAGGATAGGTGGGAGGTGGTGACACACAACAACCAATCATGAAAGACCACTCTTTCATCTAAGGATGCCTAACTGCCGCACCGATCATTCGAGGGAAGGCGGGACACTGCGAGGTGGGTAGTTTATCTGGGGCGGATGCCTCCTAAAGAGTAATGGAGGTGTGCGAAGGTAGGCTCAAGCGGACAATTCTGCTTGTGAGCGTAATGATATAAGCCTGCTTGACTGTGAGATCGACTGGTCGAATAGAGACAAAAGTCGGCCATAGTGATCCGAGAGTTCTGTGTGGAAAGGCTCTCACTCAACGGATCAAAGGTACACCGAGGATAACAGGCTGATGACTCCCAAGAGTTCTTACCGATGGAGTCGTTTAGCACCTCGATGTCGACTCATCACATCCTAGGGCTGAAGAAGGTCCCAATGGTTCGGTTGTTCACTGATTCAAGTTGTACGTGAGTTAGGTTTAGAACGTCATGAGACAGTTCGGTTCCTATCTACCGTTGGTGTTAAAGGGAGAACTGCAAGGAGCCAACCCTAGTACTAGAGGACTGGGTTGGGCCAACCTATGGTGTACCGGTTGTTATGCCAATAGCAACACTGGGCAGCTAAGTTGGTATGGAAGAACTGCTGCACCATAGGAAATCCTTCTCTATACAAGTTCTCAGACGAGGTTTTTGAACAGAACTTCGATAGGTGAGAGGTGTAAGCACCACGAGGTGTGAAGTGATCTCGTACTAAACAAAATTTCACTTTCCATAAAAAAAAATGAAAGAAAGTCAACCTATTCCTGCAATTGCGGTCAGTCTTTCTACCTCTTGAGTTGCCACCCCCTACTTGCTCATTCGCAATTACTACCACAATCAAGTGGCCCCTCTCTCTAAAAGGGGCACTCTACGACTTTCTTATGTTATGAGGTCTCAAAGACTAAATTGTCCTTTCTTTCTTTTTCCTTTTCCCTCTCTTCGGGCCGCTAAGCCAGCCCCTCCCCCTGCGCTCCTAGGCCTTCGGCCCACTCCCTTCCCTTCTCTCCTCCTCCCACGCGGGCCACTCCCTTCTTTCCTTTCCTCTCCTCTTTCGCGCATCACGACCCAGCCCAGCTTCCTCTCTTTTCTTTCTTTCCTTTCTCCCCCTAGACCGAGCCAACCCAACTCTCTTTTTTTTTCTTCCCCCTACTCCCGGCCTACCCCTCCTCTTTCTTTCTTTCTTCTTCTACCTTTTGCCTAATCTGTCTTTGTTGACCACCCCGAGAAGCCTGCCACCTTGAGCACACTGGCCACCGCCTTGTTACCACCACTACAACCCTCTCTCTCTCTCTCTCTCTCTCTCTCTCTCTCTCTCTCTTCCCTTGTCCCTTTTTTTCACCATTTTGGGCCAAACCATCCATGCACTCCCCATCATGCATAACCTCCCTTTCCTCCTCTTCCCTTCCCTCTCCCTGCCACCCTATCACTTCCCTGCCACCCTACACGCTGCCACCGATCAGCTGCCTACCTCCCTCTCTTCCCCTTCATTTTATTCTCCTCACAAGCCCTCTCTCTACCCCATTTCTTCGATCCTTTCCCCTTCCTTAACCCCTCTTCTCCCTTTCTTCTCCTTCCTTTTCCCTCCCTATTTTGGCTCCGCCGCCTCCCTCCGCCGCTTCCTCCGCCTCAACAACCACATGTACCACTTTCTACACCCTTCTACTCTCGTCATGCACCAGCACAATACCACCCAAGCCACCCCGCAACTCCTTCTTCCTCCCCTCTTCTTTTTCCCCCTTTTCCCTCCTTTCTCGCCAACCTCCCTGCAACCTCCCCGTTTGTCACCGTCTCTCTGCCTCTACCACCTCCTAAGCCACCAACTTACTCCCTACAACCTCCTCTGCCACCCCCATACTTCCTTTGGCTGAAATTAACCCTTGCAGCCCCTCATTTTTCCCCTCTCTTTTCCTTCCTTCCCAGCTCCGTCTACTCCTGCAGCCCACTTTGCAGCCTCGCTGTCGCCGCCCTTGGCTGCCAACAACCCATCCCTGACCACCACCTACACCCCCTCTTCAACCCTGCACCCTTCCCTTGCCCTAAATCCTCCCCCATATACCTTTTTTCCTAGCCTCAAAACCCCAACCCAAAAATAGCTAATATTCCCTTTTTCTTTCACCCACCTTCAAGCCATTCCCCTTTTGTGTTGTATGCAGCTTATGCTGCATGAGCAGTATGAGCTACTACATGCCTTGGTTGTTTTAGTTCATAAATTTTAAGGTATAATAATATTTAAGTTAAGTATTTCATTAATTAAGTTTATAAAGTCTTATTCTTTTGGTTTTATTATTCTTAGGGATTGGTTTTGTTAATCAAAGCTTGAATCTTTAACCGGGATATCGGTAAGGTTTGATTTTGTAGAAATTAAGGTAATCATTAAACCCTACTTAAAAGCATGGATAAATGTATGCTAGCACATTAAGGTTTTAATATGTTATTTTGCATAATATATATGTTGTTTAATATATTATATGTAGTTACTTATAGTGATTAATAAGAAGGAAAGTATGTTAGTTTATATGCTATGTGTGGAAATATTGCTTAAAGAAAGAGTTTGGTTATTAATGAAAAGGTTGAGTACCTATCCATGTTGTATTATGTTATTGTAATCATTAATGCTTGAAAAATATTATTATAAGCCCTAGGGGCATTTTAATAATATGTCATGTGTAAGAATGTGGCCTTTCATGTGTGGGTGCTAATGAGTATTATATTACAATATAATAGTTTGTGGAGTTGGATGATGAAAACGGGGTAGTGATATTAATATTCATGTAGTGATGATAACTTAATAAAAGTAGTGTAATAAAAGGGTAAAATGGTAATTTTATAAGTAGAAGGGTATTATGGTAATTTTGAAAGATAAGGGAAAAACAGTAAATTTGTCAGTAAAGGGTATTATAGTGATTTTGGAAGAGAAGGGAGAATGATAATTTTGTAAGTTAAAGGGCAAAATGATAATTTGGGAAATAGGGGCAAAATGGTAAATTGTAAGTAAAAGGGCATTATGGCAATTTTAAAAGTAAAAGGGTATTATGGTAATTTTAGAAGTTAAGGGCATTATGGTAACTTTGGAAGGGGAAATGGTAATTTTGGAAGGGGTAAAATGGTAATTTTGGAGGAAAATGGTGAAACAGTAATTTTATATGAAAAGGGTAAAATGGTAATTTTGGAAGTAAATGGCAAAATGGTAATTTTATAAATAAAAAGATAAAGTGGTAATTATAATAATGGAAAAGGGTGATTTGGTAATTATAATAATGGAGAAGGGTAAAATTGTAATTATAATAATTGAGAAGGGTAAAATGGTAATTTGGTGTAAAGGAAGGGTAAAATAAAAATGATAATTTAATAAAAGAGAAGGGTAAAATGATAATTTAATAAAATATAAGGGTAAAATGGTAATTTGGTGTAAAGAAAAGGTAAAATGATAATTTAATAAAAGAGAAGGATAATTTGGTAATTATGATAATGGAGAAGTGTAATTTGACTAACAAGAGAGCAATTTGGTAATTATAAAAAGGAGAAGAGAAAATGGGTAATCTACCAACCAAATAGAAATATGATAAGCGTAACGATTATGAAGGGTGATTGGTGACCTAATAAGTATGGAAGATAACTTAGTAATCCAAACCGAGCAAGGGGTAATTTGCTAATTATACAACAAGAGGGTAACATGGTAAATTGGCAAGGAAGGATGACTTAATAATTATATAAGTAAGGGGTAAATTAGTAATTCGTATCTAATATGTTGATGGGATAATAGAGTTTCGTGATAAGACTCAAGTAATCCTGAATAGTAAGATAATGGTATTTAGTGAGTATCGCGAGGACTAATCCTAAGTCAGAATTGGATGAGGTTATGATGGCCTTAATGATTCCTCTATATTATCCTGGATAACTGTTTAAATAAGAAATACCTAATGATATCAGAACGATTGAAAGTAAATAAATATTTGATTATTGTGCTTTACATGATCACATTAATTAAAACACTAATACTTACAGTGAAAGACCTCAAGATTGGGAATGGTGGCTCTTTAGGGGTCGCTACCCTAAAGATGTGGTTTAGCCCATGATTATTTTGGTATTTTCTGGTGTGCCTTTGTACCCCAACCAAGCCCTATATCCTACTCTATCTAGCTCTACGGACCTATTTAGGGGGTATGCATACTTATGTATTAGGTGTCCTTGTCGGTAGAGTACTGAGTAGCTTTATGCACTAGTACGACCAGGGTACCTTTGCGTCCCTGGATTGATGGTTGAAGGGTACTAAGTAGCTTGTATGCACCAGTACGATCAATGTACCTTTGTGTCCTAGGATCTTGATATCCCGTCCGAGGCAAATAAATGGAATTGTTGTGCTGATTAAAAAAGGAAAAACACTAATCATGAAAGTGAAAGATTAATGAGTTAGGCCTAGTTGAATTATGATATTACCAATCTATCGGTTATAATAGTAGCCCAAGAGCGTGTCACCCTGGAAGATGATTATAAATACCGGTCCACCGGATATAATAGTGGCCCAAAAGCATGTTGCCCTGGAGGATGTATATATGTATTCCGATCCACTGGCTATAATAGTGGGGGTCCCGAGCTCAATAAAACCAATCATGGATTTGAATAAATTATGGAAAAATACTAATCACTTATAGTAAAAAACCATGTGAAGTCGAGGCCAGACTGGTCCATCGGTAAATAATAGTGGCCAGGAGCGTTCTGCCCTAGAGACCAATCCACAGGCAATAATAGTGGTCAGAAGCGTTCTGCCCTATATGTATTCTGGTCCACCGGCTATAATAGTGGGGTTCCCACACTCACATGGATATATATATATATATATATAATCCGAGATGATTGAATAATGATGGACTGGTGGCTTAAGGCCCAGAAGTGTTGATTATACATTATGACTTATTAATGTTTGATTTACTTGTTAAGTATGTGATTGTGGTGTATGCAATTCTTATTATATATGTATATAGCTTTGTTTCATGTGTTGCATTATGGGCCTACTCTTTAGTGTGTTTTAAAGAATTACTCAATACTATAGTCTGAAGGGTTCTATTCGTGGGGCCCCAACCTATTCAATGGGCAGTGTCCTTTGCAGGTCCTTTTCAGGTTCTATTCAAGTGGTCAACGGAAAAGAGAGTAAGGAAATTATTCGGGCTTTTAAGATTTCCCTCTTTCTCTCTTACTCCCTAATTTGAATGTATTCTTTGATCTTGTAACCGCCATTGGTGGATTTTATTCTTGTAAATAGTTCATTGTGCTACTCTGAGTTTTAATATGGTTTGAATTTCTAGCAATTGGTATTTTATTTTTTAGCCTTAGCACTTGGTACTGGAACGAAATGAGTGAACCGGTATGGTACTAAGTATGGTAGTAATATCCCTAGAATTCACAATTCTTGTTGTTTCACTTCCGCTAATCTTTTAAATAAAATAAAAGAAGAAAAATTCAGTTGTGAATTTTGGGGGTCTTACATAAATTATTCAAGAAATACAGATAGTATAGGTCGTATTACAGTCAAGTTAAACTTAATCATTAGATATCTGGTCAATGTACCCATTTCACACCATGCTCTTTATAAGTCCATGTGAGTATAAAAGTCCCACTATTATAGTTGGTGGATCGAAAACATACAGAGTAGAACACTCCTGACCACTATTATTTATCGGTGGATCGATCTCCAAGGCAAAGTGCTCCTGGCCACTATTATGCTAGTGGATCGGTATGGCCCTGACTCTTATGGTGTTTCACTGTAATTAATTAGTATCTTACCCATGTCTTATCATAACTTAAGGTTTGTTTTATTGATCTTGGGATCCTCCACTATTATGGTTGTTGGATCGGAAACATATAGAGCATAACGCTCTTGACCACTATTATTCACCGGTGGATTGGTCTCCAGGGCACCCTGCACTTGACCACGATTATGCCAGTGGATCGGTTTGGGCCCAACTCAATAATCTTTCACTTTAAATGATTAGTATCTTATCTGTCTCTTATTCGATACGTGTTTTTACCCTAGACATGCATGTCCTTTGGACTACCCGCTCACATAAATCGTCTACTCCTATTCTCCTAAAAGGGGTTCGTCCCATATCTTGGGGCTTCTACGCCTCCTAATACATCTAAACATCCTTTCCCCCTTCTCCTCACTTACCATAAATATCTGACTCCTATGTGTATGGGTCGAGGCCCACTTTCCCATATTTCTGAGTAAACTCACTATCGCCCTCTAGGGTTTTCCCTAGGAAACCCTAATTTACCCTATATGGTCCAACCTTCCTCTATCTCCCACAACCCATTTTCCTTTGCCCCTAACTCATCACCTCACTCGATTCATCCCCAAGCATCCCACTTTACTTCCCATTTTGTACATGTGGCCACGAAACCCTAGTTGGTCATCCCAAAACCTAGCATCTCTCTTTCCTCATACAATGTCCCTCCATCACTCTCACTTACCATTCCCTCTTCCACATGACAGACATTCACCCTCAATGTGACATTCTCCCACTCTCATCCCATAATTCAATCCTCTCCATTATTTCTCCCTTCCACAATCTCCTCCACTTAGGGTTTTCCTCCCAAACCCTAGCCAAATTTCCTATACGCCCTTATACCAACCTACGTACTATTTTTCACCCATGGACTCCAATCACCCCAACAACTCTTCCCTTACCTCACTTAAACCTCAAGTAAACTTTTCTCACGTAAGGATCATCCCCATGCAAAGACCATCCATCCCATGCAAACCCTAGACTCCTCATGTAGGATTCACTTCACTCTCTTATTTTATCCATATTATCCTTTTATTGGTCCACCCATAAGTCATGAGGAAATTAGGTCATTCTAACTTCTCTCTATTTAACTCACTTCCTTCACCCCTTTCATATTTCCATCACCACACCATATCTTTAGAGCCTTCTAGCATGCATGTCCTAAAGAGCCATATCACATGAGCACCACAAGGCACATGATAAATTATCATTTTATGCATGCCATAAAGAGAACACATACACTTACCTTAGCTCCGCGCTGTGCTACAAGTAATTAGTCATAATCATGTAAGGTACACAAATATCTCATCACACATAACATGCAAAGCACATAATACACATATTAGGCCTTAACCACATCCTTACCTAAAATGACACCAGGTTTGGAGCACGCTCCTACTTCTCCTTAGGGTTTGGACTTGGTTCACCTATAAGAGGGAAATACTAAGGTTAACTTCCCTCTTACCAACATTATCATTATTTCCTACTTAAATTTACCATAACCTAGTATTAGGGATATTAATAATAGTAGTAGCTTTATTAGGGAAAATTAGGATATTATCCTTAAAATTGTTAATCATGCTATTATTAGCCAAAATAGGTTTAGGTAGTTATATTAGTCAAGATATTATTAACAATAATAGGAATAATAATGATAATAACTATAATAATAATAATAATAATAATAATAATAGTGATAATGATAATAATAATAATAATAATAATAATAATAATAAATTAATAATTACACTAATTATACTTAAGGACTAGGAAGGTTAGGGCACAACCTAATGAAGGTGGAAGCTAGGCGGCGGTGGCGGCGGTGGAGGAAGTAGGGGTTAGAGAGATGGTCTTTTAGGGCTAGAAGAGAGAGAGTGAGATGATGGTTGTGGTGGTGGTGGACTCTCTGGGTTGAGAGGGTTGGAGTGGTAGTGGTGGCGTAGCAAGGGTGGGGCGTAGGTGGTGGTGGTTGTGGTGGTCGAGGGTGGTGGAGAAGGAGGAAGGAGGAAGGATGAAGGAGAAGGAGAAAGGGAGAAAGGAAGGTAGGGGAGGCTCTGTTGAGTTAATTAGGTAGTAGAGGAGGTGATGATTATAGCAAAGGAGGTGGTGCACCGTAGCGAGAGGGGCGGCGATGGGTACCAAATGGCAGGTCGAGCAGCCAACTTTGCACGGTTAGGGTGGCTCGTGTAGGGGAAACCAGAGGTGGTGAAAGGTATGGTTTGGTGGAGGGTAATGCAAGGAAGGGTTTGGGAGGTGTTTCAGGAGGCGGTGTTATATGGCGGCAGCCGGGGAGCGTTTGAAGCGGCAGTGGCGTAAGTCGACAGAATTTTTTAGGTAGGGGAAAGAAGGCCAAATAGGATTGATAGGGCTATTTATAAGTAGGGATGTAAACGGGGCGGGTTCGGATCGGGTATACTATATCCATACCCGAACCCGATTAAGAAATCCATATCCATATCCGTATCCAAACCCAAACGGATATCCACTAATATATCCATATCCGTACCCGACGGATATCCGTTACCCGATAAATAATCCGTTTACCCGATAAATTAGACAATTACAGTTATCATCGTAAACCAGTATTACGGAAGAATATTTTGATGCAATTAGATACTTCACTAATCACTGACGGTTATTTATTTATACCTAATCAAGTTTTAGTCGAGACAAGCATCACAGATTCACAATAAAACTATATGCTGCAGGTTATAAATTGATCTGCATATGTTTAATGTTTATGCATACATATAAGTTACAAATTACAGATTGACTCGGCGATAGGCGGCAGGCAGCAGGCGGCAAGCGGCAGGCAGCAGGCGGCAGGCGGCACATGCTGTGAAGAGGAAGAGTCACCGAGACTCGAAGAGGAAGATGAACATAGACTCGAAGAGGAAGACTGGAGAGTGGAGACACGGGTGGTGGCCGACGGGCGTTGCTGAGCCTGTGCGCGGTGGTCTTGTGCGGCTGTGCCTGTGCCTGTGTTTACCACCTCTCGGCTGAGTCGGCTCTCGAGTCTCGACAGATACAAGGCTCAAAGTCGACCGTCGACGAGAGTCACCGTGACGAGAGAAGCGGGAAGAGACGAGAGCAGTGTCTGGGAGAGAGGAGAGTGAACACAGCAGTGTTGCGGTGGCCGGTGGGTGGCTCTGGTCTGGAAGACTGGGTCTCAAGTCGATAGTCGAGACTGAACAGTGAAGAATGAACGAAGAAGAATAGAAGATTCAATTGAAAGTGAACGAAGAGGCGTGCGGCGTGCCAAATGAACAGACTACAAATTTGAATTGAAAGTAGGGTTAATGTAAAATGACCATTTAAATTTAAATTATAACCTATTCTTATATGAAAAATAAAGGGTAAAATTGTAACTATATAACGGGTAAACGGGTACGGATATATAAATGGATATGGGTACGGATACGGATATGGATATCCCGTACCCGTATCCGTACCCGAATCCGTCGGGTATTTTTAACCCTTACCCATATCCGTATCCATATCCGTTTATTATTATCCATATCCATATCCATCGGGTAAAATCCGTCGGATTTCGGGTATTATCCGCCCCGTTTACATCCCTATTTATAAGCCATTAGAGGGAGGATAAGGCAAAGGGGGAAGAGGACAAGGGGGTAGGTGAGACAGGGCTTGCCGACCGGCGGTGGAAGGCCGGTACGAGCCTACAAAATTGTAGGTACAGGTTTGGTTAGGGAGGAGAAAAGGAAAGGAGAAGGGACACGCATGGGAGGGGGTATAGGCAAGTCGAGGATAGAAAGGGAAAGGAAAAGGAAAAGGATGGGGGAGAGAGAAGGGAGATGTAGGCCGGCAGGAGGAAGGATGGCAGGAGAGTTGTAGACTGATCTACAACTCAGGGACGGGGGAGAAGGGAGGAGGAAGAAGATAGTTGGGCCGACTAGTCTGGGGGAAAAGAAAAGAAAGAAAAAGAAGGGGGAGAACCGGTGGGCGAGGGGGAGAAAAAGAACGGCAGGCTAGGCCGCATGGGGAGAGAAGAGAGGGAGGGGAAGGCTAGGCTTGGCGTGGCCTAATCCGAGGAAGAAGGGAAGAAAAAAAAAAGAAAAAGGAGAAAAGGAAGAAAGAAAAATGAAGGAAAAGGGAAAAATAGGTTGATTGGGGTATTTAGAATATTTTGGTATTTTTGAATATTCAAAAATAATAAAAATTAGTAAAATAATAATTAAATTTCTTTTTATATTAATTTAGGATATTTTAGGAAAATTTTCCTAAATTTTATTTTTAACTAGTAAAATGCTCTGATCTTCCCCAATTAAATTCTTTATTATTTTCCTCTTATTTTTATTTTAAATTCTCCCCTTATTTTAATAAAATAATATATTTAATTAATTTTTCTAATAAATCCTAATTTTATCATAATTTCCTAAATTAGGGTTTTGAGGTATTTCATGAATTATATAATGGTCTTAGCATGTTATTTGATGAGTATACTTTATTATTTGAGGAACCATTTGAATTAACCCCTATTCGTGCTAACTTTGTTCAAAAAATCCCTCTACTAATTGGAGTAACACTAATAACTAAGTGGCATACAAGTATAGAAAATGGATTGTCTAACACAATGTTAGTCTATATACATCACTAGGGGTGTTATTTGGTAGAAAGATGAGTCCTGGTAGTTGTAAGGATAAATGTTTAATTCCCTTATTAGAATATATGTTAGATGAGTTAGGGAGTGTAAATATTTTTTATAAGTTGGACTTACATTCAGGGTATTGAAATGCATAATGAGGGTATGTATGAGGAGTGTAAGTGTTTTTTTTTCATGATGGGCAATGTGAGTTCTTAGTTATCTCTTTTGGGCTCACTATTGCCCCATCATCTTTTCAAACACTCACAAACCATGTCTTTAAATCCTACTTAATGAAGTTTGAATTGGTATTTTTGTTATGACATTCTTATCTATAGTGCCAACCTAGTTACACACTTACATCACTTAAGTCTAGTTTTTCAGTTATCAATGAGCCACTCTTTGTAGCTGAAGAGAAGTGTTCATTTGTTTCCCATCAAGTTTAGTAACTTGGCCATTTCATTACAGTATGGGAAGTTTCTACATATCTAACCATAGTTCCTATAGTTTAATAGTGGATTGTCCCTCAAACACGCAAGCAGTTGAGATCATAGTTTTGAAAACCAAACCAGACCAATTGGTCCAATCAAGGAACTTTCAAAAGAGTTAGGTGATCGGCTATATTTTATGTACTGGTTCTCACGAGCTCAGAACCGGGCCAAAAGCCTATCATACTAATGAAAATTGGCAAACCAGTTAAGAAATTGTTTGGTCGGACTAGTAAAAACTTGGTTGGGAGATGATCAAATTCATGTGTAGTTTAATTTTTTATATATATATTTCATATTTTTTGACCTAACATATACCATTGGTTCGACCAGTCCAAACCACTAGTCCGACCACTAAACTAGTAAACCAATCATGATACCAATTTGATAACTGGTCTAATTTTTGAAAATATGGCTGAAAGGAATCCTAGGTTTAGCAGGATACTATAGAAGATTTTTGAAGAATTTTGAGGTCGCAGTAAGGTCATTATCATATCTACTGAATAAGGACCAATTCATATGAGGTCCTGAGGCAAAACAAGCCTTTGATCAACTAAAACATTAATTGTTATCTACTTTAGTCCTTGCTCTAACTAATTGAAATAAGACCTTTGTGGTGGAAATAGATACTTTGGGGCATGGAGTTGGGGCAATTTATCATGCAAGACCATCATCCCAACACTTATATTAGCAAATCCTTGAGCGTCATGCACCAGTCTAAATCTATGTACAAGATAGAGCTACTGACAATCTTATTTTATGTGAAAAGGTGGGGATCCTATCTCATGAATAGGCACTTTATTATTAAGACCAACTAGAAAAAGCATAATTTTTTTTATTAGGACAATAGATATCTACTCTATTTCACCATGATACCTTATCTAAACTCACGGGATTTGATTTTGAAATTTAGTACAAAAAGGGATCAGAAAATAAAGCTATAGATGCATAATCAAGGGTTGAAAGCTCTGAGTGGCTAGCTATAGTGTTAGATGGGGTTGCCCCAAATTGCTCTGATAGTTGTAGACAATGTGGAACACTGCTAACATTATGCAAGCACTTATTAATGACTTACGGTGGAACTCATCTTCTCACTAGCATTATGTTGAGGAGGAAATAAAAGTTTGTTACGGGTAATTAACCTCACTTAAAGGAACTCATTCTCCAATGGTTGCATGACTTGCCAATGGGAGGTTACTCAGGCAGATATTTCACCCAATAAAAAGAAAAATCACTTATTTTACTAGAAGGGAATGACACAGAATGTCCAACATTATGTAAAGGGTTGCAGTTGTAACACCCCCAAATTTACTACTAAAAAATTTCGTTTAAATCAAAAGGTTTAGCGGAAGCGAAATAATTAAAACCGTAAACTTGGGGGTATTACCGCCACACTTAATACCAGACCGGTTCACTCCTAGCGTTCCGATACTAAGTGCTAAGGCTAAACTAAACAATCGTTAAGTAAGAATCATCAAAATATAAGTTCATAGTTAACATAGATCATTCACGAAAACACGAGTCAACGACAATTAGGATATCGTTTAAGAATACAACTTAAGAGTACGGTTTCGAAACAACAAGCGTAGTACAAAATATAGCTAAATAAAACAAATCCCAAGGTACCAATATCCGGACCGCCTACTCACTCAAGTCAAGCCTTCCACCCCAAATTAGTAACTGATCAAACCTGCACAGGAGGTCTGCTCCCCACCATCGGTGGATCATCACAGGACCCATTCAATCGAGGTAGTATCAGTACGGGTCCAATACTGAGTAAGGGCGCAGGTGCGCTAAGGCCAAGAATACAATCATACCACATAACATACATAGCACAATCATATAGACAACATGCGATAACCTGCAAGATAAGGCCTGAATACTTTTTGGTGACTTATTCTTTATTCTCATTAATAATATATTCATTCCGCCCATATTCTTTAATAGTCCATGTGAGTGGGGGAACCCCACTATTATAGCCGGTGGAACGGTCACGAGGGCCATGCCCTGCCACTATTATAGCCGGTGGACCAGTCATGAGGGTAACATACCCTGCCACTATTATTTGCCGGTGGACCGGTCTGGCCCCGACTCACAAGGTGTTCCACTGTAAATATTTGTATCTTTCCCATATCTCTTATCATTATTCTGATTAGTCGTTGAGCACGGAATCCCCCACTATTATAGCCGGTAGAACGGTCATGAGGGCCATGCCCTACCACTATTATAGCCGGTGGACCGGTCACGAGGGTAACATACCCTGCCACTATTATTTGCCGGTGGACTGGTCTGGGTCCGGCTCAACATCTTTCTCTATAAGTGGTTAGTATCTTAACATATCTTATTCAAAAGATCTTCACCATTGACATGCATAAATCATTCTCTTTATGCTTTACACATCACAACAATAAAATTCCACATTCATAACTACACTTTAATCAATAATACACATGATAACACCAAACAACTCTAAGCAGCCATAACCAACCCTAATTGTCCACACCAAACCATGGTTAACCACTCTTAACCCTATTTTCCATAACAAGCATACTTAGCCATCCCAAACCTTAATTATCCTCAACAAATCACAATTAGCTACTCCAACCCTACTTAATCACAATGACCTAGAGTTAATCACTCCAAAACCCTAAATCTGTCTCCTCCATACCCTTATACTACTCCACGTACTATTCTCCGTCCAAAACAGTTAAACACCCAAATAATGCTGGCATTACCTCCCCTTACATCCCAAATCGACCTTTCATACGTAAATTTTGCTCTCACGGAAACGTTACACATCCCATGTAACCTCTCGAACTTTTCACACAAACCCTAAATCCCATACAATCATTAACTCCCATGCAAAACCCTAACTCCACCATGCAAACCCTAATACCACCATAAGCCACTAATACCACCATGCAATCATTAATACCACCATACAAACCCTAATACCACTATGCAAACCCTAATATCACCATAAGCCATTAATACCACCATGCAATCATTAATACCACCATACAAACCCTAACACCACCATGCAAACCCTAATATCACCATAAGCCATTAATACCACCATGCAATCATTAATACCGCCATACAAACCCTAATACCACTATGCAAACCATAATACCACCATACAAACCCGAACACCACCATGCAAACCCTAATATCACCATAAGCCATTAATACCACCATGCAATCATTAATACCACCATACAAACCCTAATACCACCATGCAAACCATAATACCACCATGCAGCCATTAATACTACCATGCAACCATTAATTAAACTCTCCCACGCAAAACCATAAAAATCATAAATCAGATTCTCCCACACAAACCCTAGCATTCTCATTTTATTCTTCCACCCATGATTCATTAAAATATTTAGATCCACTCACTCCCCTTGGTCAATCTCCTTCCCCATCCTCCTTTCTAATACATCAATTCCCTCACATGCATGTCTTACAGGATCACGACACATATCATCACATATACATAATACACATGCCATGTAAACATACCACACGTATTTCCTCTCCATGTCATGCACACGCAACATAATTGATAATGATAAACGTAGGGTACATAGCATGCGAAACACATAATACATGTAGACACACAAGAGGCCTTAGTTACGTCCTTACCTAGGTAGGCACCGGGCTTGGAGCACGCTCCTCTAGCTCCTTAGGGCTCGGATCGGGGTCACCTATGAAAAGGGTAAAAAGCTAAGTATTAATTTCCCTTGCAAGTACTATCAACCCTTATTCTAGTTTAGGATTAGGGTTTTTATTACTAAAGAGGGTATTATACAAAAACTAGGGTTTTTACCTTAGAATTAGTATACTAAATATTAGTAGTCAAAATATATTTATTTTTGATACTTATTGCTACACTTATTTTATTAAACCCACTAGTTCAAATCTGGTAGTAATAGGGTTCATGCTAGCTATAGGAAAATAGTGTTAGTATTAATAAAATAGTGACACTAATGTCTAGTGATAGAAACCCTAGCGTTTTAAGGCCAAGTCTATTAATGGTGTCATATTTGAAATGATAATATTATAAGGTCACAATATTACAAGTAAACTATTCCTAAGGGTGATAATGATAATAGTTGTATATTCTTGAAAAATAAAAGGGTTCAAATGCTTTTGATTACAACAATAAGGTAGTGATAGTAGTAATAATAGTAATAGCTAATAATAGTGTCATAGTAATGAGGTTAGGGTTAATGTTAAGTGGTATGGTAATAAGGGTTCAAGTACTCTTCTTAGTTAATAACTACATGATATTTACTAGCTTGAGTTAAGTAACATGGATAAGAACAACTAGTATTATTGTTAACAAAATGATAAGGGTGTTAAGTATAATAATAATAATAATAATAATAATAATAATAATAATAATAATAATAATAATAATAATAATAATAATAATAATAATAATAATAATAATAATAATAATAATAACACTAATAATAACGATAATAATAATAATACTCCTAGTAGTAATGATAATAACAATAATACAACCAAGTAAGGTTTAGCAACCACAATAATAACCGTAGTAAGGATAATAGAAGTAATAATAGTAATATTATTAATAATGTTAATACTAATAATTATAAAAATTAAGATTAAAGTTAAGTATAATAAAAGTTAGGGTTCAAAAGGGATGTTAGTATTAGTAAGAAAATAAGACATTAATAATAGAGACAATAATAATGGTAATAATGACAATAATAATAATAATAATAATAATAATAAAAGTAATAATAATAATAATGATAATAATAATAATAAGTATATTAGTATTAATATTAGTAGAAAATAGTAGCAGTTATATAAAAGGGGTATTAGGGTTTGGATGAGTGGAGAACCACCTAGGGTCGGTGGTGGTCCGGCGGCGGCGCGTGGCGGCGATGGCGGCGGCGGTGGAGGAGGAGAAGAGGGGGAAAGATGGAGGTGGTGGTTAGATGGGAGGGGAAAAGGAGGAGTTTGAGGTGGGGAAAGAAACAGCAGGTGAAGGGGAGTGGAGTGAGAGTGGTGGCGTGGCAAGGGGTGGCGGCGCGCGGTGGCGACGGCGGCGGCCGAGGGTGGTGGAGAGAGGTGGAAGATGAGGGAGGAAGGAGGAGAGGGAGGCAGGGGAAGATGGAGGTATGGGAAGGTAGAGGGAGGTCTGCTGGGCATTTTGGAGGGTGGAGGAGGCTCTGGTGGCGGCTGGGCTGGCGGTGGAAGGCGGCTCAAGGGCGGCGAAGGCTAGAGGTGGTGGTTTCGGGATAGGAATTTTGCACGGCTAGGGCGGCACGTGCAGGGCAAGGGGAGGGGTGCTGGTGGTCTGGTTTTGTCGAGGGAGTTGTAGGGATGATAACGGCGGGAAAAGGTGGCGGCGGCGGTCTCCGGTGACGGCGGAAAGCCCGTCTTTTTGAGGCGGCGGAGAGGTAGGGTTTTGGGGCAAAAATCGAAAAGGGAGCTGATCGGGGCTTCCAATGGGGGTATTTATAGGCAATTGGAAGGGGAAAACGACAAGGGGAGAAGGAGGCGTGCGGGGCAGGTGTGCAGGTGGCCGGCCGGTGGCAGGCGGTGCAGGTCCTGCCATGGCAGGTTGGGTCGGGGAAGGGGAGAGGAAAAGGGAAAGAGGTGGGCACACGGGAAGGGGAGAGAGGGACTTGGTCAGGGTCGAAAAGAGGAAGAAAACGACAGGGAGAGGGGCAGGTGAGGACGGCCGGTCGTTGGCTGGTGGCTGCTGGCGGAATCGGGGTTGCAAGTCGACGTTGCAGGTCGGGCTGGGAAGAAGAAAACGGGCAGGGTGGACCGGTCGGTCCAGGGGAAGGAAGGAAAAGAAAAAAAAAGAGGGTGGTCCGGCCGGCTGGGGGCAATGGGGGACGAAGGAGCCTGAGCGGGCCTGGTCGCGCGAGACGGGGGGAAGGAGAGTTTGGGCCACGGGCTGGCCCAAACCGGGAGAAGAAGAAGAAGAAGAAGAAGAAAATAAAGGAGGAAGAAAGAAAAAGAAAAGAAAGGAGAAAAAGGAAAATGGAAAATGATAAAGTAAGTTGGGTTGGGGGTATTTGGTCTTTATTTATTTATATAATTAATTTAGATATTTAATTTTAATAATTATTTTAATTATAATAATTAAATCCATTTTTAAATTAGTTAGGCTATTTTGGATAAATTGCCCTTAACTTCCATTTTAATTAGTAAAATGTCCAAAATTTTCTAAATAATTTATTTATTATTTTCTCCTTATTTTTCTCAATTAATTTCCTCTTTATTTAATGAAGTAATATATTTTCTTAATTTTCTCTTATAAATCACCATTTTGCCATAATTCCATAATTAGGAGTTTTGGGGTATTTTAGTAGTACCTGTCAAACTTATATGTATGATCATGCTAATTAACCAGATTTAATGTAGCCTTTACCAATCCATGAATGGGTATGGTCGTCCATCTTTATGGACTTCATTGAAGGATTCCCTTCTCCTTCAATAAGGAACTCATCTTTATAGTGGTAGACAAGCTGAGCAAATCAGCTCATTTTATAGCTCTCAAACACCCCTACACAACCTTAAATGTGGTATAAGTTTACCTTGATCAGATGTTCAAACTTCATGGCTTTTCTAATTTAGTAGTCTCAAACAGAGATCATATCTTCCTAAGTGAAGTGTGGACGTATTTGTTCAAGCTACAAGCGGTAAAATTGCTAAGGTCTTCATCTTACCATCCATAGATGGATGGCCAGAATGAGGTTTTAATTGTTATTTGGATACATATCTCATATGTATATGCTGTGAAATCCACTCCACTAGCAGCAAATTGCTGCCTTTGGTTGAATGATGGTATAGTACTACCTTTCACACATCTATTAAAACCACTCCTTATGAAGTAATGTATGGGCAACCACCTCCTCTACATTTACCTTATTTACCTAGCGAAACCTCTAATGTGGTAGTTGATAGAACATTGTAGAAATGGAAGTATGTTTTGAAAACCCTCAAGTTTCACCTAAAATGTACATAGAATCGAATGATTTAGTTAGCCAACAAACACCAAATTGAATGAGAATTACATGTTGATAACCTTGTGTCATTAAATAAGGATCAATAGTTAATCTCTATAACTATAAGCTCAGTCCTCGATATTATTGAAATGCCCCAAAAATATTTATTTTAAGAAATATAATTAAATAAGGATTTATTGGAGAATTAATTTAATTAATTATTTTATATGGAATGAGAAGGATTTATTTAGGGCAAATTAATAAGAATTTATAAATATTTTTATAAAGGAAAAATTGGGCTTTTTGCTAATTAAAAAGGAATTTAGGAGAAATATTTTAAACACCCTAAATTAGCCTAAAAAGGAAATTTAATATTATTTTAATTAAATATTTTATTCTAAATAACCAAAATATTCTAATTTATTTATTTAAACCCAAACCACTTAAATTTTCCTTTTTCCTTTTTCTTTTTCTTTCCTCCTTTTTCTTTCTTTTCTTTCTTTTTCTTGATTTTCTTCTTTTTCTTTTTCTCTTCTCCCGATTAGGCCTGGAGTGCGGCCCAATCCTTCCTCTTTTCCTCCCTTCTCCCGCGGCTCAACGCCGCTCCTTCTTTTCTTTCTTCTTCAAACGCTGTGTTTTGTTATTTATTGCCTTGGGATGCCGTGTTTCATTAAAAGACTTATAACCGTTACCAGCTGGCCGGTTCTTCTCCTTTTCTTTTCTTTTTCCCCGACCGTCGGTTCACCCCTTCTTTCTTCCTCCTTCGGCGTCCGTCGTCGACCTGCATCTCTAACCTCCGAAAATGTCGCCGCTGGCCATGTGGGTTTTGACCAGCAGTTTCTCCCCTCATTATCTCCCTCTTGACTCGCAGATTAGCTTGGTATAATCCTCTTCCCTTATCTCTTGCTCGATTTCTCTCTTTTGCTTTGCGAATGTTCGACCTGACCATAATTTTCGCTGACCGATTAACGCCGCTGGCCACCCCAAACCTAGCATCCAATACCCTCATGCCGACCTCCAAAACCCTACCATCCCATCTAAGCCCTATAAATAGCCTTCGTTGGGGTGTTTTCGAAACTTCTTCTCCCTGAAACCCTAAGAGCTAACCGTGTGCCACCGTGACTTCAAACGAGCCTTTCGCCGCTGTTAGCCAACTTCACCGCCACCTCTGCCTCCCAAATTCTTCCCTACACCGCACTCTAGCTAACTAAGCTCTCCACCTCCTTCGATTCTTCTCGCACGAGCCACCATAGTCGTGCGAAGTTCCCTGTCCATCTTGCAAAAATTTTACCCCCGCAACCTTTAAGCCACCGTCTGCCACCACATCCGCCACTTCTATTGCCTTCTGCATCACCCAAAAACTTCTACTAGTTCCCCTCCACCGAACCATAGCCTTATTTTCTCTTTTCCCCTTCTCCTCCCCTCTTTTTCTTTATCTTTTTCCCTTTTAGCCTTCTTTTCCGGCCACCGCCGGTGCCACCCATCTCCGCTGACTCATGGTGAAACCCTAGACCCTCTCAGCCCTTCTTTTCTATTTATTGAAATTTATTCTAATTTCCAATATTTATTCGATTATTATTATTATTATTGTTGTTGTTGTTGTTGTTGTTGTTGTTGTTATTTGATGTAATATTATTGAGAAATTTTGTTGGCAGGGTTGAGATTATTCTTGAGTTAATTAGATTGTTAGTTTCGAATTTTAGGAATTTATTTGAATTATTATAATTTATTATCATTATTAATACTATTATTAATATTATTATCATTAGTATAATTATTTTATTATTAATGATAATTATTTTAGGAGGGCCAAGGCCTTAATTTTTAATTAAGGTCCGCGCCCTTGTATATTTATTACTATTTTACTAGTATTAATATTTTATGATTATTATCTTTACTAGTTTAATATTATTATAAGTATATATATTATTAATATTATTATTACTATTATTGAATAGTACTTTCATTATTTGAGGTAGGGTCTAAAACCCCACCTTGTAATTTTAAGCTTATATTATTATTATTATTATTATTATTACTACTACTACTACTACTACTACTACTACTACTACTACTAATATTTTGTTATTATTAAAATTATTATTATCATTAGTAGTATTATTTTGGTGAAGGGTAGAAACCCTTATATCACCATTCATTTTAAATTACATTAGTATTATTATTAGTATTTTTAGTAGTATTTTGTATAGTTAATTTTAGCATAGTATTATTTTAATTAAAAACCAAGTCTTAGGATAAGTTAGTAAATAATAGTATTTTAGGAGGGAACCTAATTCTAGTATTTTTCCTATAATAGGTGAGCCCAATCAAAGCCCTCAAGTGGTATAGGAGTGTGCTCCAAGACTGGTGACATTTTAGGTAAGGGGTGCTAAGGCCATTTGTGTAATATGTGATTTATATGCCATGCATGCCATGTAATATGATTTATTGTGTATATTGTATAACTATTATGAATGCAGCATGATATAGAAGTTGAGGTGTGTTTTATGTAAATAATTGTGGCATGAGAATGATGTGTATAAATGTGTTATTATTATGGTATGATGTGGCCTTGAGACATGCATGATGGGGTTGTAAAATAATGATGGGGAGTTGCATGGTGATAGGGTTTTGCATGGAGTTGCATGGTGTTAGGGTTTGCATAGAGTTGCATGGTGTTAGGGTTTTGTATGGAGTTGCATGGTGTTAGGGTTTTGCATGGAGGGTTTTGCATGGAGTTGCATGGTGTTAGGGTTTGTATGGAGTTGCATGGTGTTAGAGTTTTGCACGGAGTTGCATGGTGTTAAGGTTTGCATGGAGTTGTATTGTGGTATTAGGGTTTGTATAGTGGTATTAATGGTTGCATGGTGGTATTAGGGTTGCATTGTGGTATTAGGGTTTATAGGGTGGTATTAATGGTTGCATAGTGGAGTTAGGGTTTTGCATGGGAGTAGGGTTTACGTAGAGTTAGGGTTTGCATGGGTGTTAGGGTGTGTCATGATTAACTATGGTGGTGGTGGTTAACTAGGGTTGGAGTGTTAACCTGAGTTGAATAGTAAGTATGGTAGAAGTCAATCTTGCATGTATTGGAATGAGCTTCTAAATAAGATACTTAAAATATTGATTACGTAAAGTGAAAGATGTTAAGTCGGGCCCAGACCAATCCACCGGCTAAAATAGTGGCAGGGAATGTTTCCCTCGCGACCGATCCACCGGCTAGAATAGTGGCAGGGCATGTACCCTCGCGACCGATCCACCGGCTATAATAGTGGGGGATCCCGAGCTCAACAAAATCAAACCCTACAGTTGCTAAGACATAGGAAATACACTAATTACTTATAGTGGAACACCGTAAGAGAAGGGGCCAGACCGATCCACCAGCATAAAATAGTGGCAGGGGTATGTTACCCTCGCGGCCGATCCACCGACTAAAATAGTGGTAGGGCATGTACCCTCGCAACCGATCCACCGGCTAAAATAGGGGGGTTCCCATACTCGTATAAACTTGATAAAGAACATGGTGTGAAAATAAATTCCATAAAGGTTGGATGAAGTAAATAATCTGATCTGTATTGAATCATGATATTTCACCTGAGCATTTATTTTATCTTGTGCTAATATGATTGAATTCTATACCCTTTTATTATTATGCATTGGTTGTGTGAATTTTGTATGTTGGCCTTAGTGCTCAGTTACCTTACTTAGTACGTAACGTACTAATCATCCGTTTTATGGGTGCTGCTCATTCCCACGAGCAGAAGGCCCATCTGACCTGTTGAAGGTTGGGGATGCTTATTTTGATGCCATTGATGTCTATGGGACATCTAGTGGGGCCGAGTGATTGTGGATTGGATTGGGTCCTGGAGTGGCGTGGACGTTTTCCTTTTGAGATTATTATTCATGTTACCTTTTTATTATGTTGAGTTTGTAGAAACAATTTTATTAATGTTGTTAATTTATTCCCTGAAAAATAATAGCTAGCATTTCGAATTACATAAAGACTTATCTGTACTCTGATTTTCATATTATAAATTTGGATTATTAATGATGTTATATGTAGTGTTTTCTTAGCCTTAGCACTTGGTACCGGAATGGTAAGAGTGAACCGGTCTAGTACTAAGTGTGGTGGTAGCATCCCCAGAATTTACAGTTTTAATTTATAAGTATTGTTTTTAAAAAAAAGTGTAAATTTTGGGGGTGTTACAATTATGGCCCTTATCGTGGGGTGGACATAGTAGGGGTAGTGGCTTATTGATTACAACTACCCCCATGTTATCAGTTTCATGACGTGTTTCATGTTTCTTAGTTGAAAACGAGTCATGCTTCCATGCCCCTGTCTGACATACCAGTTACTATGGGAGACCCAACCATTGATCATGTTCCTAAGGTTATCTTAAACAAAAAGATGGTTAAGGTGGGTAATGTTATTTCCACAAAATTCATAGTCAAGGGGTAGAACCTATAAGTTGCAAAGACTTCTTGAGATTTTTGTATGACCTCCGTAATAAGTTCCTTCATTTTACATTTTAGGGATAGGTTCTTTGAGGGAGGATTCCTGATACTAGTTGTTAAATTTTATGGAAAAGATTCAATTGAGATTATGAATGAAAATCCTAATTATCACAATATCCCCTACTCTCTTCTACCCTTTATATAAACATTTTTCTCATCATCCATATTACTCTAAGCTTGATTGATGTTTCTATCTTATCTGATCAATCCTTCCGAGTAATTGTGGTTTTTGAATATCTAGAATACCTAAACTGCATCATCAAAAGTCATCACTCATATCTTATCATGGTTGCCAGCAAAAGAAGTTGGTTTATCCAAATATGTTACCAAACTTTGGAATGTTCTACTTTCTTATGGTCATTTCATCCAACTCCATCTTGATCGATAGACAAAATCCAACATTGAAGAGTTCCTCATGCTTGTAAACAACTCATCTCTCTAGATTATTGATCTCAACACCTTTAGTTTCACTAAAAAGATTATTTTTCCTTGGGATTTTTTTTCTAAAGATTGAGATATTTTTGTGATTGGCTAGTAATGGATTGGTTTATTTTTGTAATGATAGAGATAAGCTTGGTTCCCCTATAACTAGTGAGATTAAATGGGATGTTTCTTGATCAATCCCCTAATGAAAACCTACAAGGTTCTCAGTGACAGTTACCTTCAAGGCTATTTAGGGTTAGTGTCAGATTTGGTTACAATAATAGAAGTGATGCTTTTAAGGTAATTAGGGTTATTGATTACAACCCTAGGGCATGTAGGTCTAGTCGTCCTTTGTTTTGTAGGGAAGTTAATGTTTATAGCTTGAGGAATACCTTATGGAGGTTGGTCTTAGGTGATATAACTGAATCTTGAGAGTCAATTATTTGCGATGGCGTATTTGTTGAAAATAAATTACTTTTCTTATTCCAAAATTATAGATGAAAATTTGAATTGTGAGTTTTGATCTTGCTAACAAGCGATTTGATGAAAACAAGAACATTCCCCTAGGATCTCAGATGATTATGTGAAAATATATTTTTTCTTACTCAATTCAATGTTATTCACAGTGTTTTGAATACCAAAATGAAAATCAACCTAGTGAACCCCTCGGTACCCAATCCTACCGGTCCGAATGTAGTTTGATTGAAAATTACTTTCATTTAAAAAATTACTTGGTATAACCCTATATGACCTGGTCCAATCCCGGTTCAACTAGTTCCTTTAACCTTGATTCTCTTTCCATAATTGAAACGATGACATTTAGTGTGTATCGAGTTCAACTGGTTAAACCTCAAGTTTTCAGGTCTGACCTAATTTCTTATGTTCGGTATGCATATTTCAAAACCAGATAATTTCTTACCAGTGGGCCTTATGGTACCTAGTTGGACCTTCTAGTCTAGTCTGGTTTTAAATCAATAGTATTCTATTAATGCAGAATATTAATGTTTGTGCTACAAGGGATTATGGTAATGCATATGCTCTTCTTAGCATAACATGTATAGTACTTGGTGTCTAACGTATCCTTAACTTGTAAGATATCCTAGATCTATTTTATTTTTTAGTTGTGTTTAAATAGGTCACTTCAAACCCAATCATAATATTTTAATCCATAAAATGTATGGTCTAAGGCACGATGATTTATAGTAAATGATTAATTATTTTCAACTAAACCATCATAACCCATGGGATACACAAAGCAACCTATCACCACCCTTTCCACCGCCTTTGTCGCTACCGCCACCACCTCCAACATCACCATAGTTGTTGTTGTTGCTTTTTTTTTTTTCCTTTCTTGTATTTATTTCTTTAATTTTCTACCACCAACATTATCCTTTTTTCTTTTATCTTTTATTGATTCATTATTATCTCTACCTGCGCCACTTTTTAATATAGACACACTACCACTATTACAGCCACACCAAACTAAGTTAACCACATCCTAACTAATTTGGGAGCAACTGAGTCAGGACAGGATGAGATGGGTAGAGGTAGGGAAAACAAGGAGGAGTTCAGTTGTGATAGGTGGGATTGATAGATTTGGGACTAGGTGGACCCACATGATAGGATTAGAGTAGGGTGGGTTCAAGTAGAGTTAGGTCAAGGCATGCTAGGGTGGAGTAGGATAGAGGCAAGGCTCCTCGAGTAATGTTGGTTCAAGATAGGGTGGGCCTAATGGAGTTGGATTAAGATGGTGCCCAGGTGGAATAGTTAGGTTGGAACGGAGTTGGGGGTAGATGGATTAGGGTTAGAGTGGGCTTAGGTGGAATGGGGTTAGACTAGGGATGGTGGGGGCTTAGGAAAAGTCAAGCTAGGGTAGGAAGAGTCGGATCGGGACGGGATGAGCTGGGAGGAGCTAGAATTGGGTGAGGTAGGCTTAAAGGAGTCGAGATTGAGTGGGATGGGTCTAGATGAGTTGAGATGGGACTATATCCCAGGTGGAGTCAGGTAGGGATAGGGCAATCCCGGGCAAAATTCAATGAAAGAGGAAGGGGCCTTAACTAGGCAATAAAATTGCAGTCATAGTATCGGATTGTCGTGAATGATAAATTATTTGTTGAGTTCATCCCAACATGAATTTTTTTTATTTCACCATATATTCTAATTATTATTTATTGATCATATGAGTATAAATATTCAATAAAATATGGTTTTATATTATATTAAAAGTATTTAAGTGAGCCATTGTATACTAAATTGTCCTAATAATCCTAAATTTGCCTTAAAATGAAGAAAAAAATATGTTATTTAGTAGTACATGTAAAGGTAATAAATAGAAATACTCTTTTATAATTGGTCCAATATATATATAGTATATGAATGAGAAAAAAAAATATAATGCATGCCTTTTTTTAGCAGATTTAATAATTCTCAATAAATAGTCAATTTATCCTGATTTACCTTTGATATTTTCTGATTTATCGACGATACTGATTCATCAACGATTTACCAGTGGCCGATAAGTGTGAAATTTCAAAACCATAGCATATCAGTAATTTTGCACCGCGTCTGAATCAAAAAATAGATAGTGATCGCTATATTATAGAGGCACTGCTATTTAATTTTATGCCTCTGACAGAGTTGAGGTGGGGCGAGATAAAGTTGATTAGGTCCGAGGCAGGTCTGGATGGAATCGATCAAGATAAGACAAAAATGATTCATTTGGAGTCAAGTTGTCTTGGGTTGTGTTGGTGATGATTTTTGTATAATAAAGGTAAAAGTTATCAACCTATGATGACTCATGACAATTCATTGGTTAATCCACCTTAGTTTATAACCCACCATGCGTACCTTTTAAAGTAGTAACTTGACCCATCTAACCCAAAAGCTTATTTTTTAGGCTGGGTTATAGAAATCATAGCTTACCGACCCATTGAACATCGCTAGTATTTGTGTCTTCAAAGATTGGTTCTAAAATTTTTTGGGCGAAGGATATAAGCTTATTTCATAATCTTCAGCCTGGGCCGTAGGTTTAGTTGATCCTCTTGCTAGGCTGAAATTTGGGCATTATGTTGGCGAGGTCCTTTTGGTTCTTGTGTTCTCCTGTGTGATTTTATCCCCAGGCATATATTATCGAAGTCTGAGATTTCTGGGCTTTTTCCTTTCAGTTCATATATTTGTTAGTACTGATCGGATTATCAAGCCAGCAAAATCAGCAACATGAATTACCCCAATGACCGTCTTTATCATCTTATTATCTCATGCAGAGGGAGGCTAGCGATTCATCTCTAGAGTTTGATCTTGTTTTACTTTTACCCCCTGGTTAGTCTTGTCATTCAGTTAAATTGAAATACATACGACAGTTCTAAAAATTGCTACTTCATTCTGATCATATTTTTATCAATAAAGTTCTTGTGATTCATGTGAGAGGAATTTAATATTATGACGGACATTGGTTTCTCATTCCTTCAACTTTATGGTTTCTGAAACTACCTGCATTTCCAGAAGCTAACTCTAGTTTCTTACGTCACTATCAAGTTTTCATAAGATGCGGAGGTAAGGGAGAAAGTGTACGTTTTGAGTTATAAGGAGGCAGGACAGCTCCTGAAGAGCTTTCAGTTATAAGATGATGACAGACCAGGCGGCTTAGAAAGGAGTTCCATAAAAAAATTTGCTTCTTGTCAATGATCATATTGTTCATAAGTCATAACTAATTTACAAGACTGCAGGGAAAAGAACATAAAATTTGAACAGTTTCTGTTTATTGTAGAATAACTGGAAATTGTTTACTCTGGTAAATTTATGCCTTGCATCCAGCAACTGTCGCAGTTGACATGCTCACCCTAGCTGTTGCCTGTTTGTTCCCATCAGCTGCAGAAATTGATACAAGCGACGTTGATATGGAATTTTTGAGTGTAAGTTATGGCCGGAGCTGGATATAGCTGAACTTGTTATCATTATTTTGTAATTTGAATTAGAAATGGATTCGTATAACTAATTTGTCATCTTTACTCAATTCTGGGTGTTCCTGATCCTGTGGGGTATCTCAACGTATCTTTAACATTTGTGGATGAAATTATGCCTGTTTTAGCCTTGATTCAGGTTTTACTTCATTGAAAACGACTCCCTCGGGTACCTTGCTGCATTCAACTTGTTTCAATCTTTTGCCCGTCGAAATGAAAACTCAGGTAAGTCGCTAAGGAGGATGGGGCTTATAATGGTTTAAACAATGAGGATAGTTGGGCAATGCGGTATAACAATTTCTGAAAAATGGAAACCAATGAGGGTTGGGAGAACATCTTCCCTCCATATCAGCGGAGTAGAGTACAACAATTTCATCTTATTCAAGAGTTACTACTGCGATTGTACAAACTAATCAGATCCATACAAATAGAATGCAACAACTCCAAAGACAAATAACCCAAGAACCGCCTTGTATCAGATTTGCCATCAGGATTATCTGATTGTAATTTGTGCTCCCCCATGAATTGATCGTCCAAAACCAACCACCACGAGATACAACCCATGGCATCATCAGGATCAACATGTGCAACTAGGCTTATTCTCTCACCATGATCCAGCTCAAAGGAAAGAGTCAGAAAATCTTTATTGGCTTTAATTCCTATCATCAATGCCTCCTCATGAAGCCAGTGTACAATTTGATTGGCAGCCTAGCATTCATACGCATAATCAAAAGCTCATCCAAGAATATGAAATGGTGTTGAGAGAGAGAGAGAGAGAGAGAGAGACTACCTGCAACAGAAGTACCGTTGAAAGATCTACCAAATCACAGTTAAATTTGTTATTGGTACTAGAGCGTGCAACCTCAGAACTTCCTTTGAATGGACTGACAACACCTGCAGCATCCTCTCCTTCCACACTGATGGAATCATCTTTCACCATCACCATACTTTGAAACAACAACTTCTGAAACCTCTTCTTATTATTACCATCTGTTCTCCATGTTTGGGACTCACCATCTATTATGGAATCGGGAACCATCATAGACACTGTCCACGAAGAAGTCCGTGAATGCCAGGTTGGATGAGATGCTAAATGCAAATATGGAACCTTAATAACCTGTAGATTATTATGTAAACAATATAAGAACAATTACAAGGGGCACAAATATGCCAAACCTCAAATTTCAACAAAGCATTACTCAGGCAGTACCATGCTTTCCAGTTCTGTGTGAACTTTGTTTGAAAATATGCGATGGGCCAGAGACATGCAGAAATGACTCACAGGACTGACAGCATCTTTTGCTAGCTGTCCAAATGACTGTCCTCTTCCAGAAAACTGAGGGTTGTCCTTCTCTATCCCATATAATTGCCCAAGAACAAGCTGTTGTAAATATATCTCATAAATCTTATGACTTGGAAATCCTAATTTTTTCAGCTCCTCTGATGACTTGGCTTCACCAGATGTTTCAAAAGGTACAATGGCTGTAGTCAAATTCTCACTGCCTGCCTCATTAACAGTATGATTATCCTTTCCGGATGGTACAACTGATATAAAAATTGATATTCCAGGACTTATGTTCAACTGCAGATAGTTTTCTCTTACTCCAGTAACATGAGCGCCTAAAGATGGGCTGAATGCTTCATGGCTTACCAATGCAAAAACCTGTGAGAAGACAATTAAGAAGATAAAGATACGTACATTAAAGAGACTAGAATTTGGATGAAATGATGCAAAGGCAAACCTGCTCGTAAAATATTGCCCGATGGGCTTTGCAAAGCATGGAATGACATTCTCTAATGCGATCATCATCACTGGGTGATTCTTTCTTCCTCACTTCAGGGCAATGCTTGACTGAGTGACTTTGTTCTATTGGATGATCTTCATGTCGAGCACTGAAAAATCCGAACCTGAAAGAGCGGCAAGATTTTGAAGGTATGTTTACAGCCAACATGCCAGCAGAATCATGCTCCACACGAACCATAGATATGGAAGGGAGCCAAGATACACCGATTTGATTGTGTAATGTGTTGTTGGAGAGGTCAAACAAAAAGCCTTCGCTGCTGGAAGCATTTGTCACCGACCGTAACCGTTTAACTTTCCAGTTCTGCTGCAGTCTGTCGGGTAATTAGTAAACATGATGGATTCAGTAGAGTTGACAAATATAGACCCAACTAAGTTGTTCTACAGCATAGTGGTTATCACATCCCTAATGGATGAATTTATATTAGTGGTCAATGGAAGGTCAGGAAAATAACATCCAATCAGTACATTTCACCCAAGTGTATCTCACAAAAAGGAGAAAGAAACAAATATTGTAAGCTGAAGCATAACCGCAGTCATTAGAGGATAAATTGTACTAACCACCAAAAAAGGATAAAACTACACGTTTCTACCTCAAACAAAGATGGAAGGGCATTCTCTGTCAATACTTCCCCAAACCGAAAGGAATCAGAAAGAAAAACAACAAAGTACACCAAAGGTACAGAGGACAAAAAAAATAAAAAAAAAAGACAAAACATGTACAGGCCCCAAATAAATTTCAACAAATGACTCCATAAAAAATGAAGCCTTAATTTACCATAATTTATTGTAACATTGTTCAAGTTTAGCAATCTCACCGGATCAAAGCCCCATAGAATCTTGCTTCCCTCCCTATCTGCTGTTCTAGAGCTTTGGCAGACTGCTTGAAGTACTTGCCAAGGTGCTGATCAACAAGAAAAGAACAAGATGTTTCAACATTCCAATACCAAGGATGATCTATCTCCAAATGTTTTTATTCCTTCACATAATATAAATCATGTAATGCCATTTTTACATCAAAAGCCGACTAGGCAACTTTTAGTTAGAATAGATATTGAATAACTAAACTGATACCCGGAAGCATTGTAGTTTAGTAGCTGCAGATACTGAAAGGTCGGACAGAGCTTCATGTGGCAAAGGCTTTGGCCTAGTCATCCCAGCGACTGTTACAGCATCATTAGCTTCCACCTTTGCATTAGCAAATAATAACAAACGATCAAATTTTGCAAAGGCATGAGGGATGAGCCACATAATAAAAGGGTTCCTTTATTTGACAATTTAATCACTTGGCACTGTAAGAGTTTCTGAGATATGCTGGTGCAGAATAAATTTCATTCGGAAACATTTTAAGCAGGCAGTGGATCTTCTATCTACTTCTAGTTAATATGGAAATGCTCTAAAAGAACTCAACAATGGAATAAAATTACCTACAGAAGATAAATCACTTGATTTCTTTCTTCTTTATTCTTCATTTTACAGATACATGAATGCATATTTTCTCCACAAATATCTGCAGGCAGACATCGCCAATGCAGAATCTTCAAATGGAAATCGTGTAAGAAATCTATGGACAAATAACATAAACTAACTTAAAATCTATGTGAACAAAAGAAAGAAGTTCAGACTTCAAAGCGCTCTCAAATGTGCTAGCCCCAAAGGATTACGATCTCACAAAAGCAATGCAACCACCGAACAATCCAATATAGTAAACACTTTTTCTACATTAATTACTAATCACGACCATAATCCGCCCTGCGTCGAAAGACAAAAAGCAAAAACCATCCTACAATCTCTGTAGTAACGTAGTCTATATAAAAGAAGTCAAGGTTGAATTCTCCTAGAATCAAGACACTTACTAAGCCTACGCTAATCATGGCGGCAAACGCGGCTGCTCTCAAATATTCAACCAGGCATTTGTAAGATTGCACGCAAGTATTCAGTACATGTCTGCATATGAATTTCCTCTTCGAGCTAAATGCACCGGCCAAAAGAAAAGGGGGAAAAGGGAGGGAAAAGAGATACTGTTAGGCAGCCAATTTGAGCTTACTGTGTTAATAAGATCAATGACAATAGACAACTCTTGTTGAGCCAGCTGCAAATTCTCTATCAAACCCTGCCATTGCGACGCCGTCGCCGCAGCATCCTTTGACGAGGAAGACTTCTGTTTCTTCGCATCTTTCTCTTCTACCGCCCACGCAAAATCGATTCTTCGAATTAAATCCACTCTCTTCTGATCATAATCAACGTCACTGGAGATTACATAAACAACACGCAATCAATTCATTCGAATTCCAAATATACGGAAGTAGCAAAATTTCAGTTCAAGAGATAGCAATGGGAGTTACGAAGGAAAGCGCTCGACGCCATTTTCTTCGATGAATTCGACTCGTTTGATAGGGAGTTTATCCAGAGAGATCTCTAAATTCCCGTCCATCTTCTATGAGTCAGGCCGATCGGTAAATTCGTGCAACCCTAGCTGGAGGAAGACGGCGGCGATCCGTCTCGTTACTGCAGCTTCTAATAGAGTAATAGATTGATTGACTGATAATTGTTTCCTTTTGTTACGGCGGTCACCGGCCGACGATAGGTAGAGGGACGAAAGTATATTTGCATCGTGCTTACTGATTATAGGATAAATTCTAAATTCTCTATGTTGGAGAGGTACTATTATCTGTTCGTTAGAAATAGAAATCTTCTTTTAATTAAAAGAAATATTATTCCTCTTGTTTGAAGTCAAATTTAAAACAAGAAATATATTTGTAATTTAATAATAATATTGGCAACCTTAAAATCAAAATAGAAAATAAGAATTGAATGTAGTTTTTATTCCTAAAATGGTAATACTGATATATAAAACAAAAAATTAAAAACAATTGATGATATATTATCCTAGGTTTCTTTCCTAAGTGCTACTAAACTATATGGTCCATCCTAAGATCTTAAAAATACACAAGAAGTTTATACTGTTATTAGTAGTGTTTGAAGACATTTATGTTCTTACAGCTATTTATATGTGGATGAACAATTACAATATTATTATTATTATTATGAAAATAGTTCAACAGCAAATAAATAGTCATAAAATATACTTGTATTTTTAGAGCTCACTTTATATATATATAAATAAATAATTGCTAATTGATAAACTATGTTTTATATAACATACCAATAAAATATGTTGGTCAAATTTACTTACCATTAAGGCATTAATAGTAATGGTCATCTAACTAATCTTCTATGAATATAACTCTTGAATAAGTCTACAAACTTTGATATTACTATATATTAAAAAAAATCTTGCCGCATCCTTTTCCATGATGATCTCTTTGTATTAGAAGCAACTGGAATGCAAATACTCTCTCTTCATTAGGAAAAAAAATTAGGTATTATTGATGCGTGAAATCGAGTAGAAGGGGGAAATAGGTTTGGGGGTTTGAGAGTGTACATGTAATTAGTGTGATGTGGTGATAAAACTTAGATTAGTCCCTTTTTTTTGATTGGGATGTCCTTTCATTTATAACATTTCTTGAAGGAGAGGGGGTTTTAAGCCTTTACAATATCTTAGGTTAAGTGACGTGGAGCTACTTACATAAGACCCATATCTAGGGATGTACATCGGTCCAAAATTGGACTGGACCAAAATCCAGTTAAAGATCGAAGTTTTTTAAAGTTAGGAACAAGATTGGATCAGAATTATCGGTCAAGACTACTTAGAACCAGAATCAATAAATAATATATTTTATATATTAAAAATATGTATTTTTAGGTAAAATATTAATGAGATACGAGATCAAATTGAAAGATCGAACCGATTGGGACCAGACTAGGATTGGTTTGTAATACTCCTTAAATTCACTACTGAAAAATTTTTATTTTATTAAAAGGAATAGCGAAAGCAAAATAACAAACTGTGAATTTGGGGGATATTACCACCACACTTAATATCAAATTGGTTTACTCCTACCCTTCCCGTACCAAGTGCTAAGGCTAAGAGAGTGAGATACAATTTGCTAGAATTTCAAACCATATTAAAATCAGAGTAGCGTAATAAACAATTTACAAGAATATAATCCACCAATGGTGGTTACAAGAATATAGAATACATTTAAACCGGAGGTTAAAAGAGAAAGAGTGAAACCTTAAAAGTCCGGATAATTTCCTTACGCTATTTCCCATTGCCCACTTGAATAGCACCTAAAAATGGACCTACAAAGGACACTACCCATTGAATAGATAGGGAACCCACGAATGGAACCCTTCAGTACTATAGTACTGAGTAACCCTTTAAAACACACTTAAAGGTAAGTCCACAATGCAACACATGATACAACACTATATACATATATAATGAAAGGTGCTTACATGATATTCACATTCATACATTCACATACTTAACAAGTCCATCAAATATAAATGGGTAAAACGTACAATCAATACTTCTAAGCCTTAAGCCATTAGTCTATCATTAATCTAATCATCTCGGATTATAAATATCCATGTGAGTGCGGGAACTCCACTATTATAGTTGGTGGACCGGAATACGTATAGGGCAGAATGTTCCCGACCACTATTATTCGCAAGTGGACCGGTTTAGCCTCAACTCACATAGTGTTCCACTATAAGTGATTAGTATTTTTTCATAATTTATTAATAATCAGATTGGATTTATTGAGCTCGGGATCCCCCACTATTATAGCCGGTGAACCGAAATACATATAATCATCATCCAGGGCAACACGCTCCTAAGCCACTATTATATCCGGTGGACCGGTACTCATAATCATAATCAACTATGCCCGACTCATTAGTCTTTCACTTTCATGATTAGTGTTTTCCTTTTTTAATCATCACAACCATTCCATTTATTTGCCTCGGAGGGAAGATCAAGATCTCGAAAGACAAAGGTACACCAGTTGTACTAGTACATACAAGTTACTCAGTACCCTTCAACTATCAACCTAGGGACGCTAAGGTACCCTGGTCGTACTAGTACATACAATTAACTTAGTACCTTATCGACAAGGACATCTAATCTATAAGTATGCATACCTCTTAAGTAGGTATGTAGAGCTAGATAGAGTAAGATGTAGGGCCTAGCTAAGGCACAAAGGCACACTAGCAAATACCAGAATAATTGTGGGCTAAACCACGTCTTTAGGGTAGCGACCCCTAAAGAGCCACCATTTCTAATCTCGAGGTCTTTCACTTTAAGTATTAATGTCTTAATTAAGGTGGTCAAGAAAAACACATCAATAAGATTACTTACTTGCTTTCAATCGTTCTGATATCGTTAGGCATTTTTTATTCATACGGTTATCCAAGATAATATAAAGGAATCATTAAGGCCATCATAATCTCATCTAATTCCAATTTAGGATTTGTTCTCGTAATACTTACTAATTGTCAAATACCATTGTTTTACTATTTGGTTTTACTTGAGTCTTGTTACAAACTTCGTTATCACAATGACATATTAGATATAAATTACTGATTTGCCCCTTACTTGTATAATTATGAAGTCATCCCTTCTTTACTTGCCAATTTATCCTATTACCTATTACCCTTCATGTTGCATAATTATTAAATTACCCCTCGCTCGGTTTAGGTTACCAAGTTATCTCCTACACTTATTAGGTCACCAATCACCATTCATAACTGTTACACTTTTCATATTTTCATTCGGTTGGTTAGATTACCAAATTACCTTTCTCCTTTGTTATAATTACCAAATTTCCCTTTAGTTGGTCAAATTACCAAATTGCCCTTATCTATTGTCATAATTACCAAACTACCCTTTTGTTGGTTAAATTACCAAATTGCCCTTCTCCATTATCTTAATTACCATTCTACCCTTCTCCATTATTATAATTACCATATTATCCTTCTCCATTATCTTAATTACCATATTACCCTTCTCCATTATCTTAATTACCATTCTACCTTTCTCCATTTTTATAATTACTATAGTACCCTTCTCCATTATCACAATTACCATATTAACCCTCTCCATTATTATAATTACCATTTTACCCTTCACCATTATAGTAATTACCAAATTACCCTTCTCCATTATCTTAATTACCATATTACCCTTCTCCATTATCATAATTACCATTCTACCCTTCTCCATTATTATAATTACTATATTTAATTACCATATTAGCCTTCTCTATTATTATAATTACCATTTTACCCTTCTCTATTATTATAACTATCATAATGCCCTTACTTCCAAAATTACCATTTTGCCCTTATCTTTCAAAATTACCATAACACCCTTTTTACTTGCAAATTACCATTTTCCCCTTCTCTTTCAAAATTACCATAATAACCTTAACTTCCAAAATTACCATTTTATCCTTTTACTTACAAAATTACCATTTGATCCTTTACTGATAAATTTAACATTTTGCCCTTTACTCCTAAAATTACCATAATACCCTTAACTTCTAAAATTATCATACCATCTTACCCTTTATTGCATCACCTTTATCAAATTATCACCACTACATAAAATATTAATATTAATACTCTATTCTCATCATTCAATTCCACCAACTATTATATTTCAACATAATACTCATTAACAACAACACATATTAGACCACACTCTTGCACAAGACATATTACTAAAATTTCCCTAGGGATCACAATAATATTATTCATGCATTAATGGTCATAATAACATAATATAATATGGATAAGTACTTAACATATTTTTGAATAACAAAACTCCTTCCTTAAACATTTCTTCCATACATGGCATATAAACTAGCATGTTTTCCTTTTTATCAATCAATATAAGAAACTACATATAATATACTAGACAATATTTATATCATGCTAAATAGCATATTAAAATCCTACATACGTTTATCCATGTGTTTAAATGGGGTTTAACGATTACCTTAATTCCTGCAAAAATTGAACCTTACTGGTATCCCGATTAAAAATTCAAGCTTTAATTAACAAAACCAATACCTAAAAATAATATCAATACTTATCATATTAGAAATGAGAAAACCAAAGCATAAGACTTTATAAAACTTAATTAATGAAATACTTAACTTAAATATTATTATACCTTAAAACTTATTAACCAAAATATACCAAGGCATACATCATCTCATACTACTTATGCAGCATGAGGTGCATGCAAAACAAGAGGGATAAGGGGCTCGAAATAGCATGAAAGGGAGGAAGTGGTGTTTTTGGGGCTAGGAAAGAGGACAGGTGGGGGAGGATTTGGGGTAAGGGAGGGGTGTAGGGGTGAAAAGGGGGTGTAGGTGGTGGTTAGATATAGGTTGTTGGTGGCCAAGGGTAGCAGCAGTGGTGGCGGCGAGGCTACGAAGGTGGTTGTCGAGGTGGAGGTCGCTGAGAAGGAAGGAAAAGGGAGGGGGGAAACGAGGGCCTGTAAGGGTTGGTTTCGGCCAAAGGGGGTGAAGGGTGGTAGAGGAGGTTGTAGGGAGTGGGTTGGTGGCTCAGGTGGCTACAAAGGTGGAGGGACGGCAGCAGAAGGAGGAGGTGTAGGGCTACTGCCAAGAAGGGAGAAAAAGAAGATAAAAAGAAAAGGGGAGGAAGAAGGGGGCTGTAGGGTGGCTCAAGGGTGTTGTGGTGGTGCAGGTGGGAGTAGAAGGATACAAAAGGTGATGTAGGCGACTGGTGAGGTGGAGGAAGCGGGGGAGGGGGCGTTGGTGCAAAAATAAGGAGAAGGATGAAGGAGAAGAAAATGGAAAGGAGGAGATGAGGGAAGGGAAGGGGGCTCGAAAATGGGACAAGAAAGGGGATATTGAAGAGAAGAAAAAGAAGAGGGCAGCAGGCAGCCGATCGGGTGGTAGGGAGGTGGTCGAGTGGTAGGGAGAGGGAAGGGAAGAAGAGGAAGGAAAAGCATGCGTGGCTGGGGTGGTGTAGGGTTGGTTTAGTTTGAAATGGGGAAGAAAAGGATGGGGGGAGAGAGAGGGAGAGAGGGAGAGGCAGGTGGTGGTCGGGGCAGCAGTTGCAGGGCGTCGAGGGGCAAGTTGGGTATGGACAATGAAGATAGGAAGAAAAAGAGGAAGAAAAGAAGGCAAGCCAAGCGAAGGAAAAGAAAAGAAGAGTTGGGATGATCGATGTCGCGCGGGAGAAAGAACAGGCCTACAGCCCCGGGCGCGCAGGGGGAAAAGCTGGCCTGGCGGCCTAGAGAAGGAAAAAGGAAAAAAAAGAAAGGAGAAAAAGGAGAAAGAAAAGAAAAGGGAAAAAAGGAAAAGGAAAAGTAGGGAAAATTAAAATAATTTAATTTATAAAATAATAGAATGTAATATTTTAGGTAGATAATTTAATATAATATAATATAATATATGGGTTTAAAAAGGTTAATTTTGGAAAAATATTGGTTTGAAATTTTATTTAAATAAAATGAGTATGATAAAATAATAAAATATTTATTTTAATTTATTAAATATCCCTATTCACTTTTATATACTCAAAAATCCATAAAAAATTAAATTAAATAATTTTAAAAGCTAATTTATCCCAAATAAAAGCTATTTGTTATATTATATGTTTTTAAAATTTTAGAGGATTACATCACTACCCCCCCTAAAGAAAAACTTCATCCCCGAAGTTTACACCTTATCACTAGGATTACAAAGAGGGATCCTAAGATACTTGGGGTAACTACCCCCTTAAAGAAAAACTTACTTAACTAAGGAAAACAACTACACACATAATTAACAATACAACAATTATACGGGACCCGATGGTAAACATGAAGAAGTTGCATCATAATCGCTTGCTTGCTCATCTACTTCAATTAACAAGGTTGAAGGGTTGCTCCAAGTGCTTGATTCTGCCGAAATGATGGTTGTGGTGACCTCTGGATTCCTGTACAGGGTGAATTGTAGCATTCAAAGCTCATATGCCCAAGTTTTCCACAGTCGTGGCATTGAACCAATTTTCCCGCTCAATTCTTGCCTGGATGATCTCTTCTGCAACGACGACAATGGTAGTGTTGGACTGGTCTCTTGCTAGACTTTCCATTGGGAGCATTATGACTCTTCTTACGCCGAACTTCAGTTTGAGGTTAAGGTTGGACCCGTAAAACTTTACTACTGGGACGACGACTCTTTTCTTCCAACTCGGTCTCTTCGTTCTTCCTCTTGCCCAGGATGGTTTCTTGTTCCTGGACAAAGGCATCGACGACACATGCCTGCTCATACACCGTATTCAGATCGTGGAAAATTTTGTCACCCATCATGATTCGGATGTTGAGGTGAAGTCCTTGCTCGAACTGGAAGACCACTATAGCCTTGCTTGCGGCTATACCGGGGGCGAACCTTAGCAGCTTTGTGAATCATGCGTAGTATTCTCGAACGACAAGCTTCCTTATGTTAATTCTATGAATTCTTTGAGTTTGGCCCTCTTGATACTTTCTGTGTAGAAACGCGTGCATAGGGAAACCTTGAAGTCTTCCCAATATCGGACCGACAAGCTACTATTATGTCGGTGGATCAATCTGGCCCCGACTCTTATGGTGTTTCACTGTAATTACTTAGTGTCTTTCCCATGTCTTATCATAACTTAGAGTTTGGTTTATTGAGCTTGGGATCCCCCACTATTATAGCCGGTGAATCAAAATGTATAGAGCATAATGCTCCTGACCATTATTATATGCTAGTGGATCGGTCTCTAGGGCACCCCGACACCTGGCCACTATTATGTTGGTGGATCGGTCTCTAGGGTACCCAGACACTTGGCCACTTTTACGCAAGTGGATCGGTCTGGGCCCAGCTCAATAATCTTTCGCTTTAAATGATTAGTATCTTACTGTGTCTTATTCAATATGTTTTCACCCTAGACATGCATGCCACGATCCATCTACTCTTATTCTCCTAAGAGGGCCAGTCTCATGTCTTGGGACTTGTACACCTCCTAACACACCCCAACATCTTTTCCCTCTTCTACTTACTCATCATGAATACCCAACTCTTAAGTGTGTGGAACAAGGCCCGGTACCTTATGCCATCTAAGTCCACTCACTGTCATCCTCTAGGGTTTTCCCCTGAAACCCTAATTGGACCTATGTGGCCTATCCTTCCCCTGTCTCACACAACCAAAGCTCCTTTACCACCAAACACATCATCTCACTTATATGCAACCCCAATCATTTCACTTTACTCCCCAATTACACATGTGACCATGAAACCCTTGTTGGCCACCCTAAACCATAGCACATTTCTTTCCCCATATATCACCTCTCCATTACTCACTTACCATTCTTTCTTTTCCTTAACACCCATACTCACCCTCCATATGATATTCTTCCACTCTTTTCCCATATTCCACTCACCTTCAATTATTTTTACTTTCACAACCTCCTCCAATTAAGGTTTTCCTCCCAAACCCTAATAAGGTTTCCTATGCACCTTTGTATCAACCTAAGTACTATTTTTCACCCAAGGACTCCAATCATCCCAAGGACTCTTCCCTTACCTTATTTACACCCTAAGATAACTTTTCCCACATAAGGATCATCCACATGCATGCTCCATCCATCCCATGCAAAACCCTAGAATATTCCATATAAGATACACTCCACTCTTTTATTTTGTCCATATTCTCCTTTTATTTGTCCCCTCATGGATCATGAGATAATTAGTTCAATCTCATATTCCTTTAGTCAACTCACTTCCCCTTTTTCCTTTTCATCCTTTCACCTAATATCACATTATTAAAATCTCCTAGCATGCATGTCCTAGAGGGTCATATCATACAACATCACAATCACAACTGACATATCATTAATCACATGCCATAAGGAAGTCACAGAAGCATGTCTCAACTCCAATCATAAAGTACACAACATAACATAACACATGACATACAAGGCACATAACACACATAGTTGGTATTAGCTATATCCTTACCTAATACGACACCGGTCTTGGAACACACTCATATGCTTCCTTAGGGTTTTGACTTGATTCACTTAAAAGAGGAAAATACTAAGGTTTAACTTCCCTCTTACCAAAATTACCATCATTTCCTACCTTACCATCATCATAGCCTAATATTAGGGTTACTAATATTAATATTAGTTTTATAAGTAAAAGTAGGGTTATTTGTAACACCCCCAAATTTACTACTGAAAAATTTTGTTTAAGACAAAGGTTTTAGCGGAAGCGAAAGGATTAAAACCGTAAACTTGGAGGTATTACCGCCACACTTAGTACCAGACCGGTTCACTCCTACCGTTCCGATACTAAGTGCTAAGGCTAAGCTAAACCATCATTAAGTAAGAATCATCAAAACATAGGTACGTAGTTAACATGGGTCATTCACGAAAACACGAGTCAACAACAGTTAGAATATCGTTTAGGAATACAACTTAAGAGTACGGTTTCAAAACAAGAAGCGTAGTATAAAATATAGCTAAATAAAACAAATCTCAAGGGGCCAATATCCGGATCGCCTACTCACTCGAGCCAAGCCTTCCACCCCACAATTTGTAACCGATCAAACCTGCATAGGAGGTCTGCTCCCCACCGTTGGTGGATCATCACAGGACCCATTCAATCAAGGTAGTATCAGTACGGGTCCAATACTGAGTAAGGGCGCTGGTGCGCTAAGGCCAAGCATACAATCATACCACATAGCACACATAGCACAATCATATAGACAACATGCGATAACCCGCAAGATAAGGTCCGAATACTTCTCTGGTGACTTATTCTTTATTCTCATTAATGATAATAAGTCCATTTCGCACATTCTTCAATAATCCATGTGAGCACGGGGGCCCCACTATTATAGCCGGTGGACCGGAAATAAAAACACAGGGCAGAACGCCTCTGACCACTATTCTTACCGGTGGACCGGACTGGCCCTGCCTCACATGGTGTTTCACTGTAAGTACTTAGTATTTTTCCCGTGGTTTAACTTATTTACTTTGGGTCTATCGAGCCGAGGCCCCCACTATTATAGCCGGTGGACCGGAAATAAACACACAGGGCAGAACGCCTCTGACCACTATTATAGCCGGTTGACCGGAACGATACGCACAGGGCAGAACGCCTCTGACCACTATTATAGCCGGTGGACCGAAACGATACGCACAGGGCAGAACGCCTCTGACCACTATTATAGCCGGTGGACCGGAACGAAACGCACAGGGCAGAACGCCTCTGACCACTATTATAGCCGGTGGACCGGAACGAAATGCATAGGGCAGAACGCCTCTGACCACTATTCTAACCGGTGGACCGGACTGGGCTCAGCTCAACAGTCTTTCGCTTTACGTTATTAGTGTCTTATCCGTGTCTTATTGAATCACATCACACCCTTGACATGCATAAATCATTCTCTTTATACTGTACACATCACAACTAATAAAATCCCACATTCATAACTACACTTTAATCAATAAATACACATGATAACACCAAACAACTCTAAGCAGCCATAACCAACCCTAATTGTCCACACCAAACCGTGGTTAACCACAATTAACCCTATTTTACCATAATAACCATACTTAGCCATCCCAAACCTTAATTATCCTCGACAAATCACAATTAGCTACTCCAACCCTACTTAATCACAACGACCCAGAGTTAGTCACTCCAAACCCTAATTCTGTCTCCTCCATACCCTTATAATACTCCACGTACTATTCTCCGTCCAAAACAGTTAAACACTCAAATCATACTTGCATTACCTTCCTTACATCCCAAATCAACCTCTCATACGCAAATTTTGCTCCCACGCAAACGTTATACATCCCATGCAATCTCTCAAACTTTTCATACAAACCCTAAATCCCATACAATAATTAACTCCCCTGCAAAACCCTAACTCCACCATGCAAACCCTAATACCACCATACAAACATTAATACCACCATACAAACCATAACACCACCATGCAAACCCTAATACCACCATAAGCCATTAATACCACCCTGAAATCACTAATACCACCATACAAACCCTAATACCACCATGCAAACCCTAATACCACCATGCAAACCCTAATACCACCATTCCAACCATAATACCACCATGTAAACCCTAATGTTATCATGTAGCCATTAATACCACCATACAACCATCAATACTGCCATAGGACATTAATACCACCATACGAACCATAACACCACCATGCAAACCCTAATACCACCATAAGCCATTAATACCACCATGAAATCACTAATGCCACCATACAAACTTCAAGACTCCCATGCATGGTTCCCAACTCTCATTTATTTCGGACATTCCTCCCACTTAAATCTTCTCTCATAGATCATGAGGTACTTAGGTCAACCTCATATCCCCCTTAGTGGTCTCACTTCCCGTTTATTTCCAGTCATCCTTATATTCCCAACTCATATTACCATTTACCCTAACATGCATGTCCTAGAGGGCCATAACATAATACATCATAAACATCATACATATATATGTCATGCTCATGTCATGGAAGCACATACAACATACCTCAATCTCCAAGCTGCGCTACACACAAGACAAGTTATACACAAATCATATAATACATGGCATAGCATGGCATACACAATATTCAACACATCCATGTCACACATAGCACAAGGCCATTAGCTTTGTCCTTACCTAAGGCGACGCCGGGCTTGGAGCACGCTCCTCTAACTCCTTAGGGCTTTGGTCGGGATTACCTAAAAAAAAGGGGAAATGCTAAGTATTAGTTTCCCTTAAGTACCATAATCCCTTATTCTAGTTTAGGATTAGAGTTTTTATTACTAAAGAGGGTCTTATACAAAAACTAGGGTTTTTACCTTAGGATTAGTATACTAAATATTAGTAGTCAAAATATATATATTTATTTTTTTTGATACTTATTGTTACACTTATTTTATTAAACCCATTAGCCATATTCTTATAATAGTAATGTTCATGCTAACTATAGAAAAATAGTGATAATAATAATAATAAAACTAATAATAACGAAAATAATAATAATACTCCTAGTAGTAATGATAATAACAATAATACAACCAAGTAAGGTTTAGCAACCACAATAATAACCGTAGTAAGGATAATAGAAGTAATAATAGTAATATTATTAATAATGTTAATAATAATAATTATAAAAATTAAGATTAAAGTTAAGTATAATAAAAGTTAGGGTTCAAAAGGGATGTTAGTATTAGTAAGAAAATAAGACCTTAATAATAGAGGCAATAATAATGGTAATAATGACAATAGTAATAATAATAATAATAATAATAATAATAATAATAATAATAATAATAATAATAACAATAATAAAAGTAATAATAATAATGATAATAATAATAATAAGTATATTAGTATTAATATTAGTAGAAAATAGTAGCAGTTATATAAAAGGGATATTAGGGTTTGGATGAGTGGAGAACCACCTAGGGTCGGTGGTGGTCCGGCGGCGGCGCGTGGCGGCGACGGCGGCGGCGGTGGAGGTGGAGAAGAGAGGAAGAGATGGAGGTAGCGGTTAGATGGGAGGGGAAAAGGAGGAGTTTGAGGTGGGGAAAGAAACAGCAGGTGAAGGGGAGTGGAATAGGGGTGGTGGCGTGGCAAGGGGTGGCGGCGCGCGGTGGTTGGCGCGGCGGCCGAGGTAGGAAGAAGGTGGTGGAAAATGGTGGAGGCCGGTGGAGAAGGAAGCAGGGGGTAAGGAGGGTATGGGCAGGTAGGGGAGGACCTGCAGGTTACTTTGGGATGTGGAAGGAGGTGGAACACGGCGGAGGTGGCGGCTACGGGCGGTGTAAGGGGCGGCGATGGCTGGAAGAGGTGGTTTCGAGCAGTGGACTTTGCACGGCTAGGGCGGCACGTGCAGGGCAAGGCGGAGGGTGGTGGTGGATTGGTTTTGTCGAGGGAGGTGCAAGGATGATAATGGTGGGCAGAGGTGGCGGTGGCCGTCACCGGTGGCGGCGGAAAGCTCGTCTTTTTGAGGTGGCGGAGAGGTAGGGTTTCGGGGCAAAAATCGAAAAGGAACCTGGTTATGGCTGCCAATGGGGGGTATTTATAGGCAATTGGGAGGGTAAAACGACAAGGGGAGAAAGGGACGAGTGGGGCAGGTGTGCAGGTGGCCGGCCGGTGGCAGGCGGTGCAGGTCCTGCCATGGCAGGTTGGGTCGGGAGGAAGGGAGAAAAAGGAAGGGAGATGGCACGCGGGGAGGGTAGCTGTGGAGCTTGTTGGGGTCGAAAAAGGGGAAGAAAACGACAGGGAGGTAGGGGAGGACGGTCGGCGCTGGTGGCTGCCGGCGAAGATCGCGCTGCAGGCGTCGACTTGCAGGACGCGGTGCAGGTCGGGGAAGAAGAAGACAAGCAGGGTGGACCGGTGGTCCAAGGGAAAGAGAAAAAGGAGGGGGAAAATCGGCCGGTTCGGCGGCGTTTATTTACTCCGTAATTCAAACGCGGCGTACTAAGGGTTGTGGGAGAAAAATGCAGTGTCGCGTCGTAGGCTGGCAATGGTCATAAGGCCGTTAAGCGTGACGTGGTGTTTCGACGGCTCTGAGGGAAAAACGCAGCGCACGGGACGCACAGTGGTTGGCGTCGCACGGCGCTGGGCCGCGGGAAGGGAAAAGAAGGAAGGGGCGGGGGGTTGGGCGACCTGTATGCGAGATGGGGGAGAGGAGAAAGGTTTGGGCCGGTGGGCTGGCCCAGCCGGGGGGGGAGAAGAAAGAAAAAAAAAGAGGAGGGAGAAAAAAGGAAGAAAGGGAAAAATAGGAAATAAATAGGATGGGGAAAATAAATAAAATAACTTATGGGGAAATTGGGGTATTTTTGGGTTATTTATAATATTAATATTTATAAATATTAAATAAATTCCTTTTTTGCTTATTTTAGACTATTTTGGATAAATTTCCTTAACCTCCATGCTAATTAGGAAAAATACCCAAATTTTCTTCCAATTAAATTCTTTATTATTTTCCTCTTAATCTACCTTAATTAACTCTCTTCATTTTAATAAATGAATTTATATAGTTAATTTTCCTAATAATTCCTTATTTGGCCAAAAATTTCGGAAATTAGGATTTTGGGGTATCACATTATTATTCTTAAGGTATCTAATCATGTTACTACTAATCAAAATAGATATTAGTAGATATATTGGCTCATATTAAAGTGTTAACAGTAATACTTATATTACTTAAGATAATAGCTTTAATATTACTAGTAGTAATAATAATAATAGTTGTAGTGATAATACTAATAACAACCCAAATCTTAGTAATAATAATAGTGATATTACTAATACTAAAGTTGTGACAATAATAATAATAATAATAATAATAGTAGTAGTAGTAGCAGTAGTAGTAGTAGTAGTAGTAGTAGTGATAGTAATATTAGTGATATAGGTAATATTAATAATAATGATAAAGTAATAATAATAATAATAATAATAATAATAATAATAATAATAATAATAATAATAATAGTTCTAATCTTAAGAATGATAATAATAATAATAAGGGTCCTAATAATCATAATAATAGTAACATTAGTGATAATAATGTCAATTTTAATAATAATAATAATAGTAACAACAACAACAACAATAATAATAAATATAATGGTTCGAATATTTGCAATAATAATCGTAGTAATGATATGCCGAAGTTATTAATAATAATAATAATGATGATGATGATGATAACATAATAATAATAATAATAATAATAATAATAATAATAATAATAATAATGATAATCATAAAAATAATGATAATAAGGGTTCGACTGTTATTAATAATAATATTAGCAGTAATATTCCAAAGTTAGTAATAATAATAATGATAATGATAACATAATAATAATAATAATAATAGTAATAATAATAATAATGATAATCATAAAAATAATGATAATAAGGGTTCGACTGTTATTAATAATAATATTAGCAGTAATATTCCAAAGTTAGTAATAATAATAATGATAATGATAACATAATAATAATAATAATAATAATAATAATAATAATGAGATTAATACTAATAAAAATGATAACAATTACATTAATGATAATTAAGGGTTGTAGCGGTTAAGGTACCACCTAGGGATGGTGGTGACCAGGCGGCAATGGCAGTAGTGGAGGGAGAAGAGAAGGTGGAGAGGTGGGTTTCTAGGCTAGGAGAGGGGGAGTGAGAGGGTGGTTGAGGTGGTGGTGGATGCTCTAGCTTGAGAGGGTTGGAATGGTGGTAGTGGTGCAGCTAAATGGGCGGCACTGGCGGTAGTTGGTGTGGTGGTCGAAGGTGGTGAAGGGGGAACAAGGGAGAAGGAGAGGGAGGTAGGGGGAAAGGAAGGTAGAGGGAGGTAGAGGAGGTCCTACTGGTTGTTTTGGGGGGTAGGGGAGTGGTGGTTGCGACAGAAACAACTGTAATCCCCCGAATTTTTAAAAGCCTATATTTTAATAAATAAATTTTATTTGGGATAAATCAGTTTTTAAATCTATTTATTTTAATTATTTTATGGATTTTTTAGTGAATAAAATTGGGTATAAATATTTAATAAATTAAAATAAATATTTTGTTATTTTATCACACTCTTATTATTTAAATAAAATTTTCAAATCACTATTATACTAAAATTATCCTTTTTAAACCCTTATATTTTAATTATATTAATTTAAATTATTAAATAAATTTATTACCCAAAAATATTTTATTTTATTATTTTATAAATTAAACTATTTTATTTAATCCTATTTTCCTTTTCTTTTTCCTTTTTTTCCCTTTCTCCTTCCCCTTTTTCTTCTTTTTCCCTTTTCTTTCTTCTTCCTTTTCCTTCTTTGGGTCGTCGGTTGGCTGGCTTGCCTCTCCCTCACCCTCCTGCGCAATTGGGCCTAACCAGTCTCTCCCCCTTCTCCCTCCTTTCCTTTTTCCTTTCCCCACCCCGGCTCCTTCCTTCTTTCTCCCGCATGAGCCGATCGGCCCTTCTTTCTTTCCTTTCTTCCTCGACCGGAGCGGCCCGCGTGATTTTTCCTTCGGCCAGCCTGCTCGCCCATCACGCACCCAGCCTCCCCAATTCTTCTTCTTCTTTCTTTCTTCTTCCTCCATCACTACCGAGATTCCCGACCAACTGCCACACCATCTGCAACTCCCTCTCTCTCCCTCTCTCTCTCTCTCTCCTACCATTCTCTGCCCCATACCAGCCCCACCATTCTCCTTCCCCACTCCCTGCCATTGCCATTTCCTTCTCCCTCTCCCTGCCATGCCATTCCTCTACCACCCTACCGCCACCCCTCGAGCTCTCCCTCTTCTTTTTCTTCTCCCTTCCCTATCTCATCCTGCAATTTTTCGAGCCTTATGCCTTGCCTGACCCTCTCTTTTCTTTCCTTTCTTTGCCTCCCTTCTCTCCCCCTATTTTTGTTTCACCACCTAGCTCTGCCGCTGCTGCCGCCTTAAACGCTACCTGCACTACCTCCTGCCAACCTCTACCACAATAATCCCTGCCACCACCTCTACTACCCCCTGAGCCACCACAATAATCCCTGCGACCCCCTCTACTACCCCAATCCTCATTTGGCCGAAACCACCACCCATAGGCCCTCATTTTCCCTCCCCATTTTCCTTCCTCACCAGCCTCCATCTCGACCTCCCTCCTCGGCCGCCACCTTCGCAGCCTCGCTGCCGCTGTCTCCGCCGCCCTTAGCCGCCTCCAACGCATCTCCGACCACCACTTACACCCCCTCTCCACCTATGCATCCTTCCCTTACCTTAAATCCTCCCCCATATGCCTCTTTTCCTAGCCTAAAAACCCTAACCCAAAATTGCCCATTTTTCCCTATTTCCACCACCTTTGAGCCCCTCCTTTTTCTTTCCTTGCATACTGCTCATACTGCATGAGTAGTATGAGCTGTTGCCTTCTTTGATTCATTTGAATATTAATTTTTAAGGTATAATAATATTTTAATTTAATTATTTGATTAATTAAGTGTTATAAAGCCTTATACTTTGATTTGTATTTTTTCTAATGTAATAAGTCTTGATATTATTTTTAGGTATTGGTTTTGATAATCAAATCTTGAACCTTTAACCGGAATACCAATAAGGTTCGTTTTTGCAGGAATCTAGGTAATTGTTAAATCCCACTTAAATGCATGGATTAACGTATGTTAGCACATTAGGATTTTTAATATATTATTATGCTTGGTTTATGTTGTTTAATATGATATATGTGGTTCTTGTGTTGATTGATGAAAAGGAAGCATGATAGATTATTGCTATGTATGGAAACATTATTTAGGATAAGAGTTTGGTTGTTAATGAAAATGTTAAGTATTAACCATGTTATATTATGCTATTGTGATTCTTAATTCATGATTAATATTTTGGAAGCCTTAGGGGATTTTAGTAAGGTATCTTGTACAAGGATATGGCCTAATATATATATGGGTGCTAATAATGTTATATTAATTATAAGAGTGGTGGATGAGGAGTTAATATTAATAATTTAATATAAGTGGTGTACTAAGGGAAAAAAGGTAATTCTTAATTAAAAAGGGTATTATAGTAATTTTGGAGGCAAGGGTAAAATAGTAAATTTGTTAATAAAAGGATTAAATGGTAATTTTGGAAGTTAAGGGGTAAAATGGTAAATTTGAAAGTAAAAGGGGTAAGATGGTAATTTTGTAAATAAAAGGGGTAAAAGTGAAAATTGGAAAGGAGTAACTTAGTAATTATAATAATGGAGAAGGTTAAAATGGTAAATATGATAAATGTGAGGGGTAATTTGGTAATTTAACCCACTAGAGGGTATTTTCGTAATTTTGGTAATGGAGTAGGGTAGTTTGGTAATTATGGCAACTAAGGAGGGTAATTTGGTAACTTAGATAACCAAAGGGTAATTTGGTAAATTTAATAATGAAGAAGGGTAAAATGATAATTATGATCATATAAAAGGGTAATTTGATAATTTAACCAACCAAAGGGTGATTTGGTAATTTTGAAAATGAAGAAGGGTAGTTTGGTAATTGATAATAGAGGACAGTAATTTGGTAATCAACAAAATAAAGGGTTAATTTGGTAATTAGGATAATGAGGAAGGGTAATTTGGCCAACTTAAGGATAATTTATTAATTATAATAAAGGAGAAAGGGTAAAGTGGTAATCTAACCAACTAAATGGAAAGTAGATTAAGGGTAATAATTATGAAGGGGGATTAGTGACCCAATAAGTATGAGAAATAACTTAGTAACCTAAATCGAGTAAGGGGTAATTTGGTAATTATGTAACAAGGAGGGTAACATGGTAATTTGTCAAGTAAGGAAGTAATGACTTAGCAATTATATAAGTAAGGGGCAAATGAGTAGTTTGTACCTAATATGTCGTTGTGATTGTGGAATTTCGTAATATGACTCAAATAACGCTGATTAGTGAGGTAAGAGTATTTGATGATTAGTAGGTATCACGAGAACAAATTCTAATTCGAAATTAGATGAGATTAAGATGGCCTTAATGATTCTTCTATGTTACCTCGGACAACCATTTGAATAAGAAATGTCCGATGAAATCCGAATGATTAAAAGTGAATAATTATATGATTGTTGTGCTTATGTGATCACCCTTAATTAAGACACTAATACTTAAAGTAAAATACCTCGAGAACTAAGTGTGGTGGTAATATCCCCGGAATTCACGGTTTAGTTATTTTGCTTCTACTAATTTGCTTTTAATTAAACGAAATTTTTCAGTAGTGAATTTTGGGGGTGTTACAACAACGATAACAGTTACGCAAAGGGCGGTAGTGGGTGAGAGTTGGCTGATCAAGGGGCCCACTTTACACAGCCAAGGAGGATCATACAGGAAGAATAGAGGGTGGTAAGGGGTGTGGTTCAGGGAGTGGTTTGGTAGGTGGTCCGGGCGGCGGCGCTGGGTGACGACGGCGGTATAGTTGTCTGAATAGACGACGACGCAAAGGGGGAGATTTCTAGGCAGGGGAAAAGAAGGCTGAATGAGGAGCAATTATGCGTATTTATAGGCAATTGAGGGGGGAAAACTACACAGGGGGAAAAAGATAAGAGGGGTTAGGTGAGGCAGGACCACTGCCCGATGGTGGTAGGGCAGTGCAGGTCTGCAGTGGTAGGGGTGTTTGGGTCGAGGGAGAAGAAAAGGAAGGGAGAAGGGCACGCGTGAGGAGAGAGGAGGGGTTGGTTGGGTCAGAAAGGGAAAGGAAAACGACCGAGGGGAGATGACAGGTTGGTGTGTGGTGGTGGTTGGCCGGTGTATGGGGTGCTGCAGGGTTGCACGCCTATGCCGGGAAGGAGCGGGGAAGAAGATGGAGGGTTGGTTGATCGATCCAAGGGAAATAAAGAAAAGAAAGGGAACTGGTGGGCGAGCGGTCCAGGGAAAAAAAGGGAAGTGGGCTTGGGTCACGCCAGAGGAAAGGAGGGGGGTTTTGGGCTGCAAGGGCTAGCCCAAATCGAGGAAGAAGAGGGAAAAAAAAGAAAAGGAGAAAGGAGAGAAAGGAAAGGAAAAAGGAAAAAGGAATTCTAGGTCAAAACTTAAGATTAAAGTCAAACTAAGGTTAAACATCTAAGGGTATATCACAAGAATACCATAGAAAAGTCCCCACAAACCTATTGGTCAGTCCCTAAAAATAGTGGATTGGTTTGGAACCACAATAGAAACATCAAAATAATTTAGGGAGGAAAAATGGTTGGATGGTTTTGGGGTTGACCCGTCAATTGGTTACACTAGTTGACCGATTCTGTCCCAAACTAGTTGGTTGGTTATTTGCAGAACAAGGCACTTGGAATTCACCAATTAACCGAATACTCAAACTACTTGACTAGTAAACCAAACAACCTATTCTCACCAATCAATTGGCTGGTTGTGCACATAGAATGTCCCCGAACTAGTTGACTAGTGGCTAAAATCAGGTGATTGGTGACTAAAAGAAGATGGCTAGTAAACCAATCGACTATTTCTCACCCAAACCAGCTAATTGGTTCCTCAAGAACATAGCTCACATATTCAGTTCGAGGATAAATTATGCTTTCTACTCCATTTTAAGTATCCATATTATATATACAAACCACTCTTCTACTCTAAATCTCATGTTTAACATGTTATTTACTTGAACATGCTTAAATTTATGCAAGCCATCGAGAATCATGCTTTAACACATTTAATCAACTCAGGGCTAAGGGTCCTACATCATACTTTACACTTTTGTACAATATATGCTAAAACTTATTGAAATTACCCACATTATCAAATATAACTTTGACAGATCTTTCTAAGCATGCATAAAAGATCCTATTTCTAGGCTCAACTACACATGGTTGCACACTTTCAACCATAACATGTTATATATCACATTACTTCACCAATATACATATTGTCACAACAATTACCCTAAAGCAAATCTTTTTTATCCCATTCATTACACATAAAGACAAAAATGATTAACCTCAACTCTTAGCAAAATCAAAAAAGAAGAAAAAGAAGAAACATGTTTTAACTAGGAGGTCTAAGCTCTCCAACAACATAAGAACGTAAGAAACAAATAAAACATATTATAAAAAACTAAGGAGACTTGAAATTAGGAAAAATACGGAGGATAAACGAACTTTCATGAGAAACTAAATGAAATATCAAACCCTAAACCTTTCTTAAATCCACCCATCTTTTGTTTAAGGAAAACAAAAGAGAGCTAGGAGAAGGATTAGAAAAGGAGAGAAGAACATAAACTAAAGGTAAATAGGGAGAAGAAGCTTGGTGGTGCAAAGGGGAGGTGCTTTGGTAGGGAAGCTTCAACACATATATAGAGAAGATAAATGGATAACAAAGAAAATATGGCTACGGTTTGAGAGAGTAAGTGGCTTAGAGGATTAATAACCATGAAATTCTTGCCCTAAACCCCTTATCAATCAATAAAGGTGCTATTTAAAGGGAAAATATCAAGCTAAAGGCATACCTAATCTAAAATGGTGAATATAAAGAGCTCCTTTGGAAGATAATTTTAACTCTACTCAGTAAAGAAAGGGAATATGATAGAAGGGACCTGGTATAAAATCAGAATGCTTGGTAGATGTTTCTACAAGCAAACTGCATGACAAGTTAAGGGTATGACAAAGGAGAGAAAGATGAAAAGGAGAAGTAAGGTTATCAAGGCACTTTTATGCATATTTGGTCCTAACTCAATTTTTAAGCAGTTTAACATTTGAATGAAAGGTGATAAAAAAGAAACTACAAATGATTTTCAAACTCTTAAAAACATAATCAACAATTTATAAGATCGTTTGGAACATATTTGAGTTAAAATCTAGCATGAAGAACTTTTAAGTTGAACGAGCCGGATGATTAGTTTTACTAGTGGATAAGTCTATCAGAACAAGTGACTTGGTTCTTCTAGATCAAAAACTCCTGGATAGATAAAGCAATTGACTTACACCAAACTAGTCAATCAATTTCTTCATAAACCAAGTCTCCTTTATAAAACTCAAATGTCAAGAATCATGTCTTAAAACGGATATGCAAATCAAAATTAAACCAATTTAAATCAAAATTTATAGTAGCCCGCTTATCAAAAACCTAATTTTTATAAATATCGGTGTTGATTTATGAGTTTTGACTTTTAATTTTATTTTGATTGGTTTATTTTATTTAAATCGTGTTTCTTGTTAATATTTTATTAAAATTACCTATTTGTGTTTATGGTTTTATGTATGGTTTTGAGTACATGTTGAAATTTATTTAATTATTTGTTGTTGAGGATAATTCTAGATTAATTCATTTATGATTATGACATTATTAAATTTATGTGACTTGATTTTAAAAAAATATATTTTGATTTTGGTCACGTGTTTTGATTTTAATATTTTTAATTATAACTATGTTTTGTGATTAAGACTTTGTTTTAATATTATATTTTGTTAATAAATATAAATTATTTTTAAATTATAAAATTCTTTAAAATAGTAAAACCATTTTAATGATTTTTATCTATAAAAAATATTATCGTCTTTAAAATTATTTATTTCTACAAGGTTTATACAATACTAACAAAAAATATTTTATTAAAATTTTTTTATAGTTTTTTTTGAAAATTAATTTTCTTTTATTTTATTTATTTATTTTGGTTTATGAATAATATTTTTTAAAATGTGTTAAATTATTATTAGCCACTCAAAATTTTATAAATATACTTTTTTAATATATTTTAAATATTGTATTTAGTATCATCTAATTTAGAACCCTTTAGTACGTAGCTTACTGTATTAAAAATACCCAAACTCGCCGACCAAACAAAACCTTACTGTTAACCCCTCTTTATTTTCTCTCTCTCTCTCTTGTCTCATTTTTCATTTTCGTGTAAAACCCAAAACCCAAACCCCTCGCACGGTCCGCCCCCAGCTTCCTTTCTCCTTCGACCCCAGTTGCACCACCGTACTCCCTCATCTTCGTCCTCCTCTGCTCGTTGGCCACCAGCACGCTGCCACCAGAAACCGGTGAACGTTGGTGCCTGGTAGCACCCAGCCCGACAAAGATGCAGAGCAGCGCCAACAACGTGCACCAGCAGCGGTCGAGCAGATAAGCGGCGCAACAGTAATTTGAAGCCTCCATAATCGCCACAACGAGACTTGCGACCCAGCCACCGTAATTTGCAGCAACGCACAACTATACCAACAGCCAGCGCAAACAACCAACAAGCAACGGCTGCAACGACATAGCACCAGCAACGTTGTAGCTCGGTGCACCGCCATCGACCACCGCAACGATGTCCGACGTCCATCGAGAACTAGCCGTTGTTTTCCCTTCCATGCATCAGCTTCCCCGAGCTTTTAAAGGGATATTTTGTTGGTATAATTCTCAAACCCAAAGTTTTAATCTTGAACTGATTTTGTTATGATTTGCTTTTGTTAAGACAAATTGATTGTTGAGATTGATTTATGTGTTTGTTGTACAATTTGGATGTGTTGGTGGTTGTTGATTTCATTAATTTCTAGGGTGCATATTAATATAGATTAGTTTTGTTCGATTTTGAGCTATTTTATTAATTAATTATGTAAAATATTTTAAAATATGTTTAATTGCTTATTAAAACAATCAATTTGAATTAATTGTTGAAAACTGATCAAAATTAAAATTTTGGGTCAAAATTCTTATGGATTTAAAATTGATTTGATCTTTGTACTATTTTATTAAATTGATTTTACAATTTTTATTAAAATATGGTTGATTTTATTATTGTTCCACCAATTTAAATTATTTTGTAAGATTTAACCAAATTGCATTTTGGACCTAAAATGCAATTTTGTGGAATTGGATGACATTGGGATTATGTGTGCTAAAATTGATTGTTCGGATTTGTTTAGAATTAGTTTAATTATATTTTTGAGCTTTCAATTATGGTTAATTGATTTGAGTTGTTCTAATTTGCATTTTGAGCTTTATTATCCTATTTTTTGGAAATAGGTTTTGAAATTAAGTTATGTTTCATTCTTTTACTTATTGATTATTAGTTTGATTTAGATTCAATTAAAGTGTGCATCTAGCTTTTTGTTTTGGATCAATTATCCAGAATTGGTCGGTTTGACATTTTAGATTATAAAACCTAATCATTTAAGTTGTTTCAATAAAATTTACCTTTTTCATACTAATTATATACTTCAATTAGTTTTTCTAATTTAATCCTACTATTTTCAAATGTGATATATGAAAGTATTTTGGTGGTTTTCCCGAAGCTAGGGTTTTCTACTTATGTTAGGGTAGCTCGGAAGGTAGGTAAACCTCCTAAACTCATAGTTAATAAACCCTTATGTGTTGATGTGTGTTGTTCCATATCTTAGCCATGCTAGGAGCATATTAGAGTTTGTTGAGAAATCATGTGTTTTGTGTTGAGTATGCTAGGGGTTATATAAGTGTTTCATGTTGAGAAGGAAAACATGGGTATTGTATATTCTAAGTGTTTTAAAAACATGTGATATTGCATTAAGTTGGATGTCAAATGAGCAAGTATGGCCATGTATGTGTGTTTTGGTCGTTTAGTTATTTTGATGTTCATATGATGTATAGACCTTGTGGTGGAATATTGTGTAGTTCTTTATAGATGTGAATCATGATTCTTTATAATTGTATTTTATAATATATATGCATTAAAGAAGTTATGATAAGTAAAAACAAGAGTATATATTTAAGTGTACCATGGTTTATTCTTTTAGGTTCATGTTTGATAGCGTGAATGCACAATGGTTGATTTCTTTTTTATTTATTTATTATATTTGATTATGGGTTACAAACATAATTGTTGTGTGGTGTTTGGTGGAATATGGGGCCATGGACATAAATTATGAGTGATAAGTGAAATAATGTTATTAAGGTGTATTGTGCGTACTAGCATTCATAAATAAGATGATGGGTGTATATAGTTCACCTTCAGTAACCTTAGGATAACCTTTGAGGTAGGGCCGTGCTGTGGATGCCTTCCTAGTGATTTTATATGTGTTATTGCTGCCGTGCATTAGTGAGAGCCCTCTCTCTACTTTACAGGTGATCTACAAGTCCTGAAGAGGGTATCGATACTTAAAGGTTAATGTGTCCCGAGTGGTTGTGGTGATTATAGCTATGGAGCTATAGGTTATAGTATTTTCCATAGCCATAGAGCTATAGGTGACATGTTCATGTGGTTTTCCTTGGTTTGTTGTGCCTCATATGCGAATAATATTATGTGTTGGAAATGGATAAGTAAAATAAATTGAATAAGTGAAACAAGTGAACTATGCTATCATGTATAAGGAAATGAGTAAGAATGTGAATTGGAATGTGTGATGTAATTAGGATTATAAATGAGTCTGGGTGGGTTTGTGTAACACCCCCAAATTTACTACTAAAAAATTTCGTTTAAATCGAAAGGTTTAGCAGAAGCGAAAGATTTAAAACCGTAAACTTGGGGGTATTACCGCCACACTTAGTACTGGACCGGTTCACTCCTACCGTCCCGATACTAAGTGCTAAGGCTAAATCAAACCATCGTTAGTAAGAACCATCAAAAACATAAGTTCATAGCCATCATAAATCATTCAAGAAACAAGAGTCGACCACAGACAAAATATTGTTTAAGATTACAACTTAAGAGTTCCACTCCAAAATACGAACATAATACAAATACGGCTAACTCAAGATAAACGGAAACGAGGATAGTAAAAGAGTCCGGCCGGCTCGCTCTCGGCCCCAACCGAGGTAGGCTCAACACTCGGCCCCACCCGATGCCTCGTAGGTATCGTAGGCATCGAAAACATGATCTCCTACCTGCACAAGGTCAGAAGGGTCCTCTCCTCGTGGGAATGAGCAGCACCCATGAAACGGGTGATCACTACGCTACGTACTGAGTAAGGTAACAGACGAGCTAAGGCCAACACAACGTGCAACATAATATACAAGGTACAACACATAGGAGACATGGAATAACACAGATGGTGCAAGTCAGCAATGGCCTACTCAAACCTCTTCTTTCATAACCCTTGTAATTAGTCATTTCACATTATAAACTTTATTAACCCATGAGAGTGCGGAAACCCCACTATTATAGCCGGTGGATCGGTCACTTATAGGGTAGAACGCACCTAACCACTATTATATGCCGGTGGATCGGTCTCTAGGGCACAACGCTCCTAGCCACTATTATGCCGGTGGATCGGTCTGGCCCCGACTCTCATGGTGTTTCACTGTAAGTATATAGTAGCTTCCCCATAATTCATTTACAACACACTGTTTGTTTTGTTGAGCCCGGATCCCCCACTATTATAGCTGGTGGATCGGTCACTTATAGAGCAGAATGCACCTAACCACTATTATACGCCGGTGGATCGGTCTCTAGGGCACCCCGGCACCTGGCCACTATTATGCCGGTGGATCGGTCTGGGCCCGGCTCAATAATCTTACTCTTTAAGTAATTAGTATTGTAATACCCCGTATTTTTAAAATCCATATTTATTAAGTTTAATGATTTTATTAGCGTAATTTGATGTAAATAATTAATTATTTTAATTTCGATTTGTTTTACGGATTTATCGATGATTCCGAATTCATAATTGAATGTAATTAATCATTGTCGTTGCGAACCATTCTAGACAAATTCGTTCACGACAAGGATTTTATTATATTCTTATGATTTCGATCTTCGGTTAAAAATATATATTCCTGTTTTTCTCGTATTTTAATTTTTAATATTTTAAATTCGTTTTCGATTATAACTTCATCGTGTGATTACGACTTTGTTTTGAAGTTATATTTCGTTAACGAAATATATTATTTAAGTTATAGAATTTCTGTTTAAATAGTTAAATTTATTTTAATGATTTTATCTATAGAAAATATTTACGACTTTAAGTTTATTCATTTTCGGAAATCGTTAATATTTTTGGGAAGTTTTAAATTTAAAAGATTTATTTAAGAATTTCTTTCCGAAACTAATTTTCTTCTATTTTACGCTTTTTGATTTACGGAAAACTGATTTCGGGAATTATTTAAATTAGTCTCGGTTATTCAAATTTGACTTAAATATTTTATTACATACTTTTAAATAATTTATTTGAGGTCTTATAATATATTTTCGTAAATAATATAAATTTTTACGTTCGTTGCTAAATTCTTCGAAAAATGTTTCCGAAATTCTTTATATAGCTTTTTAGTAATTTTAAGCCTTCAGATTCTTTCGAAATAAATTTTAGATAAAATTCTTCCAAAACAAATTTTTGATATTTAATATTTTATTTGATACTTGTATTTTAAAAAAAAAACGGACTAAACCCAGCTCGTGCCCCCGACCCCCTCTCTTCCTTTTCCTTTTTCCCTGCTTCCCTTCTCGACAGTCCCCGACCCCCTGCTCTATTCCCGTCGGCTCCCCATTCTGCAGCCCAGCCCCAACCATCGCCTGCTCCCCAGCACATCCCTCCCCCTTCGTCGACCGTCGGCAGCCACGACCGACTGCCACCAACCACGAGCTGCCGCGCACAGTATCCAGTAGCAACGGGCGACAACACAGCAGCAACGGGCGACAGCAGCAGCAGCAGGTCGCAGCAGCGGCGAGCCGCCGTCCGGCCATGGCGAGCTCGGGCGATGACCGACGAGCTACCCTCGTTCCCCGACGAAGCTTCTTCGGCATTTTCTTGTCCAGATTGTGTTGATTTCATTCGGTATAAATTTCCAAAAATCCTAATATATATATTTGATTAATTGAGTATGAATTAGCTTATGAAAAGCTAAATTGATTGTTTGTTTATGTATATATGTGCTCTAAGATTGATTTGGATAGGTTAATTGTGTGGTTGTGTTGGAATTTTGGAAAAATTGGATTTTTGGCCGGGTTATGTCCGAATTTTTCGGATCCGTCCGATTTAGCTATTTTTGATAAATTGATTATACAATATGTTTTAAAATGTATTCAATTTCATTTTGGAACCGTCAATTTGAGAAATTTATGCAGGTTTTATCGGAATTTGATTCCTAGGTCAAATTTTGTGTGTAATGAAATTGGGTCGTATAATTGAGCCGTTCCGCTCAATTGATTTTATAGTATCGTTTAAAATGTATTTAATTTTATATTGGTAGTGTTGATTTGGGAAAATTGTACGTAATTGATCGGAATTGGATTTTTAGGTCAAAACTCCCGCGGGTTTAAATTGGTATGGGTAATTGGGTTATTTTATTCAATTGACTATATAAATTACATTATAATATGTTTAATTACATTTTTGAACCGTCAATTGATATGTTTTGGCAAGGATTGATCGGATTTGCATTTCGGGCTCTGATAGATGAGATTTATTGATTATTTTCATGTCTAAAAATATCATTTATCCCTCATAATTTCTACTAGATTTAATCTTTTCGTCGAGTTTCCTCCTTTGAATAAGTTTTACAGGAAAGAAAAGAATTGAAGAAATTCAAGGAGAAATCAATGAGAAGAAGAAATCAAGTAGAGAACACATCAAGAAATGCCGAATCAAGGAGAGCAAAGTTGGAAAGGGAACAAATATATCAAGAGAAGTGAAGCTGAAACTTTCGAAGGAATTGAGTGGAAGAGTCAAAAACACGGGGGTCCCGTGTTTCCATAACACGGACCGTGTTATTAATCCCGAATATTGGTCGGTAAAGTTTTGTCAGCAGAACGGTTGGAAGAAAACATGGGGGTACCGTGTTTCATAAACACGGACCGTGTTTTCGATTAAAAATGTGTAACTGCCGCGCGACTTGTTCCTGATAAAATCTGATATGAAAATAGAGTTCGGGGATAGAAAAAAAAAGTATCGAATGTATTTTTCTTCCTTTATTCCTTTAGAACATACATGTAATGCACAATTCCAATCTTTGATCTTCTTGAATTCTATTGATGATTTGATATTCTGCACTTCAATTGATAAGTTTCCTCTATTCCTTTGTAAATTTCTGTATCTTCATTTTACAGAATCTAAGTAGTTTTAGTGTAATTTTACTTGTGATCATTTCATTATTATCTAATTGTTGAAATAATAGAATTTGTGAATGTGTTATTGTCATTAATTTTTAATATTTCTGTATAATTGTATGAATTGTGAATATGCAGAAATTTGAGTAATTAGAACAGGGTAGGATGAATTGAAGATGGAATCATAGCTTAATTATCATTTCATAATCTAAATGTTTGATTCTACATGAGGTTTAATTGAATTAATGGTTTGAATTGAATGATTCCATATCATAGATTAATATTCTTGAACTGATTAGATTGATCACCTATTTGGTTTAGGACTTAATTTTTGCTAAGACAATGAAATTAATCCGTAATTGTTAATTAATTTGTCTCTAGTAGCAAGAAAACCATTAATTCGTGCAATTGCATGATCCGAGCTTGTGTGATTATGATTGTAGTTGGCTACTTCCCGTTCATAATGCTACCATTAATTGAATCTAGTGTTCGTAACCTAGGTTATTAATTGGGTGCAAAAATAAATTGAGAGCATATTCAATTTATTAAGGTTGAGAGGGAGTATAGAAATTATTATTCTGAATTTCTTAAGTCAACATTAAACTATTTAGAATCATTCTTTTTTATGTGAATGTATGGCATTTTAATTCCATCACCAATTCAATCCTCCCTTAATTGTAAAGTCGTGGTTAAAGCCTTAGTATAATTGAATTTAGTTAGGAATCAATGAAATTGTACAAACGGGTTTATAACATCAATAGCAAAATTAGTGATTAAAACGTCATTCCTTGTGGGTTCGACTCCTTCTTGCCATATACTACGTATTTGGGGATTAGGATTTATTTGTTAAATTTGTTGTGCATACGACAGTGCAGCAGGCTCAGAAACCCTAATTGTGCTAAATTGCGTATTTCTTTTATTGGTTTTGAGTGATTGATTATTTGATATGTTATAAAATGTGTTTAATTACATTTCTAAACATTCAATTTGATTAAATTTATAGAATTTTAACGAATTGTATTTTCGGGCCTAAAACCCTAAATTTCAAGTGAAATTATGAAATCGATTACTTGTATTGCTGTTTTCTAAAATTGAATGTATAGAAATAGTTGAAATGGTATTAATTGCTTTCTAATACCTTTAAATTAAATTAATTAAATTGAATTACTTGAGTTTGTGTCGTGGGCTTTAAAACCCTAATTTTCGGGGATGATTTTATAAAATTGATTTTGCTATGTGAATTTTATCTAATCGAATTCTATCTTTGGGTTTTAAATCATTTAAATTCTGTTTTAACCTAATCGGGTTGGATTTGATTCTATGTAAATGGTTAGATTACCTATTTAGTTGTAAAACCTAATAAATAAGTTATTTTCGATAAATTAACTTATGATCGATTATTCTTTCTCGGGCTTTCCAAATTAAGTTGAAATGTCCCAAGTGATATTTGTATTAATCCGTTTTGATTTAGTTTTAACCTTAAATCTTAATAGAGCTATGCTTTTAAGTTCTAAGTTTTGGACACGTTTTCTGAGAAAGATCATTTGTGTTGTTTGTGTTTATTTAATTAGAATATGTGAATTATTGATTGATAGGATAGTTTTTAATTTACTTTTCGATTTCTATTGGATCTAGGAAAGCTTTCTCGTGGATCCACGAGCTAGGGATCTCTCTCCCTCTTATCTCGCTTAGCTAGCTTCGGATCCAGGTAAGTCTCGACTTACCTCTACTTATGGGTATTTCGCAAGGATGTGGCTAAGGTCCCTACGTGTTATGTGACTTGTATGCCTTGGATGCCTCGTATGATTATATGTCGTGTTTTACATGTTGTTACCTTACCTGTTTTACGTGTAGCACAGTTTTGATTCAAGGTATGCCTTTGTGATCGCTCTTGTTACGTGTTAATGTGGATGTGCTACAAGTTGTGACATGATATGACCCTCTAGGACATGCATGCTAGGGTTTTGGTAGCATGAAATGATAATAAAAGAACACGGGAAAGTGGACATTTGGGAAGTTTGTATGGGGGGAACTAGATCTTGCATGAGCGTGATCCTTATGTGGGAAAAGTTGATTTGGGTTGTAAGTAAGAGTTTTGGAGAGTCTTAGAGTGATTGGAGACTTGGTATGAAAATAGTACGTGAGTTGGTGCATAAGAGACCTGATTAGGGTTTTGCGAGTAAGTGTATGTTGGGGAGTCTGCATGGAGCATTTAAAGTCTGCATGGGGATGAATCTTACGTGAGGAAAGTCGATTTAGGAAGTAAATAAGATAATGTCAAAGTTATGGGTCCATTGGGGACTTGGGTGTAAAATTCTACGTGGGTCGATGTAAGGGTGTCTAAGGGACCCAATTAGGGTTTTGGGAGAAAATGAGGAATTTAAAGGGTATAAGGGTAAAAATGATCAAGGAGGGACGGAGTAGGGGTTGAGAGCGAGGACTCACTTATATAAAGGATGAGTATGGGGTTCTAAATGAGAGAAGAGATCTTGGGGTGAAAGAGGAAGGTTACTTGTTGAGGAAGTAAAGTGCTAGGGTTTGGCCTGGTCAACTAGGGTTTTGGGTGGTCAGCTGGGGTTTGTCGGACACATGTGAACTAGGGAGATAAAGTATTACATTTAGGGAATTTTCTAATAAGAATGAGGTGCGAGATGGAGAACAAAGTGACGTTTAGGTAAGCAAGAAAGAGTTGGGCCACATAGGTCCGATTAGAGCCTCCGAGGAGGAACCCTAGAGGAATGAGGACGTGCGGAGTCGATATCATATGTGTTGGGATGGCCTATAGCCTTGGGGATTGTGTCCTACTATATGCTACTTTACCTAAATCTACGGGGGATGGATATCGGGTGTGAGAAGAGGTATGAGTCTCAAAATATGGGACAGTCCCTCTGGAGGGGAAGAAGTAGAGTATCAACTGCATGCATGTCAAGGGTGTGATGTGATTCAATAAGACACGGATAAGACATTAATTACGTAAAGCGAAAGACTGATGAGCCCGACCCAGTCCGGTCCACCGGTTAGAATAGTGGCCAGAGGCGTTCTGTCCTGGGTATTTATTTCCGGTCCACCGGCTATAATAGTGGTCAGAGGCGTTTTGCCCTGAGTGTTTATTCCGATCCACCTGCTATAATAGTGGGGGATTCGGGCTCGACAGACCCAAACGAATAAGTTAATCCACAGGAAAGATACTAAGTACTTACAGTGAAACACCATGTGAGTCGGGGCCAGTCCGGTCCACCGGTTAGAATAGTGGCCAGAGGCGTTCCGCCCTGGGTGTTGATTCCGGTCCACCGGCTATAATAGTGGTCAGAGGCGTTTTGCCCTGAGTGTTTATTCCGGTCCACCGGCTATAATAGTGGGGAATTCGGGCTCGACAGACCCAAACGAATAAGTTAATCCACAAGAAAGATACTAAGTACTTACAGTGAAACACTATGTGAGTCGGGCCAGTCCGGTCCACCGGTTAGAATAGTGGCCAGAGGCGTTCCGCCCTGGGTGTTGATTCCGGTCCACCGGCTATAATAGTGGTCAGAGGCGTTCTGCCCTGTGTGTTTATTTCTGGTCCACCGGCTATAATAGTGGGGCTCCCGCGCTCACATGGATTAATGAAGAATGCTTTGAATGAATATGAATGAAGTAATCCATGGGAAAATACTAAGTACTTACAGTGAAACACCATGTAAGTCGGGGCCAGTCCGGTCCACCGGTAAGAATAGTGGTCAGAGGCGTTCTGCCCTGTGTGTTTATTTCTGGTCCACCGGCTATAATAGTGGGGCTCCCGCACTTACATGGATTATTAAAGAATATGTGTGGAATGAACATATTATTAATGAGAATAAAGAATAAGTCTAATTGGACCACGACCGGCTTTTATTATCTGTTACTACATGCTGCTTACGTGAGTATGCCACGTATTGAGTTTTAATAATACGGGTCATTCCTACCTGAGGCGTATGAGCCACTTTATATTTCGGTTATACCACGCTTATATGTTAAATGGGATGTTACATATGTTTTTATATGTTACCATGGGTGTATGGCAAGATACATGCTGTGGGTTGTGAATATGTATGATATGGTATCAATGTGTTGTACCAAGATTTAATATGCACTTGATGTATAGTTATATCTCTCCTATATGATAGGATAGCGAGACTTACTCAGTATTGGACCCGTACTGATACTACCTTGGTTGAATGGGTCCTGTGATGATCCACCGATGGTGGGGAGCAGACCTCTTGTGTAGGTTGATACTGTGTTGGGGTGGAAGGCCTGACTTGAGTGAGTAGGCAATCCGGATATTGATCCTTTGGGATCTGTTTTATTTAGCTATATTTTGTACTACGCTTCTTGTTTTGAAACCATACTCTTAAGTTGTAATCTTAACGATATTTTAACTGTTGTTGACTCGTGGTTTTCGTGAATGGTCTATGTTAACTATGGACCTATGTTTTGATGACTCTTACTTAATGATTGTTAGTTTAGCCTTAGCACTTAGTATCGGAACGGTAGGAGTGAACCGGTCTGGTACTAAGTGTGGTGGTAATACCCCCAAGTTTATGGTTTTAATTCTTTCGCTTCCGCTAAATCTTCTGATTTAAACAAAATTTTTCAGTAGTAAATTTGGGGGTGTTACAAGTATCTTATTCGTGTCTTATTGAATAAGGTTCCACCCTTGACATGCATATCTACTACTCTCTACTTCTTCCCTTCGAGGAGGCTCGTCCCATATCTTGAGACTGTTCTCCCCTTCTCACGCCCGATGTCCAACGCCTCTTACTCTTATACATAAGGAAACGTAGTAAGGGCACACTCTCCCGAGAATATGGGCTAACCGTAACACAACGATATCGGTCCCGCATGTCCTCACCCCTCTAGGGCTATATGGCCCAACTCTTTCTTACTCATCCTAACTTTACTTTGTTCCTTGTCTCGCATCCCGTCTCTACTAAGAAATTCCCAAAATATATCCCTTTATTTCCCAACTCCGCATATGACCGCCAAACCCTAGTTGGCCACACCAAACCCTAGCACTTTACTTCCTCCCCAAGTAACCTCCCCTCTTTGCCCCAAAACCTCTTCTCTCATTTAGAAGCCCATACTCATCCTTCATACAAGTGGACTCTCACTCTCAACCCCATACTCTATCCCTCCTTGATCATTTTTACCCTTGTACCCTTCAAATTGCTCATTTCCTCCCAAAACCCTAATTGGGTCCCTTAGACACCCTTACATCGACCCACGTGAAATTTTGCACCAAAGTCTCCAATGGACCCGTAACTTTGACATTATCTTATTTACTTCTTAAATCAACTTTCCTCACGTAAGATTAATTCCCATGCACAATTTAAACACTCCATGCAGACTCCCCAACACCCACTTACACACAAAACCCTAATAAGGTCTCTTATGCACTAACTTACGTACTATTTTTCATAATAATTCTCCAATCATTCCAAGACTCTCCCAAGCTCTTACTTACAACCCAAATCAACTTTTCATATGTAAGGATCATGCCCATGCAAGGTCTAGTCCCCCATGCCAACTCCCCAAATGCCCACTTCCCCGTTGTTCTTTTATTATCATTTCATGCTACCCCAAACCCTAGCATGCATGTCCTAGAGGGCCATAGCAAGTCACATCATCAACATCAACATCAAACATGGAACATGTCATACACGTATAATATAAGGCACACACAACATACCTCATGATCCACGCTGCGCTACACAAAACAAGTTATTCATAACACACGCATAATGCACATCAACATGGCATGCTCATCATTCACCCACACATTACATCACACATAGCACAAGGCCATAGCTTCGTCCTTACTAAACACCCATAAGTAGAGGTAAGTAGAGACTTACCTGGATCCGAAGCTAACTAAGTGAGATAAGAGGGAGAGAGATCACTAGCTCGTGGATCCACGAGAAAGCTTTCCAATTAAAAACCGACAAATCGGGGCAAAGGAAGGCTGGGGAGGCTTCGTTGGGGGACGGGGGTGGCTCGACGGTGGTCGCCCGAGCTCGCTGGTGACCGGGCGATGGCAGCGTAGCCTGGGTTGCCGCTCGTCGCTACTGCTGCTGCTCCCGCGGCTGCTATGGTCAAGCTGGCTGATGTTGCGGCTGTAGCTTGTTGCAGCATCGTCAGTCGCGTCGCCTGTCGCAGTTGGTTAGTTGGCGGCGGCTGGCGAGGGGGCAGGGAGGAGGAGAGAGGCGAGGGAGGTCGGCTAGGGTTAGGGTTGTGGGAACAGTGGGCCGACAGGATAAGGGAAATATAAGAGAAGGGAGAGAAGAGGGAAAGGAAAAAGGGGAAGGGGGCACCGGTCGGGGCTGGGTTTTTTTTTTTTTTTTTTTTTTTTTTTACAAATACCTATAAAATAAAATACTAAAGTTTTAAATTATTACCGGAAGATTTTATTTAAAATTTATCAAACAAAAATTATTTCGAAATGATCCGAACGCTTAAAATAAATAAATAAAAAGCTGTATAAAGAATTTCGAAAGTATTTTCGGAAGAATTTACCAACGAATGTAAAAATTTATATTATTTACGGAAATACATTATAAGACCCTGAAATAATATTTAAAAACCTACAATAAAATATTTAAGTCAAATTCTAATAAATCAAGACTAATTTTAATAATTTCCGAAATCGGTTTTCCGCAAACTAAAAAGCGTAGAACGGAAGAAAATTAATTTCAAAAAGAAGTTCTTAAATAAGTGCCAAAAATATTACATTCAATTAACTAAAACGTCGATAAAATATTACTTCCCGAAAATGATTAGTTACATTCAATTATGAATTCAAAATCGTCGATAAATCCATAAAACGAATCGAAATTAAAATAATTAATTGTTTACATCAAAGTATGCTAATAAAATAATTAAACTTAATAAATTTGGATTTTAAAACTACGGGGTATTACAGTTTGAGCTTGACATATTTAATAAACGTGCCTAAAAATAGAGGCTTAATGAGCCAAGTCAAGCCAACATGTGAGTTTTTATGGTAAATGAGACGAGCTTTTGAGCTTTTGCACTATAAACAAGTTCAAGCCTAAATTCTTCATGCTCGAACTCAACTCGTTTAGCCAAATGAACGAACCGAGCTTAGAATGCTCGTGAGCCAACCTTGTTTGTTTATTATCCCAGATGTAATATCATTTAGTGGAATTGATTAATAAGTGATTCGGTGAACTAAAGTGGAAGAATTACATGGAAACAAGTGAATAATTATGTGCTAGTGAATGTGCCATGTTATTCTGTTATTGCATGTTCTCCTATTTTTATATCATACCATGCTCATGTTTATAAGTTTCACCCGTGGTTCGAGAATCCTTTTATTATGTCATATCATGTAACTCTATATGAGTGTGTAATGAGAAATTTATGTTTGACTTATTTTTCTGCATGAACATTTGAGCATGCCATTGACGATGTTTACATTCTTACATATTAGTTAAGATGACATTTTCTTATGTCATGATCAAATATAAAATGTGTGTATGCTATTTAGTACGTCATTATATTGATACTATATCTTGTGTAAGTGTTCTATACCTAGGTTAAAATACCCCAAAAATCCTAATTTATAAAATTATGATAAAATAGGAATTTATTAGGGAAATTAATTAAATAATTTTTTTTATTAAAATAAGGGGAGTGACAAAATCAAGAGGAAAATAATAAAGAATTTAATTAAGGAAGATTAGGGTATTTTGCTAAGTAAAATAGAAATTAGAAAAAATTTATCCAAAATATCCTAAATTAATATAAAAAGGAATTTAATTATTAATTAATTTATTTTTATTATTTTTAAATTTTTAAAAATACCAAAATATTTTAAATACCCTAACCAACCTCTTTTTCCTTTTTCTTTCCTCTTTTCCTCCTTTCTCCTTTTCTTTTTCCCCCTTCTTCCTAGGTTTAGGCCTGCACCCATCGCGACCCAACTCTCCTCCCTCTCTTCTCTCCCCCACGCAACCTAGCCCGCCTTTTTTTCCCTCTTCGCCTCACCCACTCGGTTCCCTTCCTTTTTTTTCTTTTCTTTTTCCTCAGACCAGTCGGCCGCTTGGCCCTTCTTCTTCCTCTCCTCCCAAGCATTGTAACTCGACCTGCAACTTTGTACCGTCAACCTGCCCAGCCACCGTACCAGCAACCTACCACCTCCCTTCTCTTCCCCGTCCCTTTCTTTATCAATTCCAGTCCCATCCTACCTCACCTGCCCTCAATGTGTGCCTCCCTCCCTTTTCTTTTTCTCCTCTTTGACCAAACCTACCCTGCCAGAGTCGCAGGCTTGTACCGGCCTGCCACCACCGCCTAGCGAGTTCTGCCACACCCGCCCCTTGTCCTCTTCCTCCTTTGTTTTATCCTCCCTCCAATGGCTTATAAATACCCCAATCAATCTCCATTCAACCCTCTTTCCCCTACCTAGAAATTCCTTGCGCCATCACCGCTTTAGACGCTGTCCCCGCCGCCGCTTGAAACATCATCCAAAACCTTCCTTGTATAACCTTCCACTGAACCATACTACTCACTACCCCTAATTTCCCCACACAAGCTACCCCAGCCGTGCAAAGTAAGTTGCCCGATCTGCCACTTTGCACCCAACACTGTAGTGCGCCACCTTCTCCGCCGTAACCACCGCCTCTCTTGCCACCCAATCCACCCAGCAGAGCCTCCCTTACTTTTCCCTACCTTCCTTTCTCCCTGCATCCCTCTCCTTCACCTTCCCTCCTTCTCCACCACCCTCAGCCACCACAACAACCACCACCCGCACTGCTACCTTTGCTGCACCATCACAACCACTCCAACCCTTTCAACATAGATAATCCACCACCACCACAACCACCCTCTCACTCTCCATCTTCTAGCTAAAAGCCACCTCTCCAACCCCCACTTCCTCCTCCACCGCCGCCGCTGTTGCCGTGCGTCGCCGCCACCGCCACCGCCACCTAGTTGCCACCACCACTAGATTGTGTCCTAACCTTCCTAACCCTTAAATATAATTAATGTAATTGTTATTCTATTTTATTAGTGTTATTATCATTATCATTCTTATTATTAATATTATCATTATTACTATTACTATTATTATTATTATTATTATTAGCATTATTATTGTTATTATTATTAACATTAACATTGCTAGCACTATTATTATTATTATTATTATTATTATTATTATTATTATTATTATTATTATTATTATTATTATTATTATTATTATTAAAGTTATCATCTTTGGTATTATCAATATTACTAATAATACCTTAACATAGACCAAAATAACTACCTAACCCTATTTTGACCAATAATAGCATGATTTGCTACTTTAAGAATAGTACCCTTATTTTTACTAATAAAGCTACTATTATTATCAATAACCCTAATACTAGGTTATGATGAAGGTAAAGTAGGAAATAATGATAATGTTGGAAAGAGGAAAGTTAACCCTTGTATTTTCCTCTTATAGGTGACCCAAGTTCAAGCCCTAAGGAGACGTAGGAGCGTGCTTCAAGTCCTAAGGAGGCGTAGGAGCGTGCTTCAAGTCCTAAGGAGGCGTAGGAGCGTGCTTCAAGTCCTAAGGAGGCCTAGGAGCGTGCTTCAAGTCCATTATCGTTTTTGGTAAGCATGTAGTTAAGGCCTATTATGTGTGTTATGTGCCTTTTGTGCCAAGTGTTATGATATGTTTGTGCACCCTATGTGATTATAACTACTTACTTGTAGCGCAACGTGGAGTTAATGTTTATTTAGGTGTTCTCTTTATGGCAAAGTGGGCCTCGACCCATGCACTTAGGAGTTGGGTATTCGTGGTAAGTGAGGAGAAGAGAGAAACGATGTATGGATGTATTAGGAGACGTAGAAGTCTTAAGATATGGGATGGGCTCTTTCAGAAGATGAGGAGTAGACGGGTTGTATGAGCGGGTAGTCCAAAGAATATGCACGTCTAGGGTGAAAACATGTATTGAATAAGACACGAATATGACATTAATCATTTAAAGCGAAAAATTATTGAGTCGGGCCTAGAACGATCCACTAGTATAATAGTGGTCAGGTGCCGAGGTACCCTGGAGACCGATCAACCGACAAATAATAGTGGTTAGAAGTGTTCTGCCCTATATGTTCCGATCCACCGGTTATAATAGTGGGGGATCCCAAGCTCAATAAACCAAACCTTGAGTTATGATAAAGCATGAGAAATATGCTAATTACGTAAAACACCATGAGAGTTGGGACCAAACCAATCCACTAATATAATAGTAGCTAGGAGAACTTTGCCCTTGAGACCAATCTATTGGTAAATAATAGTGGTCAAGAGCATTCTGCCCTGTATGTTTCTAATCCACCGACTATAATAGTGAGATTCTCTTACTCGCATGGACTTATAAAGAGCATGGTGTGAAATGACACATTGACCAGAGATCTAATGATTAAGCTTAACTAGAGTGTAATACGATCTATTCTATTTATATTTCTTGTATAGTTTATTTGTGTGATCCTGTTTGTATTATATGCCTTTTTATGTATAGTCTTAGCTGCATGGTCACCTTACTTAGTACGTAGCGTACTGACCACCCGTTTCATGGGTGTTGCTCATTCCCACTAGCAGAGGTCTCTTCTGAGCTTGTGCAGGTAGGAGATGTTGTTTTCAATGCCTATGACACTTATGAGGTGTCGGATGGGGATGAGAGTTGATCGTATTAGCCTTAGCATGGGGGCCTATGAGCGATGTAGACCGGACTCTCTTTTATCATTGTTTATTTATGCTCGCTTTTTACTCCCGTTTCGTTTTATTGTATTGTATCCTTTGACTATGTACTCCTTTTGGGTTGTAATCACTTTTTATCACGCACTCTGATTCTCTTTATAAGTATTTCAAATTTCTATGTTTCTCTACCTTAAGTGTATTTATTGACTCGTGAAATTTTCTTTAGCCTTGTGGTTGGAACAAGACTAGCTGGGGGCCGAATTTGTACTAATCATAGCAGTAGCACTCCCGTGCTTGTATTTGTTTTAATCAAATGAAAATTTTCAACTGTCATTTTTGGGGGTGTTACATAGGTACTTTAGGTTTAAGTTAGTTATAAATGTTAGCATGGATCAAGTGTTAGGACTACCTGGGATTTTATCCTTCAAGGAGTCGTGTATTTGTTTTAAAATTTTGGTTATGATTTTCGAAGGTTCAATTGTAATTTTATTTAGTGTTGTAAAAGGATATTTATGTTGTTGTATTTTGATTAATATTTTGGAACACATGTTTTCTATTAATTTATTAGTAATAATTTTATAGGGTTTTGCTTTTGACTTTATTAGTGAGGTTTTGGTTTAGTTTCATCAAGGTTTTGGTTTAGTTTTCATTTTAGGTTTTGTTGGACATATTTTTAGCCTTGCACATAGGGTTGTTGGATGACGAATATCTATTTTATATTAGATGTGATGGTAACACTATCCATTTCTTATGTTTACTTTCATATTAGTATTTTTTGTAAGTGAGAGTATAATAAAATCAGGCACATAAATTAACATCCATTAATAAACCCAACAAGTGGTGTATTACAAATTACTTCTTTGATTTCTAGAGCCCTTTGGCTTCTCTTCCACTAACTTTTAATTTTGTGGGCATCTTATTTATTTATTCCTTACCTTGTTGGTTTTTTCTATTTTCTTGAAAACCTTTTTGTTTGTTGACTTACCTTTTGAAGCATTTATCTTGTGGAATTTCCTTTCTTTGATCCTTGATTTCCTTAGATTATTTCTTTATCTAACCTTTTGAATTATGACCCCTAATTCCATCCACTTTGTTTCTATTCATCTCTACTTTTACTCATTATCGTTTGAATACATATGTTATCGGTCCATTCCACGAGATTAACATTATAAAAAAAATTTAGCTTATACCAATAATGTCTTATTTGTAGGGAAAACCATATATATGTTGGAAAATTTTTTTACCAAAAAATATTTATTTATGACACAAGTGTTGGTAAAAACCCAGTCGATAAAAGTATTACTGATAGAAGAAAACTATCTATTGGTAAAAATTTAGTTATACCAACAAATATATCTATTGGTATAAATATTATTAACTTTAGATATTTGTTAATAAAATCATTTTACAACATATATGATCTATTGGTAATTTTTTTCCCAACAACACATATTAATTGTTAGTAGTGTTTTTTTTTATGACACATTAGTTGTTGTTAATACTATTTTTAATACATGTTATCTATTGGTAATGTATTTTTTCAACACATAGTATTCATTGTTAATATATATTTTCGCATTGATTATCTACTACTGTTGCTTTTTCTGACACTTGTTATCTAGTGGTGATAGTGATGCCAACAACTATATATAGGTATCATAAAGATATCTTTTATTTTTTTAATGATATTAATCTGAAAAAATGGTATATTTGTTAATAATAATATTTACCAATGCATAATATATGTTGGTAAACTTGAATAAGGTTCAAAGTATTTATGTCCTAATATTACGCCTGCTTGCATATATAAAAATAGTTAAAATCTCTTTGACCTAATAATGATATTTTAGTGTTTTGAAAATACTTTTACATTATTTATAGTATTGTATGATTTTATTTAGATAGGAATCCCCCAACGCTTGAAGGTATTTTTCTACCTACCCTCTATCTCCCTCACTGTATTCTCTCCCTTGATTTGTAAGCCTATGTGTATACCTTCGCCTAACTTGCCTTGCCTGTGTTTTGACCTTACTTCACTCCATCTTCCTCCATGCTTCATTATTTTCACTCCTTACACCATATCGTTTACATTCCATCTAAGTCAACCCTTTATCTTTTTCCTTCCTTATTTTGGTTGACTCTCCCTCTTGACTTAATTTTTTTGATCCCAACTCACTCTCTAACATTTGATATCATTTTATCTCCTTTCTTTTAGCTTAATTTTTCTAAGTGTGGAGGCTTCCTTCTTATCTTCTTCCCTTTTTCCTTTCGGTTGGGAAACAAGGCTTAGCCTCCCTTACCTCCCCATTTTCCCAATTGAGTCATCTCTCTTTTCTTTTACTTAATCTTTCTTGCTTTAATAATTCCTTTTTTTTTCATTTAACAAAGGAGGATTAAAGTGTAGAGAAAGGTTGAAGATCCTATACGTTTCTCCTCTTGGTAAGTGTTGTTTTGAGAGAAGGATGAGTTGCAAATCTCTTTATTTATTTTTGTTTTTAGATTTAATTCTATTGTAAGCGTTTGTCCTAATTTTATTCTTAATGTTCTTAAATAATCAAGAGTCTTGGTAGGGACCACGAAGTTAGAAGTAGTCAATCTTTTTTAGACAATAGTTACTTAAAGATAAGGTAATCTTATCTTTAATATATTTAAGTATTTGTGTTGTATATCCTAGTTATATGATTGTGGTGTTCCTTATATTGAGCATGTAATGTGGTTTATATTTTTGTTTTGACAGCATGATTAGTATGAATTTTATTATTATGGAAGGTGTGCACATGATTATAGTTATTTTTCGTTGATCATGGTGTTTATGAAATTTACATGAGGATGATGTACCTCTATTACCAAGCATGATTCCATGTGATCTAAGGTGCTAAGCATGTTTATGTATGCCTTTTTATCAGTTTAAGATTATGATAGGATTGTGTATCTAAGTTAGGAATTTGGTTTAGTTAATCAGATGATGTATCTAACGTCTTCCCAAGGTAAACTAGTCAGCTGGTATGGATAAAACCAATTGATTCATCATGGCCCAACAATCAACTAGTTAAGTTGGACTTTTATTGCATTAAGCTTAGTGGTGTTTTTGCTAGAGGCACCAGTTAACTAGTTTATCTAGATATTATTGTCCTTTATATTTTGGAACAATCAATTAGTGAGGCCAATTGATCCACTAATACACCAGTCAACTGGTCACCCTCATACAGGTTAGCTGGTTATCATCTTGTTTAGATCTACCTTTTGGTTTAATTTCCAAACTAATCAATTGGTTTGTGGAACCAATCAATTGGTCCTCTAGGGTAATTGTGTGATATTTTAGGGATTAGATCTTGAAGTTTGAATTTGCCTTTGAAATTTAAATTTTGACCTTGATCTTTAATAATTGAGTCTACAACATGTAGAAGATGGTTAAATATGATGTTGTGGCTTGGAAATCTTGCTTATATAAGTTTGGTGTTATCTCCTAAGCACCCAATTTGGTGGCTTGGATGTCATGGTTTATGTTTGATGTCAACACTTAGAAAAACTAGCTAGTTTTATAGTGGAATTGTGTTGTAATTTGTGATATCACCAAATAAATATTTATAATAGAATTAATATTTTGTTCAAGCCTCTTTTTTTTTCCTCCAATTCTCGGGGTAGTTAACTGAGAGTTAGTGTGTGGGTCACCCTTGTGTTTATATATTTTTCACTATGTATCCATTTTCTTATTTATCAAATTGTGGTTGGTAGGGGTATGCACATATTATGAGGGGGCATAAGTATTGTGGAAGAAGAACATGACATCTTTAACCTATTAGATGGGTGTGTTATTTGTGTTCTGGCCTCCTAATATTTCATATGTTCATAACTTAGATAAGTGTGGTATCCTTTTTGTGTTATCCTTCACTAAAAATATATCCAAGGTGTGGTGGGTATGACATTCCGACTATGTGTGTTGCGGTGTCATGACTTTTGTTAATGGTGAAGAAATATGTGTAAATTTTTTTGAATATCTTAATAATTGGAAAGTATATGGTCACTTAATGGAACAATAATAATTTTGCTTACCTTATATGAGTTTAACGAGTTGATATGTGTAGTAACCCATTTTCAAAATATTCACTATATTGTAAAAATGAGAAAATTATCTTATTTAAAGATTTATTATATATTTTAATTGAAACTATTATGAACTAATCGAAGTGTTGTTGGAAAATGCAGCTCATGAGATCTATGAACAACGATGGCGCATTAGTGAGTCTAAAGGACATTATAGCGAACTCATAATAACTATACATTGTTCTGAATGTTATCTTCAGTATATCCCACTTGATAATCCTCAATTAATTATACTTAGACCTTAGTTTGATCTTCAAGAGCACTATATTCTCACAACTAGTCAAATAGGTTGGTAATCTATGGTAGAGGATAATAATTCTTCACTATAAAATGACTCAACCCTTAATAATTGATACAAAGCCTCAACCAACCATTCTTATTCTTATCTACAAGTATTAGCGCTTCTCAAGTTGATATATTCAATCAAATATATCATTTCTCCAACAACTCCTCCAACTAAGTGTACAACTCTACCATCTCAGTTGGTGCCATATGATAGGGTGACTTTGACAGAAGCCTTATCTCTGGTAGAAATTCTATTGTGAAGTCTATCTAACACATTGGCGACATGCTCAAAATATCATTACAATACACATCTAGAAACTTTCGTACCACCATAATTTCTTCAATCAATGGTTCACAGGCATCCAAGCCATGAACATTGCACAAGTAGATCAATTATCCCCTTAATACCAAAGCACTAAGCATCATTGCAAACACCATCCTCACCAAGGGCCTAGACTTAAATCTCTAATAGGAGACCCTACACCCTTTGGTCCTTTAAGAACCAAACACTCTTGTGAGCAATCAATCATGACTTAGTATTTTAAAAGCATGTCCATCCTTAGAATTACGTCAAAGTCGTGAAGCTACATCTTTATGAGGTCTACTAAAAGTTCCATGCTACTAATGGCTAAGCCCACGTCCCTATATAGCCAAGTACATAGAATCCTATTCCTATACTAGAGCATTCTATTGTAGTAGATGGAATCATAAAGGAATGTGCAATGCCGAAGTAAAAAAAATAAATTACATATACATATAGAGAAGATACAATAAACATACCCATAATGATATCTGCCTACATGTCAGCCACCAACTGACTCATGACATTTAGGTAACTATTGGAGATGATCCTGCAATAATGCCTAAACCCCATCCTTATTGGGAGGCATAAGACCTCTAAACATTCTACCACGAAGCATTCCCACTATAATATTATGAAATTTTATAAAATTTGCTTTCGAGTATTTATTCTTTTATTTAAAACTTATCCCTTAAATCTTGGCCTAATTATATTAATAACATTTAACTCATAACTAGAATAATTTTTTTGAATATTTTCCTTGATTAATTTACCTTTTTCTTTCTTATTAAATCTATCCTAAATTGGTTTATTTTTTTTGGGTTATTTTCCCTAATTAGTACCCTAATGTAACCAAACTAAACCTAAAACTAAATAAATTAATTTCTATCATATCACCACCACCCCTACCTCATGCAACTCCCCCATACCCCTATCTATCGAACCCATTATGCATGACCATCCTTATCACCTCACCCTCTGTCGAGCCATGCTCCATCACTTCCATCCTACATGTGTATGTATACACACAATCCCTCCCTCTCTTCTCTTTGTTCAAATGAAACCATCCAGCCTTTGCATCTCCTCATGCAAACCCCCATCGCCTCCCCTACACTCTTCCTCTTCCCTATTTGGTTTCATACAATAATACCCTAGCCATCATCGTCCACAACCACCACTCGTCATCTACCTCCAACCATCATCATTATCTTTCTACTTCTTCTTCCTCGTCCCTATTTGGTTTTGCACAAAACTACCCTCGCCATCATCATTCACAACCACCACTCACCATCCACCTCCAACCATCATCATTATCCTTTTTTTTCTTCTTCCTCCTCCCATTCTAATCGTGCACCATCTTTGCATGTCCAGTTGTGCCCCTACCAAATGCCTCGACTATGCGTGCTCCCTTTTTCTTGCACAACCCACCTATTGTCTGTGCCTTGATTCTTCTTTTCCAACCATCACCTCATTGTTGCTCCTCATCATTCTTTCTCTCCTCGCATGCACCCTCTCCCTCGACATTCTCTACACCCAAACACTGCCCATTCAATGACCCCTTCTCATGCTTTCCCTCACCACTGTTTGCGAATCACCACCATCCTCCACCATGCTTCCTTCTTTTTATGCTCCTCCTCCTCCTCCCCCTACTGCTATTGCGCTTTACTTCTTCTTCACCAACCCCAACCGTAGCCTTTCCCCTAACATCGATTGCTCCACCCATAGCACACCCTGTGCACTGGTAAAAACTTCCATTACTTCTCCCTTACTTCAACACCATCCTTCGTAGCGCCAACCCTTCTATGCCACCCTTCACCGCACCATCCCCAAACCCACTAGCCATTTCTACCACAACCACATCCCTCCCTACACCACTTTCTACGGCAACTCTAACCCTACTGCTCTACCCTCTCCTCTTAGCCACCATCCTACCCTAACCTCATCTCCGTCCTTTCCATCTCCCACCTATCTTTGCCATTCAAAACTTTCCCTTGTCCCAACTCCAACCACCACCAAACACCCAATCAACCAGCGACTCGACACCACCTCCATCTCCCTAGCCTCATGGTCTGATCACCACTACCTTGCAACCATCTAACACCCCCTGTTCATGCACCCAAGCTCACACTACCCATGCAGCGTGAGGGAGGTTTTATTCAAAAAAAATTTTGTTGCCTATTTTTAATAGTAAGGGTATTTTGGTAATTTTGGTTAATAAATATTTTGATTATCAATATTATTTTATTGGTTAAATATTAATTTGGTGAATGTGATATAATTTTTAGGTACAAAAGTTGATTAATGAGGTTTAAATAATTTAAGTAGGATACTAGTAATTTGTGCTTTGTAGGAAAATAGATAATTCTTATAGTTTACTAAAATATTAAATGGTGTATGATAGTACATTAGGATTTTTGTGTATGAAATATGTTAATTATGATTTACTAAATTATAATTATGTGCTTATTATTGTTTGCATGAAAATGAAAAAGGAGCATTTTATTTGATATAAAATATTTCAGGTCAAAAGTAAGATAAAAAGAAATTTTATCATTATGTATAACATGTAAGTGTAAAATAATTGGTTTGACATGCTTAGACAAATTTGTAGTATAATTATGATTGTGGTGTGTCATACGATCAATTTTGTTATTTTAAATGTACTATAATATTTATCATTACAATCATGTCTATTGTGTATTATATTTTGTTGAGCATGAGATTATGTGATATTAGATGGATCAAATATGCATGATAGGGTTTTTGTGTGCACAATCATGTACAGGGGAAAAATAGTCAATTGACATATCTGATAATTTATGTACATGATTATTAATTTAATTATGGTATTTTAGCCTTTTCATGATAAATTCATGAACAAAATGGATTTATTATTTAAAATAGATGATAATTAGGTAATTTTAGCCTTAATGGTATTTTTGTAATTTTCAACCTAATATACCAAAATGTGAATAATTGAGCCTAAGATGATATTAGTATATTTTTAATTTTAACCTTAATATTAACCTTATTTATGGCTATCTTGAATAAATGAGAAATAAGTAAAAGTGACTAAATATGGAAACTTGGATTTATGTTACGAGTATGTGATTTTGTAGTCAACTTAATAAAATACTAATACTTAAAGTGAAAGACCTTAAGATAGAGAATAATGTCTCTTTAGGATTTTCTACCCTAAAGACATGGTTTAATACATGGTTGATTATGAGTTTTTGCTAGTGTGTCTTAGTACCCCAATCTAGGGATGACAACGGGGTGGGTACAGATCGAGTACCCCATACCCATACCTAAATGTGATAATAAATTTTTTTTACCTATATGTGTATTCATACCCAAATAGGTATCCATTACCTTACCCATATTTGTATTCAATGAATATCCAATGGATAATTTGCCATCTGATGGATAAACCCATTACTCAACGGATTAAAATTATTCGTTTACCCATTATCATTACCCGTTTACTTGCCAAAATGCTAAAAATTTTAATTATGCATAATTCACATACAGAATTACTTTTTGACATTAAAGTTTATATAAAAAATAGAAAAATAAACACAATAAATCATCAACATAGTAGATGAAGTGGACAAATCATCATTTACCAAGGCAACCATGCCTCTACTAGTCTATTGTACATGAACTAGTCATACTACAAAGTCGTAACTTGTTACCCGTTAGACTTCTGCAACTTTTCTGATAACAACAAAACTATTCAAAATACATTTGAGTAGCACAATATAAAAACATAATAAAATATATCAACAACAGTATTGTTTAAAACTAGTTGGTAACGTCCAAAAAATATCAAAAACTAGGATAACTCAAATGACATTCATGATAGGAATAATTTTTAATCTTCATACTTCAATCATCATGCATCTACCTAGTGCATCAAAACATTAAAATATATATATATATATATATATATATATATTCATGTATATTACAGCTACTAATAACATTATAAAATTTATAAACACTTAAAATTTACCTCATTCTCACCATCATTAGACTTCTTATCCTCAAAAGAAGCATGACAAGCACCACGATAATATGATATTCTCTAGAAAAGGATTGAAATAATAAAATCAATGATAAAATAATACATATTTCTTAATTAAACTAAAATTTAACATTATGAACAAAATATCACCATTATCACTCATTATTGTTGTCCAAAGCCAATCTCGACCGCACATTAATGTTTCTAAAGTATTTGGATCTAACTGATTACGGTGAGGAGTGATAAACTAACCACTCATACTTAAAGCATATTGTGAAGAAATTGTGAAAACAATAATAGCAAGTATATCCCTAGCCATATTTTGTAAAATAAAAAAATTAGTGTGATGTGTTTTATCAAAGTGGCTGGAAGATTGGATTGAAGATTGATGGTAGAAGATGTCACCCATGAAATTATGCAAAAGAAACGAAGGATTAAGAAGGATTATAGTCGAAGAAATCAAGTGACAAAGATAGGAGTTCTTGGCAGATTTGAACCAGTCTTTAAATGTGTCGAGTTTGAGTTCAATGGAGGAAGGCAATTGTCCCAGAATTTCCTTTCTCAATGTCGAATCAAAATGAGAGAGATAGACGTCAGCTAGCTATGCTCAAAGTTGTATTAAAATTCTTATTCATTCTGCTATTCAATTCATGCGTACAAGAGTATATATGGGAGAGGAAGTAGTCGGTGGTTATCATGCCTAAACCAGTTGATTCTTACCCTTAATTCAAGCCTACTTATCTTGGTTGAATTAAGCCCATATAACACTTAATCCTAATCATAATATCATTAGTTAAATGATACTAATGACTAACATTACAAAGCTATATAATTAACTATGATACATACATGAAATTACATCAAACCCTAACTTACATAAAATACACTTAGGGTTAGGGTTTACAACAAGTTAATACAACTAATGAATATCATCACCATATCTTCTTGTTATAAATTATGATCCCATATATGCCATAGTCTTGCATGCTTTGAATACTTGTACACATTAAAGTGTATTAACATCTTCTTCTTGCAAATATGTAACATACCTACAAGAACAACTTGAATGTTTTTCAATATCAAGCATATAAGAATTATCAAGAATATTTAACATGATAGGCTCCAACATTAAGAAAGATAAGTCTTCCTTACCTTGAGAATTAATATGAACATGACAATCATTAGGTTCATTAGATGCTCCTGCATCATTCTCTCCAAGTTGAGAAGAATTTGCCCTCAAATTTTCATCAGAATAATAAGGAGACAAATCACCAACATTAAAATTTTTTGAAATTCCACCATAAGAATTTGAAAGTTCAAGTTCATAAGCATTATCTCCAAACTTTCTTAGTATTTTAAATGGACCATCAGCTCTTGGCATTACTTTATTTTTACGTAAATTAGGAAATCTTTCTTTATGCAAATGTAACCAAACTAAGTCACTAGGAGAAAATACATAAGAGTTTCTATACTTATTTGCTTGAGCTTTATACTTGGCATTAGCTTTTTCAATGTTATTTTTTATTTTCTCATGAAGTTGTTTAAAAAATTGTACTCTATCCTTAGCTTCATAATTTTACAATTCACCTTTTTTCAAAGAAATCATGTTAATAGGCATGTGAGGATTCACACCATACACCACCTCAAACAGACTAGTTTGAGTAGTACTAGATGGACTATGATTATAAGCAAACTCTGCATGAGCTCACTTAACATCCCAATCTTTAGTACTTTTATCAACTAAACCTCTTAATAATGTACCAAGAGTTTTATTAGTTACCTCAGTTTGACTGTCAGTTTGCGGATAATGAGAAGTGCTAAATAATAATTTAATACCAAGCATATGCCATAAAGTTTTCCAAAAATAACTTATAAACTTGATATCTCGATCAGAAACTATGCTTTTAGGTATTCCATGAAGTTTAACAACCTCTCTAAAATACAAGTTAGCAAAATGCGTGGCATCAATTGTTTTATTATATGGAATAAAATGAGTCATTTTAGAAAATCTATCTACTACCACAAAAATAGAATCTTTGCCACGTTGCGTTCTTGGTAACCCTAGGATAAAGTCCGTACTAACTCCTTCCTATGGTTTATTAGGAACGGGTAAAGGTGTGTATAAGCCTTTATGAAAGTAACTTTTACTTTTTTGAGACATAGAACATATACTTATCATGGCTTGTACATGTTTAACCATTCCTGCTAATAGAAATTTTCTCGTAATAATTCCATAGTTTTATATATACCAAAATGTCCCGTAATACTACCTTCATGTATTTCCTTGATTAGCAAGTCTCGAATACTAGATCTAGGAATACAAAGTTTATTTAGTCTAAACAAAAATCCATCTTGTATGACATAATTTCCATGGTATCCAATTTCTTTACATGCACTAAACATGTCCTTAAAATATTCATATTGAGGATATAAGTCTTTTATCATTTCAAAACCTAAGATTTTCGCATCCATCATAACAAGTAATGTAGATCTATGAGAAAGAGCATCAACGACTACATTTTCTTTACCATCTAAATGTTTGACAGAGAACACAAAGGATTGTAAGAAATTTACCCATTTTGCATGTCTGGGATTAGCTTTCTTTTGACTATGTAAGTATTAAACTTTCATGATCCGAATGTAACATAAAGGGTTTGGTCTTAGATAATGACTCCATGTCTCTAGACTCTGTATGATAGCAAAGAATTCCTTGTCATAAGTCGAATAGTTAAGTTTGACTCAATTCAACTTTTTAGAGAAAAATGCTATAGGTTTCTTTTTCTAGGAAAGTACTCATCTTATTCCAACTCCACTAGCATCACAAGTCACTTAAAAAAGAAGGTTAAAGTTGGGTAAGGATAGAACAGGGGCATGACAAAGTTTATCTTTGAGGGTTTCAAAGGCTTGAGTAGCTTCTTATCCCCAATAAAGTTCACCCTTTTTCATGAGTTTAGTAATAGGTGTAGCTATGGTAGAAAAATCCTTAATGAATCTTCTGTAAAAACTAGCTAATCCATGAAAACTTCTCACATTATGAACATTCTTAGGGATAGACCATTCTTTTATAGCCCTAATCTTATTAGGATCTACTTTAATACCTTCTCCACTAATAATATAGTCTAGGAAAACTACACTTGGAAGCATACAATTATATTTCTCAAGTTTTCCATATAGTTTAGCATTCCTTAGCTCATCAAATAATTTATTCAAATGCACTAGATGATCATAACTATTTTTGCTATACACAAGAATATCATCCAATAGAACAATGAAATCACCAAAGAAAGGTCGGAGAACTTCATTCATAAGTCTCATAAATGAGCTAGGTGCATTACATAACCCAAAAGGCATAACCATCCACTCATAGAGACCATATTTTGTTTTAAAAGTAGTTTTCCATTCATCTCCATCTCTAATCATTAATTGATGATATCCACTTCTCAAATCAATTTTAGAAAATACTTGTTCTCCACAAAGTTCATCAAGTATATCATCTAATTTAGGCATAGGAAATCGATATTTGATAGTAATATTATTCACTGCCCTAGAATCTATACACATACACCAAGTACCATCCTTTTCAGGCACTAGTAAAGCAGGAACACTACAAGGACTCATACTTTCTCTCACAAATCCTTTATCCATAAGTTCTTGTATTTGTTTTTGTAATTCCTTAGCTTCTTCTGGGTTACATCTATAAGCCAGTTTATTATGAATAGGCATGTTCTATACCTCTTTTAGGTGGTAATCTAGGAGGTAAGTCATCAGAAAATACATCATTATACTCATCAAGCAACTTTATTATATTAGGATTTTTAATTTGTTGTTTTCCAGGTTTAGAATCTTTAGAAACTAAATTATAACAAATTCCTTCTTTTATACATTTCTCCATAGCCTTTTCATGTAAAAATAATCTCTTTTTTTCATTACTCAAAGGCATATGATCATATAAAGAAGGTGTGAGCCTATACAATTATTTTTCTTTTTTCACAATATATTCATTAGTTACTCCATCATGAGTTGCTTTTCTATCATATTGGTATAATTGGGGATCATAAATGGTTGCCACTGCTATAATTTCATGAATTACACTCCAATATTTATCAAATTTCACTAACATTCTTTTTCCACCCATATTCTTAATTTTTTTCATCTTCCTCAAACTCCCATTCAGACAAAGTCAATCTAATTTAACATACCTTAGGGAAATATAAGTTAGAAGTAGAATCTTTATTTTTTTTGAAAATAACAAAGTAACCTCATAAAGTAATGATAATTTCGAACAAATAATCTAAGCTATTTCCCACTCCTTAGAACTAGGACAACATTTAAAGCTAAGATTCAACCATGATAACCACTCAAACACATATTCATACAACAATGCAACATCAAGCATTAAGAAGGTGGAGTTCCATCTTATCTTACAATCTTGCATTAAGGCCTTAGTATGTGGAAATTCTTTTTGTTGACAAACCTCTGCTCACCTTTCTTTTATTTTTGGTGTTTCCTCCAAAACACCACACTCTCATGAATATTTTCAATTATCTTTTGGATTATATACATCCCATACTTAAGAATCTAATTAAGAATATGTATAACACAATGCATATGAAAATATTTTCCATTCAACAGAAAACACTTCGCTTGAATCTCCTTTTCATCTCATCAATCATAGCATTATTGGTAGTACAATTGTCAACAGTTAGTGTTATGAGATTTGTATAGACATTCAAATCCACCAAAATAGTTAAAAAAATATCAAAAAGAACTTCAGCTGTATGGGAGGCAGGAATATATATGAACCTGAGTATAAATATTAATCATACCTGAGTATCTAACTTTGTAAGTTCCATTTAGTATCAATCTAATGATCTTTTATAGCCATAAAATCCTTCTTTTGATTTTGCGCGGTCCATTTGTTGGTAGGGATTGAAATTTGACTTTTATTGCAATGTAATAGGGACATTGTTTTATGTTTCTCAAATTCAAACATCTTAAGGATATCACTCTTTAATTTATTCCTTGAAATCAACTTAAAAGAAGGTTGAATACCTAACACAAACTTCTTAAATCATTCATTTTGCACTATAGAAAGTGGATACTCATGCATGACCACCACATTACACAAGTCTTGCGTTAAAACTTTTTGATTGAATTCTATGATCATTATCTTTCTGTTTCCTTCCCCTTTTTGAGTGAATTGAAACTTTTTTTGGCCTACTCATTGTATAACCATAAAAGCCACACACTTATTTATATGCTCATGCAAATAACAAGTGTCATTTTTGGGATATCCACTTAAACTTTTATTCCGAGACAATAATTATTTTCATTTCCATAATTATCTATTTTCCTTTAATTTCTAATTATTCTAAGACACCCATACACAATATCATTACTAAGGCCAATCATAAAAATATAATAAGGTGATATTAGGTTCAACTATTCACATTCAGACTCATTAGGTTGAAAATGACTAAATTACCCTTGAGACCCATAATTATCAGATTATCATGCATTTTAAATACTAAATTTGTCATGAAAAGGCTAAAATACAATAATTAATTACTTATTATAAAATTTAAATTATCAGATATGTCAAATGACTATTTTATCCTTACACATGTTTTTGCATATAAAAATCCTATAATATACCTTTAAAATGTCCAAAACATATGATCACATAATCAACAACAGATAATACATATTAGACATGATTTTTAGAATAAATATCATAATACACTAAAAATGACTAAACTACCCTAGGGCACGCATCCATAATTATTATCTTGTAATTATATCTAAGCATGCTCACCCTATTATTTTATATACACATATCATACAAAATATTTTTCCGATAATATAATCATTTTAATCATGCTTTCGTAGATGAAATATTTCACATCTTATAAGAGGCTTATTTTTTAATTTTTTTATGATAACAATAATAATCACATAATTATGACATAATGAATCATACTTAACATATTTTATACACAAAAACCCTAATGTTCTATTATGCAATATTTATTGTTTTTGTAGAATATAATGGTTACTTGAATTCTAGCAAAAACGTAAAATAGTAGTATCCTATTAAAATTATCGAATCCTGCTAATCAACCTTTGTACCTAAAAATAATACCAAAATTACAGAATTAATATTTACTAGATAAAATAATAATTATAATATTAAAATATTTATTTTTTAAAATTATCAAAATACCCTTAATAATAATATGTACCAAAATTTATAAAACCTAAAATATTTCTCACGCTGCACGCACAACGTAAGCCTTGTGCAAAAGGGGGAGGGTTGTGGCTGGTTGGCTGGCTGGAGATTGGGGTAGGGAGAGATGGCAGTAGGGGTGAAGACTGGTGGTGGTTGGTGATCGACAGTGGAGGGTGTTGAGTTGGTGGCTGTGAGGTAGTGATGCAGGGTTTGGGTACGGATAGTAGTGACTAGGCTTAGTGGTGGAAGTGTGGAGGGAGATAGGGAGGTTGCGGACAGGATAGACAATGCACAAGGAAGAGAGTGGTGGTGGTGGTGGTATGTGTGTGTGGTGTTGGTGGTGTAGGATGGCGACGAGATGGTGATGTAGGGGCTAGGCACGGATGAGGTGGTGGTGGTATGTTTGGTGACTGGGGTGTGCTAGCTGGTAGACGAACGAGGGTGGGGAGGTGTTGGGAGTGGAAGGCGTAGAAGGAGAAGAGACAAGGCAGGGAGGGGTGACAGTGGAGTGGGTTAGTGGCATAGGCAAGATGGTTGGTGTTGCAGGGGAAATGGTGACTCACTAGGGTAGAAAAAAGAAACGGGGATGGGGCTCGGTGGTGATGGGTGCGAAAGGAGGTGATGGTGGACACTACGGTGGACAAGGGCGGGCAACGAGTGAAGAAAATGCAGAGGGAGAAGGGCTGGTTAGGGTTGGGAGAAACGAACAAGAAAAGAGAAGAGGGGAGAAGGATGAGAAGGGAATATAGTGCATTGGAGTTTGGTTGAAAAAGCGAGGCAAAGAAGGGGAGGGGTTGTTTGGTTCTCGAGGGGGCTGGTGTATACGTGTGAATTTACATATATACATATCTACAGATGATTGAGTGTAGTGAGGTAAAGAGGGAGATAGAGAGATTGATTGGAGGATGGAATTAGGGAATGTAAAGGGTAAGTTCAGAGGATAAAATAGTTTTATTTTATTTTAGTTTTATGCTTAGTTTAAATAGATTAGGGTATAGGGTAAAAATAAATCGATAAAAATAATCTTATCTAGGATAGGTTAAAAAGAAAAAAGAAAGAGTAAAATTAATTTAAGATAAATTTTAGGAAATTTATTTTGAGTTTTGGGCCAAAGGCTATTCATAAAATAATTAGGTCAAGATTTAAGGGTGTAATTTAAGATTAAATTTAATAGCCTAATTTCTATCTAATTTTGACCCGACTAAATTTATATCTAAACCATTGTAAAGTTAACGAGTAACACGTTTAATACTAAACCTCCTAAAATAATTATTATAACTAATCACACGTAATTATCAATTTATAATTAAGATATCTAAAAATAGGGTATTGTAGTTAGAAGGTGGGATAAAGCTAGTGTTATGGTTATGTTCTTGACATGGAAGGGACATGTTATTGTTCTCAGGTTTCCTAGTAATTATATTGTCAACTTGGATACTATCATCGTATATTTTCATGAGCAATGCTTTAAACTTTAGAGTTCTCTCTCTGGGTCATTCATCATTTTATGTAATGAAGAGTCTTGATTTGGGTAATCATAACTTCAGAAATTCAACATACGTATAGAAGTGGCAGGAGTGGGGTAGCCTTTTATAGTATAACTTCACTAAGTGGTTAAACAACCATGAATGGAAATTTATAGCTACGTGGGGATCGTTTTAGTGATGTCATAGAGAACCTTAATGTGCACATATGAGTGCTAATTTTGTTCCTCTTAAGGGTTGGGGGTTCTTGGTTGTCCTATGGTTGAGATAATATCCATCACAATGGGGTTTAGTAAGAGATTCTTTGGTAGGTCATGGATTTGTACCCACATGTTTGTAAAGTGGTAAGATGACGGTGGTTTATTAGGGATGCAATGCTTCATGACCAACAACATACCATTCGTACTATATGGGCCATTCAAAATAACATATTCCAAGTCTTTTCAAGTGGGGAATTCAACTGTGGAAACATTAGTTTTTGTGGATGTAATGTTGAAGTTCCCGAATACTTTCCAAAGCTTGGTTAAAATGATTTGCATGATGGAAGATAGAACATTTTTTTTGTAATACTCCATCCTCTCAAACAATAATAACCATATGTAACACCCCCAAAATTTACTACTGAAAAATTTCATTTAATGAAAAAGGTTTAATAGAGGCGAATAAATAAAACGGTAAATTCTAGGGATATTACTACTACACTTGGTACCAGACCTGTTCACTCCTACCGTTCTAGTACCAAGTGCTAAGGCTGAAGAGGATTATTATCAAACACAAGTCATTAATAAAAATGAGCAACACCCATGAAATGGGTGGTCAGTACACTACATACTGAGTAAGGTAACCATACAACTAAGGTCAAACATATAAAGCATATAACATAATCATGATCATATAAACAACATACAATGAACAGATAACGAAGGCCAGGCTATGGTGCAGATAATCTTGTTCTTTAGATCTCTGGTAAATATAATCATTTCACACCATTTTCTTTATCAATCCATACAAGTGCGGAAACCCCACTATTATAGCCGGTGGATCGAAAACGTATAGGGAAGAACGCTCCTGACCACTATTTTAGCCAGTGGATTGGTCTCTAGAGCAAGGTGCTCTTTGCTACTATTATACTGGTGATTGGTCTAGTCTCGACTCTTATGGTGTTCCACTGTAATTACATAGTATTTTCCCATGACTTATCATAACTTAGGGTTCAATTTATTGAGCTCGGGATCCCCCACTATTATATTCGGTGGATCAGAAACGTATAGGGCATAACGCTCCTAACCACTATTATATGCTGGTGGATCGGTCTCTAGGGCACTCCGATACCTGGCCACTATTATATCGGCGGATCGGTCTGGGCCCGACTTAATAATCTTCCTCTTTAAATGATTAGTATCGTACACATGTCTTATTCGATAAATATTTCACCCTTGACATGCATGTCACCAACCTTATGCTTCTATCCTCTCAAGAGGGCACGTCCCATATCTTGAGACTCTTGCACCTCCTATCACACCCCGATATCCATTCCTCCTTCCACTTACCCATAATGAAAACCCAAATTCTACGGGTGTGGTTTAAGGCCCATCAACTTATGACCTCTAAATTCGCTTACTACCCCTCTCTAGGGTTTCTCCTTAAAAACCCTAATTGGATCTATGTGGCCCAACTTTCTCTTACTTACACTACCATTATTTCATTTATTTATCGCCCACCACCTCATCTCATTTAGATTCAACCCAAATCGTATCACCTTACTCATCGATTTCACATGTGACTGAAAACCCTAGTTGGCTAGTCCAAACCCTAGCACCTTTCTTCCCCCACAAGTCACCTCTCTATTTTTCACCTAACATTTCTCCCTTCCCATGGTACCCATACTTATCCTTCGTATAATAAGTTTCCACTCTTATTCCATACCCCACTCTCCCTTACTTATTTTTACTTCCACATTTTCCCCCAGATTAAGGTTTCCTCCCAAAACCCTAACCAGGTCCCCTATACACCCTTACTCTAACCTACATACAATTTTTTATCCCAAGTCTCCAATCACTCCACAACCCCCCTTACCTTGCTTGCGCCCTAAAACCACTTTCCTCACGTAAAGATCATCCCCATGCAAACTCCATCCACCCCATGCAAACCCTAGAAATTTCCCATGCAAGATTCACCTTACTTGTTCATTTTGATCATAACCTCCTTTTATTTTTCCCCCCATGGATCATGAGATAATATGGTCGACCTTATGTCCCATTAGACAATTCACTTCTTATTTGCCCTTTTTTGTCTTTTCACTCTATATCATATTATTACACACCCTAGCATGCATATCCTAGAGGGCCACCTTATATCACATCATAATCACAACATATATATATTATACTCATGCCATAAGCAAACACATAAACATACCTGAACTCCAAGCTGCGCTACACATAAGACAAGTTTAATGATAATCATAAGTTAAACAACATAACATGGTATATAACATCCAAGGCGTACAAGACATACAATACACATAGGGCCTTAGCTACATCCTTACCTAAAATGACACCGGTCTTGGAGCACGTTCCTACGCCTCCTTAGGGTTTTGACTTGATTTACCTATAAGAGGAAAATACTACGGGTTAATCTCCCTCTTTCCAAAATCACCATTATCCTACCTTACCCTTATCATAATATACTATTAAGGCTAATAATAATAATAGTAGTTTTATAGGTAAAGTAGGGTTATTATTCTCAAAATAGTTAATCATGCTACTACTAACCAAAATAGCCTTAGTAGCTACCACGATTTATGTTAAAGTAATCATAGTGATATTCATATTATTAAAGGTAATAGTTTCCATAATAATAATAATAATAATAATAATAATAATAGTTTTAGTGATAATAATAGTATCAACCCGAACCCTACTAATAATAATAATGGTGATATGAAATTAGTGACCATAATGATACTAATAATAATAATATTAGGAGTGATAGTAAGGTTAGTGATATATGAAATGCTAACATTAATGGCAAGGTAATAATGATACTACTACTAATAATAATAATAATAATAATATTAATATTAGCAATGATAGTAATAATAATAATAATAATAATAATAATATTATTATTATTATTATTATTATTATTATTATTATTATTATTATTATTATTATTATTATTAAGAGTAACGCTATTAATATTACTAAAAATTACTAACACTTATATAAAAAGGTTTAGGAGAGGTTAGAGTACCACCTAGGGATGGTGGTGGAACCGGCGGCGGTGGAGGGAGAAGAGAGGTGAGAGATGGTGGTATAAGCTAGAGGAGAGGGAATGAGGGGGTGTTTGAGGTGGTGGAGGGTGCCTTAGGTGGAGAGGGGTGGAATGAAGGTAGTGGTGCAGCCAAAGGTGGCGGTGCATGGTGGTGGGTGTGGTGGCCAAAGATGGTGGAGGGAGAAGAAGGGAGAAAGAGGGGGATGAAGGGAGAGAGGGAGGTATGGAGAGGTAGAAGAAGTTTCCATGGGTGTTTTGGAGGGTAGAGATGGTGTTAGTTGCGGTGGAATTGGTGGCAGACGGTGATGTGAAGGGTAGTGGGGGTTGATGAGGGGCTAATCGGGAGGGTAACATTGCACGACCGGGGTGGCTCGTGTAGGGAAAATAGAGGGAGGAGGGAGGTGTGGTTGGGTAGATGTTGATGCAGGGGGCATTTATGTGGGTGGCTCGAGTGGCGGTGCTGTGCGGTGGCTATGGGGTGGTTTTTTGATTGGGCGATGGTGTAATGCAGGAATTTTTGGGCTGCGAAAACAAAGGCTTGGTTATGGCTGCCTATGGGGGTATTTATAGGCCAAATTGAGGGGAAAACAATGAAGGAGGAAGATGATGAGAGGGGTAGGTGAGGTAAGACCACCAGCTGGCGGTGGCAGACAATGTAGTCTTGCTATGGCAGGAGGGTTGGTGGTTGGGGAGAGAAGGGAAAAGGGGGCAGGCATGCGTGAGGAGAAAGGAGATTGGTTGGGTCGAAAGAGGAAAGAAAACGACTAGGGAGAGAGGGGAAGGACGGCCAGATGGAGCTGGTGGCTGTCGGTGGCGCAGGGCAGCAGATTTTAAGTCTGCAGGTTGGGATCGAGGAAGAAGAAGGAAGAGGAAGGGGAGTGGACCGGGCAGTCTGGGAAGAAAAGAAGAGAAAAGAAAAAAAAGGAGGCAGACTAATTGCGCGACGGGCAAAGGGAAGGAAGTGATGCGAGCCTGGGCCGCACGAGATGGGGAAAAGGAAGAGAGGGAGGAGAGTTTGGGTTGTAGGGAAGGCCGACCCAACTTAGGGGAGGAAGAGGAAAAATAAGGAAAGGAGAAAGAAGAGAAAGAAAGAAAAAGGTTAAAGAAGGGAAAAAAGAAAAGAAAAAGAAAAGAAAAGATAAAGGAAAAGGAAAAATAGGTTAGTTGGGGTATTTAGGATATTTTGGTATTTTTGGATTATTATTTAAAATGGTAATGATATATAATAATAATAATAATAATAATAATAATAATAATAATAATAATTATTATTATTATTATTATTATTATTATTATTATTAAATTCCTTTTTAGGTTAATTTGAGTAAAATTTTCCACTTCCATGTTAATTAGTAAAATGTCATAATTTTTCCTAAATAAATTATTTATTATTTTCTCCTTGATTTGCCTTAATTAATTCCCAATTATTTTAATAAAATAATTTATTTAATTAATTTTCTGAATAAATCCTTATTTTGCCATAATTTCTAAATTAGAGTTTTGGGGTATTTCACCATACATGATTAGGCTAGTAACAAGTTTCCTAATATATTATATCATCAAGTCCTATTTCAATCGTGTTACCTTTAAAATATTTCATCGATCATTTCTCTAGTGTATCAAACAAAAAACATTTAATGTAGTGCTTTTAATTTCTAGATTTTTACTCTTTTCAACCCATTCAAAATTTGTGAATTGATCCAAAAATATTTTGAGTTCATTCACCCATTCTATTCATTCGTGTTTCACTAATTCCTTATGAATTGTTAAATCGTGGAAAATTTTGTTTGCGTAATTAGATGATTTTAGTCTTTTTTTTTTTACCATTTTTAGTTTGTTGGTCATTAAATAAGTTCTGAAACCAAATATTTTTATATATTTGGATTTATAAAAATATTCTTTATCAATATGAGACTATTTGAACCCTTTGTTATTTATTTTGTGCATTTGTGAAAAATATACATTTTCATGACTTATCTACTTTTACTATTTTCACTCATTTTTCATTTTTCAAGCTTCAAACCAACTCTTACCTTTAATATTTTCATACATTTGATTTAAAAAATTATTACACCTTTCCATAAATTTTCATGATTTTTGAAATTCAATTGATTTTTTTTCCAATAAGTGCCCATTATTAAAATTTCTTACAATTTAATTAATCAAAATTAATTGTTACTAATTCTCTAACTATTATTTCAATCTTAAATTTTCTATTAACAAAACCAAATCATATTTTTAACTTGGTTACCCTTCACCCAACCAAAAAAGGTAATAAGTACCATAATCATAAATTTATGACATTTTTTCTTATACACTTAACCATAGCCTAACCTTTCTCTTACACCCCTAATCAAAATACTCAAGTGAGGCTAAATTCAAACCAAAAAACTCACTACAAACTCCTCCATATCATATCTCACTTTATTTATTCTAAATTGCATGTTTTGTTACAAAACACAACATTACAAAGTTTTAGCAGAGTTCAAAACAATTTCTTACCAACTTTGAACAACTCGTTCTCTCTATCTATGGTTGATCTATTCATTTGGTTTTCATTTCTTTTAAAATATTCAATGGCATAATACAACTCCATAAAATTTATACCCATGAAATCCAACCCCTTCAAGCTTTTTGTTAACCAAACTTTCGCTTCCTAACTAGCTGCACAACAACAACAAAGGTTTTTTTTTTGTGATTTCCAACATCTACCATACCTTTACCTTACTTTATTTACTACACATTATTTTTTGATGTTATTCCTTGCAAGTTTTACTTCATCTAGAGACCATTTTACCCAAGAAAGCATGCCCCTCAACACTTCTTTTTCTCTCTTATTTACCTTACTGAGCAACCTTCGAGGTTTTGCTACAATTGTTGTGTATGTTGAAGTAGAGATTTTGTGCTTGTAATCCCTTCTTTCCTCCCTATTTCCCTTTTCATTAACCTTATAACACCTTGGCTTCTCATTCCTTGGTGGTTGTCAGTGGTGGTTTCCAAGCCTTCATATTCAAAAGTAATCTTGTACCACTCATGGTAGCTATCTAAGTCACGTTTGGTATTCACTTGGTTCCATTTTGATTTTTTCTATTTTGTAATCCTAGGTTCCTTATGAGGTTTGGGAGATCCTTATATACTTTATAGGTGTCTCAATATATTTTGGCCTATAGGGGGTATGCATAATTAAGTGATTATGTGTCTCGTTAGTTGGTGGTATGGTAATATTTCTAAGCGGGCCAGCTAGGGCTAATATTATTTGTGTACTATATTGATTATCATAGGTTCTTTGAGTCTCTATCCTCAAGTTAAATTAACATATTGGGTGCAATCATGATAATAAAATATAATAATCACTAAATCTCATCTGTTCATACATCTATATTACATTATTTTATACTTGATGATTGAGTTTTCTTGTTCTCAATTAAAATCTATATGTAATCATGCTATTATCTTGTTATTATATATTCTATTGCTTTCTCTGCATGTGCCTCATGCATAATGTTATCTCTTTAGGATAGTTGTGTTACTCAATAAAATATGCGTACTGATATTTCATATTTGTAGACATTGTGTCAAATGTATTTGATGATAATCCTTACTTTGAGGAGGTTTTTTAGGCGGAGTGATGCAGGTTTATACCTTGGGATCTTAAAGTTAAGTTTTATCTACCAAAGTTCACACATGTTATGTGTCTTAGATTTTGGATATTTCTTTCATACTCTTCATCCCTTTTGTCCCTCTTCTCTATTTTATGTATTACATGATTTAGATCATGTACTACACTATGTTATTACATTAAATTTATTAAATTCTTCTGCTATTTCTATCTATTTTCATAAGTTTTGATTTTTTTATTTATGTTTTATCCTTGTTCTTAGTATGAGAAAGGTATAGATTAGACTTATGGTAAGTGTGGAGGTAACACACACTATATTATATTCATGTTTTTGCATAAAAATGAAAAATTTTAGTACTAAATTTTGGGGTGTTACAAGTTGGTATTAAAGATTTAGTTTTAAAAATCGTGTTTTATTCTTGCAAATATGGTTTTTTAATGATCCTATATCTTATTAAACGATCTTCTTTCATCTTAAAAGTTGGATTCCTTGATCTTTTTGCACTAGTTATGTGAGGAAACGTGGAATGACTAGTATTAGATGGCCTTTGTATGACTTACATGACTAACCCTTTTGTGTTAGTAAGTGAGGATATTTTTTTCTAACATACTTTCCATTTTATAGCTCACCATGGTTTGTAACACAAGCATTCCTCATATTAAAGATACAATTTTGACACTTTTGGAGCTTTTACAATGCTAGATTAGTTCTTAGGACGCTGCTCTCAATGAGGATTGGCTATGTAGGGTTTTGGTTCATTGTTCCCCGACATATGTTGGTTAAGAGGACCCCACCTTTCTATAGGGATGGATTTGAGCATTTGACATGTTGTTTGAGGTAGCAGGTTTCTCATAAGCTAGGAGAGTTAGTGTTGATACTTTTTCTTTGAGTGCGGTGGTGGATGATTATTGGTTGAGTTATCGTATGGTTCAAGAAGCATCAACTATGACCTAGGAGGAATTCAAGGATGCTATCTGAGTTCTTTTCTATCCTAGAAGCCTTCAACAAGAGAAGTTCAATGAGCTCACTATGATCTCTCAAGGGATCATGATAGTTATAGAATATTATGATCATTTCATAGGGTTATGGCATTTTATTTTGACATTGACATTAAACCTAGTCATTTTAGTCTCCTTCCAAAGAGGGTTGCCTTATAGTATTAGGAGGATGTTTAGTGTTGAGGTGTTTTCTTATTTGAGTTCCCTTTTTTGAGCGCGCACATTGTGTTACTGAGTTACGTAAAGATCAAGACTTCTATATAGGTAGGAGGAAGTTAAAAAATCAGGGCAATGATCGCAGGGTACAATTGCATGTTGGTGACTTGATTTTCCATGGGAAATGTATGCAACTACCTGCCATCCATAACTTTTGAAATTGATGTGGATCAAATCATCCAAGTAGGGACTGCAAAGGTAGATAAGTTCAATGTCGTTCTTGTCGCAAGATGGGACAATATGCTTTCTAGTGTTGGTCATCTATAGGAGATGGTATTACAAGGATTCAGCCTCAAATAAGAGATGTTGTTGTCTTCCCACAACATTCGTGTATGTTCCATTTTCATCTTGGACATAGTTTCCAAAAAGTTAGAGCTAGGCCTATAATAAAGTCGCCGAGACTTGATGGATCAAGCCATGGGATTGGCTTAATCGATGGTAATCCAACAGTTTGTGCTTCACTTACTTTTGCATATGTTTCCTTTATAGATTATTCCTTATTTAGTCTTAGTTAGGCTCCTTTATGAGAGGGTAGTGCCCTGATAAGTTATCTTTGATCCTTATTTGTGTCGCTCCTTCAAGTTATCTAGCTGATCATCCATTTTTTGTTCATTGTACTTTTCTCTTTCTCTACCTTCTACTTTGATTGATGGTTACTTTTTTCCCTTAACTTTATCAAGCATCAATCCCTTTTTTCTTTGAACCCATGGTGACAAACCCTTTCCTTTTCAACTTGTGCTTCTGTTGAATTATTTTCCCTAGTCTTTGAAGCATGCTTACATCCCTTTTCTATAATCCTTTGTGCTTGTTCACTTCACTTTGATGATTCTTGTTACCGTTGGCTAGCCCTTCTAAATTTCTACTCAATATAATTTTCTTGCCCCAATTATTTTTCCATTGAATTTTCCTTCCTTGAACCTTGATTCCCTTACTTCGATCCTTATTTAGATTTATCTCTCTCTTTCACCAGTCTCTAAATCCTATGACAAACCATTTCCTCTTGTTTGGTTTGTAACTACTTCTTCGCATAAGGTTTTGTACATTCATTGATCAAATTCCCTTGGTCCTTTATTTTGTTAGATTCTCCTTTCTTTAATCCTTTTCCTTTATTGACTTAATTAACTTGTTCACATTCATTTACTCCTTTGATATTTATTTCGCTAACTTACTCCATGCTTTCTAACCATTTGTTCATTAAATTCCTTCGGTCTTTGTATCTGTTAACTTTACTTTGTTTCATTTTCTTCACGACCTTACCTTTATTCCCTACTAACTTTGGCGACAAAGTCTCTTTTAAGGGAGTGGTAATATAATACCTCATTATCTCAAATTATAATTATCATATGTGATTGAGCTAGTAATAAGTCTCCTAAACACACACACACACACACACACATTATTTCATTTGTGTTAATTTTTAAACATTTCGTCAATCATTTCTCTCGTCTGCGGAAAATGCGTTTATTGCAATTCTTCTAATTTTTATGTTTTCACTCTTTTCAACTTGTTCAAAAGTTGTGAATCAACCCAAAAATCTTTTTGATTTCATCCCTGTATTCTATTAATTCATGCTTCACCCATTCTTTCTAAAAAGTTAAATCGCAAGAACATTCATTTACCCAATTAGATGATTTAACCATTTTTACCATTTTCAATCCGTTGATCATTAAAAAAGTTTTGACACCAAATATTTATATATATTTGGATTGAAACAAAATATTCTACATCAATTTGTGGCAATTTGAACTCCATATTATTAGTTTTGTGTATTTGAGGAAAAAACATATTTTCATGACTTATCTATTTTTGTTCTTTTCACTCATTTTCCATATTTCAAGCTTCAAACCAAATTCGATACCTAATATTTTCATACATTTGAGTTTATAACCATAATTCTTTTATTATTTTTGGAATTCAATTGATTTTTTTTCCAATAAGTGACCATTATTAGAATTTTTTTATAATTTAATTAATCAAAATAAATTATAACAAATCCTCTACCCATTCTTTTAATCCTAACTAGTCTCCTAATGAAACCAAATCAGATTTGGAACTTGGTTACCCTTCACCCAATCAAAAAGTGCAACAAGTACCATAATGATGAGTTTATGACATTTTTCTTCCAATTCAGCCATAGTCTAACCTCTCTCTTACACCCTTAATCCAAGCACTAATTGAGGATAAAGTAAAACAAAAAAGAGAAAAAAAAAACTCACTCCTTACTCCTACCTATAATATCTCACTTTTTTTTAAATAAAGATGAAGTATTATATCAAAGATCATAAGGTACAAATGAAATTGTAGAAGTGATCCACCCTTCCAATCAAACTTACAAACTTTTCCCTTCTACTAGAATGAAGGCAAAGAGATGACATAGGCAAAGCAATCCTATGAGCTACCCCTTTCAAATCCCAACTTCTATTGGAGAAGATACAATTATTTCTATCTTTCCAAAGTTCATAAAGAGCCACAGCATAAAAACTTGAATAAAAATGAGAGATGACAGCTTTCATGTGTCTTCTTCTTGCTAAAGACACAAAGACCCCTGCAATGGAGCTGTGCCTGACTCTGAAACCACCACCCTTACCTATAGCAGACCATACTTTCTTCAACTCAGCACACTGACATAAAAGATGCAACAAAGTTTCTTTTTGAGTGCAAAAACAACACTGTTGGTTAATGGAAGGCAGAAAGGTGCTAATATGATTCTTAGTAGGAAGCTTGGAATGTGCAACTAACCATAAAATAAATTTATGTTTGGGAGCTGCAAAACTGGACCACACAATTCTCCACCAGGCCACCTTAGGTGTAGCAAATCTGATAGAATCATAAACCTCAGCAATGGAGTAGACTTTGCCTCTCTGCCAGTGCTGGAAAACAGGTAGGATGACATCTCTGAATGAAAAAATTTTATGCAGTAACCCTGAAGAAGTACAGGGTGGGCTACATGAGATCACATCCTGCCTTTTGATATAGTAAGCATGCACCCATTTAATCCAAAGAGCATCCTTATCCTGAGATAAATGCCACAACTTCTTTCCCACAGCTGCAATATTCCATGAAGATAGATCTAATAAGCCCAAACCCCCTTCTTTCTTTGGTAAACAAACCACTCTCCAGGCCACTAAAGCTCTTTTAGTGGGAGAAACCTTTCCAGACCAAAGGAAAACCCTACATAGGGCCACCACTTTGTGTATTATCTTCTTGGGGAGAAGGAAAATTTGACTCCAGTAATTAGTTATACCTGTCATCACTGATTGTAATAGTTGAAACCTCCCAGCATAATAAAGAAGCTTGTTAGCCCAATGTTGCATCCGACCAGAAATTTTTTGAACCAACTCCAACATATCTGCAGCTTTAAGCCGGGAGGCATCAAGAGGGACACCCAAATACTTGAAAGGAAATGATCCTTCTTGAAAAGGGAGAACATAATTTATAGCCTGCTTTAAACTCTGATCAGATCCTCCCAGGAATACCACACTTTTAGCTGGGCTAATATGGAGACCTGAGCATGTTGAGAAATTGTCTAACACCCCCTTAATGGCTTTCACAGAATCAACATCAGCTTTGCAGAAAACTAAAAGATCATCAAAAAAACTCAAATTAATAATATTCAGTTTCCTACACTTAGGATGCCCCTGAAAATCATTCCTACTCCATAAGGATTGGAAAGACCATACTCCATGACAATAACAAATAGAAAAGAAGATAAAGGATCCCCCTGCCTAAGACCTCTTCTTCCTTTAAAAGGAGGTTGAAATACATTATTGATAGACAAAGAGTAAGAGGTAGAGGAAACACAAGCCATAATGACTTTGACAAAATGCACAGGAAAGTGTAGGCCTAACATAACCCTTTCCAAGAAAGTCTAATCCATAGAATCATAGGCTTTTCTCATGTCAACTTTAATCATGAATCTAGGAGAAATATTCTTCCTATTATACATATGTAACAATTCATGAGCCAAGAGAACATTATCCCCAATTCTTCTTCCCTTCACAAAACCTGATTGTGATGGGTGGATATTGGAAGGTAAAACACCTTGCAACCTCCCTGCCAAAACCTTATAAACCATATTGCAGCAAGCAATGGGTCGAAAATCAGCCAGCTTTATAGCATTTACAAATTTGGGGATGAGGACCAACTTAGACTGGCCCATGAAAAAGGGGACAAATGCTGTTTGAAAACTCCTTCTCACCACCAGCTGTAAATCCCCTCCTACCACATTCCATGCAGCCTTAAAAAACCCAGCAGTGAAACCATCAGGCCCTGGGGCTTTGAAATTTCCAATAGACCATAAATCATCTTTAACCTCCTGCATAGAAATGGGTCTTAATAAATCATGTTGATTCTGAATTGAAAGACAAGGTCCCACTTTCAAAAATTCATCGGAAACCAAGCTTGTAGCAGCACCTCTATGACCCAATAACTTTGTGTAGAAAGTCACAAAAGCCTGAGCAATAGCATTACTATCACAAAAAAATATTCCCTGAGTGAAGCTGTATCTTTCTGATGAAATTATGCTGTTGTCGTGCCTTCATAACAGAGAAAAAATAATGTGAGTTTGAATCTCCTAACTACAGCCATTTAATCCCAGACTTCTGTTTGAGAAAACATTCCTCACAGGAAGCAAGGAACTCATATGTCTTCAAATTACTTTTCTCTTCCTGTTGCAGAGATAAACTAGCAGGATTCAAAGACAAGGCCTCTTGACTTTTCTTCAGCTGTTCTCTAGCCTGTTGCACCTTAGAAGAAAGAGCACCAAAGTTCTGTCTATTAAAAACTTTCAGCTTGGACTTAACAGTCTGAATATTGATCTGAAACTTTTAAAAAATATTGATGTGGGAAAAAGACTTCCAACAACCATCCACCAGAGGAAGAAAATGTGGATGTAGAGTCCACATGTTATAAAACTTGAAATGACCTTTAAAATGAGGTGGAGAATCATCGAAAGAAACCAAAGAAGGGTTGTGATAAAAAAAAGAGTCTCTTTAAATTGAGCACAGGACAGAGGAAACTTGGATAGCCAGGGAATATTAACCATGACCCTATCCAACTTGGCCATAATTAAATTTTCCCCTAAACTTCTATTAGACCAAGTAAATTTAATGCCTGAATATATAAGTTCATGAAGCAAGACAGAGTTGTAACAGTCAACAACTTTAGTAACATCAGAAATGTTGATGGCATTTCCTTGAAACTTTTCAGCAGATTGGAAGACAACATTGAAGTCTCCCAAGACAATCCAAGGATCATTAACCACCTGATAATCTTGTAAAGCCTACTAGAGAGCTTGTCTATCAACACCTGTATTGAAACCATAAACAAAAGAAGCATAGAAATGCAAACTAGACTGAACAGCAGAAACAAAAACATGCACCATTTGCTCATTATAGAAGATGAGATGGACATCCCAAACCCTTCGATCCTAGAGACACCAAATTCTCCCATTTGGATGAGAGCCATAATTGTCCAATCTGCTCCATTGAGCTCCCAGCTTTTCACCAATGCCATTAGCATTAACACTTTTCACTCTAGTCTCCAAAAGTCCAAACAAAGAATTTTTATGCACTGAGAGCCAGTGCTTTAACTCCTTTTGTTTGTAGGGCTTATTTAGCCCTCTAACATTCCATGCTCCTAGCATGGGGATCTTGATGGGGATCCAAAGAAATGCCAGGGTCAGACCCCTGAGAGGACAAAATTCCTACATGCTCTAGAGGATTATCAACGGGGGGACTTAAGCAAGCAAACCTGTTCCAAGAGAAAATAGTGGCTGAAGTCTCTTTGCCCTTGGAAAAGTGTCTCTGCACTCCTTCAGAAGAAACATGCTTGTCCTTACCAGAACCATTCTCACTGCTAGGAGAATGGATACTTGAACTAGGACCAGGGATATTGGGATCCACCTACTTAACTATCTCCTGATCGAACTTCAGACCAGCTTTCTAAGGCCCTGAGAGCCCCAAGGGAACTTTCCGCCAAAAGGAACCTCCTTGCTCCCCTTTGGACTGTCCCTTAGCACTGAGGACATACTTAACAGCTAGCCCATCATTCAGCACCTTAGTCCCCTTCTTACATTTATCAGTAGAATTTCTAGCCTCATTACAAGCATTACAGAAACTAGGCCTCCATTCATATAAAATCCTTTGAGTCAGGACCTCTCCATTAGGGTCAATTAAATCCATAGAATTAACCAGCTTCTTGGACACATCAACTTCAACTAACATTTGGGAAAAAGAGATTCTTTCTCCGGCAGAATTTATCCCATCTAAATGAAGAGCCCTGCCAATAGCACTACCAATTCTACTTAAGGAATCCACATCCCAATAATCCAAAGGTAGGTTAACAAGCTTCACCCACAAAGGCATGAATTGAAACTTTTCCTTAGAGAATTGAAATCTCCTATGCCATTCCTTGAGGATAAAAGGCCTATTGAAGAAAGACCAATATGGTTTGGATAACACCCTATCTCTGTCCTCTTGATAATCAAATTTGAAAACTACAAACCCTTGTTCATGGAGCAACATCTTTGGTTCTTTAACCCCTGACCAGTTTATCTTCACGTACCCAACAATTTGAGGCATGGTTGGACGAAAACCAATGACATAGCCAACAACGGCCCATTGCCAATCCTTACAGCTCTTCTCTACCTTATCTTTCTACAGAGAAACCTGAATCTTATCCCCAACCCTAGCAGGAGGGACATAAGTCAAAGATGATCCTTGCAGAGGAAATCTATTGCCCGCAACCAAGACCTTCCAAGATGTTGTAATACCCCGTATTTTTAAAACCCAGATTTATTAAGTTTAATGATTTTATTAGCGTAATTTGATGTAAATAATTACTTATTTTAATTTCGATTCGTTTTATGGATTTATCGACGATTTCGAATTCATAATTGAATGTAACATTTTCGGGAAGTTTAAATTAAAAATGTTTTTGGAACTTATTTAAGAATTTCTTTTTGAAATTAATTTTCTTCCGTTCTAAGCTTTTTAGTTTGCGGAAAATCGATTTCGGAAATTATTTAAACTAGTCTCGGTTTATTAGAATTGGATTTAAATATTTTCTTATTTTTTTTTTAAATAATTTTTTGAGGTCTTAGAATATATTTCCGTAAATAATATAAATTTTTATGTTCGTTGGTAAATTCTTCCGAAAATGTTTCCGAAATTATTTATATAGCTTTTTATTAATTTTAAACGTTCGGATCTTTTCAAAATAATTTTCGTTTAATAAATTTTAGATAAAATCTTCCAATAATAATTTATAAATATTCAGTATTTTATTTTATGTATATTTGTATTTGTAAAAAAAAAAGAAAAAAAAAGACCCTATCGGTGCCCCGACCGAACCCCCCCTCTTCTTTTTCCTTTTTCTCTTCTTCCCTTTCTCTTGTCCTTCCCAACTCTCCTGTTCCCGACCTCTGCTCCCGCCCCCTGCTCCCGTATCGCAACCCTAGCTGCCACCTTCTCCCCAAGCTCCTCCCCGCTCCGGCCAAGCTCGCCAGTCCTCGTCGGCCTCAACCCGCAGCAACAACCGCTGCAGTAGCAGCCGGAGCAGCGCATCGGCAGCGGCCGACAGCAGCAGCAGCGGCGAGCTGCGCTGGGTGCGCCGCCGTTCGGCCACAACAAACCCTGCTGACCACCGGCGAGCCACCCCCGGCCCCCGACAAAGCTTCCCGGCCCTCCTTGCTTTGATTTTTACTGATTTTTGTTTGGTATAATTTCCGAAAAACCCTGACCCTTGTTTTGATTAATTGGGTATGAATTAGCTTATAAAAAGCTAAATTGATTGTTTGTTTATGTATGTATATGCTGTAAGATTGATTTGGATAGGCTAATTGTGTGGTTGTGTTGGAATTTTGGAAAAATTGGATTTTTGGCCGGGTTATGCCCAAATTTTTTGGATTCATCCTATTTGGTGATTTTGGACAAATTGATTATACAATATGTTTTAAAATGTATCCAATTTCATTTTGGAACCGTCAATTTGAGAAATTTATGCAGGTTTTATGGGAATTTGATTCCTAGGTCAAATTTTGGGTGTAATGAAATTGGGTCGTATAATTGAGTTGTTTCGCTCAATTGATTTTATAATATTGTTTAAAATGTATTTAGTTTTATATTAGAAGTGTTGATTTGGGAAAATTGTGCGTAATTGATCGGAATTGGATTTTTAGGCCAAAACTCCCGCGGGTTTAAATTGGTTTGGGTAATCGGGTTATTTTATTCAATTGACTATGTAAATTACATTATAATATGTTTAATTACACTTTTGAACCGTCAATTGATATGTTTTGACAAGGATTGATCGGATTTACGTTTCGGGCTCAAAAACCCTAATTATGCTAAATTGCGTATTTCTTTTATTGGTTTTGAGCAATTGATTATTTGATATGATATAAAATGTGTTTAATTGCATTTCTAAACATTCAATTTGATTAAATTTATAGAATTTTAACGAATTGTATTTTCGGGCCTAACACCTTAAATTTCAAGTGAAATTATGAAATCGATTACTTGTATTGTTGTTTTTCTAAAATTGAATGTATAGAAATAGTTGAAATGCTATTAATTTCTTTCTAATACCTTTAATTCGAATTGATTAAATTGAATTACTTGAGTTCGTGTCGTGGGCTTTAAAACCCTAATTTTCGGGGATGATTTTATAAAATTGATTTTGCTATGTGTATTTTATCTAATCGAATTCTATCTTTGGGTTTTAAATCATTTAAATTTTGTTTTAACCTAATCGGGTTGGATTTTGTTCTATGTAAATGGTTAGATTACCTATTTAGTTGTAAAACCTAATAAATAAGTTATTTTCGATAAATTAACTTATGATCGATTATTCTTTCTCGGGCTTTCCAAATTAAGTTGAAATGTCCCAAGTGATATTTGTATTAATCCGTTTTGATTTAGTTTAAACCTTAAATCTTAATAAAGCTATGCTTTTAAGTTCTAAGTTTTGGTCACATTTCCTAAGAAAGATCATTTGGGTTGTTTGTGTTTATTTAATTAGAGTATGTGAATTATTGATTGATAGGATAGTTTCTAATTTAGTTTTTCGATTTCTATCGGATCTAGGAAAGCTTTCTCGTGGATCCACGAGCTAGGGGTCTCTCTCCCTCTTATCTCGCTTAGCTAGCTTCGGATCCAGGTAAGTCTCGACTTACCTCTACTTATGGGTATTTCGCAAGGATGTGGCTAAGGTCCCTGCGTATTATGTGACTTGTATGCCTTGGATGCCTCACATGATTATATGTCGTGTTTTACATGTTGTTACTTACCTGTTATGTGTAACACAGTTTGGATTCAAGGTATGCCTTTGTGATCGCTCTTGTTACGTGTTAATGTGGATGTGCTACAAGTTGTGACATGATATGACCCTCTAGGACATGCATGCTAGGGTTTTGGTAGCATGAAATGATAATAAAAGAACACGGGAAAGTGGACGTTTGGGAAGTTTGTATGGGGGGAACTAGATCTTGCATGAGCGTGATCCTTACGTGGGAAAAGTTGATTTGGGTTGTAAGTAAGAGTTTTGGAGAGTCGTAGAGTGATTAAAGACTTGGTATGAAAATAGTACGTGAGTTGGTGTATAAGAGACCCGATTAGGGTTTTGCGAGTAAGTGTGTGTTGGGGAGTCTGCATGGAGTATTTAAAGTCTGCATGGGGATGAATCTTACGTGAGGAAAGTTGATTTAGGAAGTAAATAAGATAATGTCAAAGTTATGGGTCCATTGGAGACTTGGGTGCAAAATTCTACGTGGGTCGATGTAAGGGTGTCTAAGGGACCCAATTAAGGTTTTGAGAGAAAATGAGGAATTTGAAGGGTACAAGGGTAAAAATGATCAAGGAAGGATGGAGTATGGGGTTGAGAGTGAGAATTCACTTATATAAAGGATGAGTATGGGCTTCTAAATGAGAGAAGAGGTTTTGGGGTGAAAGAGGAAGGTTACTTGTTGAGGAAGTAAAGTGCTAGGGTTTGGCCTGGTCAACTAGGGTTTTGGATGGTCAACCAGGGCCTGTCGGTCACATGTGAACTAGGGAGATAAAGTATTACATTTGGGGAATTTTCTAATAAGGACGAGGTGCGAGATGGAGAACAAAGTGACGTTTAGGTAAGTACGAAAGAGTTGGGCCACATAGGTCCGATTAGGGCCTCCGAGGAGGAACCCTAGAGGGATGAGGACATGCGGAGTCGATATCATATGTGTTGGGATGGCCTATATCCTTGGGGTTTGTGTCTTACTATATGCTACTTTACCTAAGTCTACGGGGGGTGGATGTCGGGTGTGAGAAGAGGTACGAGTCTCAAAATACGGGACGGTCCCTCTGGAGGGGAAGAAGTAGAGTATCAACCGCATGCATGTCAGGGGTGTTGTGTGATTCAATAAGACACGGATAAGACACTAATAACGTAAAGTGAAAGACTGTTGAGCCGAGCCCAGTCCGGTCCACCGGTTAGAATAGTGGTCAGAGGCGTTCTGCCCTATGTGTTTCGTTCCGGTCCACCGGCTATAATAGTGGTCAGAGGCGTTTTGCCCTGTGCGTTTCGTTCCGGTCCACCGGCTATAATAGTGGTCAGAGGCGTTTTGCCCTGTGCGTTTCGTTCCGGTCCACCGGCTATAATAGTGGTCAGAGGCGTTTTGCCCTGTGTGTTTACATCCAGTCCATCGGTTATAATAGTGGGGGATCTCGGCTCGACAGACCCAAATAAATAAGTTAATCCATGGGAAAAATACTAAGTACTTACAGCGAAACACCATGTGAGTCGGGGCCAGTCCGGCCCACCGGTAAGAATAGTAGTCAGAGGCGTTCTGCCCTGTGTATTTACTTCCGGTCCACCGGCTATAATAGTGGTCAGAGGCGTTCTGCCCTGTATGTTTACATCCGGTCCACCGGCTATAATAGTGGGGTTCCCGCACTCACATGGACTATTAGAGAATATGTGTGGAATGAACATATTATTAATGAGAATAAAGAATAAGTCTAATCGGACCATGGCCGGCTTTATTATCCGTATTACTACATGCTGCTTACGTGAGTATGCCACGTATTGAGTTTTAATAATATGGATTATTCCTACCTGAGGCGTATGAGCCACTTTACCTCTCGGTTATACCACGCTTATATGTTAAATGGGATGTTACATATGTTTTTATATGTTACCATAGGTGTATGACAAGATACATGCTGTGGGTTGTGAATATGTATGATATGGTATAAATGTGTTGTACTAGGATTTAATATGCACTTGATGTATAGTTATATCTCTCCTATATGATAGGGTAGCGAGACTTACTCAGTATTGGACCCGTACTAATACTACACTAGTTGAATGGGTCCTGTGATGATCCACCGATGGTGGGGAGCAGACCTCTTGTGCAGGTTTAAGATCGGATACTGTTTTGGGGTAGAAGGCCTGACTTGAGTGAGTAGGCAATCCGGATATTGATCCTTCGGGATTTGTTTTTGTTTAGCTGTATTTTGTATTACATTCTTGTTTTGAGAAACATATTATGGGGTTGTAATCCTAAATCGTATTCTAACTTCTGTTTGACTTACCTCTTGTTAAGGATTTATTTTAAATGTTGTTTTGCGTTTTTGATACTTTGTACTAAAGGTTGATCGGATATAGCCTTAGCACTTAGTACTGGAACGGTAGGAGTGAACCGGTCTGTAACTAAGTGTGGCGGTAATACCCCCGAGTTTATGGTTTTATCCTTTGCTTCCGCTAAACCTTTTGATTTTAAACGAAATTTTTCAGTAGTAAATTTGGGGGTGTTACAGATGTAGTCAAGGATCGGGGCTGCAACCCCTCGTCGACCATCTTCTCACGAGAATCCATGTCATAAGAGCCATTCCCCCTATCATCAGTAGGGACAACAGAATCAGCAATTTCCTTGGAACAAGGCCTTATCCGATTCATTAGAAGATGCGCGAACACTCCTACCCAGATCAATCTTTTCAATCCCAGAACTAGGACTCCCTGAAGCCATCTTCTTATTCTTGGCTGCTGCCATTGCACTCCTCGTGCGTACCATGGAGGAGGAGAGAGGAGAGAGCGTTTAGGGTTTTTTGATGTACATACCTGACCCTTTCCTTTGATTCTCTAGAAAGTATATCTCACTAAATTTTTGCTAAATAGAGTAATCTCGCCATTTTACTTCTTTCATTTCACTTTATTTCGTCTCCTTTTTTTTCTCCTATTTATTGATCATGGTTTACCTAACTCTTTTATCTTATATTCTTGAAGGCAAACAAGTAGTTTAGAGAAAGATTTGCTTGATTCCTTATTTTAGCTTTGCTAAAGAGCTTAGAAATTTTGATAACTAAACTAACATCTGGAAATAAGATTTTGTGCTTCGTGTAATATATGTCATTTTATGCACGATTAGCTTTATTTTAATTATAAGCATAAAATAATATATTGGAAAATCTTGTATGACATGTGTATATTTCTATCTTATGCGTATAAGTATGAAAATTTGATGAGAATGATTTGTGTGATTTTCACATGTTCTTATGACTGCTAGAAATGTGATGAATATTGACTAGAGTCATGCTAAATGTACAGTAGAGTTGTGTTGATTTTCATAGAGTCATAATGAATATTTGTATATTTGAGTAGTTTAGCTCTCCTCCTTGTTATTTTATGTGAGTTTTGGTTGTTTTAAATTTATATTAGTATGCCTTTCTATATATAACAGGCTTTAGAAGCTAGATTATCAATTTGGGGCATTTAGAGTTGAAATGAATTTGCTTATGTTTTACACATATTTGAACATGAGTATATTGGGCATTAAAAAATTTTTTGAAATTTTTTAGCGTACCATTTTCTTTATTGGGTCTTTTACATAAAATTTTATATATGATAAATTTGGGTTTGATGTTGTTTACAGTAAGTTATGTATTTTAAAAGTTTAAGGTAACTTTAGGTGAATAAAGGCATTTTTGCCATTACATGTAGATTCTTAAATTTTTGAGACCTAAGTGAACATTATTGCAATACCCCATCTTTTTGTAAAGTGTTGAGTGAGAAATTATTCCAATTTTGGTGTTTGATTTTGATTTGAGATTATGGTTGGGTTTGAGGTAAAGTTGGATTTGAAATAAAGATGGAAAACTAAATTGGATAAGTTTTTTAGGCAAACTGACCAACTGGTTTCATGAACCAATTAAATGGTTCGTCGTTTAAGCAAAATGGATTTTATTTGACCAAATCGATTGACTTGTTTGTTGAGTTGGGTATATTTTCAAAACTCAATTTTTTAGAAAAATTACTTATATTGAAATGGAACTTGGTTAACTCAAGCCTAATTGATTCTAAAAGATTCTTAACATTTTTCATAAAGCATTTCGCCTGAAAATACTACCTCAAATCAATATGAGAAGTTGATTGGAACAATTGAGGGGGGAGATGACCTCAGCTTTGTCTTTTTTCACCTCTGTCCTCTACATAATTTTAAGGTCATTGCTTTGATCTCACATTTAATTATGTTGAGTTGAGAGATTTCTTCCATGTTGACCTTCCATTTCCCCTATTGTGTATTGCATTTCTGGACCAATTGACCCACACACCTCCAGAATCACCATTTGAGCTATGGAGGATATGTTAGCATATCTTGGGCAAAATATGCAAGTTTAACTCAAATTAAAATGGTAATAATTTGGGTTTTGGATATGTTCCTTACTATACTTGTGATTGTATCAATTTGTTGGCTATAAATAGCCCTAATTTCCCTTTTTATTCACCTTTCTTTCAGCCACCAAAATACTTAACTCTTTAGTATTCACCTTCTCTCTATGCATTTTGAGCCCTTCATTTGAAATTTCTTTTACTCTTCTAATCATTCCTCTAGCTTCCTCTTTTTTTAATTGTTAAGCAAAAAAGAGTTAGATTTAGGAAAAAAGATGAGTGTTTTTCATTTGGGTGGGGTATTTCATTATTTCCCTTCTATTTCAAGTTTGAATTTATAAAAGTTATTCAAGAATTTCTAAACTAAAACTTGTTTTCAATGTTTTGAAAGTTGAGGATCTTATAAGTTGGGTGTTCTTGTTTAAGGAAAGTTTTTCCTACACCAAGTAAGTTATTATTGCTTCTAAAATAGTTTATGAGTAATCTTGCATGATATGAAACTCTTTAACTTTGATATTACATGTTGGCATGAATATATAGCTTATATAATTGGATTTGGATGGTTAGATTGTGTGTTGTGAGTGAAAAGCATGAATCTTGAGGAAAGATTGGGTTGTGATGATAAATATGGAATGAGCATCTAAAAGTAAGCTAAAAATGTGTTATGTGATGTAAGAACATGTCCTAATGTGGTATGATAAAGATTTATAAGTGTGATTTGCATGAAAATGACTTTTTATGTTGTCGAAAGTCAAACTGATTGACTAGTTCCTAGAATAGTTGACTGGTTGATCTAACACATCAACTAGTAATCCTACATAGACCTTGGTCTTACTCTCTACTTAAACACGTCAACTAGTTGGGTTAAATCAATCAACTAATCTATAAACAATCGACTAGTTTGCCCAAACCAGTCAACTGGTTTGAAGGAAAGTGTGGTTTGGTCGAGCCAAACCTATCATTTAGTTTGCCCAAACTGATCGACTGGTTTGTGTGATTTGGTCCTTCTCAATTTGGATATGCTTTGATGCTATGTATGACATTGTTATATTATTATTTAACGGATAAACTATAGATATTATCATGGAGTAATGACCTAATGAATGGATTAAATGAACCATTATTTATGACATACTTAATAGATATTGTAAAGTCTTAATGGGTGTATCGCATATGACATGTGATGGTTCTTCAGAAATAGGGTGATGAAACAAGGAATGTGCTTGAATGAAATAATATAATGGGCATGATTAATATTGGACAAGCATAAATGGAAACCCCACACATGGTTGGAGGATGTAAATGGATTGATATGGAAGCAATAAGCGGATGTCTTACTTGTTTTTTATATGGACCTTGCGTGATCACATAACCTCATGAATAATGTACTTATCATATAAAGCAAAAGAAAATTGACCTGTGTATGGGTCTGGGTCACCCGATTCTTGATTAGCTACCGGGGGTCAGTATGTCTTCGGGTAGGATCCTAATAGATTGTGGTGCCTTACGTACTCTAGATATTGATACTAAAGGGTCTGGTTACCTAGGTGGTTGGCTTTAACTTGGACTTATGTCCATTGTGGTTATTAGCTTCGTCTTGGACTTTAAGTCCCTTGGTTTGGATAGGCTTCCATGGTATATTAGACCATGGGGTAGTGTAAAATCCATTGCTTGATGATGAATAATTAGACAATGATTAGAATGAATGGCTTAGATGATAATAATGATGGAAGTTGGAATAAATACTTAGATGATAACCTGAATGAATAACTAAATAATAATTAGGACAAATGATTCGATGATGAACTATATAAGTATACGGATAGAAAATGGTATAACCTAATCAATTAAGTTGGAAAATAAACCCCTTTAGTTATCTGGAATACTTTTCTTAGTACGCATGTGTGATTATCTATGATATTATACTATGAAGATAAGTATGATACATTCTGAGATGTCTGAGTTATGCATGATAGTAAATCCTAATGTATTACTACACTTACTTATATGCCACTAACATGACGCATGTTAAGTATGATATCCATGTTATGATTGAACTTGTATGCTTGTGAGTTTTATTGAAGAGACAACTTAGCTTATTCAGTACGTAGCGTAATGATATGCCCGTTCACTAGGTCGCTTGCTCATTTCCACGAGCAGAGGGTCATGTGTAGGTTTTTGGAGATGACTAGTAGTGGGCCTACCTCAGCTTGGGTTTGGGGCTTGAGTGCGTGGACATTCGAAGGTTTTTGTGGAGTCCGTGACAGATCATGATTTTGGGGTTACACCCTAACTTGTTTTCTATTATTATAGCCCTATATTCTAAGCTTATCGTTCTCCATGTAATTGACCTTGTCAGAGATCGTTAAGGTCTTTTGTTGTAAACAATCTTTTAAATATTTATGTAACTTGATCTTGTACACTCACCTCTAAATTGGATGGTTTGGTTTTATCCTCTTAATATGGAATGGGTGGCTGATGTCTATTTTGTGTTAAGTACGGTGGTACACCTTGTTTTTCCTAGGTGTGTTTAGTATTTTCCGCTTCCATAGTGTTTTAAAATAAATTTTTTTTGGTAATGAAAAATGGATGTGTTACAATTATGTTAATAAAATAATGTAGAATGGATAAGTTTGACACATGGCTAAAATTTGATGAATATACCTAAAGACGTTTATTAAAATAATTAATTAAGCAAGAAAAAGAAAAGATAAAGAGACACTCTGGGTACGTTGAGTAATTTTAGCATTTAATACTTGGTGTCCATATTTATATTTCATCATAAGAAAATTATTATTGAATTATAACATATTTATCATGAAATACACCTTTCTTAATATTAAGGTAAGTAAGTTGACATTAAAGATATTTTAGTCATTTTATATGCCTTTAGTCTAGTTATTTGATTATGACCACACGGAGGCTACATTGGAGCGCTTTCGGATTGATCAGTTGGGCCTATAGATCAACATTAATCCTTTTCAGTGCACTTTATCCTCACTCACACACTTTCTGAGTAATTTTTAGAAAAAATTTAAAACTTCTTAGGAGGGTCTCCCATCCTAAAAATTACTCCACGACCAACACGATTAACTATAGAGTTCTTAGGACATAATCACCAATAGAATGGTATACTATGTTGATATAAGTAGCCATATCAATCCTTATAATACTCTCCTAAAATTGGAGGTATTACATTTGACCTTATATGTGAACCATTGGTTGGCTTAGATGTTAGCTATTTAACCTTGCCTTGAATAATTGGAGTTATTACATTGAGATATAATAGTATAGGGCATTTTATGACTTAGAAATTAGGAATTAATGCCTCAATAATCTTCATTAGGCTTTAATACCTTATATATTAAATTGGGTCATCATGACATTTTATGGACCTATGTGCTCTAAATGGTTTGGATCTTGATTCCTCTCTAGATCAAGTGTGTGTTAACTCCAATTGACATCTACATGTAAGCATGTTATTATCTTGCTATTATATGTTCTATTATTTTTTCGCATGTGTCTTGTGCATAATATTATCTCTTTAGGATAGTTGTATTAGTGCAAGAAGTATACTAATACTACACATTTGTAGACATTGTGTTATAGGTATTTGATGATGATCATGCTAACTTTAAAGAGGTTCTTCGAACAGAGTGATATAGATTTATGCCCTAGGGGTTAAGGCGTAGATTTATATTTATTCAAGATCCCACTTGTTATGTGCCATAAATTTTGGATATCTCTCTCGAACTCCTCATCTATTTTTTCCTTCTTCTCTTTTTCTATGTATTGTATTATTTGGAGCATATAATTTGTACTTTATTCTTACATTTAATTTATTAAAGACTTCTACTATTTCTATCTATTTTTGTAAGTTTTGATTTATTTTTTTTTTATAATGTTTTAGCCTTACATTTAGTACGTGAGAGGTATGGAATAGACTCATGCTAAGTGTGACAGTAACACATGCTATATTATATTAATATTTTCGCTTAAAAACAAAAATTTATAGTAGCAAATTTGGGGGTATTAGATTTTGTTGTGAGAAAAGTTTCAGCATGATTTAGTGTTTCCATGCACTTGGATTGGTTAGCATCTCTTGATAACATTATGATGTTGGTAGTGCTCAAAATACCAATCATGGATTTTAGCATACCATCAATATCATTGTCTATAGCAATTGGAAAGTGATAGGAGTAGGAGAAAGGTAAGAGAATGGTTAAGGGAAGGGAGGATTAGTAGGAGGGATGAATCAGAAATGCTAGAAAAGGATTGATAAGGAGAACAAAGGCAAGAAAGAAGACAAGGAGAACAACTAAAGTTGGACAAAAAGCATCAAAGTTAGGTGGAAAGTTTGGACAAAAAGCATCAAAGTTAGGTGGAAAGTTGTACAACTTTTAAAATTAGTTAATTAGAATACTCATATATAAAAATTATATATTTATCTAATCTATAGAGATTTTATCTATATTTATAGATATCTCAATTTTTCAATATCTGATTTAATTTACATAATTAGATATTCAATCTAACATAAATAATTAGTTATGTTTGAGCGTGTCTAGTAAAATCTATGTATGACATATTCATATTCTATTATAAATAAAATAATAATAATAAAGGTGTTATCATAGGCATATTAATGTAATGTTATAGACTACCTTACCTCGTAATTAATAGTTCTACCTTTAAATAAATATCAAAAACACAATAATTTGTTAACTATTTAACGTGGTTGGACTATGCAACTACATTAAAGAAAAAGGGAAAAAAAGAACCATGCACCAGCCTACTTAGCTAATGACACTCCAATAACATGTCGAGTATTAGCACTAATGATTATCAACTAATACATTAATATTTTTTATTTATATATAGATAATTTCTTGGGGGCAATCATATGTCTTCTAGTGTTACAATTACTTTATTGCTTTCTCTAAATTAAAGAAAAAAAATTAACATTCAATGTTGGAACCAATTTGTATATTTATAATTAATATACTAATTACATTATTTTAGGTAAAAAAATTAATTCTTAACAAGTGTCAAAGGACTCTGGTTAGATTAACCATTGACCCTTTTATAAGCTCACAGATATCATTAATGTATTAATGAATTTGTTCCAAATTCAAGTAGTTCTAGTTGACGGTATATTATTGTCCCAATTTTTAAGATTGAACTTTATATTGATATATCATAAAATTTCAATTCAATTATAATTAATTTTTATGTTTATATAAGTCATTAGAATCTCTTCATTAGTTGATGTAATTGCACAATGAACATTGATTTTTAGATCTCTTAAATTGGCATTGATTTTTTAGATATCTTAAATTGGCTTTCAAATCCTTAAAAATATTCATACCCACAAGGTTAGTTACTTGTAGAACAAAACATTATAAGGATATAAGGATAAGGATAAAGAAAATAATTATAATTATTGAAGTTTAAAAATATGATTTTATATTTAAAAAAATGAAAAATCAAGCAAAATTTTATAAACATATAAATTGGTTAATGTTTTCTATCATAAAGGATGTCACATCATATGTGTATGCTAACCATGTAGATTGATCACAACAACCACTACATTCAAGCAATCGCATATTACTACTATGATGCTTTATATCATGCATGCACGGTACATGTAATATTGGCATCCAACATGACGGAGCAACAACGAATGGAAGTATTAGTTACTCACACAATTCAAATTGTTCATATATATTTGTTGGAGAAAAATAACCAAAATTTATCATAGATCTCTTGTGATTCTTGTTAGCCAACTTGTAAAATGAATAACAAGTAGTGCTATTATTATTATTATTATTATTATTATTATTATTATTATTATTATTATTATTATTATTATTATTATTATTATTATTATTATTATTATCATCATCATCATCATCATCATCATCAATGGATCTGGTTGTTAGTCTAACACTATTTTTTTGTGTCTAGATTATATCCGTGTTACAAATATAAAGTAGATGACTAAAATTTGATTCTTATTAAGAGTGTAATTCTTTTAGGATAAAAAAAATGTTACTCCAAAGGTTTGCAACTCCACATATGATTTGTTTATTCAATGCATATATGATGAGATTTTGTCTGGTCAATTTCTTGGAATTTAATAAGATTATGAGTAGAGAGTACATATTCCTCTAGGCCCTAGTATTCTATTAACTTCTCATGATTCATGGTGCGTTCCATTTATGCTTGTTTATTGTTTTTGTTCCATGTATATTTTTGGTTGTTTTCATGTGTACTATTTTTCAAAACCCAATGGTAGTCCCTAAAAGAGTGCTAGAAATATTGAAAAAATTTCTTTGGCTTTATGGGAACAATTTACATAAAGATATACACATACCATTAAAAGGTAAACATGGATGTATATGTTATCTCTTTGGCTCCATTTGATATTTAAATTATTTGAAGATTATTAGTTTATTTTAATTGGTATAGTTTATCATTAAAAAATTTCAGTTATCATATTATTATAATTTACTATAAAAATACTTACAAATAAATAAAAGGTATTAGAATACATAGAAAGCGATAAATACACATTCTTTCATGTCATATTCAACCAAGAATTAGAGTCTTAGTAAATTAAGAAATATTATGATCAAATGAATGGTTTCAAAATGTCTTTCTTTGGTTCAAAGACTATGAATCCTATAAAAAAACAACAACAATAATAGGGTCTTGTTATACAAAAAACATCCAATTACTATAAATAAAACTATAACCATAAAACTCTTGATATTAACTTTCATTTAGTTTCCCACCAACCGAAGCAAAGTGTGAGGTGTGTGAGGGTCTCATGTTGGCCAAAACCATCTTCTTGAAGGTCTCACATTGGCATAGACTACTCATAAGCTAGATGTGTGAGTTTCTCATGTAGTTGATCACCTTGCTTACACATTGACAACAACTTTTAGTATTTTGGTTATAACTTGACCTATACCATTCCTATTTAAGTTTATAAAATTTGGGTGAAACTAGAATCATTAAGATTTAATTAGAGACTAAGTTAGTCCCAAAACTCTCAGTACACAATTTATACAAATTCTTTGAATTTACAATCGAGTTTAAGGGCACCAACCAAAGTCTAGTTTTGACCTTTTAAGGTATTTTGGTCATCATTTTTTCTTCCTAGCATATTTTTGAGTGAAACCACCTTTTCATGAAAAATATCATTAATATTTCATTTGAGACCATATTTTATCAAAATTAAAGGAAAATGGTTTATCATGCTATATGAAATTAGATAGAAAGATTTTAATGTTAGCTCCCTATGTGAATGGTCAATTTAGATTTGAAAATTCATAACTCCCTCAATATAAATCTAAATTGATATCTATATGATCATTATAAAACTATAATTTTTAAAATTTATTTCTATACAAAGTTGGTTTTACTCAAAAATATGTTAGAATGAAAAAATTATGACCAAATGTTTTGAAAGGTCAAATATGGAGGTTGATGCCCGTGAACTTAAATGTAAATTTAAGGGATTTTTACAAAATTTATACTTGGAGTATTGTAATGAAATTGGTCTCTAATTAAATATTAAAGAGTCTAAATTTCCCAAATTTTACAAAACTTAAATAGAAATGGTATAGGTCAAGCTATGGTCAAAACATTGAATATTGTTACCAAGGTGTGGGCAAGGTGAGTACTTTATGACAACACGAGACCCTTATGCACCTATTTTATGTGAATGTGAGACCCTTATGCACCTATCTTATGTCAATGTGATACCCTCACATAAATTTCTTTGGCTAACATAACACCCTCACATTGTAACAATCCAAAATTTAGTAATTAAAATTTTTTATTTGGTGGAAACAATTATCTAAAGTATTGGGTGTTGCTATGATACCTCGTTCTCTCAAATCCTAATTATCATATGTAATTGGTATAGTAACACGTGTTAAAAAAATACAATATATGATGAAATCTCAATATGTTCGTATTAATTTTTTAAGATTTTGTCATTCATTTCTCTCGTTTGCAAAAAATACATTTATTTTAATTCTTCTAATTCTTGTGTTTTCACTCTTTTCAGCCGGTTCAAAATTTTTGAATCAATCCAAACGTATTTTTCTAGTTCATTTGTCTATTCTATTCATTTATGTTTCACCATTGAATCGCTAAATTGTAAAAAAAAAAGTCATTTACATGATTAGAAAATTTTAGTTTTTTTTGCTATTGTAAGTTGTTGGTCATCAAATGAGTTTTATAACCATATATTTTTGTATATTTTGTTTTCTAAAAATATTCTTCATCAATAAGTGATAATTTGAACCTCTCGATATTCATTTTGTCCATTTGCAAAAAAATGTATTTCCTCGACTTATCTGTTTTTTCCATTTTCACTAGTTTTACATTTGTTAAGCTTCAAACCAACTTCGATACCTAATACATTTATATATTTGAGTTTATAAAATGATTCCCACCTTTCTATAAGTTTTTATAATTTTTGAAATTCAATCGATATTTTTTTCTAATAAGTGCCCATTATTGGGCTTTCTTGCAATTTAATTAATCAAAATAAATCATAACGAAGTCTTTAACTAATATTTAAATCATAAATAGTCTCCTAACTAAACCAAATCATATTTGTAACTTGGTTACCTTTTACCCAACTAAAAAGTGCACCTTATACCATAATTATGATTTTATGACATGTTTCTTCACGCTCAACCATATCCTAACATCTCTCTTACACCCCTAATCCTAGCACTCAAGTGAAGCTAAAGTCAAACAAAAAACTCTCTCACACTCCTCCATATCATATCTCACTCTATTTTCACCAAATCATATGTTCCATTACAAAACTCACATAAAATCTTAGTGTTTCAACATAGCTCAACATTGATTCCTTCCCAACTTATGTAACTCGTTCTCTCTCTCTTATTATTATCTTCCTTGGTTTTTATTTTGTATAAAAGATTTCACTGTATAAAATGACTCCATACCATTTGTATCTTACAAATTGAGCTCGTTCAACCTTTATTTTACCCTGATGTTCACTTCCCGACCAACTTCACAGCTGCAGAAAGCTGATTTTGTTTGTGACTTTCAATAGCTACCACACCTCAACCTTGCTTTATATACCTTATATTATTGTTTGGTATCTTTAATTCCATGTTATACGTCATCTAGGAACCATTTTCACCCACAAAATTGTGCCCCTCACCTCTTCTTTTCATCTCCTATCTATCTTACCAAACAACCTTGAAATTTTGATGTTGTTGCTGCGTGTATTGCAATAGATATTTCATGACTTTTCTCCATTATTTTATCCTTGTTTTCCTTCCCATTAACCCTCCATAACCTTTATATATCATTATTTGGCAGTTGTTGGTTGTTTTTGGTGGTGATTTTCAAGCTTTCATATTCAAGAGTAATCTTTTCTATTTCTCTTCTTTTATTTCAATTCATTTCTTTCCCATTTTTCCTATTTATTAATATCATTTTATATAAATATTTTATCTTATATTCTTGAATATGATCAAGTGGTTTAGATAAGTATTTTTCTAGATTCCTTATTTTAGCTTTGATAAGGAGCTTAGGTATTTTGGTAATTAAACTAACCTTTATAAATAAGATTTTGTGCTAGGTGTATTATATGTTATTTTATGCATGATTAGCTTTATTTTAACTATAATCATGAAATAATATCTTGGAAAATATTTAATGACATGTATATGTTTCTATACTATGTCTATAAGCATGAAAATTTAATGAGATGATAGTTTGTACGATTTTCACATGTTCTTATGTGTTTTGGAAATGCGGTGAATATATATTGGGGTCGTGATCATTTTTCATTAAAGTCATGCTAAATTTTCAGTAGAGTCGTGATGAACATGTCTAGATTTGAGTAGTTTAGCTCTTATCCTTATTATTTTATGTTTTTTTGGGTTGTTTTAAAGTTATCTAAGTATATCATTATATGTATAATAAGGTATAGTATCTAGGTTATAAATTTTGGATCATTTAGGGTTGAAATGAATTTATTTAAGGTTTGGACATATTCGACCATGGGTATATTAGGCATTGCAGATTATTTTTGAAAGTTTTAAGTATACCATTGTCTTGAATTTTAGACAATGATATTTTAAATAAAATTTGATATATGATATGTTAGGGTTTGATGTTATTTAGATTAAGTTATGAATTTTAGAAGTTTAATGTAATTTTAGATGAATAACGACATTTTGGCCATTACATGTAAATTATGAAAAATTTGAGGCCTAAGTGAAGACTATATTAATAAAATAATTTAAATGGATAAATTTGAAAATTAGGTGAAGATTAGACTTAGAGAGTGTAATTAAAATGATTAATTAAGTAAGAAAAAGAAAAAGAGAAATATACACTTTAGGTATAGTGAGTAATCTTAGAATTTTATCTTGGTTTTTATTATTTATATTTCATCCTAAGAAAAAAAATGGTTCAGTATAATCCTTTTAGCATGAAATACACATCTCTTAATATCAAGGTAAATTAGTTGGCAATAAAGATATTTTAGTCAATTTATATGCCATTAGACTAGTTATTTGATTTTACCTTATATGTGAACTCTCAATTGAATTTGATGTTGGCTATTTAACTTTTTCTTGAATAATTGGAGTTAATGTGCAGTGATATCAAATTTTATTGGGTCTTTCATGGTGTGGAACTTGAAATTTAATACCTTAATAATCTTGTTTGGACTTTAATACCTTAATAATCTTTGTTGGGCTTTAATGCTTCATATATTTAATTGGGCCTTAATGGCATGTTAATGGGCCTATGTGTTCTGAATGGTTTGGCCCTTTATTCCTCTATGGATCAAGTGTGTGGATAATATTAAAATTTATTAAAATAATTAGCTTATGTTAATATAAGTGATTAAGTAATATTATGTGGGCCTTTGTTCTTATTTGTCCTAAATCTAATAACTTAGAGTGAAAGATCTTGAGTTGAGACTTATATCACTTGGGGTGGCTATCTGAGTTAGGATTGGTATTCACTTGGTACAATTCTAATGCTTTCTATTCTATGATTTCGGGTGCCTTATGAGGTTTGGGAGACCCTCTTCTACTTTATAGGTGTCTTGATATATATTTTTTTTCCATATAAGGGGTATGTATACTTAAGTGTTTCAGTGTCCCATTATTTGGTAATCTCATTACGTTTCTGGATGGGTCAGTTAGGGATAGTACCATTTGAGTACTAGACTAGTTATTATGGTTGCTTCGAATCTCCATCGTCAAGTTAATATGATATATTGGTTGTGATCACGATAAAGAAGTATAAAAATCAACGAATCTCATCTATCTGAAAATTTTTATTACGTTATTTTCTACTTGATGGTTGAGCTTTCTTCTGCTCAATTGACATCTCTATGTAAGCATGTTATTATCTTGTTATTATATATTCCATTGCTTTCTTTGCAAGACTTGTACATAATGTTATATATTTAGGATGGTTGTGTTATTAAATACAAGATGTGTACTAATACTACACATTTGTAGATGTTGTGTTGCACGTATATGATGATGATTTTACCAACTTTTAAGAGGTTCATCAGGCAGAGTGATACAATTTTATACCCTGGGGTAGGGTGTACAATCATATCTATCTGAAGTCACACTTGTTATGTGCCCTAGATTCTAGATATCTCTTTTGAACTATTCATCTCTTTTATCCTCCTTATCTCTTTTTATGTATTATATTATCTAAAGTATGTACTCTACACTGCGTTATTATGTTTAAATTATTAATTGTTTACTACTTATATCTATTTTTGTAAGTTTTGATTTATTTATCATAACGTTATAGCCTTACACTTAGTATGAGAAATGTTTGGACTAGGCTCGCAATAAATGTGGCGGTAACACTAGAAATATTATGTTAATGCTTCCGCTTAAAAATGAAAATTTTTGGTATTAAATTTTGGGTGTTACAGTTACGATGCAAATAACACAAAGTGAGGTATGACTGATACATAACCCATGCCGGTTATAAGGCCAAAACAACTCAATCACGAATATTAAGTGTGATCAACACCTAATACAAGGCCAAGGAAAAAACCAACAACAACAACCGCAAGTGGAAGATAGACTTTAAATACACTAAACCAAAGTTTTACAACACTTGATGTCCCAAAAGGAAACAACAAGAACAGTAAAATATAACTAGAATGTAGACACCAAATAGTCCTAAATAGACACTATAACCCAACTCATATAGTCCTATTACCACCATCAACAACACTTGTAAGGTTAAGACTACCTATTGAATATGCATAGGACTATAAAACAAAACCCATCACTACAATAGTACTAAGTAAACCCACTATACAATACTATGAATGCAAAAGTCACATAGACCATATATAATGCATCCCAAAGGAAAAACGTGCTATGGTAATATGCTAGAAAAAAATTTATGATGAATGCCACATTCTCAACAAACCATTACTCTTAACCACATTCAAATTCAATAAGTGATCACAACTATTCTAATTACTTAGCTACGTTGAGTGTAGAGACCCCATTATTATTATTAATAGAATGCACGTATAAAACCTAAGACAGACCACTCCCTACTATTCTTGTCCGGTGGAATGAATAGGTACAACCAAAAGATAGAGTGACCCAAACCACTAATCTATCTAATAGAATGGTAGCAAGTACAACCCTAAAGCATAACATTCCTAGACACTATTTTGTCCAGTGGTTGGCTTTAATATAACAACCTGATTTTTACTACTAAAAATTTTCGTTTTATAATGGAAGTATATAAGGCAAAATATTAGGGGTTACCGCCATAATTAACATAAGTTTGGTTTATTCAACCATCTTTACATCAATCACAAGGCTAAAACATATATAGTAACATAAGGAAATTAGTAATGAAAGAAAAATTTATAATACAATAATGAATTTGGAGTCTAACTCCGAGTTATAATACACAAAATACAAAAGAGGGGGATACCAAGGATCAAGAGTCTAAAAAGATATCCAAGTAAATACAACTACCAAATAACATTACTCTTCACCCAAACACCCAGTACAGATAAGGTCACTCATCCCCACATAGTGCATCATAGGCATCATAATCATCGAGAGGATCTTATGTGACCTTCACAAAAGAATCAGGGTCTCTTGCTTGAGGGAATGAGCAAAACCTATAAAATGGGTGGTCAATACACTACGTATTAAGCTAGGAAATAATACTATCGAAACAAGGATACAGATAACATATGTATTCATGACAAATGATAATATAAAAATAAATTAAACATCCCATAAGACAGATAGCGATTCAAATCTCTTTATTATGTATAATCCATTTTTAGCCTTTTATATACGTTGAGTGTAGGAACCCCACTATTCTTAAACCGGTGAAATGATCTGAAGCACCTTCTCAGGGACAATACACTTGAGACACAATTATCATCTAGTGGAATGGATATGAAAATATCACCTTCTCAGGGTAGAATGCTCCCAAGCCACTATTCTCTTAGGTGGAACGGGATATATATATATATATAAATACAACACCTTGGTCCTAACTCACCTACTCTTAAACTTTAAATCATTAGTATATTTTCCATAGGTTATACTATTATATTTTCATTTTATGATGAGTAAGGGCCCCACTATTCTTAATTCGTTAGAATGGACTGAAACGCCTTTTTAGGGAAAAATACTCCTCAGCCACTATTCTTTCTAGTGGAACAGAGATTAAAAACATCACCTTCTTGGGTCAGAACACTCCCGAACCACTATTCTCACCAGTGGAACGATATGTATATATATATAAAACATCACCTTGGCCCTACTCACACACTCTTTTACTTTAAATTATTAGTATCTTATTCATGATTGTTTCACAAGCATCGAACACATTGAAGCAGATAAACACATCACGTAGGTCAAGGTTCATAATCCTTTTCAAATCCTAATTACACACTCCTTAGCATTCATTATCCCATATTTATTATTAGACCACAATTATAATATATCACTCGCAAATATGATCATTATTATTATACCCATAATTCACGGTCTAACTCCCATGTTGTACACATACATTAATAATACTATCTCAAGGTATTACTCACAAAAAATATCCTAAAACTCTAACCTCACATATTAGCCATAATTTACCCCATAAGACTCACATGATTACTAAGTTTCAACAAACATCCTCATAAGGCCACTCATTTGCAACATATCCAGAAATTTGAGTAACTTCTAGATTTTATACATGGAATGATAACTTTATCGTTTGGAGTTATTATGCCCTAATTAGACCATTATTTTACTAAAGGGCCCACATAAATAATAATACCTCCAAAACTTTCCTCAGGATATCATTATCATAATGTAATCCACTTAACACATAAAATACCACAATTTCCATATTATTCTATAATGACCAACATACCCTTAAGGACAAACTATAACCTTTATTTTATAAAATCTCGTACCTTCCACACACATTATTTTCCAAATACACCAATCATCATCATACCTCAAAAATATGCTTATGCCCATTATCATAGCTTATTTAGCCCATATTTCATACCAAAAAATATATTCCCACAACTGTGTCATTGTCATAACAAAAGTATGACTATACCTCTTGCCTACTCTTATTTTCTTTCAATATAATATCCATATCATTACAAATTATCATGATCAATATATTAAATTATAGAGCAATGATATCATTAAAGACACACATAACCATACAAGAAAATAGCATGCATAAAACCCTAAACATTGATTAGTATCCTTACCAACTAGGAAATCGGGCTCTAAGCATGTAAATCCTAGACTTCCTCCTCTGAGATTATTGGAATATCACCTATGAAAAAAAAAAATCTATGGTAAGATCGAAGAGTACAACCGAGGGATAAATTAAGGTAAAAAGGGTAGAAGTGGAAATAACTGTACTCAAATGGAAGCTTGAGATGTGTGGATGTGTAGTGGAATGTGTGGTGGAGCTATGGTAAAAAATTGCTAGTGTTTGGATAAGGTTTCGAGGAAAAATTAGGGTGAATGACCAAAAATGGAGGCTACACAGGAGTGTCACAGCCAGTGTACACCCTAGTCGAAAGGTAGGATCACATACGACCAGGCCGTGTGAAGTGGAACGACCATGCTCGATCACTAGCAAACAGATGGCAAGTCAAACAAGTGCGCAAGGGCATGCGTTTGGGCCGTACGCAACTATGTGAGGGTGTATTGGGTTGCACAGACGTGTAATAGGAAATTTTAGTGTTGTGCCATTGTACTTGAAGCCGTATATAGGCAATGCATTTCTCAAAAATGTGACGAGCAAAAGAAAGAATAAGGAAAAAGAGTCAGTGACCAACGACGATGGTGTTGGGGAAGGTTGAGGTGACCTTGGTGGTAGGTCCATCGGTCTACGAGTGGTGTGTGTTGGTGCACAGTGGTGTTGGTGGTGATGGAGGTGGCTCGGTCATGCAAAATAGGGCACAACCGCCCCGGGAAGAAGAAAAGGAGAAGGGAAGAAGGAGAAAAGGGGAAAGGAAGCTCGTGTAGTAGCTTTTGGACAAAAAATGGCAGAGTGGAGGCAAAAAAAAAAGAGGAAGAAAGGAGAGTGTAGTATGTGTGTTACTAAAATAGAAATACTTAAAACCTGTGATTCTCACCGTGGCCAAAATGAAAACGTTTAAAAATGAAAAATCCTTTCTGATTTAAAAATATTTCAAATGAGGGAAAAACATTGTAAATCAAATTCGTTTTGAAAATGATACTACTTGTAGTATCAGCTTAAAAAGATTAAAAACGGAAAGGCAGTCGAAATGCACTTTAAAATCAAATAAAAAAATTTTCATAAACCAAATTTATTTTCGAAAATAGGCGTAGTTAAAAGATAAACCATTCTGATGCCAACTTGTGGTATCAGCTTGAAAATTTAAAAATGAAATAGTTTAGTTGAAACCAGCTTCAATACCAACTTGTGGTATCAAATTAAAAAGTTTTAAAATTGGAAGAGCGTGATCGAAAGGATCAACCGCTCTGATACCAACTTGTAACACCCCAAAATACACTATTTTTTTAAACGGAAGTAATTAAAATAGAAATACTTAAAACCTATGAATTCTGGGGATGCTACCACTACACTTAGTACCAAACCAGTTCTCTCCGACCGTTTCAGTATCAAGTGCTAAGGCTAAGAAAATATTAACAATCAATTATAAAATTAAGACACCTAAACTTCAAATAAGCATGAAATGGTTGTAAAACAAAATCAGAGGACGCATAAAGAGTTATTATTCAAATTAAAAAGAGAAGTAGCTTACAACCGATAAAATATTAACAAAAGGAATTAGAATCACATAAAGATTGAAATATGGCCACAACTCTACTCGTAGGAATGAGCAGCACCTATGAAAAGAGTGATCAGTACGCTACGTACTGAGTAAGGTAACCGAGCACTAAAGCCAACACATACGCACATAGAATCATACAAAACAATACTCAACTTACACTTTCAAACCCACACATATAGTACATAAGTTCATGAAGAAATTATACCACTTATAAATGATCAAGGCCACACATAAAGTACATACTTATTCCGGAATAATTATTTAATTAATCTTTTTATCGGAATTCGATGCACACCATGCCTTTTATCAAATCCATGTAAGTACAGAAACAACCCACTATTATTGCCTATGGGCCGGTCACTTGCGGGACAATAGTCCACACCACTATTTTTCACTGGTGAATCGGTCACTTATAGGGTAAAACCCTAACCACTATTCCTAACCGGTGGATCGGTTGGATCCGGCTCAATAATATTCCACTTTAAATGATTAGTGTCTTAAGTATCTTATTCAAAGCTTTCACCCTGAACATGCATGAATCATCACACATCACAAATCATAAATTCTACCATTATAATTACACTTTAATCATCAATTACACATGATACAACAAAAACCCTAAGCAGCCACACCAAACCCTAATCAACCACAACAAACCATAGTTAACCACTCCAAACCCTGTTTAACCATAACAACCATAATTATCCATTCCAAACCTTATTTAACCACAACAAATCACAATTAGCCACTCCAACCCTAGTTAATCACAACAACCCAGAGTTAATCACTCCAAACCGAATTCAGTCACCTCCATACCCTTATAATGCTCCATGTACTATTTTCCATCCAAATTTTCAAACATGCAAATAACACTTGCATTACCTTCCTTATATCCCAAATCAACCTTTCATACGTAAATTTCACTCCCATGCAAACTTTACACATCCCATGCAACCTCTCAAATTTTTCATACAAACCCTAAATCCCATGCAATCATTCACTATGTTTTTGAGTAATGCCCTTTTATTATCATTGTTACTATTTTTATTATTCTTGTTAATATTGATATTGATATTATTTTTGGTATTTTTGCTATTGTTATTTTAGTATTTTATCAAAAGCCTAGTCTTATATTAAGTTAGTAATTAATAGTATTTTTGGAATGAGGGGGTCTAATTTTAGCTTTTCCCTCATAATAGGTAAAACCAGTCAAAGCCCTAAGGAGGCGTAGGAGCATGCTCCAAGACCGGTGTCATTTTAGGTAAGGGGTGCTAAGGCCTTTTGTGTGCTTATATGCATTATGTGCTTCGCATGCTATGTATCATATGTTTATCATTATTATTTATGTCGTATATGGTATGATGTGGAGTTGAAGTATGTTTTCGTGTAATTGCATGGCATGTGTATTATTCATATATGATGATATGTGTTGTGACCCTGTAAGACATGCATATGAGGGTGTTGATGTAGTTTGTGTGGGAGAAAGGATGAAAAAGGAGGATGAGGAAAGAGGTTGACCTAATTATTTTAATGATTCATGAGTGGAAGAATAAAATGGAGAATTTTAGGATTTCGTGTGGGAGAATCTGATTTATGAAATCTATGGTTTTGTGGGGGAGGATATAATTTATGGTTTTATTTGGGAGAATTTAATTTATGGTTTTGTGTGGGAGAATATAATTTATGGTTCTATTTGGGAGAATCTAAATTATAGTTTTGTGGGGGAGGATATAATTTATAGTTTTATATGGGAGAATCTAATTTATAGTTTCGTATGGAAGAATCTAATTGTTGGTTTTGTATAAGATGAACTATTCTAGGGTTTGGTATAGATGAATATTTAGTTTTGTGTGGATTGAATTAGGGTTTGCATGGTAGTATTAATGGTTGCATGGTGGTATTAATGGTTGTATGGTGGTATTAAGGTTTGCATGGTGGAGTTAGGGTTTTGCATGGGAGTTAATGATTGCATGGGATTTAAGGTTTGTATGAGAAGTTTGAGAGGTTGAATGGGATGTGTAAAGTTTTCATGGGAGTAAAATTTACATATGAAAGGTTGATTTGGGATATAAGGAAGGTAATGCAAGTGTTATTTGCGTGTTTGAACATTTGGATGGAAAATAGTACGTGGAGCACTATAAGGGTATGGAGGAGACTGAATTCGGTTTGGAGTGATTAACTCTGGGTTGTTGTGATTAACTAGGTTTGGAGTGGCTAATTGTGATTTGTTATGGTTAACTAAGGTTTGGAATGGCTAATTATGGTTGTTATGGTTAAATAGGGTTTGGAGTGGTTAACTATGGTTTGTGGTGGTTGATTAGGGTTTGGTGTGGCTGCTTAGGGTTTTTGTTGTATCATGTGTAATTGGTGATTAAAGTATAATTATGATGGTAGAATTTATGATTTTTGATGTGTGATGATTCATGCATGTATGGGGTGAAAGCTTTGAATAAGATACTTAAGACACTAATAATTTAAAGTGGAAGAATATTGAGTCGGGTTCAACCGATCCACTGGTTAGGAATAGTGGTTAGGGTTTTACCCTATAAGTGACCGATTCACCGGCGAAAAATAGTGGTGTGGACTATTGTCCCGCAAGTGACCGGCCCACCGGCAATAATAGTGGGGTGTCTCGAGCTCAATAAATACAAACTAGAGTTTGCTAAGACACTTAAAAGATACTAATTACTTACAGTGGAACACCATGTAAGTAGGAACCAGCCGATCCACCTGTAAGGAATAATGGTGTGGACTATTGTCCCGCAAGTGACCGATCCACCGGTGAATAATAGTGGTGTGGACTTTGTCCTGCAAGTGACCGGCCTACCGGCAATAATAGTGGGGTGTTCCTATACTTACATGGATTTGATAAAAAGCACAGTGTGCATCGACTTCCGATAAAAAGATTAATTAAATAATTATTTCGAAATAAGTATGTGCTTTATGTGTGGCCTTGATCATTTATAAGTAGTATAATTTATTCATGACCTTATGTACTATATGTGTGGGTTTGAAAGTGTAAGTTGAGTATTGTTTTGTATGATTCTATGTGCTTATGTGTTGGTCTTAGTGCTCGGTTACCTTACTTAGTACGTAGCATACTGATTACCCTTTTCATGGGTGCTGCTCATTCCCACGAGTAGTATGCCCTTCTGACTTTGTGCAGGTGGGCAAGACATCAGTTGGGGCTGTGTGTTGAGCTTGTTTTGGCTCAAAGTTCGAGAGGGTTGTGGTCATATTTCAGTCTTTATGTGATTCTAATTCCTTTTGTTAATATTTTATCGGTTGTAAGCTACTTCTCTTTTTAATTTGAATAATAACTCTTTATGCGTCCTCTGATTTTGTTTTACAACCATTTCATGCTTATTTGAATTTTAGTTGTCTTAATTTTATAATTGATTGTTAATATTTTCTTAGCCTTAGCACTTGGTACTGAAACGGTCGGAGAGAACTAGTTTGGTACTAAGTGTGGCGGTAGCATCCCCAGAATTCACAGGTTTTAAGTATTTCTATTTTAATTACTTCCGTTTAAAAAAATAGTGAATTTTGGGGTGTTACACACACACACACACACATATATATATATACATGTGTGTGTGTGGTGTGAATGGAAAAGAAAAGAAAATAGAGGGGGAGGCGTGCGAGCAAGGGTGTAGGGGGTAGTGTAGGTCATGAGGGGTGATAGTGGAGATGATGGTTGTGTGTTGTGGTGAATTTGCCGGTGATGATGATCGTGATTGCATATGTTGTGAAAAGATGAGGAAGAAAAAGGAAGAAGGCAGGGAGTATGGTGTGTTTGTTTGTGCAGGTCGGGCAGTGATAAGATAAGAAGAAGAAGAAGAAGAAGATTAGTGATGGATGGCTGTAGAGAAGGTGGTGGGAGATGGTGCAAGTGGAGGAGAAATGAAAATTGCAAGGCAAGTTGCAACAAAATCAAACATTGCGGCTAAGTTAATAAGAGAAGAAGAAGAAAGAAAAAGGGAAATGGGAAAAAGAGAAATTGATTGGGGATTAGTTTAGGAAATTTTAGATTAGCCAAAATAGTTAGGATTAGTGGTAATTTTTAGAAGATTTGAGATTAGCTTACAAAATATGATTTATCCTGGTTAAATATTCGAATTTTGTTAAAGTTTTGAGATTAAGAAATTTGGTTGAGGCCAAAATAAGATTTTTTCAAAATTAGAATCAAATTAGGTAGTTAATGATGCAAGATTTAGCTAAGAAAATTTTTGGGGTATTACACCTAAAAATAACAAGTAAAACCAATCCTAACTCACATGATCTTTCACTTTAATTAGCGAATGAGTGTAACTACCTTACTAGTAGTCAAAACCCTTCAATAAGCAATCAATATTTACTTCCAATTTTAATCAATTGAGAGGATATAAAAGACAACCTAAAGATGTATAAAAAGTATTTTGGTCATACTAGCACACAAAGACAACACAATACTCTCCCAACCATACAACCTAAAGATGTATAACATACACCAATCATATTAACACACTAATGGAAACACAATTCCTCCAACCTAGGTCATCTAACCCTTAAAGTATTGATTTCCTCTATAAATTATATCGGTCACCTATAGAGTAGACTAGGGTTAAAATGGGGTACTAAGGCACACTAGTAAAACTAAGCCAAATCGAGGACTCCTACTATAATACCCCAAATTTAACGTAACTCTAATCTAGGGTAATTAGTATTTTTAATATTACACTAATTCTTTAATATAAAATTTTAAACCTTAATATAACCCTAATCCTAAACTTCTTTTCCTTTCCCTTTTTTTCTTTTCTTCGTCTCTTTCATTGATCTTCTTCATCCCTCTGTGCTTTCTTTCTTCCTAAACCCATTTCCTTTAGTTGTGCCTCCAACTATAGCTTAAATAAGTCTAAAACCATCATCTCATTCCTTTATTCTAGGGACATGTCACTAGAAAATTTGCTCCAAATACCCTCGATTTCTACCTTTTCCCCATACCCCTCTATGTCTCACTCTCTATCTTCTCACCATTCACTTACCACCACCTCAAATATAAATACCCCTCATTCCTCTCTCTTTAACCTCACGTTGCACCGCCTATACTATGTCATAACCCCAAAACACTTAGCCTTACCTATGTAAGAAGCTCATGTAACACACTCTCTATTTGTTTCAACAACTCACTCAACTTACCCCTAAGTTGCGTCCACTACTCACATAAACCACCCCATCAACGCCACCTACATTAGAACATTTAATTATAAATGGGTAATTATGTGTAATTAGTTATAATAATTATTATAGGCTGTTTTATATTAACTATTCTAATTATGTGTGTATTATTATGACATATTAGATATGTATTTAATTAATCTAAAATATGATATGATTTGGGTTATTAAATTAATATCCTAACTGTTATCGGGTAACCCTACTCTCGATAACCAGATGTTTTACCCTAATAAATCTTTATAAATTATTACCCTACCTTATACTATATTCTAACCATACCTGTGCACCATGCCTCCCTCTCCTCCATGATTTCCTCCCCTTATTTTTCTTGACGAGATCCTTCATACCATACCCCTAGACCATGCCTCTCTCTCCTCTATGTTTTTCTCCCCTTGTTTTGCTTTGAGATATCGTTCACACCATACCCCTACACCATGACTCCCTCTCCTTCATGTTTTCCTCCCCATTTTTTCCTCTACTTTGCCCTTCATGCCACCCTCTATTTAATCCCTTCCTCCCCTCATTTTTTTGTGTGTCATGTATTAACCCCAAGCAAGCCTACACCTCTTCTCCTTTTCCCCATATCTCCCTCAAGCAAGAGAAGACCCGTTGATTACCATCATCATTTGCTACACTTCCACTCTTTTTCCCATAGCAACGACCACTCCCACCAAATCTACCCTCCTATGCTACACCCTCCACCACTAAAACCCTTGCCCAAGCTGTACACAAACCCACCAAAACTACCCCCCAACAAACACACAAACTCACCAAAACCTCCATCCCACCTTTATCCAAAAGTAGTGAACCCAACCTCTTGGCTTTAGACACTAGTGTTGATCCTCCACATTTTGATGCACCCTTCTCCACTGCAGCCTACCCCTGCGCTGCTACTCTCTCTTGGTCACAACCCTAGCAACATCCAAGGGAACTGTTACTCACCTCCTCTCTTCAGCTCCTTCCATCGGTTGCCTTCTTCCCTTGGTTTGTGATTCATGTTGTTATCCTTACTGCTTTGTTTTCCTGGTTAATTGATGACCTTTTTTCCCAAGTGGATTCAATTAATTTTTGGGTATTTTGTGTTAAATTAGATGCTAATGTGTATGTTGCTTGGAATTAATTTCTTACATAATCCTTGAGGATATTAGAGAAGATAGTTTTTGTACTTTTTGTATAAGCTTGGATTTAAGTAAATCCAATCATTCATGAGATGGTAGAAATTATGTAAGAGCATATTAGGATTGTTTAGATTTAGAATCATGTTAGGGTTTTAAATCTTTCAAGTATTATGATATGTAAGATGAAATGATGGAATGCTAAATAAATAGCACGTATGATTATTATTATGATATGTTATACCCTTGAGTAATATGTTGAATGATTTACATAAGCATATCTAAGGTTTTATTAGGATGGAACCCTATAATAATATTATTTACATTCCATGATAAATATCTCATGCTTATCATTGCAAGGTATCTAGGGTTACTATAAATAGTATAAAAGCATGCATAAATGATTAGGGTTATAAATTAATTATTTATCTCATGTTCTAGAATTTGAGATATTTTCCTACTTATATTGTGATGTTAAATGCCTTATTGAATGCCATATTATGATATAGATCTATAAGTATATGTTTCATGGAATAAATAATGCATTAGAAATGCATGATTAGAGTTTGTAGACGTAACTCACAAAATGCATGAAAAGTGAAAAATATAGTCATTCACTAAATCATAAAAAGTACTCACATGCTAAAATATTATCAATTAGTATCTTTTATAATTTTCATGAAAATTTGATCATAAAAAAATTTTTGGTACGAAATTTGGATAATAATAGTGAAATTAGGGTTTTGAGGGAATTTCAGTCATGTTAGATCTAATGCATCTTTCGTCAATAAATGGATATAGGATGACCTTAGGTTGACCTTAGTATTGACTTAGACATTGATTTCGATCATTGACCTTAGGGTTGACTTGGATAATTAGAAATAAAGGAAAAAATAGATAATTATGAAAATGAAAATAATTGTACAATATGTGCTTTCTATGGTTACCTCATAAAATACTATTACTTAAAGTGAAATTCCTTGAGTTTTATAATGTTTTCTCTCTAGGGGTAGCTACTCTAGAGACAAGGTAAGATCCCTCAATTTGTTTGGTTCATTAGTCTGCCTTTATGCCCCTGTAAGGCCTTAGTTTAATTTATAGGTAACCTACGGGCCCTATAGGGGTATTGATAATAAAGGATTAGGTGTCCTAGGTTTGAATAGTACCATGTTGCCTTATGCACCCGTATGATCATAGTGTTGTTTTACCTTTGGATTGGATGGTAGGGATGGCACCATGTTGCCTTATGCGCCAGTATGACTAGTATACTTTTATGTCTCTAGGTTATTATTGTATCTCCTTGAGTAAATAAATAAAAATTAGAATTAATTAGAATTTGTGTATTTGGAATTGATTTGAAACTATAGATTTAGTAGTCGCTATAGTGCCCTACCGTGGTATTTGAAGTTTGTTTGATTAATTGGATATGTTTATTATACCTTAAGATAATGTGAAGTGAATTGGTATATTTTATTATTGAGCTTGATACTTGATGTTATATACATTATCCCATAACTATTACATGTGCTTATGGTATGTGTTTTGTGCTTTGAGTATGGATTTTGGATTATTGGGTGATTATGTGCAATGTGTGCACACTACTTCTTGTGAGGCATTATGATTTACTTATTATAAGAAAGTTATATTAATACTATATTTTCAAATGCTTATGTGAAAGGCATGGAGTGTTTTGATATGTATCATAGTGGTAAGGATAAGTTGAACCCTTGGGAAGAGGTCCTATTCTTAGGATAAACTTATGGGTCTAACATTTAGGGTAAACCGATGTTGTAGCATTGGGTACTAGTTTTGTTGGCGCAATCAATTTTCAATAGAATCTTATGTTTATGCTATTTCTTCTTTGTCATATTGTAATTCTTTTGCCTGACCCTTTTGTATATATCAGAACAAAATGTTAATTTGTAATGAAATTACTACTTTTTCCTTATGTTGCAAACTTTAATTTAAATAAAATAACATTTTAGACTCAACACTTAGTATAAGGATGGTAGAGGAAGTCATACTTATACTAAGCATGATGGTAACAATATATTTTTTTTATCATTAACACTTTCGAAAAATGAAAATTTTAAGTAGTAAAACTGTGAGTGTTACAATACCCCCACACAACCTCAACCCACCTATGCAAGAGCCTCAAATTCACATCCCCATATCGGCATGAGAGGCTCACACAATACCCTCTTAGCTACGCCACTTTCTCATGCAGTAAGTTCCATTTGTGCCACACTTTCCTGCAGCTTTGAGCCTCTTTATTTGCTTCCATTCTTACTCCTTTTCCATCTTCCTTTCCTTAAATTTTTCTTGTTTGTTTTCTTACATTCTAACTCTATATTATCATTTGTTTTAGGTGATTTTTTTGGTGGCCTTAGAGGAGGATTCTTAGGGTTCTTTCTTGCTTAGAGACTCGTGTTAATTAGGTAAGGATACATCTCATAATTAGGGTTTTGAATGCTATGAGTAAATTTGTATGTACTCTTATATGTGGCATTATTATAATTCATAATCCATGTTGATAATGTCATCGTATGATAATGTTGTATTATATAGTGGATATTGAGTCCTATGTGAAAGCATGCAATTATGTGTGTTGTTTTGGTTTAGCATTGTTTTCTAAGTTGAGCATGTTGGAATTACTTACTATTTAAATGGGGTATAATGAATGAATTAAATATTTATAGTGGATTATTTTCATGATGATATATGTCTTAGATTGGAAAATTAATGATGTTAGACTTGTAGGGTTTTATGGCAAATTGGCTATTATGGCTATATTGAGGGTATTTGGGATATTTCTTGATAGTTGGAAAATAATTATGACATGATAATTGTTCAATGTTTCATAATTTATTTCATGAGTAATATGATCAGATGGTGGTTGAGTAGGATACAATTTATCTAAAATGCGACTTAAGGCATTAGGTAAGACAAGGGTATTTGGTCTATATGGGTTAAATATAGAATCTTTAGTATTTTAATGTGATATTGGTTCAAGATATGCTAATTATGTTACATGTAATGCTGAAGGTATTTTTATTAGTAGCATAAGTCAAATAAAATATGAAGATAGCTTGAATGGTGAATAATAATACTAAAGGCATATTTATTATTGCATGTGTAAGAAGTTAGAGTTAGACATAGTTTTGTGTTTGTTGTTAGTAATGTTATTTTAGGATGGTATACCTAAATTGGTGGTTAGATGAGTATCGTGGGAGAATTCATGCTTATCTTATGAAATTAGAGTTTCATAGAGGAATTGTGACCTTTTTCCTAAGGGAATGACCCAATCATTATTTGGTTATGTTTTATGTGTTATGTGTACTTATCTTTAGTCTGATTCTTGTGCCTTATATATTTATATTTATGTCTTCATGATGACATTTGGATAAACAACATACTAATAAGGCATTAATTATTTAAAGTGAAAGATCATGTGAGTCAAGATCAAGGTGTTGAGTTTGTTCATACCATTCCATCGATTTAACACTAGTGGACAAGAGCATGTTGCCTTAGGATGTGTTAAGTCCATTCCATGAACTTAATAATAGTGGTAAGACAAATTTTACCTTAAGAGGTGTTTTAGCCTGTTGTACCGCATTAAAAATACTAGGGTCATTGAACTCCACATAATTAAGAAAGTGGACTGTGATAATACCTAATAATAGAATTCTGGTTTAGTACTTCTCTTATATCGTATCATGTTTAATCAATATGCATGATTATTATTCCATGTGACCTTATTCATTTGTATGTCCTTGCTATAACTATATTGTTCCTTTACTTAGTGCATAGTGTATTGATCATTCTTCTCATGTGTGTTGCTTATTTCTATGAGTAGACGACCCATGCTTGGTCATATAGGTCGTAGAGGACCACTTGGATGATTTATCTACTTCTAATGGTCCACATATTGAGGAGTGGTTTTTCTATCTTGGGTTTTTGACCTATATTTGATGTTATCTAGTAGATAGTTTTTGTCCGTATACCATTTTAGACTCTTAATTCCAATAGATCCTTTTTGCTTGTATTTTATTTGTTGTGCACTCAGACTTACAATCCAACTCTTATCTAATTTTATGAATTTTTATCTCATTCTCTATTTATCATATTATAAGTTATAAATTTTGTGTATTTTATTCAATATAAGGATGGTATGGTAAGATATACTTACATCTAGTATGGTGAAAACACCCAATTATCATGTTATTAAGCTACTGCTTAATAAAATTTTTCATAAATAATTTTTGGGGTGTAAAACTTATATTGTCTCTAGGGTAGCTAATCTTAATATTAAATAATTCACAATCTCAATATCTTTCATTTAGATATAAGTATTTCAGTTGGTGATCACAAATATCACATAATGCATAGCAAATTCAAAATTTCATAATTAACCTTTTTTCCTTTATTTTTAAATATTCAAGTCAAACCAAAATTCAATGTTCCAAGACAGTATCAACATCAACAATAAGGTCAATCTAATAATCCACTAAGGCTATTCTAGCCCAATTATTTATACTTTGGCGCATTAGATCATAAATGACCAAAATGGCCTTATAGGTTGTTTACTTTAAAATTATTTGCTTTAGTATCTTATTAAAGTTAAACAAAATCTAATTCATAGCTAAATAAGATTTAAAAAAAAACACTTTATCATACCATTACAGTTCTAGAAAATTTTAGTTGTGGAAAAAATACCATTTTGCCCCTAAAATATAATAAAACTCATTAAGCATATAAAACCCTAATAATGCATACTTAACATACCATATTTAACATGATTCTCATACTCAACATAATATAACATAAAATAGGCATACATGCTGGAAAATTGTAGGTTTCATGTGAAAAAGACTAAAATATCCCAAGAGCATACAAAACTTTAATAACTTACATGTTCAAATCTCAACATATTATGTATCAAACTTTGAGTAAAACATATGAGGAAACTAATGGTAAGCTAAAAAAGAAAAAATAAAATAAAAGGATGCCTTGTATATTAAAAAATATCTTTTGGCTTAGCCACCTCTACCACAAAAGCACACTTATTCTTTATTATACAACCATATTCTAGTATACTATTACACATACATTAAAATATATAAATATAGCATGCTCTTATCCAAATTCACATGGTCATATATTTAGAGAAAAAACAACAATGCCATGTGCATGCATATTTTTACTAAAATTATAATGAAACATAAATTACACTTAAACATTACATATAACCCTAAACATGTTATCACATAATTTTTATACATTTAGTAGGAGCATATGGGTTACCTCCTTCTAAGAAAAATAAAAGGAGAATAAAAACAAATAGCCATCAAAAGCTCTAGATTCCAAGCTAACTACCTTCTCCTAAGAACATAAAACCTATAGCACATCAAGTCAATACAACTACATGGGGCTACCTTAGAGTGCTTTTGGATTGAGAGGCTTGCCCTGCAGATCAACATAAGTCTTTTCAGTGCATTTTATCCTGATTCACGTGATTCCCGATAAATTTATAGAAAATTTTAAAAACTTTCCAAGAGGATCGCCTATCCTAAAAATTACTCCAAGACCAGCACGCTCAGATGTGAAGTTCTTAGAACTGAATCACCAAAATGATGGTATGTCATGTTGACATAAGTAGACATATCAATCCTTATAACACTCTACTCAATTTGGGGACATTACAAAACCCAAAAAAATAATTAGAACATACTACAATGAACAATAAGACAATAATAAAAATCAAAATAAAAGATACTCATACCCAATCCATGGGTGGCACAACAAGAGGGACACTACCATGGAAATAGATTAAAATGACAATTAATTTTGGCCTTTGATAACGGTATCATATATTCATTGAAGCTCTAGCTATCTAATATTTAATGTCAATTCAAAAACCATCATCAAATGTCCACAAAAACATGTAGAAAGATTGACTTATGATAACAATTCTTGGCCAAAACTGTTACCTAAAGTCATTTTTTTAAACTACTTAAGATCACAGTTCTAGCCATGAGTTCTCATCTAAGTCACTTTTTTTTATAAAAAAAAACCCCATTAATTTAGATGATGGTTTTAGCCAAGAACCAAAATCTAAAGTCAATGTTTTTTAAAACTACTTTAGATGATGGTTTTGGAAGATTACCATCATCAAAAGCCATTTTTTTTTAAATAATCACAATTTGAATGAGCCTTTTTGCAGTGCATGGTACAAAAAATTCAAGGCCTCAAATATGCTTGAAATTGAAGGAAATAATAATAATCTTCCAAGAGCCCTTCAATTTGGTGATAGATCTAACGTCAAAGTCTCATATATGGATGGCAGTATGAGCCTAAGATCTAAGTATTCTCCAAATCTTGTAGATCTATAAGTGTATAAGAAAAAAAAAGAAAAAGTTGGTGGTAGATCTAAAGTTGAAGCCTCAATCTACTTGAAATCGAAGAAAATAGTATTTCCTAGTGACGACGAGTCTATTGATTTGGTCAGTGGCAATGCTATTTTTTAAGATCTGAATGAAAAACCTTGTGTGTGCAAACTAGATCCAGATTTTAAAGTGGATAATAGCTTAGTTTCTGTTGAAATTAGTGAACTCTCTCCATATCCATTTGCTAATTCAACTTAGATTTGTTGAAAATTAGTGTCATGTTGATCATTCAAATTCATTAGTTGAAGGTGATGAAGATTATGGTTTGAAATAAATCCACTAAAATGAAGGAGAAAAATTCCATGTGTTCGTCAATGAAGATGGATGCTTAGTTAAAGTGAGAGGCTAGACCTAAGTGACTTTCAAAGAAAGAAAATTTAGGCATCATCAATGGAGCCCTCATCATATCATAAGATTTTGATGATGGCTTTCAACAAAATTGTTAATTAAAGTTCAACAGTGTTTTTAGACTTTGAATGAATAGTTATTTATGATGATTTTCTATAGGAACTGTTATTGAATGTTCTATCATAATCCCACCCTTAAATTTCCACACTTCTATCAATGGAGAAACCATCATCTATTAGGGGTCATTAAAACCTAGTTTTTTAGTAGTAGACATATAAGGATGGAGAACTTTTTAACTTTTTTCCTAAATCTAACACCCTTATACTTATATATATAATGGAGTTAGATAAATGATTAGAGGAAGAAGAGCCGACAAATAAAATGGAAGAAAAGAGGGAGAGGGGTTTCAATTTCAGTAGCAAGAACAAATGAAAGTGTTCTTCAACACTTAGCAAAGCTCATAGAAAAATAAGAGTGGAGAGAGAAACATACAACAAGGGTTTAGGTAATGGAAGAACAAAGCACATGGAGGCATAAGAAAAAGGTGAGAGGGGGTCAATTCTGCCTAGGAGAAAGGGGTGAATAGTTAACCAAGACCTTACTTTATTCACACTTGAATGAAAGGTTAAGTGTAAGAAAGTCGGTGAGATATGAAATGAGATGATTATGGCCAAGATCAAGGGCAAAGGGAGGATAGAAGGTATGGATCTAATGTCAAGGTGAAGGGAGGTTGGGAGAAGGTTAATAAGGATGAAAGGAAAGCCCCACAAAATCAAAATAGAACCAAAATGTATGAAAAATCATACAACTAGATACTTGGACGAGCCTCAATTAAGCTTCGATTGTTCGCCTGAACCCCCTGGTGAAACCTGTTCTACTTCGATGCCCTATTGTATGATCCATAGTCTTTGGTTGATTGCTCAACACCAGAAACCCTAATTAACCTAATCCATCTTTCACCATAATCCAAGCACATATAATTAACACATCTAATATATATTATCCATCTATTATTTTTATAATGAGATTCACATAACACATCAAGTTAACATTAGATTATTAATTAGAACTTATGGAAAACAGAGTATTACACAAACCATTGACTTTTGCTAATGTTAGACTCTTACGCACTTCACACTTTGCTTCGGTTGATAGGGAATTATATGACGGCTAATATCGGTAGTTTATCACTATTATAACTAATGTATGGTAATTGGATATTTTATAAATTGTTGCTTAATAGTGGCAGTAGTGGTAAGAGGAGCTCTGAAATGTTTTGTCTTAATAAATAGTAGAAATGTTTATTACGTATTGGCACTTAAATGTTTTGTCTTAATAAATAGTATAAATGTTTAGTACGTATGACCAATAAATCATGGAAAGTGGAACATATTAGAACCTTCTAGTAAGCAATTGAAAATAAGGGTCCCGTCTTCCACCAAAAGCTTAGATAACATAAGATAACTAAATTATGCAAAGTTAATAACTTTAAGTTTGCATGGAAAGAAACTCAGAGTGGAGTCTCACAACTTGGTGGTTCTTTTGATTACTTTCCGGAAACGGCCGAGAGAGGGGAGGAGGGACGTGATGGAATAAGATGAGTGTTGTAAGTGACACTACTACGAAAACGGAAAATAATAACGGGACATTAATAACGGTAGTTCAAAAACTGTTGTCAAACGCATGAAAATTAATGGGCGGGAGAGTTTTGATAACGGTTCTAGTTAAAAACCATTATTAAAAAGGCAACGTTAAAATTTGGACGGATGTTTTAATAACGGTTTTATGTAAACCGTTATTAAAAGAGGATTTAATAACGGTTCATATTAGAACCGTTGTCAAAAGTTAGAAGCTTTTAATGACGGTTCCTGGAAGAACCGTTATTAAAAGATGTTTTAATAACGGTTCTCTCAGGAACCGTTATTAAATCCTCTTTTTAATAACGGTTCTCTCAGGAACCGTTATTAAAACCCCAAAATCAAACTCTGTTTCGAGCCAAAGTTTTTCAGACTCTCTGCACCTTCGTTCTCTTGCTCTCCTTCTCCTTGCAAACCCTCGCACCACCACACCGTGCACCACCAACTCGCACCACCACACCGGCTCCTCTCAAGTAAAGGAAACCCTCGCACCGCCAACTCTCCACCACGCGCTCTACCATTGTCGGCTCTACATGTGTGTGCTGTCATTGTTCCGAAGCTAGCTAACACTTGCACCTTCATCCTCCGTCGTGTTTTAAGCCCTTGCCTCTCTCAACATTCTCACCGTCGTGTTTGTAGCTAGCTCACTTTATGTATGTGTTTGTTCTTCCTCTCGTAACTTTTTATCTACTTATATATGTATATATATATAAATGCATGCATGTTGCTACAGGGTTTTGTTTGTTTGTTATTGAAAGATTGTGGTTTGTCGTTCGAAAAAGTGTTGTTGAATGTGTTGGCTGAAAATTTTGCTGTTTGTTGTTGAATTTGTTGCGTTGTTGTTATATATTAAAAAATGCATGTGTTGGCCGAGACCTTTACATATATATATATAATATGAATGTGAGTGTAGAATTATATACATTTTCACTCATAAAAACTATATATACACACACACACACACACACATTTTCATTAATAAGTATAGGAGACTAGCAATAAGATATAGGAAATGTCATATAATGAAATGCAAACATATTTTACATATGCATATGTTAATGATTGCTATTTGATGAGGATTAAATAGATATAGAGAATAAGGAATATATAAAACTGAATAATTAAATAGAGAGAAATAATTGTGTATGATAATAATAATAATAATAATAATAATAATAATAATAATAATAATAATAATTAATAATTAATAATATGATTTATATATTATGCTTTAATTACATTTAGCTAGGTTTAGGGATTAGGGTTTTTTTTGTGGTTTAGGGTCAGGTTTTATTATAATAAATTATGGTTAATTAGCTAGGGTTAGGGTTAGGGTTTATCGTTTATTATGGTTAATTAGGGTTAGGGTTAGGGTTAGTACTAATATCTTTTTGGAAACGTGTTAGCATGATTCGTATATATATATATATATATAATAGCATGATACATTTGAGATTAATTCTTTCTAAGCATGATTCGTATCGATAATATAATGTTACATTATTATGCTCAATACATAACATTCTAACATAATTTATTTATTTATTTTTTGTAGAGATATGGCCAACAAAAACATTGATAGGGATAACAGTGATGAAGAAGGGAAGAGAGGACCTACGATTATGAGAATTATCATAGACATGAGGAATAGAGGAGAAGTATTCGAGTTGGGATGGAATACTTACAATCTTCCCATCGGCCCTTACGCAGATATGTTCTTGACCTACATTTCACTTGTGACCCGTAACCGTGTTCCTATCTCCTATAATAATTGGAAGCAGGTTCCACAGGGTCATAAGGAGCATATTTGGCAGGAAATTACGGTAAATATGCTATTTTATGTAATCATTTTTGTATGTCAAATGTTATTAATTTTATTACATTAACATTGGTATACATCTACATGTCTTATTTTGCAGAGAGTGTTCAATGTCCCAGAAAGTAGGAAGAAATGGCTTCTTAGACATTGTGGGGAGCGTCTAAGAACCTTTAGGTCATATTTAGCTCATAGAAAAATGTATAGAAAGAGGGATGGATCTCTACGATAGAACCCACCCAAATGATACGGTTTCATCGATCAAGAAAGTTGGAACCAATTCATTGCTTATCGTCTTACGGGGGATTTTAAGGTACTTGTTAGATAATAATTAAACTTTTTGTATCAATCCCAGTATTATGCTTAATATTGAAATAACCATGTCATTATGTTTTGGCTTGTCACATAGGAAAAAAGTACCCAAAATAAAGAGATTGCCAAGCAAAATAAATACCGACATAATATGGCTCGCAAAGGCTATGCGGGCCTTGAAGAGGAGTTGGTATGCATTTTGTGATTATCTATTTACATGTAAATGTTGAATTTTATAATAATATTCTTAATTAAGAATATTTTTTGATTTGTAGCTCCTAGCCCAAGACTTGGACCCATGTACCTCATCCATCAATATTGGTACATTATGGAAGAAAGGTAGAGCAACAAGAGATGGATATGTTAATGAATATGTTGATGTTGTAGCCAAAAAATTTGTAAGTTTGTAGATATCTAGAACCCTACTTAGTTTTCTTTTAGAAAACTATTATATTATTCTTATTCCTATAAGTTAAATTTACAGGACGAACTTGAAACGTCAGAAGGTGAGGAGGTGGACCAATATAGCATTGTGTCCCAAGCTACAGGAATTGTAGAACACCCTGGAAGACACAGGGGCCTTGGATTGGGTGTTACGAGAATGAGCATATGTGGTCGATCTCGTGGTTCTCGTAGCACAAATGAGCAAGTCGCCATCCTCACCCAAAAATTGAACGTGGCATTTGAACGGATGGCAACAATGGAGCAAGAGTTGTCATTTATTAAATCTCAAGGGTATAAGCCATCCGATTCAGTAGACCATGATCAGCTTCATATACCTAATGTAAATAGCGTCAGATATAGTTGTAAAGCTGATGCATTTCTTTCTACTCTTCCCGAGGTAAGCATTACAAACTATGAATTGTTATTAAATGTATTCGATGTAATAAATTATTAATAATGTGTAATATTTTTTTTAGGGTTTGCATAAATGTGACTTATTAGCGAATGACCTTTCAACAATTTTGGCGAAAGGAAGGGTCCGCATCAGTCATAGTACCGAAACGCAGACAATCCACGGGTACAATTTAGCCCTAAATACAAGGCCAGTGAGTATTGACACTCCAATCATTGGCAGTGCACACTTGCCTTGTTATAAAGAGGGAAATGAGGCAACCACAGTACTAGAAGCTCATGGAAGCTTCGTGGCTTGGCCTGCGGATCAAATACGTCTCACTACTGAAGAGGTATTGACATTTGACATCTTCATTAGACCTTGTTTAGTAGTTACACTATATATACCTTTTTCATATATATATTTATATGCTCAATATATATTTTGTTTAATATTATCAATTAAGGAATCAAAAAAGGAATAAAAAAAGAAGACTGCTTCTGCTAGTAAAACCAAGAGAGGTACTAGCAGAACGAGCAACACAAAACAGGGCGCTGCTAAAGGAAAGAGAGCTAAATCTGAAAAATCAATTGCCCCACAAAAGATTCCTTCTTCAGATCAGCAAAGCCAACCTCCACCAGCATTAGCTATATTATATTTTTATGCCCAAAACTACCTCAGGGACAATTATATTTTCATTAATTGTCGTCCTGAGTATGTTGGGAGGGATGATGCTATTTACATGGTATCGACGGCTGACATAAGCGACATTTATAATCAAGAATGGATGTAAACCATAAGTGTTGCCGTCTATGTCACGTAAGTATTATTTTATTTTGAGATTTTAGTACTCTTAACTTATACAATTGGAATTTTTATGACCTCTTATATGAGTTATTATTTATTAACAAATATGCATTGTTTTTGTCGTCCATAGGTTGGCAGCTACTCGAGCTGCGATGGAGGGAATGCTATCCTCTATTGTGTTTGTGTGCCCATACTACATAGCTGACGGTAGTACAATAAGAGAGGGTAGGCACATAAACTATTTAGCGGATCGCATTTTGATTGAGGGACACAACAAGCTCTATCTCATTCCTCACCTCGCAACTGAACATTGGGTTTTATACGCAGTCCAACTTGATCTTAATAAAGTCTATGTGTTTGATTCCCTTCGAACCTATGACGTGCCTTTTGAAGTCGCTCGTCGTGGTGGGAAGGAATTTATTGACATGTTAGTATATTTTTCACTTCTTACTTCATTAGCTTATTTATACATATATTCGCCTAGCTTTCATTATTTGAGGTATATATGCGTACTTACAATATTGTGTATCCAACTCTATTTATTATGGCACTACGGACAGCGTATCAAAGGAGAGGTGGGAATGGTGTCCCAGACCCAAAGAATGTTCAATACGAGCCTGTCATAATAAGTAGGAAGGCAACTATTTCGTATTTTATTTTAATTAAAATTAATATCCAATAGTTAGAGAGCTAACTGAATTTATTTGACAGTGTCCACAACAGCAAAACGACAAAGATTGTGGATACTATGTATGTAGAGCAATGGATCTGATAGTCCAAAATAGATCGGTCAACATAGATCCAAGCCATGTATGTTTTCTTTTCGATATTTTTCCATTAATGAATCATGACATATATGTTTGGTACTTGACGTAAGTGCTAACTGTATATTAATCAAAACTTGGGATTTGTAGTTTTTCACCGATGATTATGCACAAGGCCAGCAATACAATGTTGAAGAAATTGATGAAGTGAGAGAGCAATGGGCCAAGCATGTGCACTCATTCATTTGGTATTAGGTAGAGATCTATATATTCTACATGCATGTTCAGGTTTGTATTTTGTCTATGTCTTTAAGTCTTCTAAGCTAAATTTATGAACATTTTGCTTTGGGGTGTAGAGCTACCAAGTTGTGGTATGCCTACTAATTTTGATTCTTGAGTATATATGTCCGGTGTATTAACAAGGGATTGATTGAAATTATGGTGTGATTGCAGATTTGTTATCAATTGATGTTGTTTTACAATGCAGATTTGGTAATTATTTGAGCATACAACTGTGTATGTGGGCAGGAACAAAACTGCAAAAATTTAAAAAAAAACTGGAGTTTTAATAACGGTTCTGATGAAAACTGTTATTAAAACTCCAGTTTTTAATAACGGTTTTACTAAGAACCGTTATTAAAACCTACGTTTTAATAACGGTTTTCATTAGAACCGTTATTAAAAGCTCCTTTTTAACAACGGTTTTTAAGTAAAAACCGTTATTAAATATGAAGTTTACGCACATATTCGCGGATTTTTGTGTATTTTTCATGACGGTTATGAACCATTATTAAATATTTAATAACAGGCGATTCAATAACGGTTGAAAACCGTTATTAAAATTATAAAATAATCGTTATTAAAACCCCTTTCTGTGGTAGTGTGAGGTGGGTAACATTAAATATCCTAATGTAAAATTGAATATCCATATATGTTTGGAATTATTTTAGAATTTTTTTTTGTATTTTTTTAAGTGAACATTTGAATTTTAAATATTTTAAAAATATAAATGGCATATGGACTGAATTTAAATATATCTAATATCCTTATAAAAATATCATTTTATCAATTTTAGTAATTTTTATAAGACGATTTTTAAAAATAAAGATTATATATCAATTAATATTTATATTTACATCCATATAATTGTATTATTTTATCTAAAAAATATTAAAATATTATTATCAAATTTTAAGTATAAAAATAAATAAATTTTAAAAACTTAAAACTATAAAAATATTATAGCATGATATATTTTTAAAATAATCAACTAAATATCAAATATATTTTTGGATCGGATAATTTAATAAAAAATAAATATCCTAAGTATTAGATATTTTTTGACTAAAATCGAATTGAATATTCTAATTATTTGATCAAAATTTTTAAATATCATATTAAAATTTTAAATCCAAGATTATTTTACTATCCTAGTTGTGAGTGAGTTGCCTAAGGATAGGAGTTTTAATATTTGAGGGTTGACCTATTGGGGTGGGGCATAGACTTTAGTATCATTTTATAATACCATCTGTGTGGCATAGTTTTACCAAAATAGTTAGGGCATGACCTTACCGTCCTTAAAAATTGTTTCGATTCGATCTTTAAGAAATTTAATTTGATATGATATAAAAAATTTATTAATTTGGCCCGATACTTTTTTAACCCGAAATAAATCTATAATCTAAAATAATTTAAAACCCACTATCAATACAATATGATATTAAATTAACCTGACATCAATCCGCCTAAATAAGAAAAATTTTGATACTAATAAATTATGATAACAAAAAATAAATAAATATATTTTATTATTCATTTAAATCTTTTAAAAATATATTAGTTTACAAATATTAATTTATTTTTACTTTTTATACGAACATCTTTATTGACCAACGACATTCTAAAATTTTAATTTCGTCAATTTTTCACAAAAAAAAATAATATTAATAAGTCATAATATGATATCAATATATAATAGTTAATAATATGTTTTTTATTAAATACTTCTAAAGTTAATAATAAAATTTAATATTTACTTCTAAAATTAATAAGTTAATTTAATTTTAGTACTCTATTTCTAATTTAACCCAAATTTAAATTATTTCGACTAAAAATTAACTCGACCTGATCCATTTTGCGTCCTCATTTACGTACAATTCTAGTACCGTTTAATAAAAAGCAAAGAAGGAACAAAACCCAGAAGTGTGTATCATATATCAATGTGGAACCTACGTGTAGCGGGCAACCATCATGATCAGATATGCATGCTCGTAAGTCGTAATGCCTGCCTTTATTTCTCTCTCTCTTTGGATCATACTTTTATTTTGTTTATCGATCGATCGATCGGTCGAAGGCGACATGACATCCAATTGAGGAGAAAACAAAAGGTACAGTACAAGTGTAAATACTTTTTTTGATCAGTTTAATGAATAAATGTGAGTTATAGCGTTTCCATAAGTCATCATATATAAGTGACTATAATAATCACTATAATGATGTGAGCTACCAATAGAGATTCGAACTTGAAATTTTTGTTAACTGTGATTTCAACATCAACTACAGTAAGTAATAAATACTGAAGAATTAAAAAAGAGTCCATTTGTTTCATCCCTCTTGATTTTCATTACCTTTTTGCTCTATAAATAACACGGAGAGAAAAGTTAGTGAAGATATAAATGCATCTATTAAGTTCCTTTCTTTTTTTTAATCTTCTTTTATTTCTCTCTCTTAGAGACCCAAGAGCTTAGTGAAGAGTAAGAACAGAAGGAGAAAGGACACAACAAAAGAAGATGAGAGGAACGAAGGCAAACATAGATACTCCTCTGCTCCTAACATCATTGAATCACATATCAAGAATGTGTCGTTCGGTCGAGAAATCACTTGACTACTACCAAAATGTTCTTGGTTTCTTTCCTATCAGACGACCTGGTTCCTTTGATTTTGATGGTGCCTGGTAAGCTCTGGCTGACTACTAACCCTTTCACCCCCAGCCTCTTTGTTGTACGTTGGAAGGGTAGCATCAATGCATGTGATCAAGAAATCTTGAAAGTAGCTATTTATTCATGATATTTCTTTTTTGTAATCAACAAATCGTGTATGTATGTATGTATGTAATGTGTGTTTACGCGCACACATATATGCTAGCTTTGATAATTTTTTGCCTGTAGGTTGTTCAATTATGGGATTGGCATACATCTCCTACAGTCTGAAGACCCAGATAGCATGCCTAGTATTGGTGCCATCAATCCGAAGGACAACCATATTTCTTTTCAAGTATACATCGCTTCCGTCTAGCTCAAATTCTCCTATACACCACTTGGCTTTCCATTCCTTTTTCTTATACGTCATCTGTACTTCTACCATTGATCAATATATATATATAATCACCGGTAAGGTTATAGTTTAGTGATTGAGTTTAGCATCTACTGACATGGTTCGGATCCCCCCATTTCGGTCCTAGACGGTGATTTCTGCTCCTTTTTTACGGCCATTAAGAACTGGAAAAAAAAAATGCTCTGTATATAATCGGTCTCGTTAACGACTTACTGCCTGTTAGCAAAGAATTTAAATCTGTGATAAATGTAATGAGTCAGGAACTGAACTTTATCTTGGCATGCAGTGTGAGAACATGAGTTATGTGGAAAAGAAGCTAAACGAGATGAAAATAAAGTACGTGAAGAGCAGGGTAGAGGAAGGTGGAATTGGAGTCGATCAGCTCTTCTTCCACGATCCAGATGGTTTCATGATTGAAGTTTGTAACTGTGATAATCTCCCAGTTGTCCCACTCGTAGGCGAACCCGTCCCATTGTGTTCGAGCCTAAACTGTAACATCCAACAGCAGCAGCAACAGTCCGCTGGATTAGCAAAGAACCTAGTAGTGCCTTCTTCTTCTTCTTCTTCTAAGGAGAACCTGAAACAGCGTTCCCAGGTGCTTAATTTGGCTAATTAATTATCAGCTGTGTCTTTTTGTGGAATAGGAGTTTTCATTGCTACATGTTATTCCCCCTCCCCGCCCCCCTCCCTAATTCGATTGTTTGGAAGTGGATAGGACAGGGGTTGCAGCCGGCCTGCGGAGTTATCTGCAGTTAGCTAGAATGCGAGCATATATGGGAGAGGGAGAAAAGCTAGCTAGCATTAAAGCTTTTAGTTGTGTTTTGTTGTTTGGATTCCCGGAAATGAAGTTGTATGACCTTTTCTTATTTACTTTTAGTTCCTGTGGAATGAAATATAATGAAGTTGTATTGTCTCAACAGTCAACACACACACACAAACACTCTTAACACACAGAATTGTTATCAACCTTACCAGGCAGGGTCTCTCCTCTATTGGACCAAACCACCACCTTTCCGCATCAATATCAATAAGCATCCAGGTCTAACAGGAAGCCTAGCCTAGCTAAGATTATACTAATCAGCAAAAGCCTTAACGTCATGCCGACCATACCTCCTGCAGATAACGAGAATCACAGATTCACGTACATGAGATTCTAAGTTGCAAATGGTCAAGCGTACATGAGCCTCCCACTGTAATATGCCCAGTCTCGGACGTCGCCAGCTAGGTGTAGATGGGGAAGCACTTCAGTTCCCGCTCTGCATATACGGTTATGACCAAACTCATCGTTCGATAAAATGGAAGTCACAACACAAGGTAAGGAGTAGGTAGTTGGTACTCAAATATTTCAAGTCATAGTGTTACGATTAAACATGTATCAGATTCGAATACTACCTGTCCGGGTACTTACTGAACCTAACAAAGACATCCCAAGTGCACCAGTAGAGATCATTAGTGATTTTTCTTTTTGGGTTTCTGACTCTCTCTTTCTCTTTTTCACGGCAGCTTATTTCTACCTCAGTTCTCTTTGCGGCAAGCTAAATTATAAAGTTCAAAAGGAAACCACAAGAATGTCATCTTTTCGATTGAATTTTAAATAATGTAATGAGTGCGCTTTATTAAAGAATGCCACTAGCTCGGTTTTATTAAGATCGGTGCATGTGGGGGAGGACAGGTACTAGCTAGGAAAGTGCCAGAGGTCATAGAAGACGGCATTATTTCACGTACATGCATTTTTAGACGACGTCCATGAAGATTAACATCAGGAAAAACAATTCACTCTTTTGTGATAACATTACTTCCTTTTGAACCGCGAGCCATTCATACCTTTAACCCACACAGAACACGGGTGGTGGTGTACCCATGATGATCGATGAGCGGCGTATTGTTCTTTTAATCATATTAGCTAAGCCGTACTCTTTTGAGGAATGGCTCGCTCATGATTTGAATGAGATATTTCTCATGCAGGTATAGCCTTCCATCCACATTAGTAAAATCATTAAAAAAGAAGAAAAAAACATCTCCATAGAAAATTACTATAGCCGTAACAACAAAAAAGTTATTTTGATTATCAAATTTTTGTATATAAAAAAAATATATATTATTTTATGAAAGTGAAAACATAGTTTCACCTTTTACCCTCACACCTTTCTTTATTACGTAATGCATGTTATTTCTATTATCGAAGATCACTCACTAAATTCACAAATAACAAAGTTGGCCAACATCTTTCACTAATTATTTTATGTTTAGATTTTGTCAAAATCAAAAAAATTTAGTATTAAATTTTAAGATATTATAATACACCCGTACGTGGTGATGGCCCTGATTCACACAATAATATCTTTGTAGCTCATTTTTTATGAGTATTTTTTTTTGGCACCAATTGGTTTCGTTTATCCTTTATCCTTTTGTTAGTTTTAGGGACTTATTATCCTATAAATAAAGGGCTTTAGTGTATTAAGTTATACTTGTGCATATGATTCACTCACGCAACGGAGCGTGAGAAACTAGAACAAAGGATAATTTTTCTGGAATCTAGATTTAGTGGATTGATTTAGGAAAATCTCAATTGGAAATAGGGATTTTTTTTTTGTTTAATTGAGGAAACTAATCAAGAAGGTTGTTCCGGATAATCTTGGTGAGAATAAAAGTATGGGTTTGATTATTCCTGATTAATTCTTTATAATTAGTTACGAAGATAGTAGTAACGATTTAAATTTGTTAATTTTTGCTTCCTACTCTATATAATTTCTTATGGTCATCGCAAATTTATCCAACATATACATTTATCGTAATAGGTAGACCCATATGGTATACTGTACTCCATGGGCTTAAAAAAATTATATATCTAGAGAGTCAACACACGTTATTGTCATTGTAGTGCATAAATGAAAATGTTAGGTGGACACATGCAATTGCTAGCTGCTAAGAAAATTCACACATCAAATTAATAGAAATATCAACAAAATATAGAAAATGAGAAAGGAAAAAAAAGGGGGGAGTGAGGGGGTCAAAGTTAATTACTAAAGTAATTTGACCCAATACTGATAGATTATAGGATTATTCCCCCTAAATCAAGTAACAGTTTGTAAATCCCTGACTTGTAGCCCTAATTATTGTTAAGATACTTTGTATATAATTAGAGATATAATGAATGGAAAAGGCAGGGGATTAACTTATTTCATGGTATCAAAGCCCTAGGGTATTCTTTCTCCTTCTTCCGCAGCCCTCTTCCTCTTCTCTTTCTTTCCAACCCCTGTTTTCTTCACGCCATAGGTGAGCAGAAACCCGAGTCTTCATCTGCTTCCAAGGGGTCTTTGTTTCATCCTGCCCTCATTGTGTCGAATATCAAAACACACGTACCCCTCACCCTTGCCATAGAAAACGTCCAGTATGCTAATTAGGCGGAACTCTTTAAGGTCCATTGCTGATCTCATAAGGTCCTTCATCATATTCTTCCTCCACCTTCCACAACTACGAAACCGACTCCCTTAACTGATGAAGAACGTGACTTGTGGGGCACATTAGATGTTGTTGTGGTTCAATAGATATATTCCACCATATCCACGGACTTGTTAAACACCATTATTGAGGAGGATGCTTTGGCTCTAACGTTATGGACTCGACTCCGAGATTTATTTCAAGACAATGAGAATTCCCGTGCCATTGCTCTTGAGCAGGAATTCAACTCCACGTACTTGAAGGATTTCCCCTCGGTCTCGGCATATTGTCAATGCCTCAAAACAATTTCGGATCAACTACGAAATGTTGGTGCCCCGGTTTCTAACAATCAGCTTATTCTTCGTATGGTCGCAGGTTTAACCCCGGCGTTCAAAGGTGTTGCTTCGGTCATTTGCCATTGCAAAGTGCTCCCTCCCGTCTATGAGGCTCGTTCCATGATTGCTTTGGAGGAAGCTGGCATGAAAGAGGCCACGGACATGGGTGAGGAAGCTATGATAATGGCAACTCGGGACTCAGATGACTCTTTGGATAACAAAAATTCCTCTCCTGGTGGAAGGCATAAATCCAAAAACCGACCCAAGAATAAATCCCGAAATAAATCTCAGCGTGGTCACAATGGTGGGCAGCCAAATTCCGGCAATGGCAGTAGTAGGGGCTGGGGGAAGTCAGGCCGTGGTGGATAGGTGACCCAACAACAGCAGACATGGCCCCAACTTCCTGCTTGGTGGGCTTGGATGCAACCCCCCTTGGGTCGTCCCTCCCTGCCCATACCCAACACGACAGGCGGGTATTTTGGGCCCTCGATCTCCAGCACAACAGACTTGGCCTCGGTTGCAGCAAGCATATGCAGCCTAATGGACCCCAACAGACCTCGAATCGGCTATGCACACCATGTCCCTCTCACAACCTTATCTGCATTGATATATGGACACCAGAGCCACTTCTCATATGACCCCCTTGCAAGGTAATCTCTCATCTTATTTTAATTTGAGCAAAGAAAATGGTATTATTGTTGGTAGTGGTCAATCTATTCCAATTCATGGTTACGGGCACACTTCCTTACCCAAAACCACCCCTCCTTTATCTCTCACAAATGTCTTGCATGCTCCTAATATTTTTAAGACCTTAGTTTCAGTACGTAAGTTCACAACTGATAACCATGTGTCTGTGGTATTTGACCCTTTTGGGTTTTTTTGTGCATGACTTACAGACAAGGATGCGGCTAATAAGATGTGATAGCACGAGTGACCTTATCCTATCACCCACATCACTCCTTCTACCATCTCCTCTCCCTCGGCCTTCCTAGCATATTCAATTTGGCATGAGCATTTGGGTCATCCGGGCGCCTCAGTTTTCGATTCACTAGAGTGTAATAATTTGATTGATTGTACTAGTACTTCTAATTCTACTATTTGTCAATCTTGTGTACTTGGAAAACATATTAAGTTGCCATTTGTTTCTTCCTCTTCTACTACTTATATGCCATTTGATATTATTCATAGTGATCTTTGGACTTCTTTGATTTTGAGTACTTCAGGCCACCGTTATTATGTGTTGTTTTTGGATGATTATTCAAAATATTTGTGGACATTTCCCCTTGCAACGAAATCTCAAGTACTGTCTATCTTCACCAAATTCCAAACACATATTCGTACTCATTTTGAGTGTACTATAAAAAATGTTTAATGTGATAATGGGAGAGAGTTTGACAATACGCCTTTTAGGCAATCATGTGAGTCTAATGGTATCTCCTTCTGTCTATCATGTCCACATACCTCCTCACAAAATGGCAAATCAGAGATAAAAATTCGATCTATTAATAATATCATTCGAACTCTTCTACATCATGCTTCGATACCCCCATCTTTTTTGCATCATGCTTCAGCAATGGCAACATACCTTCTTAATATCCTTCCAAGTAAATTATTAGCTCATGATCCTCCTCTTCAAGTTTTATATCAACGCCATCCTTCCTATTCTCATCTTAGGGTCTTTGGGTGTTTATGCTTCCCTCTTTTCCCTTATGCTAAAATTAATAAACTCCAAGCCCGCTCTACTTCTTATGTATTATTGGGATATCCATCCGATCATCGGGCTTATAAATGTTTTGATATGTCTTCTCATAAGATTATTATTTGTAGACATGTACTTTTTGATGAGATTGTTTTCCCTTTTGCTAAGGTTACTCACCCACAATAGAGTGACTATGATTTTTTGGATGATGACCTCTCTCCTTACACCATACACCACCTCCGAAAATTAGCTGAAGCCACACCTCACAAACAGCCTCCTATCATCCCAGCCCAAACGGACACGGGCCCTATCCCGCAGCCTGTCCTCCCTCAGCTAGTGGACCCAGCCCCTCGACATCCCTCTCCACCTATCTCCCCTATTGTAATCCCCCAAATATTTAAAAGCTTATAATTTAATAAATAAATTTTGTATGGGATAAATTAGCATTTAAACCTATTTAATTTAATTATTTTATAGATTTTTGAGTAAATAAAATTGGGCATAAATATTTAATAAATTAAAATAAATATTTTGTTATACTCTTATTACTTAAATAATTTTTCAAACAATTATTTTACTAAAATTATCCTTTTTAAACCCTTATATTTTAGTTATACTAAATTAAATTATTAAATAAATTTATTACCCATAAATATTGCATTTTATTATTTTATATATTAAATTATTTTTAATTGCCCCATTTTCCCTTTTCTTTTTTCCTTTTTCCTTTTTCCTTCTCCTTTCTTTCTTCTTTCCTTTTTCCTTGGGCCACCAGTGCCCCGACCTGTCCCTTTCCCCCTACAACTGGGCCACTAGCCCATTCTCCCCTCCTGCCTCTCCCCCACCCTCGCGCTTAGGCCACTGGCCCATTTTCCTTCTTCCCGCATGTGTCGCTGGCCTGCTTCTTTCTTTTGTTCGACCACCCGCCGCACGCACCCAACCTCCCCTTTATTCTTCCCTTCTTCTTCTTCCTCTTTCCCCTACGAGAATCCCAACTAACCCTCCATCACTGCCACCCCACCTGCAACCCCCTCTCCCCTACTACTTCCCCCTATCTCTCTCTATCTCTCTCGTCGTTTTCTTGCACCATCCCTCTCTTCCTCCCTCATTATCCTGCCATATCTCCTATCCCTCTCCCTTCAACTCCCATTTCCCTACCACCCTATTGACACCCCTTGAGCTCCATATCCCCCTCCTCTCTCTTTCTCTTCTTTTTCTTCTTCCTTCCGTGCCTCATTCTGCATTTTCCCGAGCCTCTCCCTGCCTTCCCTAACCTCTTTTTCTTCTTTTCTTCTCCTCCCCTCTCTCACCCTATTTTTGCTTCGCCGCTCAACTCCGTCACTTCCACCCCCTCAACAGCCACCTGCACCACCCCCTGCCACCCTCTACCTCACCCCTGAACCATCACAATGCCCATTGAGCCACCCCACAACCTCCATCTTCCTCTCCTCTTCTTTTTCTCTTCTTTCCCTCTCTTCTCGGCAACCACCCTGTGCAATCTCGATCTGCCGCCTCTGCCGCCACCTGAGCCACCAAACTAACCCCTAAAACCCCCTCTACCACCCCTAATCCTCCTTTGGCCGAAACCACCACCTGCAGACCTCCATTTCCCTTCCTCCTCAGCCCATCCCTCTCGACCCATCTCAGCAGCCCCTCTTTGCAGCCTCGCTGCCGCCGCCACTGCCCTTAGCCGCCGTCAACCCATCCCCAACCACCACCTACACCCCCTCTCCACTTCTGCACCATTCCCTTTCCCCAAATCCTCCCCCGCATGCCCTTTTTCTTAGCCCCAAAACCCCAACCCGAAAATAGCCTATTTTCCCTCCTTTCACTCACTTTTGAGCCTCTCCCCTCATTTCTTGGCATGCAACTTATGCTGCAAGAGCAGGATAAGCTGCTACATGCTTGGTTATGTTTTGTTTAATAAATTTTAAGGTATAATAATATTTTAATTTAAGTATTTGATTAATTAAGTGTTATAAAGCCTTATACTTTGATTTTTATTATTTCTAATGTAATAAGTCTTGATATTATTTTTAGGTATTGGTTTTGATAATCAAGATTGAACCTTTAACCGGAATACCGGTAAGGTTCATTTTTGCGAGAATCAAGGTAACCATTAAATCCCACTTAAACGTATGGATTAACATATGTTAGCACATTAGGATTTTTAATATGTTATTATGCTTAATATATATTGTTTAATATCATATGCGTAGTTTCTTGTGATGTTGGATGAAAAGAAGCATGTTAGGTTCGTATAGAAATATTGTTTAAGGTAAGAGTTTGGTTGTTAATGAAAATGTTAAGTATTATCCATGGTAATTTTGTAAAATAGTAATTTTGTAATTGGAGGGGGAAAATGGTAATTTTGTGAATAAAGGGTAAAATAGTAATTAAAGGGCAAATGGTAATTTTATAATAAAAGGGCAAAATGGTAATTTTGTAATAAAAGGGTAAAATGGTAATTTTGTGATTAAAGGGAAAAATTGTATTTTGGAAATTAAAAGAGGTAAAATAGTAATTTCGTAATTAAGGATAAAATGGTAATTTTATAAGTAAAAGGGTGTTATGGTAATTTTTGGAAGTTAAGGGATAAAATGGTAAATTTGAAAGTAAAGGGATAAAATGGTAATTTTGTAAATAGAAGGGGTAAAAGTGGAAATTAGAAAAGAGTAACTTGGTAATTATAATAATTGAGAAGGGTAAAATAATAATTTAAATAACTAAAGGGTAATTTGATAATTTAATAATGGAGAAGGGTAAAATGGTAAACATGATAAATGTGAGGGGTAATTTGGTAATTTAACCAACTAAAGGGGTAATTTGGTAATTAGGATAATGAACAGGGGTAATTTGGTAATTTAACCAACTAAAGGGAAATTTGTTAATTATAATAAAGGAAATGGGTAAATTAGTAATCTAAACAACCAAATGGGAAATATATTAAGTGTAACAATTACGAAGTGTGATTAGTGGCTTAATAAGTGTGGAAGATAGCTCGATAACCTAAATCAAGCAAGGGTGTAGCTAAGGCTGAGTGTGTGCTATGTGCCCTACATGCCATGGATGTCTTATATAATTATATGTCGTGTTCTATATGCTATTATCTTAATTTTTTATGTGTGGTACGGCTTGGAACAGAGTTCTGCTCATGTGTCCTCTTTTGGTATGTGCTAATATGAATATGTTGTAAGTTATGACATGATGTGATGTGGCCCTTTAGGACATGCATGCTAGGATAATTAATGTGGTGATGTGGGATGGAGGCATGAAAAAGAAAATTGGGAAAATAGGATAACCAAGGGCAAGTAAGTTGGCTAATGTAGGTATGGGAGGAACTAGGGTTTGCATGGAAATTTTAGGGTTGGCATGATAAATATCGAAGGTTTTGCATGGGATGGTTAGAGTCTGCATGGGGGAAAACTTTAAATATGGAAGGTTGTCTCGGGGCTTGAGGAAGGTAATAGAAGTGTCGTTTGGGTATCTGGGGGCTTCGAGTGAAAAATAGTACGTGAGAGAGTATATGGGTGCATAGGAGACTAGGCTAGTGTTTAGGAGGAAATCCTAATTTGAGAAGTTAGAAAAAGAGAAAGAAAATAATTAAAAATAAATGAGAATGAGTGGGGTATGAAGTGAGAGTTGAATATAAGGGTTGTGATGCATATAGGGTATTGAAATAGTTTGGGATGTGTAAGGCAGAGAAGGATAAGCCACATAGGCTCAAATTAGGGTTTCTGAAGAAAACCTAAGGGTAAGGAGGTGAGTGGACTTTGAGGGTATAAAGTGTGGGCCTTGACCCACGCACTTAGGAATTAGGCTCTCGGTGTGAGAAAGTGGATTAAGGGAAGGATGTCGGGGAAAGTTTTTTTTTTGATAAATGATTGAGATTTATATACCAAAATGAGAGAGAAATACAAAGTCAAAGCTATGCTTTCAAGTTAAGCCCAGCGATCAAAGTAGGCCAAGATATGCCTATACATCATTTTCCTACTACATAAGGATAATCTAGTATGAATCCTCCCAATAATATCTTTAACCACTAATCTAGGGAGGGTAACCTATAATCTGAAAACACCTAGATTACGGCCTCTTCAAATGTAGTAGATACCAGCAGCAATTGTGGCTCTAACAAGCCTATCATATACAGAATTATGGCCATCATTTCAGCCATTAAGTTGATGAAGCTCTTCCAATCCTACGGATAGGATTGTAACTCTAACCAGCCATACAAAGATTGCCAACAAATCCTAGCAAACTCATAGTGCACAAATAAATGATCCAAAGACTCTTCATATGTCCCACAAATACCATATAGATTCTGAATATTAGGCATCCACTAAGATAGTCTTGCTCTAGTGAGAAGTGCATTGCGTACAGCTAGCCAACAAATAAATTTATGGCTAGAGGCTCCATCATGATTCCAAACAAAAGAATACCAAACCTGTGGTTCATTCCTGACACGAATAAGGTCATAGGCTTTATGGATATGATATTTCTCAACACCACATTGACCATTAACAATTGCAGAAAGAAAGTGAGGTCTAAGTTTCAAAACACATCGAAAGATCCATGATTGATTCATCTTTACACCAACTTCATGTCTGGGCCAAGTTAGGAGGTGCAGAAGTCTCAAGATATGGGACGGGCCATCCTGGGAGGATAAGTGTGGATATAGTTAGCCATGCATGTCAAGGGTGAAATACTCTCGAATAAGATACGATTAAGACACTAATCACTTAAAGAGGAAGATGTTGAGCCGGACCCAGACTGGTCCACGGCGAATAACAATGGCCAGGAGCCGGGGTGCCCTGGAGACCGGTCAACAGGCGAATAATAGTGGTCAAGAGCGTTCTACCTTGTATGTATTTCTGGTCCACCGGCTATAATAGTAGGGGATTTCATGCTCAACAAAACAAACGTAAAAAATGATAAGACATGGGGAAGACACTAATTATTTACAGTGGAACACCTAGTGAGTCGGGGCCAGACCGGTGCACCGGTGAATAATAGTGGCCAGAAGCGTTCTGCCCTGGAGACTGGTCCACGAGCAAATAATAGTGGTTAAGAGCGTTCTATCCTATATGTATTTCCTGTCCACCAGCTAAAATAGTAGGGTTCCCGCACTCACATGGATATTTATAATCCAAGATGATGGATTAGTGATGGACTAATGGCCTTAAGGCTCTAAAAGTATCGATTATTCATGATGGCCTATTAATGTTTGGTTGACTTGTTAATTATGCGAATGGATGAAAGTGAAAGTTACGTATACACCATTAATATCTAATTGACTTATTGAATATGCGAATGTATGGACCTGAATGTTAAGTTTATACTGGTCGTTATGTATGGATATAGTAGTACATCATGTGTTACATTGCGTACCTAGTTTTAAGTGTGTTTTTAAATGGTTACTCAATACCGTAGTACTAAAGGGTTACATTCATGGGGCCTCTACCTATTCAATGAGTAGTGTCCCTTGCAGGTTGTTTTTAAGCGCTATTCAAGTGGGCCTCGGGAAAGAGCGTAAGGAACTATCCAGAACTGTTAGGGTTTTACTCTGTCTCCTTAAATTTCACAATTTTAATGTATTCATTATTTTGTAACCACCACTTGATGGATTATATTTACTTGCGCTACTCTGATTTAATTATTAGTTGAGTTTCTCGTAATTTGTATTTTTCTCCTTTAGCCTTAGCACTTGGTACTAGAACGGTATGAATGAATCGGTTTGGTATTAAGTGTGGCGGTAATACCTCCAGACTTTACGGTTCGTTATTTTGCTTCTGCTAGTTTTCTTTTAATTAAATAAAAAATTTCAGTGGTCAATTTTTGGGAGTGTTACACCTACCCTGACCCAGCGCTCCACATCTGACACACGGCCCATCTTTCTCCATCCCACAAATTCTCCACCACAGGAGCCACAAAGTTAGCTTAACAAACCCATTACTCGCAGCCAGCACGGTATTCGTAAGCCCAATCCCAAATATTAGGCCCATCTTATCATGATTACTAAATCACCTCTCCCTCGTAACCCTCTAGCTTCTCTTAGTGACCCGAATTGGAAAATGGCCATGGCTGACAAATTCAATGCTCTTATTAAAAATAAGACGTGGGATTTAGTACCTCGTCCACCTAATGTTAATGTCATTCGCTCTATGTGGATTTTTGCTCATAAAGAAAAATATGATGGTTCTTTTGAGAGGCATAAAGCCCGTCTTGTAGGTGATGGAAAAACTCAATAGGTGGGCATTGATTGTGGTGAGACTTTCAGGTCCAGTGGTCAAGCTGACTACCATTTGGACTATTCTGAGTTTGGCTCTATCAAGAAACTGGCATATTCATCAGTTGGATGTGAAGAATGCATTCATGCATGGGGACTTAAAGGAGACAATGTATATGCATCAACCTATGGGGTTTCAAGACTCCGAACATCCCGATTATGTGTGTCTACTACGTAAGTCATTATATGGGCTTAAGCAAGCTCCTCGTGCTTAGTACAAGAGGTTTGCAGGTTTTGTCTCTATCATTGGTTTCACCAATAGTAAATCTAATAATTCTCTATTTATTTATCAAAAAGGCTCGGAGATGGCCTATCTCTTACTATATGTGGATGACATCATCCTCACCACTTCCTCTACTTCCCTCCTTCAATCTATTATGGCTCATCTCAATTCAGAGTTCGCAATGAAAGATTTGGGCTCCCTCAACTATTTTTTGGGTATTCGTGTGACTAGGCACAAAAGTGGCTTGTTCCTTTCATAACGTAAATACGCCGAAGAGATTATTGATAGAGCAGGCATGAGATCGTGTAAACCCTCTAGCACTCCAGTTGATACTAAGCCAAAAATGAGTATCACGGACGACTTTCCATATGACAATCCATCACTCTACCGTAGCTTGGCAAGTGCACTCCAATACCTCACTTTTACCCGTCCTGATATATCTTATGCAGTTCAATAGGTATGCTTACATATGCATGACCCGAGCAATAAGCATATGAAGTCTCTCAAGCGTATCATATGCTATGTGCAAGGCACCCTTCATCTCGGTCTACATCTCGCTCCTTCCTCTATTTCTGACATTGTCTCTTATACTGATGCTGATTGGGGTGGATGTCCGGATACTCGGCGTTCTACATCTGGGTATTGTGTATTTCTGGGTGACAATTTGATCTTATGGTCATCAAAACGTCAACCCACACTATCCCGATCTAGTGCAGAAGCTGAATACAGGGGTCGCTAATGTTGTGTCCAAGTCTTGTTGGATTCGGAATCTTCTATTAGAACTCCGTTGTCTTATACGGAAGGCTACTTTGGTCTACTATGATAATGTGAGTGACATTTATCTCTCTGGTAACCCGGTTCAACATCATCGTACAAAATATATTGAAATGGACATTCATTTGTTCGTGAAAAAGTGGCTCGCGGTGAGGTACGGGTTCATCATGTGCCTTCTCGTTATCAGATCGCAGATTTTTACAAAGGAGTTGCCCCTTATTTTGTTTGATGACTTTCGAGACAGTCTCAGTGTTCATCCTCCTCCCTCTACGACTGCGGGGGTGTGATAGATTATAGGATTATTCTCCCTAAATCAAGTAACAGTTTGTTTCCTTAAATATAGGATATTCTAGTTGTAAGTCCCTAACCTGTAGCCCTAATTCTTGTTAAGATAATTTGTATATAATTAGAGATATAATGAATGGAAAATGCTGGGGATTAACTTATTTCAAATACGCCGAAAATTGCTTCAATTTGTACATGTTAGAAGAGTAAGTTGTCGGTCTAATTTTTCTCAAAATTCTAATTCTTCTGGTTTCTATTAGTGGCTACAGCAGCGAAGTATGATGGTGTTGGGGTTTCTTCTTTTCTTCTTTCTTTCCCTCCCTCCCTCCTTTTTGGGTACTGCAATCAAGCAGTACTACCCTGGACAAGGAGGTAGAAAGGCCTTTCTTGGCTATCTGCGGTTGTTCAATGGAGATAAGGATGATACATGGGTATGGGCTTTCTTGACATTTCATTGAAATATGCAAGATTTGTTTTTGTTTTTTCTTCTGACTGGTAAGATTTGTTTTTGGTCTGTCGTCTTAACTGATTGGGAGGTCCGAGTATGAGTCCAGTTATGATCAAGTGGTCCTTTTGAGCCCAATAATATATATATATACCCAAAATGAATTTATGTGCATGAGTGGCGACTTCATCAGTTTATATCAAGAAGTTAATTTAATTTATTTTTTTAATTTTATTATGAGACAAATAAAAGAGAAATGAAATGCTATTTGTTCGGACATCCCTTGGTGAGAAAGCACATGCAATAACGAAGTAGGAAGCTAAAAGTGAGTCGTACTTCTTCTTTTTATTACTTTCTCACTTACGTTATACCATACCAGTTACCTTTTCGGTATAAAAAATAAGTATGTCATCAAATTTTTATATAAAAAAATTATTTTAGAAAAGTAAATGTTTGATTTTTATTTTTTACTTTTATTTTTTTAATTATATATATATTAAATACTTTGTTATTTTTTAATAAAAATTGTTTGTGTAATTTTAAAATTTTTTTTTTAAAGTATATAAAATAATAGAATGACTTTTTTTTAATATAAATGGAATATAATTTATAACTTTTTAAGAAGCGTAACTTTTTTAAATAATGTATTCCATGAAAAATATTTTTTTTTTCAAAGTAGTGATTGAGAGGGAGAGGGAGGTAATATATATAGGACTTTGTTAAGGATAAATACAAGTCACTATATATATTAATTACAATTATTATGGACAGGTACAATAATAAGCGAGGAAGGATTCAAAGTAAAAAAAAAATATAACTAATACCTACGTTTAATTATAAGACTACAGCCTCACCTGTGGTTGATAGAATTTCTATATATGCTGCTGTAATTTAGATTTTGATGAGGGCTACTAGGTGGACAAAATAAGTTGAAAGAACAAATGTTGAGAAATAATTCGTTTGTAGACACCCATGTTGCTTAGTACAATGTTAATAGAGAGTAAAAAAAATGGAAAATTTTCTTTGTAGTCCATGCATTTACGTAAGACTAATAGGATAAAAATTAAAATGGTTCTAAAATATTTAGTTTCAAGTACAAAATATTATGTACATATAATTATACTAATATGTATACCTAATTATATATAAATGTACATGTAATATTCTCTATATGTACATATATACTGGAGTACTAAAAAAATAGACTAAATACCTAATAAATTATTTAACTTTAATTACTTTGACCTAAATAGAACACCAACTATTTTTTCCATACAAAAATTGCATGGTATTCTACGTTTCTTATTTAGCGTGCTTAGAATGGGCTAAAATCTCTTTGGAAGAATATTCATTTTATAAGAGACGTGATATGTTGACGTTTCTATCTTTTTTACCCATTGCCAGTTTACCACCACACCAGGCCGCCTCTATTTTTGTCAAATTTTTTTTTCTTGCCCTGCCTTCCTACCTTATCCATTGCTCTTTAATCACCATGATCCATAATAGTTATCCAAAAAGACCTTGATCCATAATAATCTATTTTAAAATAAGATATCATTCCTCCCTCGTAGCTCTTCTTAACTTGATTTCTCTATAACAGCTTCCCTCCCTTTTTCTAAACAAAATAATCAACTCTCCCATATCATCAACTTTTTTAGATATGATTATTGTTTATCATAACGGCATCAAATGTTTTGTCTAAAAAAAGTGATAATGAATGTAATTAAAAAGCAATCTCATATGTCGTGTTTTTAATATTCTCTAACAATGTTCGAGGAACAGGGATCCAAGCAAATATCCTCTCTTAATTGTAAAGTGACTAAGGTCGTAGATAAACGGAGTTAAACTGAACATCCATGGGTTCGAGTTCAGCTCGTATAATAAATAAATCTAGAATAAGATACAAGTTCGACTTATTTAACTAAGTGAATAAACAAAACTAAGCTTACGAACTAAAGTTATAAAATAAACCGAACCTCAGTTTTTTAGACTCAACTTATCTAACTAAATAAAAGAGTCATAGTGAGTTTTTAACAAATTGAACAAAGTCGAATACTAAACTGACTCAGTTCATTCATTGCTCTAATAGTGACTACCGACTATGATATCAATACAAATATTACATCTCTTAGATCAATGTATCTAACTAAAAGCTTAAGCTAAATTTAAGTACATAGAATTTGATCCGATTTACATCTCAAATTTTACTTCATTATTGCTTTACTTTATGAAAGGGCATCCCCCGAGTTTTTTGACAAAAGAAGAAAAGTGCCAATAGAGATAAAAACAAGTTGGGAATATATCATGTCCATCTCACATAACAATTATTTTTTGTGTATTTTTGTTGGGTGGCCCTAAGTTGAAGTCCTCGCACATATTTATTCTCACTTTCTTAGGGGAGATGATGGGAGTGAAGTTCATCCAAATGTTGAGTCGAATTGTCTTTATCCTTCAAATAAGGCTTATCACGTGCAAGTATCTTTTTTGTTTATTTATTGTGATTGTGATTGAGATTGAGATTGCGCCAACACAATTCCCTTCAGCTTCAGCGACCAAAAAATATATATTAAAAATAGGTTAATTTACGCCGGTTGTTATTTAATTTTATATTTATCATATGACATTTAATGAGCCAGAGGCTTTAACAATCGAACTCTTGACCGTATTCGATTTCTATGTACTTAATTTTGCATTAGCTTTCAGTAATAAACACAGTATGCTAAAATGGGCTAGCTAGGGGACCGGTCCCTATATGCCAAATTGATTTAAGCACTGATTTGTATTTATTCATTTATTTATATTATTTATTGCACTCTAATCATAATAGTTCAGTTATGATCAATAATCAACGGCCTAAGTGTTTATTCAACTATATAGATTGACCGGCGTATTGAGTTTTGACCGTTTGAGTGATGAAGGTATGTATATCGTGACTGTTTAGGCTACATTTGATAAATTATATAATGAATGAGGATAAAATAAGATGGCATATTGATATTTCTAGAAAAGCATTTCAACTTTTTTGTTAAATAAAAAAAATCATAAGAGCTATTAGTTTATATTGTAAAAATTTTGTAAAGATAGTTGAAAATTTATATAAAGTAACAAACGACATATGCTGATTTTTTTAAAAAGTGATAGAATTATCATGCAACGGTATAACCAAGCTTTTTTTCCTTGTCTTAATTTTAGAACATATTAGATAAAATAAGATTAGAAAATACTAATAATTACTAGTGTAATAATAATAATATTAATAATTGAAATACTAAAAACAAATATTATAACTTTTGTCATAAAAAGTATCATTAGAATTATATATATATATATATATATAAAGTATCATTAGAGAGAGAGAGAATTTCCATCATTTTTCTTATAATAATAATAATAATAATAATAATAATAATAATAATTGTATGTATAATTGTAATAATTATTATGATAAGTATTATTAGCATAAATATAACAATAACAACAATAATAGTTATACATATAAATATATTATTATTTGTATAAAAATAATATTGATATTAATTTTACTATTATCATGAACTAAAGTTATAATTATAATGTTAATAATATTCGTATTGCATAAATATAATACTTATCATAATTGCAATTACAATTACAAACTATCCTTAAGCTCTCCTTTAGATGTCCCAATGTAAATATTGCTAACCAAACTTTTAAATGAGCCTTATAATAAAAATTAATGTACGCTTGGTAAGTCAATTATCTAGTTTTTAGTTACTTTTAGTTTATGAACTTGGCCAAGACAAAGAAACATTCTTGTTTGTGATAAGAAGGAAATTCTGTGGAAGAAAACTTTAAGGTTTTTTTTTTATATAAGAACTCTCTCTCTCTATCTATATATCTATCTATCTATCTATATATATATATATATATTAAAATAGGTATCTTTTAGTGACAATTTAATTTTGTTAATAATTAAATAGTTAATCTTCTAGCATATTTATAAATAAATAAGCTATTTCATAATTAACTTTATCACTATTTTTAACCTTCAACTAATTTTAGACAATAAAATCAAATTAAAAATCTTATGAGTACCCATAACTTTACTCAAATTAGAAATAAAATGCACATTTAATGTTGCAAAATAACTTATATGTTTTATGATTAATGCATTAGATATACAATTTTGGGGAAAGAAATAGGATGAATTTCACTTAGTACCATGACCATTGACCTAATTCTACTTATGTACCACGTGTTCAAACAATTCGATTTAGGTACCATACATTTTAATTTTTTATTTCACTTTAACATCATATTATTTTTATTATTGGCTTTATAGTTTTTTAAATTGGATATTTTTCAAATATGAATTGGAAAAAAATAGTACATTTTACACATTTGGCATTTTCAAGATTTTTTTAAAAAGAGACAAGATGGACATGCTAAAAAATTCAACAAAAACGTACATAAAACTCTAATATTTTAGAATATTCAAATATTTAGGATTTTTAAATATATATTTAATAATAGAAAATTTATTATTTCACTAATATGAAAATAAAAGGATTAATAAGATGATATTAAATTAAAATAAAAAATTAAAATAGATGATACTTAAACAAGATTTTTTAAAGGATATGGTATTTAAGTGGGATTATACCAAATATTATAATACTTAAGTGAAGTTATCCAAAATGAAAAACAAATGAACTAAGCCGCTAGATTAATGATGGCAATGAGTCAAGCTTGGGTCGAGTCTAACCAGATCTGAACTCGAATCCGTTTAGATTACCTAGACCTAGACTAGATTCATATCAGCTGGATCTCAAAAGTTCAGACACAAACCCAAATTCACTGGATCTAATTGATAAATAGGTCCTAAATGGGTCATAAATTGATCCGGCTATTTTTTTTAAAAATAAATAATAATCTATCTAAATACAAACACATTTATATTTTATATAACTTCATATGTATTTTTTGTTAAAAAATCATCTAAGTGAAAAAACTACTACAAGTGCAATCTTCTACAATGATTTTTGTTGTCACTAAAGACGTAAAATGTTGTTGTAGAATGACTATTATGAAAGTGGAAAATCATTGTTATGTCATCATAATTGCTTCGTAGTAAAAAATACCATTATATTATGACAACGGCAGTCGTTGTTGAGAACAATACCTATTGCAACGACTATGTCATTACTATATTACTACTATGATGGCCAAATTTTATTTTTTTTAGAAAATTAAAATTATCTATTACGATGACCAATGGGTCTATAACAGCAATACCATCATCACTGTATGTCCAATTTTTAAAATTTTTTATTAGCCTGCAGCAATGACTAATGGATAGGGTTGTGCAGAAAAATTGGGATCCGAAAAACCGATACGGTATCTAAAAAAATTGATCCAAAATTTTCGATATCTAATCCGGTTTTTGAAAAGCGGAGCAGATATCTGATCCGATTTTTTAGTGGATAATCCAATCCGTAAAAAATATCCGGTTTTAAGAATAAGCTAGTTATATTTAGGCATAATTTAATTTATAATCTGATTTTTTTTCTTTCAATCTTCAAGTTTGGATCATTTTTTTTACTATAGTACATAAGTCCAAAAATAATTTACTAAACTAAAGTCAAAAATAAACATTCACACTCTACAAACAGTCAAATAGGTCATGGCGTACACACACGCAAGCACCCAGACCAGGAAAAAAAACTCCTAAATTTTTTTAGCCTCTTAACTTAGGTCGATCCACGGTTCTAGAGCGTCATTGTTCACAAATCTTGATCGCTAATTTTTGTAGATATGATTAATCATGTATTTTATCTTTTTGTATGCAAGTTGAATAATTAAACAAATGTCTATGTAGAAATTTTTTTTAGTTATAGATTATATATATAAATTTAATAATCGAATATTTTTTTCAATAATCGGATATATCTGAAATCCGATCCGATATTTCGGATATCCGGTGTATTCAGATGCGGATTTGGATATGAGATATCAAATATCCGGTCGGATCGGATATCCGAAAAAAATATCCGTTCGGATACGGATATCCGACAATGCACACCCCTACTAATGGATCTACAACAGTGATACCATCGTCGTTGTATGCTACATTTTTGAAGAATGTTATCAGACTACAAAGATGACTAATGGGTCTACAATAGCGACTCCATCATTGTTGTATACTCATTTTTTAAAAAAATTTATCAACCTACAGTGATGACTGTTGGATCTACAACCACAACCCTCGTCGTCGCTGTATACCCATTTTTTGAAAAATTTATCCTAAATTTAGTTTTTTCTTTCAAAATTTTATCAGCCTACAATGACACTTATAAATTTTAGTTTTTTTCAAAATTTTTATTATGACCCATAGAATTTAAATATATTTTATTTTACAAATTAATATTAATAAGTAATTAATAATATTAAAACAAAATAAAATTTGAAATACAACTACTGTTCATAATTTGAAATTGTTATTACAATTTTGTTATCTAGAATAAACAATTAGATCCTATTCATTTTCCTCATCCTCATCCTCCTCTTCTTCCCCCTACCTCCTACCCTGGCTCCATAAGTCTATGTTTAAGGTATTTTATTATAATAGTTTGCATCTTGATAGTTTCTTTTTGGCGCCTTATTATTTTGTTGTGTTTTTGAACAATCTTACTTAGCTTCCCAAAAGAAGAAGAGCTAGTGCTAGTACTAGCAGAATGTGTTGATGCTGGTGTTGGTGGAGCTGTAGACAATGTTGACGAAGAGCCCTTCAATAATCTACCAATAGATCTCTTATGGCCACGGCATTTTTTAAGAATGTCACATACAATGGTTGCCTTATCAATTTGTATCAGTTCGTTAGACCCACATTCACTTCCAAGTGATTGGACTTGAGCCTCTTCCATCATCCTTTGTAGTGTCTCCACCATTTGATGCTATAAGAAAAGTTAAAATTAAGAATAAATAGCTTATAAACAACATATTATTAGATTAGTTCCTTTAGAGAATTATAAACTTACATATTTTATCTCAACATCCTTGCTCACCTATTTTTCGTCCCTATAGTGCACCTGTATGAAATTCTCAACCTCACCTAGCTTGTGTTAGGGTTAGCCTATAGTTATAATAAAAATAAATAAAACATTATGATTAACATTATATATAATGAATGAAATTATAAAGTGGGTATACAATACCATCTTGTAGTGAAATTGAGAAATCGATGATGAGCCATGGAGGCTAGAATATTGTTGCTTGCTCCTGTTTTCTTCATTTTCTTCTAACTTTACCTGCAAATCAATAAATATTAACACTTAACCAATATCAATACATATCAAGTTTATCTATATATAATAGGAGTATTCTAAAACTAATGAAGCTTGTTCTAATTTTTATCGTCCAAGTCATTCAGTTTCTTACTAGGATTTTTTTTTGCCTAAGTCTTGAGCTCACTTTTTATGCTATGATAGTTGTCACAGAGCGATATACAAACAACCTCCCACACTATAGGCTAGTGTGGTTTATCCTTCCACTCATCCAAATCAAAATATTTCTACAAAAAAAATAAAAATACACATTAGTAAACAAAGAACCAAAAATAGTATAAATTAAAAGATGGTTGTGATTAAATATTACCTCTATCTAGGGGACAATCTTATCTCTCTCCTCCTTTGGAACATTATCCAAATCGTCATAGTACATAGGGATCATGTTCCCAATCTCATTACCCATATGCCTCAAAATAATGTACCATTATGACCAATGGGTCTCTAAGCCCTTTCGAATTCAGACAACCACTAGAGGCAAAATTTCATGTAACCATTTTTCCTAAAATCTTCATGCATATTGGATTTTGAATTAGAGCATTTAGGAAGTGTTGGAGCTGAAACATGCATCACATTAGTTAACTAAATAAATAAAAAAGAATATACTAGAACAAAAAAAAAATCATTACTTGACTTGCATTGAGTTAGAATACTAGAAGGACGTTGGGGGTCATTACCTCCATCCCCACCATGGTACCTTATCGTGACATCGATCATACCTATCAATCTTTAATAGAAAATCGACGAACAATAATAAAAGGAATTTGATAACAGTCATAGAAGTATAAATTCTAATACAGTTAAGATAATTTCATAAAATAGATCCTAATATATAGAACATAAAAATTTTATTTGTCGATAAATTAATCATCACTACAAGTATTGTCATTACAACGTTCATCTTCACTATCCGAGTTAGAAGCATCCTCATCCATATCAACAATATTATATGTTTTACTAGGTATAGACTCATCGTCATAAGCAACATTGGTTTGGACTTCATCACTTCTGACATCATGATGCCAAAAAGTTAAGTTATCAAGGTCATCTACTTCAACTGCCAAAACAAATAGTAGATGAGTCAACCCCGTGTACAAAATTAGTCTGGTCATCATCATTTAGATCCCATAAAGAATGGATTTTTCATGCACCGCTATGGGGTAATTTGTGTGTCATCAAAATTACTATTACTAGCCACATACTGTAATTTCCGCTCGTACTAAAGGGATTGAATCCATCTGATGCCTATCCCAATCTAACATTGCAAGGCTCAACTGCAAAATTCAGATGACTTCCACCAAAATCTTTCCATGCTTGCTCATCAAATATATTTTGTAATATCCCTAGTTCTCTAGAATGCCCATTCACGTGTTATCTCATGTCTTGAGTGTTGTGTTTGCAAGCGTACAATCTTTTCAATCTCGGTGTTAAGGGGGAGCACCGCAACACTTTGTGTGGTACTTTCTTTCCTTTTGTGGCCTCATCTACCCATCAAGAAGTACCACATACCAAACAATTAGTTCTATAACCATTCTCTTTCCAGTACAAGGCATCATCATACTTGCATGTGTGTATCATCTTATAGCCCAATACTAACTTATCCATCATCTTCTTAGCATCGTAATGCAATCCGGGAATATTTTTACCATGTGGACGTGCTTCTTTCAACAATTTCAAAAGTCATTCAAAATACTTGTTACTTCATTTATTCAACACCTTGTGATTAGGGTTGTAAATGAGATGAGCCAGTTCGGTATTCGACTCGGCTCAGCTCGTTAAAAGCTCGGTTCGGCTCATTCGTTTAGTTAAATAAGCTGAGCCCGAGCTCGAAAAAGCTCGGCTCGGTTCATTTTTTGGCTTTGGCTCGTGAGCTCGACTTGGCTCAGCTCATTAAAAGCTCAGTTTGGCTCGTTCGTTTAGTTAAATGAGCCAAGCCCAAACACCATTTTATGCTATTTTAACTAAACGAACCGAGCCCAATCCTAGGAGTATTTGGCTTGGCTCAGCTCGTTTACAACCCTACTTGTGATGTATCAACTTCACCAAAAAATTTAAGGAAGAAATTTTTTTACATCCTGGATATAACTTTGTCTCCATCTCTTGAAATAATTCCTTGACATATGGATCTCTATTATCCCCCGAGTCATCACCTATTACCTCATTAGCATTCGAGTCATCACCAATAGGCTCGACTCTTTCACAATCTTTAATATATGGATCACCACCTAATAAATAACCCAATACATATGTCATCTCATCTCCGATCTCTTCCTCCACAAGTTCTCTTTCAAGTTTGCCATGAAATTCCCATGTATTATAATTTTCCATGAACCTAAACTACAAAATGTGGGCTTCAACCCTATCTATTATATCCCATTCAAAATTAACACATCTCCTACAAGGACAACACGTGAATCCATTTGATAGTAACTTATCTTTTACCAATCCTATAAATATTTAAAGACCATTCCAAAACTCATTGGATTTTCCATTATGCAACCTTTTCTAGCTCTTATCAATTGGTATTGTATATCTGTGAAAACAATTAATATATGGATCAATTTTATATAATTATTTCATTGGTTTAGTAACCAAGAAGTGTAAGTATTGTAAAATTTTTATGAAATTAAAAGTTTTATGAAATTATTTAAAGCCAATAATATTTTATTATTTTATAGCTTAACAAGATGAAACATGGATTTGCAATACTATATAATTATTATGGACCTTAATACATTAAAGTAGATTCATACATATTGAAATAGAGATACTACAACCTAAAATGCCTCACTAAAATAAAACCCTAGTTCCACCTCAGATGCAATCGATCACCCACTAAGTCCATACTTCTTGTAGAAGCATTTGTTCTCTCACATCTTCAATAGACTCATAATCTTGATCTGGGTAATCAACATATATACTCAGTGGTATCTCGTGCCATACCTCCACTTTTCATCAATTACTATCAACTCCCTTGCAATGTGATTATAATTTCTCATAAAGTGAACACCCTTAATAAACCTAGGGTGTAGAAAATTACTATGGTCAAAACCATCTACATATTTAGCCCTCACCCATAACCAGGGTTGAATCTATGGCAAGGTGTAACACCCCGAGGTGATACGATCATGCGGGGCTACCCTGGAGAGCTTTTGGATTAATTGGTTGGGCCCACATATTAATATAAGTCCTTTCAACGTGTTTTGTCCTCACTCACACACTTCTTAAGAAATTTTTAGATAATTCTGAAACTTTCCAAGAGGATCACCCGTCCTAAAAATTATTCCACGACCAACACACTTAATTATAGAGTTCTGAGGATGGAATTACCAAAATGATGGTATACCATGTTGATATAAGTAGACAGATCAATCATTATAACACTCTACTCATATTAGGGTATTACATTCACCCCCACTCAAAGAATTCAACATCCTTAGTGGGCCTTAACCACTAACTGTCTTAATACAGTTTATCATAAGTATCGTCCCTCTAGATGGCTGATTGGCTCATCCAAGTTTATCTCATGGTCGTAGTTTCGCTGCAATACGATCACGTGCTTAATTATGGAGTTCTTAGAACAGAATCACTAAAAAGATGGCATACCATACTGATATAAATAGCTAGATCAATCCTTATAACACTCTACTCAAATTGGGGTATTACACAAGGTATACAAATTATAATATGATCTAAAATTATATGATCTGGCACACAAACCACTTTCTAACATGTAGCCTGGTTCATTACGTATATCCATCTCATGTGGTACCTAATATTTGTGTCAGGTGACATAAAAAAAGTGGGTTGGAAAACATGTATCGAGTCAGAGAGACATCTTATCACCTATAAAAGGGAGACATATCTAATGAATTAGGGTAATACTAATTATGGCAACATAAATAACCAAGTATTTACATAAGTGTGTATTCCACGATATCATTTTTCAATATCAAATTCTAAAGTTTTCATATTATTCAAAATGTGGGACCTAGACGTCATAAACGACTTTCTTCATCACGAAACAATGTTAGAGCTCTACATACGGATAACATCATCATTTCATGTTATATATGGCATCCTTACTAAATGATATTGCATCGTGTTATTCTGTTAGTCTACTAGTTATATGTTATATAAAAAATAACAAAATATGAAACTTATCAACCCAAGTGGACTAGTGGTCCCTAGTGTCCTATCTGTCGTGGGATTCGATGCTAGGGTGTCTTGTGTCTTCCCCGCATCTTTTCTTCCCTACTTTCTATTATGACATACTTATTTTTTATTATTAGAATTTAAGTTTGTATATTTATGAGAATTGGATTTATATATTAATTTTTTATGTTTAAATTTATCAAGGTATATATTCTTTAGAGTTTAGGAGTTATTCTATTTATTTTAGGTTTTTTAAATTTGATTAGGGTTAAGGGTAGGGTTTATTCCATTTATTTTAGTTTTAGACTTACTTAGGATTTGTGGTTTATTTCATTTATTTTAGGTTTATTTAGGATTAAGGGTTTATTCTATTTATTTTACATATTTTAGATTTATTTAAGAGCCTAGAGTTTAGGATTTTTTTATATGATATGTTTAGAGTTTATGGTTTGTTCTATTTATTTTAGATTTGATATATTAGTTTATGGTGAAGGATTTAGGGCTTATGTAATTTATTTTATGTTTTTTTAGATTTTTTTAATGAGTTAGGGTTTAGAATTTATTCTATTTATTTTAGGTGTTTATATTTGCTAAGGGTTTAGGGTTAATTCCATTTATTTTAGGGGTTTTAGATTTATTTAGGGTTTATTACATTTAATTAAATTTTTTTAAAATTATTTGGGGTTTAGGATGTATTTTTATTTATTTATTTAGGATTTAGGGTTTCTTCTATTTATTTTAGGAGTTTTGAGATTTGTTTAGGGTTTAGGATTTAGGCTCATTCCATTTATTTTTAGTTTTTTTTTAGATTTGTGTAGGGTTTTGGGTTTATTCTATTGAGTTTAGGAGTTTTAGATTTGTTTAGGGTTAAGAGTTTTTTCCATTTATTTTATGTGCTTTTATATTCGTTCATGGTTTAAGGTTTATTCAATTTATTTTAGGTTATCTAGATTTGTTTAGGGTTCATGGTTTATTCCATTTATTTTAGATTTTTATATTTGTTTAGAGTTTAAGGTTTAGCATTTATTCCATTTATTTTGGGGGTTTTAGAATTTTTTAAGATGTAGGGTTTAGGGCTTATTCCAATTATTTTAGTTTATTAGATTTTTTTTAGGGTTTAGAATTTATTCCAATCATTTAAATTTTTTTATTTGTTTAGAATTTTGGGTTTATAATTTTATATTTTATTCTATTCATTTTAATATTTTTTTTTAGGATTTGGCTTCTAAAATTTATTCCACTTATCCTTTAAGAGTACGTCCAAACAAACACCTTTTTGAGGAAAAAAAATAAATTTAAGCTAATACAAATAACCAAATTAAAATTTGCTAGAAACGTAGTAAATTACAGGTCATAAAAAAAAAGGCATATGCCACTAACAACTTCATACACATACCTAAGTCATTTTATTTTTAGAAATGTAGTCTTTCTCGTGGATTTCTTCTAATAAATTTGAAAGATGACATAGCCAATAACAAGTGAATTGTGCACATTGAGAAGATAAATGTATTGTAAATTATGCAATTACCATTAATAATACTTAGGTAGAACACTTTCTTTTCATAATTTATTTTAGATCTCGATCTTTGCTTAAATAATCTAACCGCTAAAAATTGTTCCTATATTTGTACTATAAGTATGTAGAAGTTTGGAATTTTATTTGATAACACTCAATCTGAGTACAGAGGATATTTGCTAAGGGTGGATTTGCCTCTCCAAATGCCGACCCCTAACAATGAAGTCCTAAGGCCCCTTATAAAGAAGAGGGGGTCGGACTAAACAAAGTTTGAAAAGTGGATTCGGGAATCCACCGAAAGTACACAGTAAAAAGTGTTCTGTCTACAGTAAAGTGTACCCTAAGGTTTGGATAGTAAAAGGTAAAAAGTACAAACAGTAAAAGTAGCCGACAGAAAATACAACAGTAATCTGCGTGAATAACTTTTGCCGCTGATTCCTTTGTCGTCTTCCCTTTTGCTTTTGCGGTTGCTTTTACTCGTGCTTTTACCTTGGTAAAAATGTCAATCGCCGAAAGTAGCCGAAAGTAGATTCCTTCTTCTTTTGAGGACGGCACTTTTGACTCTGACATTAGCTTTTGGTTGGCAGGAATATTCTTTGTCTGCCACAATCTTTTGACGCACGTGGATGCGTAGCCCTCCACCGAGAATACGCGTATTTGTTCTGTTTACTGGATAGGAGGTAGTATCCCGTAACAGTCATCTTCATTCTCATCGCCATAGTCGATCTCTGGAGAGATGGATGAGGATGTAGAATCTTCCCTTTTGCTTTGAGAGAATACTTCACCCAGAATGGCTAAGTATTCACCTTCGGTTTTGGCGGCTGCAAGTTTTGCGGCCGTTATGGATTTTTGAGCCAGAAACTTCGAGTCATCCGATCTGGCTAGGACCTTGTTTGTTACAGAAGAGGCCGGCTGAGTATTGATGAGTTTGCGGACGGCCTGTTCCGAGACCTTTTCGAACGTTTGATACTTTGACCACCATTTGACTTTGAATCGGCGGACCAAAGTTAAAACTCCTTCTATCTCATGGATCTCCGTTGTCCAGGCGAATACCCATGGGCAGAACAGTTTGGAACAAAAGGCAAAGATAGGGGGCAACACCCTATCATCTTCTGTGGGTTTGTAAAGAGTTTTGAACAGGTCGAGAGGTTTTGAAACCTGTTCCGGTAGGATGTCTGGGATGGCGCCGAAGTCTTTCCACCATCGGATAAACCAGACAGGGTAATGGGTTTGGTTAAAATTTTTGAAAAACAATAACCAGGAATGCGACTTTTTGGAATTTTCCGTAAAGAAAGTGTTCCACCAAGCCTGCTGATAGTCCCAGTAGTTGAAATTCAGTTTGGAGTTTGGGCTGAATTTGTACGAATCCGGGAGCCTTCGAGGTAGTTCGAGGCTTTGACCCTAGTCCGCGGGAAGGATAACCCTGTGTAGTTGACAGGTTGAGTAGGCAGCTTCATTTTTGGTTTGGGGTAGTTTGAATGTTCTGAATGAAGCTGAACCGGTGTACTCTAAAATTGACTTATAGTACGCATGGGGTGCAGTCACGTCCCATGGTTTGAAATCCCAACCAGAAAACATTTTCCGAAGGGCGACGAAGGGATCCTGGTAGTGAAATCCATCTTCGAGGTTTGAAATTATTTGAAAGTGTGGTTTTGTGAAATACTCAGCTTTTTTCTCGAAAGCTGGTTTTACTTCCAAAACGTTTTCAAGTCTTGAAATCCTGGATCTCAAGGCCGGAAAGTTTGAAATCGATTTGTCAGAAGAGATTTTTGAAATCGATTTTGAAGGAGTCATAGGAATTAAAAGACCTCCTTCTGTTTTGTAAACAGGGTTTGCAGAACTCATACCTTTGCGTTCAGGTTGCGAACTCTGAACTTGTTCTGAAAGATTTTGGAGTGCTTTAACCATTTGAGGTGAGTGGGAAAGTGTTTCCACCCATTTGAGCACGTCTGGATTTGGTGTTGTCGAAGTCGAGGCTTCTTTGTTTGAGGAAGCGGCTGCTGCTGCTTCATCTTCCATGGTAGCTTCATACCAGGATTTGATTGGCTTTGCAGCCAATATCTCTTGAACCTTCTCCTTCTGTTTTTCTTTTCGTCGAGGAGGCATGGTTAGTTTGAGAGCGTCCTTGAAGAAATTCACGCGTGAGGAAGTCTGGCAATGAATTGTCTTCACCTTTTATATATTCGATGTCGAAGTCGAACACCGAAAGTAGGGCTTGCCATCTGGCAAAGATTTGTTTGCTTGCGACGTTCTGTACGTCCTTCTTCAGTATCTGTTTGGCTGATTTGCAGTCGACTCGTAACAGGAATTTTTGGTTTAATAAGTAGGACTGGAATTTTGTAATGGATTGGACGATCGCGAATATTTCTTTTTTGACCGTCGAATAATTTTGCTGTGTTTGGGTCCAATGTCCGGATGTAAATTGGATCACTGTTTCATTTTGGGTTTTGGCTTTGATATGGGCCAGATACTGTTCAAGGGTCTGGGCCTGACACTGTTTGAGGATACCTCCGTAACCAATTTCAGAGGCGTCTGTCTCGACAATTTTGAATAAGTTTGGGTTGGCCAAGGTCAGACACGGAATGGACTGGACTTGGGCCTTGATGTGTTTGACGACGTTGGTATGGGCTTTAGACCAGGGTTTTGGGTTTTTCTTAAGCCTGTCGTATAATGGTTTTGCAATCTGGTTAAGATTGGGGCAGAAGTCTAGAACATAGTTCAGGCTTCCTAAGAACCTTTGTAATTGGGTTTTGTCTAGGATTTGGTCTGGAAATTTAGACACAAATTCTATGGATCTCTCGATGGGCCTTATGCTACCCGACTCGATGTAATGACCTAAGAATCTGATCCTAGTTTGGGCCAAATCTATTTTGGGCTTAGATACTACAAGTCCATTACGCCTAGCGACACTAAGGAAAATCCTAAGATGTCGAAAATGCTGATCAAGACTGTTGGAGTATACTAAGACGTCATCAATATATACTAGACAAAAATTTGAATAAGGATTAAAAATGTCGTTCATTATTCTTTGAAATTCTGACGGAGCATTTTTTAATCCGAAAGGCATCACGTTCCATTCAAATTGTCCAAAGGGGACCGTGAATGCGGTTTTGTATCTGTCTTTGGGGTTAATTTGTATTTGCCAAAAACCAGATTTTAAGTCGAATTTTGAAAAGATAAGCGCTGAAAACAATCTTTGAAGCAAATCTTTTTTGTTTGGGATTGGATATCTAATCCATTTGAGAGCGTTGTTTAGGGGTTTGTAATTTATTACTAACCTAGGTGTTCCACGCTCTATTTCGGAATTTTTGTTAACATAGAATGCCGCACAGGACCAAGGTGACCTAGATTTTTGAATTAAACCTTTTGTTTCTAAGTCTTTGATTTCCTGTTTGCAAAATTCTATTAGTTCCGAATTCATTTGTATGGGTCTAGCCTTTGTCGGTATGTTCCTTTCGTCAAATTTGTCTTCATACGGAAGATCGACCATGTGCTGTTTTCTAGACCAGAATGCGTTTGGGAGATCAGAGCAGATCTCTTTTTCGATTTGATTCCTTAGTTGGTCAATTTTGTCTTTTACCGATTTTGTTTGTAGCTGTCGTTGGATTCGGTGTAAAATGACATTTTGTTTTAGGAAATCTAAATCATTTTGTTTGCCTTTAATCAGAAGATTAATTTGATCTTCGTATATTAGGTTTGCATTTAATAAATTTAGGTTTCTCGTCCTAGGGATTTCTAAAAAGGATAAATTATTCTTTTTTCCCTTTGTTTTGAATGAAATTCCGGACAAACCTACTTTGTAAGGGGTTATCAAATTAATGAAGGGAGTACCTAAGATAACTGATTGACTAATATCGGGGGTTATCAAATAGGTGGTTTTGATTTGTAAATTATTACAAATTAAATCCGCTTCACATTTGTATTTGATTTTTAACCTGGAGCTGTTGGCTGCAGATAATTTTTCGTTTGATTTTGAGAGGTACTTTTTTGGAATAATTCCCTCTTTTATACAGTTTAAGTCAGCACCGGTATCAAATAGTGCGACTGTGTTTATTTGGAAACCATCTTCTAACCTAAGGGTTATGCTGATGATATATTTGCGGGAGGTTATTTCTTTTAAAACATTAAGAAATTCTGCTGGAATTAATTCGTTTGAATCTTCAACAGTGTTTCGTTCATCTTCGCTAGTTTCAGATGAAGAGTTGGAGATTTGTTTGGACAATATTGTTTGTATGGTTTGCATGTCAGATTCTTGTTTTGATTTTAACTCTTTTAATTCTTTCTTGACTTCTTTAATTTCTTTTTGAAGTTCAGAAGTAGTCGGAGTTAAATCTTTTGATTTTTTCTGTTTGTTAAGAATTTTGGTTAAGTCATATGCATTTGCCGGTTTTGAAGGAATGTTTTGAATTAACGGTTTTGGTGGTTCATCCTTTTCAATTGATTCCATTAATTTTTCCAAGTATTCTGCTTGTTTTAATGGATCTGGAATTAGGTGAACTATGTCTAAAACCATTTTTTGTTGTTTGGTCAAAACATTCATTTGATTTTCTACAGGTTCTTCTTCCGGGTCAGAAGAACTGCTAGAAGAGGAAGATGACTCTGTTTGGATTTCATCTAACTCTGGGTTTTCGTTATCATCCTCAGAAGATACTAGGAGGTTTTGAATTTTTTCCCTAGTTTCATCATCTAAGTCTAATTCACGAATTTGTTTGTTTATTTTGCAGAATTGTTGTGTGTGTCCCATTTTACCGCATTTGTAGCACCTATAGTTTCTATATCTTTTTCCCCAATTCGGGTCCTTTGAAGATGAAACTGTAGTTTTGCTATTTTTAGGTTTTGATTTCTGGTAATAGGGTATTTGCTTTTGATTCTGCGGAGCAGGTAAATATTTTTGTTTTGTTCTTTTGTGGTGACTAGGTCTACAATTCCCCGAACATTGTTTGTTTGTTATTCCCGCAATGTCGAATTGTTTACAGAAAGATCCTAGTTCCTGTTTGGTTTGACTCATTTCTCGTTTGAGTTGACTTTGGAATTTTAAGTCTTGACAAATTTTTAAGGCTTCCTTTTGTGTCAAGCTTATTAATTCTCCATAGGTGAATTTGTTGTAAGGAATTTGATTGTTATGAGTTTCTTTGATTTTGTTCCTTACTTTTCCTCCTAACACGGGCGGTAATCCATCTAAAAACTTTTCTTTCCAGAATGGCTGGTTTGAATCTTCCCTAAGCATAACTCTAGTCAGGAAAGTATTTTTGTACCACTGGAAGTCATTAAGTCTTTTGCACCTAAGGTTGGATAATAATTCTCCATTTTTATCCTTAAGGTGAGATGGGTCTCCTACGAAGTGTAAGGATATGGCCAGGATAAGGGATGCTACAGCATCAGATATGGGTTCTCCATTATCTAAGATGATTTCGTCGTTTTCATCTACCTTAATGGCATCTAAAATATCTATTTGTTCGTTTGAAGTCAAATGAAAATCCCACCAACCTTTTAACTGTCCTGAGAACCCTGCTATGAGGATTTCTGCTATGGTTTTATCGGTTGTGTTCATTTGGGCTTTATACGTGTTTGCTGCCATAGTCATTTGCTGCAGAAGGCCTAAGGTTTGATATTCGGATAGTCCATCTATGTTCCACTCGTACAGGGCATTGGCCTTATAACTGGGTTGGACTAGTTTGTTGGGCCTTACTTCTAGACTAAGGTCTGGAGCAGTTTGTCTAGGTACTATTTGCCTAGATGATGATGGTATATCTAAACGGGCTACTACAGGAGTTTTGGGTTCTTGGGCCTCATCACTCTCTGTCTGTTCCGTTTGGTTTACCGTATTAATTTGGGTTGTTTGGTCAGGTGTGTCAGGAACCTGATTTTGGTTTTGACTAGACGAACTCGAGGTGGCAATTAAGTTTAATTTTTGTTTAATTGCGGTTATGAATTCATCCTTTTGAGTTTGAACTTCATTACGACTGGATTTTGATAATTCATAAGGCTTGAATACAGGCATCTTTTTTGGTTCAGATGTTTTATTTTCTGAAACTGTTTGTATTGCCGGTAAAATTGTCTTTTGAATTTGTTTGTCCAGTTTCGTTAATTGGGTACCAATAGTGTTTAGATGAATATTAGCAAAATTATTTTGCAACACAATGTTTTTGGTGTTTTCTAATTCATCGCCTTTTGGTATCCTAAGTGGTTTGAGTTCTACAGTGTTTTCTCCTGCAGATATTTGGATGTTTTGCAGAGGCGGGTGTTCTGTTTCTACAGTTCCTTTCTCTGTTTTCTAGGTTTTGGTTTTAGGTCGGTTAGTTATGGGTTTTGCTGATTTAAAAGGTGAATTTTTTATGTCTTTTAAATCAATTCTGTGGTTTGCCATATGTATTTCTAACCAATCAAAAAACAATATTTTGCACTTGTTTTCAGCGATAAATTTGTAAAATTCTTCTTGGAAATGTTGACTATCTTTTCCGTGTTTTTTGAAGAACCAGTTTCTTTTTGCTGTGTTCTTTTCGGAATAAAAGTCTTTTCTGAAGAATTCCTTATCTATCACAAATTCCTTTTCGAGGACGTTTAATTGATTTTCAGTTATGTCAGAAAGGCCGGAAGAATGCGGAGGTGATTCTATATCATCATCACTAGTTTGTTCCGATTCTTTCTGTTTTTGGTAATTTGCCTTGGGAATTCTAGTTTGGTAGTTTGCACCTGAAATTGAAGTTCTAGGTGTTTGGTCTACAGAATCCCTATTCTTTTGAATTTTTTCTTCCAAATTGATGTTTCTAGGAAGGTTCGAAACGTTTCCTAAACTAATCGTGGAAGAAGTCGAGGTATCATCCCTTACTCTAAGGCTCGGGTTCCTCCTAAAACTAAGTTTGACAGTTCCGTCTTCGAACTGGGTTATTTTGTTGAGATCCGAATTTGGTTTTGGAATCTCAGGTTCTTTGATTTCCTCCTGGGCTGGTTATGCCTTATCTAAGGTCAATTCCTCAGGGAGTTCTATCTCATTCCATTTTATGGTTTTGGGAATGACAGTGTTTGATCTTGTTAAATCTGTTTGCAAGACAAGAGTTTCACCGTTTTCAATTTTTCTAATTGCTTGAGTCCCGAAGGACGTTTTTGCTACCTTATAATGAATCCTATAGATTACAGCTACAGGAACAGATCCAGGCAACATATGATATCCATGCGTTTTGACTTGTAAAGTTAAAGCATGCAAGATATTTGGATCAGTTAATGAAGGTGCGAAATTTGGAAAGCAATTAAAAAATATCGGACCAGAACACAAACTAGACTCTACAGTTCCTATCAAAGAATCTGTAAATTCTATCATCCTAGCGTCTCTGAGAACTGCTAAGATAGATGTGTTTAGGCCTTCCCTTGTTAGGGATTTGAAAAGGATTTAACTATATCCACTTAGGATTAGTCCAAGTAGGATTCAAATCCCTGACAAGGGAAGGCCTAAACACATCTATCTTAGCAGTTCTTAGAGACGCTAGGATGGTAGATTTTACGGATTCTTTGATAGGAACTGTAGAATCTAGTTTGTGTTCTGGTCCGATATTTTTTAATTGCTTTCCAAACTTTGCACCTTCATTGACTGATCCTAATATCCTGCATGCATTAACATTACAAGTCAAAACGCATGGATATCATATGTTGCCTGGATATGTTCCTGTAGCTGTAATCTATAGGATTCATTATAAGGTAGCAAAAACGTCCTTCGGGACTCAAGCAATTAGAAAAATTGAAAACGGTGAAACTCTTGTCTTGCAAACAGATTTAACAAGATCAAACACTGTCATTCCCAAAACCATAAAATGGAATGAGATAGAACTCCCTGAGGAATGGACCTTAGATAAGGCACAACCAGCCCAGGAGGAAATCAAAGAACCTGAGATTCCAAAACCAAATTCGGATCTCAACAAAATAACCCAGTTCGAAGACGGAACTGTCAAACTTAGTTTTAGGAGGAACCCGAGCCTTAGAGTAAGGGATGATACCTCGACTTCTTCCACGATTAGTTTAGGAAACGTTTCGAACCTTCCTAGAAACATCAATTTGGAAGAAAAAATTCAAAAGAATAGGGATTCTGTAGACCAAACACCCAGAACTTCAATTTCAGGTGCAAACTACCAAACTAGAATTCCCAAGGCAAATTACCAAAAACAGAAAGAATCGGAACAAACTAGTGATGATGATATAGAATCACCTCCGCATTCTCCCGGCCTTTCTGACATAACGGAAAACCAATTAAACGTCCTAGAAAAGGAATTTGTGATAGATAAGGAATTCTTCAGAAAAGACTTTTATTCCGAAAAGAACACAGCAAAAAGAAACTGGTTCTTCAAAAAACACGGAAAAGATAGTCAACATTTCCAAGAAGAATTTTACAAATTTATCACTGAAAACAAGTGCAAAATATTGTTTTTTGATTGGTTAGAAATACATATGGCAAACCACAGAATTGATTTAAAAGACATAAAAAATTCACCTTTTAAATCAGCAAAACCCATAACTAACCGACCTAAAACCAAAACCTGGAAAACAGAGAAAGGAACTGTAGAAACAGAACACCCGCCTCTGCAAAACATCCAAATATCTGCAGGAGAAAACACTGTAGAACTCAAACCACTTAGGATACCAAAAGACGATGAATTAGAAAACACCAAAAACATTGTGTTGCAAAATAATTTTGCTAATATTCATCTAAACACTATTGGTACCCAATTAACGAAACTGGACAAACAAATTCAAAAGACAATTTTACCGGCAATACAAACAGTTTCAGAAAATAAAACATCTGAACCAAAAAAGATGCCTGTATTCAAGCCTTATGAATTATCAAAATCCAGTCGTAATGAAGTTCAAACTCAAAAGGATGAATTCATAACCGCAATTAAACAAAAATTAAACTTAATTGCCACCTCGAGTTCGTCTAGTCAAAACCAAAATCAGGTTCCTGACACACCTGACCAAACAGCCCAAATTAATACGGTAAACCAAACGGAACAGACAGAGAGTGATGAGGCCCAAGAACCCAAAACTCCTGTAGTAGCCCGTTTAGATATACCATCATCATCTAGGCAAATAGTACCTAGACAAACTGCTCCAGACCTTAGTCTAGAAGTAAGGCCCAACAAACTAGTCCAACCCAGTTATAAGGCCAATGCCCTGTACGAGTGGAACATAGATGGACTATCCGAATATCAAACCTTAGGCCTTCTGCAGCAAATGACTATGGCAGCAAACACGTATAAAGCCCAAATGAACACAACCGATAAAACCATAGCAGAAATCCTCATAGCAGGGTTCTCAGGACAGTTAAAAGGTTGGTGGGATTTTCATTTGACTTCAAACGAACAAATAGATATTTTAGATGCCATTAAGGTAGATGAAAACGACGAAATCATCTTAGATAATGGAGAACCCATATCTGATGCTGTAGCATCCCTTATCCTGGCCATATCCTTACACTTCGTAGGAGACCCATCTCACCTTAAGGATAAAAATGGAGAATTATTATCCAACCTTAGGTGCAAAAGACTTAATGACTTCCAGTGGTACAAAAATACTTTCCTGACTAGAGTTATGCTTAGGGAAGATTCAAACCAGCCATTCTGGAAAGAAAAGTTTTTAGATGGATTACCGCCCGTGTTAGGAGGAAAAGTAAGGAACAAAATCAAAGAAACTCATAACAATCAAATTCCTTACAACAAATTCACCTATGGAGAATTAATAAGCTTGACACAAAAGGAAGCCTTAAAAATTTGTCAAGACTTAAAATTCCAAAGTCAACTCAAACGAGAAATGAGTCAAACCAAACAGGAACTAGGATCTTTCTGTAAACAATTCGACATTGCGGGAATAACAAACAAACAATGTTCGGGGAATTGTAGACCTAGTCACCACAAAAGAACAAAACAAAAATAGTTACCTGCTCCGCAGAATCAAAAGCAAATACCCTATTACCAGAAATCAAAACCTAAAAATAGCAAAACTACAGTTTCATCTTCAAAGGACCCGAATTGGGGAAAAAGATATAGAAACTATAGGTGCTACAAATGCGGTAAAATGGGACACACACAACAATTCTGCAAAATAAACAAACAAATTCGTGAATTAGACTTAGATGATGAAACTACGGAAAAAATTCAAAACCTCCTAGTATCTTCTGAGGATGATAACGAAAACCCAGATTTAGATGAACTCCAAACAGAGTCATCTTCCTCTTCTAGCAGTTCTTCTGACCCGGAAGAAGAACCTGTAGAAAATCAAATGAATGTTTTGACCAAACAACAAAAAATGGTTTTAGACATAGTTCACCTAATTCCAGATCCATTAAAACAAGCAGAATACTTGGAAAAATTAATGGAATCAATTGAAAAGGATGAACCACCAAAACCGTTAATTCAAAACATTCCTTCAAAACCGGCAAATGCATATGACTTAACCAAAATTCTTAACAAACAGAAAAAATCAAAAGATTTAACTCCGACTACTTCTGAACTTCAAAAAGAAATTAAAGAAGTCAAGAAAGAATTAAAAGAGTTAAAATCAAAACAAGAATCTGACATGCAAACCATACAAACAATATTGTCCAAACAAATCTCCAGCTCTTCATCTGAAACTAGCGAAGATGAACGAAACACTGTAGAAGATTCAAACGAATTAATTCCAGGAGAATTTCTTAATGTTTTAAAAGAAATAACCTCCCGCAAATATATCATCAGCATAACCCTTAGGTTAGAAGATGGTTTCCAAATAAACACAGTCGCACTATTTGATACCGGTGCTGACTTAAACTGTATAAAAGAGGGAATTATTCCATAAAAGTACCTCTCAAAATCAAACGAAAAATTATCTGCAGCCAACAGCTCCAGGTTAAAAATCAAATATAAATGTGAAGCGGATTTAATTTGTAATAATTTACAAATCAAAACGACCTATTTGATAACTCCTGATATTAGTCAATCAGTTATCTTAGGTACTCCCTTCATTAATTTGATAACCCCTTACAAAGTAGGTTTGTCCGGAATTTCATTCAAAACAAAAGGAAAAATGAATAATTTATCCTTTTTAGAAATCCCTAGGACGAGAAACCTAAATTTGTTAAAAGCAAACCTAATATACGAAGATCAAATTAATCTTCTGATTAAAGGCAAACAAAATGATTTAGATTTCCTAAAACAAAATGTCATTTTACACCGAATCTAACGACAGCTACAAACAAAATCTGGTTTTTGGCAAATACGAATTAACCCCAAAGACAGATACAAAACCGCATTCACGGTCCCCTTTGGACAATTTGAATGGAACGTGATGCCTTTCGGATTAAAAAATGCTCCGTCAGAATTTCAAAGAATAATGAACGACATTTTTAATCCTTATTCAAATTTTTGTCTAGTTTATATTGACGATGTCTTAGTATACTCAAACAGTCTGGATCAGCATTTTCGACATCTTAGGATTTTCCTTAGTGTCGCTAGGCGTAATGGACTTGTAGTATCTAAGCCCAAAATAGATTTGGCCCAAACTAGGATCAGATTCTTAGGTCATTACATCGAGTCGGGTAGCATAAGGCCCATCGAGAGATCCATAGAATTTGCATCCAAATTTCCAGACCAAATCCTAGACAAAACCCAATTACAAAGGTTCTTAGGAAGCCTGAACTACGTTTTAGACTTCTGCCCCAATCTTAACCAGATTGCAAAACCATTACACGACAGGCTTAAGAAAAACCCAAAACCTTGGTCTCAAGTCCATACCAATGTCGTCAAACACATCAAGGCCCAAGTCCAGTCCATTCTGTGTCTAACCTTGGCCAATCCAAACCTATTCAAAATTGTTGAAACAGACGCCTCTGAAATTGGTTACGAAGGTATCCTTAAACAGTGTCAGGCCCAGACCCTTGAACAGTATCTGGCCCATATCAAAGCCAAAACCCAAAGTGAAACAGTGATCCAATTTACATCCGGACACTGGACCCAAACGCAACAAAATTATTCGACGGTCAAAAAAGAAATATTCGCGATCGTCCAATCCATTACAAAATTCCAGTCCGACTTATTAAATCAAAAGTTCCTGTTACGAGTCGACTGCAAATCAGCCAAACAGATACTAAAGAAGGACGTACAGAACGTCGCAAGCAAACAAATTTTTGCCAGGTGGCAAGCCCTACTTTCGGTGTTCGACTTCGACATCGAATATATAAAAGGTGAAGACAATTCATTGCCGGACTTCCTCACGCGTGAATTTCTTCAAGGACGCTCTCAAACTAACCAGAAGGAGAAGGTTCAAGAAATATTGGCTGCAAGGCCAATCAAATCATGGTATGAAGCTACCATGGAAGATGAAGCAGCAGCAGCCGCTTCTTCAAACAAAGACGCCTCGGCTTCTTCAACACCAAATCCAGACGTGCTCAAATGGGTGGAAACACTTTCCCACTCACCTCAAATGGTCAAAGCACTCCAAAATCTTTCGGAACAAGTTCAGAGTTCACAACCTGAACGCAAAGGTATGATTTCTGCAAACCCTGTTTACAAAACAGAAGGAAGTCTTTTAATTCCTATGACTCCTTCAAAATCGATTTCAAAAATCTCTTCTGACAAATCGATTTCAAACTTTCCAGCCTTGAGATCTAGGATTTCAAGACTTGAAAACGTTTTGGAAGTAAAACCAGCTTTCGAGAAAAAAGCTGAGTATTTCACAAAACCAAATTTTCAAATAATTTCAAACCTCGAAGATGGATTTCACTATCAGGATCCCTTCGTTGCCCTTCGGAAAATATTTTCTGGTTGGGATTTCAAACCATGGGACGTGACTGCACCCCATGCGTACTATAAGTCAATTTTAGAATACACAGGCTCAGCTTCATTCCGAACCTTCAAACTTCCCCAAACCAAAAATGAAGCTGCCTACTCAACCTGTCAACTACACAGGGTTATCCTTCCCGCGGACTGGGGTCAAAGCCTCGAATTGCCTCGAAGGCTCCCGGATTCGTACAAATTCAGCTCAAACTCCAAACTGAATTTCAATTACTGGGACTACCAACAGGCTTGGTGGAATACTTTCTTCATAGAAAATTCCAGAAAGTCTCATTCCTGGTTATTGTTTTTCAAAAATTTTAGCCAAACCCATTACCCTGTCTGGTTTATCCGATGGTGGAAAGACTTTGGGGCCACCCCAGACATCCTACCGGAACAGGTTTCAAAATCTCTAGACCTGTTCAAAACCCTTTACAAACCCACAAAAGATGATAGGGTGCTGCCCCCTATCTTTGCCTTTTGTTCCAAATTGTTTTGCCCATGGGTGTTCGCCTGGACAACGGAGATCCATGAAATAGAAGGAGTTCCAGCTTTGGTCCGCCGATTCAAAGTCAAATGGTGGTCAAAGTATCAAACGTTCGAGAAAGTCTCAGAACAGGCCGTCCGCAAACTCATCAATACTCAACCGGCCTCTTCCGCAGCAAACAAAGTTCTAGCCAGATCAGAAGACTCAAAGTTTCTGGCTCAAAAATCTATTACGGCCGCTAAACTTGCAGTCGCCAAAACCGAAGACGAATACTTGGCCATTCTAGGTGAAGTATTCTCTCAAAGCAAAAAAGGAGATTCTGCATCCTCATCCATCTCTCCTGAGATTGACTATGGCGATGAGAATGAAGATGACTGTTACGGGATACTACCTCCTATCCGGTAGACAGCACAAATACGAGTATCTACAAAGGAGGACTACGCATCCACATGTGTCAAAAGGATCGTGGCAGACAAAGAATATCCATGCCAACCAAAAGCTAGTGTCAGAGTCAAAAGTGCCGTCCTCAAAAGGAATCTACTTTCGGCTACTTTCGGCGACTGACATTTTTACCAAGGTAAAAGCACGAGTAAAAGCAACCGCAAAAGCAAAAGAGAAGATGACAAAGGAATCTGCGGCAAAAAGCTATTCACGCGGATTACTGTTGAATTTTCTGTCGGCTACTTTTATTGTTTGTACTTTTCACCTTTTACTATTCAAACTTTAGGGTACACTTTTACTGTAGGCAGTACACTTTTTACTGTTTACTTTTTACTGTGTACTTTCGGTGGATTCCTGAATCCACTTTTCAAATTTTGTTTAGTCTGACCCCCTCTTCTATATAAGGGGCTTTAGGACTTCATTGTTAGGGGTCGGCATTTGGAGAGGCAAATCCACCCTTAGCAAATATCCTCTATACTCAGATTGAGTGTTATCAAATAAAATTCCAAACTTCTATCCATTTCTTTCTTATTTACTTTCTTTCTTTTGTTTCCTAACTATCTATCTATCCTCCCTTGTTTTCTGATTCATATTATTCAGGTTGCCCGTCTGCATCCCGAGATCCTTGGCGTATATATATATATATATATATGGGGTCGAATACAAACTCAATCTAAAATACATTCGTAAGAATGGCTACTGGACGTGCGATCAATAAATTACAAATGATGGAGATTATACATTTTAAATGACAAAAGTAAAGGTAATACTGCAAGTAATAATTTGTCAAGATCTAAAATTGTTGTTTGACATGAAGTCATTCAGCATAACCAAAATAATTAAATTCGTGTAAATTATAGTTAATATGCACAACAAAAGGCATGTTTGAAATGAAAAAGAAAAATGAAGAGGTTGTCTCTTGTCCTATGAATCCTGTATTTTTTTTCTCTCAAAAAACCACAGTTTTTCTACTTTGTCGGCATCACATGCTTCATCAGAGAGTTTTGTTGAATGGCAAAGAATTCGTTTAGCTTGGCTAAGTCATTATCTACATATATTCACAGTACTCATTCAATTGCTTGCATCAAATTAATGGTATAAACAATTCTAAAAATATAAATAAAATTAGGCTGCTAATATTGAAGGAATCAAACCTCAATCGATGTTGGCAGTGTCTTTGAAATTCTATGTAGATGTTGCCGGAACTACCGAAGGTGTAGAGTTCAACGAAGATTGAATCCGAAAAAATCATCAACGAAATCAATGAAAATCAAAGTAATTATGTGAGAGATTGAGATGGAGATTAAGAATGGAAGGAGATCGACATTTTTATAGGAAATTCATGATTAAAATGGTGAAAGACGGAGTTGAGGAGGAGTTTGAAGAGAGACACCTAACGTTGGTCATTCATCTATAAGGAAAAAAGGATGAGTTTGTAACTTGTTATGCAAAAAATGTGAGTTTAAAATATATAATCTCCGTCGTTTGATCTCACGGTCAGTAGACGTTCTTACAAATATATTTTAGAATAAGTTTGTATCCGACATATAATTACCACCACCAACATCCATATAATATTTAAAAATAATCACATATATATATATCCATCTTTCAATTACCACCACCAATATATATATATATATATATATCAATCACATATCACAACAAATATATCAATATATAATTACCATTACCAACATCCATATAATATTTAACAATAATATATATATATATATATTAATAATAATTAAAAAAAATTCATACACTACTCCGACGACGTCAATCTCCTACGGCGGCGGCAGACTACTCCCATGACACACAAAAAAAATCAACAATTTAGCAAAAAAATTGTTAGCTTTAATTAATTAATAATAAAAACAAAATAAAGAGTGAAAAATAAAGATTCAGCCAAGAATAGAAGAGGAGAAGGAAGTGCAAGGTGGCGCAAGGCGGCGGAGATGGTGGCTACCATGGAAATCCATAAAACCACAACAAAAAACCAAATTAATAGTAAAAACTAACAATAACACATAAGATTTTGAAAAAAAAAAACTAACAAAAAACATGTATTACTTACCACAATGGCAAGAGAGACGAATGAACTCTACAACTTCGGCGATGAACGAAACCTACAAGACGAACGGTGTAGTTTTTTTTTTTTTTAAATATAACTCACCTCTACTACAACGACTTTCCTCCTTTTAAACAAACGACGACATTTTGGTCTTCTATACTGCAACAACACTTTACTCTATAGCGTCGACTAGTCGTTGTAATATATTTGACCTGAATTTTTCCCGCAACAATTTTCAAGAGGGGGGAAATATTCTGCCCATCCTACAACAATGATCCCCCTATAGTGATGACCCGTTGCTGTTATAGATATTTTTTTCTGCTAGGAAAGGTAGGATTGAAATTATCAACAGATACTACGACGATCTGTTGTCACTATAACTTCTTTTTTCCAAATATTAATTTTCAATATTAATTTTTTAAAATAAATTTAATAGCGAGTCGCCACAATAACCATACAACAATAACCTCCATTGTCATTGTAGCCTCATTTTTTCCGCTCATCAAATCGTCAATTCACCGGCAACCTGTCTTTGCAGTAGACGTGTCTATTGTGACGACGTTGGCCGTCGTAATAGAGTAATATTTTTGTCGTAATAACAAACATTTTAAAATAGTTATTTAAATTTTTTAAATGGTGTTTTAATACTTTTTAAATAGAATATTATACATATTATTTATAAAGTAAATATACAAAAATAAAATTTAAAAAATAAAAAATAAACTCAAATAAAATTACGATAATAATGACAAATATAATATACACACACACACAACATATCTGATGTGTTGGATTTGGGTATGGGTCTGGGAGCCCTAGACCTAAATTTAGATCTATTTAAATACATATGGACCCATGCTCTTTAAATTCAAAAATTATAGGCTCAAACCAAATACATTATTATGGGGTTTGTTGAGTTTGAGTTGAATCTGTGACCTATTTTCATCCGCTATGCCATAAGCAAATTAGCAACGCTCTCATGTCCTCGAGAAACATGCCAACCCGGCAACCCCACACAAAGTTTTCGTATCCATTATTCTTTCTTGGTTGTCAATATTCCATTTCAAATCAATGTCATTGCTCCTAATGAAGTCCCTTACTGCTGGCCCGCATAGAGGGGGCCAACCCAGCAGTTCATATGATAGCATCCATTAGACCCCAATTCCTTAAGATATGTCTCGATCCCTTGCTGAGTACATCTCATCTCCGAACATATATTTTAACGGAGTCATCAAATGCACGCAATGCAAGGGTTTTGCTGATCCAATTAAATCACATTCTCTATGTTTTGTTCTTTTTGTTCCTCCCCCACCCTCCTTTTATTGACTTAATACGTCCATAGCTGGGTACATATATATATAGACGATCATTAATCAGTAGCACATAAAATCGGACACAGACAATGCACATGACATAGTAGAGGATGAAGTTAAAATAAATTTTGACCTTTTCTCTTTCTCAATGTTAGTCCTCCACCCCCCCAACACACCAAATACTTCATTCCATGAACTCGTGAAAATGACAGGACAGCTATACCAATTGATAATTGAAGAGGTATAGGCAATCGATCAAGATTTGCACAATTGTTAGCTATTCCATACCTTAGTATACATCTAGTAAGGTGCACGTGATGATGTAGTGATGTCAACATGGATATGCGGAATATTTGATGTGGCAAAATATGTGTGACTCTCCAAATTTACTACTGATATTTTTGGAAGCTAAACATAAAATTATTAGGGTGTTACTACCATACTTAATACAAATTCAATTCACTGTATAATTTTCATATCAAGTACAAGATAAAAAGTTACAAGCATGATAAAGAAAGAACAAGAGAAATTTCATATAACATAGCTAAGAGTTTGGAAATAGAACTCTAAATAGAACAATAATCAAAATACCACGTAGAAAATTCATTTTTTTCCAATTTAAATTCATTATCGTTGGTATATATATTAAAGGCAAAAAAATTCCGATTATACTTAATCGTCGGTGTTATGTCTAACTTCGAAGAACAAATTGTCGGTATTATACCTTAATATCGACGATAATTTTATTGTCGGTAATAAGCTTATTATTGACCTACTTGTACCGACGATTTAATACCGGCAAATGATCATCGGTAATATGTATTACCGATAAACATGTTCTTAATATTTATGATATAAATGGCTGGTATTGACCTTGTTTCCTATAGCGAATATAGTAAGGGGGAGAGAGAGATTAATACCCTATATGGTTGTTGACAAGGGTAAGGGAGAGAGTGTGAGATCTAATTAGGGAGGTTGCTTGTAAGTTAGAAGGTATTGTGAGTGATTAGAATGAAGTAAGGTATGTAAGAGGGTAGGTAGAAGGTGTAAGAAGTTGATTATGGATAAAAACTTGGTTGAATGAGTAAGGTCAAGTCAAGATCTGATTATGGAAGGGTATGAGATCATAATTTTGAAGTCCACCCATTCAAGAAAGCCAACAACATTTGAAGATTATTTAAGTAAGGTAGAAAATCCAACAAATGGTTAAAAATAGAAAACATAATCAAATAATTATTTCAAAAATTTATGAAAAATTAGTAGAAGAAGTGGAATTAATATAGGAATGCAAGTATATAAAAATACTGGGTATAATAAAAAAAAATTAAACCTCTAGGTGATGGGTTATTTTGCCTATATGTGAGTCAACTGTCGATCGGTTGAAGCTGGGGTTAGGGTTTTGAAGAGTATTAAGCTAAAACAATAAAGGTTTTGGAGGTTAAGATAAGATTATTACTACATGATAAGAGGTTAGGAAAAAATTTAGAGGCAAAAAAACAAGAAATTAGGGTTAAGGAAATTTGGAGTATGATATATATATATACAAGTCCACACTTCACTAGATGAGAAGCACTTCTATTACATGGGAGGCACTTCTACACATAAACAATTACCAACGAATAAAAATCACTTGCTAGCTTAAAATGAACATTATATGCTTCATAATCATAAGCGATAGTTGTTGAATGAAACACGAATAATCACTAAACTAAAGAAGAAATTATGTCACTTAAAATAAAAGTAATCGTTGATCAAAACTTAAATAATCACCGATCCAAATCTAATAAAAAAAAAACTCCAACTGAAACAAAAATAATCAATAACCCAAAAAATAAAAAAGCATCACTTGAAAATTCAATTTATCACCACTTGAAAATCAAATAATATCAAACTAAAAGAAGAAAGGGAAAAAGAAAACCAGTACTCGAAACATAATGAATCATCAACTAATCACCAAGAAAGAAAATAATTACTCGACACTCAACGAATCACAACTTGAGACACAACTGATCGCTTGAATTTAAACATAAATGGTCACCTGATTTGAAACACAAATGATTATCAAAGAAGAAAAGCCATCAGTTAAAATTAAAACAGACATCACCAGTACTAATAATCACCCACGAATTAAACTAGCTAAAATATTAGCAAGGAACTACAATAATGACTGAGCGAATATTGTTGGAGTCATTATTTCTCCATTCCTCATTCGTAATTATTTCTCCTCATTATGATGGCTATATTAGAGTTCAGATCGATGATTATTCTACCCTAACTAGATAATTAAGGCAGACAGAAATATATAAGGCGCGTGACTCAAGTGAGATTCAAGCGTAGAAGTTCTAGCACAGTAGAGACTTGTCTCATCGGATGTAAATTACAATTACGAGTAACCATAGTCGACCCACCGACCGGGACTGCTGCCTGCAAGAAATCAAGAAGATATTTTTTTGTTTTGTTTGGGGGGTTGGGGAAGGTTTGTAGAAGAGGTGGGACCATGTATGCTGGCAAATTAGGAACGTTAGCCAAAGCAGACAAATATGCACCACCACCACACAACTGGCTCGCTCTATATAGATATAAATATATACACATAACATTCAATAGAAATATGTCATCAAAATGAAAAGCAAGCCTTTTTATATGTTTATGAAAAAGCTAGGTATTACTTATCTTAAAAATTAAAATTAAAAAAAAAAAAACCCCCCTTTGTATATGTGTATGAAAAGGTATTCTTCCCCACCACTCTTGCTCAAAGCCCCCATAATCTTAGGCACCAACACATGGTCTGCTGCATATTAAACTACCCTCACCAACTTCTGAATCAAATGCTATATATTTATTACACACATTATTATATATAGCTACTTAAAATGGGTCGACACCCGGCCGGCCCCCATCTAGTCCTCATTTTATACCAATTGAACACTAATCACTTCACGCACACACCACATCCTCTCCCTCTCTCTCTTTCTATGTATGTATGTATGTATGTATTTTGCAACCCATAATAACAGCTACTAAAACAAAAAAAGCCTTCAAAACTCAAACGAATAGCCCCCTCCGCCTCAACTAACCTCCTAGGCAGTTTGTTCGATAATACAAACAATGGCTTCCTCCATTGATAAACACAAGAAAAGCAACAAGGATACTACCAGTAGCAGCATGTACGTCTATAAATTTGGCGGTATAGGAAGCCGGACTCCGGAATATTACGCGTCGGCGGCCGCCGCGGCGAAGAAATCAAAGGGTTGGGGTCATATACTAAGGAGATCATCAAAGAACAGCAAGAAGGATACTCTTCATCATGAAGGGGTTCAAGAGAAAGATATCAAGGAAGTGGTAGTAGAAGCTTCTGGAATTAAGTTGGCTCATGATAGTGGTTTCTTTGACCAAGGGAGGAAATCGTTATCAAGTTTGGACGTCAAATTGGGAAGAAATTACGTTGAAGGTGGAAAATCAGTTTCTCACCAACAAATACCAGGGAAGAATTACAACAACGATAGTAATAATAATAATAATAATAATACGAAGGCGGGTGTTGGAGGGATGAGGAAGAAATCGGTTCATGAGGATGATCATCATCGTCGTCATCATGTACCGGAAAACCATGAAGGAAAGCTGAAACCGTCATCGATTTCTACACATCACGTGGACAGGATTCTGTCGTCGTTGTCGAAATCAAGCGATGATGTATTAGGGAGAAAATATGCGGAAGGTAGGAGATCGGTTTCGCATGTGGAAGACAACAGAGCATATGTGGGTTCGAGATATACGGATGCGGTTGCCGATCGTGATCACGAGGCGTCGAAAGGAGGAAGAAAATCGGTGTCCGGAGTGGAGGGTTTAAAATCGGAGATTGGATTGTTGCAGGTGCGGGTTTTAGTGACCGATATGCCGGCTTTCATGCAAATTCATGCGTTTAGATGTGCCCGCCGGACCTTTGATAGCTTGGAGACTTTCAGTGCTAAACATATGGCTTACAATTTGAAGAAGGTACGTACGTTTGTTTTAAATTAATTAATTCCTTCACAGTCGAAAATAAACACTCATGCACTGTATAGGTGCCTGCTAAAAGTATTTTTAATAAAATATTTATTTTAAATTAAATTAAGATCGAAGATGATTATTTGTCTATTTTTTTATTTTTAAAAAGACTATATAAATATATATAAATTATGGAAATAATTTTTCACTGTTATTATTTCATAGCTAAACGAGCACTACAAAAATCTTATCAATTTAAGTAGCTCTAGTTTGCTGAAAACATAAATTTAGAAAGAAAAGAAAACAATTATTGGAAGTCTTACTCAAATAAATATCTACACAATTTTACCTCATTAGAGCTTTCTTACTCAAAAATTCAACCTTTTTTTTGGGCATTCCCGTCTTCATCCGTGTTGCTAGTAACTTCTTCTTCTTCTTCTTCTTCTTCTTCTTCTTCTTCTTCTTCTTCTTCTTCTTCTTCTTCTTCTTCTTCTTCTTCTTCTTATTATTATTATTATTATTATTATTATTATTATTATTATTATATAGTTTTTTTTTCAAATTCATTAGAGGGTACCGTAGATGTTATTATAATATCAATTCCGTAACAAATAAAGGATCCGAGGTAAAAGACTTGTCGTGTCAAATGCAATAATAGAATGAAATTTTGTTATCCGCTATTGGTCAATCGTATATAATATTTGGGTCGCGGTTAATACATGGTCCCGTAATTTCAATCCAAATGTCATGAAGCAAATAAGAAATAAATGTACATGTCCGGCAACAAATATGTACAATAAAAGCCTTTTTCAAAACACACGTTTTTATTATTATTTATTATTCCTACAAAAATATAGATGTATTTGTAATTTTTATAAATACGTAAACGTTCAGACTTTATTTGTTTAAAAAAAATTAAAACATTAAATTTTATATAATTTTAATTATTTTTATTTATATCTTGATAAAAATAAAATCTAAATATTTATACTTTAATATAAGAAAAAAGTTTAAATTTTTGTTCTTTTAGTTTTTTATTTTTAACACGTTTATGTATTAATGAAATTAAAGTATAAATATTTGTATCCTTATAAAAAAAATTAAAAATACTTATGTATTTATAGAAATAAACATAAAATATGTACTAATTAATATCAGGGTTGTATGGAAACGAGAAAATAGGGATCGAAAAGGAAAATTAAATATGATATATTTTTATATTATAAAATATATTAATATGAATTTTTTTTAAAAAAAATTATGAAAAAAAAAATATATAAATATATTTATTTTGGAAATGAACATTACAAATCAAAATAAAATTTCCGTAAATCGGTGATAGCGCTAGTGCTTTGTTTGACTACCCTACAAACCTTTTCGCCCATGTTCGTACAGTTGCTATCACTGCAGACGGCAGAATAAACTAGTATCTTGTAGATCCCGAGAAGTAGTGCAGCACATGGCACATTCATCTCCATCTCTAAAATTTTAGAGAGAAAAAACAAAATACACAGAGAACAGATCTAATACCTAACCGAATAAGCTATTCAATCTGACCAACAGTACTAGATATCAATTATTGGAAAAAAAAATAAAATATTTAAAGAGTGCCCTAAAATTTTTGGAAAAGAAAAATAAATAAGAAGCCTACCGAAACATGTACATAGGATACCCTTTTTTATTTTATTTTGTAGATCCAAAACAAATTTAATCATGGACCTCAATAATAAAAATTGTAAGTTGGTCGGTTGTCTAGTTTCAGCCCATGAAACATGTATCCATTGGTTGATTAGTTGACTTTAAGATAAAGATCCAGCACCTTATGTGTATATGATAAAAATAATTACTTTTCTTTGTCTCACCTAATTAGGCTAATTATACTAGCTAATTCATTTGGAGCTACTTATCTTCTTTTTTTTATAAAAAAGTTAATAATTATTTTTAAATGTATTTAAACTTTAAAATATCAAAAAATTAAATATGTCTAATACAGGGTATTTGGGCCATATGTCGGAACAGGAATTTGACAAAGTATATGGACCGGCTTGGCATTGCATTGTGGGCTCAAGCTTTGGATCGTTTGTGACCCATTCCACAGGCTGTTTCCTATATTTCTCAATGGAGAAACTGTACATTTTATTATTTAAAACCAAAGTTCAAAAGGCTCTGGAGTGAATATTTTATATATATATATATATATATATACAGGACTGACTATAAATCCTTTTTTTTTTCCTTTCCCTCATATCCAGTTTAGTAATTGGAGAAATTATACATTATATTATCTTTTTTTTTTCTTTTTCTTTTTCTTCTCACGCCCTCCCTGTCCCTTGTTTGTTCTCTACGTTACCGCTTCTCTTTTCCACTACTGTAAATGAGCAAATTTGTATCTGGGCCATGTGGAATCCGATTGAATGCTACATGTGGCTAATTTGAATCTTGCAACCAGGCATTGCATTACATATCCATATGCGTGGCTTCGCTTGGCTGGGCCGCCTCTAACTTTAGGGGCTCGAAGCCACATAACAGTTGGAATCCCATTATTTTTGTGCATATAATAATAAAATACAAAAATAGATATATAATTTTTTTTGTTTGGGCCATGACTCACTAGAGGGAGGTCAAGTTTTTTTTTTTGGATGTTTGTGGGGGGCGGGGGGGGTTGCTGAGGGGTGTTGGTTCACTATAATGGATGCTTCCATACACTTTACTTGAAGCCCATATCAGAAAAGGGGCCCCGAATCTCCTCCCGACTTGTGTGGACCTTTTCCGACTCGGTAGACTGATCGACCCGCGCTTATTTTAATTATAAACATATTGTGGATTTATTTTAATTAAAGAGGCCTATTTCAAACCATGAACTTGTGTGGAAGGGTCCACACGATGAAGCAAAATACTTCGGTCCGCGAGTCTCTTATATTACCCCAAAACATGGATAATATAGAAAATTAGTCTCCACGTATTAGAGCTGCTTTCAAATTGCTCACAAGTCACATCAGCGAATGCCAATAGCCACCCCCATCAATTCTATTTGCATTAAAATGAGTGCTTACATCATTATTTAAAGCATCAAATTTAAGTAGTGGCAATTTTAATTCTTTCTTACAATTATATTACTAATTGAAAAAGATAAAAACTATATTTTAAGTACATGAACGTTTTGGATTTATTAACGTAAAAAAAAACACTTTTTTTTGAATTTATTACAAAAATACAAATGTTTAATATTTGAAAAGAGATCTATATTTTAGCGGCACTTATATCAGAGCTTATTTGTCCCATGTCAAAAAAAACAATGTTTGATATTTGTTCCAACCAAGGCATACATTTGTTTAAACATTTGAATTTTAAGACATTTTTTATAGCGTACTTGTTTGAAACTATTATTTTAGTAAGTTTAATATAATTTATAAAAAAAAAATTATACCTATGCTACCCTTATCTTATTTTTCTAAAATTCCTAACCAAACAACTAATCAATGAAAAAAGGAAAATCAAAGAAAAATAAATAAATCAAGCTTCATAAACTCAAAGTCTCAAATACAAAACAAAGCAAGCTTGCAAAGCCCCAACCAGCATTAATTCACCAACCAACCCTAAATCCCACCATGTACCCTATGGATGAAACACTTAAAGCTTAATAATCTCAACATTACGGGCATGCTATATGTGCTAAGCTAGAGTTCCCTTGGTTCCATGATGAGAATCTTTGGGGGTGGATATATCATTGCATATAATTTTATGAAGTTGATGAAACTCCATCTCAACACAAAGAGAAGTTAGCTTCAATACATCTAGAAGATTGGGCATTACAATGGCACTAAACATACACGAAGACTAGAGACATAACCAAAGAGAGCCAACTGAATTCGGCTCGCCTTGATAAAAGCTCGATTTAGCTCATTTATTTAACTAAACAAGATTAGCCGTTACCATGTTTTAGGCATATTTAGTGAATGAGTTGACCTCGAGTCATATTTTTAAATTTGTTTATTAAACGAGTCGAGTACAAGCCAAGCTCGACCTGACTTGTTTGTTTGTGAGCCAAATCATTTTATAAGTCTATGTGTTTTCTCGGTTATAGGCTCAGGCTTTGGCTATTCTATAAGCTAGTACGTCAGCTCATTTATAGCCTTGTATACCCCTTTATAAAACTCCATGTTTTGGGACATAACATCACTACTAAAAAAAGGTGGCATAGGCACAAAAATGGCCACGATAGACAAAATTTGATGGCTAAAAGTTTTATTCAAAGTATGAGATTGTGGTTTTGGTAAAAACGACCACAAAAATAAAAATTTAGTAGCTATTTTTACTTTTTTGCAATAAAAAAAATATATTCATGACTACTATGCCACTAAAAAAATATCTTTATAATGAAGTGAGCATAATTTGCCAAAGAAAAGTTTTTGTTTTTTTTTGTGACAAATTATCCTGAATTTGTCACATTAAAAAAATTTGTGGCTAACTTATCATGAATAGCCAACAAAAAGTTGCTTAGAAGCTAACTCGCTAAGAATTTACAATGGAAAAATAGTTTAATAGCTAAACTGCCATAAATTTATCACGAAAAAAATACTTTCATGGCTAACTCGCCACAAATTTGCCATATAAATATAGTTTTGTGACTAGCTCACTATAAATTGTCCACATAACGATATTTTTCATGGTTAACTTGCTACAAATTAGTTAAGAAAAGATATTTTTGTTCGCCACAAATTTACAACATAAAGATATTCCCATGGCTAATTTATTATGAAAAGCTATTTTGATGGTCAACTTGTCATGAATTTATTTTAGAAAGATATTTTGTAACTAACTTGCCATGAATTTACTATAAAAAGATATTTTTGTGGCTAACTCGTCATAAATTTGTTACAAAAAAATATTATTGTAGCTAACTTACTACGAATTTGCCACAAAATGACATTTTTATGGCTTACTCATCACGAATTTGCAGTAAAAAAATATTTTTATTCTTGACTCACTTTAGATGTCATAGGAAAAAACTTATGTAGGAAAATACAATATCTTTTGAGCTATAGCTCAAAATGAAAATAAAAATATGATCACATTATGAATTAATTTGACCAAGTTTCATTTAAATGTATAATACATTACACTTTCATCATAGCAATTTAATTATTTTTAACGAATAATAAAATTAACTAATTATTAATTTATATCATAGTTTAAATGTATATAAAAGTTATTGACCAATACATACATACATACATACATTTACATTAAAATAGTTATTAGTTATATTAATAATTAACTAGGTTATTTTAGTTATGCATACATATATACACGAGAAAATGTAACTAGTTATATTAATAATTAACTAGGTTATTTTAATATATATATATATATATATATATATATATATATATATATATATTATAGTTCATTATTAGTACATTTGATATCTTTCATTTTTTTTACTAATTTGAATAAAAAATTAAAATAAAATAGTTATTAGTTTGAGTCCTAAATAAAATGTGTGCATAAATTATGGAATAGAAAATAAAACACACACACACAAACATTCATACCAATATAATATGGTTATACTTACCCCCCAAAAAATCCTATGATTATAAGAAAAAAAAATCTTATTTTAGCTATAGGTCGAATTGGTAAGCATATAGACAAATGTGTGGCCATTTAAAAACTATATATATATATATATATATATATATATATATATATATATATATATGTATGTATGTATGTATGTATATGTATATATGTATGTAATATCTAATATAAATAATGCATAATTGAGATGGATTAAAAATGTTTGATATAACTATTTATATAAACAAAGTGCACATTCATAAAGGAAAGTCAATTGTTGAAGAATTTCATAGTTAAGTATGTTTGGCTTAAAATAGTGATAGGATGAGTGACCTCATGAAAAGTTTATTTAAAAGAGTGTTATAACTACTCAAAATCGATATCAAAATATAATCAACCCACGGTATAAGGACATCATGGTAGTTAATAATAATAGTAATAATAATAAATTATTAATATTAACATCAATATGTACGTTATAGAACTATGAGTTAATAATAATATTATTAATCATAAATTTTTTTATACAAAGTATGATATTATGATTTTGGTAAAAATGGCCACAAAGAAAAAAATTAGTAGATATTTTTACTTTTTTGCAACAAAAAAATATATCCATGACTAATCTGTCGATAAAAAATATTTTTTTAATGAAGTGACTATGAATTAGCCATAAATTATTATTTTTTGTGAGGAAATAATTTTGAATTTGTCACAGTAAAAAGAAATTTATAGATAACTTATCATGAATTACTACGGAAAAGTCCATCTATGGCCAACTCGCTAATAATTTTCCATGGAAAAAGATACTTTCATAGCTAAATTGCCACAAATTTATCACAGAAAAGTACTTTTATAGCTAATTCACCACGAATTTACTATATAAATATATTTTCATGGCTAAATTGCTATAAAATGTCCACAGAACGATATTTTTCGTGGTTAATTTGCCACAAATTAGTCACAAAAATATATTTGCAACGAAATGATATTCCCATAGCTAATTTACTATGAACATGTATTTTCATAGCCAACTTGTCATTTAGAAAGATTTTTATAACTAACTTACCATGAATTTGTTACAAAAAGATATTTTTGTGACGAGCTTGCCATGAATTTATTATAAAATGATATTTTTGTGGCTAACTTACCAAAAATTTACCACAAAATGAATTTTTTTTTTACTTTCTCACCACAAATTTACACCAAAAATACATTTTTCTTGTGCTTGACTCACTTTAGATTTCATAGGGAAAAAATTATGTAGCAACAAACGATATATTCTTAGCGATAACTCAAAATGAAAATAAAAACATGACCATAGTGTGTATTAATTTGACCAATTTTTATTTAAATGTATAATACATTACATTTCATCCTAGCATTTTAATTGTTTTGAATGAATGGTAAAATTAACTAATTATTAATTTGGTTCATAGTTTAAAGTTATATAAAAGTTATTGACCAATATATATATTATAGTACAGTATTAGTGCATTTTCTATCTTTCATTTTTTACTAATTTGAATAAAAAAATAAAATGAAGGAATTATTAGTTTGTGTCATAAATTAAATGTGTATGTAAATTATGGAATAGAAAATAACACACACACAAACATACATATCAATATAACATGGTTATACTTATATGTATCAATATAATATGGTATGGTTATACTTACCCCCCAAAAATTACTATGGTTATAAGAAAAAAATGTGTAATCATATAAATAAATTTGTGGCCAATTAAAAAATGTGTCTCTATGTGTGTGTGTGTGTGTGTGTGTGTGTGTAATACTTACTATAAATAATGTATAATTGAGATGGATTAAAATGTTTGATTCAACTATTTATATAAAAAAAGTGCATATTCATAAAGGAAAGTCAATTGTTGAAGAACTTCGCAGTTAATTGTGTTTTGCTTAAAGTAGTGCTAGGATGGGTGACATCTTGAAATGTTTCTCAAGAAGCATGTCATGACTACTCAAAATCGATATCGAAATTGGGTCGACACATGGTATCAGGATGTGGTTAATAATAATAATAATAATAATATTATTATTATTATTAACATCAATGTATATGCCATAGAACTACGCGTGGTTATCCACACGTGTGTCACATGACTACTCTTGATTATCATTACTTATGCCACATGACTACTTATGACTATTATAACATGCATTATAAGACTATTCATGGCTATCAATATATGGGTTACCAATTACTTGTGCCTAATTTTATCAATTGTGGCTACCAAATTACTTTTTTCATAACTAACATTTTCTTCACGGACTTATAGGCAACGAAAAGTGGCGCCTAAAATTTCCGTGGTAAAATAGCTTAGCCACAGGATTTTTACTTATTAGCCACAAATGTTCTAGTGGCCTATGTGATGATTTGTTATAGTGCGTAACTCTTAGTTAATACTTCAAACCTATTTTTTTTAGGAAAAAAAAAATAAAACATCAAACCATAACTCTCCCTCACTCAACCACTCCCTATCATCCATGTTTGTCACACAAAAACTTGGTCCTCACACACACCTACCTACTTCCCTCCCCATTCACTTTCTCTCTCACTTTTCAAACCATTCATCCTTTAATCAAAGGCTCATCTAGTCATCCTTTGAATCCCATCCTCCACTTTAAGTTTGTGCAATGCAAATTGAGCAACGACCAATTCCATTAGGATTTTCCTCATTGACCATCACCACATTTGATCAAAGTCTCGTCTGGTCATTCCTTTCTTCTAACCTTCTCCACTTCATGTAGTACAAATCAAGTGACAACTAGTACCTGAATCTCTTGGTTCCCAACATTAAAGCTCCTATCATATTTGGTGAAGTATTTTTTTTTACTTTGCTGTAATTTATCTTTAATTTTGTTTAGTATTTGAGTTCCATTTTCCTTATAATCTTTATATTTTAACATAGAGTATGTGATAGCCTAAGTATTTTCGTTTAGGCATTACTTTGATTTTAGTTAAATCTTTTCAGATCCTTACTTTAATTATAGCATGTTTTGTTTTAATTTGATTTGTGTTCGATTTTGCTATGGTTTTCTTTGAATTAGGCACTACAGAATTGGAGGGTTAAGGTTACTAGCTAACATTTACATAAAGATCAGATAAAGGCAAACTAACTAACATTTACAACTTTGTATGTGAATATAGATATTCCTTTTTATATTTAGCTTTATATTATGCATTTCCATCAAAGTCATTATAGTTTGTTTTTTTGAAGTATTAGCATATTCTTAATATAACACCTAGAACATGTATCAAAACTATTAGTTCGGAAGAGTAAGAAAGGCATTAATTTATTATAAAGCATGCAAACTACATTTGGGGTAAGGAATTAATCATCATCATAGTAATAAATAGAAATGGAGAAAAATATCACTTATGTCAGCTTTATAATCTTCTAAAAGACTCAAATTAATGAGTGTGTGTATTAACTTCTAATGAGGTAATTATTTTTTTTATAAAGAAATTAAGTTTTTTTGTAGTGAGTTGTTTATTAAAAGTGTCCTCAATAGATTTTTGAGCTCATTAGTCATATATTAGTGTCTTTTTCTTCCTTTTGATTTCAAATGAAAATAATCTCAACTTAATGAATGTAATTCAATAAGTTTATAGCCTTAACTTTACGTAGTAAATTGTATAGTTAACAAAATAAAGACAAATATGTTCTATGCCCAAGAAAGTATAACAGATGTTTGTTGTTTACACAATCTAAAAGAAAATGGTCTACATGTGTCATCTCCATGTGGGCTTTTAGTCAATTTGAGTGCAGGATATATGCTTCAATCTTTGAAGATCATTGAAGATTTGTAGGTATGTGTACATGGATGGCTACATATGTATTTGATGATTATATGTTGTTTCATGAACTATATATGTGACATTACTGGTCGATTTAAAGATTATTAGCTAATTAAGAACATAATGGAATGTAGTTATTAATAAATTTATAGTTTTAATATATGAAATTGTAAGGGATGGCTGTGAAAAGAAAATTTTAAATAAGTAAATACGTTATTTTGTTTACCATTAATTTTGTTGGAAATGAAAAAAATATTATATAAAATTTGTTTTTTAAATGAGCTATTTGAGCTTGAGTCAAACCTGTTTCTTAAATGAGCTAAATTAACTCAAGTGAAAAAAATTTCTTAAACAAGTTAAATACTCAAATAGGCTTATAACGGAGCCAAATTGAGATTAAGTTTAAACAAGATGATTGCCATGTTTATCTCAAATGATCCTAGATAAGCTAATTGCAAGCCTCATTTGAGCTTAAATTTAAATGAGCTGAGTTGAGTAACTCATGAGCCTGTACAAGCTAAGTTTGAGCTTTGTTTGCTAGGCTTGATTTGAGATCAATCTAAGCTTGAGCCTTAAGAAATTAAATGAGTTGATCTTGAGCCTTGGGTAGCTCATATAGGCTCATTTACAACCCTAACTTGATGAGTACATGTACACGAGACCTATAAGTTTAGGATTGATATCTGAAAGTGTTAAATGAAAGATTTGGTGACAGGTTGTTTGATGATCTCATGGCAAAACTAATGCAACTTAGGTAGAAGTATTAATGAATACTTGGATTCATTTGATTTGCTATTAAATAGATTGGACTTGGAGCTTCCTCATGATTATGCACTTAGTTTTTTCTTAACTAGGCTGAAGGATGATATAGAGTTGCAAGTTTTAATGAACAAACCCATACAGTATCCTAAGCACAACATTTGGCTAAGCTTTAACATGCATTAGGTAGAAAGAATCAACCTAGTAAAAATCATTTAAACAATTTATCTTACCAAGTCCTAAACACCACTTGTTTATCCTTACCTAATTACAAGCAACCAACCTACACCTTTTGGTAACAATAACCTAGCAAACAAACACATCATTGAACCTAAGCCTTGAGAACCCAATAGAATTAATTCTATTGAGATGGAAGATATGAGAGGTAAATGCCAATAAAAAAAGGGAAGACGTAAGAGATGTTAATTGGTGAAAATCCATATGGATCAATGAAAAAAATACAACTTTTCAATATTTAATTGAAACACCACCATCTTTCATGCCTTCTCCTAGGGTTGGTAGTGGTCATGGTCCAAGAACTGAGCCAAGGAAATAAATCCACATGGGGACATCACTTTATACCAAGGACAACTCTCAATGCACAACCAATAGTTAAAAGTGTTTTATAAAGCAAAGAAGTTGTTTAAAGGGTAGATATTATCATTTCTAAGTAGATGATTGATGCTTGTATTCCATTTAGTGTTGCAAAATCTATTATTATTATTATTATTATTATTATTATTATTATTATTATTATTATTATTATTATTATTATTATCACCATCACCACCACCAACACCACCATGACCATGTGATTGATGGTTTGCTCACTTAGGTCTTACCTACAAGGGTCCAACTATTCATGCTCCTTGTGGTTATTTGTTGATAAAAAAAATGTTAAAGAGATAAAGAACTATGTTGAGGGTTTTCATTCAATATGAAAATAAATAGGTTGTACCATTATGGCAAATGGTTGGATAGACTAACATAATCAAACTTTGATGAATTTCTTGGTTGATTGTCCAAAATGGACTATGTTTTTAAAGTTTTTTTATGCCTCTAAAGCTTCCAAAACCATTGAATTGTTACATAAGCTATTTAGAGAGATTATTTTGTATGTTGGTGCTAAAATTTTTGTGTATATGATGATAATATTGTTAATTATGTTGTTGTTGATAGATTGTTAGTACATGAGTTTAAGATACCTCTCTAGTGCTTATTCTTAAGAAAGGGAAATAAATAAACTTGTAGAGAACATGTTGAGTCCTATCGTTTGGAAAGAGTGTATTTTTATTCTATAACTTAACAAAACATCATGTGTGTTCTACTAATGGTGGATAATAAAGATAAATAATATATGGGTTATCTGTATCAAGCCTTTCATAAGGTTAGAGATGATATGGTTGATAGATTTTAGAGGATAAAGAAAAGAGCAAATTATTACCTTAAAATTATTATTTCTCATTGTGATACTCAAATTTCAAAGAATTTACATTTAAATAATTTTTTAATCATCTCTTTCAGTATCCATCTTATATTATAAACCATTAAAACACTATCTCTATAGTAATTGCTGTCCTTGAGAGGTATGTTAATGGAAATTTTCAATTGAGATCAAAATTGATAGGTCAAATGAGTTATTTTAGAAAAGTAGAGGGTAATTTTGGAAGATGGTGTGTCGTGCAATATCACTCTATTATCGCTCTTGGTTTAGCTTTTGAATAATTTTAAATTTTCAATTCTTTATTTCTATTACAATATTTTTTTGATTGGTTGATATATTAATATATTAATCGGGAAATCTTGTAGATAATTGTTGGATATTATATGGATGTAGTGCTCTAAATATACAAAAACTTAGTATTCGTGTTTTGAGCCAATCTACCAACACTTCAAGATGTGACCAAGATTGGAGCATATTTGAGCATATCCATTCGAAGAAAAGAAATAAACTAGAGCACCAAAGGCTTAATGACTTAGTTTTTGTTCATACTGACTTGAGGTTGAAACAAAGGTGTGTTGTTAATATATCTTTCAAAATTTATTTATCTTCATGTCTAAACTTTATATTTATTAGTTCATATGATAATATTGCTAACTATTATTGTTGTGTTGTCTATTGTGTAGAAGTTGATTTAAAATAAGTTATGATCTAATTAATTTTGAAGAGATTGATGCAAATGACACTTGAATTCTTATTAATGAGCCTTTTATCCTAAATAATTATGAGATAAAATTATTGAGAAATGGATCGGCTTCTTGTGAGATAGAACTGTTGAGAAATAGATTGGCTTCTTGTATTATTTAAGACAATCGAAGCATTAAAAGTGAGGTTATGATCTATGAAGCATATAACCTTTTATTGTTTGTATAAGATTATATGAGTTGTATTATTCTTTTAATTAGCATTATATTAATTATGTTTATATCGCTACATTGGAATTGCTTGATGATAGTGGAGATCAAGAGGATGAAGATAATTATGAGCATGAAAATGTCACTCCAATATATTTCGAATGTGTGGATGAAAATGTGTGTAATTCATATAGATTGGATGACTAGTTATATAAGAAAATTAAGTATGTTTGGCTATGTTTTAATCGACTTTTACTACGTTCCATTATGCATTTTTGAATATGTATTTACTTGATGTTTACCTTTTGTTATTTTGTGATTTGTATGCATGCTTTGAGTGGATTCTGATGTTGAAATATGCTATTTTGAGGTTTATGACAAGTAATATTAAGGATCATATCATATCAAACAAATTCATAGTGGTTCAATCCGTTCGAGCTACTAGTCTAACCAATGAACTAGTGAAAAAATTAGTTTGATATCTAATTTAGTTATGAAAACTATGGTTTTAGTATTTTGGAATAATTTGTTGCTAGATGACATTAGGTGATATAAGATTAGAGATATAAATGGGCTATTTACCAAATCTAAACCCATTATATCTAGAAAACTTGAATCCAAACTTTTTATAAATGGATTGGATAAGGTGGATCTAGGTTTAGTTTGGAGTCCAATATTATTCATAAATGAATTATTTACGTCTTGATTTCCTCAAATTCTATCAAATTTACACCAGATAACATTTATATATATAATAAACCTGAAAGCATGGCTATTAAAATTTCAATAAAGTCCTATGATCCAAAAATCATTAAATGATCATTGATCTTATGTATAATAATAAAGTAATAGAATTTTGAGATCGTATGTAAAATCAGAAAAATCTTACAAATTTACTTAATAGCTATAGCTATATATATATATATATATATATATATATATAGACTTTTAATCCATGATCCTCTTATGGCCATCATATAATTCCTTCCTAACCTTTAATCCTTACCTCTTTTAATGTTCTACATCTTGAATACGAGTGATGCAAAGGAATCATGATTAAGATACCATTAAAGCAACAAAGTTGAATGTTAGTGTATAAAACGTCAATAAAGAAAGGTTCAAACTCCATCTAAATAGTAAGATGAATAACATGATTCTTATATTAACTTAATTTGTATCCATATAAGACATACTCATTTATCTATCTTGATTAACTTAAATGTTGAAGGTTAATACAATAAAATTTTTTTGTTCTTGATTCTCTCTTATTATTTTAAAACATATATTATTAATTTGTTTATTATGTTGTTGTGTTTGTAATCATCGAGCTTCTTCATTCTTTGTGTGTGTGTGTGTGTGTGTTTAAGGACAATAACTTCTATTTAAAAATAATAAGTTATATGTTTCATTTCTGCATACTTGTGACTCTTATATACTCTATAATTATTGAAGTTCTTAATCCCCATTTTCTCATTGTAATTTTTACTTTTCATATGCTACTTTATTTTTTTATGTTGTTGATATAATATAGTTCATATTCTGTAAATCTAATTTAGAATTTTTTATTACTCGAATGTTGCTACATCTTAATTAGTGAGTGCATACGAGTTTAAGAATGTGAGATTATTATTCAATCAACTTTAGTTATGATAATTTGTAGCATACAAGCATGCATGATTCATTTTTATTTATATTTTTTGTAGGATCATCCGATCCAATTATAAGTACCCCTAATTAATTCTAGGCAGTATTATAATTTTAATACCCTAACTTGAAAGGACAAGGACCAGCACTAGTAATGGCTCCGATATGGATTAATATCGGCGTGCGTTACTCATCACTCGATGGAGATATTCTTTTGGAATTCGGATTTGATGATGAGGGCAGGAGGGCAGCTCATCCTCTCTGAGTGGCTGTTGCAATTATGCTACAGAAGGATCATAGGGGTAAAAATAATTAAGGCGGGAAAGGACAGGTCATGACAAGAATATTCGCCAAATTTATTACGCATAATGCTCAAATATATGTAGCCCCCGCCATGCATGGCTTTTATTTAGGAAGATGATCGCGTTACTTGGGTTTTGAGTGAAATTGATCCTTGTCTGCTGCGAAAAAAAAGGAAAAAAAAGGCATTGTCTCGTCTTACTTCAAAAATCATAGTAAAAGAAGTAGGATATTTCAAGTGAAATTAGAAAGTACGGAAACATCTCACATAGAAATGTGCACTTGATTTTATAGCTAAAGGTTTTTGTTATTCAAAGATAAAAATAAAAAGTAGAAAATAAAAAAAAGGAAAAGAAAAAAGGCATGTCTCATCTTACTTCAAAAATCATTGTAAAATAAGTAGGATATTTCAAGTGAAATTAGAAAGTTTGGAAACATCTCACGTAGAAACGTGCACTTGATTTTGTAGCTAAAGGTTTTTGTTATTTAAAGAAGAAAAAAAAACTAGAAAATAAAAAAAAAGGAAAAGAAAAAAAGGCGTCGTCCCGTCTTACTTCAAAAATCATAGTAAAATAAGTAGGATATTTCAAGTGAAATTAGAAAGTTTGGAAACATCTCACGTAGAAATGTGCACTTGATTTTGTAGCTAAAGATTTTTGTTATTTAAAGAGAAAAAAAAAATCTAGAAAATAAAAAAAAAAGAAAAGAAAAAAAGGCGTCGTCCCATCTTACTTCAAAAATCATAGTAAAATAAGTAGGATATTTCCAAGGAAATTAGAAAGTATGGAAATATCTCACATAGAAATGTGCCCTTGATTTTATAGCTAAAGGCTTTTGTTATTCAAAGGAAAAATATTAATACTAATAAAATTACATAGATATTTATGAAAAAAAAAACTAGAAAAAATATCGTTAAAAGATTTATCGAGAGAGAGAGAGAGAGAGAGAGAGAGAGAGAGAGAGAGAGAGAGAGAGAGAGAGAGAGCTCCTAAATATATGGGGTAAATGTGCCTAGATATATAGAGAATGTAGTTATTGAAAGGAGAGGTGAGGGAGGGAGGGAGGGAGCAGAAACAATTCACGTTAATATCACCATGCCTTTTAAAAGATCAAACACTTTAAATAATATATATTTTTTAGTATCATTCTATCGGCACTTTTAGTCATTGATAACTAAAAATAACAATTTTTTTTTATATTACATATTATTTTAACTGAACAGAAAAAAACCTAAATATTTCGAATATCTTTCATCTTACAAAATTAACAAAAAAAACATAATTTCAAAAAAATAATGTAAAGCAATATCCAAATAGTTTTGATAATATTAATTCAGATTAGAAAAATATATGGCATCAAAGTATTTATTATTTTAGTAATCTAAAACTATACATACTAATATAATGATATCGGCGTAAAAATAAAAATAAAATACTATGTCATTTAAATAAAATTATTGAAAACAGATAATATATTGGATTAAAATTAGACTAAATACTTATTATTGTATAAAATAAAATAAAAAAGACCTATTTCAATTTTGTACGATGACGGTAACAAATTAACTTAGAATCGTGGGACCAAGAAATAGTTGCGACTAGTAATTCTTCATTATCGGCGATCTAATAATAATAATTATTATTATAAAAGAAGCCGGCCTCTTAGCCTCTCATGCACATGCACATGCACATGCATAGGGTAAAGTACTAAAGTTTGCACCACACCTGCTCGCTTGTGCTGCGGCAGCGATCCATTGGATCGATTCGTGGTAATGAAGCAGTAGGACGAGGGGGTAACAACTTTAACCAAAAAGAGCTCGGACAGGATGGCAATTATTATTACTACCTTTGATTTGACTGACAAACTAATCATTTGTGAGGAAGAATAAATGGTTAATTAAGGGAGTTTTATGAGTTTGAGAAACATTTTCTTTCTTCGCCAAAGAATATAGACAAATTTTATTTTATTTTTTCCCACGCGGAAAGACGACGCAAAAAAGTATAACAAAAATTTAGAGTTGATAAATACTACTGGTCTGCGTATAAAAAAAATTATTCATTTATTTTATATACTTTTAAAAAAATAATAAAAATAATTTTAAAATTATATTAACATCCTTCATTAAAAAATAACAAAATATTTAATACATATATACTTAAACAAATAAATATAAAAATAAAAAATACACTTTTATCTTTTAAAAATATTTTTTTTTAATATAAAACCTTTATAATAGAAAGACTTAGCTACGGAATGGTAATTAATATACTAGAAATATTTATTTTTGTTGAATATTTTTGTTTTTTAAGTGTGAGCCCACAAAGATGAGAAGAAGAACACTGCTAACTAACTATTCACTTTAATTAGAATGGAAGCTCCCCCTCCCCCTACCCCCACCCACCCTCTTCTTCTTCTGCCCCATCTTCTGACATACGTTGAAGTGTTCAAAGCCACTGCAATTGAATGAAAGGTCTTATGTTCGACTTTCAGACTCAAAATTCTCACTATATATATATATATATATATATATGAAGCAGCACCATGTTTGAAATATGTAACTTCGTTGATTGGACTTTAATGGAGCATGTTCTGTATGTATCAGAAAACAGAAGAACTGATAATATATATATATATATATATATTAGAGATAAATAATACGTCCAGGGGAAATAGATATTCAAAATTCCCATAAAGACCTGAAGAAATTTTATAAAAAAAAAATTATGGTTCTGCAGTCTGCACACAATCAACTAATATGGTTTTTCCATATCCATTGAGATAAAGGTCTTTTTTTTTTTTTTGGTTTAAAAAATATCTAATGATAAGAGAAATGGAAGAAACTCACTCCCCAGAAGTTTGATGATGTACAACATACATGTGTTCTAGCTTTGTAAATTATCTCTCCCTTCATCAAATACATATATATCCACAACTTAATTAACATACAACAATTACATAGTATCAAGCACAAATACATATTCCAACCTTCCTTTTCTTTTTCTTGTGTTTACTTCTTACCGCTACTCCTTTTTCGTTGCTGCTCCTCCCTCGCCGCCGGCTTTCCAAATATACTACAGAATCCACAGGCAGCCACCTTAGGCGACGGCGGATCCTCGGTTTCTCCCACCTTCACTGTCCTGTAGGTGCTCTTCCTACAGCCGCCACGACCTCCTTCCGATCTGCTCCGCCGCAGCACCTCAGCAGCTGCTGCCACCGCCTTGATATTGTCATCTTTGTCGTCTCCCCCTCCTCCAGCTGCTGCTGCTTCCTGTTTTGCTCTCTCGATTTCTTCGGATAAAAACTTATCATCCCACACCAATCCGGACGAACCCTGCCTCCTGAAAGACATTTGTGACCTCTGCAAACCAGCCATCTTCTATATATCTTTTGGGTCTCTCTCCCCTCTCTGTTCTCTGCCTCCTCTCTTATGAAATTATATGGGAGAACAAGAGTTGCGACTTTTGTGTTCCAAAATGTCCGTCCAATACGTGTATATATATGTGGAGTTATTTTATTATTTATTTATTATTATTTTTTTTAATACACACACAGACCCACACACGGCGAGAGATGGAGTAGGAGTGGGGTAGAGAGAGGCGCGGGTGCAGGTTTTACGAGTACGGAAAAGACAACGGAGACGAGGGAAGAGAAGAAAGTGACCACCAAAGACGCAAACAATGTTGGCCTTATGGCTACAGGAGATCCGACCAATATAGATAGAATGGATGGGCCAATATATATATATATCATGTCATTTAATTCCTATCATATAAAAAATGGAGATTTTGGTATCCAAAATCATAATTTTCGGCTCTAATTCCGATCACTAAACTATAACCTCTATATTAATTATATTATTGTATACCTTATTTATTCTCTTAATTTACGCCTTATTTAAATAACATGAACCATATAATATGCAGAAATTTTCAAGAAAGTTAGGCCATAGGTTTATAGAAAGAAAGTATATGCATCTAATTGTTTCGAGATAATTGGAGAAGTAAGTAGAATGATCCTCTGCTATAATTTTAATTTTTAGAGCAAATTTGATGGTAGTTTTCTACAAAAATAATGTAGTTTTAAAGGTCTAATTTTTAGTTTTAAAACAGGGCCCCAAGTACGTGAGACGGCCTTGTTTGCATACTATTTATATATATATATATATATATTATTTTTTCTGTAACAAGTTTTTTTAATCCAGTTTCTTCCGTTCTCTTCATGATCTTTGGCGAAGTAGATTAAACTAATCCATACAGAAAATTTGTAGTTGAGGACAGCTGGTCAAACGGCGGTTTGGTTGGCCTAAACATTAAAGAAATTCTGCAACTGAACAATCCCTCGTAATCGAAATATAAAGAATCAATTTCTTCTCTTTTTTTTTTGATAAATAAAATAATCAATTTCCAAAAGGTTATCTGATGAAAGTTTTTATTTTATTTTATTTTAATAAAAAAGTGGGCCCGTTCTCTCAACTATTTCCAAAGAAGGCCTATTCTCTATAGTCAATCATTCTCTAAAGTTTAATAAATAAATAAATAAGCTGTCTGTAATTCTATTTTTAAGTTGTTTCCGAATGCTTGCCAGGTTTAATTTGGAAAAGAGTTAAATACTATTTTACATGTTTTAGTTTTTTTCACAAGAAATATAGAATGTTTGAATTAATCAATATAATTTGTCCTGTTTTCAACCCTCTAAGAATAAAATAGTTATATATTTTAGTCACTATAGGATCATTTTATATTTTAACCAGTCCCCATATATTATATTAACATACTATTAATCATGAATTTTCATACACTCTCAACTAGTAAGTAAATTACGTCTAATCACCTACTTAGTATTATAATTATTAATTTATTACTAATTTTAAATCTAATTAAAACAATCATATATAAACAATAATAAAAATTGAACCTCTTATTTTTCAGCCAGACTAGGATGTAATTAGATTTAAAATTAGTACTATATTAATAATTATATTACTAAGTAATTACATAATTAGCATATAATTTTCTTTCTTGGAGAAAAAAAAATATAAAGAGTAACCTATAATAGTAGGTTAACATAAGGTTTGATGACTAATTTAAATATTAAATAATTTTAGGGAAACTAAAATAAATATTTTATTTATATAGAAATCAAAACATATAAAGTTGTCAATTACAGAATTTAAAATGAATATTTTATTTTTATAAGGAACAAAATAAATAAATTTATAGACCACGAAGACCGAAAATGTATTTAGCTCATTTATAGTATCTATTGAGCTTCCCTTTATGTCCTTATTTATCATAGAATTTCATATAAATAAGGAATACAACTATAAAGCTAATAACTTGGCATTATAAATGTAACAACTTTTCAAATTTAATCAATTTTCAAGTCTTTATCAAGGCTATGCGACAAATAGAGTAGGAATTATCCTCTTATTTATTTGTTTATTTATTTATTTTATCTTGGGAATGGAAGGAAGGGTTGGTTAAAAAAGGATATAACAACATATGTAAGCATATAGAGCAAATAAATGGCCTATTGGCATTCAAATATAAAATTCGTGGAGCAACACGATAGTCATATAGAGACATAGTATGCCTGAAGGAAGACAGTAATTCAAATGCCTACCTGCCTAGGAAGTCGGCAGGAGGGATAGCAGTATTCAAGGGATAAGTTTTAATTCGTGGAGAAATTAGCAGAATCATATATATCATCAACAGCTTCTTGACTCCCCCCTGAACACCATGAACTATCTAAAGAGCTGCATTCAATCGGAGACTTAATATGGCTTGGGAGCGTGTGTATTTGCAGGAACTGCAAGTTAAAAATTAACTCACCAGAGGGCTGAGACAAGGCTTCCATATATGATATGGCAGTTGGACACCAGGAGCAAGCGTAAGAGGACAGCATGCATTGAGACGAGCTAGCCTTGCATCTAAGTGTCTGTTTGAGAGATATCATGTATTTGGATCTGTCTGGCATATTGACCGCGATATCCATCTCAGTTCTTTCAGCGAACAGACATGAAGCGTTGAAGCAAAACCTTCCATTTCTTCACCCATTAATTGCATTCTCCATTTTATTGACTGTCATGAGGCCTTGTGCAACAATCATTCGCAAGAACTGTATGTAATACTTCGTACCATCCATTTGTTTGATATATTTTTTTTTGATTAATTGATGTTACATATCCCAGATAAACATAAGGGCTTAAGACATAAGAAACACTCTTAAGAAATCAGCGCATGGATATTATGAACCACCTCCTCCGCCCGATAGGGAAATTCTTTCCTACCGTTTCTGATCTAAAACCCAATACGCATCTTTATGAGCATAATCATCCATCTTCTGCAAACATCGACCTTTTCAAATAATTTCCTGTTTCTGGAATCCCAAATCGTACCTAGGATAACAAAGAAGGCCGCTTGCCAAATCTTCCCTCTCAAACCTTGGCTGGACACTCCAAACCAAACTCTAGCTTTGTCTTCCACAGTCTCGGATGTTACTCAGTAATACCCTATCCGTTCACAGATCTCGTACCATGCCTTGCCTGTCACAACACAATGCAAGAAAAGGTGATTGAGCATCTCCTGCTCAGTATTACACATAGGGCATATGGCGTCTCCTAGATTAATGATGTTCAACCTGGCTAGTCTTTCCTTTGTGTTGAGCTTCTGTTGAACCGCGAACCAAGCTATTAGTTTAAATCTCTAAGGTGCTAGATTGCTCCACATGAGATGCTCCGCTCCTGTGGTCCTCTCGTTGCCCGTAGAACTCTGGTATTGCATCTGGCAGACCGATCTCACTGAATACACCCCAGAGGCCTCATGTTCCCATGCCACTGAATCATTCTCTTCCTTCCTTAGGCCATGCTGGTAGATCATCTCCTGCAACTGTCTTGCCCGAACTTCTTCCCATCCGAAGAACTGCCTCCGCCATCTCAAGTTCCAAATCCATCTCGATCCCTCCCACACTCCCATCTCTGCCACCTTGCTCTCCTGTTGCTCTGACATCGAGAACAATCTAGGGAAGATGTTCTGCATCCATTTGTTTGATATGCACTAGGCTTCCTTAATCCCATAAAGATATCATTAATTGTCTTCATCATCAATCTTGCCTCCTTCTCCTCGTACATAGGTTCTTAAAACAGTCATTTCAAATCTTTATGCTTCCTGGTGCGGTTATTCAGAGTATCTAGGCCATCCATCCATGCCGCGTTGCGGTTATAGATGGTGTCTTCCAAAAGGGCGGGCAGCCCAACATCGTTTCTTTCCACCGAGCGGCCAACTTGAAACATGCATAATTCCAAGCCCCTTTTCTCGCCCATATCATCTGTCCAATTAGAATAATATTATTCATGCCGCCTTTGCCTGAACGCAAGTCTCCATTAAATGCTTCACACTCATCCTTACCTTCAAACGATCTCGAGGATCCCACACTATTACCGCCTCAAACTGGTGGCCCCGGAACCAAAAGCTTCCTTTTTCGGGACAACATATGGCCTTCTTTTTCATCTTTGGTACTCAGTCAAACCATTCTCATGCCCCTACAATTGTAAGTAAAACCATGCCATTCTAACTGATTGAATAATTAGTCAAGACATTAGCTAATATCGTATCTAATCTACTCTCGACCTTGACTCATAATTTTAGCTACTGAATTTGCTTTATTATTAACTTTATATTCATTGTAATTTATTATTTTGTAATTAATCTTGATAGAGTAATTAGTCAAGACTAGGGCTGTGCAAAATCGGATATCCGTATCCGATCGAATTTTTTTTGGATATCCGATCTGATTGGATATTTAATAACCTATATCTGTATCCGTATCCATTAATAGCGGATATCCGAATAGTTGGATATCCGAAAAATTGGATACGGATATCGGATATATCCGGTACATCCGATTATCCGAAAAATATTTATTTTTCAACAAAAAAGACTTGTTTATGACCGGATATCCGAAAATCTGATAATTTAAATCCGGATATCCGATATTCGATATCCAAATATCCGCATTGAAATATCCATATGTGGATATTTTAACCTGCTAGAATTAAATTAAAATAAATTCTAAAAATCCAAAGTCCATAACAAATACAATAAATCAACAATAATTGAAATATGCGCATTGAAAATTCCAAATGTGGATATTTTAACCTGCTAGAATTAAATTAAAATAAATTCTAAAAATCCAAAGTCCATAACAAATACAACAAATCAACAATAATCCAAATATCCGCATTGAAATATCCAAATGTGGATATTTTAACCTGCTAGAATTAAATTAAAATAAATTCTAAAAATCCAAAGTCCATAACAAATACAATAAATCAACAATAATCCAAAGTCCAAAGTCTATAACACAAATACAATAATAATCTAAAGTCCATAAATCCATAATTTTCAGGTTAAATAATTATATATATAATTTATTTAATCAAAAAATATTTATATATATTTTATTTTAAAAAAATATTTTTCTTATACACCGGATATTTTAATCGATCGAGTAATCCGAAAAAATATCGGATCGGATATCCGCTCCGAAAAATTTTAATTTTGACCGGATCGGATATCCACTCCGGTTTTTAAAACCCGGATAAGATATCCTAAAACTCAGATTGGATTTTTTAAATATCGAATCGGATTTTCGGATTACGGATTTTTTGCACAGCCCTAGTCAAGACATCAATCAAGATCCCTCCTAATCTACTTTTGACATTGACCCACGATTTTAGCTACTAAATTTGCGCAATTATTACTTTTGTATTCATTGCAATTTATTCTTTTATAATTAATCTTCTAAATATTGTATATATAAATAGGAATACAGAATATCACCCAAAATGTGGTGACCGTCATACAAGTCTACATGGTATCAGCCTTTCAATCCTAAACCCAATTCTTCTAAATTTCTTCCACCCCTCTCTTCTTCTCCATGGCAGAATCCTCATCCCCTAACCTTGACTCCTTGCCGTTTGTGATGATAATTCATATGATCACGATTCACCTCACTTTTTCCAATTATCTCTTATGGAAGAATCAAATTACCTTAGTCCTTGTTTGTCAAAACCTCATTGGATATGTTGATGGCTCTAACGCTCCACTGTTTCTACCACTGGCAAGAGCAGTGCTAAAATTTCCAATCCTAAATTTCAGTAATGGAAACAATAGGACCAATGCCTCAAGAGTATTCTCCTCTCCTCTCTTAGTGAAGAAGCCATGTTTGAAGTGCTAGGGTGCACTACCTCTCTATCAGTGTGGGAACCCTCGAGTCTGCCTTTTGTAATGATGACAAGTCCATGGAATTCCAAATCAAAGATGAATTCCATTTACTGAATATGGGTGTCACTTTAAGGCCTTATATGATCAATTGGCCGTTATGGGTTGTCCGGTACCGAAATCGGACAAATCCTACTATTTTTTACGCAGCCCTAGTATGTCATTCAAAAGTTTTTCAACTGTTCAAATGGCCATCAAGTCAATTCCTAGGTTCCGGAAACTTGTTTCACTAATGATCAGTCGTGAAATCTTCCAAAAATCTATGGCTTATCCTGTTTCTCTAATGGCGTTTCCATCCTAATCTGTCGTCTTCGTATCACAACCCTATCAACCTCCATTCCCTCCTTCTGGTGGCCAGAACAACAACTCTGGTAGTGGGAATATTAATTCCGGATAGGGGCGCACCAATATGAATTATGGTGGGGTGGAATCACAATTCTAGTGGACGCAGCAAAGGTTATGGTAGCACTCCAAGCACTCCACATTGTCATTTATGATGTATAGATGGCATTATGCCAATAAATGTGGAGATTTCATTATTGTTTGCAAATCAGCAAACTCTGCCTAACTTGTTGAGTCTTTTGTAGCTTCTTACAACATTGGGCCATGCCCTTCTCATGAATCTGATTAGTATTTAGATACCGGAGCAACAACCCATATGACTTCATCTCCCGCCTCTCTAGACTCTACTCAATCATACACTAGTAATGAATGTGTTATGGTTGGAAATGGTAACACCTTATCTATTTCACACATTAGCTCTCGTCACTTATCTAGTTCTGTTAAACTATTGAATGTGTTGGTCATACCCAATTTAACGAAGAACTTGGTATCTATTAGCTAGTTAACTAAAAATTATTCTGTCGATGTTTTTATTATTATTGATAACTCATTTGTTGTTTAGACACAGGCAATGAGATAAATTATGGCCAAAGGCAGATGTGATTAAGGTTTATATGTTTTGAAATAAGGAGAAACTACATATATTTCTATTTTAAATTGTAATAGATTGCAAGGTTCTTTTAAATTATGATAGTCTCTTCTAGGCCACTTTACCACTGATACTATTTTTGTTTTGTATAAACTGGGTGATTTATCCATTACATCTATTTTACTTGCTCCTATTGTTGTTAATCTTGTTAAATGGCTAAAAGACAACATTTACCATTTATGCTTAATGAAAACACTCTTAACAGGTTCTTGATTTAATATACTATAATTTTTGAGGGCCCGCACCAGTTAATTCTCTTAAAATTTTTTACCATTATGCCATTTTTGTCAACGACTATTCATGTTTTACATGGTTTTATCCACTGTGACTTAAGTTGGGCTTCTATAATTTTTTTTTCTAATTTAAGGCCTTTGTTGAAAATCAGTTTACTTGTTGCATTTGGTCTTTTGTAGTGATGGTGGAATATAAATCACTAACAATCATCTTCAATAATTATTTCACTTCAATGGTATTCACCATATTATGTCTTGTCGGCATACACTCGCTTAAAATGGTCGTGCCGAAAGAAAACATTGACATATCACTGAAATTGGTCTTGTAATGCCTTCTCACTCGCAATTGCCCTCAATTTATTGAATAGGTGCTTTTAGTATCGTAGTTTACACTATTAATTGGCATCCATATCTATTATTGGGTAACAAATCTCCCTTTGAAATACTATTTTCAATTTCTCCTGATTATATTAAGTTTCACCCTTTTGGTTATCTTGTTTTTCCTTTTCTTCCTAAGTATGCATAATACAAACTATCACAATGGATCATTTCTTATATCTTCATCGGGTATCATAGCAATCACAGTGGTTTTTGATGTTTGAATCCTTCCACATCACAAATTTACATCACATGGCATGCTCAATTTGATGAGGCTAATTTTTCCATGCTTGGATCTATTTCCACTCCACAGACCAATTTAGATTTTTTGAATTTTGATGAGCTCAAATCTAGGCCTATTTCTGATGTCTAGTCCAACCCATCTCCTTCGTTGCAAGTACCTACACCATTTGGGTTATGTGGCCTCTGCCCTCTTGCTGGTCCATTAGTCCCTATGCCTAACATAGCCCATGATGAGCACGCCCATCCAGAATTGGACCCAGAATCGCCCCTGCTTCATAACTGAATCCTAAACCTACTAATGGGCATGTCTCTCTTGTTCAGCCTAATGATAACATCTGGCCTCATCACATGATCACTAAAGGTTGGCCATGCATCTTCAAAACAAAGTATTGGGTGAACCTCTCTTTAGTTCAAAATTCTAGATTGTTAACAACTCTTTTTTCCATCATGCAACTCGAGGGATTTAAATTGGATGTAAAAAGACCGGAGTGGATGGAAGCCATGAATGAAGAAATTACTGCTCTCCAACAAAATAAAACTTGGACTCCTGATCCTCGTCCATCTATTTCCAATATCGTTGGCTTCAAATGGGTGTTTCAAATGAAATATTTATCCAATGGGTCTATTGAGCATCTTAAGGCCACCTTGATGCTCAAGGATTCATGCAGTTACCCGACTTTGATTACAATCACATGTTAATCTAGGTTGTTAAAGTTGCTATTGTTCGCATTATCCTCTCTCTTGTTGTTATGAAGAATTAGACTCTACATCAACTTGATATGAAAAATGTGTTCTTAAATGGGCATCTCTTTAAGATGGTTTTCACGGAGTAACCACCTGGCCTTGTTGACCCACATTTTCCTAATCATGTGTGTCGACTTAATATAGCTCTTTATGGTCTAAAGTAAGCTCTGTGCATTTAGCTCTAGCTTTTCAGCATTTTTCTTCTACCTCTTGGCTTTAGTTGTAGTCATGCCAAGAAGTCTCTCTTCACATTTCAACAAGGTAACTCAATCCATTATGTCCTTGTGTATGTGGATGACATCATTCTCATAGGTAGTAATTAAATCTAAATTTTTAACTAAGGACCTTGGTGCCCTCAACTATATTTTGGGTCTTAAAGTGCAATATATTACATATGGGATTTTTCTTAGCCAAGCTAAATATGCTCACAACATCCTGTCTTGTGCTTAGTTATTAGATTCCAAGCCAGTTTCCACTCCTTTGGTTATGAATATACATCCTATGAGTAATGGTGATCCTTTTGTTGGTCCTACACTTTATTGCTCACTTATCGACACATTATAATACTTAACAATTGCTTGACTAGATCTCTATTATGTTGTTCACTTCGTAAGTCAATTCCTTCAAGAATCTATGGTCCACCACTTTGATGTAGTTAAGCATATATTGAGGTATGTGAAAGGGACTTTATCCTTTGGTCTCACTTTCACTCAAGGTACTTCCACTAATATCCTTAGATACCTCGATGATGATTGGGCTTGTTGTATTGAAACACTTTGCTCTATATATGGCTATGCTATTTATATTGGTGGCAATCCTGTTTCTTGGAGTGTGAAGAAACAACTTACCATCTCTCACTCGAGTTATGAATCGGAGTACCGTGCCATGGTTAATACCACTACTGAGCTTATTGGGTGATGAATTTATTATGAGAGGCTCATATGCAACCTACTAACCCCCTATACTTCTTTGTGATAACAAAAGTGCGATCTTTTTGAGTCAAAATCCCGTGATCTGTCCAAGACTCTTTGTAAATATAACCGTGATCTGTAGGGGGTGATAGGGTAATTAGTTAAGAAATATAAACGTGATCTGTAGGGGGTGATAGGGTAATTAGTTAAGAAATAAGTCAAGATCCCACCTAATATTTTATTGACCTTGAACCATGATTTTAGCTACTAAATTTTCTCTATTATTACTTTTGTTTTCATTACAATTCATTATTTTGTAATTAATATTGATAGAGTAATTAGTCAAGACACCAGTCAAGATCCCACCTAATCTGCTCTTGACCTTAACCTATGATTTTAGCCACTAAAATTCTTTATTATTAATTTTTTATTCATTGCAATTTATTCTTTTGTAATTACTCCTCTAAATATTGTACCTATAAATAGGAATACATAGTATCACCCAAATTATGGTGACTTTCATACAAGTCTACACTAACCAATTTATTTCGCATAACCATGTTCCAAGCTGTAGGCATTCACGGTCACCATCGAGGGCTTGCAAACACTCTCGGTCATCCTCATACTCCTATATGGACCACATTTTCTGACCTCTCATTAGCTAAAACATCAAAACCTGGGGGATGATTCCCAATCAAGATTAACGTCAGCTTGCTCCCTTAGAACTTTGATTAGAAAACATTTTATGCTTTATGCTCCTAACGTTATCCTACTCCTTAGTAGTCATAAGATAAAGCATGATGATAAGCTTCCTTCTCCAAAATAATAATGTTGATAACTGATTGATGAGCCTACTATTTGTGCTAAAATTTGTAAGGCACCCCCATCTTTAAGGTTATTTTATAATGAATAAATGAATGAAATCTTTATCCTTAGCCATAAAATGTATTTTATTTCTTGACATAGCCCTAAAAATAATATGAGGGGGAAGCCTCAGTGACTATGGAAACCACCTTTGGTGTTGAAGCCAGATTTTTTATCAAGTAGACCATGAAGGAAATAACATTTATGACCCTTGTTGCAATTTGTAAATAAGAAAGCATAAGATATTGTTCTTCTTTTAAGATGAATAAGAATGATGCATGAAAGATACTACTATATATGATGCTTCGGTATACACCTCCATGGAATACAAGTAAGAAGTCATTCAAGAAAAATTATAATAAGAAAATAAAAATAAAAATTAGTGTTGTTTTAGTTAAACACTTCAATGCACATTGAAAGCATACATTTTGATCATGTTATAAGAGACAATAGATTTTGATGTTTATACCTAAAAGTGTAATGGCACTCCATGATTTTATTGGACAATCATGTGTGTGTGTGTGTGTGTGTGTATAGATTACAGACACAATAATTGATTTTAGGTGGATAAGTTGGCACCTTAACTACTTCCTAAATACTAGGATACTATGACTCATTCAGCAATAATATTGCATAGTTATAGTTGGTGATATGATAAGGTTTGCTATCCTAATATTTTCCCACAAAACCTATAGTGTAGGAGACACAATGAGTTTGGATTGAAGTAGCTTGAATCGTGTTGAGCTAAGTGGTTTGGTGAACATGTTGATGGTTCGATTAGCGGAAGGAATGTAATGCACTATAAGGTTGCTGCAATGGAATTTTTCATGAACAAAGTGATAGTTTATTTGAATATGTTTAGATCATTGATGGAAAACATGATTTTGAGCCATTTATCTGGCTCTCACATTATCACAATACAATGTTAGAGAGGAGGAGAGGGGTAGTCTAAGTTCATGAAGCATTTGTTGTATCCAAATGAGTTATATCGTGGCAAACACAAGACCCTTATATTCTACTTAGTACTTGATCGAGCAACTACAAACTATTTTCAAGAGGACTAACTAATGTGGTTAACACCAAAGAACACATCATAGCCATGAGTGGATCTAAGGTTAGTGAGGTTGTCGACCCAATCTGTATTAGAAAAGACAGTAAGTGAAGATCAGATGGTAGGCTGTAGGGAGAGACCAGGAGTTATTGTACCTCAATATCTAAAAATCCTTTCGTAAACTTTCTAGTGAGAGATCCTAGGATGATGCATGAATTGGCATACTCAATTAACTACAAATGTGATGTCTAGTCGAGTGATAGTGACATATTGTACGGCGCCAACAACACTTCTAAATAAGGTAGGACCACTCATTAGTTCACCTTAATCAAGAAGTGGAGTTGTTGTGTCAATAGGTGAAGGAGCTAGCTTGGACTTACGCATAAGAAAATTTTCCAATACATTGTTAATGTATTTATGCTGGCGTAGATGTAACCTATTGGTGGTCTGAGACACTTCAAGACCCAAGAAGAGTGATAGGAAGCCAATATCCTTTATGGATAACAATTGATCAAGAGTTCGAATGATAGTTGTGATGAATGCTTGACCATTGCCAATGATAATAATATCATCCATATAGACAATAACATAAATAGTAGAAGCATAGTGATGTCGAATAAATAAAGATGAAATAGTGTAACAAGAATAGAATCCAAGCTGAAAAAAGGTATCACGAAGCTTGTCACACCAAGCCCTAAGTGCCTGTTTAAGATCATACAATGCCTTATTTAGTCAACACACATATTCAGGATGAGAGGGATAAATATAGCCCGATGGTTGTTTCATATAAATTATTTCATGTAGATCACCATTCATAAATACATTATTTACATCTAGCTGTTTGAAAGGCCAAACAAAGGTAACAGCTAGAGAAAGTAGGAGGCGTACATTAGTGAGCTAGAAAATAGGGTTAATAGTATAAAAACATCAATTCCTAGATGTTGGTTGAATACCTAAGCAACAAGGTGCATCTTATACCTAGATATTGAACCGCCTGCATTAAATTTAACACAAAACAACCACTTGCTACCTACCATGTTGGTGTTGGATGGTTTGGTAACAAGGGTCTAGGTGTTATTTCATTAAAGAACATAATACTCCTCATCCATAGTAGCCTGACAAGCGGGATATTTGAGAGCTTGACTGGCAGTGCATGGAACCAAGGAAGAAGTTGTAGTGAGGGCATGAAGAATGTGGGGTCTGAGGTTTCCTATGCGTGCATGTGTAACCATGGGATGAGTGGAGGTAGTTATATACAAATTTGATGGATCAGAAGATTTGGGTGGATTATTATCTTGAGTGGCTGGATGCAGTGAAGAGGAGGCAAGAGATTAAGGGAGGGATAATTTGGTGATAGTAGGTGGAGTTAGAGGTGGTATAGAAGGGGTATTTAAAGGAGTAGAATGACATGGGGTAGAACAAGTTGGGATATGAATGGGACTAGATATGGCTGCTTGTTGTAATAGTCAAAGAGAGGTAGAGAGGAGTGAAGAATTGGAATGTGAGGATGTAGTTTGTATTAGGGTATTGTATGGGAATTGCGTTTCATCAAAGAATACATAACGTAAGATGTAGAAATGTGAGGAAGATGGATGCAAGCATAGATATCCCGGATGGTTGGGGTTGTACCTAATTAAGATGCATGGTGTTGATTGAAAGTACATTTTTTTTGAGTTATAAGGATGTATGTAAGGATAGCATAGGTAACAGAAGGTTCTAGGGAAGCAATAGTCGGTGGAAGTGTGGAAAAGAAGCTAATGTGGAGAGAAATAGTTTAGATGAGGGGTGATGGTATAGTTAATGAGAAATGTGGTAGTATGAAATGCATGCTCCCATAAGGTGAAGGGTAAATTGGGATGAGTAATAAGAGATAAACCCTTATTGGCAATGTCACAATTTATATGTTCAATAGAACCATTTTGTTCCTACGTATGAGGGTAGGATATGCGGTGTCCAATGCCAAATTTAAACATTTCGGTATTGTCCTCCCCAATCAATTTGAACAAATTATATATTAGCCTAAAATTGAGTTTGGACCATAGTATGGAATGATTGAAAAATGTGAAAAACTTGAGACTTGGTTGACATCAAATAAAGCCATAGATACTTAAAGTAATCATCCAGAAAGGAAACATAAGAGAAGAGACAAGGGCAGGGGTCCAAACATCAAAGTATATACGATGAAAGGGAGTAGATGAAAATATATGGGACATAAGTAGGGGGTTGTGGTGTACTTGCTAAGCTAACATGAGCCACAAACATCAGGGAATGTGCTTAGGGCTATTAATGAACCAAGCTAGCTCACTAAAGGCTCAACTTGGCTTGCTTATTTAGCTAAATAAACTTAAAAATTAGGCTCGAGCTTGAATTGATTATTAAATGATCCAAGCTTGAGCATAATACCTTTAGGCTCAAGCTCGTTTATAGTGCAAAAGCTCCTGAGCTCGGCTTATTTACTATAAAAGCTCATGAGTCATCTAGTTAAAAGCTTGGCTTGACTCGTTAAAAGCTCAACTTGTTTATAAACAAGCTAAGCTCAAGATTTATTTTTTGGCTTGTTTATTAAGCGAGCCAAGCCCAAGCCTATCCCAACTCGATTTCACTCGACTCGTTAACAACCCTAAATATATTAGATGAAATAGGTAAAGAGAAATTGGAAACAATCTTTCATATGATGTGTTCATTTGGATGACTAAGTCATGTATGCTAGCCATTAAAATTAATTTTGATGGCAAGGAATGCACTTGATGAAGGTAAGAGTGAGGGTGCTTTATAGAGACCATTTTCAAGCCAACCTTAGAGGTGATGAAGACCCTGAGAGTTTTTAACAATGTAGGTATGGAAATGTTATTATCTTTAGTTAATTAGGAGATACTCATGAGATTTTTAGAGATATGGGGCACACATAGCATATTAGATAAAAGAAGTAGATTTTTACGAGTTAAAAAGGTAAAAGATCCAACATGAGTAATGGGTAGTGTCATACAATTTCCAATGGCTACCTTTTTACTATCGATATATTCTCCATGAATGGAGTGATTGTTGAGATCGGCAATAACATGATTGGATGCCCCGAAATCAAAATACCAGTATTGATATATATGAGAATTAGGACCTATGAGTAAGGCTGAGATATAAGGAGTATTTTAGCAATATAGGCATGATTAAATCTATTGTAACACTGGATTGCAAAATGGCCAAATTCGGTGCATATATAACACTATATTCATGGCCTAGAGGTGGTTTGAGGGCGATTGAAATTGATGGAGTTTGAGTGTTGGTAATTGGTGCAATGTAGTTGATGATGAGAACCATGACCATGACCTCTAAAACCTCTACCATCGGCTCAATTGTGATTAAAGGAAGATGAAGAGGAACCAAAAGTAGGACTTGATAGTTGTAGTGTTAGGAGTGTGTTTAGAGTTAATAGTAGCGACATTGGCTTGTGGAAGCACATGTCAAGATCTCTCAAGATGATTTTCTTCTTTTAATAACATACTTAAGATATTTTCTATAGAGATAGAGTTAGGCTTGGTTATAATTGAGGTGTAGAAAGCCAAGTATTCAACACCAAGGCCTATAAGTATGTAGCCAATCATATCATGAGAGGAAACTGGTTAGAGATTTGCTGCTAATATATTTGCAAGTCATTGGATTTGCTCAACATATTCCACCATGGATTTAGAGCCCTTTGTGAGATTTTGTAATTGCATGTGAATCTATATAACCCTAGCTCAAGATTAAGACTTGAAGATGTGTTCAAGCGTAAGCTAGGCTTCGCAAGAGGACTTAGTAGTGGTTATGGTGCCAATTAAGTGGTATGTGATAGTCAATCAAGCCATAATAGGATTATCTTATCTCGACAAGTCTAGGAAAACACTAGAGAGGAAGTTGGAGTAGTGCTTTCATTGGATATAGAGTAGGCTATTGTAGTGGACGATGGAGGATCATTAAGAATGAAGGATTCCAATTCAAATGCTTCTAACACAATCATGATGGTAGAGCACTAGGGACAATAGTTGTCATGATCTAGCTTGATAGAGACGGTTGGAAAAGAGATATCCAAATTAGTTGTAAGGGGAGAAGAAGTTGCATATTGAGAATTCATGGTGAAAAATTAAAGAGGATAGGCTGGTGGGAAAATAAAAACAACAGAAGAATAGCCTCTGAATATAACCAGGCTCTTGATACCATGAAAGTGTAATGGCACTCCACGATTTTATTAGATAATCATACGTATATATATATATTACTGACACAAAACTTGAATTTAAGAGGATAAGTCTACACCTTAACTACTTTCTAAATACTAGGATACTATGACTCATTCAGTAACAATATTGCATAGTTATAGTTGGTGATATAATAAGGCATGTTATCCTGATAATACCCAAGTAGAAGCTTCATCCAATTGCTAATGTTTGATAAGGAAGTTCTACAGCATCCAATAAATCAAAACCTCTACACCAAGAAATAGTGAAGGAAATCAAAATCCTTGATGAATTAGAGAAAACATCAAACTCTAGGTAGTTTATTACTGTAATGTAGGCTTATCATGCTTAAAAATTATCATGCCTATATCATCAGGCCTGCCCCAAGAAATATGTGAACTCCTTAAAAAGTTAAAGGCCCCAAATAGTTATAAACATTCGTCCATATGTACTTTAAATTTCTACTCCGGTAAAGTGGTGGACCAGAGATCGAGTGAGATGTGATAGAATACCCATGTTTGAAACTCGTAGATGATATTTTCTTTTTTCCTACCTTTTTATTAGGGCCCAACTCTCAAGTATGCAAATAAATTTATATATATATATATATATATATATATATATATATATATATAGAAACTTTTATCCACACTGACAGACGTTATCAACCAATATATATATATTTGTAAGAGTTATCAAGTCTTTTACCGGATATGTGGTGGAAATGCAGGGTTACATGCTTGTTATACAAACTATTTTGGTAGCATAATAAACTATCATTTTATATTATCATATAAAATATAATATCATTTACTATATATATGTAGGTTAGTCCTATATCTTGAAAATAAGATAATTATTTTTATTATTATATTAATTTAATTAAAAATAAATGCTTCAATATCATTTTCATCAAAATTATTTTTTAAAAATACCCACTTTATTTAACTTATTTTTTATAGAGCCCCAAAAATATTTTTTAACTATCTTTTGCCAAAGAGTCCAAAGAATCTAAGATTTTCTCTCCCAGTCACAAATAGTAAAATAATTTCTAGAAATCATATTAAAATGAGAGCCATTGAGAGAGTAATGTCAACTATAAGCACGCACTTCTCTGTCTTCTCCTTGATGGGTTACATATACACTTGTTTCCTTACTGAAGGTTATGCGGCTAAGGCCATAATAATCATATTTAGAATAATTATGATATATTGCCCGTTTGGCATAAATTTCTTTCATAATAATCATGATCATCACATCAGCCAGTGGGAATGACTTTTTTTGCAATCAATGGTCATCATGTGAGCTTACAAGGTAGATAAAGCTAGAGAAGTAACAACCATGAACTTTGTATACCTTATAACCCCTTCTAAGATAAAGTTGTAATACCCCAAAACCTTAATTTAGGAATTAATAATAAAATAGGGATTAATATATGAGATTAATTAAATATGCCATTTTTAATAAAATAATTTATTATAATAAAAATAATTAAAGCTAAAAAGGAGGAAAATGTAGGAATCAAATTAGTGGAGGTTAGAATAATTTGCTAAACTAAAATATATTTTAAGAAAATTATAGCCATAATTTCTAAATTAATAAAAAATAAATATTATTTATTTATTTTTATTAATTTTATTATTCCTAAAAATTCAAAAAAATCCCAAATACCCCAACTACCTTAATTTTTTTTCTTTTTCCTTTTCCCTCTTTCTCTCCTTTTCTTCCTTTTCTTTTTCTTTCTTCCTTTTTCTTCCTTTTTATTCCTTCTCATCAGTTTGGGGCCCGCCCAACGTGGTTCACTACCTCCCCCTCCCCCCTCTCCTTCCCTCCTACACAGCTTAACCCCTTCTTTTTTCTTTTTCCCCTTGCGTGGCCTAGCTCTACCCCACCAAGTTTTTCCATTTTTATCCCTTCCTTTTTCCCTAGTCTTCTACCTTCTCCCCCCTAATTGACTAACGCGAATGGCTGCTTCACAGCCAAGGCTCTCCTTCTCCCATCACCTTCCCCTCGACCTAACCTATGGGGCGAGTAATTGGCACTGCCCTGCACTAGTCCTCACCCCTATGCAACCCCAACAACCCTACCCCCTGCAAACCTCTGCGAACCTGCGCCGTTGCAGGCCTGCACTGGCCTACCACCACTGATCGGCAGCCACCCACCCCTCCCACTCCCTTTTCCTCATTACCCCTTATATTCTTCTCCTCCCTTACACCTATAAAGCTATCCCCCACCCTTCTTATTCTCTCTCTCTCTCTTTTTTCTACCTAAAAACTCCTTGCCTTCTTCTCTCGTCTCCCCTTCAAATGCAGGCACCACCACTGTCATGTTGTACAGCCATCTAAACTGCCACCCACTCTCTTCCTTGCACCACCCTCTAAAATATGTGACCCTCCCTCACCTATAACTCTCCCTTCTTTGCTCTCCCCACTTATGTAAAGTGGACAACTTATCACCATTGAATGACTAGTATAATAGTATCTACGATCGACCATCTACTATGAATGAAAAACTATAAAATCAAATTTGAGCCATTTTTTTTAAATAGACGTGCACCGGAATCTTTTTGGTATGGAGTCGATTTTTATACAAAAAATACTAATGTATACAACATAGTGCACATAGTTTACAAGTTTTGTTTTAATTAAATTTTTTAAAAATTTCTTCAACAGGTAATATTTTAGAAAATTAAAGTTCACTTTAAATGTGAGAAAAACTAATGTTTAACTTAGTGGACTTTAGTTTACAATAATTTCTCCTTTTGATCCAAAAGTACTTTTACTTTTTTTTTTATATATAAATTTATCATTTTAACTGATTTTTAAATTTTGCAGCCTTCACTACCCCTTAGGCCACCCTACGTCGCTTCCACAGCCTCCACTACCTCCCTCTCTGCCCAGAAATCATCCCTCTACCTTCCCATACTATCAATTTCCTTTTTCTCCCCCTCCATCCTCCTCCTTTCCCTTCCTCCACTTTTTTCGACCACCACTGTCGCTGCCGCCTACACTACCACATCGCCACATCCACCACCTGTCCTGCCTCCCTCTCTACTCAGGAAACCTCCCTCTACCTTCCCACACCCTCCATTATCTTTTTCTCTTCCTCCTTCCTCCTCCTTTCATCTCCTCCACCTTTAGCGACTACCGCCGCCACTATAACCCCCTCTAACCCAGGAACCTTACTACCCAACAAAACATCACTTCCCTTCCCTTTTCCAACCTCAAAATCCTATCTTTTCTATCAACACCACCTCACCACCCTTGTTCCACCCCCATCACCGTGTGCTGCCGTCGCCACCCTAGCTGTTACATTCTCTCTGGTTGTGCCCTAACCCTTATTTTTATTTAAGTATAATTTATTTTAAATATTTGCTATTATTAACCTTATTATTATTATTATTATTATTATTATTATTATTATTATTATTATTATTATTATCATCATCATCATCATCATCATCCATACTAATATTTATCTAGAAGATAATAAAAGGAAATGCAAAAGGAGTAAGAAGAAAGTTAATATTAGTATTCCATTTTTAAAGGTGAACCAAACCCTTCTCATAAGGAGGCGCAGGATTTGTGCTCCAAGCCCGGTGTCCTATTAGGTAAGGATATGGTTAATGCTAAATTGTATGTTTTATGTGCTCATGGGTGTTTTGATATGTGCTATGTATTATATGTGAGTATGGACTAAAATGTGTGTAGTGTAGCTTGCTTTGTATGGAGCTAAGGTAAGTTGTGTATGTGTTATGATATGTGTGATATGGGTGATATGACTTATATTTTATGACATGCTCTTATGTATAAGTGTTATAATATGACTTGCATGCTAAGAGGCCTAAGGTGGTATGATGAGGTTGTGGGGAGCTAAAAGAAATAAAGAGGGTGGAGTGATTAGAGAGAAGCGAGAAAAAGCCCAAGTACCTTATGATCTATGGGTGACAAAATAAATAGATAATAATAATAAAATGAAGGGTTGGAGTAAATCTTACATGGAAAGTGTAAGGCTTGCATGGGGAGGTTAGCCTTTTCATGGGAGTGTTACAAGTTGGTATCAGAGTGTTGGTTCTAGTAACCAAACTTTATTTTCAAATAATTTTTAGATTAACAAATTTTCCTCTAATTTTGGAAATGTTTTGTACCCTAAAAATGTTTTTCTATTTTAAAAACCCTAAGTCCAGGATCACTAGTAAGGAAAAAAAAGGGTAGACTAGGAATTTTCCAAAAGGAAAATAATGTGTGGTAATTTTATTGAACTAGTAGGTTTACTCCTAAAATGTATTTTCTCTTATAGCTAATCTTCATGATTAATGGAATAGTAGTACGATTGGAGGAGGCCTTCATGGAGTTTGTCCAGCACCGATCGTTGGTGTAGCCCCCTACATCACTTTTAGGGTATTGGGAAGGATTGGCTCCGAAGGGTTACCGGGCATCACCCTTCATTGTACATGGGTGAGGTGGACCCCATGGTTCTTGAGGGGTGGATCCGAGACATAGATCACACCTTCAAGGCTATGGACTGCCCTCCAACCCGGTAACCCAGTATTGCGACATTCTTTCTGAGGGGTGTAGCAGATGCTTGGTGGGTAGAGAATCATACTCGGGATGGTCCCTAGATGACTTGGGAGGCATTCAAGGCCGCCCTGCACTCCAAATTCTATCTAGAGAGCTTGAAGAGGGACAAGCTCAAATAATTCATGCAGCTTACCTAAGGTAATATGACGGTCAAGTAGTACTACACTCGCTTTACCGAGCTGCTTCGATTTTTCCCAGAGAATACAGCTAGTAAGTCCATGGTGGTTTTCTAGTTTGAGTAGGGGCTGAACTTTAGCATCCGTCATATGATGGGAGTGGTGGCCTTCACCAACTTGTCCACCCTATATGAGCGTGCCTATATTGTAACTACTCTAGTCTAGGAGCAGGCATCTATCTTGGGGAAGAGGAGACCAGAGGGCTAGAGATTTGGGAGTAAGACCTAGACACGAGTAGAAGGACCCTATGGATACTAGTAGAGGGGTCAGATCATAGGGGGTCATCATGTAGGCGATGTGGTAAGAACCATCTGGGCAGAGAATATAGGGGCAAACTCGTGACCTGTTTGATTTGTGGTAGACTGGGTCATTATTCTTTTGATTATCAGGATCAACAGCTATTCCAGCAGCCCTAGCGCCACTAGTACCAGCAGAGGGGACTCCTAATTCCCTAGCAGTAGGCCTACCAATAACACACACATACCTCATCCCTATAGTTCCAGCATAAAGCACCTGCCCCAACCAGTGCACTAACTCGAGATGTCAAGGGAAGGCTTTAGGGACCACGAACTTGTCTTCAGAGAGGAGGTCAGTTAGGCGGGTGTCTAAATGTGATCATCTAGGTAGAGGTTGATCATCAGCTAGACGTCTTTATTGGTATATTCACCATACTATCCTTGCCAGTGCATGTTCTTTTCAATTCGGGTGCACCTCTATTGTTTGTTTCCACTTCTTTTGTTGCTAAAGATAAGCTATCATGATTTTCTAGTGTAGCATTGTCTATGATGCTTCCTTTAGTTGATAGGATGGATTATATTGAGTTATATTTATATGTGGCCTTAGTCATAGGCGGGGTAGACTTCTTAGTGGACCTGATCGGGATGGATTTATAGGATTTTGACGTGATTCTAAGGATGGATATACTAGAGAGGTATCTGATAGTGATCGACAACGCTTAGAAGTGCATGGTATTACGAGGCTCGAAGGGTATTAAGGTTTCGTATAATAAAACCAATACTAAGCCCACAACCAAAGTGGTTTCTATAGTTGCATTACACTCCTTGGTCCAAAAGAGGTACCCACTGTACTTATACAGTGTGTAAGAGATGAACAAGGACCTAACAACTCTGGAGCGCATTTCGGTAGTCAAAGAATTTTTGAATGTATTCCTAGAGGAAATATCGGGTATGTCCCCATTTTGTAAGATTAATTTCACTATCAAGCTAGTGTTGGAAGCTGAGCTTATGTCAAAAGCACCCTATCGAATGACACTTATTGAGATGAAGGAACCAAAGACCCAGCTAGAGGAATTGTTGGAGCATAGGTACATATGACCAAGTGTGTCACCCTAGGGAGCACTGGTCTTATTTGTAAAGAAGGACATGAGACTCCATCTCTATATAGACTATCGAGGGCTAAACCGGTTGACTATAAAGAACTGATACCTGCTCCCAAGGATTGATGATTTCTTTGACTAGTTGAGGGGTGCCATAGTTTTCTCTAAGATCAACCTAAGATCAGGGTACCACTAGTTGCGGATAACAAATGCTTACATTCTGAAGACCACCTTCTGGACTCATAGACACTATGAGTTCACAATGATGCCATTTGGGCTCACCAATGCTCCTAGGGTGTTCATGGACTTGATGATGAGGATCTTCAGACCCTTCCTCTTTTAATTTATGGTGGTGTTCATCGATGACATCCTTGTGTACTCTCGAGGGAATAAAGAGCATGAGCAGCACCTCCATACCATATTATCCTTGCTACGGGAGCACTGTTTATATGTGAAGCTATCCAATTGTGGGCTCTGGCTTTAGGAAGTAGCCTTCCTTGGGCATATAGTGTCAGTCAGGGGAGCATCTGTTAACCCAAAAAATATTATGGGAATTACAGAGTGGAAGCCTCCCATGAATATGCTAGAGGTTCGAAATTTTCTGAGATTGGCCAGGTACTATAGATGTTTCATGCAGAAAGTATCAAAGATTTCCTGTCCCCTGACCAACCTCTTGAAGAAGACCACCAAGTTCCAGTGGGATGTATCTTAAGATGGGGCCTTCTAGGATTTAAAGAGTCAGTTGACCACCGCACCTATCCTAACTCAGCTAGAGGGTTTTATAAGGTTTTGAGGTTTACAGTGATGCATCCAAGCATGGACTCAGTTGTGTGATGATGCAAAATGACAAAGAGGTTGTTTATAACTCCTAATAGTTGAAGCGGCATGAGAAAAACTACCCGACTCATGACTTGGAGTTAGCCGTAGTGGTTTTTGCCTTGAAGATTTGAAGGCACTACTTATACAACATGAAGTGTAAATTTTTCACATATCACAAGAGTCTCAAGTACATCTTCACCTTGAAAGAGCTGAACATGAGGCAATGGATGTGACTAGAGTTGGTCAAGGACTATGACATTAACTTGATCCACCATGAGGGTAAGGCCAATGTCGTTGTAGATGCCTTGAGTAGGAAGACCACACACTCAGTGAACTTTTTTGTGGTTACTGATTAGATGCTGGAAGATTTTTCTAGCCTGGAGATTGATCTGATTCATTAGGGTGGTCTCGAGGTCTGTTTAAGTGCCTTGATAATCACTCCCATAATATTTGAGGAGATCCGAGCCGGCCAAGCCGGGGATGCCAAGCTTGAGAGGTTCTACTGGGAGTTGTAGGAAGCCTGAGCAGAAGGGTTTTAGGTACACGAGGATGGTAGCCTTCGTTATAAAGGTCACTGGTGTGTACCATAGGGATGTTCAAAGTTGAAGCGCTAAATCTTAGAAGAGGGACACCAGACCCCTTACTCTATCCACCCAGGAGGGGACAAGCAGTATAAGGATCTGAAGGAGTATTGGTGGCCCCATATGAAGTAGGAAGTGGCTAAGTTCATGTCTCAATGTCTGACTTATCAAAAGGTCAAGATTGAGCACTATAAACCTGCAGGGCTACTTCAGCCCTTAGAAGTGCCAAGGTGGAAGTGAGATTAGATTTCTATGGACTTTGTTAGCGGGTTTCCAAGGACTCGAAGTGGCTATGAGACTATCTAGTTTATCATGGACAAATTAAGTCATCCATGTTCATTCTAATGAATTCCATCTAGAGTATGGATTAGTTGGCTAGTGCCTACATGAAGTACATGGTTAGTCGGCATGAAATGCCAGAGGACATTATGTTAGATAGAAATTTGAGGTTCCTCTCTCATTTCTAGGGAAAGCTATAAGAAGTCTTGGGAATAAAATTGAAGATGAGTATAGCTTTCCATCCCACTACAGATGGGTATACCGAGAGGACCATACAAACCCTAGGGGTCATGTTAAGGGCCTATGTATTAGATTTTTAGGGCTATTAGGAATAGCACCTGCATCTGATAGAGTTCTCATACAACAACAACTACCATGAGAGCATAGGGATGGCTCCTTTTGAAGCATTATATGGACGAAAATGTAAGACCCCCTTGTGCTGGAGTGATATCAACGAGATAGTGGTGTTGGGACCCGAGGTGATCAATGAGATGACCAGACAGATCTGTTAGATTTAGGATCCAATAAGAGATGCTTAGAGCCGAAAGAAGAGTTATGCTGATTAGAAGAACAGGAGTAGCGACTTTGAGCCTAGGGAAAAAGTGTTGTTGAGGGTTTCTCCCACTAAGGGTGCATAGAGATTTGGTAGAAAGGGCAAGTTGAACTTGAGGTACATTGGACCTTATAAGATCTTGAAGTAAGTCAGAGAGGTTGCATACATGTTGGCACTTCCACCATTGTTAGCTCGAGTTCACAATGTGTTTTAAATCTCGTAGCTGTGGAAATACATTGCTAATCCTTCCCATATGATCCAACCCGACGGGGTCAAACTTGATGATTCCCTAGTGTACGAGGAGAGGCTTGTGTAAATCCTTGACACAAAGCTCTAGAAGACCCACAAGAGTGCAGTCCCTCTTGTGAAGATTCTTTGGAGCCGTCATGGGACCGAAGAAGTTACCTAGGAAGCTGAGAAGGACATGCACGAAGCATATCCAAAACTCTTTACCATACAATAGTCCCTAGTAAACTCCTTTTTCTTTAAGGGGTGGTAGCATCGCATTTTGTGCTTTATCTGAATCATCTTAGAACTACTTTTCCCTATTCCCTACTCCTAGGATTTAAGCCAGTGACTTCAAGTATGAAGTCTTTCTTTAAGGGAATAGTGATGTAATATCCCAAAACCTTAATTTAGGAATTAATAATAAAATATAAATTAATAGGTGAGATTAATTAAATATACCATTTTTAATAAAATAATATTACTATAATAAAAATAATTAAAGCTAAAAAGGAGGAAAATAATTTAGGAATTAAATTAGTGGAGGTTAGAATAATTTGCTAAACTAAAATAAATTTTAAGAAAATTTTAACCATAATTTCTAAATTCATAAAAGAAATGAAAAACTATATATTTATTTTTATTAATTTCATTATTCCTAATTTATTAAAAAAAATCCTAAACACCCCAAACCCCTCATTATTTTCTTTTTTCCTTTGCCCCTTTTCTCTCTTTTTCTTTCTTCCTTTTTCTTATTTTCTTTTGTTGTCTTCCTTCTCATCAGTATGGGCCCCACCTAGTGTGGCCCACTTCCTCTCCCTCTCCCCCTCCCCTCCTCTCTTTCCTTCCCATGTGGCCCAACCCCTTCTTTTTTCTTTTTCCCTTCACGTAGCCTAGCTCCCCGACCATTTTTTTCCTTTTTTCTCCCTTTCATTTTCTTCTTCTTTTGCCCTCATCTTCTACCTTCTCCTCCCCAATCGAATGGCATGCATGTCTACTTTGTACACTACTAGAAAAATGGGAAATAATAACGGGACATTAATAACGGTAGTTCGACAACCGTTGTCAAACGCGTGAAAATTAATGGGCGGGAGAGTTTTGATAACGGTTCTAGTTAAAAACTGTCATTAAAAGGGCAACGTTAAAATTTGGACGGATGTTTTAATAATGGTTTCACGTAAACCGTTATTAAAAGAGGATTTAATAACGGTTCATATTAGAACCGTTGTCAAAAGTCAGAAGCTTTTAATAACGGTTCTCTCAGGAACCGTTATTAAAACCCCAAAATCAAACTTATATTTCGCTCAATTCTATTTCGTGCCAAAGTTTTCAGACTCTCTGCACCTTTGTTCTCTTGCTCTCCTTCTCCTTGCAAACCCTCGCACCACCACACCGTGCACCACCAACTGGCACCACCACACCGACTCCTCTCAAGTAAAGGAAACCCTCGCACCGCCAACTCTCCACCATGCCTCTGCCATTATCGACTCTGCATGTGCATGCTGTCATTGTTCCGAAGCTAGCTAGCACTTGCACCTTCATCCCTCTGTCGTGTTTGAAGCTCTTGCCTCTCTCAACATTCTCACCGTCGTGTTTGTAGCTAGCTCACTTTATGTATGTGTTTGTTCTTCCTCTCGTAACTTTTTATCTACTTATATATGTATATATATATAAATGCATGCATGTTGCTACAGGGTTTCATTTGTTTGTTATTGAAATATTGTGGTTTGTCGTTCGAAAATGTGTTGGCTAAAAATTTTGCTGTTTGTTGTTGAATTTGTTGCGTTATTGTTATATATTAACAAATGCATGTGTTGGCCGAGACCTTTACATATATATATATATATATATATATAATATGAACGTGAGTGTAGAATTATATACATTTTCACTCATAAAAACTATATATATACACACACACACACACACACACACACACACATTTTCATTAATAAGTATAGGAGACTAGCAATAAGATATAGGAAATGTCATATAATGAAATGCAAATATATTTTACATATGCATATGTTAATGATTGCTATTTGATGAGGATTAAATAGATATAGAGAATAAGGAATATATAAAAGTGAATAATTAAATATAGAGAAATAATTGTGTATGATAATAATAATAATAATAATAATAATAATAATAATAATAATAATAATAATAATTAATAATATGATTTATATATTATGCTTTAATTACATTTAGCTAGGTTTAGGGATTAGGTTTTTTTTGTGGTTTAGGTTTAGGTTTTATTATAATAAATTATGGTTAATTAGCTAGGGTTAGGGTTAGGGTTTATCGTTTATTATGGTTAATAATGGTTAATTAGGATTAGGGTTAGGGTTAGTATTAATATCTTTTTGGAAACGTGTTAGCATGATTCGTATATATATATAGAATAGCATGATACATTTGAGATTAATTCTTTCTAAGCATGATTCGTATCGATAATATAATGGTACATTATTATGCTCAATACATAACATTCTAACATAATTTATTTATTTATTTTTTGTAGAGATATGGCCAACAAAAATATTAATAGGGATAACAGTGATGAAGAAGGAAAGAGAGGACCTACGATTATGAAAATTATCATAGACATGAGGAATAGAGGAGAAGTAGTCGAGTTGGGATGGAATACTTACAATCTTCCCATCGGCCCTTACGCAGATATGTTCTTGACCTACATTTCACTTGTGACCCGTAACCGTGTTCCTATCTCCTATAATAATTGGAAGCAGGTTCCATAGAGTCATAAGGAGCATATTTGGCAGGAAATCACGGTAAATATGCTATTTTATGTAATCATTTTTGTATGTCAAATGTTATTAATTTTATTACATTAACATCGGTATACATCTACATGTCTTATTTTGCAGAGAGTGATCAATGTTCCAGAGAGTAGGAAGAAATGGCTTCTTAGACATTGTGGGGAGAGTCTAAGAACCTTTATGTCATATTTAGCTCGTAGAAAAATGTATAGAAAGAAGGATGGTTCTGTACGACATAACCCACCCAAACGATACAGTTTTATCGATCAAGAAAGTTGGAACCAATTCATTGCTTATCGTCTTACGGTGGATTTTAAGGTACTTGTTAGATAACAATTAAACTTTTTGTATCAATCCCAGTATTATGCTTAATATTGAAATAACCATGTCATTATATTTTGGCTTGTTACATAGGGAAAAAGTACCCAAAATAAAGAGATTGCCAAGCAAAATAAATACCGGCATAATATGGCTCGCAAAGGCTATGCGGGCCTTGAAGAGGAGTTGGTATGCATTTTGTGATTATCTATTTACATGTAAATGTTGAATTTTATAATAATATTCTTAATTAAGAATATTTTTTGATTTGTAGCTCCTAGCCCAAGACTTGGACCCATGTACCTCGTCCATCAATATTGGTACATTATGGAAGAAGGCTAGAGCAACAAGAGATTTATATATTAATGGATATGTTGATGTTGCAGCCAAAAAAAATGTAAGTTTGTAGATATCTAGAACCCTACTTAGTTTTCTTTTAGAAAACTATTATATTATGCTTATTCCTATAAGTTAAATTTACAGGACGAACTTGAAATGTCAGAAGGTGAGGAGGTGGACCAATATAGCATTGTGGCCCATGCTATAGAAATTGTAGAACACCCTAGAAGACACAGGAGCCTTGGATTGGGTGTTATGAGAACGAGCATATGTGGTCGATCTTGTGGTTCTCGTAGCACTAATGAGCAAGTCGCCATCCTCACCCAAAAATTGAACGTGGAATTTGAACGGATGGCAACAATGGAGCAAGAGTTGTCATTTATTAAATCTCAAGGGTAAAAGCCATCCGATTCAGTAGACCATGATCAGCTTCACATACCTAATGTAAATAGCGTCAGAGATAGTTGTGAAGCTGATGCATTTATTTCTACTCTTCCCGAGGTAAGCATTACAAACTATGAATTGTTATTAAATGTATTCGGTGTAATAAATTATTAATAATGTGTAATATTTTTGTTTAGGGTTTGCATAAATGTGACTTATTAGCGAATGACCTTTCAAAAATTTTGGCAAAAGGAAGGGTCTGCATCAGTCACAGTACCGAAACACAGACAATCCACGGGTACAATTTAGCCCTAAATATAAGGCCGGTGAGTATTGACACTCCAATCATTGGCAGTGCACACTTGCCTTGTTATAAAGAGGGCGATGAGGCAACCACAGTACTAGAAGCTCATAGAAGCTTCGTGGCTTGGCCTACGGATCAAATACGTCTCACTACTAAAGAGGTATTGACATTTGACATCTTCATTAGACCTTGTTTAGTAGTTACACTATATATACCTTTTTCATATATATATTTATATGCTCAATATATATTTTGTTTAATATTATCAATTAAGGAATAAAAAAAGGAATAAAAAAAGAAGACTGCTTCTGCTAGTAAAACCAAGAGAGGTACTAGCAGAACGAGCAACACAAAACAGGGCGCTGCTAAAGGAAAGAGAGCTAAATTTGAAAAATCAATTACCCCACAAAAGATTCCTTCTTCAGATCAGCAAAGCCAACCTCCACCAGCATTAGCTATATTATATTTTTATGCCCAAAACTACCTCAGGGACAATTATATTTTCATTGATTGTCGTCCTGAGTATGTTGGGAGGGACGATGCTACTTACATGGTATCGACGGCTGACATAAGCGATATTTATAATCAAGAATGGATGTCAACCATGAGTGTCGTCGTCTATGTCACGTAAGTATTATTTCATTTTGAGATTTTAGTACTCTTAACTTGTTCAATTGGAATTTTTATGACCTCTTATATGATTTATTAGTTATTAACAAGTATGCATTGTTATTGTCGTCCATAGGTTGGTAGATAATCGAGCTGTGATGGAGGGAATGTTGTCCTCTATTGTGTTTGTGTGCCCATACCACATAACTAACGGTAGTAAAATAAGAGAGGGTAGTCACATAACCTATTTAGCGGATCACATTTTGATTGAGGGACACAACAAGCTCTATCTCATTCCTCACCTCGCAACTGAACATTGGGTTTTGTATGCCATCCGACCTGATCTTAATAAAGTCTATGTGTTTGATTCCCTTCGAACCTATGACGTGCCTTTTGAAGTCGCTCGTCGTGGTGGGAAGGAATTTATCGACATGTTAGTATACTTTTCACTTCTTACTTCATTAGCTTATTTATACATATATTTGCCTAGCTTTCATTATTTGAGGTATATATGCGTACTTACAATATTGTGTATCCAACTCTATTTATTAGGGCACTACGGACAGCGTATCAAAGGAGAGGTGGGAATGGTGTCCCAGACCCAAAGAATGTTCAATACGAGCCTGTCATAGTAAGTAGGAAGGCAACTATTTCGTATTTTATTTTAATTAAAATTAATATCTAATAGTTAGAGAGCTAACTGAATTTATTTGACAGTGTCCACAATAGCAAAACGACAAAGATTGTGGATACTATGTATGTAGAGCTATGGATCTGATAGTCCAAAATAGATCGGTCAACATAGATCCAAGCCATATATGTTTTCTTTTCGATATTTTTCCATTAATGAATCATGACATATATGTTTGATACTTAACGTAAGTCCTAACTGTATATTAATCAAAACTTGGGCATTGTAGTTTTTCACCAATAACTATGCACGATGACAGCAATACAATGTTGATGAAATTGATGAAGTTAGAGACCAATGGGCCAAGCACGTGCACTCATTCATTTGGTATTAGGGAGAGATCTATATATTCTACATGCATGTTTAGGTTTGTATTTCGTCTAAGTCTTTCGGTCTTATAGGCTAGATTTATGAACTTTTTACTTTGAGGTGTAGAGCTACCAAGTTGTGGTATGCCTACTAATTTTGATTCCTGAGTATGTTTGGTGTATTAACACATACATACTAACTAGAGATTGATTGAAATTATGGTGTGATTGTAGATTTGTTATGAATTGATATTGTTTTACAATGTAGATTTGTTAATTATTTGAACATACAACTGTGTATGTGGGTAGGAACAAAACAACAAAAACATTTAAAAAAATTGTAGTTTTAATAACGGTTCTTATTTAGAACCGTTATTAAAACCACATATTTCATCTTAAATTTATGCTCAATTAATACGTATTAGGGTTTAATAAATGCATAATCAATCTGAGAAACCTTAATTGGATGATAGAGTTTTAATAATGGTTTTCATTAAGAAATGTTATTAAAAATGTTCATTTAATATGTATTAGGGTTTAATAAATTCATAATCAATAACTGAAACCCTAATTCTATTATATTTCAACAACGGTTTTTGTAATAACCGTTATTAAAACCTGGTTTTCCACAACGGTTTTTTCTTGAAAACCGTTATTGAAACCTTATTTTTAACAATGGTTTTATGGAAGAACCGTTATTAAAACCTTTTTTTAACAACGGTTGTTTCTTGAAAACCATTATTAAATAAAAAGTTTATGCTCATATTCGCGGGTCATTTTATATTTTTGATAACGGTTATGAACCGTTATTAAAGATTTAATAACGGGTGCTTTAATAACTATTTAAAACCGCTATTAAAACTATAAAATAACCATTATTAAAACCTCTTTTCGGAGTAGTGTAAAAGGGGGGGAACACGACCTATCTATGTTTGTAATATTCGGTTCGTAATAAACGCTGATTGGAACTCTAATTACAAACTTGATATTTATGCGTATTTATTTATAATAATTATTATAGGGTATTTTATATTCATTGTTCTATTATTATGTATAGAAATATAGAGAAATAGGTTATAATTTAATCACATTAAAATTAAGTAGAATTCTAGATGACTAATCTTTTAAAAATTACTATTTCTGTTGAATTTGTAAACTACCTTTACCTTCAAGGTTTTTTTTAGAATGAATGAGATATTTAGCCCCTAAATCTATTTTAGTTCTTGAAATTTCCATAAAATTAATCTCAGGGGGAAGCCTTAATGACTTTGGAACCCATCTTTGGTTTTGAAGCTAGATGCATCATCAAGTAAACCATGAAAGAAAGAACATTTATGGCCCTTGTTGTAATTTCCATTTTTTTAAAAAAAACAAACAAACATGGGACATTGTTCTTCATTTGAGATGAATAAGAGTGATGCGCAAAAGATACAGGTATAGATGATACTTTAGTATGCAACTCCCCGTACTACAAAGAAGAAGTCATTTAAGAAACATTATAATAGAGAAGTAAAAATAAAAATCAGTGTAGTTAAGTTAAACACCTCAACGAACGTTGAAAGCATACATTTTGATCACGTTTGACAGTCGACTATGATGTTTATACACAAGTAGAAGTTTGGTCCAACTGTTGATGTGTTGATTAAGAAAGTCCTAAAACATCTAATAAATTAGGACCTCTACACTCGAAACAATGAAGGAAATCAAAATTCCAGATGAATAAGAGCAAACATCAAAGTCTAGGGAGTTTCTTACCATCATATAGGCTTATCATGCTTACAATTAACATGCTCGTCATCAGGTCTGTCGCAAGGCTCATGCAAACTAGGCCTAGGGTGATAAAAATTTAAGGCCCCCAAACTTTGTGTTATTATACAGAAATATTTGTGCTTTAAAATTCTATTCTAATAAAGTGGTGGACTAGAGACGTAGTGAGAGGTGATATAATACTCGTAAAAAAACATGTAGCTCATATTTTGTTTTTCCCACTTTTTCATCGTGGCCTAAGTCCCAAGTACACATATAAATTTATATTATGTGGCAACACTGGTGGGGCTACTTGTTGACTTTTCCCTCAATCTCAAGTGCACATATACGTATAAGTTTATATCCATGCACATTATCAACTCTTTTTTTTTTTTGGGAAAGAGTTATCAAGTCTTTTACTCGATATGTGGTGGGAATGTGAGTTTTCTTGCTAGCTATAAAAATTAGTTGGCTGCATAACAAACCCATTTTTATATTACCATATAAAATACAATATCACTTATTACATGTGCAGGTTAGTGCCAGTTCTTCAAAATACACTAATTTTCTACTATATTTATTTAATTAAAAATAAATGTTTGGAGATCATTTTCATCAAAATTATGATTTTAAAAATACTCATTTTTTTAGCCATTTTTTCTAAGGCTCCAAAAATATTTTTTAATTGTTTTTTTTTTTTTTGCCTAGTGCCCCAAAGTATCTAAGGCTATCTCTACCCATCATAGCATCACTTAAATAGTAGCAAAGTAATTTCTCGACACTATATTAGAATCAAAGCCATTGAGAGAGTAATGTAAAATATAAGCACAACCTTCTTGTCTTCTCCATGATGAGTCACATCTTCACTTCTTTCCTTACTAAAGGTTAGGCAGCTAATGCCATAATAATTTGATTAAGAATAATTATGGTAATTTTCCCCTACGGTATAAATTTATTTAATTATAATCATGATCATCACATCAATCAGTGGGAATGATATTTTTGTAATCAATTATTATAATACCCCAAATTTTAGGTAACCTAATATTATATAAATTATACCTTAATTTAATTCTAATATCGAAGAAATCTTATTTTAGCCTTAACCAAATTTCTTAATTCTAAAATCTTAACCTAGTATGAACCTTTGTCTCAGATAAATTACATGTTGTAACCCAATCTTAATTTCATCTAAAAGCTAGCACTAATCATATTTATATTAGCTAATAAAATTTATTGAAAACTAACCATAATCCTTTTTCCTTTCTCCTTTTCCCCTTCCTCCTTACGCGGGAATACTTGATGAAATATCCCAAAAATTCTAATTTTATTATTTATTATTAAATAATATTTTACTTTAAAAATTAATTAAATAATTCACTTTTATTAAATATAAGAAAATTAATTAGGATAAATCAAGAATAAATTTATAAGTGTTTTAAATAGGAGGAATTTTGGTATTTTAAGCTAATTAAGGATTTTATTGTGGAAATTAATTAAATAAAATATTTTATTTAAATTAAGAAGGATAAAATAGTTTAAAATTAATATAAACTTTATAAATAATTTAATTAGAGAAAATTAGAGTGTTTTGTTAATTAAAATGGAATTTAAGAAAATTCTTTAAAAAAAATCCCTAAATTAACCTAAAAAGAGAATTTAATTATTATTTTAATATTTATATTTTATTAAACATCCCAAATTACCCAAATTATATTAATTAAGCCAACCACCATTTTCCCTTCTTTTTCCTTTTTCCTTTTTTCTCTTTTTCCCCTCTTTTTCCTTTTCTTTCCTTTCCTTCTCTTCCTTATTTTTTTCTTTTTCCCCGACTTGGGCTAGCTCGCTGGCCCAACACCCTTTCCCCTATGCGGCCCAGATCCTCGTGCCTCTACTCCCCTCTCCTAGCCGGTTCGGCCTCTTCTCTTTTTCTTTCTTTCTTCTTTTCCCTTGGACAACTGGTCCGACCCCCTCCACTTCATCTTCAACCTTCGGTCACTGCAGCCCAAAATCGACGCCGGAAAGCCTACAACAACCACACCCAACTGCACTGGCCATTCCTCCCCGCTGACTTCCCTGCCATTTCAACAGGGCCACCTCTCCCTTCTCCTGCACGCCATCCCTCTTCCTCCCCGACAACTCACGGTCTACACACGCAGACCTGCGTCGGCCATTCTCATCGGACAGAAGCCACAACCCTATCCCTCTACTCTCCCAGTCCTCCTTGTCGTTTTTCCCTTTCCAATCGGTCTATAAATAGCCCCGAAGGCTGCCATAATCAGGTTTGGAATTTGGCAGCCCAGAAAACCAAACCGTGCGCCACCCCCTATTCAGCTAGCCATTCCTTCGCCGCCCACTCCGGCCACCAAAACGCTCCCTGCATCGCCCTCTACACAATCCAGCCACCAGCCTTCTTTGCCTTGCCATGCACGAGCCACCCCAACCGTGCGAAATTGCCTCCCCGAACAGCCCCATTAGACCCTGTGCTGGCCTTCGTGCAGCCGGTTGCCGTCGATACCGCCGCCTGCAGTGTCGCCTCTACTCCCCAAAACAACTAGGGGATCCTGCCCTACCACCCCACACGTCCATTTTCCCCTACTTCCCTCTCCTCTAGCCTCCACATCCACCTCTCCACTTCTTCCTTCCTCCACCACTACTGCGTTGCTGCCGGCACCACCGCCTAGCCTAGGTTATTCTCCAACTCCTTAACCCCTAAATCCTATTTATTAAATGTATTAATAATTTTTAATATTATTAACTATTATTATTAGTGTTATTATGATTATTATTATCATTATTATTACTATTACTATTATTACTACCACTATTATTACTATTATGTCCTAACATTTATTCTGAAGAACTTCTAATTAATGGTATTAATTAATACTAAAACCTTGTTGTGTTATTATTATTATTATTATTATTATTATTATTATTATTATTATCATCATCATGTTTATTACTCTTACTATGACTAACATCGTTATTATCTCTATTATTATTATTATTATTTTAGTATTCTTACTATTATTAGTATTATTACTATTATTACTATTATCATTATCGTTATTATTATTATTATCATGGTTATGGTGGTTATTGTTATTATTATTATTATTGTTCTTACTCTTAGTATTATTACTATTATTATTATTATTATTATTATTATTATTATTATTATTATTATTATTATTATTATTATTATTATTATTATTATTATCATTACTATTATTATTATTAGTATTAGTATTATTATGTTTATTATTCTAACTATTATTATCATTGTTATTATCTCTATTATTATTATTTTTAGTATTCTTATTATTATTTGTATTATTATTATTATTATTATTATTATTACTATTATTATTATTATTATTACCATGATTATTGTTGTTGTTGTTGTTATTATTATTATTATCATTGCTATTATTATTACTAATACTACTACGATTTCAATTATTATTATCACCATTATTATCATTATAATTAGTATTATTATTATTATTATTATTATTATTATTATTATTATTATTAGTATTATTATTAATAATATTGTTATTAGTAATATTGAAACCCTTACTTTAATACTATGAATTTCACTAAGACTTACTTTGATTAGTGGTGATTTGTTTAACTATCTTGAGAATAATAATAACCCTACCTTTTATTTATAAACTACTATTATTAATATTAGCCTTAGTATTAGGCCATGATAGGGGTAAGATAGGAAAATTACGGTAATTCTAATAGAGGGAGATTGACCTATAGTATCTCCCTCTTATAGGTGAATTGGGTCAAAACCCCTAGGAGGCGTAAGAGTGTGCTCCAAGCCCGGCGCCAATTTAGGTAAGGACGTAGCTAAAGCCGCCTATGTGTTACGTGTTTTACTTGCCTTGGATGCCTTGTACAATTTATATGTTGTGTTCTATATGTTATTATCTTATCTGTTTTTATGTGTAGCACAGCTTACAATCGAGGTATGTTCTTGTGCTCTTGTCTGGGATGTGCTAATATGGATATGCTGCAAATATAATGTGATGTGATGTGACTCTTAGGACATGCATGCTAGGTTATTTGATGAGGTGTTGTGGAATGGGGGCATGAAAGAGAAAAATGAGAAATTAAGATAACCAAGGAGAAGTAAGTTGGCTAACGTAGGTAAGGATGACCTAGGTAATCTATGATCCATGAATGGACGAGTAAAGGGGGAATTAAATAAAATGAAAGAGTGGGAGAAACTAAGGTTACATGGGAGAACTAGGGTTTGCATGGAAATCTTAGGGTTTGGCATGGTAGAAATCAAGGGGTTTGCATGGGTAGGTTAAGGTCCGCATGGGGGCGAACCTTACGTATGGAAGGTTACTTTGGGACATGGGGAAGGCAATGGAAGGTCTGTTTGGGAGTCTGGAGGCTCGAGGTGAAAAATAGTACGTAGGATTTGGAGGCACTACCTGTATGGTCGCATATGCCTCCCGATAGTTGAAGCAGCATGAGCAGAATTATCCCATGCACGATCTGGAGTTGGCTACCGTGGTATTTGCTTTGAAGATTTGGAGGCACTACCAGTATAGAGCAAAATGCAAATTCTTTATGGACTGCAAGAGCCTCAAGTACATTTTCACTCAAAAGGAGCTCAACATGAGGCAAAGGAGATGGTTGGAGCTTGTCAAGGACTACAACATAGAGTTGACCTACCACGAGGGTAAGGCCAATGTGGTTGCGGACGCCTTGAGCAGGAAGACCTCACATTCTGCACTGTGTCATGTAGTCGCGGACTGAATGATATGGGATTTGTCGGGCCTGGAGATTGAGATGATTCAGCAAGGGGACCTTGAGGCCCACATAAGCGCCCTAACATTCACTCCCACCATACTTGAGGAGATCCGAGCCGGTCAGATTGGAGATGTCAAGTTCGAAAGGATCCAGCAAAAGATGCAGGAAGGCCGAGCAGAAGGGTTCGGGATTCATGAGGATGGCAGCCTTTGGTTCAAGGGACGTTGGTGTGTACCACAGAGTTGTCCAGAATTAAAGTGCCGTATTATGGAGGAGGGACATCAGTCTCCTTACTCAATCCACCCGGGAGGGTCTAAGCTGTATAAGGACCTCAGGAGGATGTATTGGTGGCCCCACATGAAGCGGGAAGTGGCAGAGTTTGTGTCCTAGTGTCTGGTATGTCAAAAGGTCAAGATAGAGCACCGGAGACCAACAGGGCTACTTCAGCCCTTGGAAGTGCCGAGGTGGAAATAGGACTCGATCTCCATGGATTTCATCAGTGGTTTACCAAGAACTCGGAGCGGCTACGACACCATTTGGGTTATTGTGGACAGATTAACTTAAGTCATCTGTATTTATTCCAATGAGGTCCACTTGGAGTATGGATCAACTAGCGAGGGCTTATATGAAGTATGTGGTCATTCGTCATGGGGTTCCAAGGGACATCGTATCAGATAGAGATTCTAGGTTCCTCTCTAACTTTTGGGGAAAGCTAGAGGAGGTGTAACACCCCCAAATTTACTACTGAAAAATTTCGTTTAATTAAAAGGATTTAGCGGAAGCGAAAAGATAAAACCGTAAACTCAGGAGCATTACCGCCACACTTAGTACCAGATCGGTTCACTCGTACCGTTCCAATACTAAGTGCTAAGGCTAAATAAAGTTAACATTAAATACGAATCATTAATAAAACACCAGTCATACAGAAATCAGAGTGCGATTTAGGGTTACAAACCAAAGAGTACGTGACTAGAGTTTTTCAAAACGTAAAGCATAGCACGATAACACAACTAAATATGATAATACGAGGTCCAATAAAAGAAATAGAGTCCAGTCGAGTCGCTCTCGATCCCCAAGTCAGGTTTAGGCTCAACGCTCAGCCCCATCTGATGCCTCGTAAGTGTTGTAGGCATCGAAGACATCAACCCCTACCTGCACAAGCTCCAACGGGTCTTCTGCTCGTGGGAATGAGCAGTACCCATGAAACGGGTGATCAGTACGCTACGTACTGAGTAAGGTAACAGACGCACTAAGGCCCACATACATAGAGATACATGACATAGCAGACATAGCATAATTACGTAAATAGCATGCAATAACACAGATAAACAATACCGGTTATGAACCAGATAACTTTTTCATCGGATCTCTGATAATTATAATCAATTCACATCATAGTCTTTATTAATCCATGTGAGTGCGGGAACCCCACTATTATAGCCGGTGGAACGGTCACGAGGGCCATGCCCTGCTACTATTATAGTCGGTGGACCGGTCACGAGGGTAACATACCCTGCCACTATTATTTGCCGGTGGACCGGTCTGGCCCCGACTCACAAGGTTTCCACTGTAAATATTCGTATCTTTCCCATGTCTTATCATTATCATGATTAGTTTGTTGAGCATGGAATCCCCCACTATTATAGCCGGTGGAGCTGTCACAAAGGCCATGCCCTGCCACTATTATAGCCTGTGGACCGGTCACGAGGGTAACATACCCTGCCACAATTATTTGCCGGTGGACCGGTCTGGGTCCGGCTTAACATCTTTCTCTGTAAGTGATTAGTGTCTTAACATATCTTATTCAAAAGATCTCACCATGGACATATATGAATCATTCTCTTTATACTTCACACATCACAAATAATAAAATTCCACAATCATAACTACACTTTAATCAATAAATACACATGATACACCAAACAACTCTAAGCAGCCATAACCAACCCTAATTGTCCACGCCAAACCGTGGTTGGTCACTCCAAACCCTATTTTACCATAACAACCATAATTAGCCATTCCAAACCTTAATTGAACACAACGAATCACAATTGGGTACTCCAACCCTATTTAATCACAACGACCCAGAATTAATCACTCCAAACCCTAATTCTGGCTCCTCCATACCCTTATAATACTCCACGTACTATTTTTCGTCCAAACAGTACAACACCTAAATAATACTTGCATTACCTTCATTACCTCCCAAATCAACCTTTTATATGTAAATTTTGCTCCCATGCAAACTTTACACATCCCATGCAACTTCTCGAACTTTTCACACAACCCTAGATCCCATACAATCATTAACTCCTATGCAAAACCCTAACTCCACCATGCAAACCCTAATACCACCATACAACCATTACTACCACCATACAAACCATAATACCACCATACAAACCCTAATACCACCATAACGCCATTAATACCACCATGCAACCATTAATACCACCATACAACCATTAATACCACCATACAAACCATAATACCACCATGCAAACCCTAATACCGCCATACCGCCATTAATACCACCATGTAACCATTAATACCACCATACAAACCCTAATACCACCATGCAAACCCTAGATTTCATCACACAAAACCCTAAATTCAGTCTACACAAAACCAAAGATCCATCCATACCAAACCCTAGATTCAAACCAAATAAAACCCAAAGATTTGTCCATATAATACAAGTGATTAGATTCCCCCCATTCATAACCACAAATTAGATTCTTCCATACAAGATCATGAGATAGATTCTTCCACATAAAATCATAAATTAGAATATCCCGTATAAACCCTAGAATTCTCCATTTTATTTTTCCACTCATAGATCATTAAAATAATTAGGTCGACTCACCTCCCTTGGTCAATCTCTTTCCCCATCCTCCTTTTTAAACCTTTATCCCACATAAAACACATCAACTCCCTCACATGCACGTTTTACAGGATCACGACACATATCATCACATATACACAATACACATGCCATGTAAATACACCACACATACTTCAACTCCATGTCATGCCACACACGACATAGTTAATAATGATAAACATAGGGTACATAGCATGCGAATCACATAATGCATATAGACACACAAAAGGCCTTAGTTATGTCCTTACCTAAAGCAACGCCGGGCTTGGAGCACGCTCCTACTACTCCTTGGGACTTTGGCTCGATTCACCTATAGGAGGATAAGACTAATGGTTAGTTCCCTTCTACCCAAAAATACTATTATTTCTTATTTTAGTCTAAGATTAGGTTTTTATTATTACACGGAGTTTTATAAGTGAAAACTAGGGTTTTCTTTCCATCAAGCTAGCCTACTAGTTATTACTAGTTAAAATGTACTTAGTTATTATTCATAACTATATTTATATTATCAACCTAATAGCCTTATTCCTTCTAATGATAGTACTAATACTTGTTAAAATAAAATAGTGTTATTAATAATAATAGTAGTAATATCCATGCTCTTAGAAATAGAATCCCTATCATTTTTAAGGTTAAGGCTAATAATGGTTCTAGGGTAAGATAATATTATAATAATAGTATTCCTAATAAGGCGCTAATATTATTAAAGATAATAATGATATTAGTTGTATTTGGGATGATAATAATAATAATATAAGGGTTCGAATGTTTTTTATTATTATAATAATATTAGCAAAATAATAACAATAGTACTAGTAATAACTAACAATGATACCAAGGTAATAATGTTAGTAACAAGGGTATTAGGAATAGTATTAGCAAGGTTTGAATAATAATAATCGTAATAATACTAAGGTTGGGTATTCTTCTTCTATAGTGACCAAAGGGGAACATGCTAATTTTGGTTTCAATAACTTTAATAATAATAGAAATAATGGTAATATTATTAACAATGCCCACAACAACCACAACAACAATAATACTAATAGTAATAATAATGATAATAATAATAGTAAAAATAATAAAAATAATAATGATAATAATAATAATGTTAAGCATAGTAATAATAATGATAATAACCATAATATAGAAATCAAAATGATAATAGTAATATAAGGGTCCAAGTATCTATATTAATAATGAAAGTGATAATGGGTAAAGTTAATATTAACAATGTTAACAAGATAATAAATATAATAATAATAATAATAGTAATAATAATAGTAACAATAAGGATAATAATAATAATAATAATAATAATAATAATAATAATAATATGGATAATACCATTAATATTATTAAATAATTAATATTTGTACAAAATGAGTTTAAGGTTTGGGGAAAGTTGGAGGACCACCTAAGGCAGTGGTGGCAGTGGTGGCACCGGCGGCGGCGGCGGCAGTTGTGGGAGTTTGAGATGGAGGAAGAAGGAGAAAGGAGGGAGGAGGATAAGGAAGGGAGGAGGAAGAAAGGGAGATGTGGGGAGGTAGAGGAGGCTCCCCTGGTGGTTTTGGAGGGTAGAGGTGGCACTGGTGGTGGCAAAATCGGCGGCGAGAGGCGGTGCGAATGGCGGTAGGGGCTGGAAGGGTGAAATCGGGTTGGCGATTTTGTACGGTCGGGGTGCCTCGTGCAGGGAAAATCGAGGGGTAAGGAGGGTCTAGTCAGGTAGAGGGTGGTGCAAGGGTTGGTTCTGGGGGTGTTTTGACCGTCGGCGTTAGGCGGTGGCGGTGGACAGCTCGTCTAACGGAGCAACGGTGAGGTGGCTGACTCTAGGGTTTTTGGGGTCTAAAATCTCGAGTTAAGGTAGGTTATGGGGTATATATATAGGTCGGTTGGCTGGGCAAGGCCAAGGGGAAGAAGATAAGGGTGTGCAGGTGCTAGGCAGGCCGGCCGGTGGCGGCAGTCGAGGCGGTGCTGCCATGGCAGGGCGGTAAGGTCGAGGGAAGAGGAAAAGGGAAAGGGGCAGGCTGCTCGAGAGAGGGGAAAAGGGTCGGTTGGGGCTGAAATGGTGAAAGAAAGCGACGGGAGAGGGAGGGAAGGACGGTGGCAGCGCTGGTGGCTGACGGAGCGCTGGGTTGCAGCTCCTCGGTCTCCGCCACGCCTCGGAGAAGAAGATGGCATCGGGACCGGGCGGCTCAGGGAGAAAAGAAGAAAAGAGAAAGTGAACCGGATCGGCCGGGAAGGAAAAAAAAAGAAAAGGGGACGGCGCGGGCCTGGGCTGCCGGGGAAGAAGAGGAAGCTGGGCCGCGCGTGCAGGCTGGCCCAGGTCGGGGGGAGGAGAAAAGAAAAAGGGAAAAGAGAAAGAAAAAGAAAGGAAAGAAAGGAAAAAAAAAGATAAGTGGATTGGATATTTTGGTATTTTTTTTATATTTAAGTTAGATATTTAATTTTAATAATAATTATTTTAAGCATAATAGTTAAATTTATTTTTAGATTAATTGGGTTATTTTGGATAAATTTTCCTTAACTACCATTTTAATTAGTAAAATGTCCAAACTTTTCTAAATAATATATTTATTGATTTATCTTTATTTTTCTCAATTAATTTCCTCTTTATTTAATAAAATAATTTATTTTCTTAAATTTTCAAATAAATCATTATTCTGCCATAATTCTTAAATTAGGATTCTTGGGGTAGATAAACAAATTTTAATAATTAAACTTAATATATTTTAATATATTGGTTTAAAAGGTAAGTTTTATAAAATATTGGTTTGGAACTTTGTTTAAATAGAATAGGTATGATAAAATAACAATTCATTTATTTTAATTCATTAAATATTCACATCTAATTTTTATATACACAAAAATCTGCAAAATAGTTAAGCTAAATAAATTAAAAAGGTAAAATATTCAAAATAATTAAATTAAGTAAGTTTAAAAGCTAAGTCATCCCAAATAAAAGTGATTTAGTAAATTATAGACTTTTAAAATTTTGGGGGATTACAGGAGGCCTTGGGAACAAGGTTGAAGATGAGTACAACTTTCCACCCCGCCACCGATGGGCAGACGGAGAAGACCATACAGACCCTAGAAGATATGCTGAGAGCCTGTGTGCTAGATTTCCAGGGATGTTAGGAGAAGCGCCTACATCTAATAGAGTTCTCGTATAACAACAGCTACCATGCCGGTATTGGGATGACCCCCTTTGAAGCCTTGTGTGGGAGAAAATGTTGAACTCCCTTATGTTGGAATGATATCAGTGAGACGGTGGTATTGGGGCCTGAGATGATCGAAGAAATGTCCAGGCAGGTCTGACAGATTCAGGACAAGATGAGAGCAGCCCAGAGCAGGCAGAAGAGTTACGCAGATCAGAGGCGCCGAGATAGTGACTTAGAGCTTGGAGAAAAGGTGTCATTGAGGGTCTCCCCCACAAAAGGCGTTCAGAGATTTGGTAGAAAGGGTAACCTAAGCCCGAGGTACATCGACCCCTTTTAGATCTTAGAGCGTATAGGAGATGTTGCTTATCGTTTGGCTCTTCCTTCTGAGTTGGCTCGAGTTCACAATGTCTTCCACATCTCGCAGCTGCGAAAGTATGTTGTCGATCCTTCTCACATAATCTGACCGGATGAGATAGAACTGGATGACTCATTAACCTATGAAGAGAGACCGATGCGAATCCTTGACACCACACTACGAAAGACCCTCTCAAGTGCAGTCCCCCTCGTCAAGGTCCTATGGAGTCGGCATGGAATTGAAGAAGCTACCTGGGAAACTGAGAAGGACATGCGGGAAGCGTACCCGAAACTCTTTACCGTAGGTACAACATTTTCTTAGAAACTTTTCTTTAAGGGGGTAGTTGGGATGATTACTGATATAAGACTGGTGCCCTATCCAAGTAGAATACCTTGACCTTAACCCTAGGAAATCGCCGATGACTTTGGAGACGAAGTCTTTCTTTAAGGGGCTAGTGATGAAATACCCCAAAATCCTAATTTAGGGAATCATGTCCAAATAAGAAATTATTAGGAAAATTAATTAAATAAGCTGCTTTTATTAAATAAGAGGGAATTACTTAAGGTAAATGTAGGAGAAATTATAAATAATTTTTAAATAGGAAAATTTTGAGTATTCTGCTAATTAAAATAGAATTTAAGGAAATTCTTTTAAAATCCGTAAATTAGCCTAAAAAGATAATTTAATCATTATTTTAATAATTATATTTTATTACATATCCCAAATTACCCAAAATATATTTGGTTAAGATAATCCACCTTTTCCCTTCTTTTTCCTTTTTTTTCCTTTTTCCCTCTCTTTTTCCTTTTCTTTCCTTTCCTTCTCTTCCTTTTTCTCCTTCTTCCCCCGACCTAGGCCGGCCCGTTGGCCCAACTCCTCCCTTCCCCTGCACGGCTCAGCATCCCCTGCACCATTCCTTCCCTCTCCCGGCTGGTTCGGCCTTCTTTTTTCTTTCTTTCTTCTTTTTCCCTAGACCGCCGGTCCAACCTTCTTCTCTCCCCTTGTGTCATCTTCTTCCCCTCGATACGCCTGCAACTCCCAAATCGGCGCCAGATTTTCTGTCTCTGATCACGCCATTTGACCCACTGTTCTTCTCCTCTCTTTCCTGTCATCTTCCCTATCATTTCGTCTCGGTCGGCCATTCCCTCCCCTACTCGTGACATTCCCCTTTTCGAAAAGCTGTCTTTATAATATCAGCATCGGTGATCCTCAACTGATGTTACCCCGACCTCAAATCAATCTTAGAGAACACTGTGGCACCCTTCAACTAGTCAAATAGGTCATCTATCCTTGGGAGCGGGTACCGGTTCTTCACGGTCAGCTGGTTCAATCCTCGGTAGTCAATGTAGAGATGGAGACTACCATCCTTCTTCTTTACGAACAAGACTGGTGCTCCCCAAGGTGGCACACTTGGTTGAATGTATACATGATCTAGCAGCTCTTCTAGCTGGGCTTTTAACTCCTTCAACTCGACTGGCGCCATCCGGTATGGTGCCTTTGTGACGTGCTCATCTCGTGGCACCAACTCGATCTTGAAATCAATCTCTCGAACTGGGGGCATACCCGGTATCTTCTCTGGAAACACATCTGGGAACTCCTTGACCACCGGAATGCTGTCTAGATTAGCCAGGTCCTTGTTCAGCTCCCGTACGCTGCATGAGTATAGGGGATATCCCTTATAAACCAAGGAACACAGAGTCACTGCCGTTACCACCTTGGTAGCTGGCTTAGGCTGGGTCTTCCGGTATGAAACCCAAGTTCGCTTCGGGCCCTATAAGATCGCGTGCTCCTGGGCACAGTTAATTATGGTCTTATATCTCCCCAGCATGTCCATACCCAACATCATATCGAAATCCTTCAATTCCATCCCAACCAGGTCCATTAGGAAATCTAGCCCGCCTATGACTAAGGCCACATCAGAATACAACTGGCTACATCTCACTCTATCACTGAAGGGAAGCATCACAGACAATTCTACTTTAGCGGCAGGTGATAGACTAGCTTTAGCAACAAAAGAAGACAAAATAAAGGACATGGTGGCTCCCGAGTCAAACAAAACATGCACCGGCAGAGAACGAATGGTGAATGTACCAGTAATAACGTCCAACTAGCGGTTTGTCTCTGCTTGACTAATCAAATTCAGGTTCCCGCCTGACTGGCCTCCCTTCTGGGGAAATGGTCTGAGCCTCTAAGGCCTTCCTTGGGCCTCTCTAGCTGGGGCACTAGCTGGGGCGGGTGCTCGCTGGTAGTGCTGTTGGGGTGCGTTCTGGAGGTGCTGCTAGTAGGCTTGTTGCTGGGGCATCAAGGCTCCCCCCTGTGGTGTCTGACGAGACTGGTACTGTAGAGAACGTGGCGGTCCTCGACACTCGAATGCTTGGTGGCCTCGTTTGCCATAGTTCTGACATATGATAAGATTACCTCCACAATCTCGGCCAAGGTGATTGCGGCCGCAACGTCTACATGTAAATCCTCCCGAGGGTCCTTGACCCCTAATCTGGTCTCTCGGTGGGGGTCTCCTCAGTCCTCATAACCCTGGCTGGGTCCTACCCCCAGAACTCTAGCCCTCAGGTTTCCTCTTCCCGAGGATGCTGGCCTGCTCTTGGACTAGGGTGGCGGCGAGGCAGGCGCGCTCATAGAGTGTAGCGAGATCAGTGAACTGTACTGCGCCCATCATTCGACGGATACCAAAGTTTAGCCTTTGCTCGAACTGAAACACTACTGTCGACTCGTTAGCAGTGATTCCAGGGGCAAAGCATAGTAGCTCGGTGAAGCGAGCGTAATACTGTTGCACCGTCATCGTCCCTTGGGTGATCTGCATAAACTCTCGAAGCTTGTCCCTCTTCAGGCTCTCCGAGTAGAATCTAGAATGAAGCACAGTCTTGAATGCCTCCCAATCTACCAGGGGACTAACCCGTGCTCGATGCTCTACCCACCAGGCATTTGCTACGCCTCTCAAGAAGAAGGCAGCTATGCTGGGCTGCCTAGCTACGGGGTAATCCACTGCCTCAAAGGTGCGATCTAGATCTCTGATCCACCCCTCGAGGACCATAGGGTCCTCCTCGCCGGAGTACGTAGGAGGGTGGTGCTCGGTAACCCTCTGAAGCCAGTCTTCATCGGCGCCTTCTGGATGGTGGGTGTGCTGAACAAATTCCATGAAGGCCACAAAGGCCTCCTCCAAATGTGCTACATGGTCGTTCGCCGTCATTGGAAGCTGCATCAAATAAAAGGCAAGGCTAGAAGCGAACCCACCAGTTTGCAATAATCAAGACACACTGCTTCCCCCCCCCCCTTCTTGGGAAAACCCCTAACCTACCCTTACGTTCCTCACTGTGGCCCAGACTCGAAATCATTAAAACAGAAGGGTTTTGCTAAGGTATGAAAACACTCCAAATTAGGGGAAAACTTGTAAAATAAATTCTATTATGAAAAGAAACAAGCGTGGTTTCGAGGACCAACGCTCTGATACCAACTTGTATCACCCCCAAATTTACTACTGAAAAATTTAATTTAATTTAAAAGAGTTTAACAAAAACGAAAGGATAAAACTATAAACTCGGGGGCATTACCGCCACACTTAGTACCAGATCAGTTCACTCCTACCATCCCGTTACTAAGTGCTAAGGCTAAACAAGATTAATCCTCAAATACGAGACATTAATAAAACACCAATCATTAGTAGAACATAAGTCAGATAGAATCAGAGTGCGGAAGTCAAAAGTTACAATCTAAAAGTATAGTTTCAAAGTTCCAAATGTCTGAAACATCGTACACCAGAAATAAATTAGATATAAAGACATAGGAAAGAGAAGGTGGGCGATAGACTCCGGCCACGTCACTCTCGACCCCCAAGCTAGGTCCGGACTCAACTCTCGATCCCGCCCGATGCCTCGTAAGAGTCGTAGGCATCGAAGATAGAATCACCAACCTGCACTAAATCAGAGGGGCCTTTTGCTCGTGGGAATAAGCAGCACCCATGAAACGGGTGGTCAGTACGCTACGTATTGAGCAAGATAACCATATAACTAAGGCCAAACATACAAGGTACACAACACATGCATGATCATATAGGCATCATAAAAACAATACAAATAGTGCGGCCGATTATGCTCCAGTTAGACATGTTCTTTAAATCTCTTAATGACGTACTCAATTTCACACATACTCTTTATTAATCCATGTGAGTGCGAGGGCCCTATTATTATAGCCGGTGAACCGGAGATACATACAAGACAAAATGCTCCTGACCACTATTATTCACACGTGGATCGGTCTCCAGGGCAAAATTCTCCTAGCCACTATTATTTGCAGGTGGACCGGTCTAGCCCCGACTCACATAGTGTTCCACTGTAAGTATTAGTGCATTTTCCATGTCTTAGTTTTATCACGTTTGGTTTGTTGAGCACGGAATCCCCCACTATTATAGTCGGTGGACCGGAATCATATAGGACAACATGCTCCTGGCCACTATTATTCTCAGGTGGATCGGTCTCCATGGCACCCCGGCTCCTCGTCACTATTATTCGCTGGTGGACCAGCCTAGGCCCAGCTCAACAATCTTTCTCTTTAACTGATTAGTGTTTTATTGTATCTTTTCCAACAGATTTCGCCCTAGACATGCATGGCTAACTCCAGCTATACTTATCCTCCTAAGAGAGCCCGTCTCATATCTTGAGACCTTTGCGCCTCCTAACTCGCCCGACATCCTTCCCTTAATCCGCTTACTCACACTGGGAACCTGTCTCCTAAGTGTGTGGGTTTAAGCCCACCACCTTATACCCCAAAGTCCACTGACCGCCTTCCCATAGGGTTTTCTCCAGAAACCCTAACTTGGGCCTATATGGCCCATCCTTTTATGCCTCGTACAACCTAGACCTATTCTAGCACCCCTACACATCACGACCCTTCGGTTCAACCCTCACTTCATGTCCCACTCATTCTCACTTACTTTTATTATTCTCTTTTTCTTCTTTCCCCTACTCGAATTAGGGTTCCCTTTAAACTCTAGCCTAGTCTCTTACGCACCCTTATTCTGGTCCATGTACTATTTTCCGCCCAAAGTCCCCAGACACCCAAACGATACTTCTATTACCTTCCTCATGCCTCAAGGCAACTTTCCATACGTAAGGTTTGCCCCCATGCAGACCTTAACCACCCCATGCAACCCTAGTTCCTCCTATACCTCCATTAGCCAACTTACTTCCCCTTGGTTATGTTTCTTTCCCAATTTTCTTTTTCATGCCCCAATCCACATTATCACATCAATATCTTAGCATGCATGTCCTAAGGGCCACATCATATCACATTACAACTAACAACATATCCATATTAATACATAACATAAGAGATCACATGGACATACCTCGGTTCCAAGCTGCGCTACATAAAACAGGTAAGATAACAGCATATAGAACACGGCATGTAATCATATAAGACATCCAAGGCAAGTAAGACACATAACACACAAGTGGCATTACCTACACCCTTACCTAAATCATCGCCGGGCTTGGAGCACGCTCCTACGCCTTCTCGGGCTTTTGACTCGATTCACCTATAAGAGGAAAATACTATAGGTTAATCTCCCTCTATCGGAATTACCAAAATTCCTATCTTACCCCTATCATGTCCTAATACTAAGGCTAATATTAATAGTAGTAGTTTATAATCAAAAGGTAGTTGATCGAATCACTACTAATCAAGTAAGTCTTAGGAATACTCATGGTATTAAAGTAAGGGTTTCAGTTTTACTAATAACAATATTATTAATAATACTAATAACATTAATAAGAATAACAATAAAAATAAGAATACTAATAATAATATTAATAATGGTAATAATGATGATAATGATGATAATAATAATCGAAATTATAGTAGTAGTAGTAGTAGTAATAATAACAATAATAACAACAACAACAACCTTAACCATGATAATAATAATAATAATGGTAATGATAATAATAATGATAATAATAGTAATGGTAATAATACTAATAATTATAAGAATACTAAAAAAATAAAATAATAATAGAGATAATAACAATGATAATAATAGTTAGAGTAGTAAACATAGTAATGATAATACTAATAATTATAATAATAACAATAGTAATACTAATGATAATGATAGTAATAATAATAATAATAATAATAATAATAATAATAATAATAATAATAATAATAATAATAATAACAATAATAATAATGATAATAACAATAGAGACAATAGTAGTAGTAGTAATAATAATAGTAATGATAATAATAACGATGATAATAATAATAATAATAATAATAATAATAATAATAATAATAATAATAATGATGATGATGATGATGATGATGATGATGATGATGATGATGATGATGATGATGATGATGATGATGATGATGATGATGATGATGATGATGATGATAATAATAATAATAATAATAATAATAATAATAATAATAATAATGATGATGATGATGATGATGATGATAATATTAATAATTATAATAACAATGATAATAATGATGATGATAATAGTAGTGGAAATAATAATAATGTAATAATAATAACGATAAGGATAATAATAATAATAATAATAATAATAATAATAATAATAATAATAATAATAATAACACAACAAGTTTTTAGTCTTAATATCATTAACTAGAAATCCTTCGGAATAACGTTAGGACATACTAGTAATAATAGTAGTAATAATAGTAATAATAATAATAATAATAATAATAATAATAATAATAATAATAATAAAATGATAATAATAATAATCATAATAACACTAATAATAATAGTTAATAATATTAAAAATCATTAACACAATTAATATACAGGGTTTAGGGATTAAAGAGTTGGGGAACAACCTAGGCTAGGTGGTGGTGCCCGGCGGCAGCGGCGGCGGTGGAGGGAGGAAGAAGTGGAGAGGTGGATGTGGAGGCTAGGGGAGAGGGAAGTAGGGGAAAATGGAGGTGTGGGGTGGTAGGGCAAGATTCTTTGGTTGTTTTGGGAGGTAGAGGTGGTGTTGTAGGTGGCGGAACCGGGGGAAACCGGCGGCACGAAGGGCAGCACAAGTCGAAGGGTGTTGTTCGGGAAGGTACTTTCGCATGACCGGGGTGGCTCGTGCAAGGTAGGGTAAGGAAGGCTGGTGGCTCGGTTGTGTAGAGGGTGGTGCAGGGAGCATTTTGGTGGCTGGAGTGGGTGGCGAAGGCGGCCAACGGCAGCAGAACAGATGACTGAACAGGCGGTGGTCCCTGGGTTGCCAAAATCCAAACTCGATTATGGAAGCCTTCTGGGCTATTTATAGGCCGATCGAAAGGTAAAAAGACAAAGGAGGGTGGGAGAGTAGGGGGAAAAGGGGTATGGTGCTCCGGCCGGTGCAGGTCTACGTGTGTAGGCCATGCTTTGTCGGGAAAGGGGAATGGCACGAGCAAGGGAGGGAATGGCCGACTGAGATGAAATGACAGGGAAGACGATGGGAAAGAGAGGAGGAGAATGACGGGTCAAACGACATGATCTAAGGAAGGAAATTTGGCGCCAATTTGGGAGTTGCAGGCGTGTCTGGGGGAAGAAGACGACACAGGGGGAGAGAAGAAGGCTGGACCGGCGGTCCAAGAAAAAAGAAGAAAGAAAGAAAAAATATGGCTGAACCGGCCGGGAGAGGGAAGGAGTGGTGTAGGGGATGTTGGGCCGTGCAGGGGAAGGGAGGAGTTGGGCTAGTGGGCTGGCCTAGGTCGGGGGAAGAAGGAGAAAAAGGAAGAGAAGGAAAGGAAAGAAAAGGAAAAGGAGAGGGAAAAAGGGGGGAAAAAAGAAAAAGGAAAAGAAGGGAAAAGGTGGATTAGCTTAATCAAATATATTTTAGGTAATTTGGGATATGTAATAAAATATAATTATTAAAATAATAATTAAATTATCTTTTTAGGCTAATTTAGGGATTTTGAAAGAATTTCCTTAAATTCTATTTTAATTAGCAGAATACTCAAAATTTTCCTATTTAAAAATTATTATAATTTCTCCTAGATTTACCTTAATTAATTCCCTCTTATTTAATAAAAGTAGTTTATTTTATTAATTTTCCTAATAATTTCTTATTTGGCCATGATTTCCTAAATTAGGGTTTTGGGGTATTTCACTTAGGGAATAAGGTGGTGGGCCCTGACCCACACACTTAGAAGTTGGGTTTCTGGTGTGAGAAAGTGGGTTAAGGGAAGGATGTTGAGGAAATTTAGGCGGTGCGGAAGTCTCAAGATATGGGACAGGCCCTCCTGGGAGGATAAGTGCGGATATAGTTAGCCATGCATGTCAAGGGTGAAAATATTTTGCATAAGATATGTTAAGACACTAATCACTTATAGATAAAGATGTTGAGCTGGACCCAGACCAGTCCACCGGCTAATAATAGTGGCTAGGGCCGGGGTGCCCTACATGACCGGTCCACCGGCGAATAATAGTGGCAGGGCATGTGCCCTCGTGACCGTTCCACCGGCTATAATAATAGGGGATTCCATGCTCAACAACCCAACCATAATAATGATAAGACATGGGAAAGATACGAACAATTACAGTAGAACACCTTGTGAGTCGGGGCTAGACCGGTCCACCGACAAATAATAGTGGCAGGGTATGTTACCCTCGTGACCGGTCTATCGGCTAAAATAGTGGCAGGGCATGTACCCTCGTGACCGTTCCACCGGCTATAATAGTGGGGTTCCCGCACTCACATGGATTGATAAAGATTATGATGTGAATTGACTAATATTTTTATCAGAGATCTAAGAATAAGTTATCCGGTCCATAGCCGGCATTGTTTATCTATGTTATCACATGTTGTCTACGTAATTATGCCATGTCTGCTATGTCATGTGTCTCTGTGTATGTTGGCTTTAGTGCGTTTGTTACCTTACTCAGTACGTAGCATACTGATCACCTCATGGGTGCTACTCAATCCTACGAGTAGAAGACCCATCTGAGTTTGTGCAGGTAGAGGGCGATGTCTTCGATGCCTACGATGCTTACAAGGCATCGGACAGGGCTGAGAGTTGAGCCTGGACCTAGCTTGGGGTCGAGAGTGACGTGGCCGGATTTCATCCTCCGTTTTGTCTCCCTGTATTATTATGTTTTGTTTTATTCTGCTGTATTATGTCCTCTGACATTTGGTACTTTAAAACTGTACTTTGGGTTGTACCCTTTTGATTTCCGCACTGTGATTCTGTATGACTTGTGTTTTTCTGATGACCAGTGTTTTATTAATGATTTGTACTTGATGATCGATCTTGGTTAGCCTTAGCACTTAGTACCGGGACGGTAGGAGTGAACCGATCTAGTACTAAGTGTGGCGGTAATGCCCCCGAGTTTACGGTTTTATCTTTCGGCTTCCGCTAAAACCCTTTTAATTAAACAAAATTTTTCAGTAGTAAATTTAGGGGTGTTACACTTGACCTTGGTATTCTCATTCTTGCAACTTGACTTAAAACTCTTGCAACTTGCACCATCAGCCATCTCCCATCACTCTCTATTACATCTACCATCATCCACCATCCCTCACCATCTCATCCTCATGTTGCTACTACCCGACTGCACCCTTTTTCTCCCTTGCCATTTTTCTTCCTCACACAACACAAACACAACCATCACCATCTCATATTGCATACCTCTAAAAAATTTCACCCAACATTCCAACCCCCTTATGCCCTTGTGCTGCTGCCATCACCCCCGACTACCTCGCCCTGCATTCTCTCCGTTCGCACACCACCACCATACACACACACACACACACACACTACTACACCCTTTTTATTTTGCCGTTTTACCTCCCAGATTATTTTTCCAACACTATTGCCCAAGCTCCCTCTCTTTTCTTTCTTTCTTTCCTTCCTTCTTCTTCTTCTTCTTCTTCTTCTTCTTCTTCTTCTTCTTCTTCTCCTCCTCCTCCTCCTCCTCCTCCTCCTCCTCCTCCTCCCCCCTCGGTTGTGCTATGTTTTGCATGCACGCACCACTTCCATCACCATCGTGCACCACCCCATCCACCATGAAACACTCATAGGCTGGTGGACCAATTACCAAAGCCACCCCATTGTCCCCCTTCGTCGTTGCCTGCCATCGCCGCCAACCACCACCTTTTTCCCCTCTTATTTCCTCTCATCCATCTCATTTTTATGAAATTCATGGCTTGTGCATGGCCTCACGCATGATCATGCAACAATAATTTTTCTTATTGCACGCCTGTGCACACCTGCATCATCTACCTGTGGACCCTCGTACACTCGTGCACACCTGTTCGTTTTTGTTTTGTTTCATCTATTTTTGAGAACGACCTTGCCTCTTTGCATAGCCCGACCATGCAGAATTCTTTCTCTATGCCTTATATCGCACAACCTGCCACATGCCCGTGCAGCCTTACCATTTTGCTCGTACACCCTCTTTTTCACCCCCAAAAATTATCCAAACACAACCAAATTTTTACCATAGCTCTACCATACATTCCACCATATTTTCATACAATCCAGACTTACAAATTAATCCTATTATTTCTCTAACCATTTCCCCCATTTAATTTTAGTTAACTTTTGATTATTGTTGTGTTATATTATATGCTAATATATGTGTTGGTTGTGTTAATGTGAGGAGTTTAAGGAGATTGAATGAAGACTAACTGGGTGAATCTTACTTATTTACTTTTCTTGGATGAGAGGTAAACCATACCCTTCTACTACAATGTGAGGTCATGTGGTAACGCATAAAGTTTGTTATATGATTAGGGCATGATTTATGTCTCGTTTCAAAGGAACATATGTATGCATTACACCTTGGAAATTTTATAATGGAAATACAAGTGTTATGATTAGGCATGAACATAAATAGTATAATATTAAATTTTAGCATGTGTCTGACTATTATTTGATCAATAATATACACATGTATGTTGTGTTGAATGATTCACATACGCTTGCCTATAGTTTTGTTAGAGTTTGAAACCCTACAGCATTACAATGAAAATTACCATGATAAGTGCAACATGATTATATTTCCATAGTAACTAGGGTTGAAATAAATAGTATAAAGTATGTGCGTATGATTAGGGTTAGTATGCAGTAATTGTTAGTCGCATATTCAAGAATTGAGGTGTTCACTGCCAGCATCATGATATTGCCCTATTGTATGACATATTATGCTATAGATTTATATGTATGTGTTACATAGAATATATATCACATAAGAAATGTGTGATTAAGGTTGTAGACGTAACTCACTAAATACATGAAAGTAGAAAATATAACCAGTTTCTAAGACGTTAAGATTATTCACATGCTAAAACATCATGAATAATTATCTTTAAGCATTTTCATGACAAATTCCTCGCAATAATTTTGCTTAGTATGGAATTGAATAAAATGGTAAAATTAGGGTTCATGGGCCTTTTGGTAATTTCAAATTAATATATCTTTTTGTGAATAATTGGACATGACCTTATGGTTTACCTTAATACTTAGAAATAATGGAAAATGGCTAAGCATGAGATGAAAATTTATATGAAATATGTGATATCTATAGTCACTCTATAAAATACTAATACTTAAAGTGAAATACCTCAAGTTTGGGAATGGTTTCTCTCTAGGGATAGCTATCTTGAGACGTGGTAGGAGCCCTCAATTTATTTTGTTTCACTGGTGTGTCGGTCGTGCCTTAGTAAGGCCCTAGTCTACTTTATTGGTGACCTATGGGTCCTATAGGAGGTATCGATACTTAAGAATTAAGTGATGTAGAGTGGAGGGTATTGTATTACCTTGTGCACCAGTATGACCAGAGTGTTGTTATACCTCTAGGTTAGAAGGTTGGAGAGGGTACTATGTTGTCTTGTGCGCCGATATGACCGGTGTACTTTTATATCTACGAGCTATTATTGTATCCCCCGTGAGTAAATAAAATCAGAAACAATTATTGTGTGAAAATAATAATGGGTTGTTCTGGATTACTTCTTTAGTAGTTGACGTTGTGCGCTACATGTTTTGATATGTGGTTTGGTAGTTGCCTTAGTGCCCTACCTTGATATTTGGGCTTCTTTCGATTATATCAGTTGTGACCATTTTAATGATCGCATGAATTCCTTGATATATTTATGTTATGTTCTTATTGTGCCTCATTTAGCTTCACATGTTGGGGTTGGTGTAATGAATTATTCAATACCGTAGTACTGATGGATTTCATTTCACGGTCCTCTACCTATTTAATGGGCATCGATGACCGTGTAAAAGTACTTTGAGGGTTCAACTTGATGGTTTCCAATAGTAGATTGAGAGTTAGGACTATCCAGTGTTCAACTCGAAATCTTTTGATCTGGATATTTCATGGACTCTTAAGTCCCTTATTATTTCCATTTTTATTATATTTGCAACTCTTTGCCCTGATCATTTTGTATTTATCGGGACAATGTAATTTGTAATAAATTTTCTAACTTGTCTTTATTATAAATTTTATTTAGGTAAAGTAATGTTTTAGCCTTAGCACTTAGTATAAGAATGGTAGAGGATGTTAGACTTATAAAGAGTGTAGTGGTAACACCCATTCTTTTTGTAATTAACACTTCTGTAAAATAAAATTTTTTAAAGAGTAAATTTGGGGATGTTATAATGGTTATCTTGCAAGTTCACAAGTTAGATATAGCTAGAGAAGTAACATCTATGAATTTTGTATACCTTATCACCACTTCTAAGATAAATTCATTAACATAAGGAGCATGCACTATACACCATCTTCCTTTTAGAAAAGAAATTCTTATATATTAGAGGGGGTAAATAGTATATTTACAATATTTATGCCAAATTAAAAAATTAAGGGAAATAGAGATTTTACTAGATAATAAATACATGATTTATAGTATTTTAAGAAATTCTATAAAAGTTCTATATATCGACTATCAAAAGGTTGTCATTTTTAGATTTGAATCTATTTTTATTTATAGTGGTTATTTGATGCTAATAACCTCACCAGGTTTATGAATCTTTAGAGATGGTTTATACTTAGCCGAGTTATACTATCTCAATAACATCTTTAGAGATAATTTATACTTGGCCTAATTATACTCTCTTAGATTCAAGAGACAATTTCTCCTTGAATCTCTCTTCTATTTGTGTTTTAGATAATAATTTTAAATGAATACAATATAAATCTTCATTATATAAAATATTAAAGTAGAAAACAATATATATATATATATATATATATATATATATATATATATATATATATATACACACGTAAGACATAAACAAGGTTGCCCTATTAGCTATAGGGGATCAAACCAATATAGATATAATGGATGAGCCAAAATATTTCATTTATCATGTCATTTAATTAAACAATTCCTTCCTATAATAGTATTTATAAGTGTTCAAAAATAATCAAGTTTAAGAAATAAATAGTAAAATTAATATTAGATATGCACTTTGTTTATAAAGAGTTTTTTTTATAAAATTATTATATCTTAATATAAAAAAGTACAATATATATCAAAGATGAAAATTTAAAAGCATACTTAGATACCTAAAACTCTAACTATAACTTCAAACACTCGACTATGACCTCTACATTAATTATATCATTATATCTTTGCATACCTTTTTTATACTCATTTTTTATGTGTTATTTAATTAAAAATGAACCATATATGTATAAATTTTCAAAAAAGTAAAGCCATAAATTTATAGAAATAAAGAATATGTATTTAATTCTTAGAGATAATGTAGCATGTTTGGGAAAGTACCATTTGAATAAAACTACAATTTTCAATAGCAACATTTTAAAAAATATATTAATTATAATATACTTACTTTCTAAATATAACAAAAAAATAAATTATAATAGTAAATAACCAACAACTATTTTATGAGACGAAGGTTTATTGGAGTTTGATTTAAAATAGCGTTATATATACATATATAAGCATGAGCGTGTAGATTGGGGTGTAGAATTATCCGCTACATGGTCCTAGATTAGATGAGCCTATTATTTAATATATATATATATATATATATTCACATTTTTTTATTCTATTGTGAAAAATATATCATATTTTTCTATTTAATGTTACTCTACTAAAAATATAATCAATAATTGTCGACCTATATCTTTAGTTTTGAGAGCAAATTTGACGATAGGTTTCTACAAATATATAAGCATTTCGGTTTTTGAATAGAGGCCCAAGTACATGTGACGGTCTTGTTTGCAAGCTAATCCTAACATATATATATATATATATAAGTGCTGCAACAAATTCTTTTAAAGGAGGGCTGAGGAATTTTCTAGTTCTTTTTTTTTAATTTTTTTAAATAGCTGACAAAATTGATCCAACTAATTCAATTCGATCATAAAAATATTTAGTCTGATAAAATTTAAAATGTTTATCAATCCGACACATTCCAAATTTGATTCATACTAATTTAATTTAACGTTGACTCAAATATAGTTGATTCAACCCAAATCCAATACTTGACCAGAATTAACCTAAAACTCCATCACAACACGACTCAGTATCAATGCAACCCCACTAGACATCAATACAATTCAATAATACCAAATTTAATATTAAACAATTATGATAATTAAAAAAATATACATGTTTATTATTCATTCAAAACTTTAAAAAATATATTATTTCATAAAATTTATTATTATTTTTTTTACTTTTACCATAGATATTCTTATTTACCAATGATATCCTAATTTCATCAATTTTTTTTTCTTAAAACTACAATATTAAAAGTCATAATAATAATAATAATAATAATAATAATAATAATAATAATAATAATAATAATAATAATAATAATAATAATAATAATAATAATAATAATAATCAAGTAGGAGTTAATAACACATTTTCTAATTATATGTTTATATAAAATTAAATTTAATAATTATTTACAAGGTTTGTAAGTTGGATTAATTATGGTAGTTAATATTCGATTCGACCTAAACTAAATTCAAAATTATCCAACTAAAGATTAACTTGATTCGAACCTAAACATGACCTATCAAATTCTAAAATGACTCAATTTAACAAGTTAGCTCAAATTTCTTCGAACTAGAACTAAATCAAAACCCAACATATCAAACTAATCCAAAATCAATCGAGCATAATCTAACTTGACCTAAATTTGACATTATCCTAAATCTAAATTAAACCTCAACCCAAATTGATAAATTAATCTTATATGATTCAAATATACAACAATCTAAATTAAAAAATAACTTTATATGAGTAATAAAATAATTCCAAGATTAAAAAATAAATTAATCTTCTTTAAATCTCGTAGGTGGACTCCTAATCAGTGTTGCATGGGGACGGGGATGGGGACGGGAAAACAAAGACGGAACGAACTAATGAAACGTCAATTGTTAAAGTTTTAGGAAACGAGAACGGTAGAAAACGTTAAAAAAATTATATATATATATATATATTATATTTTTTTAAAATAATTTCTAAAATTATTATTTATATTAGTTAATTATAATTATTAATAACTATTTTTAATTAAAAAATTAATTAAATAATATTTTTTAATAAAAATATTAGTTAAAAATTTTAATAAAAATTTTGACCCTAAAATAGAGAAAACGTTTCTGAAACGTTTGGAAAGAGGGAGGGCACCGTCCACGTGTATCAGTGCTCCTGATACAAACGTATTACTTTTTTAAAGATCAGAGTAGTAAAATAACAAAAAAAAAAAAAAAAAATCCGAATCCTCCATTCAATTTAACCTGATTCAACTAATCGTCGCTGCGCGGACTACGTCGCCGTCAACATTCTAGTTCTCGACTTTTTAACAAAAACTCCCTAGAGAGAGTTGCAAAATGCAGTAAACGAGGCAAAGCCCAGCACATGATTGAGAATCCCGAACACGACGGTGAAGCACAACAGATGACGACAACACTAAGCACAACCCGGCGGTCTGCTTAGCAAGCGACTGTCGGTTTCTGTCCGACCGCTGGTTGACTAGATCTGTAATTGTCTCTCTCTTTGTCCAAGTATTTAACAGCCGAACCGTGACTGTCTCACCTGTTTTGGTTGTTGAAGATCTAGTATTGTCCTGTTTTTTCGGCTTTCCAATAGTTAGTCAAACTTTATCCCCTAGTTGTTTTCATTTAATTAACAAACGCAGTAAGTTACGGAGTCAGTTGTTAAATATAGATTTGGATTTCTGCGTCGAAGAATCTGTTTCTGATTTCGAATAACATTGATCGATTGGTTATCCTCGGAGAGAATGGAAGGGTGAAAATTTGTATGGCAGTTTAAAGGGGTTGAGAGCGATCCTAAGAATTGTTTGACTTTATCCCCATATATATAGAGCCATGGCCTCAAGCGACTGGGCGAATATTCCCGCACACATCCTCGACGTAATTTGCCACAAATTGATTGTAACATCGGAAAAAACAGATTCAAGTGTGGACTACCATCGATTCGGAGCAATTTGTAAGGCATGGCGACAAGTAGCACACCACAACTTCAAAAAGCATCCCAGGTTAATCAATATAAGACGCCCTCACCTTCTTCCTTCTCTTCTGCTTCCTGGTACAAGCAAAGATGGCGGGCGCTTGCAAAATGTTGTCACTACGAACCCATATGATGCAGTCATAAGCGTCCGGGTGCCATACACCATGAGCTCATGTGTTGGTTCTTCTCACGGTTGGTTGGTTTTTGCGGCTAATGCTGCTGAATCGGAAGATAGATTTTTATTTTTGACACTATATAATCCTTTCACGGAGAAGACGATCGATCTTCCCCCGATCGATCATCTTCATCCCAGCCAAGTTCTGAGACGCTATCGTACGTATGCAAACAAGGTTATATTATCATCCGATCCAACCACTAATCCAAATTTCATTGCCGTAGTCCTTTTCAGCATCAAACGCGGCGGCTCTACTCTCGCGATGTTTAGGTCGGGGGATGATACACCTGCATGGTTAATGGACTTCGTACCCCCAGCGGCCTGTGTACACGAATACGAGGATGTCCTTTTTCATAGAGGTAAATTATACCTTACTGATCAATTTCATCGTATCCTGTGGTTCGATTATAGTTCCAGTAGCGTTACACCTCTCCACGTTGAAGATCATCATGTTAATGAATCTGCTGAGAATCTGTATTTGGTTGAGTCCACCGATGGTTGCTTTTACAAAGTGGTTAGATTACGATCCGGCAAACGGTTTGAAGTCCACAAGCTGATTCACCACGACGACGGCGGTGGTACCATCAATGATAATGAAGGAGGAGGACGAGGTCGGGTGGTGGCTCGATGGAAGCGTGTGGATGACATTCGCGGTGATACCATCTTCCTGGGAGGTAGCAGCCATTCAATGGCGGTCAAAGCCTCGGATCATCCAGGTTGTCTACCGGATTCCATATATTTCATCCCTGATCCAGGCTACTATTATGACGGATATGATGTTTGGATTTTCCAGTTGAAGGGTCGGTATGGGTTTTATGGACTAAATCCTTGCTTTGATATAGTATTTGAATCTAATAAGCGTCTTCCTGCAATCTGGATCGAGACATCGCCAATAAATTCAACCAGCCATGCTGCTAGAAGTCAACTGCCGTGATTCTGAAGTTCATTCATACACAGGGAGGCGGAAGGGAATATGTCAAATGTTTTTTGGAGGTAGGCCAGTATCCTGGCAACTGATTACTAGCTGCATCTGCTCAACCCTTAGAGCCCGTTTGGATAGAGGTTAGTAAAGGTTAACGGGGTTAATGAAGGTTAAATTTTATGTTAATCTCATTTGACAACCTTTTTTTAGATTTAACTTAAGTTAGGTTAGGTTAAATATTAACCTCATTTAACCTTAATTCACTCTAAAATTGTTAACCTTCAAATTGTAGATTAATGAAGGTTAAGATTAAACAATGAAAGACATTTTGTCGTGACCATATTCACCTAAGTTAACCTCAATCCAAATAAGGTTAGACATATTTACCTAGATTAACCTAATAATCATCCAAACAATTTTTTTTTATATTCACCTCAATTTACCTAACCTAGGTTAATTTATATCATGTAACCTTTATTATTTTAACCTTATTTAACCTCCATCCAAACACGCTATTAGCAATGTCTTGTCCTTTACCCTCGACCTATGTATCCTTTGTGTTCTTTTTTTGTCATTTTTTTTTCTATTTACTCTTTTAAATCTAGCTACTTACTATTTTGAACCAATTTATCAAGATCTTCAATTAATTTATCAAGACCTTCAATTGACTCATCAAAATATTAAACCATCTTCAAGATAATAGATTCAAGATCCAATTTTTGATCTTCTTCTTCTTGGTGTGAATTCAAGTAATAATTATTCTTTTAAGATAATCAACTTCTAAAGTTATTTTGGTGCCATAGGATCATTTTTTATGCTTAAAGACCTTATATTCTATATATAAGGATGTTACATTCAGCAACATTATTTTATTTAACCTATATACATATATTATATATGTGCGGAATATGATGTCTATAAAGCATGGATTTTTGTTTATTATATAGTTTTATACCTTCTTATGACTATATTTTATGCATTATGATATGTTATATGATTAGCCTAATAATTTATGGTTTTATGTTCAATTCGTGGTAGATTCGAATTAGCTACAACTTTACACTATTCTACAAAAATCACATAGAATTCAATAATGAGATTTTACCCATCATATTATATATCAAATCGAAGCCCCAAAAGCCTAGTTTTCATAAAAATTATGATAGTTTCATTCTGATTTATGTATGAAAAATAGATGGGATTATGGTAAGGATTGGTTGAATCTAGAAAATTAGTATAATTTACTAAATTGAATATTTGGTGTGCTATGTTGGTTTTGACTAATGCATGGATTTTGGGTGGTTATGTTAACACTAAATATTAATGTTTCACCTAGGTTGACCAAGCTTAATCTTCTAATATACGTGTGGCTTTAATATTTTTGTTAAAGATTTGAGTTGGATTTGAAAAGTTGGTTATTCTAGTTAGAAATTTCTATTTTCGGAAAGTTATTTTTTTAGAGTTTCCTAATTAGGAAAGTTTCCATGTTTAGAAATTGGATAATAAAAGGAAGAGATTTAATGAAGAATAATTGCTTGTGTGCTTTATGTGATCACCTTAATACGATATTAATACTTTAAGTGGAATAAGTGGGTTTTGGGTCCTTTAGAGTTGGCCTCTTGAAGTTGAGGATCGACAATAGCATTTCCTTTTCTATTGTGGATATTTATTTATTTCTCAGCTATGTCTGGTTAAGGTTTCTCGTCTACTTTATAGGCTTCTCCGGACCATATTAGGGGGTGTGCACACTTAAGGATAGGATAATCGAGGTGGTAAGTATTTGGACTTTTGTTATCCCCTTTAGACTATGTCCACTAGGATGACCTAGGTGTGATTTGTAATCCTTTTGTGGTTGATGGTAGGTCTTTGAAAATTTTTTATCCCCTTTGGACTATGTCCACTAGGATAGCCCAGGTGCTATTTATATTCTGCTTTTGGTTGGTGGTAGGTCTTCAAATTTTGATTTGCCAGGTGACCCTCTGGTTGGTTTACCCACTTAAATAATTAGAGGTTGTGATCACCTAAAGTAAGAAGTAATATCTACATATTCATTTATTCCCATTTGGTTTTCTTACATGATTCATTGTATATATATACACGTCTATATTATATTCTATTATACTAATGTGTTACTTAATTGTTTCCCCACCTAACTTATTACATATTTTAAACAGGGTTGTGATGATCTATGATGTATATGGTGAGCAGATAACCTAATGTAATTGAGTATGAACATGTTCAAGGTGTGGATGGCATGCATGGTGGGGAATAATGAGAGTGGTGGTGATTTTCATAGTCTTATTTACCGCTAATGACTACTTTCATAGATTATGGTTGTATTAACCATTTTATTTCTATTTTACATTCTATTAGTTTTGTTGAGTTTATTATATATTGTTATTTTTATGGGGTTTAATAATAATTATTGATGTATCTCCTTATTTTATCTAGCCTTATCAGCTAATGTAAATAGAATAGTGGTGTCTACTTACACTAGTTGTGGCGGTAATACCCTAATTGTATTTAGCTTCCTCATATATTTTTTCTTATTTTTTTTAGTCAATTGATTTTGAAAAAATGGGGTGTTATAGTAGTAGTTAATTAGAGTATTAATAGTTGTTAAAATTTATTAATTGATTAGCCATCGAGATTCATTAGTGTATTAGTCAAATTATGGCCTCAAAATAATTAACTAAAAACCCTAATGATCATAATTTAGAAGGTATTCAAACTTACTTCATGCAGTCTACAATTACTTTTTTGTGGTCATAAGACTCGGGGCATAAATGTCTACAAACTAAGCCCATTTTAACATTTGCTCTGAAATGATCTTTTCACAAATGGTAGTGCAGAACTATAGAGGTAAGTCATATAGGCTTTTCATTAGGTGATTGGGAGGGAGGAATGATCTTGGAGCCTAATATTGAGGTGTGGTCCTTTATGGAACTTTGTATGTTACGTATTAGTGAGGTGGTTACATGTATACTTATGTCTCAAGGTTCTAATTAGATGTTGATTGGTTGGATAAAGGTAGAAACTCTCTTTATCCCTCACTACAAAATAATTCACTTATACCAACAAGACATTATCTGTTGGTAAAAGCCATTTTTCTGTTGGCAAAAGTTTTACCAACAGATATTTGTCTGTGACAAAAGTGTGGGTAAAAACTCTGTGCTTAAAAGTTTTACCCACGGATAAATATGATCTGTTAGGAATAATTAATAATACCCACAGATATTTATCTGTTGGTAAAACTTATACCCACAATTATATCTGTAGGTAAAAGTATTAACAACAAAACAATATCTGTGACTAAAACTATTGTCCACAAAACGATATTTGTGACTAAAAGTATTACCCATAAAACGATATCTGTGACTAAAATTATTACCCACAAAACGATATATGCTACTAAAACTATTACCAACAAATATATATATATATATATATAAAACGATAATGATGTCCATAATACCTGTTGTTGTAATATATATTTACTTGTAATAATAACTTATCCTTATATACAATTAAGTACACCATACATAATAATAAATGCTTAGTTTATTTGTCAAAGTGATCATATAGTCTTATAGGTTCAATACTATAAATACAACTTGTAACATACGCTAACATACAAGACATCTTTATTAACACATTAAACACCATCATCTTCATTCTCATCTTGTTCAGCATCTCCAACGACTTCAAAGCCTTCAACATTCTCTTTAATAATCATCAAGATATATTCCTTAAGAAAATATGCAAGTAACTTAATTAGATTAATATAAATTCATACCCAAAAGCTAAATAAAGGAAGTTTTAAAATTTTCTCAAAAATAATAAGAGTCCATAATTACCAACAAGTATATCGGCATATTAACACCTGGTTCTCCAACCACAACATGTCTGGCCTGGCATAATAAGGTTCATCATCCAAAGAATGGAGCTATCATAAAATAAGATATATCGATACCAGGTATTTTATGGTAGTTTAAGTAGCATGATCAAACAAATGAAAGCCATCAGCCACCATAAAAGGAGATCAAGGAATATATAAACAATAACATTATTAAGGAAAGAAACCAGGGGCTCAAATATATGATAATGAAAGCAATTGAGATGTCAAAGAATAAGTGTATTTTCATTATTGACAGTAAAAACAAATGAAAGTAACATAAAAGTATTCTGCAACAGCGATTCAAATGACTTTTTATTCCTTTTGCATCTAAAGATAAATGTGAATCCTAAACCTTTGATATTAACCATCTCGGGCACTGCTTATTTAAAGGCAGAAAATATCATCAAAATTAATATGTAAAAGTAAACTTCATTGTATTGTTATTTGTAAGAGACAAAATAAAAGTAGCATACTAGTAATATCTGAACTATCCTCCTCTTATTTGCACCGCAACTTAAACCAGCATCCTTCACATTACAAATTCTTCTGAGGTGAAATCCTATAAACTAAACCCCAAATGTCCTACCTTGATTTTACCTTCTTCCAAAGATGGAATGGGATCGACTTCTATGCATGAATCCAAGCTCAGAATTCAAGCTAGTTTAATTCCTACCCCTTCCGAAAAATGAGAAGAAACCTCGCACTACATGGCTCAATCCTCTAGTCTCACTAGCAGACCTACTTCCACTCAATGCCAATGATAACCTCCTCCTAAATCCACCACTATTAATGTTAAACCAGCCTTGGCCATCCATTTCGGTAAAAACAGGGGGCAAGTCAGTCCTGGCCGCCCTTATTCTTCTACCACCATCAACATCCATCCTCCTAACAGCAAGGCCACCACCAGCCAATCTCAAAATATTCAAGCCCATATTTTCTTCCTCAGAACCCAAAATCAGTGGGTCTCTCTCCCTACCATTCATATCGCCAGGCAACTCAGATCGACAAACAGGACAAGAATTACGCAGCAATAACCAAGGAAGAATACAATCAGAATGGTAAATATGCTTACAGGGTAATTCGCGAGCTTCTGTATCAAGCTCGAAAGCCTCCTTACAGACTGCACAATGCGATTGCATATCAATATGGCTAGCAGTAATCTTGACGACAGGCATCGATTCAGCTTTGGATCTTCCAACAGAATCCATCTCTATACTCAAAAACTGGTCTAAAAGCAGGTCGAAGCCTGAAGCCATCAAATAACTTGATATATTCGCCGGTAAATAGCGAAGCCCTCTTCCCTAGCCATCGTTATGATAGAACTGATAATTATTTCTCTGGAATGAGCTCCACTCCCAGCTGCCCCTTCATCTCCAGCACGATTGTCATAAAAGCCAACGCTGTCCACCATAGAACTTCTTAGAACAAATATGGGATTAAACTTAAATATAATTGATATAATAGTTTGTCTAACAATTGCAATTAGACATATTGTATAACATATTGTATAATCAATTTAAGAAAATAAGCCATTGATAAATCAAATTTTAAAACCGCAAGAGTTTTGACCAAGAATTTTGATTTCTATTGATTATGGATAAAATTTTCAAATTGACACTTTTAACCTGCAATTAAATACATTTTAAAGCACCTTAAAGAATCAATTGGTAAAAAATGCTAAAAATCGGATGAAGCGGAGGTATACCATATACAACCATATAAATCTTGGTCATAAATCCAAATTTCATAAATCAACCATATACAACACAATCAACCCATCCAAATCAATCATCTAACTCATATATATATAATCTAACAACCAATTTAGCAGAAAAAGCTATTTCACAAATCCGGATAAAACCCGCAAGAATTTTGATCTAAGAATCCAATTCCGATTAATTTCATACAAAATTTTTACTAAACAATTCTCAGCTAATTTCACCAATTTAGAAAGGAAGGATTTCTCAGAATAACATTCTCAAGTTACTAAACAATCAAGATGAAGAGGTGTTTGGTCTGTACTGTGATTTTTCCTCTTTCTTTTTGTTTTTTTTTATGTGTTTGTTGTTTGCTATATCCTTCTGTAACATCTATATCCTTTTCCCCATTGTGTCCTCAACCTTTCTCCTACCTTATGCATCCCTGTCCTCAATCTATAGTGGAGGAAATGAGGTATCTAGTTTTATTGATTATAATGGAAATTTAGTGCATAAAATGACAATGAAGTTGGCTAAGTTTTCATAAGTTTTGTGCACCATAGAATCCTTTTTTATATGTTTATGCATTGGTTTTGCAGAAAATATGCAAGTCTGAATTTTTCTGCACTGAAATGGGTTTTTTTCACTTCTAAAATTGAATACAAACTTATATTACATCATGGAATCCAATATAAAAAGATCATAATCAAGTGTGATAAGTTTTTAAGCACTTTTGAAGGTAAATTATCCATGTTATGCATTATTTTCTACAGTAAACTTTTAGATCTAATTTTTCTACTTTTCTTGTCATTTTCTGCAGCAAAGTTTTACATGGGACATATATTCCTAAGTTAGATTTGAGTTTCAAGATATTCAGACATCAAAATTAATGTTTTTACATATAGTTTAAGTGTAATGATTTTTTTAGGACAAATTTAATATATGAATTTGAACTTTAAACCATAGTTATAAAAACATAAAGATAACCATATAGGTTCTAGAAATTAGAGGCACTGAAACAGGAAATAAAAATTATTAGACACACAAACTGATGGCTCTTGGGACCATTGAGCTAAAGAAAATAATTTGCATCACACTTCCCGAAGGTTGTACAACATTTGATCTAAAGAGAATATACATGAAAGGGAAGTAATAATATAGACTATGTGCATTATTTAGGAGCCAGAAGAGTAAATGCCTATACATGGGTGGCTTTACCTATTACTTACAGGCTGGATGACCTTTCATACCTTCCTCACACCCTTTTGCATTTGGAATATGTTAAACAGGCAACCATACTAGTACAGCAGCTAAGTAGTTACAACAGGCACCACCATTAAACAATAACTAACTCTAGCTAAGAACAACCAAAGTAGAATTAGTATGGACAATAACATCAGCCAATCAAATGAATAAGTGACAAAGCTGCATGATGTGAAACCAGAAAGGGAGAAAAAAATAAAAGCTAAAGGAAAACTTTGGTACAGGAACTTAGTTAGGAAAAAGTATACAGCAAATTAAGCAACTATGAATTTATCAAATAAAATAGCTCTTAATATCAATAATAGAATTCTCAATTTATGCATATAGAACCCTCACAGAAATATTCCCTTTTCTAAATGGTAGCAGAAAAACTTATAAAAGACAAAAACAGTCTATTTCCTGAAATTTGAAGGGCATACCTGATATCAACTTTTCAGCCTTTTCCACATGCAGGATCCTGTCAATACATTCCCCATGGAGAAATTAAACTTTAGATTAATAAATCATCAAAACAGTTAGGAAAAAGCAGAGATGGCTCAAGTATTAATTAAACATACCTGTGTGGTGCTACTTAAGCTCATCATTTGCTGAAAATCCTCCATTGATATATATATATATATATAGATATCCAATCTCTTTTATTTCAACTTATCTTTACAAACAATGACTCTGCTCCCACCTTACTAATGATCAAAACATCAATGGCATAATAGAATGCAAATAAAAACCTTTTCATTATAGGCCGCATCAAATAATTCCTCAATCCAACCCCCAACCACCACCCCCACCCTAAAAGAAAAAAAGAAAAAAAAAGGACATTGACCACAACTACAAGCTCAATCAATGGACAAGTAATATTTTGAGATAAGAGAAGAGAAGTACCATGATGCTGGGAGAGGAACAGTACCCAATTAAAGTTAATAAGGAGCTGAAAAGTCACACCAACAATATATCATGGTGATATATAAGGATTAATTGAAAAGCTTGTATCGCCTGTAACTTCTTCGAATTCGTAAGAGACTGCAGGGACAGAAGGACCGGGCATTGAACATGAATAAACCTAAAAGTTAGTTTGTATTTGAGGTAGCTAGCTGTCATACTACTCTACAACAATACCATTATTACAACAAAAAATTGCAGACTGAATGAAAGCAGATTATAGCGTGGAACATACCATTATTACAACACCATAACCCACTGATCTAAGTGCAAGGATTTATAATAGAAGATAGATCAAACACAAAGATATAATACCACAGATTTGTAGAACCTGATTCTCAACCTCATGCAAGCAGGAGTATTGGCAATGAATGAAGGATTCACATTGAGTAAAGGTGTGTTAGCCAGCTGCTTCAAACTTCAAAAGCTCATTGGCTTCATGTCAACAGATATCATCTAGGCCCCCGTGAAAAAATTTCCATGACATGGTACCACAAAAGTGATTCAGGACTTTCATTTTCAAAGAAGAACATGCGCCAAAGATTTAGAGTAATGCAACCGATTAAAGCAACCACAGATTTAAGTAGAAAATATGATTATGTAGGAAAAATTGCAATCAACAAAATCAAAACTGCAAGAAAACTACATAGGAATATATATGCGCACAACTAATCAATGTTTCTGCCACTAATATAATATTCTATTTTCTCAGCTAAAAACAAATTTATAGAGCACAAGAATACAAATAGATAAATATCAAAGAGAAAAACCTCTTTAATATCATCAACAGTATGTGACTTCAATGGAACATTGACTAATGTTTTTAAATTCAACTTCAATAAATCTTGAACCTTGACATATCCGTCACTCCTCATATCTAAGTTCAGTTCAGTAGCCATATGCCTCAGTATACGCATCCTATTATGAATTAGCAGAAAAAAGAACACAAGTTCACAAACTAAATTAGCTTTCATCGAATTACTGATTACTGAAACAACAACGAACACAAAGAGCTCTTACAACATAGTATTAATATCGATTTTGGACAAATTTTAAGCCAATGATCAATAAAATTTCAAAATCGCAAGAGTTTTGACCAAGAATTTTGATTTCTATCGATTCTGGACAAATTTTTCAAATTGACACTTTCAACCTGTAATTAAATACATTTCAAAGCACCTTACAGAATCAATTGATAAAAATTGCTTAAAATCGAATGAAGCAGAGCTATACCGATAAATCCTGGTTATAAATTTAAATTTCATAAATCAACCATATACAACACAATCAACCCATCCAAATCAATCATCTAACTCATATATACATAATCTAACAACCAATTTAGCTTATCATAAGCTAATTCACAAATCCAGATAAAACCCACAAGAATTTTGATCTAAGAATCCAATTTTGATTAATTTTACACAAAATTTTTAAATTGATATTTCTAACATGAAATTAGATACATTTTTAAGCATAATGTAAATTTAATTTATCTAAAATAGCTTAATCGGATAAAACCGACAAATCCGGATATAGACGGGTCACAGATCCAATTTTCAGAAACCAACCATAACCAATACAATTAACTATCCCAAATCACTCATACAACACATAGATATATATAATTAAACAACTAAAGTATCTTATCATAAGCTAAATTATTTAAAATTAATCAAAATAGAAGTTAGGGTTTAAGTATTTATACCAAGCGAATTGCAGTGAAATTGGAGGGAGTGAGGGGTGCTGGAGCGTCGTCGGTGGTCAAGGAACACTCGTCGGTGACGAGCGGTGCTAGAGGCGGATGGGCGGTGGCACCACGCAGTTGTCCTCGTGCGTTGCTGACGGCTGCTGCTGCTGCTCGCTACTGCTGCAATGGAAGACGACGACGAGGAGCCAGAGCAGGTGTGGCGGTGTGCTCGAGCGGGGGTGGCTGGTGTGGTGGTGCGACCTATGTTGAAGGTGTAAAGCAGGAGGTCGCCGGGGTCGAGGGTCGGGGGTCGGGGCATAGGGACGGGGGACGGGGCTAGCGAAAATTAGAATGGTATAGGGGCGGGGTAGCAGGCGCGCAGGAGCTAAATTTGGTTTTTTTTTTAAAGTTTAAGGAATTGAGGGGTTTAAGAATTTTTTTTATTATATTTTATTTTTTTGGATTTTAGAGATTTGAAAAAGAAAACTATTATAAAAAATATATGTGTGTGTGTGTGTGTGTGTGTGTATGTATGGAACTTAAACATTTTTAGCGACTAATAAATCAATAATTAATGATAAAAAATTATATTAGTCGCAATAGATATACTAATAACGACGACTTTGAATAGTAATCGTTAATAATATATCAATAACGATAAAAAAAAATTAGTCACTAAATTGGTCGTTAATACACTAGTTTATTGCAGTGTAAAATAAATAAATTCAATTAAGGAAATATTTGTTACAAATAAATCATTAAAATGATTTTACTACTTTAAAGAGATTTTATAATAAAAAATAATTTATTTTTGCTAATAAAATACAACTCCATAATAAAATTGTAATCACACAACGAAGTTATAATTGGAAACAAATATAAAATATTAAAATAAAAACACACAATGAAAATGAAAATATATTTTAAATAAAAATCATATAGCTTGTGGAAAAAGAAATAAAATATAAAAATAATAATTAAAAAAATTGAAAAACATTTGTCTTCCTTTATATACTAATACCAACAAATATATGAGTGGGTATTAGTTTTGTTGGTATAATGTTACTAATACCCACAGATATAAAAGTAGGCAAAAGATCTGTTGGCATAACATACTATTACCAACAGATAAAAATTTTCTGTGGGAAAAACTTTCTTCATTGTCCACAAAAAAATATCTGTTGGTATTAGTAACTTTTGCCAACAGAAAAAAAAATCTGTGACTAAATTTCTGTTGGCATAAGTTATAAATTTTGTAGTGCCTCATCTATTGGTTTTTAATAAGAAGAGTATGGATTCGCAAATTTTCTAGATATAATTCCTCCACATTATCTTGGACCTTTGATTGTTAGGCTAGCTATTTCTTGGGTAGAATTGTGACTACATCATTTGGGAAGAAAATCTTATTTTTCCATGTATTTTGCATAGAGCAATAAGGTTTTCAGTTTGTTTATCGAGAGGAAGGGCAAAGGTTCAAGCCTCAGTAGTAGACCCATCGAATAGGAGTATCTAGTGCATTTGCTCTTTCCTTCTCCTTTTTATTGGTATGATTATTTGAGAATCAGAACTGATGAATGCTTCCTCCAATTCTGTTATTTTTCATTCAATACCATGATAAGGATCAACCACTAGCACTGGGATAAAGAGCGTCAATTTTCACTTTTCTTTTAATGCCCTACAATCACTCTAAGCATAATATCCCATCGAATAAATTATAGGATTCACTTTGATGCAATATGGGATAACCAAACAAAAGATCATCCTAAATAGATGTTTTGTTACAATAATTATACATCATATTTTCATTAACTTGAGTAATTTCTATCTTTTGACTACATTCCACCCTCAATTGCTTGTTATTTTATGTGGTATCCCGTTACTTTAGCCTTGTTTAGCTTATTTGTTTGCATTACTACTCTTTTGTGAGTTGTACATAGAAAATGTTGGAGTTTAGCCTAGATTCAAAGCAAAGAAGGACTCAAGGAGTGTATAAAATTGGGGCAACATGACCTATCCATGTTTGTAATAATCCATTCATAATAAACCCTAATTGGGACTCTAATTATATACTTGATATTTATGCATACTTTGTTATAGTAATTATTATAGGGTATTATATATTGACTATGATATTATTATGTGTAGTAGTACAGAGAAATAGATTAAAATTTAATCACATTAAAATTAGGTATAATTCTAGGTTATTAGTCTCTTAACTTTTTTCATTAACCCATAACCTTACTATAAACCCTAACCATTATTTTATACCGAGTTACCCTACCCCTTTACCTCAACCAACTTCTTTCTTTTTCCTAGTTTGGTTTCAGTAACCAGGATTCCACTAACCTAACTAAGTTGAAATCTATACTCCACCCCTACATGTTTGTTCATATGTGTTGGATATCTCATGTGATCCCCCATTCTCTATTTTACCTTATGTCTTGCAAACGTAAACCAACAACCCCAACCTTCTTCACACTTTCTCTCCTTCACATCACTAGACCTCTACTTTATTCCCCTATCATTTTTTCATTCTTCAATTCCCCAACCAAAATCTCTCCTCTCACTTCTCCTTTATCCTCCTTTGCTGCATTTTCCCAGCCCTTGGACAATCATTTTCACAACCACACATTAGTTTACATCCATCAACATCACACAACCTTTCCTTTGTAGTGTCCAACCATTACATCGCCATAACCTGGCATACATGAATTGCTCACGTTGCCAAGCCCCCTAGACCATTCAATTTAAGTAATATATTTCTACTTATCAACATATAATCTAGGTTTTCCCCACTCAAAATAAATTCAAGGGTTCATTGGGGAAAAATACTAGGTAACAACAATGACGGGTACAATGCCTTCAAGTTCTTCAAAGAAAGGATGGATATTGCACAAAACTTAGTTTCACATCCTTTCTTCATTAAGAAGAGTTCTCTAGTAAAATAGATTACCTACTTGCTATACAAACTAGTTTTGATACACAACGAACCCTTATTTTTATATTACCGTATAAAATTCAATCACTTACTACATATGTAGGTTAGTCCCAATTCTTCAAAATACAATAATTATTTTTTATTATAGTAATTTAATTAAATATAAATGTTTAGAGATTATTTTTAATGATTTTAAAAATACTCACTTTGTTTAGCTATTTTTTTCTAGGGTCCCAAAAGTTTTTTTTTTAATTGTCTTTTGCCTAGGGCTCCAAAGTAATGAGGCTTCCAAAGTATCTAACTAAGGCCTCCCCTGGTTTCCCTTGCCATTGTATGTCTTCATCTACTTCTTCTTCCTTTTTGACATGTTCTTACTGTCTATGCGTAATAGTCGACTGAGGTAGTATAGGTAAAAGAGAGTGGAAAGAAGAAAGAGATTATTTCTGAAAGTGACTATTATAGAGGACTCTATCTCTATTGTAGAAATTTTACAGTAGGGGAGAAAGGGAAGGGGTCACGTGGGCTTCATAGGCCTTTATTCTCTTTTAGACGTAGCCCTAAGTATATGGGTTTAGATATAGGGCATATCATCTTCGCCCCTGAAATACAACCATAAAAAATGCATTGGTAAAACTTAAATGTCATGGGTTTAGATATAACCCATATCACCTAATCCCCTAATATACAACCATAGAAAATACATGGGGCATGGATCCGGATATAATCCATGTGTGCACAATTGCAGATACATGAACCCAGTTCTGCCAACGCAGAGAGAACTAGAATTATTAGAAAACAATGATGAGAAAAGTCACCGCTGTGGCGATCATATACGTAAGTCTTCCGGTTCTTTGAAGCGACAATCTGCTTGTCATCTTTCTTCAAAGATTTGTGAGCGGCATTATAAGTGTTAGCATAGTTGAACCAGAGGACCCAGCTGAACCAATGCAAGAACAGGAATAGTAACCAATAGGTGATGGCGAGAAGATATCAAGCATTGAAGAGCCACGCAATATTCTTAGAGTCACCCTAAAAATATTGATCAGTGATAGGTTATATATTGAAAGCAAACATAATCAATCAGCACTAGAACATTTAGCTTCAAATTAATATTATGGCTTGTTTGGAGGTATTTACCAACCAAAAGTTAATTATCACTTTTGATAAATAGCTTTCAATTCAAACAAGGAGTAAGTTATCCCACACTGTAGGTGCGAAATACCGCAGCTACCGCTTGGCATTCATTAAATATCCCATCATTCCCCCCTCGGATCTTGTTCAAATTATACTCAGCTTCCCTATTCTGATGTCTGCACTGAGAAGAAAGGTTCGCTCCCGTACCGCAGATAAGTGCACAGCATCAGCAAATTGCTGCACAAATTTTGAGCCAAAAGAGTATCGGCTGATGCTCAAGTCATGCTCAAAAGGATAAGTATACATAGACCATCTGATAGCAGGCACGTCCCAGGGAAATGCAAAAGTCCAGGAGTATACATCTCTCTCAACTGTAAACTGATACATTCCATGTGTTGCCAGGTGAACCGTGTAGCCACGTAGATGATAATAATGTTGCAAATATGGCAGGTTGTTGTAGGGTGGAGCAGTTTAGAGGAGTATGATGTACTATTATAGAATTATAAACTTGCAAAATGAACGGTAAATCATGCTACACCTTTTGGCACAGGCTAAATACATGGCAATAACAATTTCGGCACCTAAATAAAAGGGTGAAACCGATCGCATGTGTCGTGAAACAAAAGAGTTCTGAAAAAGGGTACACTGTTGAAAAACCAATGCACGCAACTGAGAGATCAACAAAACAAAAACCGAAATAACAAAAGAGAAAGAACTTATCTAATATTCGTTGTGTCGCAGTTAAATACGCTGCCTTGAAGCAAAAATTCAGCATGACCGAGGGGCAACCATGATGCCGCCTAGTCCCAAAGGTTCACACAATACCCACCATTCTTGTGTAGTCAAGAAAGGAGGATTTAAAATTTGCGAAACTTTTATCCAGATATTGAAATGTAAAATCAAGAAAAATATAGAGAGAAGTTAAAATATCTGATCTTCTCAGTAAAACCATGACCCTTTAAATCAGAGGAAGAGTAGAGATAAAATCGATAACCTATAATACCCAAAAACTTTAATTTAAAAATAAAAAAAAATAAAATAAGAATTAATATGTGATATTTAATTAAATATACCAATTTTAATAAAAAAATAATATTATAATAAAAAAATTAAATCCAAACAGGATGAAAATAATGCAGGGATCAAAGTAGTGGAGGGTAGAATAATTTACTAAACTAAAATAAATTTTAAGTAAATTATAATAATAATCTATAAATTAATAAAAAAAATGAATTATTTATTATTGCTAATTTTATTATTCCTAAAAAAAAATTTTAAAAAATTCAAAATACCACAACTACTTCACTTTTCTTTTTTTCCTTTCTCCCTTTTCTTTTCCTTTTCTTCCTTTTCTTTCTTTTTTCCTTTCTTCCTTTTTCTTCTTTTTCTTCTTCTTCTCACCTTTGCCGGACTAGGGCTCTCCCAACGTGGCCCAACTCTTTATCCGTTTCTCCCTCCTCTCCTTTCCTTCTTCCCTAGCCCACTTTTTTTTTTCTCGCATGGCCCAGTGCCATCTACTCCTTCTTTCCCTTTTTCTCTTCTTCCCCCTTTACCCCCGTCTTCAACCTCCCCCGCCGCAATCGGCAAACGCACATGGCTGCTTCGCAGCCATGGCTCTCCCTCTCCCTCTCCCCTCACCTTCCCCTCTTCCTAACCTATAAGACATGCAACTAGCACTACCCTGCACTGGTCACTGCCCCTCATAACCCCAAAATCCCCACCTAACTCCCTACAACCTTGCCTAAAAACCTACCCTATCCTCTAGTCGTGCATGTTGTGCCATCGTAGCCAACCCCCTCCCCTTTGTCTTCTAACTTCCTTTGTCCACTTCCCCCAACCTTCTCCCCCTGTATATACACTATGCGCCTCTAATTCCCTTTATATTGATATCATTCTAGAATTCCCTGACTCCCTCACATCATCTCTTCATTCGACACCACCACAATCGCCACACCCGCCTGTCCTCTTCCCTACACTACCCTCCATCGAACAAGACCTCCCTTTACCCTTAACTATCCCTCCTTTTCTCTCCCCACCTATGTAGAGTGGGTAACACGAGCTGCCCTTTTGCACCCATCTCCACCACTTGCGCCCCTTGCCCCGTCGCCACCACAATAACCACCACCTCCACTGCCTCCCTTTTTTCCCAGAAAACCTCCCCTTACCCTCCCACACCAGTAATTCCCCTTTCTTTTTCCTCCTTTCTCCTCCTTTTCTGTCCTTCACTCTCAACCATCATCGTCGCCACCGTCGTGAGACACCACCACCACCATCATGACCCCCATTGACCCAAAAACCCTACCACCCAAGAAAATCCAACTTCCCTCCCCTTTTCCAACCCCAAAATCCCTCCTTTTCTATCACCACCACCTCCACCACCTTGCGCCACCACTGTCGTTGTCACCGCCACCCTAACCTACCACTCCCTCTTTGGTTGAACCCTTAACCTTTATGTTTCATTGGTATAATTTATTTTAAATAGTTTTCTATTATTAACCTTATTATTATTACTAATATCTAGTTAGGAAAAGAATAAAATAAAAAGGAAAAAGGAATAGGAAGAAGGTTTAATAATTAGTGTTTCATTTTCCATAGGTTGTGGACTAAACTCTCCCCATAAGGAGGCATACGATTAGTACTCCAAGCTCGGTGTCCTATTAGGTAAGGATATGGTTAAGGCTTGGTATTGGTGTGATTTGTGTGCTCATAGGTGTAATGATATATGTTGTGTATTATATGTAGCTGGCAAAAGTTGACCCGACTCGAAAAATTTGACGAATACCGACTCGATCCGATCGAAATCCGATCCGATTTTATCTGAATAATTAAAAGCCCAAAACCTATTTGATCTGATCCAATACATATCTGATATCTGATATAACCCGATAAATCATAAGCCCGAAATAAACCCGACCCGACCCGCTACTCACCCGAAACCCGATATAACCCGAAAAATTATAAATCCAAAATGACCCGACCCGATCCATTATTTATCCGAAATTTGATATTATCCGAAAAATTATAAACCTATAAAGATTCAACTTGGTAATACCCAAAAATTAACATTAACCTATAACTCAAATTTTCCAAAGCTCATAAAATATAAAATAATATAGATGTGCAACTAATCCATACTAAATAGTAAGAAGTCAATACTAGTTAGTCTTTTGTCAATAATAGTCATTATTACTTACTTTATCTAATTTTTATCTTATTTTGCTTGATATAATATAATCAAAATATATAATAAAAAAAACTAATGTGTTCTTATTATTATTTTTTCCATATTTGATATTGATTTATTACTATTATTATTGTTATCATTATTTTTGTATTATTATTATTATTATTATTATTATTATTATATTTATTAAAATTATGTTTATATGATGTGATCAATCTCTTATAAAAATAATATGATATTATTATTATTATTATTATTATTATTATTATTATTTTATTTATTAAAATTATGTTAATATGATGTGATCAATCTCTTATAAAAATAATATGAGAAGCACAACCATAGAAGCCCTCATTTGTTATCAATTATCAATGATTATTATTAGTTAATATTATGTAAGGAGCGTATAAAATATTAAAATAATACTCGAACTCAATATGACCAATCTAATAATGGCGTTAAATTATAAGCTACACCTTAACATAAAAAAAAAGTGATACGATTTGAAAACTTTTAAATTTAAAATATCAAATACATCTCCAAAGATTAAATAATGATAAAAAATTCTAAGGCCCCAAAATAATTAATATAATAATTCACTTTTAATTGAATAAGATAAATTAAAATAAATGATCTTAAAATAATTAGCTTTTAATAATATCTTGGAATAAAAAAAGAAATAAAATGACACAAGTATGACTCAAATATGAAATAACCTAAACCTAATCTAAATTCGATCCGAAAATATAATAATTCAACCTCACCCGAGCCCAATCCGAACCCCAACCGAAATTAGAATAACCCAAATTTACCCGAATCCGAGTCCATCTGATCTCAACCAGACCCGATCCGAGAGCTTAGAATGACCCGAGATTATCCGATATTAAGTTGATCCGAATCAAACCCGACCCAGCACGACCCGACAAAATGATCCGAAATTATGCGAAACCGGTATGATCCGATTATCATATAACCCGATCCGATAGTGACCCGACCCGCCCGATTGCCAATTATATGTGAATGTGGACTAAAAATGTGTGTAGTGCCGCTTACTATGCATGGAGCTAAGGTAAGTTGTGAATGATTTATGATATGTGTGATATGGGTGTTATGACTTGGTATTTATGACATGCTCTTATATATATAATTATCATGGTATGAAATGATACTAGGAGATGTTAGGTGGTTTTGAGAGGTTGTAGGGATCTAAAAGAAACAAAGAGGGTGGAGTGTGTAAGATGAAGTGAGAAAAAGCCTAAGTACCTTATGACCTATGGGTGATCAAATAAAGGAATAATAATAATAATAAAATGAAGGGTTGGAGTAAATCTTGTATGGGAGTATAAGGCTTGCATGAGGTGGTTAGTCTTTGCATGGGGGAAAATTTTATGTAGAAAAAGTTAGTTTAAGGTTTAAACATGGCGAGGAAAGAGTATTTTAGGTGATTGGAGTCCTTGGGGAAAAGATAGTACGTGGATTGGTAGAAGTGTGTATGGGAGCTTAACTAGGGATTTTGGGAGAAAACCTTAAGTATAGAGTGATACGAGAGAGTTGTAGAGATTGGTCGGAATTAGGATTGAGATTAGGAGGGTGTTTTATGAAGGGTATGAGTCAAGTGGAAAAGAGGGTGGAGTGTGTGTGTGATGGGACGATGTGAAAGAAAAGAGGAGTATTAGGGTTTTGAGGTGGCCAACTAGGGTTTCTTTAATAGTGTGGAAGTTGGAGAGTAGGGGTAACATCTCCAAAATTCACGGGTTTTAATTTAAATTATTCTGCTTTAAAGCATACTACTAGTGGGAATGAGCAGCACCCATGAAACGGATGATCAGTACATTATGTAATGAGTAAGGTAACCAAGCAATAAGGCTAACACATAAGCATATAGAATTCTACAAAATAATACTCAACTTACACTTTCAAACCTGCACATATAGTAAAATGCCCCGAAAAATTCTAATCTTAAATATTATATTTAAATGAGGTTTTATCATAAAGATTAATTAAATAAATTATTTGATTAAAATAAAAGGAAATTAATTAGGGAAAATCAAGAATAAATTTATAAGTATGTTAATTAAGAGAAATTGGGTATTTTAGCTAATTAAGAATTTTATTTTAGAAATTAACTAAATAAATTATTTTATTTAAAATAATGAGGAGAAAATAGTTTCAAATTAATGTTAATTTTATAAATAAATTAATGGAAGAAAATTAGGGTGTTTTGCTAATTAAAATGGAATTTATGGAAAATCTATTAAAAATCCTAATTTAGCCTAAAAAGGGATTTAAATATTATTTTATTTAAATATTATTATTTTTAAATATCCTAAATATTCATATTAATTTAATTGAACAAAACCTAATTATTTTTCTCCTTTCCTTTTTCCCTTTTTCTTTTTCTTTCTTCCTTTTTCCTTACCTTTTTCTTTCTTTTTCCTCGACTGGGCCTGGCGCGGCCCAGTTCTTCTTTTCTTCTCTTCTTCCTTCTTCAGCCCGGCCCGCGAAGCGTCCTTCGTCTGACGTCGCCACACCGCGTTTTTCTTCCGTTTCCACCAAAACTCACCGTTTCATTTAATCTGTTACCCCTCGCGTCGTCCCCCTTCTTCCGCCCTCTTTGCGCGGCGTTCCGTTCGTTCTTTCGTTGGAACGCAGCGTTCCATTTAGTCGCACCCTCGACCATGCCCGAACCGCCCGGTTCTTCCTCCTTTTCTTTCTTTCTTTTTCCTTCGCGAACCGCCCGACCAGGCATCTTCTTCCTCCTCCTCCCTCCTCCGTCGTTGACGTTGCAACGTTGGCCGCCATCAATGGTATCTCCGACTACGGTGATTAATACCGGCCGTTTCTTGACTCATTGTCTACCTCTTAACTCCATGAATAAATTTGCATAATTATTGGACGTTAAATCTCTCCCGTTTCATCTCCCCAGCCTTGCGAAACTCCAAAATAACTCAAACGTTAGCCGACCGTTTTCCACCGCCGGTTGCCCAAATTCTCGCACCCCATAACTTCCTGCAGACACCCAAAACCCTATTATACCATCTACAATCTATAAATAGCTGGATTATATGAGTTTTTGGAGTTTGTTCGTCCCCGAAACCCTAAGCCCGAGCTATCGCCACCGCAACTTAAGACGCCTCTTCCGCCGCTGTTAGCCAACTTCAACGCCATCGTCGCATGCCAAATTCTTCCCTGCAATGCCATCTAGTTAACCAAACCATTTTCAACCTTCGACTATTCTTTCACAGGCCTCCATAACCATGCAAAAGTTGGTTGCTCGTTTCGTCAGAATTTTTACCCCAAAACCTTAAACCATCGTACGCCGCTGTTCGCCGCCACCTTTGGCTGCACCACCACCATCATTTTGTCCCTCTCCTCCTGGGAAACCATAAACACCTCTTATCTCACCTCAATTCCCCCTATCTTTTTCCCAACATCCATCTTTCCCTCGTTTCTTCTATTTTTTCGGCCACCGCCGCCACCGTCGTGCACCACCGCCGGTGCCACCTATCCCCACCAGCTTAAGGTTGAACCCTAGACCCTCTCAACCATTTTCCATATTATTATAAGCCTTGATTTAATTTATTTCAATTCTTTGCATATAAATACCATTATTATTATTCTTAATATTTATATTCTTAATATGTTTTATTATAATTATTAGTAGTAGTATTGTTTTATTATTATTTATGTTGAGGGCTAAAGCCTTATGGTATTTTAATTCGATTTTATTATTATTCCCCTTATTATTTCTTTATTACTATTATTAATATTAATATGTTATAGGAATAATTATAATTATTATTTTATATTTCAAATTTCTGTTATTCTTGTTCCATTATTATTAATGCAAATATTTTACCATTAGTATTGTTAATAATGTTATTATTGTTATTATTATTGTTTTTGTTGTTGGTGTTGTTATTTATATTCTCATTGATATTAGTTTTATTATCTTTGATATTATTCTATTAATATCATTATTATTATTAGGGTAAAGTCTTTAACCCTATATTTTGTTATTTATGTATGATGATATGTGTTGCGACCCTATAAGACTTGCATGTGAGAATGTTAATATGGTTTGTGTGGGAGAAAGGATGGAAAAGGAGGATGGAGAAAGAAGTTGATTAAGGGATGTAAGTTGACCTAAGTATTCCATTGATTCATGAGTAGAAGAATAAAATGGAGAATTTTAGGGTTTCGTGTAGGAGAATCTGATTTATGATTTTTGAGGTTTTGTATGATTTATGTGGAAGAATATAATTTATGGTTTGCCTTGGGAGATTCTAATTTATAATTTTATGTGGGAGAATCTAAATTATGGTCATTTGGGAAAATCTAATTTATGGTTATGAATGGAAGAATCTAATTAATTGTAAGGTAAGGATGAATTTAGGGTTTGGTATGGATGAATCTTTCGGTTTGGTATGTTTTGAATCTAGGGTTTGGTATGGATGGATCTTTGGTTTTGTGCGGAATGAATTTAAGGTTTTGTATGACGGAGTCTAGGGTTTTCCTGGTGGTATTAATGGTTTTATGGTGGTATTAGGGTTTACATGGTGGTTTTAATAGTTGCATGGTGGTATTAGGGTTTGTATGGTGGTATTAATGATTTCCTGGTGGTATTAATGGTTGTATGGTGGTATTAGGGTTTACATGGTGGTTTTAATAGTTGCATGGTGGTATTAGGGTTTGTATGGTGGTATTAATGATTTCATGGTGGTATTAAGGTTTACATGGTGGTTTTAATAGTTGCATGGTGGTATTAGGGTTTGTATGGTGGTATTAATGATTTCATGGTGGTATTAAGGTTTACATGGTGGTTTTAATAGATGCATGGTGGTAGTAGGGTTTGTATGGTGGTATTAATGATTTCATGGTGGTATTAGGGTTGCACGGTGGTATTAATGTTGCTTGGTGGTATTAATGGTTACATCATGGTATTAAGGATTGGCATGGAACGTATAAAGTTTGCATAGGAGCGATTAGGGTTTCGGGATAAACCCTAGATTGAGATGTGGAGTGGACTTGGAGGATATGTGTTGAAGGGAAAGATTTGTGCATGTCTATGGTGAAAGCCTTTGAATAAGATACTTAAAACACTAATCATTTAAAGTGAAAGATCGTTGAGACGGGACCAACCGATCCACCGGTTTGGAATAGTGGTTAGGGTTGTTACCCTATGTGTGACCGATCCACCGATAATAATAGTGTTTAGAGTGTTTACCCTATGTGTGACCGATCCACCGGCTATAATAGTGGTTAGGGCATGATGTCCTATGTGTAACCGATCCACCGGTTATAATAGTAGGGGTTCCCGAGCTCAACAACCGCAAACCAGAGTTTTGCTAAAATGCTTAAAAGACACTAATTACTTACAGTGGAACACCATGCATGTCGAGGCCAACCGATCCACCGGTTAGGAATAGTGGTTAGGATGCGTAGTCCTATGTGTTTCCAATCCACCGGCTATAATAGTGGTTAGGGTATGATACCCTATGTGCCTCCGATCCACCGGCTATAATAGTAGGGGCTTCCGTACTCGCATGGATTTGATATAAAGCATGGTGTGTATCGATTTCCATAAAAGATTAATTAAATAATTAATCTGGACTATGATTGGGCCTTTATGTATGTACCTGAATGATTGGTTGATATTATGATATGATGATGGTCTTTATGATCTTTTATTCTTATGCATGATTGTATGTGCTTATGTGTTGGCCTTAGTGTTCGGTTACCTTACTTAGTACCTAGCGTACTGATCACCTTTTTCATGGGTGCTGCTCATTCCCACGAGTAGTATGCCCTTTTGAATTTGTGCAGGAGGGCGAGATATCAGTTGGGGCTGAGTGTTGAGCATATTGGGCTCGAAGTTCAAGAGTGTTGTGGCCGTATTCATTCTTTACGCGATTTCATTCCTTTTGTTATTTCTTTGGTATAGTATTTACCATTTTCTGATTTATTACTCGATTGAGTATTCTATTGAACCTTTTATCGGTTGTAAGTTTAATTCTCTTTTGGAAATGAATTATATTTCTTGATGCATACTCTGATTTTGTTTTACAACCATTTAATGATTATTTGAAGTTTAGTTTGTATTAATTTTGTAATTGATTATTGATCTTTTCTTTAGCCTTAGCACTTGGTACTGGAAAGGTTGGAGAAAACTGATCTGGTACTAAGTGTGGCGGTAACATTTCTAGAATTCACAGGTTTTCGATGTTTCTAATTTAATTGCTTCCGCTTTTTTAAAAAAAGTAGTGAATTTTGGGGTGTTACATATAGTACATAAGGTCATGAAGGAAATTATATAACCTACAATTCATCTAAGCCACACATAAAGTACATGATTATTCCAGATTAATTATTTAATTACTCTTTTATTAGAAATCAATTCACGCCATTTTCTTTATCAAGTTTACACGAGTACGAGAACCCCACTATTTTAGCCGGTAGATCGGTCGCGAGGGTACATGCCCTACCACTATTTGAGCAGGTGGATTGGTCGCTAGGTAAACATTCCCTACCACTATTATATGCTAGTGGATCGGTCTGACCCCTTTTCGTATGGGTTCCATTGTAAGTAATTAGTGTCTTTCCCATGACTTAGCAACTGTAGGGTTTGATTTTGTGGAGCTCGGGATCCCCCACTATTATAGCTGGTGGATCGGTCGTGAGGGTACATGCCCTACCACTATTTTAGCCGGTGGATCAGTAGCAAGGGAAACCTTCCCTGCCACTATTATACGCTGGTGGATCGGTCTGGGCTCGGCTCAACATCTTTCACTTTACATAATTAATGTTTTAAGTATATTATTCAAAAATTTCACCCTTGACATGCATGAATCATTCCCTTTGCACTTCACACATCACAAATCATAAAATTCCACCATCATAATTACACTTTAATCACCAAATACACATGATACCACAAAAACCATAAGCAGCCACACCAAACCCTAATTGTCCACACAAACCCTAGCTCGGTCTCCTACGTACCCTTATATTACTCCACGTACTATTTTTCATCCAAAGTGTTCCAACACCCAAACAACACTTACATCACCTTCCTCACATCCCAAATCAATGATCCATACGTAAACTTCATGCCTATGTAAACGTTACACATCTCATGCAGCCATTCGAATTTTTCATGCAAACCCTAAGTTCATCCATAAGAAACCCTAGATTCAAACCATATAAAACCCAAAGATTCATCCATACCAAACCCTAAATTCAATCCATACCAAACCTAAGATTCATCCTTACCAACCCTAAATTCAATCCACATAAAACCAAAGATTCATCCATACCAAACCCTAGATCCAAACCATATAAGACCCAAAGATTCATCCATACAAAACCCTAAATTCAAACCATATAAAACCAAAGATTCATCCTTGCCAAACCCTAAATTCAAACCATATAAAAACCAAAGATTCATTCATACCAACCCTTAATTAGATTCTCCCATACAGCACCATAAATTAGATTCTTCCATATAAAACCATAAATTAGTTTCTCCCAAGCAAAACCATAAATTGGATTCTCCCATGTAACACCATAAATTAGATTCTTCCATACAAAACCATAAATTATATTATCCCACACAAAACCATAAATTAGATTCCCCCATATAAAACCATAAATTATAATCTTCCACACAAAACCATAAATTAGATTCTCTCATATAAAACCATAAATTAGATTCCCCCATATAAAACCATAAATAACCATAAATTATATTCTCCCACACAAAACCATAAATTAGATTCTCCTATAGAAAACCATAAATAAGATTCCCCCATATAACACCATAAATTAAATTTTCTCACACAAAACTATGCAAGATCATAAATCAAATTCTCCCACACGAAACCCTAAAATTCCCCATTTTATTCTTCCACTCATAGATTATTAAAATACTTAGGTCAACTCACATCCCTTGGTCAGCTTCTTTCCCCCATTCTCCTTTTTCATCCTTTCTCCAACACAAACCACATCAACATCCTCACATACATGTCTTATAGGGTCACAAAACATATCGTCACATATACATAATACACATGCCATATAACAACACAAGAACATACTTGAACTCCACGTTATACCATATACATAATAATTACAATAATAACATAGGATGTATAATATACAAGGAATTTAATGTACATCAACACATAATAGGCCTTAGTAACCCCTTACCTAAAATGACACTGGTCTTGGAGCATGCTCCTACGCCTCCTTAGGGCTTTGACTGGTTTCACCTATTATGAGGGAAAAGCTAAAATTAGATTTCCTCCTACCAAAAATACTATTAAATACTAACTTATCCTAAGACTAGGATTTTGATAAAATGCTAAAATAATAATAGCAAAAATACCAAAAATAATATCAATATTAATATTAACAAGAATAATAAAAATAGTAACAATAACAATAAAAAGGGCATTACTCAAAAATATAGTGAAACAAGGACTTCGGCCCCTTTACCAAAATAATACTAATAATAATATTAGTAAAATAAATAACCAAATTTAGTAATAATAATGATGAAATAATAATAATAATAATAATAATAATAATAATAATAATAATAATAATAGCAAAACTAATAGTAAAGGAGTTGTAATACTAATAATGAAATAATAATATTATTAATTCAAACTAGTAATAATAAAAATAATAATTATAATGATAAACACATAATAAAAAATAATAATAATAGTAATAATAGAAACAATAAGAATAATAATAATAATAAAATCGAAATAAAAATACAATAGGGCTTCAACCCTCAACAGAAATAATAATCAAAGCATTAATACTACTAATAATAATAATAATACATATTAAAAATATAAATAGTAATAATAATAGTATTTATATTCAAATAAATTAAGGCTTGTAAAAATAGGGAAAAGGGTTGAGAGGGTCTAGGGTTCAACCTTAGGCTGGTGGGGATGGGCGGCACCGGCAGTGGTGCACGGCAGAAGCGGCGGTGGCCGGAAAAAGGGAAACAAAGGGAAAAGTTGAGGGCTGGGAAAAAGAGAAAGAGAAAAGGGGTGGAAGCAAGGGTGATTATGGTTGTACAAAAGGAGGGGAACAAAATAGGGGTGGTGGCGCAACCAAAGGTGGCAATGGACGACGATGGCGGTGGTGGCCGAATGGAGAAGAAGGAGAGAAAGAGAGGGGGAGAGGGAGGAAGAGGAAAAGAAAGGTAGGGGAAGGTAGAGGAGGGTCTATAGAAGAGAATGGGAGGTGGAAGAAGTGGAGGCAGTGGCGTAAGAGGTGGCTAAGGGTTGTTCGAAGGGCGGCGGTGGTAGGAGAAAGGATTGTTTGGGAAGGCTACTTCACACAATCGGGGTGGCTCGTGTAGGAAGAATCAAGGTAAATGAGACATTTAGTTAGCTAGAGGGCGGTGTAAGGAAGAATTTGGTAAGCGGAGTGGGTGGTGGAGTTGGCCGGAGGTGGCAGACGAGGCATCTAAAGGGGCAACGGTGAAAAGGGGATTTTTCTGGGTTAGGGACCAAGAGCTCGATACTAGGCTCATTATGGGTATATTTATAGAGAAAAGAAGATAGGGTAGGGTTCTGTGGGTTGGACAGGGGGTAATAAAGTAAGGTTAGGGCTCGCTGGAGGCAAGGTTGGTCGATGGGAGTGAAAACGGGGAAAGGGTTGCGTAGGGAAAGGAGCGGGAATTGTGCAATCATAGGGAGAGTTAGATTGGTCTATGTGGTTGCCGAATCAGGGGAAGAGAAAGGGAGAAAAATGATAGGTCAAAGGGGCAAGATCGGCGACAAAAAACCAGGGTGGGGATGCGGCGGAGGTTGTAGGTCGAACAAGGCTGGGGAAGAAGGAAGAAGAAGATGTGGGGGGGGGGGGAACCGGCGGTTCTGGGGAGAAAAGAAGGGGAGCCGGTCGGTCGGGCGTGGGGGCTGAGGTTCTTAAACCAAACGACAAGTTTTGACGGAAAAATATGGGAAGTATCGTGTAGCGAGGGAGAAAAAAGAGGATCGGCTGCGCAGGCTCAGTTGTGTGAAGGAAAGGAAGAAGAGGGGGGACTGGGCTACTGGGCTGGCCCAATTCGGGGAGGTGAAAAAGAAAAAAAAAAGAAAAAGAAAGAAAAAAGAAGAAAGGAAAGGAAAAAGGAAGAAGGAAAAGAGAAAAATAATGGATTAGGTTAATTAAATTAATTGAAATATTTGGGATATTTAAAAATAATAATATTTAAATAAAATAATATTTAAATTTATTTTTTGGCTAATTTAGGATTTTTGAAAGATTTTTCATAAATTCCATTTTAATTAGCAAAAAACCCTAATTTTCTTCAATTAAATTATTTATAAAATTAATATTAATTTGGAGGTGTTGCAAAACCTTTCAAAAACCCTAAATTAGACTAAAAAGAAAATTTAATATTATTTTATTTAAATATTATTATTTTTTAAATATCCCAAATTACCAAAATAATTCAAATATCCCAACCCACCTATTTTTCTTTTTCCCTTCTTCCTTTTTCCTTTTTCTTTTTTTATTTTCTTTCTTTTTCTTCATTTTTCCTTCTTCTTCTTTTCTTTTTCTTCCTCCTTCCCCACTTGAGCCTATCTGCAGCCTAATTCTTTCTCTTCCTTTTCTTTCTCCTTCGGTGGCCCATCTCCCTGCATTTTGGCTCCGTTATTAACTCCCTCTGGTCCAGTTCGATCTTCTTTTCTTTCCTTTCTTTTTCTCCTCAACCGTCTGGTCAATGCACACCCATCCTTCTCCTTCTTCTTCCTTCTTCCCTCCCCCATCGACCAGCAGCTGCCCAAAGATTCTACTGCCGGCCATGCTCGATTTGACCAGACATTTCCTCTTCTCTCTCCTCCCCTTGACTCGCTAGTCACCTTGACCCAACCCATTTCCCTCTCTTCTCGTACGATCTCCTCTTTTTCCTATGGTCAATTGCAGGCCACGACGTAGTCGTGCACCAGCCTGCCGTCACCGCCAATGAACCCTAACCCACCTACCCTATTCTCCCGTCATCCCTTTGACCCTATCCCCTTCCTTTAGCTCTATAAATACCCCCTAACCAGCTTGGACTCGATCCTTTTTCCTCGAAACCCAAAATCCCTTTCTCGTGCACCACCGCCATTTCAAACACCAACCCTATTGCCGTCAACCAACACCGCCTCCCAAGCCTTCCACTTAAGAACTCTCTGCACTGCCCTCTAACTAACCACACCACTTTTCTCCCTCGATTTTCTTTGCACGAGCCACCCCGGCCGCACAAAGTAGCCTTCTTGATTAGTTATTTCTTTTCACCTGCACTACCCTTCGCACAACCATTAGCCACCACTTCAGCCATAACCATCGCCTCCTACACCTCCCAAACTACTCTGTAGACTTCTCTCTATCTCCCTCTCCTCTTCTTTTCCTCTTTCTCCCCCTCCTCCTCTCTTTCTCTCTTTCCTCCACCTTTGGCAACTACAACTGTTGTTGTGCGTCGCCGCCTTTGGCTGCACCACCACCCTCATTCTACTCCTCTCCATCTAAGCAACTATAAACACCCCAACTCCCACCATCTTTCTCCCTCTCCTTTTCCCAACACTCAACGTTCTCTCTTTTCTTCTCTTTTTTCGGCCACCGTCGCCGCCACGGTCGTGCACCACCGTCGGTGCCGCCTGTCACCACCAACCCAAGGTGGTACCCTAAACCCTCTCAACTGTTAAACATTATTTATACAAGCTTTATTTATTTTATTTTATTATATTTCCATTATTTTGAATATATTATTATTATTGTTGTTGTTATTATTATTATATATTATTATTGTTATTGTTATTATTACTAATGTTTTTATTATTATTGCTATTGAGGGTCGAAGCCCTATTCTATTTTTATTTCAGTTATATTATTATTATCATTGTTGCTATTATTATTATTATTATTATTATTATTATTATTATTATTATTATTATTATTATTATTATTATTATTATTATTATTATTAGTAGTAGTAGTAGTAGTAGTAGTAGTAGTAGTAGTAGTAGTAGTAGTAGTAGTAGTAGTATTATTATTTTAAAGTAGGGTTTCGACCCTACTTTACATTATTTTTTATTTATATTAGTATTATTATTATTATTATTATTATTATTATTATTATTATTATTATTATTATTTCTATTATTATTATTATTCTCATATTTATTATTAGTATTATTTTCATTATTATTATTCTCGTATATTATTAGTATTATTGTTATTATTATTATTATTATTATTATTATTATTATTATTATTATTATTATTAGTTTATTATTAACATTAGTAGTATTAATATTAGTATTAATTTAGGTGAAGGGTTGAAGCCCTTATTTCACCATTTATTTTGAATTATACTATAATTATTATTAGTATTATTAGTATTAATATTATTAATATTATTATTATTATTATTATTAGTAGTAGTAGTAGTAGTAGTAGTAGTAGTAGTAGTAGTAGTAGTAGTAGTAGTAGTAGTAGTAGTAGTAGTAGTATCATTATTAGTAGTAGTAGTAGTAGTATTATTAGGGTAAAACCTTCAAACCTTATATTATCATCAGTTACAATATTACTATTATTACTTTTATCTTCAGCAAAAATTAGTAATTATTTAGTGTTATTACTATTATATTATTATTTTATCCAAAACCCTAATCTTAGAACAAATTATAAAATAATAGTATTTTTAGTAGGAGGGAACCTAATCTTTAGTTTTTCCCTCTTATAAGTTAGACCAGTCAAAGCCCTAAGGAGGTGTAGGAGCATGCTCCAAGACCGGTATCATATTATATGTAAGGGTGTAGCTAAGGTCGTATGTATGTAATGTGTTTTATATGCCTTGTATGCCATGTGCCATAATATATGATGTACCTTTTGTGTATTGTTATAACTATTTTATGAATGGTGCAGCTTGGAGTTGAGGTACGTTTATGTGTTATCTTATGATTTGTGTATCATATGTTTGTGTTGTTATATGATGTGACCCTATAAGACATGCATGCTAGGTTATGTAATATGATGATATTGAGTGAAATGATGTGGAGTTGACCTAAATGTTGCATCATCATAAATGGAAGAATCTAGGGTTTTACATGGAGGAATCTAGGATTTTATATGGCAGAATCTAGGGTTTTGTATGAATGGATCTAGGGTTTGCATGGGAGAATCTAAGTACGTAGGGAAGAATATAGGGTTTGCATGGGTGAATTTGGGATTTCACGTGAGAGTTTTAGGGTTTGCATGAAAAAGTTTGAAGGGTTGCATGAGATGTGTAAAGTCTGCATGGGGGTAAAATTTACGTATGGAAAGTTGATCTGGGGTGTGAGGAAGGTGATGGAAATGTTGTTTGGGTGTTTGAACACTTTGGATGAAAAATAGTACGTGGGACAATATAAGGGCGCATAAGAGACCGAGCTAGGGTTTGGTGTGGCCAGCTAGGGTTTAGTGTGGCTACTTAGGGTTTCATGGTCACATGGGTACTTAATAATTAAAGTGTGATGATAATGGTAGAATCTATGGGTTGTGATGTGTGGAGTGTTAAAATAATTTGGGTTGTGTGAGGTGGAGTAGGATGGGCCATTTAGGCCTAAATTAGGGTTTCGGAATAAAACCCTAGAGTGAGACGGTGAGTGGACTTAGAAGTGTAAGGTAGTGAGCCTTGACCCACATACATGGGAGATGGGCTCTAGTGTGAGTTAGGGTAAGGTGGAAAGAATGTTGGGCTGAGTTAGGAGGTACATGAGTCTTATGACGCGAGACGGGTCCTTTTGGAGGATAAGTGTAGAGGGAGTTAGTCATGCATGTCTAGGGTTAAAATTCTGAATAAGACACTTAAAACATTAATCATATAAAGTGAAAGATTATTGAGTTGGGTCCAAGTCAATCCACCGGTTAGGAATAGTGGTTAGGGTGTTTCACCCTATAAGTGTCTGATCCACCGGCTATAGTAGTAGTCAGGAGCTTTATGCCCTGTGTCTTTCTCGAGCTCAATAAACCAAACCTGAGTTTGCTAAGACACATAAAAGACACTAAGTACTTACAGTGGAACACCATGAAAGCAAGAGCCAAACCGATCCACCAGGAAGGAATAGTGGTTAGGGCGTCCCGCCTCATATATGACCGATCCACCGGCCAATAATAGTGGACAGGTGCACTGTGCCCTATGTGTTTTTCGATCCACTGGCTATAACAGTGGGATTTTCGTATTCGCATGGATTTGATAAATAGCATGGTGTGAAATGAATATTGATAAAAGATTAATTAATTAATTAATCCGAACTATAAATGGCCTTTATTTATTATTTATCTGAAGTGATCGTATGATGTTTTATTATCCTTATTGGATAATGTGCTTTTATATGTTAGCCTTAGTGCATAGTTACCTCACTCAGTATGTAGCGTACTTACCACCTTTTTTATGGGTATTGCTCATTACTACAAGCAAAATGCCATTCTGACTTTGTACAGGTAGGCAACGCTTATTTTGATGCCTTTGATGTTCATGAGGCATCAAGAGGGACTGAGTGTTGAGCATGTGCATGGCTCGAAGATCGAGAGTGGCATGGCCAAACTTTCCATTTATGATTTTCTATCTTTCTTTTAGTTTCCTAAGACATAACCTTTATCGTTTGTAAACTTATTTTCTCTTGAGAAACTTTGACTATGTATGTTGAATTATGTCTCTGATTTCACACTCAGAATTCTATTTTATAATCATTTAATGCTTAATTAAATCCTTGTTTAGTTTTGATGTATATTGATTATCAAATTCCTTTTATCCTTAGCACTTGGTACTGGAACGGTCTGAGTGAACCGGTTTGGTACTAAGTGTAGTGGTAACATCCCTAGGATTCACAAGTTTTAATTTAAGTGATTTTTTTTTATAAAATATAGTGAATTTTGGGGTGTTACAAGAGGTCCCAAGCTATAGGACCGGGCCATTCAAGAAGTCTAGGGTGGAAGTATGGTAATGAGTTGGGAGTCCTTTAGGGGCATGCATGCCTAGTTGGGTTTACTTGTAGAATAAGATATGAATAAAACATTAATTACTTAAAGTGAAATATTATTGAGCTGGACCCAGGTTAGCTTGATTTCTAGTCCACCGGCTATAATAGTGGTCAATAGCCTTTTTGCCCTGGAGTGTATTCCGGTCTATTGACAATAATTGTAACACCTCCAAAATTTACTACTGAAAAATTTCGTTTAATTAAAAGAAAATTAGCATAATCAACTTGATAAACCGTAAACTTTGGGGATATTACCGCCACACTTAGTACCAGACCGGTTCACTCCTACCATTCTAGTACCAAGTACTAAGGCTAAAAGAGTAAAACACAATTTACGAGAAACATAAGCCTTTAAAAAAAATCAGAGTAGCACAGTAAATATGAGAGTAAAATCCAACAACGGTGGTTACAAAATAACAAATACATTAAATTTTTAAAAGAGAAAAATTAAAACCCTAGAATTTACCGGATAGTACCTTACACTCTTCCCGAGAGCCCACTTGAATAGCACCTGAATACGACCTGTAAGGGGTACTGCCCATTAAATAGGCAGGGGCCCCACGAATGGAACCCTTTAGTACTACGGTACTGAGTAACCCTTTAAATACACACTTAAAAATAGGTCTGCAATGTCACACATGATACTACATACATACATAGCGATAGGTATAAACATGATATTCGGATCTATTTATTCACACATCTAACAATTCAATCAGATATTAATAGCGTATACGCAACATTCACTTTCTTACATTCACATACTTAACAAGTCAACCAAATATTAATAGGACATAATGAATAATCGATATATTTTGGGCCTTAAGGCCATCGGTCCATCATTAATCAATCATTTCAATGATTAGTATTTTTCCATAACTTATTCACATCCAAATCAAATTTTATTGAGCTCAGGACCCCCACTATTTTGGTCGGTGGATTAGAATACAAATATAAATCATCCAGGGTAAAAAATCTTGGGCCACTATTATATCCAGTGGATCGGTACTCATAAACATCATCTAGGGAAAAACATCCTGGGCCACTAATATATCCGGTGGATCGGTACTCATAATATATAATTCAATTGGGCACGACTCATTAATCTTTCACTTTAACGATTAGTGTTTTCCCTTTTTAATTAGCACAAGAATTCCATTTATTTGCCTCGAAAGGGAGATCAAGATCTTAGGACACAAAGGTACACCAGTCGCACTGGTGCATAAAACTACCCAGTACCCTGCAACTATCAACCTAGGGACACAAAGGTACCCTGGTCGTACAGGTGCATAAAGCTAACTCATTACCCTACCAACAAGGACACCTAATCCTTAAGTATGAATACCCCCTAACTAGGTCCGTAGAGCTAGATAGAGTAGATATAGGGCCTGGCTAGGGCACAAAGGCACACCAGCAATTACCAAATAATCGTGGGCTAAACCACGTTTTTAGGGTAGCGACCTCTAAAGAGCCACCATTCCCGATCTCGAGGTCTTTCACTTTAAATATTAGTGTCTTAATTAATGGTGATCACAAAAGCAAAACTATCAGATAATTATCCAATTTTAATCGTTCAGATATCATCAGAAATTTCTTATTCAAATGGTCGTCCAAGGTAACACAGAAGACTTATTAAGGCCATCCTAATCTCATCTAATTTCGAATTAGAATTCGTTCTCGTGATTCTTACTAATCATCAAATACTCCTATCTTTCTAATCAGCGTTATTTGAGTCATATTATGAATTCTACAATCACAACGATATATTAGATACAGACTACTCATTTACCCCTTACTTATAAAATCACTAAGTCATCCCTTCCTTATTTGATAAATTACCATATTACCCTCTTTGATACAAAATTACCAAGTTACCCCTTACTCGATTTAGGTTACTAAGTTAATGCTCATACTTATTAGGTCACTAATTCCCCCTTCATAATTATTACACTTAATATACTTTCCATTTAGTTTGTTATATTACCACTTTGCCCTTTCTCCTTTATTATAATTAATAAATTATCCTTGAATTGGTCAAATTACCAAATTACCCTTCCTCATTATCCTAATTATCAAATTAACCCTTTATTTAGTTAAGTACCAAATTATCGTCCTCTATTATCAATTACCAACTACCCTTCTCCATTGTCAACATTACCAAATTACCCCTCGTTGGTTAAATTACCAAATTGCCCCCTTCTTACAAAATTACCAATTTACCATTTAATCAAAAAATTACCATTTTACCCTTTATTCATAAAATGACCATTCTACCCCTTTAATTACGAAATTACCATTTTACCCCCCTTACTTCCAAAATTACCATTTTTATCCTTTTATTAACAAATTTAATATTTTACCCTTGCCTCCAAAATTACCATAATACCCTTTTTAATTAAGAATTACCTTTTTGCCCTTAGTACACCACTTATATTAAATTATTATTACTACTACATAAAATATTAACTTTAATGCCTCATTCACAACTCTTATAGTTAATACAATACTTATTAACACCCATAGATATATTAGGCCATATTCTTGTACAATATACATTAATAAAATCCCTTAAGGATCACAAAATATTAAACATATATTAAATATCACAATAGCATAAAACAGTTTGGATAATACTTAACATTTTCCTTAACAACCAAATTATTACCTTAAATATTATTTCCATACATATCATATAACCTACCATGCTTCCTTTTATCAACCAACACAATAACCACATATAACATATTAAAAAACACAAACCAAGCATAATAATATATTAAAAATCATAATGTGCTAACATACGTTAATCCATGCGTTTAAGTGGAATTTAATGATTACCTCGATTCCTGCCAAAACGAACCTTACCGGTATCCCGGTTAAAGGTCCAAACTTTGATTATCAAAACCAATACCTAAAAATAATATTAAAACTTGTTACATCAAAAAAGAATAAAAACCAAACTTAAGGCTTTATAACACTTAATTAATCAAATCATTAAACTAAAATATTATTATACCTTAAAAATTATTATTTTCAACTGAATTAAAGAGGGCAGTAGCTCATGCTGCTCATGCAGCATGAGCTGCATGCAAGGAAAGAAAAAGGAAGGGCTCAAAAGTGGTGGAAATAGGGAAGGATAGGTATTTTCGGGTTGGTGGTGTGGGGCTAAGAAAAAGACATGGTGGGGAAGGATTTAGGGCAAGGGAATGGTGCAGAAGTGTAGAGGGGGTGTAGGTGGTGGTTGGGGATGGGTTGAAGATAGCTAAGGGCGGCGAACATGGCGGCAGCAAGGCTGCAAAGGTGGCAGTCGAGGAGGGAGGTCAAGATGGAGGCTGGTGAGGAAGGAAAATGGGGAGGGAAAATGAGGGCCTGTGGAGGATGGTTTTGGCCAAATGAGGATCGGGGTGGTAGAGAGGGTTGTAGGGAGTAATGTGGTGGCTTATGTGGCGGTAGAAGCGACGGGACGACGGAGGAATATGGCATTGTAGGGTAGCTGCCGAGAAGGTAGGGAGAGGAGAAAAAGATGAGAAGAGGAAGAAGGGGGTGCGGGGTGGCTTGATGGGGGTTGTGATGGCTCAAGGGTAAGGTAGAGGGTGGCAGGAGGTGGTGCAGGTGGTGGTTGAGGCGGCGGCAGCGGCGGAGATGGGTAGCAAAACAAAAACAGGGGAGAGAGGGGAGGAGAAGAGAAGGAGAAAATGAGAGGCTTAGGTAAGGCATAAGGCTCGAAAAAAATGCAGAGTGAGCATGGAAGGAGGAATAAATAGGAGAGGAAGAGAAGGGAAGGGATAGGGGCTCGAGCGGTGGCTATAGGTGGTAGATAAATGGGAGTTGCAGGGAGAGGGAGAAGGGATGGCGACGGTAGGGAGAGGGAGAGGGAGATAGGGATGGTGGGACCGGGATGGTAGGAAAACAACGAGAAGGAGAGGGAGGGAGATAGGGAAGGTCAACGGGGGAGAGGGAGCTGCAGGTTGGGCGGTGAAAATGGTGGAGGATGGCCAGGATTATTGCCAGGGAAAGAGGAAGAAGAATAAAGAAGGGTCGGGGGGCCTGGGGTGCTGGGCATGAGATGGGCGGCCGAAGAAAAGAAACGAGCCGGCTCGGTCGGGAGAGAAAGGAAAGAAAAGAAAGAGGGCAAGCCGGCTCGTGCGGGAGAAGGAAGAGGGAGCCAGGTCGGGAAAGGAAAAAGGAAAGGAGGGAGGGGTGGAGAGAATGGGCCAACAACCCAATGCAGGAGGGGAGGGCACAGCAGGCCGAAGCAGGCCAGCAGCCTAAAGAAGAAAAAGAAAGAAAAGAGAAAAAGAAGAAAAGAAGAAGGAAAAGGGGAAAAAGGAAAAATGGAATAAAATTATTTAATTGATAAAATAATAAGATAGAATAATTTTGGGCAATAAATTTATTTAATATTTTAATTTAAGATAATTAAAATATAAGGGTTAAAAAGGATAGCTTTTTTGTAAAATAAGGGTTTAAAAATTTATTTAAATAATAAGAGTATAATAAAATAACAAAATATTTATTTTAAGTTATTAAATATTTATACCCAATTTTATTCACTCAAAAATCCATAAAATAATTAAATTAAAAGATTCAAAGGCTAATTTATCCAAAATAAAATTTATTTATTAAAATATAGGCTTTTAAAAAATTCAGAGGATTACAATAATATTAGATAGGCATGTTCTGTCCTAGAGTAGTGCTTTTAGTCCACCAGCTATAATAGTGGAGGTTACGAGCCAGATAAAATAAACCTTGTATGGTAATAAATTATGGAAAAGACACTAATTACTTACAATGGAACAACATGGAGGTCGGGGCCAGGCTAGGATGATTTTTGGTCCACCGGCTATAATAGTGGCCAGGTGTGTTCTACCCTAGAGTAGTTATTCTGGTCCACTGACTATAATAGTGGCCAAGTGCGTTATGTCCTAGAGTATCATTTCCGGTCCATTAGCTATAATAATGGGGTTTCCATACTCGCATGGATATAATTTGAGAGATGTTTAAAGATGAAATTAATGACCTATATCTTAATAATATTAATCTAAATGGCATACTACATGCATTATCTATATTTTTCATGTTATGATTTGTCTTAACCATATGGTCACCTTACTCAATACGTAGTGTACTGATTTCCACGAGTAGTGGCCCCCTAATTATGTGCAGGTAGGAGATGATGCTTTTGCTGACTTCGATGCTTATGATACCTTGGGCGGGAATGAGTGATGACCTATTATACTTGATGTGGGGGTCTGAGAGGGTGTTCTTCGAACTTATCATTATCTATTTTCCTATCGTTTTTACTTCCCCCCTTAGTGGGCGCTGTTTTTATTTAATTTCCATTTTGTATTTACTCTGATGTTTGCATACTCTAGTTTTATATGTGAAATGTTGAACTATTAAGGTTTTTATTGATGATTCATATTAATACTTTTTGTCCCTTTAGCCTTATGGTTAGTATGAGATTGGCCGGGGGTTAATATTATACTAATCATTGTAGTAGCACCCTTGGTTTTAGTGTATAGTTTTCTATAACAAACAAAAAATTTTAACTGTAAATTTTGGACGTGTTACATAACTACTCTCCCACAGCCTAGGATCAAAGACCACACCCAGCCCAACTAGAAAGGCGGGCGGTGTCACACTCATGTATGTGTGTATCTAGGCTCGGTCCATATCTAGATAAAATAATCCAAGTTAACTTCTCAAATACAACCTTAGAGATGGGAAAATACAAAAAGATCTCAAACAACTTATCCCACTGATGTGGGATGAGGAAAAAACCAAAAGATGGACTTTCGCCATTGCCTCCAACACACACAAGTGTTGCAGCATTTCTATAGATATTGAAAGCCAACAAGTCCAAGCATCCAAAAAAAGTTGTACTAAAATTAAGGTTGGAGGTTCTCCTGTGTCAAGAGAAATCAAAGAAGATGATATTAGACCAGCTTATGTCCGAAATATCTACGAGATGAAAACATGAGTGAAATAATATTAGAAAAGAGCAATGAACTCCTTATATGTTTCTGAAGTTGCTGGCTAACCCGTCCTCCATCATCTAGTAGTAGAATGAATCAGCAAAAGTAAAGAAGCAAAAATGACAAATGCACAAATGTTTTCTTCATTGCTCTTGAAAATCGCAGCCCACCAATGTGCAAAACCCAGAATAATAAATCAACTAAAAAAAAGACAAACACCCAATAACTAGCATCAGTAGCCTAATAGCAAATGTCAGCCGCCGTTTCACCGATATCGTATGCAAGAATGCCGATGTCGACACGAACAGAAGGTTCACCGATTTCCTGCAGTGTTATCTATACCGATTAAAGTTACCCTTACTTCATTAGAACCTGTTTACCGCTTCATGATCATAACTCCAGTTATGATTTTTTTTTTTTTTTTTGTGTCACCTAGTAGAACTCGTTATCATTGGAAGAAGGGTGGGGAGCATTTTTCATCTCCAGTTATTTTTGTAAGTTTTATATCTTTGCTTGATCTATAAGAGATCACTTAATTGTACGTGCCACATTGTTTTAAAAATACAAGTTAGTTCTATGGTTATTGTGTTGAGAATACACATTTTATATTATTGTAGAGCTGGAGCTCTCTGCTGTAGAGCTTGACCATCGTGGCTAATCCTAAACAGTATAAGATCCCAGACTGGTTCCTCAACACAAATAAGGATTGCAAAGATGGAAAGTACTCATAGGTGGTTTCGAATGCCCTCGACATGAAGCTTAGGGATGATCTAGTGCATCTTAAGAATATCACATATGCTTCTGTGTTGTATTTCTACCCTTACATATTGTAATACCCTGAATTTTTACTAAACCTAATATCATATCATTAATACATTAATCTCATTCTAATCTCAAAAAAAATTATTTTAGCCTTGTCCAAACTTTTTAATTTCAAAATCTTACCCTGATTTAGGGATGTAAACAGGGCGGGTTTTATCCGAAACCCGACGGATTTTATCCGACGGATGTTTAAACGGATATGGATAATCGGGTACGGATACGGATATGGATGATGGATTAAAATATCCATTGGGTTCGGATAAGGATACGGGTATGGGATATCCATACCCGTACCCGTAACTATACCCGTATCCATATCCGTATCCGTTTACCCGATATATAATTACTCTTTAACTCTTAATTTTGAAATAAATATAGTATAAATTAAGGTTAAAATTGTCATTTGATTTAACTATAAATGAGTTTATCCATCGGGTAATAGATTTATCCGTTGGATAATATCTATGAACAGGTAAATGGATAATCCGTCGAGTAATGGATATCCAACGGATACGGATATGGATGTGCTAGCATATACCCGTTCGGGTACGGATACAGATTTGGGTATGAATTTTCTTATCGGGTACGGATACGGATATAGTATATCCAACCCGAACCCGCCATGTTTACATCCCTAACCTGATCCATATCTTTAACTCAAATAAATTATTTTTCATAATCCAATCTTAAATTCGGTAAATTTTATCACTAATTTTAACTATTTTGGCTAATCAAAAATTTATCTAAAACTAACTCTAAATTTTTCCTTTTTCCTTTTTGATAAAAGAAATGATATATCTAGTGATAATTATTTTTATGATAAGAACCAATTTTTATAGTGAGAATTAAAAATCACCATTACTATCTCTAGTTTTCTTAATTATGGATTTATAGTAATTTGATTAGCCACTCGTGCAGTTTTCTTATGCATTAAATATGATTTGCAAAAAATAATATAAAAGCATAAATCTTACTATATATGAAAGAAGAATACACTGCAACATTTTTTTCCCTCTAAAACTACAATCACACGTGTCTACACTGTAAGAGAATATCCTAATTTTTTATTTAAAATTACAGTACAGGAACAATACATCATCCGAACCAAATAAAAAATTACAGTGACCACATGTCACATTTAATTTGTTGCATGCCTTTCCCTGCGATTGCCACGCAGAATCAGTTGACCACTATCATCCAACGGCTAGAAAGCAGCACAGCATTACCGCATGATTTGATAGAATCAACCCTATTCTATAAATAGGTATTGAGCAGCTAAAATGCACGTACAGATAACCTCTTGTGCTTGAGTTGTAGGTATTCGGTGGTGTAGTTATTGGCTCACTTCTTTACACTCAGCTTTTTTTTCTTTATATTCTTAATCATTTATAAATCTTTTTATGTCAATAATTTTGACATAATTTCCATTTTCATTTATAATTTATATGTCAGAGAAGTAATAATGACAATGTGGAGCTTGATTAAAGATATTAATCCATCGAAGAGCACATGGGCATTAAAACTAAGCTTAGTACGAATTTATGAGAAACCATTGTATGGAAACAAACAAGAAGCTTTCAGCTTGGAATGTATTTTTCATGACAGAGACGTAAGTATTACTCATACAGCAATAACTATGTTTAAACTATTCATATTCGAGTTATTTTTCGTTCTACCTGCTCCATATTTAACTTCATATTTTATTTAATTACAGGGGCAAAGAATACATGGAACAGTCAGAAAATCTCAGATAAATCAATACAAGGCAATAATGAAAGAAGGTCAACTATATCACGTGAAAAACTTTATTGTGGCAGACAATCAGCTTAAATTAAAAACAACAAACTTCAAGTATGTCATGTACTTCAACAATTTCACACACTACATTAGGCAATCAAAAGTAGAAGCATTCCCAGTCCAAATGTTTAAGTTTATTCTTTTTGATGAGTTACCAACAGTTTCGAGCACAAGTCTTATCGATGAGTAGATAAGTACAAATTCAAAAATATTTTTTCCACAAATTCAATATAAATGAAGCATATTCTTTATATTTCAGATATTATTGGAAGGGTGTCGGCTATCCAAGCAGTGAGGGAGAAAGAAGTCTTCGGATAAGTGACAAGCTACCTAGACTTCATACTAGAAGATCAAATGTAAGAAAATACAAAATATCAACGAATTATCCATATTAATTATCGAACAATTTTTAGAATTTACAGGGAGAATAGAGTTCAATGCACACTATGGGGAGAATATGCAACAGATTTAACTGATTATTTTGGTATCACTAATCCTAATCCTGTAATTGTTGTCCTACAATTTTGCAGAGTCAACATTTATCGAGGTATGAATTGTATTGTTCTTTAGAGACAGTCAAAAGTATTAAAATTATAATTATAGCTTATGTGAATAATTTTTCAGATCAACTGAAGGTATCTAACACATGGAACGTGATGAAGCTGATAATTGACCCAGACATAGCAGAGATAATAGACTTTGTTAATCAATAATTTTCTATTATAAGATACCACTGTTTTTTTTAATTTAAATATCCAAATATTAATGGCAAAGTTTCCAAAAATCTGGTTTTAGTTTACCTGCATGACAACCAACAGCTGTTACTATTTCTGACACAAAGCAACTATCAAGTTCAGAAACCATAACAGAAGAGCTATCCTCAGGGAAAACAATTTTTAAAACAGTAGAAGAGCTTCAAGAAAAAGAGGTATAATTCTTCCCAGATGAGTTATAATTTTATCAAAAACAATTTCTAACTCTAAATTTTACAGGTAGGAAAGTTCTTGATCAATGTTAGAGTTACAGGCATAGAAATTGTTGGTGAATGGTTTTACGTGGCTTGTAAAACATGTCTCAAAAAAACTGAAACCTTCTGGACAAAGGTTTGTTTGTGAAAAGTGCAACACATATGAAACCAAGGGAAACCTAAGATATAAACTTCATATTAGATTTGTTGATGGAATTGGAAACATTGCACTACTCCTCTAGGATAGGGAGTGCACACAAGTTATAGGAAAAACAACACTGCAGCTTAAGGAGGAAAACGAGGTAGTATTTAAAGTGCTTATGTTAAGTAACAATATTCACTTTCTTTTCAAATGTTAACTCCAAGATTATAATGCAGGGAAAATTAGATGATGTATCACGTCCAACAGAAGTAGAAAAATTGGTGGACCTAGAAGCCCTTTTCTTAGTTCAAGTGAGGGAACCGCAACTAGGTGCTTACTATGTGATTAAATTAACTACTGATGCAAGGTTAGTGTGCAAGTATAGAGACTTCTATTTTTCTAACAACCAGGTGTGTGTTATTTATGTTACTAACAATATATTTGAAAGATCATAACTATGACAATCCCAATTTGTAAAAGTAGACACACGTTTATCACTTATTATAGTCCTAAGTATAATATAACTTTCCTTTTTTTAGGACTCAGATCTAAATTCCAAGCTTAATCAGTCAACAGATGAGCAGGTACCATTGAAACAAGTTTTAATCAAGATATTTTTTCACAAATTTAATCTGGCCTAAATAATGATTCATTATCTAAAACCCAAATTATTTTTATCTTTGAAGGTTGAATCTTAAACAGATGAGGTAACAACTCCACCAAACTTTGAGTCAAACAATTCACAAATGACTTTGTCAGAGGTAAATAAGAGGAGGCCTAATGGTGATCTTTAATCATCAGTTACACAGAAGAGAAAGCCTAGAGTGATTGTGAAGAAGGAACGGGTTTGATGAGGAAAAGAGGACAATTGTATTTGTAGTTGTACTGTTTTCCTATATTTATTTTAAGCAGGTAGTTTTTATGTAATTGTATTGGACTAATTCTAGAAAACTATGATTTAGCAATTTATGTAGGTGCCGCTTAACTTAGGAAATTTTGATCCTCACTATTCCTATGTAACGGATATTATCAATTTAATATTTGTACTCCTATTACTACTAAATTTTAGTATTTAGGTTAATACACTGCATTAATTTGATCATGTTTATCAAACTCCCTTATCATCTACATTTAATTTGCAAACATATAACAGAACTATATAGCAAAATTACTCCATTGAAATACTTTCGAATACCATCCATCACAGATATCACACATAATTAATTATCTAACAGCAACAGATCATACACACAACTTTCTGATATTTAAAGGACAAGAAAATGAAAAGAAGACATTGAATAATATGGAGGATCATATCAATCTATTTATAAATGGCGATGTAAAACCGATTATGACACCCTATATATGTAGCTACACTTACTATTTTTAGGGTTCAAAAATAATCAGCTAGACATCATCCATTATAAATAATTTACCCCACAATTCATCATTGCCTCTATTAATTCTAAGTTTTTAAAAAAAAAGAACCCCTACATCACTGTCAAACAGACCATAAGAAAATAATCACAAGCATTGATTATGATTTTTTTTTTGGGCTCAAAATATGTCACAAGCTTTACATCATCAACCCCTGGCCATCTGCAAATAATAGGATCAGAGACGACCCTAATAATACAAATGACCAAACGTAAAATAAGTAAAATTTGTATCAACAGTAAATTGTTCTTCATTGCCCAGTTCTCATAGTCATGTTTGATGGAAGATGGGGATCTTTTCAATTAAAAACTTAGATTAATCTTTTAATACCCGTCAAAGAAAAAAATATATTATATTACTTTTATGTTTAGTCAATGTATATATATTCTATATTTGAAATTTTGAATGGCACTCGGAGCTACAATTTCAGTTGAAAATTTTCAAACTTTCCCTCCTCCATTTTAGTTCAAAATTTTCCATAGTTATAAAGGGAGTTGGAACATATGGATGATACTAAGTTGATGAATTTTAAGAATATGCAGCAGAACATGTGTAGCCCAACCAACTAAGATTTCACATCAATGTAAGTCATTGTTCAATGTATAATGCCAATAGAATTACATTATCATCATCGTCTTTAATAAAATTCCTATTTATGTACGATTTTCATGCTTGGTAAGAGAGAAGGAAGTTATCAAGCAGGAGCTAAAGATGAAAAAATTAACAGCTACAACCACTATTGGAGGTAAAAGACCAAGAGAAGACGCGATAACAGGTATTGAGCTACAATTATGCATGGACTTTAAGTCTAGGTTAAAATTTTCATCACGTCTGTCTAGCAGTATTATTGTTATCAAGCCTGTTTGATGACAATTTTACTCCAATTTTTTACATTAAGTGTGATGTTTAATACTTTATTTGAACAGGATAGTGTGAGAGCTAACAAGAAAAGACATAATTTAGAGCAACATTAGGCATGTAATTACAATTAGAATAGAATAATGTACATACTAAGTATTGCAACTGTAAATTTTTACCTGGGGCATCCTCGATTATGCTCAACATATTCACAGCACCAACAGTCACATGAAAACAAAAAAAAATTAATTACTTCGATAGAGTATTTATGTACATGTTAAAGAAGTGAAATGAAATCATTAGTTTTCCCTTTTGAAAGTTCCTTACTTTGATATTTTTTATATCTAATTAATTCAGATTAATAGTATTAAATCTTTAACATCTGTTACTAAATCAAAAAAATATTATTAATTAATAGATTTTGCATTTTTTGATGAAATTGCTAAACTAAACTAAAATAATGGATATTCGAAAGACGGAATTTCTTTATTAGTTTTTATCAGTCTAAACTATAACATTTTTATGATATATGGTAAAATAATGAAATTATTTATAATTTATCTGTTATTAGGGTATTAAATTAACATAATACAATCGAAGTAAAACAAAATTTTCTGAAACAACTGTTGGTATGGAGTCTGTAAACTCAACGGTTTTTAATTAGTTAATGAAATACAGACCAAAGATATCACAATTTGTTTTCATTCAAAATCAAGGGCGAGAAGGGGCATGTTTATCAATAAGGTTTAGAGGAGAAAATCAACGGACGAAAATTGACGTGTATAAAATCAGCGGCAATGATATCCTCATATTTCGTTCGTCAGACAACACAAATGAGTTTGAAAATTGGGGGATTTACGCTGAAGCCATAGAACGGCCATGATTACACAAAATTGTGTTTGTTTAATCGATCCATAGCATCACCAAATTAGTCAGACTGCTATTGGGGCATGGCTAGGATTTAATATCGTTTGACAACTCACCATATTAAGGGCATCATTTGAAATGCATAGATTAACGTATTAGTAAGTCATTTTTTCTGTTACTAAGCAGTCTAACATGATAATTTTTTATGTTACTTACTGAATATTATAATTCTTTCATATTTATTTATGTAATTTTATTTATGGGAATTTCACTGAATAAATATTTAGTCTTTAATGATTATAATTACACCACATTAATCTACAATTACCTAATGAAGTTAAGTATGACTTATTTATCTACACCAATAATCATAAAAACTTAACAGCGATAGATATTGAATATTGAAACTTATTTAATTCTTTTTGCCAGTAATAATTAGCATTATAGTGTAGTAATTTCCATTTACTTTTTAACTTAAGTACGAATTAGTGATTCATACCAATAGTCAAAGATTTTTGAAAATCTTAAGAATTGAACAGCAATGTTAAAGACAATTATTTACTGGCGTAGAAAACACAAAGAAACAACAAATAAAATTACCATGATATGAAAATTCTATACATTTCCAACACAAAATAATTGTTTGACATATTGTTCATGACATAAAATTATTAAACATTTCCAACGCAAGTGAAAGTTACCAGTAATAATTATCATTATACCATATTCATTTTCTTATTTTTCTCAATTAAGTACGAATTATCATTATTTTTCTAATTATCATTATACCATACTAAAGACACTTAGTTTCTGGCATAGACATCACAAAGAAACAGCAAATTAAATTAGCATGATATGAAAGTTCTAAACATTTCCAACACAAATAATAATTTTTTGACAGACTTTTCATGACATAAAATTATTAAATATTTCGAACGCAACACTTATTAAAAGTTTCAGAAAAATGACATACTAATTTTATAACTCAACAGCCACGATTTCTTTCTGCCATTTACAAATTTTCAATTATTTATGTAACAAGTTCATAGCAATTATCATAAAAAATTTGAATAACCATAGCATTTGAACAACAATGTCAGACGCAAATACATGAGAAACAAACAGCAAATAAAGATTACCATGATATGAAAATAATAAAGATTTCCAACGCATATGAAAAATGTTATATAGATTTTTCATGATATGAAAATATAAATTATTTCCTACGCAAGTGTAAACTGTTAAAATAGATGTTCCAAAGTATTTCCTAAGCATGGAATATTTTTATACCTCAGATTATTTTTCCGTTCCAGTTTAGAAAACTGAAATCAATAGTCACAATATATGACCTACATGCAATATTTGAATTAGTTAAAACATGAAAGACTGAAAGAACTATTTAAGGCTAGATGTAGATATCCTCGGTAACCATGAATTATGCTCAATGTTTGGATATACCACGAACCGTGACATGAAAACAAAAAATCAAATTTAAGTAAAATATTTAAAATAAATATACGACAAGTAGTGTAAATAATATTGGTTTACAACTGAAGTAATAATATCATTAAATTTTTGAAGCAAATATTTATTCGATTTCAATTGTATGTATGATATTATAATTGTCATTAAGTTTGAAGTCATTTTATTTTAAAGAATTTTTTTGAATAAGCGCTTCGTCTTAGACAAACAGAGAAACTATTAAGTCGTACAATAAAAGGACGGATTTACGTATCTTCGAAACTTACCATAGAATAAAAAACAAATATTGAGATTATGTACACTATTAATGGAGTTGTAATAGATAGAATCTTACCCTTAGACGACATGGTTACGTATGTCAGTCCACGATCTGCGTTGTTAGATGACATCAGGAAAAAAGTCGAATAAAAAACATGCAATATTATGTAATCGAAATCTATATGATTTAAGACAAAATAATAAGAAATTAGAGAATAAGAAGACAAAGTAGTGAAAATACTTACCAATTTCGTGAATGTTTTCGTCTAGAAAACTTGAACTATGCAAAATATTGAACTAAACTTCGATTTGTTGAAAGGAAATTGTAGTTTAAAAATGGAAATTTGAAAGAAATGATGTTGAATGATAGGGACGGAACAAAGGAGAAGATTGCAGGTCAAAGATTATCTTGAGGGTTGTAGAAGAGTCAACAATGGAGAGAATTTTCTCTCGACGGACGCTCGCGAAGGTTGCAGCGGCAGAAAAATGTTAGGATTTTTTGGGCGTTTAGACTTTATAGTTAGGGTTAATGGTATCAACGGCTAAGATTTTATATTATTTATAAATGGACGGTTTTGATTGTATCATGAAGTCAGTAAAGTGCTAAAGGTTTAGATTTAAGCCGTACAAAATCGACGGCTTTTATTCAGTTGATGAATTGCCGACAATACGGACGGCCATGATTGGTTTGTCATTCAAAATCAACGGTCGGGATTTGGGCATTTGTATCGATAAAGTTGAAAGGACAGACGTCCTTTCTGGTTTTTTAATCAACGGGCATAAATCGACCAATACAAAATCAGCGGCTTAGACTTTCTCGGTTAACGTTCGTCAGACTGCGAAATTCAGTAAGATCGGACGATGCGATTTTGCTTAACCCATTGAACGGCCAAGATTACACGATATTGTGTTTTTTTGGTCGATCCGTGCAGCATTGTATGGACAGCTACAATTGAATTTTTTTTGAAATCAACGGTAATGATTGACGAATGGTGTCGACGATTGGTGTTGATTGACGATAAGCTATGTTAAAATTAGGAGCGTATTAATGTAGTAATTAAGGATTAATAAATAATTAGTTAAGTATATGTTAAATTTAGGAACGTATTAAAGTAAGTTGTTATTAATTAATTAACCTTATTCATGAAAAATGAGATATGTAAATGAATATATAACAATGAATTTAATCACATTTTTTTATCTTTGTAATTAAACTTAATATTATTGATGTTAACAATTAATTTTAATCACATTTTGTATTATATTATGAATAATTTATGTTATATTGATTTATTTGATAATTATATTTAATCACGTTTTTAATAATTATATTTAATATGGTTGATGTTAATAATTAAATTTAATATCAATCATGTTGATCATTACAATTATTTGTATGTATTATGATATTATTGAATCTTAATATAACAAAACTAATTTATAATTTTTTACCTAACTTAAGTATATGTATTTTGAATTTTATTCCATGTTGAGAAATATAATAAAATCAAAAAAGAATATCAATTGTCTTATAAAAATTGGAAATTAAATTTTATTTTGTAATTAGTTTAGGTTTTTATTTATTATTGAATTATGCATGTAATATGAATTTCTTTTCATCTTCGTGAATGTAATAAAATGTAAAATATGTATTAAGTGTGTTTTAAATAAGTAAGAATTTATTTTTAACTTTTTAATTATTTCATCTTATTATTGGAATGTAAAATATGTAAATGTAAAAAACTAACTTAATTTACAATTATTTACCAAACTTAAGTACATGTATTATTAATTTTTTTATCTTCTTAAATGTAATAAAATCACAAATGACTATTAAATTTTTTTTGAAATATTAATTTTTTTAATTTATTAATTAGTTCACCTTATTATTGTAATGGAATCTTATTATGATGAACTGAATTTTAAATTATTTATCTAACTTTAGTACATGTATTGTGAATTTCTTTACATATTTGTAAATGTAATGAAATTATAATTGACTATTAAGTTAGTTATAAAAAAGTAAAAATTTAATTTTAAGTTATTAATTATTTGACCTTATTATTGAAATGCCAAATATGTAAATGTAAATACTATTTAAAATTTGTGGCATGACATATAACTTAATGACTAGACATTTTTAATAATTATATTTAATATGGTTGATGTTAATAATTAAATTTAATATCAATCATGTTGACCATTACAATTATTTGTATGTATTATGATATTATGGAATCTTAATATAACAAAAGTAATTTATAATTTTTTATCTAACTTAAGTATATGTATTTTGAATTTTATTCCATGTTGAGAAAGATAATAAAATCAAAAAATAATATCAATTGTCTTATAAAAATTGGAAATTAAATCTTATGTTGTAATTAGTTTAGGTTTTTATTTATTATTCAATTATGCAAATAAAAGTACTGTGAAATATTTGTTTTATATTTATTGATGTTAATTATTAAACTTAATCACATTATCGTTGACTTTTTTGAACTTAACATATGTACATATACTTTAAAATTATGTATCTATGTTGAGAAGATGTATTTTGTGTATGAATTTTGGCATATAGTACTAATATATTAATTTTACTCATCTACATTCATTTTGAATGTTTTTTCATGTTCCAATCAATGAATAAAACATACTATACATATGATATATTGTAGAAAATATAATATAACTAAGATTTGTGCTTTTAAAAAATTGCTTGATTATTACATTCATACAGGAACAATAATTAGAAATTTTAGTAGATTTTGTCAATTGTGATTAGCATTTGTTAGTATAGTGTGTTACAAAAACAATTTGTTCTTTTTTCTTTTATTACCATTTAATTTATTCATTGTTATATATGTATATATTACATGTATTCAACTATGCAGGAAATTTGAATACAACTATAAAGAAGAAAACAATTGAAATAAATACAGCTACAAATTATACATTCAATCCCTTCCAATCTCAGATATTGTTATCTCCACTCAGTGACATTACAAATGGTAATTTCTTACTATTGTAATTGACTGACTATTTTACTCAATGTTTAATGAAACGTGCAACTCTAAAAGTTGTACTTATAAACTGGAGTTCACTGGTGGTGGAATGAACTATTGTTCAAGTTTGGAAAGTTCAATCACATAAAACAATACGATACGCACATCTTATGGATCAAGTGATAGTGGTATTAACAAATTATTAAAATCCAACAATGTTGGATTAGATTCTATGAACCATTTTGATACCTCCGTCATAGGTGAACAGTTTCAATTAAATGAAGGTCAGCATTTAAAATATTTAATAAGCATTTCTTAGTCATAGTATTGACATTATTTATAACATAGAAAAAAGATAAAACAATGGTACGTTACTTAATGTCTCATATTCTAATTGTTTATAGATAATGAATTTGAAGGCAACAATGGAACACCATCATCTGGTACGTACAATGATATTTATTCAATTATTTTATCTTCAAATATTAATTAAATATGAATTGATATACAAATGCAAATCATTAGTGTTTGACATTATGTTTATTAAATGTGTAGAATATTTGGATATTGTAGATCCGATATATACATGCAATTTTTGTAATTTATTCTTTTGGTATGGAGAACAAATGAGAAAAAGTCACTCATCTCAAAATCCAAAATACTATTTATGTTGTATGCAAGGAAAAGTTCAACTACCAGCTACGAGAAATCCTCCAAAATTGTTACATGAGCTATTATTTTTACGTAATGATTGAAGAAAACAATATCTCCAAAATATTTGATGTTACAATAATATGTTCTGTTTCACGTCTATGGGAGGAAAAGTTGATAGGACTTTGAACAATGGAAACTCTCCTCTGATATTTAGATTACATGGCCAAAATTATCATCTTATGGGGAGCTTATTGCCACCTGAGGGTTCTACGCCAGAATTTGCTCAACTTTACATTTATGACACAGAGAATGAACTTCAAAATAGAGTGAACTCTGTCAGGTGATTTGTATAAATTCCATTTCTCATTTCTTATTGATTATTCATGTTTTAAGTAAAATCCTCTAATAATATGTTATAACTAATTTTGGCATAGGGGAAATGAAATCTCGCACAATCTTCACAAAGAAATAGTTTATGACCTAAAGAAGATGCTTGATGAGAATAGTGTGTTGGTTAAATCATTTAGAATGGTTAGAGAAGAAATTGAAAAAGAGGGTTGTTTAGATGTGAAGTTGAAGTTGATTAGGAGAAGGACTAGTGATGGAAGAAGGTATAATCTACCTACTACTTCTGAAGTGGCTGGATTAATTGTTGGTAACTTGGATGCATCTTTAGGTGATAGAGATATTTTGGTTGAAACTAAAACTGATTTGCTGAAGCGCATTAACTAACTTCATGCTTCATATCTTGGGCTAAAATATCCTATACTCTTTCCATATGGTGAAGATGGTTATAGAGAAGATATCACATTAACCTATCATCAAGGAAGTAAGCAGAGTGGTCGGATCAATATAAGCCCAACATAGTATTTTTGTTATCGTCTTCATGAAAGGGAGTCCGAGTTATTGATTATACTCTCTTCTACGCGGCTTCTGCAACAATTTATTGTTGATGCTTATACTATGGTTGAGACTTCTAGATTGACATACAGTAAGTTACATCAGAAACAATTGCGTTGTGAATTATAAAGTGGACTAGCAGATGCAATATTAAGGGGTGAGACAGATCCATCCACACAAGGAAAATGTGTTATTTTACCATCATCATTTACCGGTGGTGCTAGATATATGATCCAGAATAAGCAAGATTCCATGGCGATTTGTAGATGGGTTGGTTATCCCGACCTTTTCATCACATTTACCTGCAATCCGAAATGGAAGAAAATAGTTTGTTATGTTAATAAAAGAGGTCTTAGGGTTGATGATTGCCCGGACATTATTAGCCGTGTTCTTAAATTGAAGTTGTAATGTCTTATTAAATATCTTTGAAAGAACAAGATATTTGGAACAGTTAAATCAAGTAAGGTTTTGGTTTTGATTTGTCACTTCTGTTTCACATCAAATTGTGTTTGGCTTTGTTGACATACTTATATTTGTTTTTCAAATTATAGTTATATATACTATTGAATTCCAGAAGCGTGGTTTGCCGCATGCTCATAAATTATTATTTCTTGCGTTACAAGGCAAGTATCTAATGGCCAAGGATATTGACAAGATCATTTCAGCAGAAATTCCTAATAATAACATTGATCCGGCATATTACAAAGCAGTTCAAGAATATATGGTACATGGACCATGTGGTTCTATTAGAAGGAACTCACCTTACATGTCGGATGGTCATTGTACTAAGCATTTTCCCAAGAAATTTGTTGAAACAACAACTATTGATGATGATGGATATCCTGTGTACAGGCGACGAGATAATGGGGTAACAATGGAGAAGAATGGAGTTCCCCTTGATAATAGATTTATTGTTCCTCACAATCGTTATTTTTTGCTAAAGTACAGTGCTCATCTTAATGTCGAATGGTGTAATCAGTCGCGCTCTATCAAGTATTTATTTAAATACGTCAACAAAGGGCATGATCATGTTACTACCTCCTTCTATGAAAGTACAACAATAGATGAAGTAGCCAAAAATGCAGACGAAGTTCGAATGTATTATGACTGTAGATACATATCATCATGTGAGGCATCATGGAGGATATTCAAATATGATATTCAATTCAGGGATCCACCGGTGGAAAGGTTAGGCTTTCATATTCCAAATCAATAAAGTATTATTTTCTCTTACTCTGATCGAATCGACGATGTTGTTGATCGGTTATCAATTAAACAAAGCATGTTTATAGCTTGGATGAAGGCAAATTAACAATATCCACAAGCAAGGGAATTAACTTATGCAGAATTTCTAACAAAATTCATTTGGGATAAGTATAACAGAGAGTGGAGACCAAGGCAAAAGAGGTTCTCAATTGGACGTATTTTCCATGTGCCTCCCGGTACTGGTGAGTTGTACTATTTAAGATGTCTTCTTAATGTTGTTCGTGGACCAAGAAGTTATGATGAAATAAGATGCATTAATGGTGAACAACATTCATCATACCGTGATGCTTGCTATACCTTAGGTTTGTTGGATGATGATAAAGAATACATTGATGGTATTATTGAGGCAAGTCATTGGACTTCTGCATCTTTTTTAAGAAAATTATTTGCCAATTTATTGGCATCAGAGTCACTTTTAAGGCCAGAAGTTGTTTGGGATAATTGTTGGATTTACTTGACTGATGACATTTTATATAAACAATGTTCACGGTTACATCACAAAGGTAACTTCATTTATTCATCAAACTCTTATTATCTATAATTTTGAATTTTAATTTTACAACATAAATCTCATGTCTTTATAATATTCCTATATTTTTTTAACTGAGCTTCATTTGGAAATTGATGACATCAAGAACTATGGGTTGTAGACATTGAAATTCTGTTGCAAAAAAGTGGTAAAAGCTTACGAGATTTTGAATCAATGCCATTCCCGCCGAATGAGTTTTTTGACACAGTAGGAAATACATTGATGCGTGACGAAATGTATTATGATCGATCGAAATTGAAAGAAGAACTCAACATACTTCTATCTAATATGACCTCGGAATAGCGACACGTGTATGACACTGTAATGGAGGCAGCGAAGTCTCACACAGGTGGATTGTTCTTTGTTTATGGATACGGAGGTACAGGAAATACATTTATATGGAGGACTTTATCAGCACCTATAAGATCTAAAGGAGATATTGTGTTAAATGTGGCATCAAGTGGAATTGCTTCTCTTTTATTACCAGGCGGAAGAACAGCTCATTCTCGCTTAAAATACCTATAAATCCAAATGAAGATTCAACATGTAACATTAAACAAGGTAGTATGTTGGCTGAGTTGATTATAAGGTGTAAGCTTATTATTTGGGATGAAGCACCAATGATGCACAAGTATTGCTTTAAAGCATTGGATAAAACCATGAGAGATATTTTATGGTTCACCAATGACTTCAGCCTAGAGAAGCCATTCGGAGGTAAGACAGTTGTTCTAGGTGGAGATTTTAGACAAATACTACCAGTCATTCCTAAAGGTAGTAGACAAAACATTATTCATGCAACTGTGAACTCTTCGTACTTATGGATATTTTTTAAGGTGTTACGTTTAACAAAGAACATGAGGTTACAAAAACTAAGCTTGGTTGATGAGTGTTCTGAGTTGAAGCAATTTTCAGAATGGATTGCAAGCATAGGAGATGGAACAATTGGAGGAAGTAATGATGGTCATGCAACATTAGAAATTCCAGATGATCTTTTAATAAAACATTTTGAAGACCCAATTGCAGCTATTGTGGAGTGCACTTATTCGGACTACAAGGGAAGTATCATTGATGATGCTTATTTTGAAGGAAGATCTATACTAGCACCAACTCTTGATATTGTTGAGTCCATCAATGAATACATGTTGTCAATAAACTCTGGTGAAGAAAAAACCTGTTTTAGTTCTAATACAACATGCAAATCAGATGCAAACAACGATTTGTTGCAAGATCTACACACTCTAGAATTTTTAAATGGAATTAAGTGTTCAGGTGTACCAAATCATGTGTTGAATTTGAAGGTAGGTACACCAGTTATGTTGTTACAGAATATTGATCCTTCAATTGGTTTATGCAACGGTACGAGGATGATCATCACATGGCTTGGATCATATGTCTTGGAAGCAAGGATTTTAGGTGGAAATAATGTTGGTCATCAAGTATTATTACCAAGAATGTCTTTAATGCCATCTGACTCGAGATTTCCTTTCAAGTTTAATCGAAGACAATTTCCCATAATTGTATCATATGCCATGACAATCAACAAAATTCAAGGTCAATCTCTTAGTAATGTTGGTCTATTTTAAAAAAATAGCAGTATTATGTTATGGTCAATTATATGTTGCGGTTTCTCGAGTCACAAATCGTAGAAGTTTAAAAATTTTGATATGTCATGATGATATTCATGAAAGTAATACAACAACAAATGTTGTATTTAAGGAAGTGTTCGAAAAGATTTGATTATGTAATTTTATCAGTTATGTATAAATACTTTATCACAAATATTTTAAATTGGCATTATATGTTCAAGTATTAGGTAAAATTTTTATTTCCAAATCAAAACATGTTTAATAGGCGTCATTTATTAATATCTCCATGCATCGCACGGGTGAAAATCTAGTATTTATAAAAATATCACCCCTTTTTTTAGTAATCAACTACTAGAGTTTCATTAGCTGCATAGAGTGGTTGATTTAGCCACTTAAGGGTTTTATACATTTAAAGTTGTTTCCGGTGATAACATAAAAATATAAATATTCACAAAAATATCATCTTGTACTTTTCTAACCCTCAAGCACTATAATTTTCTTAAAAACTTAATTTAGTGTTCTTAACCACTTTGGAGTAGTTTTCTTTTACATTAGAAATAACTTCCGACTTGTAACATAAAAACATAAAAATTCATTAAAATGTTACAATCTTCTGATTCTTTTACATTAGATTAGTTTTATTAGCAACTTAGAGATAGATTTCTTATCAATTGAAAGTAGTTTATTTGACATTAGTGTTATTTTTACCTCAATCCTTTCTCTTTGATCTAACGATTCATATTGAAAGCTTTTGATTCTCGAAAAAGGGTGGTTCGCATTGGATGTTTTATATATATATGTTGGTTTTCATAAATACTTCGTATGATTCTCAGTTTTACAAATAAGTTAGATGATACGCCGTAAGTCACAATCGAATTGTCCCCCTTTATGTAAGCACCGCCGCATATCTCAGATTGCGTTGGTGTAGCCAGATCTTATTTGTATCCATTGCTAGTTTCATATCTGCGAAAGATAGATAGAGTGTCGAACCACGGTATACACATATAGGTCAGTGATGACGAATGATGACCAGTGATGCACGGAACCGGGAGGGGACATGACGAAATACGAAAACGCTATTTTTAAAAAATTTAGGAAACGAGAACGATAAAAAAATATTAAAAAAATTATATATATATATATATATATATATATATATATAATAGATTAAATTTATTAAAATTTATAGAGAAAAATAAAAAATAAAATTAATTTTTATATTAGTTAATTTTAATTATTAATAATTATTTTTTAATAAAAAATTAATTAAATAATATATTTTTAATATAAATATTAATTAAATAATTTTAATATAAATTTTAATTCGGAAAAATTTCCGAAAAGTTTTCAGGAAGGGGGACGTTTCCGGAACGAGAAACAGCACCTAAGTGATGGATGAAGTCCCTTTTTTACAGCTGAAATTGTTAATTGCAAAACTTATACTAAATAGTTACACCCTTAGTTTTTAAATACTTGTCGTGAAATTTTAGAGATAAATTTATCATTAATATCTTTTAACATATAATAATAATAATTTTAAAAATAAGATTATGAAAATATTTTTTAATAAGAACATAAAAATATATTTTTTATATTATAATATATTATAATTTGAGAGAAATGAATGGTTAAAATTTTCCCTTGAAGTATATGGTGACATCTTTAAAAATGGAGGGGTTATTATTATTATTTTACAATTAAATGCGAGAGACAACATGATTAACAATAACACAATTTAGGTTCAAAAAGTTAAAAAAAAAAGTTAATAAAAGAAGGAAGGCTCCGAAAGGTTGTGAGGTAAAAGAAAAAAAACTCAATTTACACTGTCCAATAGGTGTCGATGTAGCTCTATTTTATTTTTATTTTTTTAATTTACTTTGTAAATTTAATTTTTTATCTTCCAAAAAGTTTTTAGACAACGTGGGCTTATTTGGTGCGGGGATAATACAAATGAAAAAAAAATTATCCTATTTTTTAATTTTAATATCAAATATTTAATGATAAAAAATATTTTTTAAAATTAAATAACTATTTTAAATTAGATTAAGATCTAAATTAATTACCCATCCAAAAAATAATTCTTTAATTTCAAATAAACAATTAAAAATTTTTAAATTTAAAAATAATTTTTCTACTCCTATTATCCTATTACACCCGCACCAAAATAACACTCCATAATTTCATCATTATTATTATCGACTTGTCGCTTGAGAATTGAGATGGGTAATAAAAGGAAAGATGGGTATTGTTATATAGAAAATATATTTTTACTCCGCGGAAAACAAATTCCGAAAATGACCTTTATATCGGTGATTTTTGCCGAAAACCACGATCAGCATCGGCGATTTTAGCCGAAACTATGGACAATATTCGGCAATTTTTACCGAAACTGGCCCAGGCCAACGGCACTTATTGCCGAAAGCAGGCCAAGACATCGGCAAATACTGCCGATGCACCAAATTTATTTTTTTCAATTTTCGCCGAAATATTTAAGTTTACATCCAGGCCATCGGCAATTATTACCGAAACCAAGCCATACCATCGGTAATAACTGCCGATCCAGCATATATATATATATATATATATATATATAATTTTTTTTTTAATTTCGGCCGATAAATTCGACAATTTGTACCGAAACCGGCCCAGGACATCGGCAATTATTGCCGAAACCAGGCCAAAGCATCGGCACAAACTGCCGATGCACCAATTTTATTTTTTTTTAAGCCTTCTACGCCCAACCAAAAGCATTCTAGACCACTAATTAATAAGCACGTATCTTGCTTGGTACATGCATCTCCCATGCTTTATTAATTAATAACTTGTTTATGCTGATGCGGTGAGTCATACATGGTGCATCTAATTCCGTTTCCTTCCTTGCCTAATCTTTTGAATTTTCATAAAAAAAAAACTATGGGCATATTTGTAATTAGTCTTTTCTATCTTATACCTTACATCGGCAAAATTAGCCTAACTCCCTCCCTCACATCAGCGGAAACCCTAATCCAATTAGCCGAAACTAAGCCGGGAGACCCTCACATCGGCAAAAATTGTCGAAACAAAGCCTTTCCTTCGGTCGATTCTACCGAATCTCATGCCTTACATCGGCAAAATTAGCCGAACTCCCTCCCTCCCTTCGGTTGATTTTGCCGAAACTCCCCCCACCCTTCGGTCAGTTTCGCCGAAATCCTCCCCGGTTTTCGGTCTAATTTGCCGAAACCTACCAGATCTACTTAATAAAATAAAAAATTTACCAAATCTAATAAACAAATTATTATAATTATATATTATAAATTAAAAATAAAAAATAAAATACGATACTTACCTTCGGTTGCTTGAAATTTCTTCTCGGGGAGGGATACTTTGACTGAATTTTGAGAGAAAAATAGAGAGAAGATAGGGAGAGAGTAAGAAAGATGTCGAAAGAGATGGCAAAGGAGAGATGGCAGAGGAAGATCAAATAATTGCTGCGCACCTACAGGGGTAAAATAGGTATTTACTGCGCAAATATTTTTCTGCGCAGTAAATTCTTGTTTTCCAAATAACAGCTACGAATATTTAATTCTTATTTGTTTACTTGAATCAATCAAATGAGTATATTAAATTAAAAATCTTTAATGAGTAAGATAAATGGCCCAAATTGATCTGTCACAATGGCAGGCGCTAGCCGCCGTCCACCGTAAACTCATCCATGCCGCCGGAGGTGGGTAGTAAAAAGAAAGTATGGTGAGGAGCAAAATATCTGGACCAAAGCCGGTGGTGGGAGTACCTTAGGCGAGTTTAGATCAACATCGTGGGTTGCGCTACGAGAATATGAAGCGTTAGTTTTTAAGCTAATTGACCATAAATGGACAAAGCACGAGGTCGACATTTAAATACCTTTTGAATGATTGCAAATTTCAGGATTTGATACTCAAGATGAGACATCCATGAGCTAGGATTTAACTTTATTCTTGAACGCGTTTTTTTGTTTCCTTGTGCCAAAAGGCCTTTGACCGTTTGGAGGAAGTAAATTAAGGCGACTGTATAACAATTTTTTGTAGTGTCTACGAAAAAGTTACCCTACTTTCAAGGGTTAAAACTCTCCACGAGTCGAACCTAAGATCATTTGTACTAATTTAACCATATCTTCGACCGTTGAGTTACGCTTGTGCAGGCGCGTTTTTTGTTTCCTAATTAATATACTCATAAACTTGCTATAAAAATAAATTTATATATATAAAGGAGTACCTGTAAAGATGAAAGATATATGGCCTCATTTGGTAAAAAGGGATGTAGAATGATGAAGTAGAATTTCTTGGAAAATATAAATTTTAATATTGTGTAGTAAAAAATAATATTAAAAGTAAGTTAATATTATTATTATTTTACTTCCCTCCTCCGTATTTTATGAGAGAACTACTACCTCAGTAGGTAGTATTCCATCTTCCTATTTCTCTTTGTGTCTCACATAACAAAAATAAATAAATAAATATAAATACTATAAAATCCTTTTTTTTATTTTTTGAAGTAAATTAAATACAGATGCATATATTTTTCGGTAAATAAATTTTTAGAGAGTTCGTATCCCTCGGTAATTCATACAGTGTGTTTCAAACTACAACATGGTGTAATCATCATGTCTTGTCCCCATTACTTTCACGCCTTAACCTCAGCGTATATATAAAGGCTCGCAACTTACAAATGAAATTATGATCACCTTCATCAATTTGTTAGCTGGCTCTGCCACTTGAGCCGTTATAAGTGTAATTCTCAGTAGCTACTTCTTTCTCATCGATTTCGGTCAATTCAGGTGAGCACTATACGACATAGTCATTGATATTATATATTGATTTCAGTCGGTCGGTCGAATACACAAATGCTGCTGATTAGATAGAAGTAAAAAGTAAAAAAGGGCATTCATATACCGACATATAAGATATGTGATCTAGCTAATTAATTATATACAATTTTCATGATGTCCGGTCCGTGCAGTAGGAGATGAGCTGGGCAGGTGACTGGATATGCGGTGCATGCCAGCATGCGAACTTCAAGAAGCGGGGCTCATGCCGGAGGTGTGGGTTTTCCAGGTACGGCACTGGCACTGGACAAGCTGATCCAGTGATCGGGCCATCTTGTGGAAACAGGAATGAAGGGTTAGCCGGAGACTGGTATTGTCAGGCTATGAACTGTGGAGCTCATAACTATGCTAGCAGGAAAAGTTGCTACAAGTGTGGAGCAGTTAAACTTGATTATGCCGCTGGTTATGAAGGCAACTTGATCTCGGGTGGCCGTGGATGTAATGCTCTACTTCCGGGATGGAAGTCTGGTGACTGGCTCTGTACAAGGTACGTACTATATATCTGTGGATAGCATTATATATTTATGCGGTATATATCTGTGGATTGCTCGCGTGCAGGCCAGGATGTGGAGTGCACAACTATGCTATCCGAACGGAGTGCTTCAAGTGTGGAACAGCCAAGGAATTTGGTGAGATACCTTCTTCCTCCTCCTCGTCAACCTAGCTACCTACTTAAGTCGATTGATGCATGCATATCCCATGCAAAACCAGTATGGTACACCCTTTTTTTGTGCCTTGTGTACATGTTCGAACGACCTCTCTAGCTATATTTTCCTCCCTCCGTAAATTAATATTTTTCTTTTCTTTAACGTGCCTAGCTAGCTAATTTCTCTCTTGATGTTATGCATGCAGGCAGGTGCTGAGCTCTGACGAAGATATTAATGTCCAAGTTAGTTTCATTAGTTTTGACCCGCTAATCAATTGAAATATGCATGGAAATGGAAGGCACCAAAAAAGGCTTTTTCAACTATCTAGCTAAGCAAGCAAGCTAACCAAAAAGTTTGCCTTCTACCATGTATACGCGTTATTTTTATTTAGTTATTTTATTTATAAAAAAGGAGTGGTTCGAATCAGGTAGAACCATAAAGTTCTTCTTCGATTATTTTAAATCTGTTCTATTTTTAGAGTTCGAATCCAACGCCTAGTTAAGCTCTAAGAATAATAATAATAATATATTTTTTTAATAATAATACAGAGTCTTTATTATATATATATTAAGATTACTATTTGAATTCCTCCTCTCTTCTTTATGTGAAATAAATACAGTAGTGTATCTCTTTCACCGGCGTTCAATATTTTACGGTCGACATGCAAATTGATAACGTATATACTAGCTAGTAGCTAGCGTTGATCCGTACGTAAAAAATATCTAATAATTAATTAGCATCTCGATCAGTTTCGTCCCCATTTTCAATATAACGACGAAAAATCCCTAGAAAACTATCGACACGCATCTATGAATATCTATCTATACAACGAATATGTGGACATTAACATCTTACGGACAATATGTTCATTCCTTTTTCACTGATAAGTGGAGCAATTATCTGCTATCCTACGAAAAACCAACGGTAATAGGTTTGGCATATCTATGCAGATAAGAGTACCAGATACTCTCACACTTACGTTACCATCCATTTTAAGAACATATAGATGTAGATATACGATCGTTGGTGTCGGTATCTTGAGAAGGAAGCATCCTGCAGCCTATGCTCTCAACATCTTGGTTGCATGCAAGCGGCGGCGGCCGGGATAGGATAGAAAGTTGGAGATCCCTTGGACCTCGAAACTCTTTACTACACATAGTGAGAGGTAGGGATACAAAAGAATAGAGTTGACTCATGAACTTTTTAGAGTTGACTAATTTATTTAACTAAACGAGGTAAGTTTGAATATTATTTTTAAACTTACTTAATAAATGAGCCGAGATAAAACGTGAATAATTCAGGCTTGAGCTTGTTTATAGTATAAAAGTTCATGAACTTGGCTTGTTTACCACAAAACCGTCCAAACAGAATCAACTCGGCTCATTAAAAGCCATGTTCATTTATAACCAAGGCGAGTCCCAACTTCAATTTTAGGTTCGTTTATTAAATGAGACAAATCTGAGCTCATCTCAGCTAGACTCAACTCGGCTTATTTACATCCCTAGCTCATCTAGACTAGACTCAACTCGGTTTATTTGCAGCCCTAACTCATATCGGCTAGACTCAGTTCAACTCATTTATAGCCCTAATGAGAGGTTCAGAGCCTTGGGACCATCATGTCAGTGGCTTCTCATGTAGGGCAAGCTTGTGGCCATGCTTGGTGTGGTGTATTACGACAAGTTCTTGATGTCCTTCTATGATATCAATGAGTATTGAGACAACAACTTAACATATGAATCTAGTAGGACGAGGCCATCGTGTTATACGACAATGATGCCATTGGTTTCTGGCTTATTAATTAGTTCTCCTTCTCTACAATCTAGATCTTTTGATCTTTATCTTCCTCTCCTTGTGAAAATTTTCTCTTTAACTAAGGTCTTACGATTAGACACCAAACCATTGGGATCTTAATTAAAATATAGATCATTGAGTAGGTGGCCTATGGAAATTGGCCATCAAAATATGAAAAATTAGAAATGAGAACCTCCTAGAGGCATCAGTTAGGTATTGGTATATGGGCCCTTTAACACTAAAATCAATAACACAAGGCATAAAAAATAAATAAAACATAATAAAATGAAAAGGTTGAAGTAAACTCGACTTTACTCTCTCTCTCTCTCTCTCTCTCTCTATATATATATATATATATATATATATATATATATGTATGTATGTATGTATTACAACTTATATATATATTGTCTATGTATTTAAACCATAAAGTATTTCATGTTTTATAGATATATTAACCTATAGTGTGGTCCACATGAGATTAGACATAAAGTATAGCCATAAAGATTATTTAATGTGGTCTCAAGCTAGCACATTAGCCTAATTAACTCTTTATATATTTCATGAGGGTAGAAATTGTTGTAGGATATGTATATGTATTATATAAAGTGACATGTGTCTAGCACATGTATTGGAAAAAGAAAAAGGAAATAGGTGAATTATTTGAAATCATATATGAATAAGAAGGGAAAGGTCTGAGGCCCATTATTTGGTTTATAAGAATCAAAACCACATCAATTTTTATTATGTCCCAAGTCCCTCTCTATTCTTCTCCATCTCTCTATACACGCATACATACACAAAGCACAAAGAGGAAATTGGGTGTGATTCTTCTGCTGAATTCAACAAATTCAATGAGAAGATCATTAAGATTTCCCTAATCTTGTTCCTCTCGAAAGAGCACACAACATCATATTGAAAGAATAGGGAGTAGAACCATTCTATTCATATTCGTTCACCATCTTTTTTCTAGATTTTAGTGGTTTTAATCCCATCAATGGTTGGAGGTATGTTAATTATGATCTATTTTGAAGTATTATACAATTTAATTCTACATAAATAATACTTGAATCATGTATTAGGGTTTCATATTTTTTGTCAAATAAATTTTTATAGTCAATGTGTTAATTATAAGATTCACATTGTTAAGTTCGTCAAACATTTACATCTATTAGATTAGCGGTGAATATTTATGGAGGCATATACGGTATGGATTTTAAGAACTCAAGTAGTGATTGGAGCTTAGTGGGAGCAACATAACGCTTTGAGTGAGCTCACAATTTAGAGAGAGCTAAAGAATATCTAGTGAGTGAGAAAGATGGAGTGTATTTCACAATTTCCTAGGTCAAGTTTCCTTAGTTATATAGGAAGGTTAGCAGGCTAAGATTTCGTTGAAGAGGGTGGTGATAAGGTCATGATAGGCACCTTTATCATTCTTGGTGTCTTGATGACTAGCAAACTCACTTGATTTCCATGGTATAAGAAACTAAAAAGTCTAAATTCCTAACTTAACCGACATTGATGTGTGAGATCTACATTGTAAGGATGACGAGGCAAAGTTGTTGGAGCAGATGACTATCTGTTGGCTCGTCTTAGGGAAAACCAATGTGTTGTGGGTCACATAGGGAAATTGGGTCATCTATCTACTCTAGAAAGCTAGTTGGGTTATTAAGCCCAATTTTGTCTCCATAATAATTAAGTAAATTACTAAGATGCAATTTTTTAAAAAGGTTTTTTAATTTAGAATTATTCAGTTGTTTTCGTATTATATCATTAAATTTCTTTCTTTATATAATAAAAAGATTGGGTTTCTACCAAGAATCAAGTTTCTAATGTTATTTATAACATAATCAAATCAATTTCTCATGCACTTTATCTAGGATTGAAGTGCAATGTGAAGGAGTACTATTTGAATTAATGTGGTATAAATACAATAAATAAAAAGGGTCAATTACTTATTAGGCTTATTTAGACTTCATATTTTTCAATTAGATTAATTATACTTTTTGTATCAATTAGGTCAACTTTCAAATTTAACTTCTTTATTTTATCTTTTTAATCATATCTAACTTATTATCTATTTGGTTGACCATCTAAAATTTGATCTGATATAAAGTAATAGTTTTTCTAAAGTATAGTTTTAAAAGTTTAGATCAGACCAACCGGTTCGACTGGTTAGCCATTGAACTAAACCCTTCCCCCACATATTTTTGTTATAGGTCCATATCTACATCTATAATGGAAAAAAATAGTTAAAATAAATTGATTTTTATGAGAAATTAGTAACTAAAAACCTAAAGACTATCGGATTTAATAAGATCTTACATTAACAAACACTAAAATTACAATTGTGGCTTAATTGAACAACGTTATTACAACAATAACCTTGTTGAATGCACTCCATCATAAGAAGACCACAATTGAAGAATTGTTGCAACAAAACACCATTGTTGAGTGCATACCATTACAGCTACACCGCTCGCTAAGTAGTATCATCAAATGATAAGAAGAAGAAGAAGAAGAAAACATCTTGAAACTAATTTCACTAGAAAGCAACAATACAAGTGACTCATGCATTAAAGAGAATGGAAAGAAGTAAAAAGAGTGAGAGAAATAAAATAAAGGTTTAAGTAAAAAAGAAATGGAATCGCAAAGAGAGAGAGAGAGAGAGAGAGAGAGAACATTTTAGGGGTTGGGGCACTTCAAATATTTTGTGTTGTACAAAAAGATAAGGTGATTATTACTTAATAGGGTTTCTTTAGTTGGATATTTTTCTTAAGTAGTTGGGCTTGTTTTTCTTTTCAAATTTTAGTTAAAATGGGCCTAGTTTAATACCAACAAAAAGTTACATACGAATGACTATGAGTACTCTTAAATTAGGTACTTTACATAATTTAATATTGTAGTAATTTATTAGATAGATTTTAAATAAATTAAGCTTATAATTATATGTACAATTATTAAAATATTTATTCAATTCCATTCTATCTTATCTATAACCCACTGGTTCGACCACTTCTAACCACTGGTTCTACTAGTAAACCACTAAACTAGTAACAATACTGGCTTGATTTTTAAAGCTATGGTTTAAAATAATAATATTTTTGGTGGATACATCTGATTTATGTATGAAGAAATAATGGTGTTTGATAACTCATATAATCTAAAATAAATATATATATTAATAATTTTGGACATTATTTATTAATAAATAATGATGGTGTATATATTTTATAGGGTTAATTGATATGAACCCCATTCAATAATTCATATTTTCCATGCCAAATAAGCTCTTACTGAGCAATTTATCCTCATCATACCAAGTGGGTTCAATCATGAATCGTAAGGCATCATTACTCAGGATCAATAGATATGAACCTTAAGGCATACTTGCTTAAGGGGATAAAGGTTAACTCATTTGGAAAATTCCCTAAGTTTATCGAAAAGCTAGCTTAAGATTAGAAGATTGATCCCTCCATATAATTTGTCCAAAGATACTCTTAGTTTTTGATGTGAAATCATAGCATTCCCACCTCCTTTAGATTGCATGTCCTTGTGTTACCTCTGTCAACAATCTACATGAGTTTGCAAAGGAGCGTAAACTAAGTTTAGGCTTTGATACTAGATGATACGAACCTCGTCTGTTGATTCTTACTCATCATGTCAAATAGGTCCCCATCAAGGGATTTGTAATCATCATGCTAAATAGGGTCTGTCAAACAATTCATATTCATCATGCCATTGAGTACTCTCCTAGCACTAGTAGATGTGGACCCTAAATGCATACTAGCCTAAGCGACCCTGACATACATGTAAAACCATGTGCTCAAATCTTCCAAAATTTGTTTAAAATTATTTTGATAATTAATAAAGTGGTTTTGTAACACCTCCAAAATTCACTACTGAAAATTTTCATTTTATTAAAAGAAAATAGCAAAAGCGAAAAGCAAAGACCATAAATTTCAAGGATATTACCGCCACACTTAGTACCAAACTGGTTTACTCCTACCGTTCTAGTACCAAGTGTTAAGGCTAAAAGAGATAGAACATGATTTATACAAATTCAATTTAAAACAAAGTAGCGCACTAAAATCATTACAAAAGATATAAGCCCACGGTTAGTGGTTACAAGAGTAAAATCATTTACCAAATAATCAAAAAGAGTGGGAGAAATACCCTAATGATTTTTTGGATAACCCTTACTCTCGTACCCAAACCCTCTTGAACAACACCTGCAATGGACTTGCAAGGGACACTACTCATTGAATAGATAAGGGCCTATGAATGGAACCCTTCAATACTATGGTACTCAATAACCCTTTAAATCAGATTGAAAGGCAAGCCCACATGCAACACATAAAACATACACAGTACGAGATGATAACATATGAACTAATACATCATTCAATACCTCACATACAACAAGAGAAGTATAACACAACATCCATGTACTTAGCAATTCCATCAAGAGATAAAGGTACCAAGGCTGAATTTATATTATAATAGTATATCGTAATAATAATAGTACTCTTTTTGTATCAAGCCATTAATGAATATTATTACTCAAAAATCATATCTCGAATTATATTCATATGAGTGTGGAAACTCCGCTATTATAGTCGGTGGACCGGAAACATATAGAGCAACACACACTTGACCACTATTATTTGCCGGTGGACCGATCTCTCAAGTAGAAGTCTCTTAGCCACTATTATCATTGTTGGATCTATCTAGCCCCGACTCACATGGTGTTCCACTAAGTGATTGGTATTTTTTATGATTTAATCACATCCAAGATTTGGTTTATTGAGATCGAGATACCCACTATTATCGTCGGTGGACCATAATACACATATACATCTTCCAAGGCAAAGCGCTATTGGGCTACTATTATATCCGGTCGACCAGTACACATATACATCTTCCAAGGCAAAGCGCTTTTAGGCCACTATTATAACTGATGGATCGATACGTATGATATAATCCATCTGGGACCGACTCAATTGTCTTTCACTTTCATGATTAGTGTTTTTCCTTTTAATTAGCACAGCAGTTCCATTTATTTTCCTCGAGGAGAGATCAAGATCCTGGAGACACGTAGGTACACCAGTTATACTAGTGCATATAAGCTACTCACTACCCTTCAACCATCAACCCAGGGATGCAAAAGTATCCTAGTCACACTGGTGCATACAAGCTACACAATACCCTACCGACAAGGACATATAATCCATAAGTATGCATACCCCCTAAATAGGTCCGTAGAGCTAGATAGAGTAAGATATAAAGCCTAGCTAGGGTGCTAAGGCACACCAACAAATACCAAAATAATCGTAGGCTAAACCACGTCTTTCAGGCAGCGACCCCTAAAGAGCTATCATTCCCTATCTCAAGGTCATCCACTTTAAATATTCGTGTCTTAATTAAGGCGACCACGAGAAGCACAACAATCACATACTTATTCACTTCCACTTGTTTCTGATATCATTAAGTAATCCTTATTCATACAATTATCCTTGATAACCTAAAGGAATCACTAAGGTCATCATTATCTCATCCAATTCCAATTCAAGATTCATTTCCATATGTTCACATGTCATAAGGGTTATCATATCATAATCACATTACGATCTTAGAGTCTGGTTAGTTCATATCGAAGGATCATGGCTCACATAACCCTAACATGCCCTTAATTCACACCTAACACCTAATAGCATGCGTGATTAATGATTAAGACACCTCCTTCATAAATATGAGATAAACACAATATCTCACCCTTAATTATCTATCCAATCCCACGTTATGCCATGTTCTTGTGATATTTAATAATTTGTCAAAAACCATTTTCTTGCTATTTAATGTTACTTGAGCCTTATTATGAAACTCCTTTAATCCATTGACATGTTAATCACAAGTTCCCAATTCACCCCTATCACCTTTACAAATCTACTGTAATACCCCTTGTTTGCAAAATTACTAAGCCATTCCTCTTTATTTTCTAAATTACCATATTACCCTCCATGTTGCATAATTACCGAATTACCTCTTACTTGAGTTAGATTACTAAATTATCCTCCATACTTATTAAATCACCAACATTACCCCCTCATACTTTTTAAGCTATCAATTTACCCTTCCAGTGGGTTAAATTACCATATTACCCTCTATACTTATCTAAATTACCAAATTGCCCTTTTATTTTACTGAACTACCAATATACCCTTTCCTTCATGCCAAATTACCAATTCACCCTTTTCACCTTACCTAAATACCAACTTACCATTCCTTTATACTAAACTACCATTTTACCCTTCTAATTCATTAAATTACCATTTTACCCTTCTACTTCATTAATTTACCATTTTACCCTTCCTTTGTTCCAAATTACCATTTTACCCTTTTTCTTTATTAAATTACCAAAATGCCCTTCCTTTACACCAATTTACCGTTTTATCCTTATACTTTATTAAATTACCATTTTACCCTTCCACATTATTAAGTTTTCATTTTACCCCCCCCCCCTAACTTTCCAAAATTACCATAATACCCTTTTCATTATATTTAATTAACCAAAATACTTTCTTACACCCAAAAATTACCAAGTGATCTCCTTTCCATATAAAATTACTAAAATTCCCTCCTTCATTGTCCATTTACCATTTTACCCCATTTACTCTTATAATTTACCATTTTGCTCGTATTATACCACTTTTACCAAAATACCCTCACTTCGTAAAATATTAACATTCATGCTCCATACCCATCATCAAACTCCACCAACTCTTATTAATTATCATTAACACACATTACACCTACCATACACATATTTGGGCCACACCTTTTCTACATATACAAATTACCAAAACACTCCTAGGGCTCATATTAACATTACTTATGCACCAAATGACCATATTAGCATATCATATCATACATATACTCTTAACATTATTATTAACAATAAAACTCATTCTTTAAGTATTACTTCTACACTTGACACATAAATTAACATGCTTTCCTTTTTATCAATCAACTAAATACATTATACTTAACAACATATATCATGCATGTAAAACATGTTAAAAACCCATAATGTGTTGTCATACATATATCCATACATTTAAGTAGGGTTTAACAGTTACCTTATTTCCTATAAAAATTAAACCTTATGGTTACCCCAATTAAGGATTTAAGCTTTGATTAGTAAAAATCAATCCCTAAAAACAATACCAAAAATTAGCATAATAGAAGTAGGAAAAATCAAAGGAATAATTTTTATATCAAAAAATTAATTAATATATAATGCATCAACTATTTTTATACCTTAAAATTAATTAATGATTAGGCTAAAATTAGGGCAAGGTTCACGCTGCTCATGCAATGTGAGCTACATGCAAAATGAAGGAGGAAGGAGTCAAATGAGGCAAAAGGAGAAGGGAGGGGTGTTAGTTCGGGTTAGGGTTTTGGGGGCTAGAAGGACGGTAGGTGGAGGAGAGTTAGGGCAGGGGCTGGGTGTAGGGGTGGAGTGGGGTGTAGGTGGTGGTCGGGGATGGGTTATTGGCGGCTAAGGGTGGAGGAGGCGGCAGCTGCAAGGTTGTGAAGTGCAATGCAGGGGTGCGGAGGAGAAGAAGGAAGAAAAAGGAATGAGAAAAAAAGGGGGGATGCAAGGCTGGGCAGCTAAAGGAGGAAGTGGGGTGGTAGAGGAGGTTGCAGGAAGTAGGTTGGTGGCTTAGGAGGCAGCAAAAGTGGCGGACGGTGGAGGTGCATGATGGAGCCCAAGAAGGGAAGGAAAACAAAAGAATAGGAAGGAGGGTGGCTGTAGGGGCTCGAGGGAGCAGCTTGGTGGTGTAGGGTGGTAGTAGGGGTGGTAGAAGGTGGTGCAAGTGGTTAGTAGGGCGGTGGAAGCGGCGGTTGAGGGTGGAGGGTCAAAAATAGGGGAAGGAAAGGAAAGGAGAAGAAAAGGTCAGGAGAGGGAAAGAAGTGGGCTTGAATAGAGAAAAATGAAGCAAAAGGGGAGAAGAAAAAGGAGAAGGAGAATAGGGGAGGTAGGTGCGGCCATTCAAGGGTAGGTTGTAGGTGGTAGGCGATGTCGGGGTGTAGGGAGAGGGAAAGGAAAGAAAGGCACGCAGGCTGGGGGTGCAGGTTGGGTTTAGTCCGAAAATGGGAAGAAAAGGACGGGAGAGAGACCAGGGTGCATAGGGAGGTAGGTGGTGGCAGTTGCAGGTGGTGTAGGGTGGTGTGCTTATTGACTGTGGAAGGAGGAAGAAGAAGAGAAGAAGGAAATGAATAGGGAAGGAAGTTGGCCAAGTGGGGAGAAAAGAAGAGACGGGCTAGCCCATGCGTGAGGGAGAAGGGAGAAAAGAAAAGGAGTGGGATGGGCCAGGTGGGGGGAAAGGAAGGAAAGAAAAGAAAGGAGGGATGGAGTGGGATGGCAATGGCGCGAGAGAAGGAGGAGAGGCGAGAAGTGGGCTGGGCAGCAGCCCAGCATAAGAAGGAAGAAGAGGAAGTAGGTCGGGCGGCCTGAAGGAGAAAAAGAAGAAAAAGGATAAAGAAAAAGGAAAATGGAAAATGAGGAGAAATAAAATAAAATAATTTTTTAAATAATAGAATTTAATATTTTTCATAGATAAATTATTTTAATAATCTAATTTATTATAATTTAATATATTGGTTTAAAAAGGTTAATTTTAGAAAAATATTGGTTTGGAAAATTATTTAAATAAAATGAGTATGATAAAATAACAAAATATTTATTTTAATTTGTTAAATATTCATATCCCTTTCTATATATTCAAAAATACAAAAAAGAGTTATATTAAATAAATTTTAATTTTAATTTATCCCAAATAGGAATTATTTATTAAATTATTGGTTTTTGAAATTTTCGATGTATTACAAATTTTGTTTTGAAATGGACTTGGAAAAAATATATAAAGTAGGAATTTTTAAGGATATCAACTGACTGGTGTGATAAATCAGTCAACTGGTTTGTATATTAGTCGATGGGGAAAAACCAAGAAGACATGAACTTTACCCAAGGTACATAGGTTGATTGACTGAGGTTATAGGTGGAACGATGCATGTGATTCTTAGGTATGTTTCTGTTTTTTTTTTCTTCCCCTAATGACTTTGAAACTCTTATATTATGATTTTTTTTGTTAGTAAGCACAATGGGGTCCTTAGGAAATACATCTTACACTATTTATATTAATAAATCATTTTTTTAATTCAAATTCCATAAAATCACTTTTGGTTTTTTTCTCTTACCTACCCTCTTCTCTCTTTCATCACTTCTCTCCTATGTTGTGTAGACATGTGTCTTGTCTTAATCTGACCTTACCCTTGAATTTGGCATGAAATCCTTCCATCTCTCTCGTGTTTCACCCCCATTTTTACTACTAATTTTTTTTTTTTGCAAAAGTCTTAATTACAAAATTAATGGGTGTTATTGCCATACTCAATATAAGTCTGGCATCCTCTATTATTCTTATAATAAATGTTATGGCTAAAACATTAATTTACTTAAATAACATTTATAACAAAGGAAAGATAGAAATTTTATTACAAATTACATTATCTTGATAAATACAAAAAAGATTAGGACAAGAGTTGCAATATAACAAAGGGAAATAGCAGTGGACTTAAGAGTCCACTAAATATCCGGATCAAAAGAATTCGGGGTGAACTCCAGATAGTCCTAACTCTCAACCCTCTATTTGAAGTCATCAGACTTTACCCTCAAAGTAGTCCTGAAAGGTAAAGACTGCCATTGAATAGGCAGGGACCTTGAAATAGAACCTATCAGTACTATGGTATTGAATAACCCTTTATACCAAACTAATATGAAAACTAGCATGGAACGCATTCAAGGCATACAACTAACATGATACAAGACATTTAAGTATTCATACAAGGATTGATATACAATAATCATTTAGACAGTCAAATTCTGTCAATGTCACGTATTACTCATATTCGTTTATCTAAAAACACAGAAAGCTTACCAAATGAACATATCTGAGATGCTCTTAGAATTAATAATTAGAACCCAAAATTCAACATAATAATCATAACACTCACAATATGACTTCTATCTCAGCATCAATCCCAACTAAATTCATAAAATCACAGGTATGTTCACAGGTATGCTATAATAAATCTATAACATCACAGGTATACTTACAGGTACAATATAATAAAATACATAACATCACACATATGCTTACAAGTACAATATAATAAAATACATAACATCCTAGGTATGTTTATAGGTACAATATAATAGAATACATAACATCACAGGCATGCTTACAGACATAATACCAACATAGGTAGGCATGAAGGCTGCTACCAAAACCACAGGCAGGCACAAAGGAAACTACCCAAAACCATAGGTAGGCACGAAGGCTACTACCAAGACCAATCCAATATCCAATAAAAATCATTCCAATCAAATCATATCATTTTTCATTTTTACTTACTTAAGAGGGATACAATAATAACCTAGAGACATAAAAGTGCACCGGTCATACCGGTGCACAAGGCATCACGGTTTTGGGTTCTTTTTGAGATGTTTATGAAGTGTTTTAGTAATTTGGTTTAGCTTTGGACAAAAATTCAGAATATGATTGAGACTACCCAAGAATCTTTGGAATCAGTTTTTGTCTAAAACACAATCAAGAAATTTGGATACAAATTCTATGAACTTCTCAATAGGGACTATGTTCCTTATTCAATATAATGACCCAAAAACCTGATCCTAATTTGACACAAAGAGATCTTAGACTTTGACACAACTAGACAACACTAAGGAAAATCATAAGGTGCCTAAAATGCTAGTCTATGGAATTTTAAAAGATGAGTACATCATCTATATAAACAATGTAAAAATTTGAGTATGGATTAAAAATGTCATTCATTATTCATTGAAATTCTGAAGGGATGTTTTTTAATCTAAAGGAAATTACATTCCATTGATATTGTCCAAAAGGGACAGTGAATGTAGTTTTGTATCTGTCTTTTGGTGATATTTGAATTTGCCAAAAACTAGATTTCAGATCAAATTTTAAACATATTAATGCAGAGTGAAGTCTTTGGAGTAGGTGCTTTTTGTTTGGAATTGGGTACCTAGTTCATTTTAATGCATAATTCAAAGGTTTATAATTTATGACCAATCGAGGGATTCCTCTTTCAATTTCTGAATTTTTGTTTGCATAAAATGCAGCACAAGACCAAGGTGGCCTAGATTTTAAAATTAGGTTTTTTTATTCTAAGTCTTGAATTTATTTCATACAATGTTGCACAAACTCAAAATTCATTTGAATTGGTCGGGCTTTTGTTGGAATATTCCTTTCATGAAAATTTTCTTCATATGCCAAGTCAACTATATGGTTTTTTCTTGACCATAATGCATTTGGAAGGTCAACACAAATTTCCTTTTTAATTTGAATTTGGATTTGAGAAATTTTATCTTTTATTAATTTTGATTCCAAATGATTTTGGATTCTGGTTAAGGATGTGTTTTGTTTTAAATAATTCAAATCTTTTTGTTTCTTAGATAAGGAGATAGATTTGATTCTGGTAAATTGATTTGGCTTTCAAATAAATTAAATTTCTGGTTCTAGGAATTTCTAAAAATGAAAGGACACTTTTTATTCCTTTTATTTTCAATGAAAATTCATTTAGATTAACCTTGTAAGGGGTTATTAAGTTTATGAAAGGGGTTCCTAGAATTATGTTGTGGCTTATATATGGGTTTATTAGGTATGTTGATTTGATTTGCAGATTGTTGCAAAGAACATTTGCTTTGCATTTGTTTTTAATTTTGAGCCTGGAGTTGTTTGCTACATACAATCTTTTTATTATTTGAGAGAGGAATCTTTTAGGTATGATTTCCTCTTTGATGTAATTTAAATCAGCGTCGGTATCAAATAAGGCAACTAAATTGATTTAAAATTCATCAAATAACTTGAGGGTTATATTGATGATATATTTCCTAGAGGTTATTTCTATTAAAACATTTAGAAAATCCTCAAGGACTAGAAGGTTTTGGATTTGTTCATCTTCATATGCATTTTTTTCACTAGGTTCTGGAGATGTGTTTTCAAATAGTTTTAATAATAAGATTTGAATGATATTGCTATCATTTTCTTGATTTTTCTATAATTGTTTTAATTTCTTTTTAACTTCTTTTATTTCATGTTGTAATTCAAAAGTTATTAGAATTAGATGTTTTGATTTTTGTTGTCTTTTGAGTATTGAGGTTAGGTCATAAGTATTTGTTGGTTTTACTGGAATCTTTGAATTTAAAGATTTTGATCCATTTTGTTCCAAGAATTCAACCAATTTTTCTAAATACTCTTTTTTTTAGGTTTAGGAATGTGTTGTGCAATTTATATCATTAGCTTTTTTTCTTTTGTTAACACATTCATTTGATTTGCACAGATATCTTCTTTTGGGTTAGAAGAGTATGAAGAGGATGATGAAGTTACTATTTCATCAATTTGGAGATCATCTGTTTGGTTTTCATTTTGAGATTTATTTTCAGATAATTCAATTAATAGGTTTTAAATTTTCTCCATTATTTCATCATCTAAATCTAATTCTTTTATTTGGTTATTTAACCTACAATATTTTGGAATGTGACTTGTTCTACCACATTTATAGTAGGTTATCTTTCGTTTGGGTGTTTTTGATGAAGAAACTTGTGGTTTCTTACCTTTTGATTTTGAATTTTAATAATATGGTATTTGTTTAGTTGTTTGAGGTGTTGGTAAATATTTATATTTTGATTTCTTATGATAAACAGGTTTGCAATTATCAGAACAATTTTTTGGTTTATTTGAGTTCCTAAGATGTCAAATTGTTTGCAGAATGGACCTAATTCTTGTTTGGTTTTATTTAATTCCCATTTTAAATGTCTCTAAAGTTTTAAGTCATGATATATTCTTAAACCTTCTTTTTGGGTTAGACTAATTAATTCACCACAGGTAAATTTGTTATATGGGATTTGTTTTACATGAGCTTCTTTAATTTTGTTCCTAACTCTTTCACCTAAGAGGGATGGAAGTCTTATTAGGAATTTTTCTTTCCAAAATAGCTGGTTTGAGTCATCCCTAAGCATTACTCTAGTTAAGAATGTGTTTTTATACCATTGGAAGTCACTTAAGTGTTTGCATCTAAGGTTTGAAAGTAATTCTATATTTTTTTCTGTGAGGTGTGAAGGATCACCTATAAAGTATAGATAAATGGACAAGGTAAGGGATGCAACGGCATCATATATTTGTTCACCATTTTCAAAGATGATTTCATCATTTTCATCTATTTTTATGGCATCTAGGATTTAATTTTTCTCCTTTGTTGTTAAGCAAAAATTATACCAATATTTTAATTGTTCTGAGAACCCTACTATTAGAAGTTCTGCTATGGCTCTATCAGAGGTATTAGTCTAGGTTTTATAGACATTAGTTGCAATGGTCATTTGTTGTAAGAGATTTAGGATGTTGTATTTAGACTTCCCATCAATATTCCATTCATACAAGGAAAATTTCTTATAATTTGGTTGAACTAATTTGTTTGGCCTTATTTCGAGACTTAAATTAGGAGTAGTTTGTCTAGGGATTATAGACCTAAATGTTGATGAGTTATGGAGATGAGCCGGTAATGGTTCCTAGGTCTCATCATTGTCAATTTGATGAGTCTGATTCATCATGTTCATTTGAGAATCTAATTCAAGAGTTTCTGGGATTTGTATTTGGTTTGAAGAATTTGATGGTGTAGCTTGGTCAAGTTTTTCTTTTAAAGTCTGGAGGAATTCTATTTTTCCAGCTTGGATGTTTTGTTGACTAGGTTTTGAAACTTCATATGGTTTGAAAATTGGCATTTTCTTTTGATATGTGTTTTGAGGCACAAAGGTTATTTGGATTACAGGTAGAATTATTTTTTGAATTTATTTATCCAATTTTACCAATTGAGTTCCAATTGTGTTTAAATGGATGTTTGTGTAATTATTTTGAAGAAGAATATTTTTAACAGAAGTCATTTTGATGTTTTGTAGAGGAGGATATTCTGATTCTATTGCTCTTTTGTCGGTTTACCAAGTTTTAGTTTTATTTCAAATGGTTACTAAATTTGTACTTTTGAATGGATACTTAATTTTTCTTTGGTTTGCTATCATTTCAAACCAATCAAATAATAATATTTTGATTTTATTATTTTGCACGAATTTATAGTAATTAGTTTGAATTTCTTATCTTTGTTCTAAGAAATTATTAATGAACCATGTTCTCTTCTTTATATTTTTCTCAGAATGAAAATCTTTTTTTGAAAAATTCTTTATTAATTTTTAATTCTCTTTCGAGAACATTCAGCATGTTTTTAGTTATTACCGAATATACATATATATCCAAAGAAATAATATGCTTTTTGAACCTAATCTATAATTTGTTATAAATAAAAGTATTTAAATGTATTCTATGATTTAACTTTCTAAATGAAAAGATATAACATAATCAATTTTGTTTTTTAAAAAATAACACTCTGCTGAAAACTTTCAAAACATCTATAAGAGTGGAGAAACACTGTAGGGCTCGTTAGAGAAACATTTACTGGTAATGGTGGTTAGTTATCCATTGAAACAAAAGAGATGGTCCACTGTGCTGGATTTACTAGGCAATGGTAGGCAAACACTGTACCCGCCCGTTATCCTTCCACTGCACGGAGCGGGAGGTAATCGCTGCTCTGTGAAGCCAGCCTGACGCGGTGCCCTCCGCTTTAGTTAGATTGTGACCCCAAACCTTCATTCAGACCACTATCCATAACTCCCAGCTTGAAACGGGCGAGCCAGTCCATCACAGAACGTTTACCCTGCCCAGCACATGCAGACAGGTTCCACCCCATTAATGCCCTCGCATGAGTTACAAGCTGACGCAACGCAGCTCGGCGGATGATACTTCGAATCTGTAACAACATAACCTAATATTATTAGTTGCAAAATCTCAATGTGGGACGTGCGGTGACAAAATGCTGAGGTACAAATTCCTTCTTCCTCTCCCACTGTGCACCGGGTAATTTTTCTGTGGCTGTGATCAAATTTCGCGTCGACGAAGAAAGAAAATGCATACATATATGTTCGAAAATCTCCACCTGGCGTTTCGGTGAGCAGGTAGTGAGCACCGACCAACACCCCTGACTTGAATTCTAGTTGTTTTCCTGAGGTACTGGACGACTATGAGCAGGTGATTTCTCATTTTGCTTCTGTCGGGTTTTTTTTTTTGTTTGGGGGGGGGGGGGAGGGGGGCTCTGTGCCTGGTATCTTTAGTATTTTAAGGTAATGAGTATGAACTTTGTGGAAGTAATTTATCTGGCTTGTGAATCGTGTGGAAGTGACTTGTCTGGCTGACCATGAGTTATGCTATTCTCTTGAAATTTTTGGTGAACTATTTGCTGATGCTCAAAATCCTCCACAATAAACATGTTGTAGACTTGTAGTCTGCAATCATGCTAAATGTGATACATGCATCGAAGGGAAGGCCTGTGAGCAATTTGTTGCGATGAACTATTCATGTGTTGAGAGGGTTGATAGAAAGAAGGTCTTCAGGTTGCATCTATTTGCAAATAAAACTTACTGAGCATTTCAATATGGGCTAGAACATATTGAAATGCCGTAGTGGGTGTATCATTGCTGTGATGCTATATGAAGAAATTAATCCAGCTCCATCTCTAATAGATGGCGATCTTGCTCGATGGCGGTGAAGCCTTAATATGGTACAAAGTTCATGGATTTTTATTTATTAATTTACTTATTTATTGTCTTAGACGTTATAAGATTCTAATTATTTTTTAAAATAAAACGAGGTTCGGGAGTACAAACATATGTTTGAGATATAATTGACTCATTGTACTATGAAGTTAGAGGAACTAAAGTATCCGATGAAATATGAATATCTACTTTCAAACTTGAAGCATACATTTTTGTGGCGTTGTCGGCTCCTTTAGCCTAGTCCTCATATGTATTGCTCTTGAAATATTGCTAGGAGGTTACTCATATCTCTTTATGGTTCATGGTTCCTTACGCCTTCTTGTTCTGTCAAGTTTAACATTAGATGCCAATGGTCAAACATCAAAAGGACCTATAGTTTGATTCTTGGGACACCGCAAGGACATTGGCTGGCATTTTTGTAGTATGTTTCTCTCTATTTGTGGCATAAAGCTTAGGTGGTGATGCTCTAGGGGTTGATGTTTTGTAGTGCTCGTATACGTGTTGTGATATTCAATCATCAAGCAAAGAATATAAAAAAAAAATCAACTAGAAAAAGACTTTTTTCACGTAGTTAGCAATTACTTAATCTACTGCTTGAGGCTATGAATTTTATTACTGAATACAAGAATCAATCAAATGTAGAATTTCTCTCTTATATCATATCTCATTCAATCCATGGTAAAAACAACATTCTCACAATCATTTATATAGGCACGAAAGTAAATGACATCAAGATGCTAGAAAAAATATCGTTGAACCAACATGGGTCTCCATGTTGATAGACACGGTTGTGTTGACCAATATAGCACCATCATGTTGACTATCCACCAAAATTCTTCCAAGGGCATTAACAACAAGTGTGTTGATCAACACCAAGGGGGTTGTGTCCTTCAACACAGTCGTGTTGATCCTCACCGGGGGTGGGGTTGGCATATAGCTTCCCTATTCTTGGCCAATTCATTCCGAAACTTAACACGGACGTGTATACCAACACTACCTAATCTTACACACCTCCAAATGCCTCTAAATCAAGTCCAATTACATGCACAACTCCATGGGGATTTTCCACAAGCTTCAACACACCCATGAATCTTGATTTATCATGCTCCACCATACAACAACATCCCACTTAGAGACTAAAAAACAAGACATTATCAACTCAATAAACACCACCTAACCACAAGTAAACACACCCACATAATCAAATATGTCAATTGAGGTCATGCACAACCTCAATTTCTCTATGTCAACATGCTTAGTCAACATATCAACATGATTCTTCAAACCTAATACCTTTTGTAGGATCAAGACATTATCTTCCCCAAGGATACGAATGAAGTGATACCTTCTCATGATATGCTTCATTCTTGAGTGAAATACTGGATTTCGCACAAGTTGAATTACACTATGACTATCACCGTAGAGTATAATATTGTCCTAATTCCACCCTATCTCTTCTAGAAAGTGGATAGCCACACCATTTTTTTCTACCTCTATCATAGCCACATACTCAACTTCTATCGTAGACAAATATATACACTTTTGAAGCTTGAACATCACTAATAGTAGTATCTCCCATTATGAAGATATAATCAAAATTACTTTCGCTAGTATCTATATCTTGATTGAAATCAAAATCAACAAATCCTTTTAGCATATCATCATCTCTACCGAACAAAAGAGCTCAATCAAAAGTACCCTTTAAATACCTCAAGAGCCACTTGACTGCATCCTAATGTGTCCTCCTAGGTTTAGAGATAAATATGGTAACCACTCCAACATCATTACTCATGAGAAATATCTGTTATGATGCACATCATAAAATACATAAGAATTCCTACTCTTTAGTTGTCTTAAGATTTAACACACTTATTTTTCTAAACTTTTAAATTTCATTTTCAAAGTATAATGTAAGCAAAAAAAATGGGGATGTTACTGCTATATCTATCATGAAAAGAGGTTGCACATTTACCTAGCCCATGGCAGATATAAGGGAGGGTATAAAACATAAACAACAAGAAACATAAAACATTATGAAAGAAAAAAATGATTTACATTAAGCTTAATCTATGGTTATAAAGACAATTCACATCAACTAGAAACAAAAACTAGAAAGTCTCAACATGGAACAAATCACTGGAAGCCCTACTCTATGATTCCAACTCAAGTTCCAACAATATCCATATCATTTGTACCACAACCACTAAAAAATAATCGGTGATTAAAAAGCTTAATCTATGATTACAAAGCCAACTCATATCAACTAGAACCAAAAACTAGAAAGTCTTAACATAGAATGAAATACTAGAAGCCCTACTCTCTGACTCCAACTCAAGGTTTAACATTATCTAAATCACATGTGCCACACTACTAAAAAATAATATATTGAATACAAAAGTATTAAGTAAACATACTTAACCTTGAGGAAATAGAATGCTAACTAAATCATACTCATATGCAATAACAACATGGTAAAACCTAGTATAATACACCACTAGGGAACATAGATGCCATAATAGGATATCATTCCCAAAACATGTCATCGTGACACTTCTACTTTCAAAGGGAACTTAATATACTCAAACATTAGCATGCTCAACAATCGTACAATACACAAAGGTGTAAAATCATGCATAAATAACTATTCACATATAATAATATTAAGTCATGCATAAAATCCACGTAATACATGTGCCAACATGTAACAATAAGAGTAATATGCATAATGCCTCCTACTAATATAATAACACACAATGGTAGTGCACATAATTCCTCCTACAAAAATAATAACATATAATGAAATATAATCACACACAATGGTATTGCACTAAGAATTGTCTAATTCTTAGATCTTATATTATCTTAATCTATCTTTGTTATTCATTGTCTTTGTTGTAAGGGGTTTTAGGTATAGAGGTCACTTGTAATACCCTAAAATTTTAAAAAATCAAAAATGTAATATTTAACCCTTTATTTGAAATAATTTAAACTTAAATTAGTAATTTAATTATTTTATGGAACTTTGATTTATAAAAAAATAGATGGGTTGGTTTAATAAATTAAAATAAATATTTTATTATTTTATCATACTCTTTTTATTTAAATAAATTTTCAAACCCATAATTTTACCAAAATTATCCTATTAAATTAATACATTAAATTTTGGACAAAATAATTTAATAAATAATTTTTCCATTGGCCTAATTTCTAATCCCAACTATAAAAATAATTTTATTTTTATTTTTTCACTTTTCCTTTTCCATTTTCCTTTTTCTTTTTCTTTTTTCCTTCATCTTCCTTCCTTTTTCCTTTTCTTTCTTTCCTTTCTTTCATCTTTGGGCCACCCAGCCTTCTCCTTCTTCCCGCCCCATCCAACCCACACCACATCCCTCTCCCTTCTTTCTTTCTTTCCTTCCTTTTCTCCTCCATTAGGCCAGCCCAACTCCCTCTCTTTCTTTTTCTTTTTTTCTTTTTCCTTTCTCCCTCTCATGGGCCAGTCTACCAGTTCCTTCTTCTCCCCCACCCGACCTTCTTCTTTTTTTCCCTTCTTCCTTCTTATCCCCTACAATTCCCGACCAAACACGCCCTCTCCCTACACCTCGCAGACCTTTAAAACCACCAACCCCCTACACCTATACACCCCTGCCTGCAGCTCTCTCTCTCTTTTGTCACTTTCCTTCCATTTTCAACCATACACACCTCCCCTACACCCTTCCCGTGTGCCTTTTTCTTTACCCCTTCTCCTTCTCCCTGCCACCATAGGCCATGCGCCTGCAACTGTCCCCTTGCACCTACCTAACCCTTGCATCAACCGCCTCTCTTCCCTTCTTATTTTTCTTCTCCTTCTCTTCTTCTCCTCTGCCTCATTTCTCTCCCTTAAACACCCTTCCCTCCTGACTGATTCTCCCCTTCTTTCTTTCTTCCTCTTCTCCCCTATTTTTCTTGAGCCGCCCACTCCACCGTCTCCGCCACCCAATCAGCCAACACACTAGCTCTCATGCCCCCTACTTCCTCCCTACACCACCCTAAGCAACCACGCACGCCACCTACAACCAACTCCCCCTTCCTTTTCTTTTCTTCTTCTCTCGACCACCTCCATGCAGCGACACCTTACACCGCCATCTCCCCTCTTCCGCCGCTACCAAAGCCTCCCGTCAGCCATCTAATACCATCCCAACACCCACCTACCTCATCGTGTCCAAACTTCCCCTACATCCCCTCCTTTTCTCCTCTTTCTTTTCCTTTCTTACTCTTCTCCCCCTTCTATGCACCCTCTTTTCAACGGCCACCACCTTCATCTCTACCACCCCTAAGCCACCACCTATACCTTACCTCACTCTTGCACTCTGCCAATCCAAAATCCCTTCATCACCCCCTCAACCTCCTTGCCTGAAGAACCTTTCCTCCTTCATCCATTTCTTTTTCCTTCCTCCCTTATGTGCATGCATGGTATACTCACATTGCTCATGCAGCATGAGTGTGCTGCCTAATTTTTAGCACATTTAACTAACTTTGAGGTAAATTATAGTTTATAAATAATATGTATTTAATAAGTATCTTTTATAAAAATCATTCTTTTAATTGTCTACTAATAATATGTTACTTGTGACATTATTTTTATGTACAACTTTTACTAATCAAAGCTTGAGCTTTTAAACCAGGATACCGGTAAAGTTTGGTTGTTGCCAGAAATAAGGTAACCGTTATACCCCACTAAAATATATGGATTTACATATGATAGCACATTGGGGTTATGGTATGTGCTTTGTGTGTATATGATGCATTGTTAATCATCTCATGATCTTTAATGTTATATTGAAAGATAGAAAGAAAATCATGTTATCTTGTATGTAATGTGACATGTGTGGAAACGGTGGTTAAGATAGGGGATTGGTGTTAATGATGATGCTATGTGCATATGCATACTATACTAAGTAAATATGAACATTAGTAATATAAATAATGCTAATATGAGCCCTAGTGGAAATTTGGTGATTTGGATATATCATAATGTTTAAACCTAAATGAGATGCTTAATTTGTTATATTTGATATTAAAAATGGATATGGGAGTTTGGTGGAGTATAAATATAAGTGTTAGTAGAAATATCAATATTTATGGCCTAAAGGTAATTTGGTATTTTTATGTATAGTGAAGATTATCTTAATGAAAAATGTATGTTAGGTGTTGCAAGATGTTGAAAGTGATGTTAGGATTTTAAGCCTCAAAAATGCATATTCCATCATGAAAAATGTGATTTTATGTTGTAAAAGTATTTTAGTAATTTTACATGTCCAATGGGAGTGACCTAAATAAATATGTATAATAGGTAATAGTTGGTGTTAAGAACAATATTAAGGGTTTTGTAGTGTTAATAAAGTAAGTGGGGAATGATCATTAATAATAAATGATCTAGGAGTACTTTGGTAATTTTACAAATAAGGGGTATTTTGGAAATTTTACAAGTAAGAAGGGTATTTTTGTAATTTTACAAGTAAGAAGAGTATTTTAATAATTTTGTAAGTAAGAACTAAGAAGGGCTAATTTGGTGATTTGGCATGTAATATGGCAATTTGTTTAATGAACCTTCATAATAAGTAGTAAGTGATGTTAAATAAGGGATTAGGGATTTGTGACCTTAGTATCACCTATTTAAGTATAATCATGAATGTTGTAAAGCATAGGGGTATTATGCTAACTTGAAGTATATCATAAAGAATATGCATGGTTTAGGGTTAAGTGAGTAATTGAGGGTGTATTGTGATGTTATTTTCACAAACATGCAAGAGGTGCCATAATTTCCGATTATGCATGAGACTGTGTGTTGGTTGTTCTAGATATGCATGATAGGGTTTATGTGTAAAATGATCATTTGGTGTGCAAGGTACTTTAATTTCATAATCAGTAGTATAATCATGATGTGTTAATCTATTATGGTATGTTATGAATAAAAATGAATTATGTGTTGGAAGTGGATGATAAGAGGTAGCCTTAATATTAGAGGCATTTTGGTCATTTTGACATAAGGTGCCCAAGTATGAGTATTGGGACCTAGAATGGTCTTAGTGGGCTATTTAAGTTAACATTGACAATAATATTGATATTGATTACTTCATAATAATGGAAACAAATAAAAGTGGTTGAATATGTGACTAATATGTGTTCTCATGGTCACCTTAATTAAGACACTAATACTTAAAGTAAAAGAATTTGATATCGGGAATGGTGGATCTTTAGAGGTTGCTACCCTAAAGATGTGGTTTAGCCTACGATTATTCTAGATTTTTACTAGTGTGCTTTAATGCCTTAGTCAGGCCCTACATCTTACTCTCTTTAGCTCTACAAACCTACTTAGGGGGTATGCATACTTATGGATTAGGTGTCATTTTTGGGAGGGTAGTGTGTGTCTTCATGCACCAGTACGACTAAGGTAATAGTCGATAGGATATTATGCTACTTGTATACGTCAGTATGACCAGTGTACCTTTATATCTTTGGGTTCATGATCTCCCACTCGACTTAATAAATGGAATTTGTGTGCTAATTAAATGGAAAGACACTAATCACTTATAGTGAAACACCATGTAGGTCGGGACTGTGTGAATAATATCATATGTATCAGTCAACTGGCTATAATAGTGGTCAGGTGCGTTTTGTCCTAGGGTTATATATATTTACCAGTTCACCGATTATAAATAGTGGTCATGTGCATTTTGCCTTAGGACTATATATCTTATGCCTGATCCACCGGTTATAATAGTGTGGTCTCCAAACTTACGTGGATATAATTCAAGAGATGATTATGATTAATATCTAATTAATAGTTTTAAGTCCAGATAATTATGATTGTATTGCTATATCCTATTGACATGACATAGTAGCAACCTTGGTGCCTGCCTTTGAGTTGAGTGGTGGTGTACAATGGTTAAATGGGACGTTAGCTATTTAATCATACTACAAAGAGTTTCGCTTGGATGCTTTATTGGTAAGTGTTGTTAACTCTTAGCGGATGAACCTTGTGGCATATGATATTGAAGTATGTGTCCATTCTAATGATTATTGTATCTCATTCTAGATATATGTGTAATTTACTATTTATGTGATTTGACGGTTGTGTTGCATGTGAGCCCTACATTTTAGTTCTATAATAAAGGGTTACTTATTACCATGGTAGTGAAGGGTTCATTTTGTAGGCCCTAGCCTATTCAACAGGTAGATTCCTTTCCTAGTTAGCTGTAAGAGTTGTCTGAATTTTATTTTCGGATTAAGAGTGTAGGACCATCTAGGAAGATTTCAGTACTTTTCCTTAAAAAAAATTTATGCTTCCTGTTCTAATGATTTTATTTTATAACCACCAATAGTAGATTTTATTCTTGTAATATAGTTATCACTTTGTTTTAAGTTTGTCTTGGATTTGTGTGAGGTTGATATTTTTTGTAGCCTTAGTATTTGGTACCAGAGCAATAGAGGAAAATCGGTCTAGTACTAAGTGTGGTGGTAGTATTATATTTTAGAGGTGTCTTTATGCTGCACCCATATTCTAGATTGGTCGGTTCTTTATTCCCAAACCCTCTCCCCTCCCCCCTCCCTCCCCAGGCAAATGGGAGAATACAGGTATTTTCCAAGCTAACTTTAGCCCAATAACTTGCATTGCATGTACTGATGCACCTGTCCAAAACATTGTCTACTTATCCTCTCATTATGATAACTGGTCCTTGAGAGTAATCATAAGAAATGTGCATGTAAAGCATTGATGTTGTGAAACGATGATTGCATTTGAACGAGAGTAATGTGATACTGTCACTATGGAAGAAAAATATTAAGTTTGTGTACAAACCAAATAAAGAGTGCACCTGTATGTTTATCAAGTTTTCACTGCATCCTTGTCTACTCAGCTTCGCATGTTTGTGTGAAATTTTGATATGAAGTCCGCAAACATTTTCTTATCATTGCTCCATACAAAATTACATGTAAGGAAATATATCCCTTTCCTAGTTGAAGAGACTGATGGAGATAACCTATCTAGTTCAACTGGCCTCAATTCGGTTTCTTTGTGCCATTCAATAGATACTTTCTTGATGCTCGTTGGACTTAATTATACAGCATCTCATGATGCAGCTACAAATTTGGAAACAATTCATCAACTGAGAAGATAACAATGACGGGTGTCCATCTTCACTGAGACAGTTGATCCCAAAACATCCAATGTGTCCATTCAGATAGTCCTCCCTCAGGAGAAAGACTTCAGCAGGTAACTACTCTGAATCTAAGGCTCTAAGTTGTAACAAATTATTTTTTCATTGAAGCTGCAGTCTATGCGTTGTTAGAATAACTAGCTAGAAGAAAGCAATTAGCGCGTGACAGGCAGTTGGCTGATAAGGTCATTATCTGTATGTAAATATCTTGCCGATTCCAAATCAAAAGAGAGCGAGGCTACGGAAGTTGGAAGGAGGAATTTCTGCAGCATAGAAGTTTAGTGGTTGTTGAGCAGATTTACCAAAATTTAAAATTAGTGTATATTTAAAAAAATTAAGGTTAAAAAATAAATATCCTAACCAAACATTGCAACACGGTCCAATCTTTGTATTTCACGGTTGGTGATTTGAACATGCGAGCATGTGATTACGACATGCGAGCATGCGAGTTAGGTTGATTTGGAGTACCGGAAACTCGTACATGATCCGAGGTGTTTTATTCTGTTACGAGGAAGATTGCAGTCTAAACATCTGTTGTTTAAAATCTAACCACTATCAATTACTAAACTTGCACCAATAATTTAGGTTGTTGTGAAAGTCGAACCTAGTTCTACGTTAACCCTGCTATATTCAAATTTCAAAGTATTATTATACCATTTATTACTTAGTCGAGCTTTAGTTGTCTTAATACTTTTTTCGGTCAAATCATAAAGATATAGTAAAACATTTTTTAAAAGTTTCAGATTTCTCGCTCAAGCTGTTTCAATAATCTCAAGATAGGGAGGGCTGGTTTCGCTTATCAGATACCTAATCCGGGCCTGCTAATAAAACCAAATTCATATAAAGAGCATCATGAACGCTCAAAGTTAAAATACTATTTGAATTGCTGAACAGACAAATTTTGATTTTGATAGAGATTAGATAATGAACTGAGGTCTCAGACATCCAAGGAAGGATTAGAGACAGCATAAGCTCTCAAGCCCGGCGAAGGCGAAAGCTCTTAGGCGGCAACTGCGAATGTTCATTGAGAAACAAGCCTTACAACTCTGTCATCACAGACCTCAGTAAATCAGCATTCAATCCAAAACCAGACAGCGAAGTGAATTTAAATAAAACAAGAAAGAATCGATGTGACTGTAAGAAAAAGAAAATTGTGTCATCCTTTTATGATCAGCGAGAAACCGAGAAGATATTAGACTGCTGACAAAGTGACGAATGACAAACATTCTACGGGATATGTACGTCTCCAAAAGCAACGTTAAATTCGCGCTTATGGTGCAGACGTTAATCCCTGCAATCCAAAATCAAAGACACAATCTATATGAAACAAACCGAGCAGGTGCAGAACCAGCTACTTATTGAGAGGGCTAATCAAATTTTAATAGTCAATTTAAATCTTAATAGAAGAAGAATGAAGGCAGAAGCATTGATTTGTGAGCCAAAAATTGACAGGTCTCAGACATCCAAGGAAGGATTAAAAAGGCAGCATAAGCTCTCAAGCCCGGCGAAAGGCGAAAGCTCTTAGGCGGCCACTGCGAATGTTCATTGAGAAACAAGCCTTACAACTTTATCATCACAGACCAATCGACATCTATCCGATAAAAGCAAGATAATTCAGATTTAGTTGAGCACAAAACCAAATCAGAGAGGAACGAAGCATGAAATCAAATCGAATAAGAACGAAAATAAAAAGATTAGAACGAAATAAGTACACCGCAGTCAGGGTCAAGAACGAAAGACAGCGGCAAATGTAGGAACGGGCGGATCACTAGCGAAAGAAGTTATATTTATAGAGGGGCTGGGGCAGGAATTAGGGTTTAGGGGAGCGTAAAATTGTAACTACCAGGCCCAGGGGCAACAAAGTGCAAAAATGGATATATTTATTAAATCAAATTAAAATTTTAAATTGAATTATCGGATATAATTAAAATATTTAAGTATATTAATATACATAATTTGATATCACGTTGGAAAAAATATTACAATGCATGATTATATACTATATAATACGGCATAATAGACTAAAAATACAATATAATATGGTCTAATATATATTAATACAATACAATATATTTTTATATATTCAAATATAGCATAATATACTAAAAATATACTATAATATATTAAAAAATTAGATATTATATCGGTTCATATAATTTAACCAAAATCGAACCAAATATTCACTTCGATTGCAACCCATTTTTTTTCCAAATTGGATTTTTGGATTCTAAATTGAATTTTCATATTCCATATTTTTACACAATCCTCCTTATAAGTTTGTAAGTCAACCATTTATAAGAATATCTAATTTAGCAAAAACCGCCAAAGATGGAAGTTTTAGAGCATCATTGCTTTATCTTATTTTTATATCATAAGATATTATTAGTTTTGTATCTATGTGATGCACAACATTGTTCCTTAAAGAAAAAAGTATATAGCTTTGGGATATAGGAATTTTTTGTTGTCCATTGTGTAAAAATAAAGAGTTACATATTAAAAAATTACAATTTATTTTAATAATTATACTATTGAAAAAATCACCTATATGAATGCACATGATTAGATCAAACAACAATTCAAGAATCCAATATTGGATTGAAAAATGCTAACACACACAAAAAAAAAGGAATGGAAAAAAATGATGATCTTATTATGTGAGTTTGGATTGTAAAACACACAAAAATAATAAAAAGGAATTGAAAAAAATGACAATCTTATTACATGTAGTGATTGTAACTAAAAGGATAATCAACGAATTCTCACCAAATCACTCAAATAACAAATGTTAGATCTAAACAACAAGAGAATTAGAAAAGAAATGTCTTGATGGTGGCTAAGCTTCCATAACATCTAATTTATAACAATACATACTAACCCTAATAAGATTGAGGGGTTGGTAAAACACGAGCAAAAACGGACCACGTGTGGGAACACCCCCCCCCCATTTTTACCAAAACACTTGAGCTTGGCCAAATTATACTAGCCCAAGTAGAACTAGGAAAACATAAGCAACAATTAGCTAAACCACGTCTTTAGGAAAGATACCCCTAAATAACCACCATTTTTTATATTAATTTTTTTGCTTTAAATATTAGTAAATTATTAAGGTGACCATAGGACGATAAAATAATCACATAGATCCAATTTTCGTAGTTAACCATTTTTAATCATTTCCAAACATCCAATACAACCATGATAAAAGTCAACATCAAGTTCAACATTAGAAATATACTAAAGTCATCCTAGGCTCAATTATTCATACTTAGGCACTTTAGGAAAAAAATGACCAAAATGCCCTCGAGGCTAAAATATCCACATTATCATCCATTTTGAATACTAATTCCCTTTTATTTATTAACTTGTCATAAAAATACGAAAATAGAATAATTAAATTATATAACATACAAATAAATTTCCAGATATGCCAAATAACAATTTTTCCCTTATACATGATTTGCACGTAAAGCCCTAGGACGCATCTCTAAAACATCTAACCACATTTTTTCTTGCTCAATAATACATAATACATTTTAGGCATACTTATCAGAATAATTATCATGATACACTTTAAATGAGCAAAGTATCCATAGGGAATATAAGAATAATAATCATGCTAAAACATAAGTTTCTAAAGCATCAACTTACACATCTCCATACTTAAGAATAATTGAGACATATTAGGCATTCTTATCGGATTAAATATCACAATACGATTAAATGACCAAATTGTCCCTAGGACGCATAATAATAATATTTATAATAAAAAATACACCTCGACATGCTCACCTTATCATATTGCATACATGACATGAGTAATTTATTCCCAACATTTAAACCATTTTAACATACGTTTTGTATACATAATAATTTCCATAAGTTAACATGCTTTATTTTACCAAAGTCCATACTATCATTATTAGGCAAATAATCATAATTTAATGAACATGCTTAATACAAATTATACATCAAAACCATGATGTGCTATCATACGATATCCGAACCTTTTAATGGAGTATAAGTATTACCTAATTTTTAGCAAAAGCACAAATTTTATCGATAACATTCTAAAATTATTAGGCACTTCTAATCAAACTTCTATACCTAAAAATAATACCACGTTTACCAAATTAGTATTTAACTAATAAAATAATAATTTTTATTAAAATATTTATTAAAGAAAAAATTACCAAATTTACCTTAAGTAAAAAAAAATAGGTAAAAATTAAATGAAATCTCACGCTGCCTATATAGCATGAGTTTGGAAGAAGGTGGAAGGCTCGGGGTGGGGGTTGGGGAAGGCTGGGTGGAAGTGAGGTGCATGGTGGGTGGCACTAGAGGTGACAAGGGAGGCCATCGGCGGCGAGGTAGGGACGCGCAACTAGAGATGAAGGATGGTGCGATGGTGGTGTGAGGCTAACCAGAGTTGATGTAAAGGAGAAGGAGAAATGAGAAGAGAAGATGGAAGATAAGGGCTCGGGGGATTGGTTGGTTGCTGGAGGTGATGGCTAAGGTTGCACAAAGGTGGCACTGGCACCGTGTTGGTGGCTAAAGAGGGAGGCAGAGAGTGTTGGGATGGTTGACAGTGAATGGTGATAGTGAGGGAAAAGAAAAACATAGGCAAAGGAATGGAGAAGGAGATGGAGAAAGGAGAAGGGAGAAGAAATGAAGGCAATAGTAAGGGTTGGCTAGCTGTAACGATGGGAAGGAGGTGAGGCATGACATATAGCTATATAGCATTGGTGGTTGGAGGGAAAAGTGCTAGGATGATGCGGTGGTGGTGCAATGGTTAGGGCAAGTAAAGGAATGAAAGGAGAAGGAATGGAGGAGAAGGAGAAGGGAGATCATGATCAAATGAAAAGGGGGGGAGTTGGCTATGTGGGGGTGTATGTAAATGCAAAGGTAGGTGGTGGTGGTGCATGCATGCGGTTAGGGGTGAACTAGGGTGCAGACGAGTTGGACAAGGAAAAGGAAGGGGGAGGTATGCACGAGGGAGAGCGTAGGGCGTTGTTTGGGCTTGAAGAGGAAAGAGGGGCATGCATATGAAATGAAGCAGGCATGGGTGGTGTAGACATGGATGGGGAAAAACTTCAAAAGTACATAAAGGTATGTAGAGAAGGTTGGTGGTCACAAAGCTCAATGCAGGATGACAGAGAATGCAATAAAAGAAAAAGGATAGGTACGTGAGAGGGGGAAGTGCAGGGGAGTGTTTGTAATAGAAGAGGAAAGGGAGAACAGGCATGTATGGGGCATAGGTAGGGGTTTGGGGTGCATTTGGAGGCATGATGGGGCATCAAGACTTGTAGAGAGGGGCGTGTTTAGGTCTAGTTAAGGGAGAAGAAGAATAAATGAAAAAATGGGTTGGGCTAAACAGACCGAGGGAGAAAAAAAGTAGGCGAGGTTACACTATGTAGGAGAAAAAGGAAGAGAGAAGGCAAAAAAAATGAAGAAAAATGGAAAAGGGGGAAAGAAGGAAAAAGGAAAAAAATAAATTTAGGGTTAAATTTAGAATTAGGTTAAATTTAGGTTTAAAATAAAATTAATTTATTTAGATTTAGGGTATCCGATTAGAAAAATAAACCAGATAAAATTTATCAATACAGGGTGATTTTAAATAAATAGGAAAATGATAAAATAATTATGATAAATTTTATTTAAGAATTTATCTAGGTTTTCAAGTCAATGGTTAACAAAATACATTTAAGTTAATATTTAAGAGTTAGGTTTCAAATAAAAGGCTAAAAGCTCAAAATTAAGGTTTTGAAGTTTTAGGGTGTTACAGTTTAATACCCATTTTCTTAGTTTAGATTATTTAAATTTCATTTTAAATGAAATTATCAAGTTGTTTAAAACGAGGGTATTATAAATTAACCTTCTACAATTCAATATAAGGTTTGTGATCTTCTCTTCGATCTTTTCTCCTTCAATTTAATTTTATGATATTATTTTCTCTAATATTTTATGTTGATTCTCTAAGTTCATGAAGTTGTTTAGTGAAGTTATGATTTCTTCTTAATCTTTTTATTATTCTTTGTAAACCTCTTAAACTATTTAAAATACATTTATAATGATAAAATGAAATTTTGGATTTTATCCCGTCCTTCAAGGCAGATATGGAATTGTGTGGTTTAAATTTTTTTATGCTTAATATTCCATATGAAAGCTTAAAATTTATAGTTTACTATACTTTTATGGGTCTTAAAAATGTTAAGTATGCAAAAAATTATGGCTAAATTGACACAAAGTGTTAAAGTTGTCAAAATTCTAGAATTTTGGATAAATATTGACATTTTCGGCATGTTAACTTTTTATTCTTTGGTTAATTTTGAAATTCCATGATGTTTATTGAATTTTTTAGATGCAATTTGATATATAACATGACATAAATTGGCTTGGTATAACATAAGCTATAAGGGGTTAAAGTTTGGTTAAGTTTAGGAAAATATGTTGAATGCCCTTCATGGGGTCTTCATATATTTAAAGCGATATTCACTAGTTACTTCCTAATTATCATAATTAGGGTTAGGGGAGAATTATTCATGTTTTTGAGGTTAGTAAAAAGCTAATCATGGTTAGAAATATTATGGTCATTTTTATTATTAAAAGGTAAAGAGAATGAATAGTGAATAGCACAAGTCAAAGTAAGATCATTGACTATGACCCAAACCATTAACCATTGAGTTTGTTAGGTTCAAAGAGGTTTCCTAGTGCTTGGAACTTTCAGCGGAGTTATTCCAAGTTCATAACGTCTTCCATATTTCATGCCTAATGAAGTACATTGTAGATCCTTCACACACGATCAAACTCAACAAGATCGAGCTTGATAATTTGTTGACCTATGAGGGGCTACCTGTAATATCCCAAAATCCTAATTTCCGAAATTATGGCCAAATAAGGAATTATTAGGAAAATTAATTATATAAATTTATTTATTAAAATTTAGAGAGTTAATTAAGGTATATTAAGAGGAAAATAATAAAGAATTTAATTGGAAGAAAATTTGGGTATTTCTCTAAATAGCATGAAGGTTAAGGGAATTTATCTAAAATAGTCTAAAATAAGCAAAAAGGAATTTATTTAATATTTCATAAATATTAATATTATAAACAACCCAAAAATACCCCAATTTACCCATAAGTTATTTTATTTAATTTTCCCATCCTATTTATTACCTATTTTCCCCTCTTTTTTTCCCTTTTTCTCCCTCCTCTTCTTTTTTTCCTTCTTCTCCCCCGGCTGGGCCAGCCCACCGGCCCAGACCCCTCGCCTCCCCTCTCCCTTCGCGCGAGCCCAGGCCCCTGGCCTCTCCTTCCTTCTTCCCGCCCACGGCCCAGCGTCGCGCGACGCCAACTGTTGCGCGCCCAATACGCCGCGTTTTACCCTCATAAATGTCGAAACGCCGCGCCTCAATTAATGGCCTTATAGCCGTTGCCAAACGGGCAACGCGACGCGGCGCTTTGTCGCCCATAACGTCGAAACGTCGCGTTCGACTTGCGGACTTAATAAACCACGCCGAACCGGCCGATTCCCCTCCTCTTTTCTTTTCCCTGGACCACCAGTCCACCCTGCCATCTTCTTCTTCTTCGACCTGCCCCCCCGACCTGCAAGTCGATTTCGCCGGCAGCCACCAACCCGATCGTCCTTCCCTGCCTCTCTCTCCCGTCGCTTTCTTTCTTTTTTTCGACCCGACCAAGTCCTTCTCTCCCTTTTTCCGCGTGCCCTTCTCCTTCCTTTCTTCTTCCCTGTCCCCGACCCAGCCTGCCATGGCAGACCTGCACCGCCTGCCATCGGCCGGCCACCTGCACCCCTGCCCCGCGTGCCACCTCCCTCCCTTCGTCGTTTTCCTTCCCCCTGGCCTATAAATACCCCCTCCCGAACAGCCACAGCAAGTCCTCCCGTTGGACCTTGCTGAAACTCTGTTCCGCCGCCGCCGGAACAGACACCATTTCTACCGCCTCCAACCACCGCCGAAACCACCTCTCCCCACCGTTATCATCCTTGCAACTCCCTCTACGAAACCAGACCGCCAGCACCCTTTCCCTTGCCCTGCACGTGCCGCCATAGCTGTGCAAAAGTCCTAACCCGAAACCACCACCTCCAGCCTTCGCCGCCCTTGCGCCGCCTCCCACCGCCAGCCCGGCCGCCATCGGGGCCTCTTCCACCCTCCAAAATTCCCAGCAGACCTCCCTCTACCCTCCCCTGCCTTCGATTTCCCTTGCCTCCCTCTCCTCCTTCCTCCCCCATCTTCCACCTCTCTCCACCACCCTCGGCCGCCGCCGTCGCCGCCGCACGCCGCCGCCCCTTGCCACGCCACCACCCTCATTCCACTCCCCTTCACCTGCTGATTCTTCCCCCACCTCAAACTTCCTCTATTCTCCTCCCATCTAACCACCACCTTGATCTTTTCCCTTCTCTTCCTCCTCCACCGCCGCCGTCGTTGCCGCCACGCGCCGCCGCCGGACCACCACCGACCCTAGGTGGTTCTCCACCCATCCAAACCCTAACCCCCTTTGTATATAGCTGCTACTATTTTCTACTAATATTAATACTAATATACTTATTATTACTATTATTATTATTACTTTTATTATTATTATTACTTTTATTATTATTATTATTATTATTATTATTATTATTATTACCATTATTATTGTCCTTATTATTATTAATGTTCTTGTTTCTTACTAATACTAACCTCTCTTTTAAACCCTAAAGTATATTATACTTAACTTTGGTCTTATTTTTATAAGTATTAGTATTAACATTTTTATTATTATTATTCTACTATCCTTACTATGGTTATTATTAGTATTGCTTAGCCTTAATTGGTTGTACTATTGTGATTATTATTATTATTATTATTATTATTATTATTATTATTATTATTATTATTATTACTACTATTATTATACTTAACACATTTACCACTATTGTTAATAATAATACTACCTTGTCTTACCCATGTTACTTAACTCAACCTAGTAAATATCATTTGGTTGTTAACTAAGAAGAGTACTTGAACCTTATTACCATACCATTTAACATTAACCCTAACCCTATTGCTATGACACTATTATTAGCTATTATTATTATTACTACTATCACTACCTTATTGTTGTAATCAAAAGCATTTAAACCCTTTTATTATTCAAGAATATACAACTATTGTCATTATCAACCTTAGGAATAGTTACTTGTAATATTGTGACCTTATAATATTATTTTGAATATGACACCATTAATAGACTTAGCCTTAAAAATGCTAGGGTTTCTCTTACTATAAATATTAGTGTCATGAGTATTAGTTTTATTATTATTATTATTATCATTATTTTTCTATAGTTAACATGAACATTATTATTATAAGAATAGGGCTATCGGGGCTAATAATATAAGTGTAACAATAGGTATTAAAAATAAGCATATTTTGACTACTAATATTTAGTATACTGATTCTAAGGTAAAAACCCTAATTTTTGTATAAAATCCTTTTTAGTAATAAAAACCCTAACCTCAAACTATAATGAGGGTTGATAGTAATTATAAGGGAAACTAATACTTAGCATTTTTCCTTTTTATAGGTAACCCCGACCAAAGCCCTAAGGAGTTAGAGGAGCGTGCTCCAAGCCCGGTGCCTACCTAGGTAAGGACGAAGCTAATGGCCTTGTGCTATGTGTGACATGGATGTGTTGAATGTTGGGTATGCCATGCTATGCCATGTATTATCTGATTTGTGAATAACTTGTCTTATGTGTAGCGCAGCTTGGAGATTGAGGTATGTTGTATGTGCTTCCGTGACATGAGCATGACATTTATATGTATGATGTTTATGATATAATATGTTATGGCCCACTAGGACATGCATGTTAGGATAAACGGTAATATGAGTTGGTAACCATCATGGGAGTTGTAACACCCCCAAAATTCACTACTGAAAAATTTCGTTAATTAAAAGGAAATTAGCGGAAGCAAATAATTAAAACGTGAACTTTGGGAGTATTACCGCCACACTTAGTACCAGACCGGTTCACTCATACCGTTCCAGTACCAAGTGCTAAGGCTAAGAAAATGAAATGCAATTCGAAAGACATTCACATGCATATATCAGAGTAGCGCATCAAACCGTTTTCAAACAGCGTTAACATTTAAAACCGAGAATTTAAATGAGAAAGAGAAAGAGCCATGATACCGGAAAATTCCTTACTCTCCTTCCCGTAACCCACTTGAGTAGCACCTGAAAATACCTGCAAGGACACTGCCCATTGAATAGGCAGGGGCCCCATAAAGGGAATCCCTTCAGTACTACGGTACTGAGTAACCCTTTAATACCACACTTAAAGATAGGCCCGCATACGACACATAATGCAAGCCACACACAAATAAATAATGAGAGATGCATACATAACAATGACAAACATAATACTTTATAAGTCACGATCGATACTTTGGGCCTTAAGCCATTATTCTGTCATTAATTCATCAATATCATATTTTGTATCCATGTGAGTACGAGAACCCCACTATTATAGCCGGTGGACCGGAAGTCAACACACAGGGCAGAACGCCTCTGACCACTATTATTGCCGGTGGACCGGAAGATAAACACACAGGGCAGAACGCACCTGACCACTATTATTTGCCGGTGGACCGGTCTGGCCCCGACTCACATGGTGTTCCACTATAAGTGATTAGTATTTTTCCATAATCTTATTCACATACCCAACTGATTTTATTGAGCTCGGGACCCCCACTATTATTGCCGATGGACCGGAATATATATGTAATCATCATCCAGGGCACAAACGCTCCTGGCCACTATTATAACCGATGGACCGGTACTCATAATCACACACCAGGGCAACACGCTCCTGGACCACTATTATAACCGGTGGACCGGTACACAATATCACATACCAGGGCAACACGCTCCTGGACCACTATTATAACCGGTGGACCGGTACGCATAATCACACACCAGGGCAACACGCTCCTGGACCACTATTATAACCGGTGGACCGGTACGCAATATCATAAGTCACTGGGCCCGGCTCATTAATATTCCACTTTCAATTATCGTATCTTTCCTTTTGTTAATCAGCACATCAATCATATTTATTTGCCTCGATTGGGAGATCGATAACCCGGGACACAAAGGTACACCGGTCGTACCGGTGCATATCAGCTACTCAGCACCCTTTAACCATGAACCCAAGGACGCAAAGGTACCCTGGTCGTACTGGTGCATAAAGCTAACTCAGTACCCTACCGACAAGGACACCTAATCCATAAGTATGCATACCCCCTAACTAGGTCCGTAGAGCTAGGAAGAGTAAGATATAGGGCCTGGCTGGGGCACAAAGGCACACCAGCAAATACCAGAATAATCGTGGACTAAACCACGTCCTTAGGGTAGCGACCCCTAAGGAGTCACCATTCCCGATCTCGAGGTCTTTCACTTTAAGTAATAGTGTCTTAATTAAGGTGATCACAGAAAGCACGATGATCCGATACTTATTCACTTTCAATCATTTCGATATCAATAATCGTTTCTTATTCAGAGGATTATCAAGGATGTCACAGAGAAACCGTCAAGGCCATACTAATCATTAGATACTCTTACTTGGCTAATCAACATTATTTAATCATATTAATGTTCCACAATCTCAAGGACCTATTAGGTACAAATTACTCATTTGTCCTTTTCTTATATAATTGTTAAGTATCCGTTCCTTACTTGATAAATTACCACATTACCCTTAAGGTTGCATAATTACCAAATTGCCCTTTGTCCGATTTAGGTTACCAAATTATCTCATACACTTTTCAGATCATCATTCACCCCTCCTAATTACTATACTTATCATATTTCCCTTTTGGTTGGTTATATTACCAAATCGCCCTTCTCCTTTGTTATAATTACTAAATTGCCCTTGAGTTGGATAAATTACTAAATTACCCTCCTTCATTATCATGATTACTATTTTGCCCCTTTAGTTGGTTAAACAATTATCACTTTACCCTTTCATCGGCTAAATTACCAAATTGCCCTTTTAGTTGAACAAATTACCAAATTGCCCTTCTCCTTTATCATAATTACCATTTTACCCCTCTCAATTATTTTAATTGCCATTTACCTTTTTTAATTATCACAAATCCCAAATTACTCTTCTTCATAATTACCAATATTAATTTACCCTTTTTCATAATCAAAATTACTATATTGCCCTTCTCCATTATTAAAATTACCATAATGCCCTTTAATGGGTTAATTTACCAAGTTACCCTTCTATAGTATCATACTTATCCAATTGCCCTTCTACAATCATAATTTACTTGCTAAATTATCTTTTGTCGTTATCATAATTACCAAGTTACCCCTTACTCCCAAGTTTACCATAATATCCTTTCTTTTACAAAATTACCATTTTACCCCTTACATCCAACTTTACCATAATATTCCTTTATTTATGAAAATTACCACCATACCTCTTTTACTTTACAAATTACTATTTTACCCTTTTACATCCAAGATTACCATCTTTATCTTTCATTACATAATTACCATTTTACCCTTCTTTTCCAATTTACCATATTACCCTTTTACTTATAAATTTCCACTTCGCCCTTCACTTATAAAAGTTACCATATTACCCCTTTACTTATGAAATTACGATTTTGCCCCTCTACCTCCAAAATTACCATAATGCCCTTTTCACTTGAACAATTACCATAATGCCCTCCTTCATCCAAAATTACCATTTTACCCTTCTTTCTCACAACTTACAATTTTATCCTTTACTTGTAAATTATCATTTGGCCATTTAATTATAAAATTACCATATTATTCTTTTGTCTCAAAAATTACCGAAATACCCTTCTCCACTTATAGAATTTCCACTCAACCCCTTTATTCACCATTTTTATGAATTTTCTAACACTACATAAAATAATGATATTAATACTTCATTTTTATTATCTAAGTCCACCAACTTGTCATTTCTCAACATAATACTCATTAGCAACTACACACTTTGATTTATATACCTCATAAGCATAATTAATAAAATACCCTTAAACAATAACATCATTCATGCATTAACAACATGGTACATCATAAACAAGTATTTAACATTTCTATCCATATTCCAACTCCTTCTTTATTTAACCTACCTACATATGGCATAAAAGTTATCATGCTATTTCTTTTTAACAAACAATATAAGATACCATAAACATATCATGCTAAGCATACAAAACATGCATAAAATCATACTAAACCCTAAATGTGCTAGCATGCGTTTTTCCATATATTTAAGGGAGGATTAACGGTTACCTTAATCCCGCAAAATATCAATCTTACCAAGCATAATTAGCAACTCAACACCTAAAAATAATATCCATCATGTTTATGTTAGAAATAAGAACCAAAGCACAAAACTTTATAAATTTTAATTAATAGAACACTTAACATAAAATACCATTTTACCTTAAAAATTATCCAAACAATTTTTAAAACCAAGGGGAGCTCATGCTGCATGAGCAGCATGAGTTTCATGCAAAATTATGGGGAGAAAAGGGTTCGATGGGGGTGAAGGGAGAAAAATAAACCATTTTCGGGTTAGGGTCTTTAGGCTAGAAAAGAAGTTGGTTAGGGGAGGTTCTAAGGCAGGGGAATGGTGCAGGAGTGTAGAGGGGGTGTAGGTGGAGGCAAAGGGTGGTTTCGAGGCGGCGTAGGGCGGCGGAGACGGCGGCGGTAGGGCGGCGAAGTTGGCTGCCGAGAAGGGTCGAGGGCGAGGGGCTGTGAAGGAAGGAAAAGGAGAGGGAAAAATGGAGGGGTTCAAGGGCTGGTTTCGGCCAAATAACGCATGGCGGTTGTAGAGGGGGTTGCAGGGAGGAGATTGGTGGTTTGGCAGGCGGAAGAGGCGGCCGGACGGCGGCGGAAATGGTGGTTGCAGGTGGCTCGGTGGTAAGGGGAAAAACTGGGAAGAAAAAGGAAGAGGAGGAGAAAAGGGGAAGTGCGGGGCTCGAAGGGGCTGTGTGGGGGTGCAGGGTGGTAGCAGGCGGTGGCAGAAGGCGGCGCAGGGCTGGGCTTGGTGGTTCGGGCGGCGAAGGCTGGCGGTGATAAAAAAAACGAGGAAGAAAAATGGGGAAGAAGGAAGGAGAGAGGAGGGAGCTCGGGGGAAGAGAAGGGATCGAAAATGAGGGGAATGGAGGGCTGGGTAGATGGAGAAAAAGAAGAGGGAGAAGAGAGGGGCAGGGCAGGCCGACGATCGGTGCTGCAGGTGGCAGGTGGTGGTCGGGTGGCAGGGGAAGAAGAAGGAAGGAAACAAGGCACGCGAGGCTGTGGTCCAGGGCTGGTTTGGCTCGAAAAAGGAAGGAAAACGACGGGGGAAGAGAGAGAGGGAGAGGGAGCAGGTGGTGATGGCAGGAGGCAGTAGTTGCAGGCGGCCGGACGCTCGACCATGGCAGCACTGGTGGTCGGGCGTGGGAGAAGGAAGAAGAAAGAAGTGAGGGGGGGAGAAGACCGAACCGGTCTGGCGCAGAGAAAAGAAAAAAAAGATAGTTGGGCTGGCCCGGGGGAAAAGAAGAAGGAGAGACGGGCTGGAGGGACGGCTGGGGCGCGCGTCAGGCGTGGGGAAGGAGAGGCGGAAGCGGGCCGAAGGCCCAGTCGCGCGGGGGAGAGGGCTGGCCTGGCGAGGCAGCCCGAGGGAGGAAGGAAAAAGAAAAAAGAAAAGAAGAAAGAGGAAAAAGGGAAAAAGGGTAAAAAAAAAGGGAAATGGAAAAATAGGAAAGTAGTTTAATTTAATTTGTAAAATCATAAAATATAATATTCGTGGTAAATTATTTAATTTAATAATTTAATAATTTTTTTTTATAATGTAATATTTTAGTTTAAAAAGGATAAAGTTGGCAAAATATTAGTCTTGGAAAATTATTTAGTTAAAATAATATGATAAATAACAAAATATTTATTTTTAATTTATTAAATACTCTTATCCAAATTTACATACTCTAAAATCCATAAAATACTTAAAATAAATAATTTTACAAGCTGATTTTATTTCAAATAAAGTTATTTATTAAAATATAGGTTTTTGAAATTTTGGGGTATTACAGGAGTCTTGAGGTTCGTATGATCGTATTAATGTTCTATGGCGGTACTAATGGTTGCATGGTGGTATTATGGTGGGAATGGTGGTATTAGGGTTCGTATGGTGGTATTAGGGTTGTATGGTGGTATTAGTGATTTTATGGTGGTATTAATGTTGTATGGTGGTATTAGTGACTTTATGGTGGTATTAATGTTGTATGGTGGTATTAGTGATTTTAGGGTGGTATTAATGTTGTATGGTGGTATTAATGGTTGGTATGGTGGTATTATGGTTCGCACGGTGGTATTAGGGTTTGTATGGTGGTATTAATGATTGCATGGTGGCATTAATGGCCTATGGTGATATTAGGGTTCGCATGGTGGTGTTATGGGTTGTATAGTGGTATTAATGTTTATATGGTGGAATTGGGGTTTGCATGGTGGAGTTAGGGTTCTACATGGGAGTAAATGATTGTATGTGAATTAGGGTTTGTGTGTAGGTAGGTGTTGGAGAGCCTGCATGGAGTGTTTAAATTATGCATGGGAATGGATCTTACGTGAGGAAAGTTGATTGAGGAAGTGAGTAAAATAATGTCAAAGTTATGGACCCGTTGGAGGCTCGGGTGCAAATTTTTACGTGGGTCGGTGTAAGGATGTCCAAGGGTTCCAATTAGAGTTTTGGGAGGAAATGAGCAATTTGAAGAGTACAAGGGTAAAAATGATCAAGGAGGGATGGAGTATGGGGTTGAGAGTGAGAACTCACTTATATAAAGGATGAGTATGGGTCTTCTAAACGAGAGAAGGGGTTTTGGGGCAAAGAGGAGAGGTTACTTGGAGAGGAAGTAAAGTGCTAGGGTTTGGTGTGGCCAACTAAGGTTTGGCGGTCACATGCGGAGTTTGGGAATAAAAGGGATATATATATATATATTTTGGGAATTTCTTAGTAGAGACGGGATGCGAAACAAGGAACCAAGTAAAGTTAAGATGAGTAAGAAAGAGTGGGGCCATATAGGCCCACATTAGGGTTTTCCAAGGAGGAGCCCTAGAGGGGTGAAGACATGCGGGACCGAAATCGTTGTGTTAGGGTTAGTCCACGTTCTCGGGAGAGTGTGCCCTTACTACGTTTCCTTATGTATAAGAGTAAGAGGGGATGGACATCGGGCATGAGAAGGGGAGAACAGTCTCAAGATATGGGACGGGCCTCCTCGAAGGGAAGAAGCAGAGAGTAGTAGACATGCATGTCAAGGGTGGAACCCTATTTAATAATACATGAATAAGACATTAACTACTTAAAGAGTAAGATTGTTGAGCCGGGCCCAGACCGATCCACCGGCATAATAGTGGCCAGGTGCCGGGGTGCCCTGGAGACCGATCCACCGGCGTATAATAGTGGTTAGGTGCGTTCTGCCCTATACGTGACCGATCCACCGGCTATAATAGTGGGGGATCCCGAGCTCAACAAACCAAACAGTATGTTGTAATTAAATCACGGAAAAGATACTATATACTTACAGTGGAACACCATGAGAGTCGGGGCCAGACCGATCCACCGGCATAATAGTGGCCAAGAGCGTTGTGCCCTGGAGACCGATCCACCGGCGTATAATAGTGGTTAGGTGCGTTCTGCCCTATAAGTGACCGATCCACCGGCTATAATAGTGGGGTTCCCGTACTCGCATGGATTAACAAAGATTATGGTGTGAAATGACTTATAAACAAATTATGGAAAGGTACGTTATAATCACAGTGAGACACCATGAGAATCGGGGCCAGACCGATCCACCGGCATAATAGTGGCCAGGAGCGTTCTGCCCTGGAGACCGATCCACCAGCATAAAATAGTGGTTAGGTGTGTTCTGCCCTATAAGTGACCGATCCACCGGCTATAATAGTGGGGTTCCCGCATTCTCATGGGTTCATAGCGATTATGATGTGAATCGACTATAATTATTAGAGTCATGAAAAGAAGAAGTTGGGATGGACCATAACCGACCTGCATCATCCATAATATTATGTTTTACTTATGTGATTGTGTTGTGTGTGTCATGTTGTATGAGAATATGCTTGGCCTTAGCGCACCTGCGCCCTTACTCAGTATTGGACCCATACTGATACTACCTTGATTAAATGGGTCCTGTGATGATCCACCAATGGTGGGGAGCAGACCTCCTATGCAGGTTTGATCGGTTACAATTGTGGGGTGGAAGGCTTGGCTTGAGTGATGTAGGCGGTCCGGATATGGGTCCCTTGGGATCTGTTTTATTTGGCTATATTTTGTACTACGCTTATTGTTTTGAAACCGTACTCGAGGTTGTATTCCTAAACGATATTTTAACTGTTGTTGATTCGTGGTTTTCGTGAATGGTCTATGTTAACTATGGACCTATGTTTTGATGACTCTTACTTGGTGATGGTTTGGTTTAGCCTTAGCACTTAGTATCGGAACGGTAGGAGCAAACCGGTCTGGTACTAAGTGTGGTGGTAATACCCCCAAGTTTATGGTTTTAATCCTTTCGCTTCCGCTAAAATCTTTGTCTTAAACGAAATTTTTCAGTAGTAAATTTGGGGGTGTTACACTACCCTTACAAATTCTCAACACCAAGGTAAAATGGACTCCGATATGCTCAATTCCACTCGTGAATATTATCTAGAGCTCCCATGGAGTAGAGGAGGCGACTTGGAAGATAGAGAAGGATATGTACGATTTATATCTTTAGCTTTTCCACACATGTGTGTTAGGTTTCGGGGTCCTCTCTATTTTAAGTGGGTAGTACCCGATAGCATAGTAACAACTTCCTAAAAATTCACCATCGAGATTACCTTTCCTTAAATATTCTTCATTTTCTTCCCCAACCTTGAATCGTTGACTTTAGAGGATAGTGATGTAATACCTCAAATTTTATCTAATTTTAATCCCAATTAATTAATAGCATAACCAGATCCTAATCTTTATTTTGGGTAATTTATATTTTGACCTAACCTTAAACTCAAATGATCAATATTTTAATATTACCTAATTTCGTTAATCATAATTTTTAAACTTAACCATAACCCTAACCCTACACCTATTTTTCCTTTCCCTTTTTCTTTCTCCTTTTTTCCCTTTTTTTCTTCTCCTACCGAATTTTCCTCTTCTTTTCCTACCTTGCATGTGATGTCTTCCTTTTTCCAAACAAATCCCATGCTTAGCTTCCACCCCTACAACCTACCTTCATAAATTCATCATCACAACCATCGTCCCCTTCAACCTATGGGATTTGTCATTGAAAATGTAGCCTAACATTTTCCCCCAATTATGCTCCCCAAACACGTGCATATTTCCCTGCCTTACCTCTTCTATCATTTTTCACTATGCACCCAACTATACACACACACACACAAAAACATGCCCCCTTAAGCTCTATTTGCCTCATTTTATTGTCTCACCTAACTTACTCCATCCCTCCATTGTCGTTGAGCAAAACCATTCCCGAGCATCCCTTCTCCTCCTTTTTTCCCCTACTTTTTGCATTGTCAGCATTCATCATCAACATCACTTGCCACCACCAAGCATCACCATTTCCTTGGAGAACTAACCACCATTACCTCCCCATCATTTCCCCTCATTGTCCAACCATTGCTACCCTACACCATCTCATTTTCCCTCTCCTTGTTGTGCTATATTTCATTTACATTGAGGCAGATAGTCGTACACCTTTACATACCCCAACCGTGCCTCTCTCGCCTAACCCATGCACAACCTATGTGTGCCTTCCTTCTCACCCATGCACACCCTTCATCCCTCACCCATGCATGTTCCACCTTCTTGACCCGTGCATGAGCTGCATCCACACCCTTATCCCTTTGAAATTTCCCTTGGAATAGATTTGCCTCCCTCCTAGCACACCCCATGATCCCATCTAGCACCACCATACTCCTATGTAGTCTAAGCTTCTCCTCTTGTTTTGGTTATCTCCATTTCCACCCTCCTTTACTTAACTTTTCCCTAGGTTATATTCTTAAGGTCTAATTTTGTATTATTCTTGTTCTCTTAAGTGATTTTCCTATGACCTTAGAGGAGATGAGTTATGCTTACATGCTTAGAGATCAATGTAATTTTTTATAAGAATATATGTCGTTGTTAGGGCTTGTATATGCAATGTGTATTTTTATGTAATATCCTATTTATTAACATTATATGGATAATGTTGATTATGATAATGCTATTATATGATATCTTGAAATAAAATTGTGAAAGTAAACATTTATGTATATTATTGGGTAGTATGAATCTAGATACGTGTACTTATGTATAATTGGAGGTTAAAATTCATTAATATTGGGACTCGTAAGGTCTTTGAAAAAATATGAGCATTTTAGCTAACGTAAGGGCATTATGGTCATCTAAGGATAATACAGGAAATGATCATGGCATGATGCGTTTTTTAGGGTATTATCAATTATTTCGTAAGTAATGTGATTAAATGATGGTTGAGTAGGGTACAAGTTACCAAATATGATATTATGAGATTTTCAGTAAGTTAAGGGCATTTTGGTCAATAAGGGTTAAAAATGTAATTTTGGTGATTTTAAAATAGGAATATATTCTAAATATGTTAAGTATGATATTCGAGATATATAGGATAATTATGAGTGACATAAGTATAATAAAATGAGAAGTTATGCTCACCGTGTGAAATTAGGGTTTCTTAAGGGAATTGTGGACCTTCTTCTTGGAAAATGCGTTGGTAATTATGTGGTTGCATTTACATATTTTCAATTATGTTTTATGCATGTCTACATAATTTCTACATGTTGATTTTAATATAAACAACTAGAGAATAAGATATTGATCATATTAAGTGAAAGATCGCGTGAGTTAGATTGAGTATATATTGAGTTCGTTCCATTGGACAATAATAGTGGCTCAAGAGTGTTCTATCCTAACACATGTATAACTCTATTCCACCAGATTAAGAATAATGAGGCTCTAAACTCAATGTGAGTGAGAATATGATTTTTGAGGTAACTACTAATGAGAAAGGAATTAATTACTTAAAGTAGAAGATTACGGGACTTAAGACTAAGGTATTGTGTTCGCTCCACTAAAAGATGATAGTGGCTCGTATGTGTTTTACCCTAAGATGTGCGTCAGACTACTCCTTCAGCTTAAGAATAGTGTTTAGGAGGATGTTGCCCTAATGTATGTGAGGTTTGTTCCACCAGGTAATAATAGTGGCTCAAGTGTATTGTCTCTTGAGAGGTTGATGCAGGTGCATCTAACGTATCTCATGTTTCTAATGATTCTCAAGGTAAGGAATAATTAGCATTCTTAATAATGGAGCCAATCATTTTAAATGTTCTTAATGATATTTATATACTTGGTATTGAAAACAATTCAAGATACTCTTGTAGGCATATTACATATTTGCAAGGTGAAGAAGTCAATAAACAAGAAAATACTTAAAATGTATAAGCATTCAAAGCATGCAAGGCTATGGCATACATGGGATGACATTACAACAAGATATAGTGATGATATCATTAGTTATATTAAACTTGTTGTAAACCCTAAGTATATTTTATGTAAGCTACGATTTTGTTGTAATTTCATGTATGTACCATAGTTTAAATTATGATATTATGAGTGAGATTAGGTATTATATAGGCTTAATTCAAGTAAGTTAAAATAGTTTGGATTAAGAGGGGAAAACCGGTTGGTTTAAGGCCTTTAAGTTGGCTATTTCCTATATATATCCCCTAAGCTTGTACACGCATAAGAATTGAAGATCATTTGAATAAAATCTCAAGTTTAACACTTTTTTCCCTCTCTTTTGGAGAACTATCTGGCCAGGAAGTGCCCCGGGCATTCCTTCCTCATTCGAGACTTTGAATGTGCAGCAACATTCAAAGGTTTTCCTTCAGCTGATCCTTATCACATATGAAGAATACCTACAATTCGAGGCTTACCTTCCACTTAAGCCACGATTGATCCATGAAATTTCAATCTACTGGATTCTAAATTTCAAGGAGTAATTGATCCAACGTTTCCCTTCCCTTTGATTCACGTCTGAAGTACTTCAATTCGTTCCACCAAATTAAGAATAGTGGGGTCCCTAAACTCATCATAAATATAAATATGGATTGTTTTTACATATAATATTGAGTTATGGAATCGGTATTTACCTTATATCACTTATTGTTAACTCATACGTATTAATTTCCTCTCTTTTACCGTTACTTTGACTATATGGTTACCTTACTTAGTATGTAACATACTGATCATCTTTTTTTATGGATGTTGATTATTCCCACAAGTAAACCATGTTGATGTTTTTGTGTAGGTCAATAAGGACCATTTGGATGATTTTGCTGCATATGATGCCTTATATGTGGAGGAGTGATTTTTATGTATCGGTTTGGGAGTAGAGTCGTGTTATCTGGCTATAGTTTTTGGTCTGAATATCTTTTGAGACTCTTAGCTCCCAACGTATCCATTTTAGGTATTGTGATAGTGTACTTGGAGTCAATCTCCAAACTCTTATCTAATGTTTATAGGAGATCTCTTATTCTTTGTTTATCATATTTTAATTTTTAATTATTTTGTTTTATATTTAATGTAATGATGGTATGATAAACCATACTTATGTTGAGTACAACGGTAAAATCTGAATATTTTGATATTACGCTTCCATTAAAAATAATAATTTTTTAGTAGTAAACTTTGGGGTGTTACAACTACTATCAGTTGGGGATGGTCACCGATGTGTATCATCACTGGTAGTTACCGATGTGTACCACTATGGGTTAGGGGTGGTCACCATTGTATACCATCATTGGTAATTAACATTATGTACTATCCTTGTTGCTGAATGTTGGTAGCTACCATTGCTTATTATCCTTGTACGTGGTCTATTAGTCAACTGCTAGTTGGTTGCTTGAAAAAGTTGGTGGCATTGCATATTATAACATGTTTTTACCATTGATTATGTATGATTTGATACTATCATGTGATTTAGATTATCTATGTTATATGAGCATGCTATTTGATCTGAATTGGATGTGATTATTTAGTATTTTTGTTTGTGTGCAAACAAAAATGATATCTAATATCCATAGTGATATGGGATTCACGCTAGGTTAAGGGAGGGTAAAGGAGTAATTTCACAAATTTTTAATATAATTAAATAGGCATAAAGGTTATGAAGTAGATATTTATTAGAAAAAAGCAAATAAATCTTAAAATTTATAAAAACTTATGAAAATGTGTGGAATAATTTTAAGAATCCAAATATATAAAAATATCTAGTATTAGAGTTGAGTTGAAGTTAGATAGATAAATAACGAGTAAAAATGGTAAAATCAAATAAGTTACAGAGATAGATTTTTTCACAAATGCATGAAATAAATAACAAATGGCTCAAATTAATATGGATGGGTGTGAAATGATTAACATATATATATATATATGGTCTTAGAGTTGGTTTAACGCCTAATAGACTTAAAAGGTTTTTTAAAAAATGCTAAAATTGGCTAGTTGCATAAATTATTTTTCCTATGATTTAACGATTCAAACGAAACGAATGCATTTTAGGTGAACTAATAAAATGATTTACTTATGAATTTTAAATAAGTCAAAGTGAGTAAAAACAATATGATCGGAAGAATCACATAAAATATGGCTTTTTGTAGATAAGTGAAATGAACCGCAAAAAGCTTGAATTTAATACGAACGAAGTAGAATTCGATGGTAGAATTTTTAAAAGGAAATTGTGAGAATAATTGTGTACAATCATTAGTGTTAAAAAAATGGGTATTACAATTATATGTCTACTAGAGGTAATGTTCATAGATCAAATATACAATGCTTTAAATATCTATTTTTTGGATATTTGATTATTGTATATTCAATAAAAAAAGTTTTGAATTTCTTGATGATTGGACACCCAAAAAAATTCAAATTATTCAATTAATAATAAAAAAACATCATAATAAACTCAATTAATGAATAATAAAAACATCATAATCAACTAATAATCCTATATCTATAATATAAATCATTAACAACAGTAATAATAAACATATAATATTAAATTTTTTTTGACAATGAATAAAATAAAATAAAATACAAATGTATCATTGTTGGAACTAAATTTTGTACAATATAAACTAAAAGTCTATTAGCAAATTGTGATGTGTGTGTGTGTATATATATATAATTATAAAAAATATATACTTTTTAAAACTACATATGCTTACAATTTAGTAAATTTAAAATTATTTATATTTTTCAGATCCATTAATCGATTTATTTAATTTTTATATTGATCAAATCGCTTCAAATATAAATAATGTGATCGATTATTTTATTTTTAAATCGAATCTATATGCTACGACAAGTTGTTAAATATCTCATCATACACGATTTTTTTAAATTAAAATATCATTCGCTAAGATTATCAGAAAAAATAAAATATTATATCACGATATTTTTTAGATTTTTTTCCTGAAAATAGACACTCAGATTTATATAATTTTGACTTAAAAAATAATTTGCGTATATCTTTCAACATTTTTGTACTTATCTTTTATAATCTTAGTTCTACTATTTTTTTTCTCTACAAAATACACATGTATTTTGTAATATATCTAAGCATATTTCATTACTATTAAACTGATATTTTATTACTAATGTATTAATCTTTAAGCATCAATATACCAATTTTTTACTAGTGAATTGATCTTTTACCGTTATTGTATTTAAAACTAATATTTTACCATTAATCTAATGATATTTTATATTAATATTTTATTATTATTCTACTTAAAATTAATATTTTACTACTAATATATTCATCTTTCACCATTAATGTACCCATTTTCACTAGCAAATTGATCTTTCACTATTATTCTACTTAAAACTAATATTTCATTATTAATGTATTAATTTTTCACCATTGATATGCTAATTTGTCACTAACAAATTAATCTCTTACTATTATTCTATTTAAAACTTATATTTTACTATTAAGGTATTAATTTTTTACGAAAAAATTAGTTCACCAGTGAATTAATATTTTACTATTAATCTATTTAAAATTAATATATCAATCTTTCATCATTATTATATTGATATTTTTTTTCTAGTGAATTAATATTTTATCACCAATACATTAATCTTTCACCTAGGAGATGATAAAAACCACTAGCAAACCAAATCAATAATTAGATTTTCAAAATCCATCTTCTAAGAAATTAGATAGAGCGAATGAATTGCATGGTATAATTTATTGTTACGTGAAAGTATGGACTAAACGCTTACATAATATTATGAAATAAATTCAAGTAACGTGAATGAAGGAAGACAATATTCAAATTAATAAAATCTAATCTCACTTTTGTTGGCCAAATCGAAAAGCTTTAATTGATTCAAACTTAGATCCGAAAGTTTCAATAAATACTTCTACATTTATATTAATTTCTGTATTGATTGATTGAATTTGATTAAAAAGATAAAAGTGTGAGGAGAAGATGACGTTGATTACAAATTTAATTTGGTTGAAATATTTTATAATTTTCGTTTTTTTTTTGTATCATATAATTTGCCGGTCAATGGCTGTGTATCAAAATCCCACTTAACTCGGTAAATGTACATGGGATTTTTTCTTGCGTACAGACCGCCTAATAATACCTCCGCGCAATCCACAGACCACACACAGTTTTTTTTTTTTTTTTAAATAATAAAAATATTACGGCTCAAAATTCAAACCGTAAGTCTGGAACACGCCAGGCGGCGTTAGCTAATGCCAAAAAAGAAAATTTAGAAGAATCTAATTTCCACGTCAGTTTTACCGCTGTGTAAAAAAATAATAATAATCTTCTGTATACATAAATAGAAGCCCCAGCCACCTACGAGAGCTAATTTTCTCCCCCAACACCACCATTTTCTCTTCGTCTCCTTCCGTCAGCGCAGGAGCCCTAGAAAGCTCTCTCTTCCGGGCGTCAAGTATCCTTCTCTGATTACGGACTACCATAGAAGTTGAAATTGGATTAACTGATCACTGAAACAAATAGGGCTGTTGTTTCTTGTTATATTATCGAAGTTTTGATTCTCTGTATATTTGGTAAATTTTCTATCTGTTACCTCTTGTAATCCGATTTGGTTTCTATCAGCTCATTTATGTGGTTCTGTTTGGCTATGATGAATCGATCCTCGCATGTGGTCTATGTTGTGATTTGTTGTTGGTGTGTAAGGGGAATCCAGATGGTATTTGATCGAGGAAAAATGTAATTTGGTGCCATGGAAATGTGTTCTTTTATACTATCAGTGGGTAGATGTTGCGGTGATTGTTTATAGGTATTGTGTTTATGACTTAAAGTAAGTCGAAAGGTAACAAATTTGGTACATATACAGCTATTTTATCTAGGTATCATTTAAGCTTCGGTTGTTTGGATTGATTGGTCATTATTGGGTTTTTATTTATAAATTAATAACTTTTGAGGTTACTCAGAAGCTTTTTTCTTCGATCCTTAGTTTTTATTTCGTTAGGGTTTGAAAATGCCTCAAGATTTATCATGACTTGAGTGCTAGTTTTTTGCCTGGTACCGGACTATTGCTGTTTGCTTCTTACTTCATTGATTCTGGATTTGCGGTTTTGATGTGCTTGATATCTCTTGAGCTTACAACTTAGCCTGTTTATTCGATACTATGAGCAAGCGATTTCTTCTTTTGGTTCTGTGGGCATTTCTTTGAAGGAACCTAATCTTGGTTTCTTTAGTACGCTAAGGTAAAGAGTGTGAATTGTGTGGAATTAACCTGTCATTATTTCTGGTATTCTCTTGACGGTTTTGTTAAACTCTGGGGAATAAAGAGTGCTGATGCTAAAAATCCTCCACAATAGCATGTTGTAGACTTGTAGTGCCGAGTCCACAATTATGTCACTTGCGATGCATGTTGATGAAGAGGCTTGTGAGCAATTTGTTGCCATTAGTTATTGTTGTGTCGAGAGAGTTGACAGTAGAAGCTCTTCAGGTTGCATTTATTTCAAAATTTTCATAGCTTTTGGAAAAAAATTACTAAGCAGTTTAATCGGAGGTAAATATGGGTAGATGAAGACAGAAAATGTCATAGTGGGATTGCATCTATTCTTGTTGTGTTGTTGTATGAAGAAATCCAATCCAGATCTATGTCCAATAGATAGTGGCCTTGATAGCTGATGACAGAGTTTATGGTAGCAGTTGTCGTCTGTTAGCGATTTCTGTCAGATGTTTTATTATATTTAGAAAGGAAATTTACTAAAAAATAGTTTAAATTTTAAAGATCTGTGGTTGAAAAGCAGTTGTTGGAGTATGAAACATTCAACCAAACATATTATTTGGTACAAGGTTTTTGATTTTCTCTTAGACTTTGTATGATGCAGAGTGTTGGTAAAAGCATATGAAATTTGGGACCACAGATTGTTGATTGAGATATAATTGATTAATTGACTGTACTTCGAAGTTTGGGAAACAAAAGTGTACAATGTAAGTCTACTTTAGAACTTGAACATGCATTTCATGGCATTATTGACTTCCTTTTAGCCTAGTCCGGATATGTTTTGCACTTGGAGATCGGCTATGAGGTTATTCAATATCTCTTTATGTTTCATGGTTCCTTTTGCCTTCTTTTTCTCTCATGTTTGAGATAAAATGGGAATGTCCAATCATAGGAAAGATCTGCACTGTGATTCTTGGGACTCTGCATGGTCGTTGACTGACCTGTTTGTAGCCTGTTTCTGTTTCTGGGTAAGACTTAGGTGTTGTTTTATGGGTTGAAGTTCTATAGTGCACGTATGGTTAAACTCTAAGGTGAGAACTGAAGTCCTGTGTTCATTTTCTGCATGGCTATTCCCTAAAAATTTATTTATTTAATGACGTTCATTTCTTATCTGGAAACATCAACATCAAGATGATTTTGTGCAGAATTTTGATGATGAAATTGGGAAATTTCTGTTTCTTGGATCTCATATTATCCTAATCTTTCTCTATCTCTATTTCCTGGGTTTCTGTCTTTTATTACCGAATTGTGGTTGGCATTTACTTGCTTATTTGCTTTCTGCTTGTTATATGTCTGTTAGTGATTGTTTAGTTGTGTTGTATGTAACACATTGGTATAACTTATACCCATATAAACGTGTTGTGTATTTGCTTTAATATATTCCAATGTGTTAACTATCTCTATATTGATCTTTCAGAATGTAAAGGCAACTAAAGACTGAAAGCGGCTTGTTTTTTATGTTTAATGTATTTATCAGGGTGTAAAAGTGCTTGATACCTATTGTTTGATTTGTAACTGTAAACATGCCAAAGAGAAGAAGTGACCGTACTCTATCTGACGAGAGGTCTAGGGGCTCTATGTTGGCCAGTAGCTCAAGTAATACACTTCAGCTATCATCTACTTGTCCAGATATATATTCAAAGGAGGACCTGAAAGAGTGGGAAGAAGCTGCATGCCCTGTTTGTATGGAGCATCCTCATAATGGAGTTCTTCTCATTTGTTCATCTTATGACAAGGGCTGTCGCCCTTACATGTGTGATACTAGTTACCGTCACTCCAACTGTCTGGATCAATTTCGCAAGTCTTTTGCAGGAACTAGTTCAGCCCCACCACTGGAAGGTGAACCTCCTCAACTGGAAGAATCATCCAACCCAATTATCCCTGAACTTGTTGTAGTTGGTTCACAAGAAGAAAGCAAAGATCAAGGTGCTTCTGATATTGAACGATTTCCTAGCATGCATAAATTGCCACAGAATCTTGTTTGCCCACTTTGTCGTGGTCGCATCAGTGGGTGGATCGTTATAGAATCTGCACGCAGCTTCATGAATGCCAAGGCACGTAGCTGTGCGTGTGAGACATGTGAATTCAGTGGTAACTACACAGATTTAAGAAAGCATGCAAGGCTTGAGCACCCCCTTGTGAGACCTTCAGAGGCCGATCCCGAGAGGCAGCGAAGTTGGAGGAGACTGGAGAGGCAGCGAGATATAGGAGATGTGCTAAGCACTATACAGTCTTCATTCGGTGAAGAAGTAGAAGAAGATTTTGAAATCGATAATCGCGGTTTGTTGACCGTATTTTTCCTGATTCGAATCTTTAGACCCGGGGGGAGTCCGAGAAGCGGTAGTTGGTCTAGTGCATCATCAAGAGTCCGAGCACATGTTGGTAGTGGTGCACGGAGGAGATCTGTGAGGCTCTGGGGAGAGAATTATGACGGAGAGAACAATGCACCTTCTTCCAGAGAGGATGATTATGAGTCTTCTGATGGAGGTGGGTCAACTACTTGGACAAGGCGTGTTCGTAGACGAACCACACCAGATGATCAGATTTGATGGCCGGACTTTTGGGGTTTGTCCGATGAGTCTTATTTGGTGGTTAAACCGGGAGGCAAACTACTAGATGTTGGTGGCAGGGAATGTTGTGCAAGAAGTTTCATTTGTTTGATGTATCCGAGGATCGTGATGATATATGAAAACGCATTCCCCATTTCATTGGAAGAGTCAATTTCTTCTTGTAACTCGAAGTTACTTTGGTGTCACATTTCAGCCGGAATGTGCTACTTATGCTAAAAAACGGATAACGGACGGAGAATTTATTGGATCATGTGAGCCGTTAATATGAATATTAGGGTGAGTGCTGGTCCTTGCTTAATTTCAGGCTTTTAGCCCTATACTGGAGCAGCGGGTCTAGCCAGGGTCTGTTGCTAACTGCTGCACATCATGTGCAATTAGTTTCCTGGATACCCTTGAGTATTACACCCCGCACCCATTGATTGCGAAGGCAAGTTGCCCACTTGCCACACGCACAAGGTTTCAATCACTGCCAAGTTGCTGATAAAAGGAATGGAATTGTGATAAACGTCGAAGTTATAGACATGTTTGAGTCATGCTGCAATCCAATCAAATAATTAATTAATGTTATATGTTGTGTTTTGATGATCTAATTAATAGTCTTATTCCTTTTCATTGTGATTTTTATGGTTGATTCTGTGGGGTCAAGTTATAAATTATTGGTCATAGTTTTAGACACAGAAAATGAACTGTGAAAGTTATATAAAGAATAATTATATTATTGAGTTTTGAGGCAACTATGAAGCTTTGTGATAATTAGAACTATAAATGAGCTGAATATTTTAGAGTTTGGACATGTTAGTTTATTAACGAAGTTTAAAATAAGGTTTAGATTTGATTTGTTTAACTAAATGAATAAGTTAAATTTTTAATGAGTCGGGTTAGATTGAGTTTACGGGTCAAAGTTAAAAGATAAGTTGAGTCTTACTTTTTTAGGTTTGAGTTTGTCTCATTTAACTAAATGAATGAGCTCAACTAAACTTTTAACAAGTCGAATCGGACTAAATATTAAGGTGACTCAATACATTTACTAATTTAGTGGTAATTATGTTGTAATGTGAAACCAATTACTATTTTATACTATTAGGTTAATGCTTGGTGTTGTTTCTGTCATAAATATATAATATAATCGATAGTCATTTTTGCACCACAACTAGTAATGTAGCACATGGTCAATAAACAATAATTGAAATGCGATCAATATTCTTGATCGGATTTAGCAATCAACTTAAGATTATGAAGTCCAATTCAATTATAGACCATGCACACATGTATACATCTAAAATACCAACTTTAGACTCTATAAGTAAATAGATTTTATGATGTTTATTTTGTCATTCTTTTTAAATAGTGGTTTCATAATAAGTTGACATGACCTACAATTTCTATCAACTTTTATTAATACACTATCAAAATCTTCACAAGCAAATTCCTAAGACTTAGCTAAGGTTGGCTTTATAGTCCGAAAGTTATTATTAGATATTATATATGTTTTAATAAATTTGTTTTCTAATTAATATAGATATACAACAACTAATTGCAACATCCAACCACAATTATGTTTCAAAGTAAGGCTAAATCTAATTCTTAATATTCATCTAAGCCCACATCTGCGACCACATAAACTCCTCTTATTTTCAATGTTCTTGTTTATCAACATTTCTGTACAATATGGTTTTTATTTTCCTCACAAATTTGTATGGCTATAAATAGGGTTGTTAATGAGCTGAGCCAAACCGGAGTAGGCTTGGGTTCCACTTGTTTAATAAATTCGCCTAAAAATAAAGCTTGAGTTTGACTTGTTTATAAACGAATTGAGTTTTTAACGAGCCGACTTGCGAGATTTTGTGGAAAACAAACCGAGCCCACAAGCTTTTACACTATAAATAAGGCCGAACCTAATTTTTAAACACGTTTAGCTAAACAAGCAAGCCAAGTCAAGCCTTTAACAAGCCGAGCTAAAAAAGCTCGTGAGTTGGCTTGGTTTGTTAACAACTCTAACTATAAATAGATTATCGTTGCTATGAACAAAGTATTGCTATTTCAAAAGCAATCAAGATAAAACGAGCTGATTATATATGAAAGTTATCGCTCCATGGCCCTTCATCTATTCTTTCTTAGCTAGGGATGGCAATTTTTTTCGCGGGTTTGGAGCTCTGTTGAGGATTTCTCGTTCGAGTTCGGGTTCAGGGAGAGAATTTGATGATTGAGTTCGGGATCGGAGATTTTTTCGAGGATAGGTTTGGGGTCCCCATCCTTGAACCCGCCCCAAATAATTTATATATATATATATATATAGATATAATATAATTTTTTTATAGAATATAAATTAAAAGTATAATATAAAAAAAGGCTTCAAGATCGGAGATGTGATTGGATATAAAGTCGGGTTTCGGGGATCGGGTCGAGTTTTAAAGTTGAAAAATAAATCAGGGATGGGATATAGATTGGGAATCAGGCCAGGTATGGGGAGTTGATCCCTGCGGGGATCGGGTCGGGGAATCCCTAATAAAAAACAAATTAGGAATCAGGTCAGGTTCGGAGATTAATTTTCTTATTGGGTTCAGGGATGGGGATAAGGTCCCAATCCCCAACCCGCCCCGTTGTCGTCCTTATTCTTAGCTAAATACTCTATAACATTATTGCACAACAATTTGATATAAAAGATTGCAAATATATAAATAAGTGTTTGAATAATTATTCAAAATAGTAACATGCATCGTTTTTTTAGGGTTCTGTTATTTAGAAAACAAGTTTTTACTTGACGTAAAATATTTTTCCAAAGTATCCTTGTCCTTGTTAATATTTGTCGTTCCTTCAACCTTAGCACTGACACATTATGTTGTTCCTAACTGTAATACCCCATATTTTTTAAATCCAATTTTATTAAGTTTAATGATTTTATTAGTGTAATGTGATGTAAATATTTAATTATTTTAATTTAGACTTGTTTTATGGATTTATCGACGATTTCGACTTCATATTTGAATTTATTTAATTGTTGTCATTGCGAATCATTCTAGATAAATCCGTTCACGATTATAATTTTATTCTATTCATATGATTTTAATTTTTGGTTAAAAATATGTATTTTTGTTCTTCCTTGTATTTCGATTTTTAATATTTTAGATTCGTTTTCGATTATAACTTCATCGTATGATTACAACTTTTTTTGGAGTTATATTTCGTTAAAGATATATATTATTTAAATTATAAAATTTCCGTTTAAAATAGTCAAATTTATTTTAATAATTTTATCCATAGAAAATATTTCCGACTTTAAATTTATTCATTTCCTAAGTCAATAAGATCGTCGAAAAGTTTTAAATAAAAAAGATCTTCGGAGCCTATTTATGAATTTCTTTTCGAAGTTAATTTTCTTCCGTTTTATCCTTTTTGGTTTGCAAAAAATCGATTTCAAAAATTATTTAAATTAGTCTCGGTTTGTTAGAATTTGACTTAAATATTTTCGTATGTGCTTTTAAATAATTTTTTGAGGTCTTATAATGTATTTCCATAAACAATATAAATTTTTACGTTTGTTGGTAAATTTTTCGAAAACATTTCCGAGATTCCTTATGTGGCTCTTATATCGATTTTGTATGTTCGAATCCTTATGAAATGATTTTCATTAAACAAATTTTAGATAAAATCTTCCAATAATAAATGTAGATATTTAGTATTTTATTTTATACTTGTATTTAAACAAAAAAAATTCCAGGAGTGAAATTTGGGGGTGTTACAAGTTGGTATCAGAGCTTTTGGTTGTTGAGAATTGGGTTTTGGTTAGAGATTTGATTCTCACGATTCTAAATGTCTTAATTAGAAATGTATTTACCTTCTTTCAAGTGAATTTTAAATCCGAAATTGCTTGTGAGGATAGTGTGATTGGGTAGTGTAAGTGGTCTTGTGATTTGCTCTTGTAATTATGTCTTTGTATATGGTCACTTGGATTTTTACATGCTTAACTTGTGTTAAATTTGTATTTTATGTGTTGTGATTTTTATGGTTTTGTAATTAGTTTACTCTTAAGGGGGTAGTAACCCCACTAGGTTAACTCTAGTCTTACATGTTTGGTGGATTGATAATATTAAGGTGTATCTTGCCGGATGTAATATTATATGATATAAATTGTAATATATTTTTATTTATTTTTTTTTAACTTTTTGGAGTTTTAAGAAACTTAGGTTTGTAACCCTGATGGTGATGTTTAAATAGATGTGTCCTTTTCAATTAGGAGAAACCTTAAATTGTGATAATGATAATAATAATGATAATGTTGAGGTTTAGATAGAGGTGTTCATTTTTATAAACAGTGTGTAGGATGCCTAATTTACCCTAGTGATTTTAATGATGTTGTATGACTTTCATTATATGTTTATATTTTAGTTTCCGTTGATTAACATTCAATCACAGGTTGCTTCTACTTTGTATTTTGTGTTAGTAATTTCAACATTAATGTATGAAAATCCTTCCTTTTAAAATATGCATATTTTCTTGTCTACTTACTGGTGAATGATAATGTGTTAAGTTTTTTCTTGTATGAGGAGAACTATTAGTGAGTAATCAATAATAATAATAATAATAATAATAATAATAATAATAATAATAATAATAATAATAATAAAATAAATAAATAAATAAAAATGTTGGGCTCTAAATGCTGTAGTTGCCATAGTAGTAGCAATTGTGAATTAAAATGTCTAGACTATCATGGTTGTAGTATAGATTAAGGAGCTTGTTAGTGGAATATTTCAGGTTAAGAATCTCCTTTCATCTAGATGTATGTGATAGGTGCATATGGGGATTTTTTTATGAGTCATTAATCTAAGTGCTAGCCTCTTTTTTATGTGTGATACTATAGAGATAACTTATTGTATAAAATTTTATGTGCATATTATGTATTGGTTGTATTGTCAAAGTTGTGCAATATTTAGAATTTTTGTTCCTTCCTTTTATTTGAACTTCACATTATACATTTTTGTTATTTTTTGTTAAACTTTATTTTGAGGAATAGTATTTTCGTAACTTGTTTTGACTTTAAGTGTGTATTTCTTCCTTATTCGAATCTCATTGTATTTGATCCGCTAAACATCGATTTTCCTTCTTTTATTTTACTTCCTAAGCCTTATTTTGATTCAACTTTGCTTGGTTTAATTTCATAACACATCATTCTATTTCTCTTCAGATTTACTTTAACCTACTTATTGCGGTCAATATTTTATTCAATTGTTTTTTCAAGTTTCCGCTGATTAGGTTTAGCTGAACTTCGGGGACGAAGTTCCTTTTTAAGGGCGTAGTGATGTAATACCCCGTATTTTTAAAATCTAATTTTATTAATTTTAATGATTTTATTAGCATAATTTGATGTAAATATTTAGTTATTTTAATTTTGACTCGTTTTATGGATTTATCGACGATTTCGACTTCATATTTGAATTTAATTAATTTTTTATCGTTACGGATCATTCTAGATAAATTTGTTCACAATTATGATTTTATTATATTTATATGATTTGGATTTTTAGTTAAAAATATGTAATTTTGTTCTTCCTCGTATTTTGATTTTTAATATTTTAGATTCGTTTTCAATTATAACTTCGTCGTTTGATCACGACTTTGTTTTGGAGTTACATTTCATTAAAGATATATATTATTTAAATTATAAAACTTCCGTTTAAATTAGTCAAATTTATTTTAATAATTTTATCCATAGAATATTTCTGACTTTAAATTTATTCATTTTCGAAGTCATTAATATCATCGAAAATTTTTAAATTAAAAAGATCTTTGGAGCTCATTTACGAATTTCTTTCCCAAATTAATTTTCTTCTATTTTACCCTTTGTGGTTTGTAGAAAACCAGTTTTAGAAATTATTTAAATTAGTCTCGGTTTATTAGAATTTGACTTAAATATTTTTGTATGTGCTTTTAAATAATTTTTTGAGGTCTTATAATATATTTCCGTAAACAATATAAATTTTTACGTTCGTTGGTAAATTTTCTGAAAACATTTATGAGATTCCTTATGTGGCTCTTATATCGATTTTGTATGTTCAGATCCTTATGAAATGATTTTTGTTAAACAAATTTTAGATAAAATCTTCCAATAATAAATTTAGATATTTACATTTTATTTTATACTTGTATTTTTTAAAAAAAAACTAACCGGTTTCCCCCGACCCCCCTTTTCTTTTCCTTTTCTCTCTTCTTCTCTCCTTTCTCTTCTCTTTCTCTTTCCTGGCTTCCCTGTCCCCTGCCCTCTGCATGAGCCCCAACCCCATCTCCTCCCTGCTCCTCCACTCCAGCCGCCCCGCCAGCCAACCTCAAGCCCGCTGCCATCGGTGACGCTGCAGCAAGCAGTAATCGAAGCCAGCGCAGCAGCAAAAGCAAGGAGGAGTGACGAGCCGCGCAGGTCGTGCCGCCGTCCGACCACAACAGGCCTCGTTGGCTGCCCGTGAGCTGTCCTGAACCTCCGGCGAAGCTTCTCAGGCCTCCACTTGTCCCAATTTGCTAGTTTTGTTTGGTATAAATTTTTGAAAACTCTAACCTTTGATTTGATTAATTAAGTATGAATTAGCTTATGATAAGCTAAATTGATTGTTTGATTATGTATATATGTGTTGTAAGATTGATTTGGATAGGTTAATTGTATGATTTATGCTGCAATTCTAAAAAATTGAATTTTAGGTCAGGTTGTGCATGTATTTTTTAGATTTTCCCAATTTAGCTATTTTGGGTAAATTGATTATATAATACATTTCAAAATATATCTAATTTCATGTTAGAACTGTCAATTTGATAAATTTATGCGAAATTAATCAGAATTGGATTTCTAGGTCAAAATTCATGTATAATGAAATTGGGTAGCATAATTGAGTTGTTTCACTCAATTGATTTTATAATATCCTTTAAAATGTATTTAATTTCATATCGTAAGTATTGATTTGGAAAAATTGTGTGAAATTGATCAGAATTAGATTTTTAGATCAAAACTCTTGCGGGTCTAAATTGGATTGTGTAATCAGGTTAGTTTATTCAATTGATTATGTAATTTGCATTAGAATACATTTAATTACAATTCCGAACCATCAATTTATATATTCTAGCAAGAATTGATCGGATTTATATTCTAGGCTCAAAAACCCTAATTATACTAAATTGGGTGTTTCTTTTATTGATTTTGATCAATTGATCTATGGTATGTTATAAAATATACCTAACTACATTTCTAAACATTCGATTTAATTAAATTAATAGAATTCAACGGAATTGCATTTTCGGGCCTAAAACCCTAGATTTCAAGTAAAATTATGAAATCGGTCATTTGTATACTTATTTTTCTAAAATTAAATTTACAAAAATATTTGAAATGATCCTAATTGAATTTTAATACCTTCTATTGAAATTAATTGATTTGAATCATTCAATTTTGCATATTGGGCTTTGAAACTCTAATTTCGAAAACCGATTGTCTTGAATTGAATACTCGGAAGATTATTTCATTGAAATTGATTATCTAGATTTATTTAAAATTAATTTGATCATACTATTAATCTATAAAATTGAGATAATAAAAGTTAATTAGTTGGTTCGTAATTCGGGCATTAAAAACCCTACTTTTCGTAGATGGTTTTATGAAATTGATTACGCTATGCTTCTTTTCCTAATTGATTTCCGGCTTTGAATTTAAATCATTTGAATCGCATTTTTACCTTATCGGGTTGGATTTGGTTCTATACAAATGGTTGGTTTGTCTTTTAGGTTGTAAAACTTAACTATCGAGAAAATAACTTATCTTCTATTATCAATTCCCGAGCTTCCAAATCAATTTAAAATACTTCAAGTGATATATATTTAACCCGATTTGAGTAATATTTAATCTTAAATCTTAATAGAGCTATACTCTTGAGTCCTAGGTTTTGGACATGTTTTTCAAGAAAGACCGTTTGTGTCTCCTTGTATGGATTTAATTATAATATTTGAATTATTGATTGATAAGATAGTTTCTAACCTAGTTTCCGATTTCTATCGGTGATCTAAGAATTTTTTTTTGTGGATTGTCGAGTTCTCGATAGCTCTCTATCTTCTCAATTTGCTTAGCTAGCTTCAGATTTAGGTAAGTCTCTACTTACCTCCACTTATGGGTGTTTTGTGAGGATGGACCGTTATGCATGTGTGTTAAGAGGTGAAAGTGTGTTACTCACATGGGTCGGTATGTCAAACATGTAATATGCCTTGTATGATGCTTTGTATAATCATGAGGTTTAAGTAATTCATACTTTGGCTTATTGTTGATCGTGTTAGGGTAAAAATATGCATGATAGGACTATTTGACTCTTTTAAGGAGGATGAATGTGCTTACACGTGTTGGAATGGGATTGCATTTTCTATTTTAGATTATGATTGAGTAAAAGAGCATGTTACAAGTATGATTAAGTAACAACGCATGTTAAGGTTGTTACCTTCAAGCAAGGATAAGTGAAAGATATGTTAAAGGTCGTAATATATATATCTTGATTAATTGACTGGAAAGCATATTAACGTGTGGCATGAATTGTTTGCCAAGAGATGGAGCACACTTTATGGTTTTCTAGCTACATAGTATATTATGAGATGATATGAATGAATGTTGATAATTTAATGCCTTTCTCAGCGTAATAAGGTGTTGAATATGTTTGAAACATGGCTTAGGGCTGAGCATGCCCCTGAGTAATGCTCGGGGTTGGGCATGTCCCTAAGTAATGTTCAGGGCTGGATATGTCCCTGAGTAATGCTTGAGGCTAAACATGTACCTGATTAATTTTTGGGGCTGAGCATGTCCCTAAGTACTGCTCGGGGCTGGACATGTCCCGGAGTAATGTATGGGGGGCTAATGTTCGATTGGTTTGGTTTGGCATTGCTCATAAATGCCCGCTTGGTAAAAGCTCGATTGGTTTGGTTTGGCATTGCCCATAAATGCTCGCTTGGTAAAAGCTCGATTGGTTTGGTTTGGTGTTGTCCATAAATACCCGATTGGTTGGTTTAACATTGTCCATAAATACCCGGTTAGTTTATCTGAATCTCTTATTGGTTTAAGATGTTTGCATCCAAAATTGTGTGGCCATGTAATGAGTTGTCAATAATATGGATTATTCCTACTTGAGGAGCATGAGCTACTTTACATTTCCGTCATACCACACTTACATGTTTAAATAGGATGTTACATATGTTTTGCATATTATTATATGTGTATGGTAGGATTTATGATGTGGGTATTGAGTATGCATAATATTGTATCAACGTAATGCACCATGATTCAATATGCACTTGATGTTGTAGTTTATGTCTCTCCCATAAGATAGGGTAGTGAGATTTACTCATTATTGGACCCGTATTGATACTACATTGGTTGAATGAGTCCTATGATGATTCACTGATGGTTGGGAGCAGACCTCTTGTGTAGGTTTGAGATCGGATATTATTTTTGGGTGGAAGGCTTGGCTTGAGAGAGTAGGCAATCCGGAATTTGATCCATCGGGATTTGTCTTGTTTAACCGTATTTATTTTTGGAAGTTTCAAGTGTTGTATTTAAAATTTCAAGGGCGCTATAATTGACTTTTAAATTCTCTTACTCTGCTAAGCTTTTAAAATCCAGTTTTATTTCACAAGTTTCTCTTCTTTATTCAATGATGATTTTATTTAGTGAAATTGCTCACTTGCCATCTGCCTGTGGACATCTCCTTGTGAGAGTTTATCCTCACTGCATAGATGTTGTTTGAATATTTATTTGATAGGTTTTAGCCTTGTGTCTAGCATGAGATAGATGGTGGACATTTATCTTGTGTTAGATGTGGCGGTAACATTCCCCAAATTCTATTTTAGTTTCCGCATTATTCTTTTAAACTCAAAATTTTCGAGGAGTAAAATTTGGGGGTGTTACACTAACCCTCACCCATCGACACATTATGTCGTTTCTCATCCTCCAACAGCAACACATTGTGTCGTTCCCAACCCCCATCCCAATGACACATCCTGTCGCTCCCCATCCCACTATTGACACTTTGTGACATCCCTCAACCCACACCAATTCCTTATCCAATTATATTTATCAATTTTGAGTAGGCACATAATTCCATGATAAATATTTTGTATATAACAAATATTTAAGTTACACAACAAATAAATACATAGTATGGCAATATATATTCTGTATGGGTAACAAACATAAGGTATGAGTATATATAATCGTAATTTATGGATTGTATATAAGTATGGGTAGGAGATAATATTTTATTGAAAACAAATATACCACTCTATTATTTGTGCCATCTAAAGATCTATTTAAACTTATTTCATTATTAGTCTTGGTTGTACAAACATCAACGAATATTTTTCAATTTAATTTTTTCAAAAAAAAAATCACTTCTTATTCATACAACAAAGCTTCAATTTTTTTTTTTAAAAAAATCTCACAATGAATAATGAATTCAGAAACCCTTAAAGCTACAATGAGTTTGAAATCTTGACAAGCTACGATGAGTTTGGAGCTCCAATGACCTACGATGATGGGTTTAAAACCCCGAAAAACTATGATGATGAGTTCATAATCCAGACAGGCTATAAATATACAAAAGAATTACAAATGAATTCAACAAACATTAATTACAACTTGGACAAAGAGGTAAAATAAGTTATTATTATTATTATTATTATTATTATTATTATTATTACTATTATTGTTATTATTATTATTATTATTGTAAATTGAGTTGATAGATTTGGTTAGATGAAATTGATACTTCTCCTTATTATATTATTATGTTCAACGCTTTTTGTAGGATATAGAATGTATGGTTACATATTTTAGAACCCAAAATTATTAGAAATTTTTTATGAAGAATCAAATATTCTCTAATTGTGAAGAACTTGTAGCATGGGTTAAACAAATGGGTATAATTCATAGGATGATTTTAATAATAAAATGTTCTAGAAAAGAAAATAATATAGGAAATGTAGAGTCTCTATAAGATGTAAAAAAGGTGGACTATACGTGCATACTAGACCTATGGATAGTGAAGGTGTATATAATACACGTTTTAAAAAGATTGATTATCCATTTTTTATTGTTGAAGTTGAAAATAGTAGTAGAGGATAATTAGGAATAGGGCACACAATTATGAAATGACAAATTATGAACAAATACATGTTGTTGGAGGCAAGTTGAAAGAAAATGAAATCAAATTTATCAATGAACTTACCATAGCTAACGTGAGGCAGCGACAAATCAAATTGTTTCTTTATAAATTGTGTGGAATGAATGTAAGTAAGAGAATGCACATTTATAATGCTCGACAGAAGCTTAGGTATGAAGAAATGGATGGTTAGAAAATGTTATAACATGTCATGAGTATGTTGGTTGAAAATTATTATTTTCAATAGCATCGAAGTGAGTTGAAATAAAATATAATAAGCAAGTATCTATTTTCACATCTAGTATCTATTAATATTGTATGCGCATTTCCTTTTGTTTTTACAAATGGATTGTACATATAATATAAATAAATATGAGATGCCCTTACTTGAAATTTTTATACTAACACCAATACAATTAAATTTTAACGTTACATATACAAACATGTCATCTGAAAGGGGAGAGAATTGTTTGTGCGTACTCAAGAGGTTGAAGACCTTAATGGATCTATCTATACTTTCAACTACCATTATTACCGACTGGAAACTTGTTATCATTTCAACTATGGAATGTGTTTTTCCAACTTTAAAACATTTATTATGTAGGTTTTATGTAAATAAGAATGTGCAGGAAAGGTGTAAGAAAGTCTCTAGTCATTCATCATTCGCATGTATTTTTATATCATGATAGAAAAATGTGATAGATGCCACAAATGAAGAAACATACGAGGAACTACTATTAAGGGAATATTACAGAAACATGCCTAGCCTAATTTTGTATTTAAAGATGAATTGAATACAACTATATAAACATAAAATCATTTCTACTTTCTTTGATGATGTATTTCATATACATCATATTACGATGTACATGTATGATTTATAGTTTATCTCCTAGTATAGTTTCTTTTACTTCTTTCGGCTAATAAATTAGTATACCGATTCTTGTCAATAGGGTTGAAGGTGCTCATGGATTTTTGAATGATTTTCAAGAGATATCACGAGGCAACTTCAACACAATATTAAAAAAAATGCACACATTTCTAGAATTACAACATGATGAGATCAAAGTATCGCTAGAGATGTGTTGGTTCAATATTCATTACTTTTCTACTAGTTCCCTTTAATCCAATTTTAGAGATGATGTTGCTTTATATGCAATGGAGTTAATAAAAAAATTTCAAATAAGTAATAGTGTAGGTCCCGATGATGATTTATGTGGATGTTATATGCTGCGTACACATAGGATATCATGTATACACGATATTAATACCTACATTCATAGCTACATATCAATCCCCCTATTAGTTATTCATCCATTCTAAAAAAAACTCGACATAGATAGACCCATTAATCCACCGACACCATAAGAACCAATAGAGGTTGTACTTCATTTACTTCATATTTTTATGGAAGCTATGATGAGCCAGCCACCAGCAATATATAATCAATTGGCGAAAGAGATAGTTAATATTATTTTTTACTAGAGAACACCTCTCTAAGAGCCACTAGTACGACATTATAAGGGCTGCCCGAGTAACTCCAATCTCCACTAGAAGGGACTTATCTATTTGGGAGTACATATAATAACAATCTTCAAGTCATTCGGGATCAACACAAGTTCTATATAAGGCATCTCCAAGTCAAGGTCAAGCTCAAGGATGACAATCAACGTTTATATCGTCGATCAAATTATAATTTCATATATGATTCAAATGAATCAACATATAGTTTCGTATATTAGCACTTGGTATTATATGTTAGGATATGGGAACTGTTATTTCAGAGCATTGTCATATATTATACTAGGAGATGAGGATCAGTGAGCTCAGACCTATACTAACTTATATCACAAGATACTGGCTAAACAAAAATTGTACGAGAATGTGTTTATATATGACACCGTTGATCAAGTTCTTAATACTATTACTCACTGGGAAGTGTCAGCTCTAATGGCATACTGGATGAAAATGCCAAACATTAGTCATGTTATTGTAACACGTTATTGTGTACTGTTTGTATACTACTCATTGAATGCGTGCAGTTCGTTCCTACCTTTAGTGGCACAACATGGAATTCAAGGTCCTAAAAATAAAGTGACTATGTGATTTTGGCAAGACATGAATCACTACATATCAGGATGTGGATGTTTTATATCATTTTTTTTCTATATTAATATTACATCAATGCTAGTTCTTATAATATTTTTTTATAGGTATATCTTCTGGAAATTTTTTTGCTCCCACCACTGCATACAAATTGGAGCAGATACTGTAATAGTAGCATTTCATTATGGAATACACTATATACTCCAAGATTCTAATAATTACGCTCTTTGGTACATGATGGCATGCAATAATCATATCCTCTATCTTGGGACTCAACTTTTATCTTGAATTGTTGTAATTTTTTCTTAGTTTAATTGTATCTAACCTTTGAAATGTATACATAAACTTTTATTGATTATATAGTTTTTGTAAGACATAAGTCATTATATATCGGTATGTGGATGTTTTATGTCTTTTTTTCCATATCAATTTTATATCAATGCCAGTTCTTATAACAATTTTTTTAATAGGTATATCTCTTGGACAATTTTTCATTCCCGAAATTGGAACAGATACCATGATAGAAAAGTTTTAACATGGAATTCACTATAATCTTCAAGATTTCAACAATGGCACTCAGCATATGATGGCATGCAAGAACCACATCCATTATCTTTGGAATCAACTTTTATTTAGAATTATTGTACTTTTTTCTTAGTTTTTTTGTATCTGACCTTTGAAACATGTACAAGATGAAATTTTGTTGATTATATAGTTATTTCCTTGTTATCCTACCATGATAACTTAAGTATATGACCTATGGCGGTTTGATTTGTTTGTATGTTGTTGAGCTTAAGTATCTTGGTGTTTGATATGGGTTGGATAATATATTTTTAATGATAAAATAAAACAAATGTACATTATATAATTGTAACATACATATTATAATCAAAGTAAACAACCACACACTAATAAATCAAACTCTATGCAAACACCCACACCTACGCCCATGCCTATGCTCAGTTACAATAACTCCTAAATCATTCATAATATTTTTAATGCATGTAACTAGTTATTGGTAATTTAACGTTGGATCACCCCTCCAATAGAAATGACAAAGAGTTTTATGTGTTTCATTAAGGCATCTTTTGGCTAGAATTTTATGCTCATCATTTGGATGTTCAACCAAATATTCCTCCATCATTACCAACATATACTGATGAGTTCTAGCAACATATCAATCTATATAGTCGCAAGCCACATCCCATAGGTTTTAAGCTGATGGTCCAAAAACATCTGGTCCAAGTATGTGTTTATACCTCAAGAACCAGTGGATAAGCATGTATGCGTAATAAACTCTGTATTTATTGATAAAAGAACCTTTTGTACATATTACTATCTAGCTTAATAGGCTCATTAGGGATCACTTACACATATCCGAATTGGTGTGTCACTTGATTTGGCATATACAATTCCAATTTTTTTTCAAATAGCGTAAACAAATGTGAAATAATGCTATAGAATAATGCCTATACAAATCAGCTACTCCGTATGAATCTCAAATGACCCATCACAATAGAATTGAGCTAAATATGGATGTCACTATAATAAATATAGTAAGAATATGATAATTTGAGCATACCTTTGACGCACACATACAATCAATTTTAGCTTGAAAGTACTCAAGTGTCTCCACTTTATTTTTGAATTTATGTTCGCAAAACCACCTTATACAATGGGGTTGGTTAGGATCATAATCGGATCATTCCACTCCAAACCCCCAAAAATATTTGTATATCCATGTCTATTATAATATTCATGTATTATAATTAAAACTAATGAATTCAAATATGTACTATATATATGGTAATCATAAAATTATTTATAATAGAGTGACACATGTTGACATCTGAGTAGCGTCAGCTCTAGATGTCATACAAAGCCTATATATAAAAATAAGTTTGGTTGCACCCCATATATAGCCTTCAACATAGATAAGATCTTGGAGAAATAGGATATAGTACAGATTGCCATTATCGACCAACTTATTGATAAATAATGATAGGTCGATCAACCATAATAGGTACCATATCGCTTTTGTCTCATCATCTGACTAGTATGATTGATATATTTCTTGAAGCCATTTTTATGGAAGTCCTCCCTTTCGAGTCACTTCATTCCCTTGATCCTCTTTCATACCATATAAAGCAACCAATTCACCAATCAGATGACAATGTGTGTTGGCTATCACCTCTAAGTGATTTTCATCTCACCCATGGCATATGAAAGTTGTTGGTGTTTGGATGCCATATCTCTATAAGGTTTGATATAAGTAACACGTTGGCGTACTCAAATGTGCAGACTAGAAGGTGTGATGATCTAATTTCACATATGAGAGCAACCATACATTGATTAATGATTTAAATAAAAGTTTTCAACACCTTTTGTTTAGTGTGGGTCTTCGAATAAATACGATCCCAAAGAACAAAAGAAACAAACATAATAAATACATGATATTTTACATAAGAAATAAGAAAGAGAGTTATAAATGTGTTAAAATTACCTTCCTAAATCATAAAACTAAAGTTGTTTGACCATCAAAGTTTAGGATCAAATCAGAGATCATTGGACCTTTGGGACATGATCCAAACAAATACCATTCATCCTTTAGTTATATACCCCATTAATCTTTATTAGCATTACCATCATCTCTATCATCATCATCATCATGTACATATATCGAGGAGGATGGCTAATTAGTCATGTAGGTTAAGGATATTGGCAAATTCAATAATGATCAAGAACCACCCACAATATATGTGTGGGCTGAGGATGATGATAGTCCTATATAAGTTAGTGTCGGTGAAGTAAGATAATCTACATATTCTATAGATAATGGAAAACCTCTATACCCTAAAATGCCTACATCGGGAATAAATGATGGACGACCTACAGAGTCCACGAATGTTGGAATAATAGGAGCCTAATGACTAGATCTTAGTTGTACGGGAGCTTCTTCATAGTCTTCTTGTTCTACTGTTTCTTCCAATTCTTGTTGGCTGACTTTTTTACCTCATCATAGTCCTTTGGCAAGCATTTTTTCAAGATTTTTCAGATGAGACATCGAAGTAGGTTGTTCTGCAACATTTCTGCTATCTTAAAAAGGTAGTAACATGACGACCTTATGTCCTATCTAGTACTTCGTCTCGTCTGTGACTCAACTGAATTTTAATAGCAAAACTATGTCAATTAAAATTAAGTACATGAATGACAGATAAATAGTCATGATAGATACAAAATGTAAACATAATGTAATCCTTAGATATTATGGTATCAACTCATATTATGATAGCCAAAGATATGTATATACCCAACTTTTTAACTAAAAAAATTATTGATCTATTGCATTTTACACAAATTTATACAATAATGTTCAATTTATTTTATAAGCATATTAAAAAATGTTCCAAAATTTAAGAAAAGTTATATAATCTTACAAACAAGTCTTCTATTTATAGTAATTAAAATAAAAAACTAAGCATTCGTATAGTCAAGATACATTAAAGCTAATTGCTACTCAAAGTTATACACAATAAGCTATCAAAAATAGTATAATATAACTAAACAAAAATTGTTAATACGCACCATCACAAAATAATCCTACACAAATCTTAATAAAACTAATAAACTACAAAAAGGTCTATTAATTAACCACTTATCTCTACTAACACTTTTAAAGTTATATAATCTCATAAACTAATTCTCTATTTTTATTAATTAAAATAACAACTAAGCATTTATAGACTCAAATTACATTAATATTAATTGCTAGTTGTAGTTATACACAATACACTATAAAAAATAGTATAACATAAACAAATAAAAATAGTAAATAACTCTGCACAAATATTCATAAATACACTTAATTAACCACCTACCGACAGTTTTTGTCGAATCTCTCACCCTCCTATCGATCATTTATGTCAAAACATAGTTTTGAAAACCAGACCGACCGGTCTGACTAGTAAATTGGCAAATCAGTTAGGTCACCAATCAAATTTCATGTACCAATTTTTAGGATTTTAGAACCAGTGAAAAAGGTGAATAGGCTAAAAAACTTACTGAGAACTGGTCAAATTCATGTATTATTTGACTCTTTTTTTTATATTTTTTATATGATTTGATTTAATATGTACCATTGGTCTGATCATTCCAAACCACTGATCCGACTACTAAACTATTAAACTAATTCCGATACAAGTTCGATTACCAATCTGATTTTTAAAACTATGGTCAACACCCTTATAACCCATCGATCGATTCTGTCGAAACACTTACCTCCTCACCGGTCATTCATGTCGAAACTCTTACCCTCCACTAATGATATTTTGATGAAGTCCTCACCCCACCACCGTTGGTTTTTGCCAAAGCCCTTACCCTTCCTCCTCCGACAGTTTTTGCTTAAGCTTTTACCCCCTCCCTCCCCGAATTGATAAAAATTACCAAAACTTCGGGTAAATATGAGAAAATAACTATAGATTTGCGCAGCTTCATGCACGATCTCATAAATTGCTGAATTTCTACACTTCCACCGATAGAAATTGTCAAATATTTGCCCTCCACCCGAAGAAATTGACGACCTTAGCAAAGAATAAAATTTTAGAATTCAAGCCATCGGAAGCGGAGTGAGAATAAGAAATTTAAAGTAAGAGAGAGTATAAAAGATGAGCATAGAGAAAAAAACTCGATTAAATAATAGCTGAGAGATAGTTTTAATATTTTATTACCAAATATTTTTTATGGTGTAAATGCATGTTTTTCGAATAACAAGCTATATTTTTTCATCTGAATGAGTAATGACTGACAAACCAAACCATACCCTCCAGCCTTCATCATTTTTTTATCCCATTTTTACCCTTTACTTTTTGCAAAATTCAAAGGTTCCTCCAACGCTTCTCTTGCCTTTTGTTGTAACCTCCGTTTCCAGGCACAAAATCAAGGCAAAGAAGTAACTAAAATTCCTTCGAGTCTTTGACTAACCAACCTGTTTCTATCCTTCCGAGGGGGGATCAAATTTCTTCCTTGTTTGGGTGGAGGTCTTGATTCTTCTGAGAGGGATATATTCAGTTCTAAGGTCAAAAGCGGATATGGGCAGTGAAGGGAAGAACATGGTATTGTCTCCGGTATCGGCGGACGCGGAGGCTGGTGGTGGAGGCGGTGATGGAAGCGGAAGAGAGACGCAATTGGTGTTGAATGTGTATGATCTCACCCCCCTTAATCAATACACCTATTGGTTCGGTTTTGGAATATTTCATTCCGGCATTGAAGGTTTTTTTTTTCCTGACCTTTTCCCCCTCCCTCAACTTATTAATCATTGCGTTCATGTTCTTTTGATCTGCTATTCTGATTCTCGTTGGTTTTGGACATATGATTGTTAGTGGGTTTTGATCGGCCTATGCTTATTATTTACCTTCGACTTAATCACTACTCCCATTGATTTCCCTTCTTGTAAGCAATTTGGCTGCGTGAGATCGTAAGCCCTTTTTGGAGATGATCAACGATTTTACGAATTTGATAGGTTAGTGAGGCAGATCTTATCATAAAATGTGAGAGAGTACCATTTGAGGATGCTTTGTGGTAGCAGTTTATTGATGGTGAACCTCTGTGGTTTTCGAAAAGTGCATGTGTGAGGCGGTGAATAGGGAAGCCTGACGGATAGAAATTCTGACAAGCATGAGAGTTTACCTATTTGGATAACAAGTATAAGAATTTTAGCTTTGAGCCTCCGGGCATGTCCAATATGGCATGCTACCAATCCATATTCGCCCAGTTACTTCCTTACATTGCGGGAACGAAATTTTTTTTTTTTTCCTTTTGTTTCCTGATCAAGTTGCAAGGATGAACAGACTTGTCCTTTATTTGACTTCTCCTATGCTTTGTTCTTTTCTTTCGTTATCGTTTCATGTTATGAATGAATCAGGAATAATGGCTGCACCCTGTTTGAACAGTCAATGGCATGGAGTATGCATTTGGGGCCCATGACTTCCCAGTTAGTGGAGTATTTGAAGTGGAACCAAGGAGCTGTCCTGGCTTTATTTATAGAACTTCTATCCAGTTGGGTCGCCTAAATATGCCTCCATCTGAATCTCGAAAGTTTATTGAGACTGTTGCCGCCGAGTATCATGGTGATACTTACCATCTCATCACAAAGAACTGCAACCATTTTACGGATGACATGGCCTTTAGATTGACAGGAAAACATATACCTAAATGGGTTAATCGTTTGGCAAGAGTTGGTAAGTTTCATCTCTTATTTTGCACTCTTACTTTTAACATGATGAAGGGATGTTGTTTAGGGAGTTATTACAGGATTATATGTTGCTTGATTTGTTTTACATCTTTTTATCAGTATGTCAGTGCACCCTTTTCTTTGTGAGATATTTTCGTGATAGTTATGAAAAGAGTTGATGGCATGAAAGAAGAGTGCATTACACCTCAACTTGCTGGCATTGCTATGTATACTGCTGCTATGTTTATATGGAAAGAAAATGTGATCCATAGTTAACCAAATATGCATACTTTTTCCTGATAGAATTGGAGTCTTGTGGAGATGCACAATTCCTCAAACATGGAATGGATTGCTATAGTTGTCATATAATGAGTGATGACTTACTTACTCCTAGGGGTGAATGCAGGTTATAAAGGACCCTAAGAGATATAGGATTCATGAAATGCGGTAAACCTCCTGTTTTTTTCTAAGATGAGTGATTCTAAAATTCACTGTGCAGTATTCATCAAGCTAGCAATGAGCATCCTATGTACCACATCGAATGAAGAAATCAACTTCTTCCCTCACTATATTCTAGTTCTTTTTCTCTGGAGTTACGTACTTACGATATTTCTTTCTTACAAGGAAATCTAGAACTAAGCTTCTGTTCTATGGCCCTCATTGGCTCTTTATATTTTCTGCTATAGACTAGCAAATTGAATGCCTTTTAGAAAGTAGCTGAAAGACCATGGTAAATGATTAACACCCCCCCCCAAATAAAAGAAGAAGAAGAAGAAAGGAAGAATGCACTGTGATTCAAGTCAGGATCATTCCTTGTGTCCTTGAGAATTTGAGTTATTACCATGTCATCCACTCCTTAAGAATGGGTGGATTAAGAGAAGTGCTGTGATGATGAATGTTGACTATCTAGATAGGGAATTATATCCTCCCAATGTACCGTATTGGTTTTGTACTTAATGCTTATGAAGGAGGGCGTTGGAACCTTTGGTCTAATTAATACTAGAGGGATCATTCCTTGTGTCCCTGACCCTGAGAATTTGAGTTATTACCATATCATCCACTACTTAAGAATTGAGGGATTAAGAGAAGTGCTATGATGATTGATGTTGACTACCTAGACAGGGAATTATACCCTCACAATGTACCATATTGGTTTTCTGCATAATACTTATGAAGGAGGGCCTTGGAACCTTCGGTGTAATTAATACCGGAGGAAATGTTGTCCCTTGTGGAGGGAAGGGCTATTTTTTCTGATAAATGAAACAGTTTAAGTTCAGGGTAAACATTTCCATCCTCGGTGGACCAGTACCAGTTGATTAAGATGCACTGTATTCGTTATCAATTGTTTATATATTAATTGAACCCTAAGTGTGTGTTTGGTAAGGCATAAACTAGTTTCTAAGTTTAGTTTCTGAAAAGCTCTGGTTGGTAACTTTTCACTAGCTTATTATCAACTTAAGAGAAGCTAAAAAAGGTAGCTTCTAGCTTCTTATAAGCTAGTTTTTCATAATTATTTTCGTTTTTTGCCTTGTAACTTTTAATGATCTTTTCTTAATGTTATTTAATACTTTTCAGCTAGTGCAACAGGTAATTTTTCCAAGCACTTCTGTGAAAAACAGTTGGCTAACGGCTAGCTCTGCAAGCTATCAGCTATGCCGGACATAACCTTAATATTGGCAGTAGTTAAGTAGTCAGAGACTGAATTCTGTTGAGTGCATTAGTTCCAATAATTACTATTTTGTGTGAAATAATTATCCAGTCAGATTATGTGGGCTTGCTTCTGTCAATTTATTATTATGGCTAATTTTGTCAGTTAAACACCCCCCCCCCCCCGGGGGTTGGTAATCTAGTTTTTGATTTTAACTGCATTGATTAAATTCCCTTTTCTATCTAGAAATTAAGCAAACATTTACCAACTGCTGTTTGTGGCCAATACTTCAGGTGCAGTCTGTAGCTGCCTGCTCCCAGAGAGCCTTCAAGTAACAACAGTCAAACAGGTGGCTGAGTACGGTGAATGTATGGGTAAGTACTGAGATCTACGCTTCACTGAACTTGGTTATTAAGAATATACCCTTATAAGAATGGTGCTTAATAACCTCAACAATCTCCCTTGATCTATTTTATTGACTGTTGTGTAGAGGATGGCTCTGAATCTTCATCAGCAGACAGTCAGCATGATCACATTGACAGGGACCAGCTAATTGAAAGTGATGATACCGAACAAGAAAAGCTTCTCTTTCGATCAGCCACTGTAGAAAGCACTAACGTGTCTTTTGTGAGAGAAAGGTGACATTTAGGGTTGTTCCTGTTATGAAGAACAAAAGCGCCTGTAGGTGCTCTTGCCATTGGCCTTGATCTTTGCTGATGGAAGATTCTTGCGAGGATTCCACGGAGTTGCAAATTGCAATGTACCCATGTCCCTGCCATTTGCAGAGTATTCCTTTATAATTTAGTTGTGATTTCTAAATTATAGTTTCTCTCGCCATCCCATTTGACCTGTGTTATATTTGGTTGGAGACAAAGTAATTTGAGCGAGTATGCTGTGAAATTGCCATTTGCCATTTGTATTAGCGCCTATGCAAGGAAATAGGTGGCAGTGTGGCACACCACTTAAAAGAGTTGAGACAAATTCTGTACCTCAACTTATCCTGAGTGAAGACCTTCTGCACCTTCCGGCAGAGCTTTGCAAACAAGTCTCGTGTTTGCATTTTTAAGTATTAGTAGGTTTCCACCCGTTGTTACTTATAATTTATGTTTCTGTAATGTGATTCTTTTTTTTATAAATATATTTATATGCACACATCTCAATATACAATAAAAAGTTATTGGCTATACATTGGTTAGTGAAAATGACAAATAAACACTTGTAAATTCTGTGAAGGTTTATTGAATACAAAGATGATTTGGTTGTTCATGCTACATATTAAATTTTTTGAACCCTATAATCTTTAACTACTGAAATTTTTCCATCTTATAATGTATAACTTTAAAGATATCAAATTCTTAGTTTCATTTATAACAAAAATGCTCATTGGCTTCCATTCAACAATGATGTAAATTTTCTTTGCACCCAAGTTATTGCATAATACATTTCATTTTACCATCTTTCTACTAGATACATCCTAACAAATTTTCGTGGAGCAATTCATGACTTCGATAATTAGTTGATATGTCACAACATGCTCATTTATTTTATCATTACCAAGTGATGACTAATTGCCTATAGTTATTTTGGTTTAATGTCCAAATGTCATGCTTGGCTTCAATATTCGGTATCAACCCAAATGTTTATAACCTTAATCTACCTGTGAGTATATTCCTAATCCATTCTTAACCTTCTTTCATAGTTTAATCATCTCACGCTTACCCAAAATCTACCTATGTAACCCTTAAATCCTTCTAAACACTAATTTTTTCTCTCTCGACTGATGATCGATTGGCTTGTAAGCAAAGTGCCCACTTCTTTTAGGGCATCCATAGCCGACCAACAAGCTTTTTTGGTGGTCAATTTGTTCAATTTTTATTATTTTAATTTCTTTTTACCCAAAGTCAATTCTTATGCCCAAAATTTTTATATATTCAAGCTTCTAAATTCCTTCCACATCTTTCCCTAATTTTTCAATTAATTTCCTAATTTTTAACTATTTATTAGAATTTCTATGGTACCCAAATTATTTTATTTTTTGTTGACCCTTTTATGGTTAAGGTTGACAATAAAATTACCTTCCTATACCTCCCCAATTAGACTTAGACCTTGTACTTCTTCATTCAACCCTATTTTCCTTCATAATTCAATCACCTTACACATCTCAACCACTCTCTTACATCCTTACAACATCATACCCTTTCTCCCCCACTCCACTTTGGCTCCTACCAATCACCAAGTCAAAATTTGTAATCCCCCAAATTTTTAAAAACTTATATTTTAATAAATAAATTTTATTTTGGATAAATTAGCCTTTAAATCCTTTAATTTAATTATGTTATGGATTTTTGCGCTTATAAAAGTTATTATAAATACTTAATAAATTAAAATACATATTTTGTTATTTTATTATACTCTTATTATTTAAATAAAATTTCAAACCCTTATTTTACAAAAATTATCCTTTTTAACCCTTATATTTTAATTATCTTAAATTAAAATATTAAATCAATTTTATTCTATTTTATTATTTTATCAATTAAATTATTTATTCCATCTTCCTTTTTCTTTTTCCTTTTTCCCTTTTTTTCCCTTCCCCCTTTTCCTCTTTTCCTTCTTTTTCTTTTCTTTGGGCTGCCGGCTGGCTCGACATGCCGTGCCCTCCCCTCCTGCGCTGGGCCGCTAGCCCATTCTTCCTCCTCCTATGCCTTTCTCGTGTCACTTGGCCGCCCTTCTTTCTTTCCTTTCTTCCTCGACCGGGCCAACCCGCCCCTTCTTTTCTTTGGCCGGTCTGCTCGCGCCCAATACCCTAGCCCCTAACTCTTCTTTCTTCTTCTTCTTCTTCTTCTTCTTTCTTTCTTCTGTCTTCTTCCACCATCACTGGCGAGAATCCCGACCATGCCATCTCGCCTGCAATTCCCTCACCCCCGTTGACCTTCCCTATCTCCCTCCCTCTCCTTCTTGTCATTTTTCTGCCCCATACCGGCCCCAACATTCTCCTTCCCCACTCACTGCCATTGCCATTCCCTTCTCCCTCTCCCTACCATGGCCATTCCTCTGCCACCCTAACGCCATCCCTGAGCTCCCTATCCCATCCTCTCTCTCCTTATTCTTTTTCTTCTTCCCTTATCGTTCCATTTGGGCATTTTTTTAGCCTTATACCTTGCCCGAGCCCCTTCTTTTCTCCCTTTCTTCTCCTCCCCCCTCTCTCTCTCTCTCTCTCTCTCCATTTTTGTTTCGCCGCCGCCGCTCCACCACCTGCACCACCTCCTGCCACCCTCTACCTCACCCCCGACCGATCACAGCCCCCATCAAGCCACCCCGCAACCCCCATTCTTCCTCCTCTCCTCTTTTTCTCTTCTCTCCCTCCCTTCTCGGCAGCCACCCTGCACCGCCGTATTCCGCTACTGTCCCGTCGTTTCTACCGCCAACTCAGCCACCACATTACTCCCTACAACCCCCTCTACCACCCCCATCCTCCTTTGGTCGAAACCGTCACCCAAAACCCTTCATTTTCCCTCCCCATTTTCCTTCCTCACCAGCCTTCCATTTCGACCCCTCCTCGGCCGCCACCTTCGCAGCCTCGCTACTGCCGTCTCCGCCACCTTTAGTCGCCTTAAACCCACCCCTGACCACCACCCACAACCCCTCTACACTTATGCACCATTCCTTTGCCCCAAATCCTTCCCCACCATGCCCTTTTCTTATCCCCAAACCACCAACCTGAAAATACCTATCCTTCCCTATTTCCACCACCTTCGAGCCCCTCCTTTTTCTTTCTTTGCATGCAGCTCATGATGCATGAGCAGCATGAGTTGTTGCCTTATTTGATTCATTGAATATTAATTTTTAAGGTATAATAATATTTTAGTTTAATTATTTGATTAATTAAGTGTTATAAAGCCTTATAATTTGGTTTTTATCTTTTCTAATGTAATAAGCCTTGATATTATTTTTAGGTATTGGTTTTGATAATCAAAGTTTGGACCTTTAACAGAGATACCGGTAAGGTTTGTTTTTGCGGGAATCGAGGTAATCGTTAAATCTCACTTAAATGCATGGATTAACGTATGTTAGCACATTAGGATTTTTAATATATTATTATGCTTGATTTATGTTGTTTAATAGGATATATGTGGTTCTTGTATTGATTGACGAAAAGGAAGCATGATAGATTATTGCTATGTATAGAAATAATATGTAGGATAAGAGTTTGGTTGTTAATGAAAATGTTAAGTATTAACCATGTTATATCATGCTATTGTGATTCTTAATGCATGATTAATAATTTAGAAGCCTTAGGGGATTTTATTAAGGTATCTTGTACAAGCATATGGCCTAATATATATATAGGTGCTAATAATGTTATATTAATTATAAGAGTGGTGGATGAGGAGTTAATATTAATATTTTATGTAGTAATAATAATAATTTAATATAAGTGGTGTACTAAGGGAAAAAAGGTAATTCTTAATTAAGAAGGGTATTATGGTAATTTTGGAGGCAAAGGTAAAATAGTAAATTTGTTAATAAAATGATAAAATGGTAATTTTGGAAGTGAGGGATAAATTGGTCATTTTGGAAGTAAGGGGGTAAAATGTAATTTTGTAATTAAAGGGGCAAAATGGTAATTTCATGAATAAAGGGTAAAATAGTAATTTTGTGATTAAATAGTAAATTGGTAATTTTGTAAGAAGAGGGCAAAATGGTAATTTTATAATAAAAGGGTAAAATTGTAATTTTATAATTAAAGGGAAAAATAGTAATTTTGTGATTAAAGGGCAAAATGGGTATTTGGAAAGTAAAAGAGGTAAAATAGTAATTTCATAATTAAGGATAAAATGGTAACCTTTATAAGTGAAAGGGTGTTATGGTAGTTTTTGGAAGTTAAGGGGTAAAATGGTAAATTTGAAAGTAAATGGGTAAGATGGTAATTTTGTAAAAAAAGGGGTAAAAGTAAAAATTGGAAAGGAGTAACTTGGTAATTATAATAATATTTGAGAAGGGTAAAATAATGATTTAAATAACTAAAGGGTAATTTGATAATGTAATAATGGAGAAGGGTAAAATGGTAAATATGATAAATGTGATGGGTAATTTGATAATTTAACAGACTAGAGGGTATTTTTGTAATTTTGATAATGGAGTAGGGTAGTTTGGTAATTATGACAATTAAGAAGGGTAATTTGGTAATTTAAATAACCAAAGGGTAATTTGGTAAATTTAATAATGGAGAAGGGTGAAATGGTAATTATGATCATATAAAAGGGTAATTTGGTAATTTAACCAACCAAAGGGTAATTCGGTAATTTTGACAATGAAGAAGGGTAGCTTGGTAATTGATAATAGAGGACGGTAATTTGGTAGTTAACTAAATAAATGGTTAATTTGGTAATTAGGATAATGAGGAAGGGTAATTTGGTAACTTGACTAACTCAAGGATAATTATAATAAAGGAGAAAGGGCAAAGTGGTAATCTAACCAACTAAATGGAAAGTATATTAAGGGTAATAATTATGAAGGGGGATTAGTGACCTAATAAGTATGAGCGACAACTTGGTAACCTAAATCGAGTAAGGGGTAACTTAGTAATTTTGTAACAAGGAGGGTAATATGGTAATTTTTCAAGTAAGGAAGGGATGACTTAGTAATTTTATAAGTAAGGGGTAAATGAGTAGTTTGTATCTAACATGTCGTTATGATTGTGGAAATTCGTAATATGACTCAAATAACGCTGATTAGCGAGATAGGAGTATTTGATGATTAGTAAGTATCACGAGAACGAATTCTAATTCAAAATTAGATGAGATTAGGACGGCCTTAATAAGTCTTCTGTGTTACCTTGGACAACCATTTGAATAAGAAATTTCTGATGATATCTGAACGATTAAAAGTGGATAATTATATGATTGTTGTGCTTTTGTGATCACTATTAATTAAGACACTAATACTTAAAGTGAAAGACCTCGAGATCGGGAATGGTGGCTCTTTAGGGGTTGCTACCCTAAAGATGTGCTTTATCCCATGATTATTTGGTATTTGCCGGTGTGCCTTTGTGCCCCAGTCAGGCCCTATATCTACTCTATCTAGCTCTACGGACCTAGTTAGGGGGTATGCATACTTAAGGATTAGGTGTCCTTGTCGGTAGGGTATTGAGTTAGCTTTATGCACCAGTATGACCAGGGTACCTTTGCGTCCCTGGGTTGATAGTTGAAGGGTACTGAGTAGCTTTTATACACCAGTGCGACCGGTGTACCTTTGTGTCTCGGGATCTTGATCTCCCTATCGAGGCAAATAAATAGAATTGTTGTGCTGATTAAAAAGAAAAAATACTAATCGTTAAAGTGAAAGATTAATGAGCCGTGCCCAGTTGAATTATATATTATGAGTACCGATCTACCAGATATAATAGTGGCCTAGGAGGTTTTTCCCTGGATGATATTTATGAGTACCGATCCACTTGACATAATAGTGGCCCAGGATGTTTTTACCCTAGATGATGTATATTTGTATTCTGATCCACTGACCAGAATAGTGGGGGTCCCGAGCTCAATAAATTTGATTTGGTTGTTAATAAATTATGGAAAATACTAATCACTTATAGTGGAATATGATGTGAGTCGGGGCCAGACCTGAAATACCCCAAAACCCTAATTTAGGAAATCATGGCCGAATAGGGAATTATTAGGAAAATTAATTAAATAAACTACTTTTACTAAAACAAAAGGGGATTAATTAGGGTAAATTAAGAAGGAATTTATAAGTGTTTTAGATAGGAGGACTTTTGGTATTTTAAGATAATTAAGGATTTTATTTTAGAAATTTATTAAATAAATTAATTTATTTAAAATAAGAAGGATAAAATAGTTTCAAATTAATATAAAATTTATAAATAATCTAATTGGAGAAAATTAAAGTGTTTTATTAATTAAAATGGAATTTAAGAAAATTCTTTCAAAAATCCCTAAATTAACCTAAAAAGACAATTTAATTATTATTTTAATATTTATATTTTATTAAACATCCCAATTAACCAAATCATGCTCATTAATCCAACCACTAATTTCCCTTCTTTTTCCTTTTTCCCTATTTCCTTTTCTCCCTCCTTTTTCCTTTTTCTTTCTCTCCTACCCCTCGCAGCCTAGCCCCCTCTCCTGCGTGCCCTCCTTCCTCTTTCTCCTGGCCGGTTCGGCCTCTTTCTTTCCTTTCTTTTCTTTTCCACTGGACCGCCGGTCCAGCCGTCTTCTCCTTCCCCGCGTCGTCTTCTTCCCTTCACCGCCTGCAACACGAAAACCATGGATGGGAAGGAAAGCCTGCAATAGCAGTCATTGCTCCCGTCTTTTCACCCCTCTCCTCCTCGTTGTCTCCCCTGTGGATTTGACCAATCGGCTCAGTGTTTCTCCCACAAGAAATCTCTCTCTCTCTCTCCCCGACGAATTTCGGTCTGCAACAGCAGACCTGCGCTGGCCAGCCTCGCCGGACACGCAAGAACCTAACCCCTCTAACCTCCCTTGCACCCTTGTCGTTTTCCCGTCCCAATTTCCCTATAAATACCCCTAACCATTGCCTTATTCGGGTTCGAAATTTGGAACCCAGAAAACCAGAGCCGCACACCGCCCCACCTTTAGCCGCCCTTTCCTCCGCCTTCGGCCACCGTTGCCGCCTGCCCGTGCCACCAACATCTTCCCCGCACCCCCCTCTACACAACCAACCCCCTTAGCTTCCCTGCCTCGCGCCGCACGTGCCGCCCTGGCCGTGCGAAAACCCCTCCCCAAATCAACCCCTTCCAACCCTGCGCCGCCTTCGCGCCGCCACTTGCAGCACCTTCACCACCCCCCAAAACCACCAGGACTTCCTACTCTACCACCCTACACTTCCACTTTCCCCTAGTTTCTCCTCCTTTAGCCTCCATAGCCACCTTTCCCAAAATTCTTCTTCCTCCTCCGCTGCCGCCGCTGCCGGTGCCACTCCCCCCAGCCAGGTGGTCCAACTCCCTAAAACCCTAGATCTGGAATAATAGAAGTGGTTAATAAATTTTAATATTATTATTAACTATTATTGTTAATGTTATTATATTTATCATTAACCTAATTATTATTAATACTATCACTATAATTACTATTAATACTAACATTATTATTATTGTTGTTATTATTAACAGGCCCTAACTTTCCCCTAAGAACTTCTAATTAATGGTATTAAGCAATACAAGACCCTATTAAGTTATTATTATTGTTAATATTGCTAGTATTACTATTATTATCCTTATTATTATTAGCACTACTATTATCGTTACTATTATGTTTACTATTATTATTATTATTATCGTTATTATTATTACTCTTATTATTCTTATTGTTATTATAATTATTATTGTCATTTATTGCTATTATTATTGTTATTATTATTATCATTATTATTATTATTATTATTATTATTATTATTATTATTATTATTATTATTATTATTATTATTACTACTATTACTATTCTTATCATTATTCTTATTATTATTATTATTACTACTATTAGTGTTATTATTATAAATATTATTTTTATTAGTATTACTATTATTGTTATTATTATTATTACTATTATTCCCATGTTTATTACTCTAACTATGACTGATGTTGTTATTATCTTTGTTATTATTATTATTGTTATTGTTATTATTATTATTATTATTATTATTATTATTATTATTATTATTATTATTATTATTACCTTGTTATTATTTTGTTGTTGTTGTTGTTGTTGTATTTAATGCAGTTATTATTTTATCGATCATTACCATCGTTATTATCCTTAACATTATAATTTAATACTACTACCTTAGTATTTTTGTTATGCTTAGTATTGCCACAACTATTATATTATTATTATTGTTATTGTTATTATCGTTATTACTGTTACTATCATTATCGCTATCATTACTATTATTATTACTATGGTTAATACTAGTGTCATTATGTTTATCTTTCTAACTATTGTTATCATTTCTATTATTTCTATTATTATTATTTTTAGTATTCTTACTATTAATTGTATTGTCATTATTATTATTATTATTATTATTTTCATTGCTATTACTACTTCTACTACTATTATTATTACTATCGTTATTATTGATATTATCATCAGAATGATTATGGTTGTGTTAGTATTTTATTATTATCGGTAATATTACTATCACTAATGCTACTACGATTTCAATTATTATTATCATTATAGCCATTATTATTCTTATTATTATTAGTAATTATTATTAATAATATTGAAACCCTCACCTTAATACTCTGGATTTGCTAAAACCTACTTTAATTAGTGATAATCCGTTTAAACTATCGTAAGAATAGTAATAACCCTACCCTTTATTTATAAACCCCTACTATTAATATTAGCCTTAGTATTAGGCCATGATAGGGGTAAGATAGGAATTTTGATAGAGGGAGATTAACCCTAAGTATTTCCCTCTTATAGGTGAACCGGGTCAAACCCCAGGAGGTGTAGGAGCGTGCTCCAAGCCCGGCGCCGATTTAGGTAAGGACGTAACTAAGGCCACCTGTGTGTATTGCACATTTTACCTGTCCTGTATGCTTTGTGGGGTTGTATGCTATAACCTGAATGTTATCTGTGTATTTATGTAGCGCAGCATGGAACCGAGGTACGTTCTCGTTCTCTCGTCTGTGTGTACTAATATGGTATGGTACAAATATGATGTGATGTGATGTGATGTGACCCCTACGACATGCATGCTAGGTTATGTGAGGAAGTGTTGTGAAGTGGGGACTTGAAAAAGAAAAATAACCAATTAAGATAACCAAAGGGAAGTACGTCGGTTAACATAGGTATGGACGACCTAAGGAATTCATAATTTTTGAGATGATGAGGAAAAGGGGGAATCAAATAAATAGAAGAGTGGGAATAAAAATAAGGTTGCATGGGGGAAACTAGGGTTTGTATGGAAATGATAGAGTTGGCATGGGGGAAATGATAGGGTTTGCATGGGAAGGTTAAGGTCCGCATGGGGGCGAACCTTACGTATGAAAAGTTACCGTGGGACGTGAGGAAGATAGTGGGAGGTCTGTTTGGGAGTCTGGAGACTCGAGGTGAAATATAGTACATAGGGTCATATAAGGGACCCGATTAGGGTTTTGGGAAGAATTAGTAATCTGAAGGAAAAAAAGTGAAAGAAAAATGATTAAGGGTGAGTGAGGTGTGGGTTGAGAGTGAGAGTTTATGTTATAAGGGATGATTATGGGAGTTTTGAGGGAGAAGAAACATTGGGTGAAAAGGAGAGGTTACTTGTGGGAAAAGAAAGGTACTAGAGTTGAAGTGGTCAACTAGAGTTTTAGGGTCACAGGTAGAATTGATGGGTAAAGCAATATGATTTGGGGATTGGACCTGAATGAGATGAGGTGTTGAGGATAGATGAATTAATGGTAGTGAAGTAAGAGGAGGTTGGACCACATAGGTCCAATTAGGGTTTCAAGGGAAACCCTAGAGGCTAATGGCGGGTGGAGTCCGATGTCACGAGGTGTTGTGCCTTAATTCATACTCTAGGAGTTGGTTTTATTATGTGTAAGTATAGAGGAGAAATGGATATCGAGGTGTGATAAGGGGTGCACGAGTTCCAAGATATGGGACGGGCCCTCCTGGGAGGATAAGTGTGGATATAGTCAGCCATGCATGTCAAGGGTAAAACACTTTCAAATAAGATACGTTAAGATACTAATCACTTAAAGAGGAAGATGCTGAGCCGGGCCCAGACCGGTCCACCGGCGAATAATAGTGGCCAGGAGCTGGGGTGCCCTGGAGACCGTGCCACCGGCGAACAATAGTGGTCAGGAGCGTTTTGCCCTGTATGATTTCTGGTCCACCGGCTATAATAATGGGGGTTTTCGTGCTCAGCAAACCAAACGTAAAACTTATAAGACATGGGAAAGATACTAAATACTTACAGTGGAACACCATGTGAGTCGGGGCCAAACTGGTCCACTGGCAAATAATAGTGGCCAGGAGCGTTCTGCCCTGGAGACCGGTCCACCGGCAAATAATAGTGGTTAGGAGCGTTCTGCCCTGAGTTTATATATTCCGATCCACCAACTATAATAGTGGGGTTCCCGCACTCACGTGGATTAATAAAGACTGTGGTGTGAAATGACTACTTTTAATAAAGACTCAAAGGAAATAAGTCTAATTGGACTACGATCAGCTTTTATTATATGTATTACTACATGCTGCTTACGTGAGTATGTCACGCATTGAGTTTCCAATAATATGGATTATTCCTACTTGAGGCGCATGAGCCACTTTATATTTCGGATATACCACACTTATATATTTAAATGTGACGTTACATATGTCTCATATGTTACTATAGGTGTATGGCTAGATTCATGCTGTGGGTTGTGAGTACATATGATATTATATCAATGTATTCTATCATAATATGAACTCGATTCTATAGTTACGTCTCTCCCATAAGATAGGGTAGTGGGACTTACTCAGTATTGGACCCGTACTGATACTACGCTGGTTGAATGGGTCCTGTGATGATCCACCGACGATGGGGAGCAGACCTTTGATGCAGGTTTTGATCCGTTACTAAATTGGGGTGGAAGGCTTGACTTGAGTGAGTAAGTGGTCCAGATATTTACCCTTCAGAATTTTTTTTGTTTAATCGTATTCGTCTTTGGAAGTTACAAGTGTTGTATTTAAATTTCCAAGGGTTTTATCGTACCTTATCCTTCCGTCATTTTAATTCCTCTGACATTTGGAATTTTAAATTGTACTTCCGAATGTAACTCTTGACTTTCGTACTCTGATTTCCTTATCACTTATGTCTTATTAATGGTTTGTTTTGGTTCTATTATTTTAGCCTTAGCACTTAGTATCGGGTCGATAGTTGTGAATCGATCGGGTACTAAGTGTGGCGGTAATACCCCCGAATTTATAATTTTATTTGCTTGCTTCCGCTAAACTTCTTTAAAATTTAACGAAATTTTTCAATAGTAAATTTGGGGGTGTTACAAGACTGGTCCACCGGCGAATAATAGTGGCAGGGTATGTTACCCTCGCGACCAATCCACCGGCTAAAATAGTGGCAGGGCATGTACCTTCGTGACCGTTGCATTGGCTATAATAGTGGGGTTCCCGCACTCACACGAATAATTATAATCCGATATGATTGATAATGATGGATTAAGGGCTTAAGGCCCAGACATATCAATTGTTCACTATGGCCTATTAATAATTATTGATTCGTTAAGTATGTGGTTGTATGGTTGTGGATCTTAAGTATTTACCATTCATTATGTATGTATGTAGTATCGTGTCTTACATTGCAGACCTGTTTTTAAGTGTGTATTTAAAGGGTTACTCAGTACCGTAGTACGGAAGGGTTCCATTCGTGGGGCCCCTGCCTATTCAATGGGCAGAACCCCTTGTAGGTCGTATTTAGGTGCTATTCAAGTAGGCTCTCGGGAAAGAGCATAAGGTACTATCTAGTAAATTCTAGGGTTTTAATTTGTCTCTTTTAAATTCAATGTATTTGTTATTTTGTAACCACCGTTGTTGGATTTTACTCTTGTGAATTGTTTACTGTGCTACTCTAATTTTTAAATGCTTAAATTTCTCGTAAAATTGTATTTACTCTTTTAGCCTTAGCACTTGGTACTAGAAAGGTAGAAGTGAACCGGGCTGGTACTAAGTGTAGCAGTAATATCCTCAGAATTCACGGTTTATTATTTTGCTTGTGCTAATTTCTTTTTAATTAAATGAAATTTTTTAGTAGTGAATTTTGAGGGTGTTACAAAATCTAATCTCCCTCCCCTCTCTTCTCTTGCTCAAAACTCGTAGAGGGGGAAGTCCCTTTAGTCTTCATTCAACACTTAGCAAATTCTAAACTTTTCTACTTTGCCTCATCCTCTCTCTTTTGTCGTTTTATCTTGGTTGCTCTTGATCTTACCTTGCCATGGAGCTGTTGAGACCCTCCTCTTTCTTTTTTCCTCATTGATTTGCCTCTTATCTCCTAATTTTCCTTTAGCTTAATTCCAAAACACTTGATTTTAAGCGTACGAAGTTAATATTTAGAAGTATCCTTAATTGGTGAATTAGGGTTTTCTAAGGTTATTATAGTCTTTTTGCTAATGGAGTATCCTTAAATTGGGTTCGCAATGCCTAGTTTATTATTCTATGTGTTTATGACATGTTTTACCCATCTTAACCAAATCTAATTGCATGGTAACTAAATAATTCATGATATGAATTTGTTAATAAATTTTCAATGGTATTTCATGTGTCAAGTGATAAATAGTAACGCTAATGAATTTGGAACTATAATAGATTAAAATGAGAGGCATCATACTAAGTGTTGAAGTATGATCTTCAGTGTTAAGTATTTGTTCTAATTATCTAATAAGACATTATTATTATTATTATTATTATTATTATTATTATTATTATTATTATTATTATTAAAGTAGAAGATTAAATAAGTTAAATAAGTACACAACATATGGATTAAGAGTATAATGTTAGTGTTCCCTAGGATTGTGTAACCTTAGAATGTGTTTTATCTCGTTATTTTGATCCGCTAGATACAATCGTGGTCCCCCAAGTGTGTTATGTCCTATAAGGTACTTTATGTTTTTAGACCATTCCACTGGTTATAAATAGTAGGGTTCTAGTTCTCAAAGTAACAAAGTAAATGAAATTATATGATTGCCTAAGTATGGAATCCAAATAGAACTTTTCCTTTACTTATCTTGTATGATGAGTAGTATTTGCATGTATGATATTTCTTACTAACACATGTTGTTTTATGTTATATTATATGCATAATCATATGTGTATGCATGTCTTGTCCATTGAAGTGATTTTCATTAATCATTATGTTTCATACTGATTATGCTTGAATGGTTACTACTCATTCCCATGAGCAAGTTCCACTTAGGATCAATTGTTTCCTATACATAATCTTTAGGTATAACTTTTTAGCATTATAACCGACATACATTGAATATAGGGAATATTTTTTCTATATTAGATGTGGAATTGACATCCTACTTGTTTTGAATTTTGTACATGTCATAAAAAAAGTTTTAGTTTGTAAAAGTGGGGGTGTTACACTCCCCGCCAACACATATAACAACAAAATTTACATGTACTCTCTCTCTCTCTCTCTAATCCTCCCTTGCTAGCAAGTGGCTTTTGGATGATATAATGCTCAAATGTCATTTTTAAAATGATAAGAGAACATACTTCATTTTCTAATTTCTACTTTTAGGTTGTTAAGCAGGTGTATTATATGCATGAGTAATCATTGCATTTATTTCTTTAAATGTCAACTCCTTTTGAATACAGAATTTGAATAGCCTAAAATCTAAATTCAAGATTTCAAGATCAGGAATGCAAATTCTAGATGAAAAAGGTACAACCAACTCCACCTTAATGAAGCATAACACCCGAGATACCCTCCATGTTGTGTAAACTTAATGTCACATAAAACCCATTAATAGTCATAAGTCATAATGAGTAAAACCTACAAATGACAATCAACTAGAGAGAGGGAGGGAGGGAGAGAGAGAGAGAGAGAGAGAGAGAGAGACCCAATCAAATTGGAACCACCCATAAACTCATGTAAAAAATCCCGGGACAACAAAACAATTTGCTCTGTTAGTTGTTTCCTCTCTCATTATCTTAGTAAAACCATATAGAGACTCTCATTGTTATAATAATAATAATAGATTTATCATTCGGTAGAATGCCAAAGGTGAAGCAACAAGAAACCTACTTCTACAAGGGTGATAAAAACAACCACAACCTTTTAGTTATTCATAGAGAAATACATACATATTCACCACCATCAAATAACTTGTACACCTTACATTCACGTCATACCATTGGATTTTTATTCAAATATTGAGCTTCTATGTGAACTAAAAGAATTGTGGGTTATCATATAAATTAATCTTATATATAAGTGATTGTATTTACATATAAATTATTGGGCTTAATGTATTTAATTAGATATGGAACCGTATTTATAGAGACTTTAGGTATTCTAGATTGTTGATTGATTGAACTAGAATAGTCTGATAGATAATAGGTCAATTGTATATATATAGGTTCATGGTCCATAAGTTACATATACTTCATCCTATTCGATTCCCATGTGTCCCTAAGTTATTGTTTCATATCCAACTATCTTTGGTAATTCCTTTGTTATAGATTCAAGTATGCTTTCATATTATGTTATTGTATTAATCTTGATGAATTAGAATTCGATGTTGTTAGATCTATAGATTAAATTAATCAATCTACTGGTATCAGAATGGTCTACACTCGATTCATCAATATTCAATTTTATATTACTTATTTGGTATTATTATTAAATTGAATCTGATTTATATTTAGTTTTCATTTTTAATCAATTTGATTCGATTGGATACATAGATTTGATTTATTCTATTTTGTATTACCTGATTCGATATGTTATCGTTTGGTCAAGTTTATTCTTTCAAGTCATGTTGTTGATTCAACGACATTATAGGCATTCGATTGACTTGAAAGTGTGACTGAATTGCTTTTATCTTGTCCATTAATTGACATTGTAGATTTAATTTTTTTCTCTGTTGGTATAATTTATCCAGGGATTTTGTTTTCTTAGATCTAGTCCCAACATATCTAATTCAGGCCCCGATTGTCACCAAGTTAGTTTCGTTAGTTTTTGTCAACCAGTATTAGGAAAGCGATTAGTATTGGGAAGCTTTAGTAGGCTATTATGTTGGTCTTCATTATGTTGGCTTCTACTGGCGGTGACTGTTGGGGCAATGCAGCAGTGGTTTAAGGAATGTCAAGGTTAGGCTTGGCAATTTTGATAGTTGACTAATAGTTACATATCTACTTTTAATTTGTGTAACGAATAGAGTTGCATGTCTTCTTTTACTTTATTATTATTATTATTATTATTATTATTATTATTATTATTATTATTATTATTATTATTTTAAAAAGAAATGAGGAAAAGATGGTGGGCTGGAGAATTAGTTCATTGGTAATAGTTGGTCATTAATACAGGCTAATTACAAATTAAACTTTATCTTTCAAATATAAAATTGGCTTATAGCTTTATTTAAGAGTGCGTTTAAAACTCAGGTTCGACCGCACAGACCTTTCGGTTGTTTTTAGTCTGATTTTCAGTTTTGGTATTTCAGGGCTATTAATTTGGTACTAATTAATTTTATATTATTTAAATAATAATATTAATTAAATTATTAATTGTCCTAATTAATTTAATAAGATGTTTTTTTTATTCTAATCTAATAAATTATTGTGTAGGCCTTTTATGTGCGTTATTTGGCATTACTTTTATTTTAATGCTAGTAAGTTTAGATTTAATATATATTTTTACTGATATTAAATTTAAATAAAGTTGGCCCTAATTTTATAGGTCCAAATTTATGAATAAAATTAAGGGATAAATTTATTTAAATTTTAGTTGTCTAATATTAGTAGATAGGGTAATTGACACTATATATCATTAAAGGAAATTCTTTTGTGAAAATTAGTTTATTGATATTAGTGGATATTTATGTATATATATTTATTTATGCAGATAATTTGTCAGCCCAAAGGAAGGAAAATATTTGGTAGAATTTTATATATACCTGTGGTGATAAATATATGGCAATTATTTGGATACCATGTATATAATAATTTAATCCAAAGATGATTTCATTATCTTATAGGTCTTATTACCAATTTTTGATCACTATAATAAGAACACCATTTATAGTTAATATTATTGTCCAAATACTCAATATTAATGTTGCACTAGTTTCTTGTAATGGGATTTTTATTATTTAAATTTATTGTTTGTCTATTATATATATATATATTGTTGTGAGTATGTATATTTATTTAATTGTTGTATATCTATACATTTGTGTCTACCACTTCAATATCTGCCAACTTAAGCTCTATTCCTATGCTGAATGAAAATATTTTTAAAAAAATAGAATAATAAGGTTCTACTTATCCTTTACTGCATGGATCTAAACTATGCACTTCGGTTAGAGAAACCTATTGATTTGACGGCTAAAAGTTCTTTTGATGAGAAAATGAACTTTGAGAAGTGGGATTGCTCTAATCGCATGGGCCTTATAATCATCAAGTGCAACATTCCTAAAGCTTTTCGGGGTAGATTCTCTGATGGAATCATAGATGCTAAGTATTTCCTTGCCAAAATTAAAAAATATGTTGCTAGAAACGATAAGGTTGAAACAAGCACACTTTTGCAGCGCTTGAATTCATTAAAGTATAAAGGTAAAGGAAATATCAAGGCATACATTATGGATATGTCGAACATTGCTTCAAAAATTAAAGTAATAAAGCTCGAGTTATTAGATGACTTGCTTGTGCATTTAGTATTGATCTCTCTTCCTACCCAATTCAGTCAATTTAAGGTCAATTATAACTACCAAAAAGAGAAATGAATTCTTAATGAGATCATTTCATATTGTGTGTAAGAGGAAAAAAGATTGAAGCAAGATAAGATTGAAAGTGCTCATCTAACATTTATCCATAAAAGTTAAGGCATGAAAAGAAAGAATGAAGCTTCTTATAAGGGTCTAGTCCAAAAGAAACAGCAAAAAAAAAATTAGCAGCTTCTTTTGCAAAAGACTGGACATGATAAGAAGGATTGTCAAAAGTACCATCCATGGAAAATGAAGAAAGATAAAATCCTTACTTTGGTTTATTCCAAGCTTAATTTAGCTTCAGTACCTAGATGAAATGCCCCAAAAAAATTCTAATTTTATTATTTATCATTAAATAAGTTTTTATTTTAAAAATTAATTAAGTAATTTACTTTTATTAAAATAAGAGGAAGTTAATTAGGGTAACCTAAGAGAAAATTTATAAGTGTTCTAAAAAGAAGGAATATTGGTATTTCTAAGCTAATTAATGATTTTATTTGGAAATTAATTAAATAAATTACTTTATTTAAATTAAGAAGAATAAAATAGCTTCAATTAATATAAACTTTATAAATAATTTAAATGGAGAAAATTAGAGTGTTTTGTTAATTAAAATGGAATTTAAGAAATTTCTTTCAAAAAAACCCCTAAATTAACCTAAAAAGATAATTTAATTAATATTGTAATATTTATATTTTATTAAACATCCCAAATTACCCAAATCATACTAATTAATCCAACCACTAATTTCCCTTCTTTTCCCTTTTTCTTTTCCTCCTTTTTTTCCCTCTTTTTCCTTTTCTCTCCTTTCCTTCTCTTCTTTTTTTTTCTATTCTCCCCCCGGACTTGGGCCGGCCTGCTGGCGTAGCCTCCCCGCGCACACCCTTCCTTCCTCTCGGCCGTTTCGGCCTTTTTCTTTCTTTCCTTTCTTCCCCGCTGAACCGTCGGTCCACCCCCACCTGCACTTCGTCTTCTACCTTCCGCCTCTGCCACCGAAAATTTCGCCGGGAAGCTTAGCTTCAACGGCACGCCATTTCCACCGGTCAATTCGTCTTTTCTCCCTCGGTTTCATCCCTGCAAACATGACCCTTCAATGAGCCTCTCTCCCCCGCACGCAAGCCCTCCATTTTTTGATAAATCACGGCCTGCAAATTGCAAACCCTGCACCGGCCATTCTCGCCGGACAACCTACCCTAACCCTAACCCCCCTAACCTCCCTCGCAGCTTTGTCGTTTTCCCATCCCGATTTGCCTATAAATAGCCCCGAAGGCCACCTGAATCGGGTTTGAAGAACCTGGAACCCAGAGAAACCCCGTCGCGCCGCCCCGCCTTCAGCTGCTATTTCCTCCGCCTTCAGCCACCTCTACCGCCTGCCCTTGCCACCACAATCCTCCTTGCACCACCCTCTACACAACCAACCCCCTAAACCTCCCTACCTTTCCCCGCACGTGCCGCTCCGGCCGTGCGAAATTGCCACCCCGAAACAACCCTTCCAGCCCCTACGCCACCTTCGCGCCGCCACCGCCAGCCATACCGCCGCTTGCAGCGCCGTCACCACCCCCCAAAAAGACCAGGGGATCCTGCCCTGCCACCCAACACCTCCCCTTTGCTCTAGTTTCTCCTTCCCTAGCCTCCACATCCATTTTTCCCTCTTCTCCCTTCCTCCACCGCCGACGCTACCGCCGCCGCGCTACCGCCGGCGCCACCACCTCTCAGCTAGGTTGCCCAACACCTTGAACCCTTAATCTTAAAGAAATAAAAGTGATTAATGATTTAATATTATTAACTACTATTATTAGTATTAATATGATTAATATTAACATTCTCATTATTATTACTAATATTATTATTATTACTAATACTACCACCCTTATTATTATTACTAGGACCCAATCCTCCCCTAAGAACTTCTAATTAATGGCATTAAGCAATACAAGACCCTATTAAGTTATTATTATTGTTAATATTGCTAGTATTACTATTATTATCCTTATTATTATTAGCACTACTATTATCGTTACTATTATGATTACTATTATTATTATTATTATTATCGTTATTATTATTACTCTTATTATTCTTATTGTTATTATAATTATTATTGTCATTTATTCCTATTATTATTTTTATTACTATTATCATTATTATTATTATTATTATTATTATTACCATTATCACATGTGTTACTTTAACTATGACTAACATCCTTAGTACCTTTAATATTACTATTATTATTATTATTATTATTATTATCACTATTATTACTATTATTATTATTCTTATTATTATTATTACTATTACTATTACTATTGGTGTTATTGTTATTATTAATATTATTATTATGAGCATTATTGTCATTATTACTACTATTGTCATTATTATTATTATTATTATTATTATTATTATTATTATTATTATTCGCATGTTTATTACTCTAACTATGACTGATGTTGATTATCTTTGCTATTATTATTAAGGTAGTATTCTTACTATTATTAGTATGATTAACATTATTATTATTATTACCCTTATCATTATTATTATTATCATTATCATTACTATTATCATGGTTATGTTATTATTATTATTATTATTATTATTATTATTATTATTATTATCTTTGTTATTATTTTTGTTGTTGTTGTTGTTGTATTTAATGCATTTATTATTTTATCGATTATTACCATCGCTATTATCCTTAACATTATAATTTAATATTATTACCTTAGTATTTTTTTTATGCTTAGTATTGCCACAACTATTGTATTATTATTATTATTATTGTGATTATTATTATTATTATTGTTATTTTTATTATTGTTATTATTGTTACTATCATTATTGCTATCATTACTATTATTATTATTCTCATGGTTAATACTAGTGTCATTAGGTTTATCTTTCTAACTATTATTATCATTTCAACTATTTCTATTATTATTATTTTCAGTATTCATACTATTATTTGTACTATTATTATTATTATTATTATTTTCATCACTATTGCTACTTCTACTACTACTACTACTACTACTACTATTATTATTATTATTATTATTATTATTATTATTATTATTATTATTATTATTATTATTATTATCATTATTATTAATATTATCGCCAGGATGATTGTGGTTGTGATATTATTTTATTATTATCGGTAATATTACTATCACTAATGCTACTACGATTTCAATTATTATTATCATCATTATTATCATTATAGCCATTATTATTCTCATTATGAGTACTATTACTATTAGTAGTATTCTTATTATTGTTATTAGTAATTATTATTATTAATATTGAAACCCTCACCTTAATACTCTGGATTTTGCTAAAACCTACTTTAATTAGTGATAATCCGTTTAAACTATTGTGAGAATAGTAATAACCCTACCCTTTATTTATAAACCCCTATTATTAATATTAGCCTTAGTATTAGGCCGTGATAGGGGTAAGATAGGAAAATTATGGTAATTTCGGTAGAGGGAGATTAACCCTTAGCATTTCCCTCTTATAGGTGAACCGGGTCAAACCCCAGGAGGTGTAGGAGCGTGCTCCAAGCCCGGCGCCGATTTAGGTAAGGACGTAACTAAGGCCGCCTGTGTGTATTACATGTTTTACTTGCCTTGGATGCCTCGTACGGTTTATATGCTGTATTATGTGTATGTTATCTGTTTTACTGTGTAGCGAAGCACGTAACCGAGGTACGTTCTCATGCACTTGTCTGTATGTGCTAATATGGAAATGATGCAAATATGATGTGGTGTGATGTGACCCTAGGACATGCATGCTAGGTTATTTGATGAGGTGTTGTGGAATGGGGGCATGAAAGAGAAAAATGAGAGATTAAGATAACCAAAGGGAAGTACGTTGGCTAACGCAGGTAAGAATGACCTAGGCAATCTATGATCCGTAAATGGACGAGAAAAGAGGGAATTGAATAAAATGGAAGAGTGGGAGAAAATAAGGTTGCATGGGAGAACTAGGGTTTGCACAGGAATGATAGAGTTTGGCATGGTGGAAATGATAGGATTTGCATGGGGAGGTTAAGGTCCGTATGGGGGCGAACCTTACGTATGAAAAGTTACTTTGGGACGTGGGGAAAGTAACGGAAGGTATGTTTGGGAGTATGGAGGCTCGAGGTGAAAAATAGTACGTAGGGTCATATAAGGGTACCTAGGGTTTGGGAAGGAAACCCTAATTTGAGAAGGTGGAAAGAGAAAAATGAAATAATAAGAATAAATGAGGAGGAGTGAGGTATAAGGGAGAGTTGAGTCTGAGGGTCATGATTTGGGTTTTCAATGCGAGAAATGTGCTAAGTATGATAATTACAACGGGTGTTTAGTGGCCTAATGTAAGCGTAGGAGATAGCTCGGTAACCTAAACCGAGTAGGGATATAGCTAAGGCTAAATGTGTGACATGTGTCCTACGTGCCATGAATGTTCTATATGATTTATGCGTTGTGGTCTTAAAAGCCATTATTCTAACTGTTTCATGTGTGGCGTGGCTTAGAATCGGGTTGTGTGCATGTGCACTCATTAGTATATGATAGTACGCATATACCTTCAATTTTGATGTGATGTGTTGAGATCTCTGACCATGCATGACAAAGGTGAAATGCCCTCGAATAAGATACATTAAAACACTAACGACTTATAGAGAAAGATGTTGAGCCGAATCCAAACCGGTCCACCGGCTATAATGGTGGCAGGGTATCTTACCCTCGCGACTGTTCCACCGGCTATAATAGTGGGAGATTTCGTGCTCAACAAACCAAACGTAAGAGTGATGAGACATGGAAAGATACTAATATTTACAGTGGAATACCTTGTGAGTCGGGGCCAGACCGGTCCACCGGCAAATAATAGTGGCAGGGTATATTACCCTCGCGACCGTTCCACCGGCTATAATAGTGGCAGGGCATGGCCCTCGCGACCGTTCCACCGGCTATAATAGTGGGGTTCCTGCACTCACATGGATTGATAAAGACTATGATGTGAATCGATTATAATTATCAGAGATATAATGAGAAAGTTACCTGATTCGTAACCAGCATTGTTCATCTGCGTTATTGTTTATTATTTACAAGCTATGTCTGTTATGTCATGTATCTCTGTGTATGTGGGCCTTAGTGCGTCTGTTACCTTACTCAGTACGTAGCGTACTAATCACTCGTTTCATGGGTGCTGGTCATTCCCACGAGCAGAAGATATGTCCGAGTTTTGCAGGTAGGGGACGATGTCTGGGGCATTTTCAGGACTGAAAGTTAAGTCTGGATCTAGCTTGGGGGACGAGAGTGACGTGGCTGGAGAACTTCCCCCTATCTTGTTTCTTTGCATTATCGTACTCTATTATTCCGATATTTTAAGTCCTCTGACATTTGGAATTTTTAAATTACACTTCGAAATGTAACTTTTGATTTTCGCACTCTGATTCCGTAAAACTAATGCTTTACGAATGACTTGTTTTGGTTCTATTCTTTTTAGCCTTAGCACTTAGTATCGGGTCGGTAGGCATGAATCGATCTGGTACTAAGTGTGGCGGTAATATCCCCGGATTTACAGTTTTATTTGCTTGCTTCCGCTAAACTCCTTTAAAAGTAAACGAAATTTTTCAGTAGTAAATTTGGGGGTGTTACAACCTATAAACACTTGGTGATTAGATTATGGTGGTACTACTCACATAAGTATTTCTATGTATGGTTGTCTGAGTTGCCAAAAGTCAAATGATGGTGAAAGACACATCTATGTGAGATAAGGAAAGGTATCAATGATTGAAGCGATTGATACTTTTAAGTTATTATTAGAAACCAACCATTTGGATTCAAAAGACACTTTTTTATACCATCTTTTAGACAGAAATTGGTTTCTATTATTCGACAAATCTAGTTATTATTGTTCATTATGAAATAATAAATTTAGTATTTCATTAAATTCAAATGTTATTGGTACTGGTTCATTATGTGCATACGATAACCTATATATACTTGATGCCATCACTTTATATCATGAAACCTTGCATGTAGAATCACATGATACTAAACGCAAATTAAGTAAAGATAATTCAGTGTCATTATGACACAAGCGCTTAGGTCATATCACAAAAGGAAGAATTGAGAGGCTTGTGTTTGATAGCATTATAGATTCCCCTCACTTTACAGATTTAAAAAATTATGTTAAATGTATTAAGGAGAAACATACCAAAATAAAGAGAACATGTGCAAATAGATCTTCAGATGTTTTAGAATTGATTCACATGGATATCTGTAGACCATTTCCTATGGCCTCTTGGAATAGTCAATGGCATTTCATATCATTCATAGACGATTAATCACGTTATGGCTATCTATATCTCATTCATGAAAAGTCACTGTCATGGGACGTGTTCAAATATTTTAAATTTGAAGTTGAGAACAAGAATAAAAAAGACCAAGTGAGTTAGGTCTAACCATGGTGGTAAATACTATGGCAGATATGACGGTTTAGGTGAACAATGTTTAGGACCTTTTGATAGATTCCTAGAAGAGTGTGGAGTCGTCCCATAGTACACCATGTCAGGTTTCCTTAGCATGAATGGTATATCTGAAAGGCAAAACTGAACTCTTAAGAACATGGTAATGAGTATGATTAGTCATTCTACCCTACCAGAGTCACTTTGGGGAAAAGCACTAAAGATAGTAGCTTACATACTAAATAGATTACCAACTAAAGCAACTACTAAAATACCTTATGAGTTTTGGTCAGATAAAAAGCCTAGTTTGAAGTATTTTCATATTTGGGAATGTCTAGCTAAGGCTAGGCCATATAGGCCACATGAAAAGATTTTGGACTCCCAAACTATTAGTAGCTATTTTATTGGTTACTCTAAGCAATCAAGGGGCTATAAGTTCTATAATCCCACACCTAGATTGATTTTCAAGACAGGAACTGCCATATTCTTTGAGGATGTTGAGCTTATGGGGAGAAATAAGGTTAAGGACATTATCTTTAAGGAGGAATTGATTACAATTCCTACTATTGTCTCTGGCGATGTGCATTTATCTGCACCTGCCATTGATTAGGAGGAAAATCATGAGCCACTACAAAACAATGTCGAACAACCACCTATTGATAATGAGGCGATTGTTCCATAAGAATAAGCTCAACAACCTCAAGAACTACGGAGATCCACCAGAGAAAGAAGAAGTGTTATTTTGAATTATTACATTGTATTTCTCCTAAAATATGAGATAGGAATTGGTGTGATAGAAGATAATCCAATCAACTTCTGTCATGCCATGAAAAATTTGAATTCTCGAAGGTGTATTAATGTCATGAATGAGAAAATAAATTCCATGATAGATAATGACATATGAGATCTTGTCCCATTGCCTGAAGAAAAGAAACCTATTGATTGCAAATGGATATTTAAGACCAAAAGGGATCCAAAGAGAATTGTGGAGAGATATAAGCCACATCTTGTCACTAAGGGCTTCACATGAAAGGAAGGAGAAGATTTAAAAGATACTTTCTCTCCTGTCTCTTCTAAAGATTCATTGAGGGTAATCATGGTATTAGTGGTGCATTTTTAATCTTGAGTCACATCAGATGAATATTAAGACTATTTTTCTTGATGGTAAAATTGAGGAAATAATCTATATGTTGCAACCATAAAACTTTGTGTTAGGAGACCCAAAGAATATGGTTTACAAACTTAAAAAGTCCATTTATGGGCTCAAGCTAGCGTCTCTACAATGGTATTTCAAAATTTATCAATTTATCACCTCTTTTGGTTTTGAGATGAATTTGGTGGATGAATGTGTATACCATAAGTTACGTGGAAGTAAATACATATTTTTGGCTCTGTATGTTGATGACATACTGCTGGCATATAATGACATAGGTCTTTTGCATGAGACCGAGATATTTCTAGCTAATAATCTTAAAATAAAAGATATTGGTAATGCTTCTTTTATATTGGGTATAGAGATATATCAAGAGCATTCTCGAGTTATCTTAGGGTTATCACAAAAAATTATGTCGAAAGGGTTCTCAAGTAGAATGTCATGCAGACCTGCAAACTAAAAAACACCCCTATTGCTAAAGGAGATAAATTTAATCTCAGTCAATGCCTTAAGAATGATTTTGAAAGAAAGTAAATGTAAAGTGTTCCCTATACATTATCAGTAGGAAGTCTAATGTATGCTCAAGTTTGTATGTGTCCAAATATTGCATACATCAATAGGATGCTTGCCAAATATCAGAGTAATCAAGGACTCGACCATTGGACAGTAGTCAAACGACCCATGCGATACTTATAGAAAACAAAAGATTACACGCTTAAATATCAGAGGTTAGACAAGCTTGAGATCATAGGATATTCTAAGTCTGATTTTGCTGATGCTAAGATAATATGAAGTCTACATCAGCTTTTATTTTCCTGATGGCTGGAGATGCTATTTCTTAGAAGAGTGCTAAACATACAATTATGGCATCTTCCACTATAGCAACATAATTTGTATCATGCTATATGGCTACAAAATTTTGTCATGAGGCTTTATATAGTTGACAGTATTAAAAAACTACTCAAGATATTATGTGACAATAAGATTATAGTTCAGTATTCTAATAACAACCTAAGTTGTACAAAATTAAAAAGTATCAATATTAAATACTTGGTTTTTAAAGAGAAAGTACATATGGAAGAATTGTCTATAGAGCACATCATCATAGACTCCATGATAGCGGATTCACTCACTAAGACTTTACCATCCAAACAGTTTATCGAGCATGTTGCTCGTATAGGTATTACATATGCTGAAGATATTTGGTTTCAGTGGGAGTCTTTCACTTTGTTTGCTCTATGTATGGACACTTTGTTTTATCTTATGGACAATTTTGACCATATGTTTCCTGCAAAAATAAAGTTTCAATTTGTTTCCTTTCTACTTTATTTATGATTTGCTCTCACTAAAGTTAAGGTGGACCAATTGGCAATAGGCGTGTAAAGATCACATTATATGAAATTTCTATGCTATACATCCACATCTTGATTCATGTCGTTTAATTATATCTACATATGTGACTATTGAAGGTTTAGTTATGAAAATATATAAATAAAGCCACTTTGATCCTATATTGGTATGATTAATGGACCAGATTGGTTATAGATTCATTTCATAACAACAATAATATTGAGCTCATTCGGTTATTTTGGAATTTGTGCTTATAAGGTCGCACATATAGCCCTAGTGGGAGATTGTTGTATTTTTATCCAAATATTAGGCATTTATATGAACAATAAGAATTGCAAGTTGTCGTATAAATTAAGCCCATATATAAGTGATTGTATTTATGCATAAATTATTGGACTTAATTTATTTAATTAGATGTAGAGTCGTACGTGTAGAGACTTTGGGTATCCTAGATTACTGATGGATCAAATTAGAATAGTCTGATAGATAGCAGGTCGGTTGTTTATATATAGGATCGTGGTCCCTGGATCATATATACTTTGTCCTATTCGATTCCCATGTATGACTAATCCAAAAGACTACGGTATCACCAGTCAGTTATTATTCTAGATCCAACGGTGTTTAGTAATTCCCTCGTTATAGATTTAGGTATACTTCCACATTATGTTATTGTATTAATTTTAATAAATTGGCATTTGATCCTATCCTATCTATAGATTTAATTAATTTATCACATACATCCAAAAATATTAGCATCTTAAATAAACTACCATGCTCGCTGGAGAAATCAAAAGAGATGCAAGACTAATGAGTTTGCCCAAATAGCTGCACCGGCTCATTCCAACACCTACAAAAAAAATGCGGAAACAACCGAAAGCACCACACCACCCTGTTCTTATGAGTTACCATTCCCTTCCCGTTGCTCACTCATTAAAGCAACGGTAATTATTAAATTATTAAAGGTCAAAAGGTTAGCCTCTCATTATTCAGACAACTTTTAATCATTAATGACAGTTAATCTTTATTTGTTTTCACATGATTTCTATGTGCTTACTATTTCCTGTTAACCTCATTTAAGCATCACCGTCTCTTTTAATTTTAGTTAGCCTTATCGTAGAGAAAGAGGCTTGTGGCCTTCTAACGAAATATTTACGTCAAATGATCGGTAAAAAGATGGCATAGCATTGCGGACAATCACACAAAATGTACGCAGCCATTTGTTAGCTATCTTGTAAGTTGGAAAGAAAAAAAAAAACAAAAAAAAAGGGTTCTCACTACTCGTAGATTTAAAAACGTTGTTGATAGAGAAACATATACCATTAGAATCGTTCTTGTTATCTAATTTACGATGAATTCATCTATTATCTTAATTAATCTAGTCCCAAAAAAACGAAATAATTGATTTGATATTTTTTTTTCAAATCAAATAACAAAAAGTTAAATAAATCTAATATCCAATCTTACGTATATAAATAATATACGATCCGATAAACTTTATACATATATGCATATATATTTTCTAAAACTTAGCCACTGTTAGTAAATTGTATACTTTAATATTTTTATTAAATATTTAAATATGATTAGAAATATAGAATTACTTATTAAATATAATGTCATAAAAACTAGGATCAAATCATTAGATTAGATTAGTTTAAATTGGATCGGTATATTATCCGTCAATCATATAATTTTTTATCTTATATTTATTATATATGATCCATTCGAAAGTTTCAGACATCTGATGAACTATATATTATTCAATCCAAAGTTTTATTATAAATATTTGAATTTTTTAGATATCTAAAGTTTATATTTGAAATACTAAATATTCGATCTATGAACACCCCTGTATACCATTAATACCCCTAAGCTATTGAATGACCATAATCCAACTACTTTCTACTTCGAGAATTAGACATAATAGGTCACATTCAATTTTGAAGCTACCTAAGACAAAAATAGATAAATAGCTCGAGAAGAAATTTTGAAAAATGACGTATGATACAATGCCAGTATCTTTCTCGAAATAAATTCTCAAAGTTTGCTCTTGGGACATATGAAATAATACCTTGAAGTCGCGATAAATAAACATGGGCAACGCAGTTATATGATGCACAATATTGAGGTTTTTAGGTACTTTGATTTCAGCTGCCTCGCATGATTGGTCAGCATCTTTAGCAACTTTCCAAACTCCATTTAAGCTCCTTTCTTTGCCTGCATTTTACAGGAAGTGAAACATCCTTTTTAACAGAGTCACGCAATTGGTGGTAACGGGTAGCAATAGTAGTAGTAATTGTTATAGGACTTAGCGCCGCTTAATTAAAGACCAATGAACTTGGCAGTCTTTAGTTATCTAAGTTTGTTTGAATAATAGATATTAAATTTAATTTCTGCGACAAGTTTAACGATACTATGTAGGAAGAAAATAAATGCACAAAATCAACTAATATTAACAACTTCATGAAATTTGTAAGAAGGCATGCTCGTATCATAGTAAGGCACAATCAGAAGCAGCCCAACAGAATAACAATATCATAAGCCGGCTCATATAGCTGTTTATGTTATTTGATATCCGTTTATCCAATCTAATATTAGAAGTAATCCGATCTAAAAAAATAAATAACTTATTCGTTTTTTAAAAAAAAAAATATCTGATCTGGTCAACAAAAAATTAAAAAAATTAGATATCTGATCCAACAAATATAAATAATATATGATCAGAAGAAAAATATTTATTCATTTTTTATAATTTTTTATTTTATATATAAATAAATTTAGATATGTGTGTATGTATGTATGTATGTATGTATGTATGTATACTTAATTAATTTAATATTTAGACCAAAATTTAATTTAGTTGAAATTATATTTGTAATATAATTCTTTTTTAGATATAATAGAATCTAATTAAGTTTTGTGATATAACAGCTTTAATTTTAGTTTAAACATCACATATTTGTTGAGCAACTTGGATATTTGCTGCACAGATTGGATATTTTCTCAATAGATCAGATAATATCAAATATATTTGTGATTCGGTAGTTTTTTATATTTAAAATTTTATTCGAATAATATTGGTTATATTTGATATTCAATTGAAAATTTTAGATATCCGATCTTTCAGATATCCGAAATTTTAAATTAAATATCAAATATTATTTTTAGATATTTAAAATTTTAAATATCTGACAATTAAATATCTAAAATATTAGATATCTGAACTGTAAACAACTCTACTGGCTCACCTCATGCTCAATAGCATCACCCATTTGCTAAGTAGCTTGTATAAACCCTACAACTACTACCATGGCCACCCACGACCATCTATATCCTCGTGATTGTATAATGATAGTAACAACCAGCTTATCAGCTAAAAAGTGATCAAAATCAGAAGCACGAGCCCCTCAGCTCTAACCGACCCAAAACAAATACTTAGTTTCTATTTGGAACTAATTATTAAAAACAGTTATCTAGAATAATTAACTATTTTTTAAAAAAAATTATTTTTTTTAAATAAATAATTATCTTAAATAAGTATTTTTAATAAGTAACTCTGAATAAACCCATTATATAAAGCAAATTAGGGGAAAGCACACAAGTCCTCTAAAAATTCTTTGCCTTAGCTGCCTGTTCCCAAGGTTCTCTCTCCATGTTTACTTCATTTCATTGTACTTACATAACCCCATACCTGCCACCGTTCTTGGGCTTCTTAGAACCCAATATTTCTTATTCATTTCTAACATTTTCTTTAAGAATATTGAATCCTGAAAATGAATTAGAAAATGATCAATTAAATTGGACATTGGTTAATAAAAGACACGTCTATATCAAGTGAAGTCAATTCACATATTTACATTTATCTCGGTTTTGCGTGAAAAATCCCATTAAAATCAAGTACTACAGGGGAATCGGTAATTTTATCGAATAGATTATGTGCCGTACAACAATCTATAACTAATATCTTTAGAAAAAAAAAAAAGACAGCACCGCCATTTACCAAAAAGACAAAACTTTGAAAATTCAATCAATCAAAAACAAGGGGAAAAAAATCAAAGCAACAAATCTACTGCTATTTCAATCAATCAAAAACGAACTGAAATGAAACAGCAAGAACAGATAAAATGCAATACTTACGTGAAAAATTGAGTTACTGAGGAGGAAGCCATGATTTAAGCTCTATATAGAGGGGTAAGCTTCAACTTGCCTCCTCATAACTTCATCCTCTTCACGACTGGGAAAACGATGATTATCATCTCATACTAAAAACCTCGGGGGATCTTTAACTCCATGGATGAATGTTGAAGATATGTCCCTGTCCTGAATATGGTTGCCTAAAAATACACCACTTAAGTCACCCTGCTCGAAAGATGCTGCGCCGTGGTTGCAATCAAAAAGATTTGCTTTCTTTTAAGATTGCGTTTTTTGTATGAGATGAATGTAGTGAAGATAAATTAAGACCATGCATCAACGTAACCTACGCCATAGTATCCAAGCCACATTCGATCAAAACTCTAGCCGACCTAACCCTTACCATTTCAGCTTTCACCCAAAGCCCCATGCAAACCATTTGAGGCAGGAAGAAGGCAAGCCAGTAACTGTCTTTGTGGATAACCTGGCAAAGAACGTAGCGATAGAGGAGGTGCAGGATGTCTTTGGGGAGGCTGGCAGAGTGCTGGATATATTCATCAGCCGACGGGAGAGGAAGAACTCAAGCCTAAGTTTTGGGTTTGTGAGGTATGCTACCGAGAGGGAAGCAATCGAGGCGGTAAGAAGGGTGAACAACATGCTGTTGCAAGGGCTTCGTCTGTTCGTCCGGATGGCGCTGTTCGATAGGAAGAACAGGAAAGAGTTCAGGCAGCATGATACCGGGGATCGATTCCAGAACGTCCGAGGTCAGGGAAGGGAGAAGCAAGCCATGAGGGACTCCAGAACGTTTGCGATGGTGGCAAGGGGCACAGAACTTCGGCAAGGTCCAACGCAAAAGCGCTCGCTGGTGCTGGAAGAAGATAGGGAGGCGGTGGAGTGGATGGAGAGGAGTGTTGTGGCAGAATCGTTCCAACCCCTGTGTCCGGAGATTGTAGTCCCTCAGCTGTAGAGAGACTGGAGTACTGCAACTAAGGTACGTGACCTTAGCCGATTTAAGTTTTTAATTACCTTTGAATCCAAGGAAGAATGCCGTAAGGCTATGGAGGAGGAGAGTATGCTGCGTGATCATTTCCCGGTGGTTAGGAGCTGGCAGTGGGCGGATGCATGCAAGCTACGTAGAACTTGGGTGGAGGTTAGGGGGTTGCCTGTGTTGCTCTGGAGGGAGGAGCATATGCGCAAGCTGGTGGCGCCGTGGGGGTCGTGGGTGTGCTGGGAGGAGAAGGGAGATTATGGAGATAGCATGGCGGCAACCAGGGTGTTGATAGATACGCCATGCATGGAAGATGTGAGGGAGGCTGTCGAAATTAGGGTGAGGGAGGCTGTGTTAGAGGTAGTAATCAGAGAGGTGGGGGAGAACTATTTGCCTTGGCAACCACCAACAATGGCTATGCCCGGCGGCCGGAGATATGGCAAAGGAGTAGTCGACAGCTGGGCGGCTAAGGGTACCATGACAGGTACGTGCTCAAGCTCCTTGAGCAGTACAAAAGCACCGATGAGGCAGAACGGGGGTAAGAAGATGGTAGGGTTGTCGAAGGTAGGTGGTAGGGTTATGGAAGAGCCTGTCAGGAGGAAGCTGCTTATTCAAAATGCAGAGGTTACGTGTGGGGAGAGGGGCAGCAATACAGGGAGGATAGTAGGATTTCCGGAAGGTAACGATCGAGGACAGAGGGGTTTTTTAGAGGGTGCAAGTGGGAGCGAGGACCGCAGTCGATGGGCAGGCGGGCAAGGGAGCGAGGAGGAGGAGTGCAGAGCCAGTTCTGGGGGTTCGCGAGGAGATCAAGGAGGGGGGCAGGCTGCAGGGCTGACAGGAGTAGAGGGATGTGAGGTCTACAACAACGAAGGCAGTAGGAAGGGACCGGGGAGAATGGCAGAGGGTGGAAATAGCATGGTGGCAGGCGTTAGTCAAAGGGCGGCGGAGGAACAATGGGGCGAGAAAGTTCTGTTGTTTGATATTTGTAACAGGCGTGATACCCAAGGCGTGGGGGAGGAGAGTGAGATCGACGTGCTTATGCTTACAGGAAGTGTCGTCGAAGGGCAGACCGTCACTGGTGTGCGTCCTCTATGCGGGAAGGAAAAGGTAAAGCCCGTCTGGTGCTCGTGTCCAGGACACGCGGATGTCCAAGCTCCGTCCTTGGTCTCGAGGGGTAGGGAGGGAATCGGGGAAAAGATGAATAGTGTACAAGGAGTGGGAACAGAGGAAGAAGATATTATTTCTTGGAAAAGGAAGGCGGCGGAGGAGAGTATAGGGAAAGGAGAGGGTTCTCTAGTAGAAGGGGAGTCGGGGTCCGTAAAAACTAAGCTAGCGGGAGTGGACCATGACTTTGAAGGAGAAGTAAGTTTGTTTAATAGTCGGAGGAGAAACGCGGAGGGTAGTACACGATTGGATTGTTTATTGGGAGACGTAGGCTTGGAACAACAAAATGAAGACAAGGAGGATAGAGAGGCTTCACGGGACTCTTCAATAGCACTCCCACCGGGGTTTGAAAATGCTCTCCCGAGGGTAAACGGGGAAGAGGGCGGTTTGGAACAGGAGCAAGTGGATTATGCGACGGAGCTTGAGGCGGGAGATGATTGGGCCGAAGTAGAAGAAACCTGGAAGTTTGGTAAAGAAATTGGGCTTCATTCTAAGGAGGAAAGTGTGTGTAAAGAGAGACTGTGTAGTTTAAGAAGGAGTCAGAGGAAGATTAAGAGTAGGAAGTATTGACGAGGATCGTGGCGGGTAATAGGAGAGGCTAATTTGATGATAATTGTTAGCTGGAACGTGAGGGGGATTGGAGCTTGGGGTAAAATCTCGAGTATAAATGGAGTGTTAGAAAGGGTAAGACCGTGGGTATGTGGCCTAGTCGAAACAAAACACCAGGCATTGCAGGAGGCTTGGAAGAAGAAGGTCTGGAGAAATCACGCAATTGAATGGCGAGAGTCGGTGGCTCAAGGGAGAAGTGGAGGGCTGATTATTGGCTGGGATACACAGTTTTTTTCGATGGTCAACTTTAGAAATGGGAACAGATGGATCCTGATCGAAGGTTTCCTGGGGCCGCAGGCTTTTGAGTGTGGGGTGTTGCTTGTTTATGGGCCGTCGGATAATAGAGAAAGGAAGGTTTTATGGGAGGAGCTATGGGAGGTTGGCCAACAATGTGATAGACCATTACTTGTTATGGGGGACTTCAACGAGGTTAGGGGCCCGAATGAGAGAAAAGGGGGATGGATCGATCATAACAGCGTTGACGCTTTCAATGGGTGGATCGACATGATGGGCCTTATTGATTTTAAGTCGAATAACATGAAGTATTCTTGGCAGAGGGCAGGTTCGGCGAGTTTACTAGACAGATTTCTTCTTAGTCCGGCTTGGTTAGAGATGTTCCCGAGGATCTTTTGTCAAGGGCTAGGGAGATCTCTTTCAGACCATAATCCAATCAGCCTCAAAGAAGAGCCTAAAGGAGGGGGGAAGAAGCCCTTTCGTTCCTGGGATATGTGGTTCTCTCATCCCAAGTTTCAAGGTTTTGTGGCAGGTTGTTGGAACAAGATGGAAGGGGCTTCCTGTCAAAGCAAGTTAAAGGAGATAAAGGGATCGCTGCGGAAATGGAACAAGGAGGTGTTCGGGGATGTCGAGTCAAGAATTAAGTCTTTTGAAGAGGAATTACAGACGGTGGATAGAATAGTGAATGAAGGCGCCCCTCAAGATGTTGATCTTGCTAGAAGGGCTGCCTTGCAGGTGCAACTCTGGAAATGGCATAGGAGAAAAGAAGAGTATTGGAGGCAGGTGTCTAGGAGCAGAGGTTTTAAAGACGGAGACAGAAACACGAGATTCTTTCACACTATTGCTGCTGTCAGGAAGAAGAGAGCTACCATCAGTAGGTTGGTAGTAGAGGGCCAGGAGGTATCGGACCCGGAAGGTATAAAAGATGGTATTGTGGCCTTCTTCAAGAAGTTGTATGAGAAATCTGATCTTCCACAGGTGAGCATTTCTGCCGACGGGTTCCAGAGACTATCAACAGAGCAGAGTAGGGGGATGGATAGAATACCTAGCAGGGAAGAGATACAGAAGGCGGTATGGTCGTGCGATCCAGACAAAGCTCCAGGGTATGATGGTTATCACATGGGATTTATCAGGAAGATGTGGGCCGTTATAGGGAGGGACTTCACCGATTCTATCTTACAGTTCTTCAGGACAAGCAGGCTGCCCCGAGCTCTCAACACCACGCTGATCTCGTTGATCCCTAAGGTTGAGGAAGCAGAAGAAGCTCATCAGTTCAGACCCATCAGCCTAGTGGGATGCATATATAAGGTGATCTCAAAAAACATTGCTCAAAAATTGAAGCAGGTAGTCAGGATACTGGTTAGTGACTCTCAAGCGGCGTTTATAGAAGGAAGAAGCATCCTAGACGGGGCTTTGGTAGCCAATGAGATAGTTCAGTGGACGAAGAAGAGGAAAGGAGCGAGAGGAGTAATGATTAAGCTGGACTTTCAGAAGGCATATGAAAGCATCAGGTGGGATTTTGTGGATAACATTCTCAGCATTATGGGGTTCGGAAAAATCTTCAGAGGATGGATTCAGGAGAGTATTACGACACCAAGGATCTCGATCCTTATTAATGGAGTACCTTCCGAACCTTTCGAGATGGGTCGGGGGTTAAGGCAGGGGATCCTATCTCTCCTTTTCTGTTTGTATTAGCTGTGGAGGCTTTCACTCAGCTCATTAGAAGAGGTGTGGAAAAAGAATCTCTCCAGGGGATTACAGTGGGCAGGGATAGATGTGTGGTTACTCATCTACAGTTTGCGGACGACACGATGGTATTTTGTGGAGAGTCTTTGGGGAGTGTAAGAAACTGGAGAAGGCTTATGGACTGTTTCTTCTTATTGTCAGGATTGCGGGTCAATTTCAAAAAATCAGAATTGATCGGTCTAGGCGTGGACACTTATTTTCAGCAGGAGGCGGCAGAAATTATGGGGTGCAAGGTTGGAAGGTTACCTATGAGTTACCTTGGTCTTCCTCTGGGGGCAAATGCAAGCAGGAAGGAAGTGTGGAAGCCGGTAGTGGAAAAGATTAAGACGAGACTAGCGGGATGGAAGGCGAGAGTTCTGTCAAGAGCAGGGAGGCTGATTCTGATCAAGAGTGTGCTCAACAATCTACCATTGTACTACATGAGCTTGTTTAAAATTTCTAAGGGAGTGGTCAAGGAGATCATTTGTATCCAGAGGAACTTCTTCTGGAGTAGTACAGGAGGAAGAAAAGCTTTGCCACTGGTCAAATGAGAGGTGATTCAGAAACCCAAAGCCTTAGGGGGGTTGGGAGTGGGGGACTTGATGATGAGGAACAGTGCTTTACTCTTTAAATGGTGGTGGCGGTACTACACAGTCGAGGGAGCGACTTGGAAGAGCATTATTTCCTCGATCTATCCGAACGATCACTTTGGATATATAGAGACTCCACAGCATAACAAAGGATGGGCACCATGGAGAGACATCACCAACACAGGTTGCGAACTTCAGTACTCTAATCTAGGGCTGAAGGTCGAGGTGGGAGACGGGAAAAGGGTTAGCTTCTGGCGCAATGACTGGACAGGGCACGGAGTTTTGAGGAACTGGTTCCCCAGGCTTTATTTGGTATCGAATCAACAAGACAAAAAAGTGGCGGACATGGGAAAATGGGAAGGCACACGATGGACGTGGGACCTGAAATGGAGAAGAGCCCTCTTCGTCTGGGAAGTGAACCAAGCAGAGCAGCTGAGGATAATCATTCAGCGGTGTCAGCTTAGCATAAGTAAACAGGATATGATCAGGTGGGAGGGCGACAACACCGGTACCTTTTTTGTGAGATCGCTCTGTCAGGTTAGGTACCAAAGGATAGGGGAGGTGTGCCAGAGCCCTACTAGCTCAAGTTTAATGTGGAGTAGTGTGGCCCCACCACGAACGACGCTCTTGTCCTGGCTCGCGGTGTACAACAGGCTCAATACAAAAGACAGACTGGTCCGGATGAGCATTATTGGAGAATCGAAGGCAAGGTGCCATTTTTGTCAGGTAGAGAAGGAAACGAGCGACCACATCTTTTTACACTGTACAGTGACGGGGAGACTGTGGTATGACATTTGCAAATGGATCGGGCGCGAATGGGTAAGGCCAGATACAATGAACACGAATGCTTTGGCTTGGCTAGGGGTCCGAAACAGAGGGAGGGAAAAGGTTATCTGGCAGGCAGCCTTTTTTGCTATCACTGGCTCCATTTGGGAATTCAGGAATAAGGTGGTCTTTGACAATCAAGAGTTCTGTATCAACTGGATGCTCTTGTCCATTAAGTTGAGAATTGGCTTTTGGTTGAAGTACAGCAGTAAGGAGTTTCCCTATAGTATAGAGGAGTTAGTGCATAACATTCATGTTTTCTTACATTAAGTGTCCTCGATCTTAGGCCTTTTTTTGCCTCGAAGGAGTATTGGCACCTTTCATGTCGAATTATCCAAAAAAAAAATCTCATACTGTATTCCTCCATTTAGAGCTATGACAAAGCAAATTCGCAAGCTTCAGAAGTGAAATTTTAACACTATTCTTCACTTTGTTTCTCGCGGCACTACTTCGTCTGGTCTCGACTCGAGCAGACAAGCCGGATCTTTCTTGAAATTTTTTTTTTGGTGCCCCATTGTATTGAGCGTGTGTCAAAGGCTTTTCTAGCCTACTCTTTGACAAAATTTAGTTTCCTCTCTATTATGTATATATTAGATTTCTCATTTAAATCGGCCTTCAATGCAGCAGAAGATAACATGAGTAAAATAAATGTTAAGACCCCTCACCCTCCCCCTTTTTTCTTTTCACTTCTTGTTTGCAAAGAGTAGGTTCGTATTCAGTCCTGTAACCCAAACATGTTAAGTTGCAACTTCTAACTCTAAATATTCTACTAATGTGAGCCGAAAGGCATGCCCTTCATTTCACCGATTTAAGATCGTCCACACATCGACAATGAAAACATCTCAAAACACATGAAAAAGAGGACCGACAGGCCATCTAAATAAATCATGAACATTATATTAAGAATCCTTGCTTCAAGGACCAGAAACCTTGCTTCTCATCATATGAGCTTGTCCCCGCGAATTTGCCTTCCAATGACACTCACTTTCCATCAAGATTCAACTTGGAAGTCAGCCAGCGACAGACATCATTTATCTCTTCAGGGTTTGTATAGTGGCCAAGCCTGCAAGTTCAACGAGCCCTTAAGAAGCTTGATGAGAGAACACCAGCGGGATTTGAATGTGGGAAAAGCAAAAGCATACCCATTGTAGGATTTGAATGTTACGTCACGAAATCCTTTCGAACTTAATTCCTGTGAAGATTTCTGGCCAAACTTGAATTGGACGACATCATCGGCTATGGCATATCAAAAAATATTATTTTCAGAATAAATATTGCATTAAGAAATTCAATTGGTCTCACCAGGAAAATGGGCCATGACCTAAGGAAAAAGTTAGGTTCAAACTCAAGGAGTCATGGAACTTGCCTATAAAACATGCTTATCAAACAAAACACATACAAAACGGGAAAGAGATCAAAACAACATCCATTGGAATGCATCTTCGTTCTGCTTGTACTCAGACGTGGCACTAGAAAAACCAGAAAATATATGTTTAACAAGTACAACGAATCTAGGCTGCACGGAAATGTGTAACAGGAACAGTGACCGGGACCCAAAAAGTAGAAACATCAACTTCTAAAATGTAAGAACCAAAATATCCTAGAAAAGTAAAATTAAAAACATATCTATGCATATAACTTTTAGACAAAAAGATAAATTAATCTTAACAATAAAATATATATAACCTCTCAAAAACATTAAGCACGTCAACTAATTATTAAAACCAACAAGGTATTCAATGATTATCACTAGTTTGGGTAACAGTGTAAGGAAGTTAGGACTTTCAGAATTAGATGCGTCAAAGATAGTTTTGGACTTATATTAAGTATGAGAGGTTTAATAAGCCATAAAAGATGACATAAAGGTATAATCCCAACTAATTAAGGACAAAAAGTAACCGAAAAGGAGCTTCTGAAAGTCCTAAAATGGGTTGTCCCCAAAACACACTTGCAATAGAAAAAAGTTACCTAGATGAAGTATTCATGCAACCAAGCTGTATACGTGTACAAGAGTGTTCGCTGCTACCACCTGACCTCCACTCCACTTAATATGAACCTCAAATTCCTCAATTCTTTATCAACTAAACACAAACCCATCAAATTAACCCTGAATAAAATCCATGATCCTTATTATTGATCCCCATAATCAGTGTGGCTCAAGAGAGCATGTCAAACAAACACCCTTGATCCATGGCTTGACTCATTTAAATACCAGAAGAGCCATCAAAGGATAAAGAGACATTTGAAGGGCCAACATTTTATGCCCATGGGTAAAGAATTCAGATTGAGATATGGATAGGATAACATAATAAAGTCATATTTTATACAAGTGTAAGACTGATAGGCCTGTGGTGAAGTATACTTATATTAGGAGGGGCAGAAGGAATAAGATAGAGTGAAATATATTTTATCACTGTTATGGGCCGAGAAGAAGGGGGTTAATTGCAGGCTTATTTTATAATTGGTTTTTTACTATTATGCGGGGTCGTGACGGGTTATAACAGAGTCTGTTATGGGTGAAATCTTTTCGGTTATTAGTTGTCTGTTAGTATCCTTTTCTGTTAGTGATGTGGGGGCAGGGAGGTGGATAAATTGAGTCGGGGGGTGCGAGGAGGATAAAGAAGGTGTTGGTAGGACTGTGAGAAGGAGGTGCCAGGGCTTCGAATTCCTGGTTGTTCTTATACACTGAAAAATCAATACAACTCCTCATTCTCTTTATTGTTTCATTTAATTTCTTGAGTATTTACCTTTCTGTGAGGGAGGAACAGGGGTATTAATCGCAGGTTCCATCAAAGACATTCGATTTTTAGAAAGAAAATTAGGGGAAATGTACTATTAATGTGTTAGATCAGACTTACTTGGCCTTCCCAGGCCAAGCAAATAAGAAATTAAGTATTTCTTTTCATCTAAACCACAAGTAGCATACTTACTATGAAGTTAGAATATATTCGCTAAATGTCAAAAGAAAATAATTAAGCCAGACCCAAGAAGTTATGAGCTCATCATACATTACAAGAAGAAAAGACAATGTCAAGACACATGAAGACAGAAATGACTCTTCAAATAGATAGTGATTGTTACCTGTTCCATGACAAAGCAAAACAGGCAAGGATGAAGCACGATTTGAAGCCTCATTTGAAGCCATCTTCTCACTTAAGCTCCTGTAGAGCAGAAAAAACAAAACTTACAACCACATGCAACACAAAAAAATTCAGACAGGAAAGCCGTTAAGATGCAAGTTTGCAGAAGGCATACACTGCATCAGGGAGCCAGCCACTTAGGCCAACAACTGCACTCAAATTGTGTGGGAATGGTGTTCCATTTCCATATTTTCCCGCAACAAAGCAGGTTGCTGAGTAGAGGGAAGTTGCTGCACCCATACTGAAGCCCCCAACAGATAGTCTAACTGCAGCACGAATAATGTAATCAAATGATGTTAAAAATCACAGACAAGAGAGCAGCAACAAATGGAATCACAATGACGCTTTACTGATTAGACACATGATGAAGTTAGAGTTGGCAGAGAATGGAAGCAGTCTTTTCTAACAAGACAGATTAGCTTGGTACATATGAGGCAGTGTAAATTGGGAAAAAATTGATAAACGATGCATAGAACCATATCCCATCTACATACAAAAATACAAACAACATACATGTAGGAAGAAAATACAAACATATACTTGCTCAAAAAGTCACCATCCCCATCTTGGTGAAGTAAAATGAATTGAAACTTGATTGACCAACACTCCTGGAAATTTCATGCTTGCAAACAGTAATGCTGTCAATATATCACCAATCCTAAACATGAAAAGGGAACCTACTGTCGGGAGGCTCATTGGACAACAAATTTGCAACATGTGCTGCAGAAGCATCCATGCCCTCTATATCAGACGGACCTTCTTGCGAAAGGTCTGCTACATCAAACCCTGAATCATAGATATGATGAATAATATTAGTATCAATGCTGCAACCTTATTGGAAAATGCATAAATTAGTGTCTATATAAAAACTTGAATTCATAACACTGTGAACAGAAACTTGTGTCGACTCCACTTGGCAATTATTTGCAGACTATTATTAAATTTCAACTCATGTGACTCCTTTCCATCGTAAGTTTCAATAAAGCATTATCAAACAAAAAAAAAAATTAGGGATGCTGTACAATATACCCTTATTGTAGATAAATTACACTATATAGCCCTATGTTTCATTTCATGCATTAAATGTCCTTCCAACCATTTTTCTACCGGCATCATCAATGTTTTTTTTTTTTTTTTTAAAAAGTAAAATCCAATTACCATTAAATATGGGAATACCCATAACTTCAATCTCCACTCACCCTTTCTCCTTCCTCTATTTTTTATTTTCTCATCCTCTCACAGCATCCAACTACCTCTCTAAGTCTCTAACCCAAATGCATCAAAGACCAAAGCTAGTTTGGCGTACATAAACTTAGTCTGTCCAGAGGATAAATACAGCAAAAGAAGGAAAATAAATAAAGCCCCAATAAAACAAATTTCTGAAGGACATGTTGCAATGAATAAAGCCTAAAGTAGTCAAGCTCAAGGATGCCATGGTGCTGCAATTAAATTCGATAATGAACTCAGCTCCAAGAAAGGAAGAAAGATTTCATATCATTTCACAGCAGCATTGAAAAACAAAATTAGATTATTAACAGGTACAAAATTTGTTGGAACCAATCCTTCTTTTGCAGATTTAATTATAATTGTTGTTGGATTACTGTTGTCTTCCTTGGTTGATGTTCAATCACCATTGGGATTAAGTCTGTTATTAATTACTACTATTATTAGGAACTATTGTATAGTTCCAGGCTGTAAGTTCTTAGGTAATTAACTCTATCATTATTAGGGACTGTTGTCCCTACACTGTAGGTTTCCATATAATTCATTGTTTCTTTTCTTCTTCCCCACTTGTTCAAACACCATCCTCTCTATGAATAAAAAAAAGGCTTCTTTTTTATTTCCGAAAAATTCATAGTTAAATTCCTTCAAATTCATCACCCTCCCTGCTCCACACATTCAGCAACAATACTCATCCCTGGCCCCCCTTTCTCACTCATCAAATTTACACATCTGTGTACGAGTGATAAAGAATTGAGAGATTAAGGGTTTAATTTGTAGTATTAATGGTTGGGGTAGGGGCAAAGTTGTGCTCCAGTTTCACAATTTATTGCCCTTTCTTTTTTCTGATTTCTTTCTCTCTTTCGCTTTAATTTTGGTTTGGTGGAATTTGGTGGGGAGGTCTCTGAATTCTGAAACAAAATTGCTATCGTCTTTATCACCTTGGAAAAGATAGTTCATAGGTTGAAGAGCTGCAGATTGAGATTTGATGTTCAATTGATGAAAAAAAATGAGTAGCAGAGGGGATGGAGGGGAAAAAATGCGAGTCTAATTCTGGGTCTGTTTTCATAATTCCTCTACTGTTTTCTGCTTTTAGAAATTTGATTAATATTTTATATTTCGGGACAGACTATCCTTGTCAAAGGAACGTGTGAGAAGCAAAGTGCAGGTCGTTGGATTATATTCTGCCTGGTTGTGTATCTATGGATTGCATGCTCCATTGGAGAAGCGGTGTTGGGCCTAGGGTTGAAGAGGGAGGAAGGGGTGGAGAAGAATGAGTTGGTGTGGACAGAGTAGTAGGCTTTTGCTGTTATCTTGTCTTCTACAGGCAATTCAGGGTGTGGTTGGCAACCAAATTATTTTTCACTTAATCATTCATTTCAGCTAATGCGGCTAATTACTTTTTGAAGATTTCAAAACTACCCTTACCCTTTAACACAATTGTAAATAAAGTATTCTTCAGATAATAAAATAAGATTAAAAGACTTATCCCAAAATGTTCATATACATCAAATCATTTCATTTTTGGATCGACACTTGGTTTACCAAATCAGGCCTAATGCTGACATTGACATGGGAAGAATTGAGAGAGAATTAGGAGGAAGATGAAGTTGTATATGGTGTTGAGAAGATGAGGATGAAAATGTGAAAAAAGTGTTTGGGGCTTAACATAGAATGAAGATAATCAACTAGTATGCCATTAAAGATGATGAAAAATAAATGCCGGCATATATGGCACAACGAAAAAATGGAGGGGGAGTATACGGTGTAATTTTTCCATAACATGGAGTACGGTGCAATAACTGAAAATAAAGTACATGTTCAAATAAATCAATAAGCATCATTTCATTTCAGCTTCATTGCAGTAGTATTATGCCATGCTAACTCAGATTTGCATCAAAGGGAGGATTAAAAAGTAGATAAATACAGAAAAGAAAGTTGCTTAAGTGCCCTAAAAATCTTGTGAGTGATGGCTGGAGGTGTTAATCGTGATGGACATCATCATGACTATCATATATTTTGTTATAAGGAAATATTTTTTCATGGACATAGCATTTCTCCATTTCCATGTTATTATTACACAGTGAAAAATCAAACCAAGATAATAGGGGTCCTAGAGCCTAGGCACCAAAATTACTTAGAGAAGTCATTCCATCCCAAATCACATTCACCATCAACAACACCCTCCATCTTTTTGACTGAATGAGACAGAGGCCTGATTACCTAATGTACAGCACACAGAAAATAAAAACCAGAAAAGAAACAGAAGTGAAAAAGGCACAAATAAATAATATTAAAAAGTGCAAAGAGGAGAAAAGAAGAGCATATGACAGAAGAAAAAAGGGCGCCCTAACAGTGAAGAAAACAGAGAAAATAGGCATAATAATGTAACATAACAGAGGGAAAAATGCATCACAATATATGCGAAGAGAAAAACAGTGACAACATAAGGTAAAATAGAGAAGGAAAAAAAAAACATAACAGCGTATAACAGAGAGGTAAATAATGGAGAGAAAAAAATGAAAACAAATTTAAAAGAAAGAGTGAGACAAGTCGACGAAGGGTAATTTTCTGAATATTTACAAGTAAATCATAATAGCGTAAAATCTGATCTTTTCTTTCCCAGCAAATATTTTTCTTACCAAAAGATGTCTATTGTTCTTCCCATAATCTTTTTTCCCTCCTCCTTTTCCTTCCTAGCCTAAGGTTTGATAACGGTATTAATTGCATAATTTTCTAAACGGAATTAAAACACTACTAATAACCTAAAAATAGAAGGTGTGCACATTAGCACCTTAGTGCGAATTGTGCACCTTAGCAGTGCCTTGCTAATGTCACCTTGCAAGGATAGCAGAAGCACCCACCCCCATCGCCTTGCGCCTTAGATGCATCTTTTAAAACAATGAATATACGATTAGCAGGATTTACTCATACTCCTAATAATAAAATGCCAGGAATCTCCGAATCCACTTCCAGTTCACACTGCCACTCATAAGCACCCCTACATAGTACATTCACACACTCCAATCCCTTTTCTGTCCAATTCAATGTTTGCAAACTCAGAACTCTATTCACACCAAAAATCCCCTATCAAGCAACTTTGTTGTTCAACTATAGCCCCCATAAGCATAGAGGAAATGAGGAGAACATCAAATGAAGTGGCTGCTGTATCAGTTTGGAAGACCAGAACACTGATTAAAGGAGATACTGAAATGAAGCATGCATAAGGGGCAGGTACATCAACTGTTTGTGCACAAAAAATATAAATAAATCACCAAGGCGGACACAAATCACACAACAGAGTCATATTCAACCTCTACATTAGAAAGCATGACATACTAATGGATAGCTGTTGCAGCAAAGTTTCATACGATTTCCATATAAATGCATTTGATCCACCAAAGAAAGGTTTTTCATTACAGATCTGATCTTGCTGTGAACAGTAAATCAAAGCAAACTGAAACGTTTGCAAACAAATTGAAGAGACACAGGGATGCAGGCACTATAATGACCAAGATATAACTAAAAGCGATGTGGTATCGGCTAGGCAAAATAAAGAAGGCCTAAAAGCAAATCTAAGATGTAGATTTGATAATGGCTATCAGTGACAACATATAATACAATGGTTCCACCACAAAGAAATAGAACCCTGCATTTTAGCAAACCTATAAATTTGCTTCGTGCATGAGCACTGTGCTATCGGTGAGTTTAGCCACTATATATCCTGAGCATATCTCATCTGTTGACCATTTGAAGCAATTCTAAACTACACTAGACTACAACACAGCTTAAAGGTATTATATATTAGAACAAAGTGTAAGAGCAACCAAACAAAATAGTTCATTTTTAACTTACAGGCAGTGGATGGAAATCCGCCAAATAAGCTAATTGGCCGAGTAGGAGCAGTAGGGCATATCCATTTGATCTACATTACAAAAGAATAATCACGAAATCATAAAATTATAGATCATAACAGAACCAAATAAGCTGGCATTCATGATAAATTTCATAAATTCTCACATTAGGAAGAGGTACACCCTCCAAGACTTGGGACCAGCTGCCAGATTAAGCCAACCATGAAGTTAAAAATATATCATCTTCAATCATATTTAGATCAGATCCAGACTCTAGACAACCAAATCAAAAAGGTTATCTAGTCATCTGAATATAAATCCAATGCTCGAGGAAATCAGATGAGTGAAAGTATCAAGGTTACCATGATGGATAAGTGATTTCACGCCCATGGAAAAACAACAGTTCAGTAACTATTTTAAAGCATGAAAGCTTGGAATTTTACCTTCCACCAGTGTCACCAAGGCCATGGAGCCACACGACAGTGGCCTGGTGTTTACCTTTAGGCCTGACTACATAGGTTCGACCAAACTCAAAAGCCCTCTTAGTGCCCCCTGAAAATGCAACTGATAGACAATCAAAGGGACTGAATGAATCTAGAGCATTTGGATTGCACAAGAATGGAAAAAAATCTAAAAGCAAAATTAGTGCAGGCTCAGAGGCTGAGGCACTGAACTTTTCTTGTATAAATAATGAAGAGCACTGTCAACTTGGCTTGAGCAATTAAAATTTCACAAGAAAAACTGAGAAAAAATTTGACAATACAATCTCAAAATACTATTTGTGGGCTTTAACTTGAAAAGATCAAGCTTAAGTAATGGCATGTCTTCTTTTGTTTCAACATAATCCTATTCATAAACAAAAATCCTAATAAACCTCAATAGTCAATTGTGAATTTGTGATTCAGGCAAAGCATATACAATAAGTAGTTTCAATAATTTCCATATCTAGGATTTTGATATTTATTTTGCATGCATTTCATGCTTTGGCTTGGTATTGAAAAAACCATACCACACACACACACACACACACATATTTCCAAATTCGAGGCATAGAGTATCTGAAAACAAGCAACAGGACAGAATAAGAGGATATGAAATGGCACAGCAAGGATGAAAAAAACGAACCAGAACTAACAGAAGCGCCACTAATACTCATAGTAGCTCCCGAAGTGGCAAACTCGTAGACCAGACAGGTTTTAAACTGAAGGAACAGATTCTGCAAATAAATGAATAACAGGAAGAAACAAATTAACAAATAATGCACAAAACCCGCTTGAGCATTTGAATATCAGCATGCAGTCTTGTGAAATTTAACTTCGAGCGAAATCTACAATTGAATTGCAGTATATTAAAATATCAAAGAGAGAGCGGTAAATTAAAAAAGGAAAAAAAAAAACTCAGGGCGAAAGACCAAACACTTTCGACATTGCAAATATATAACTACGACAATAAGCTATATTACTGGCTAAATGAAATCAAACCCTAACAAATTACGCTCAATTTATAACAAAATGTAATAATGACATTAGATTGGGCTCAGTTTACGACAATTTATGGACGAAGACGAGAATGAATGCATCAATGAAACCGAGTGAACAATAACATTCTTACGTAGCTTATATAAAGGCAACAATTGAAATGAACAAAACGAAATAAGGATACCTTGAGGATTTGAAAGAATGTTCGACCAAACCTAAGTTCTGATGTCGGGGAACCCCCGGAATTTGATGGAGAAAAGACTATCTGCTGGCAATCTATCTTTCTCGTTCCCGAAGCTCCGAATTTCCTGTGGACCGGTTTATTAAAAGCAAAATGGTGAAGTGGAAAGTTTAGAAAATGAAAATGAAAAACTATTGAGATAGGTATTTGACCCAAACAGCGCTTTCAATATTTGTTTGGATGGGGTACAAACACGTCTGTACAATGTACACGCCCGCTCTAATTTGGTGTATAATCGAGCTACATTTTGACATTTAAAAACATCTTAAATCAAATTAAATTATTTTATAAATACTCTAAATCAAATTAAATTTATAATTTTGTGATGAAGTTTTGGTTTGAGGTTTAGATACTTTGGAGTTTAACATTTTATTTTGGTATTTTTTTTATTATGGATGAGAAATTATATTTTTATAATTCAAAATTAATTTTATGATATATTTTTACAAATTTACAAAAAATATAAAGTCCAAACTATAATACCTAGTTTAAGAGTAATATTAAATTAATTTTATACACTTTAGGAAGCGAGAGAGAGAGAGAGAGAGAAATTTTAGTTTAGGTGTACAATGGTACAAGCTAAAAGAATAAATTTCATGTTATTTATAAATATATCCATATGAAGTTTTGACTCACTTTTTTTCCTACCGTAAATGTCACTTTCATGATATATTACATAAATAAGTCCATTAATATAAAAAGATGGCACGCAACATGTGTCATTGTTAGCCGTTCAGTGTGAGGAAATAGAGAGGAGAGACACGAATGAGAAGCTCACAAACCTCCACCATCCTAAATGAAAGAACAAATGTGACAGAATTCTGGCAATAAATAAAAACGAGCGAAAAAGTAGTGAGGAAGGCAGATTCTTGGATTCAATGCCGACGAGTCCAAGCAGAACGAGGAAGATATCTTGTTGTTTCGTCACAAGTCGTTGGAACATCACATCAGATCTTCTTTGCTTTGATTCTCGAACTTTTTTTTGGCAAGAATCATAGTGTTGTTGCCCATTCCAAATCTCTACAATTCGAGTGTCATTTTTTACACTAATCAAAGATTAATCCAGTCATCTCTACAATTTGGTGAGTACAATCTTTGACATTATCAAAGAGTAATTCATCGTTAGAGTGAGAAACAATTTGGTTCGGCTCCAGCAGCATCATCCTGCTATAAAGCATGTTTATTGGCAGATTCATGGTAAATTATTTTCAATTAGGGCAAACAATGCTTAATGAAATTCGATAAATCATACGTATCTAATATATGTTCAAACTAATTGTCGCGTCCTTTGAAATATTTGACAACAAACAAGAGAGGAGGTGTAGCGGCGAAGACATCAAAATATTTTGTAAACTAAATCACTTAAGTAATACACTAAAACTAATTCAAGACCCCAATTTGACATGAGGATGTTTGAAATTAATGAACAAAGAGAACTTGAAACTAATGAATGGTGAGCAAATCAACCGTTAGTGCGAATGAGAGAGATGGGGATGAGGATAGAGAAAAGTACGAAAACGTTGTTTTTTTAAAATTTAGGAAATAGGGACCGAAAAAAATGAATTATATATATATTTAAACTAAACCGGATCTACTAAAATTAAGAAAAAAATTTTAAAAATTCTAAAATGACTAAATATATTAATTAATTTAAGCCATTAATGTTTTTTTAAAATAATTAAATACTTTCGGTACCCATTCTTACATTGAAAAATTTTCAGGACATTTAGAAAAAATGATACGACACCTGTAAGTCGATTCGTGCTTTGCTGGTTTTGGCAAATCTACGAGCAACCCACTCTAGCAAAGAAATTCATTATTCAGTTTAGTGAACCCGAGACTGTGAACATCAACCCAAGCTAGAGGTAACATTTGAATTCTTGATTCATAAGTCGCCATTCAACTACTAGCATACCACAAGGATTGTCTCCGCTATTATGATTTTTTGTGCACATTTGGAGTTGTTAAGCGAAGAGAGAAATGACCCCTATCATAAATAGACAAAGAAAATCTCTTGGTAGCCTTTTCTTTATTCATGGGATGGTAGTTTAAGGTGTGTGTTTTGAGGCATCAATAAGTGTTTGAACAGTATATGTCAATTAATGTTATGTTTAGGTAAGTACATGAAAAGCGAGTGTTGTCCCTCAATGACAATTCATTAATGCACCTAATTATAATGTTTCTTTTTCTAGATTCAAAATTTGGATAAGAACGACTAAAAATTCTGGTGAATTGAAATTTATTGATTCATATTACATCGTGTGATTATTGTTGCCACATATGAGTATTAGTAAATATCTTTTTAGGTTTGGTGGAAACTGCCTATGGAGGAAATGAAGGAGGTAATATTTGAACTATTGGTTCATCAACCATCCTTTAGCTATTAGGTTGGTGCAAATGTAAGTCTCTTAGTGTACAGGTTTTGAGGTGAACTGGGTGCTTGAATGAGCATATGCAAGTAATAAGGGCAACGATTTTCATTGTTTTCTCCATGTTATAATCTTTTATGGATATTGTTTTTATTTTAATGATTTTTATTCATCTCCTATTCTTCATTCTTTTTTTGAATTTTGATTCATTATTTTTCCATGGAATCTGTCCTTAGCTTTCAAAGCCCATTGATCCTTCCTCATTTTCCCTACCATTTCTCATTCTGTCTTTTAAAAAGCAATGCCCTTCCCATCTTGGCCCTTAGGGTTCATTGCAAGTTAACAAATTTTTTTCAATTTTGTTGAGTTTATTCTCTAATGATTATCATTTTTTTATATATGGTATTTGCTTGCTTATATCATTATATGTTGAACTGATTCACATTTTTTTATCGATTGGGTATGCTGCAATGATTTTTATTTGTTTGTTTCATTTGGTGTGTTTGATTGATTCAAGTTTTTATATATTTGTGTGTGTATAAATTGGCAGGTTCGAAATAAATGATTGATGTTGTTGAAATAATAGTATATAAACAAAAGATAGATTCCAATTTTTCCTTCACACATTGGATGAATATTCTTAAAGTTTGTAATTAAAGAATGTCTTCTTTGCTTATATATTCATGTTGTAACAACTTATTTAGATCGAATGATCATCTAATATGCATTTTTTTTTAATATGGTTTGTTGAAGTTGCACGATTATGGCAATAATTTTAAAATGTATGTTTCACTATCCTTCTTATCGAGAGGCTTAAAATTTGATGTTTAACTTACATGATGTTTTTTCAGAGCATTAGGTTGCTCATCTAAATGCAAGTTCAAAGTGATGACTACTTTACATATTGGTTTCAATAAATTTTTTTCCTTCTTTTTGATATTTTAAAGTGGTCATCAATCATAAGTTTCTTTTACTTTCTTTTCTTGGTTGATTAGTAGGGTGTAGGGTCATGAACAAGCATTTTGATGTGCTATTTTCTCTCTTGGTGCGGCATTAAATCCATGTATAAGTTTCATTCGGGTCTTAAAAAGGATGATTAGAAAAATCTTTAGATTACACTATGGAATAGATTTTGTGTTCCAATATTATATTAATATCCATTTAATAATATAATAATACAATGTTATTAGTGATTAAACTATCTCTACCTATAATTATTGTGTTTACATTATGAATTATTATCACTACTAACACAAATAATATAATAATATATTTTGAAAATGTAACTTTTAAATGAATATAAATTATTTTCACGGGAATTCGTATCCACATATGCTATAAGTCAATATATATCCTTATCTTTTATTTGCGGAATATACAATCTAACATTAGTAATATAAAAGTTCTTATAAATTGCATTCATAGTCCTGTTAAAATATTCATAGCGACTTAATAGTTTATTTGTTGAATTCTTAGATGGTATGGTGTTGCAAGCTTGTAGAATATGCTAAACAAAAACAAAAAATTAATTAAAGAAAAAAAAAACTTATGAGCTTAGTTTGTTGTGTTGCGACTTGCGACAAAGATCGCTGTCTTGAAGCAAAGATTCAGTCATATCAAGGTCCAATCAAAGCTGGCTTGTCTTCAATGTTTACACAACACTCTCCCTTTCACATGCACTCGAGAACGAGAGATATAGGCAACAACTACATAATAATGTGTGGCAGGTTATATAGCGGACGGTGGTGGTGGAGTGTGTAGGACGGAAGGGAGGGACAGGGAGGAGTCAGAGAGCAGAGGAGGAGCAGGAGGAGGGACGGTAAGGGGTAGAACGGTCATTTACGGATTCACATGATTGGGTTGTTACTTGTTAGTGTCACGGAGAGAATTTATTTAATTTATTTTATATAGTGTTTAATTCAAGGGAATGAAATGATGCAGGAATATAGTAGCAGTAGCTCTCTGAGTGTTTTTGGGGTACAACTAGAACTCTAGAAGGGATGGGATAAAAAAAATTAAAAATTAAAGTAAATTTTATGGGTGGGCGCGTGGGGACGGGACTGGGAGAGTCGAGTGGAACTGGAAGTATGTGGGGGTGTGGACTGCGGAGCGTGACGGGCGTGATTTCTTGGGGGAAAAGATCGGGGCTTCTCGTGTCTTGGTGTGGATTCTTTGAAGAAGAAAAGGTCCTGTTTAGTCAAACGTTTGCAGATGCCGAGGTCACGGGATCACTTTCACGCTCTCTCCCTCCTTCTAATACTATCCGGATCTGCAAAGGTTTATTGAGAATAAATATTTTAAAACCAAGAGGGAACGATTTCACGGGCACGCAAAATTCTGTTATAGTAATTCGTTTCACGTAGTGCAGGGGCAAGTCGTGGAATGGCCTCTTTTATTCTCATTCTTCTTGACTCGGATTAGATAAAAATAAATAACGTAATATTCTATTTTAAATACTAACGTTACTGCCATAGAAATATTTTACTTTGTATTATCATATAGGATGATGAGTATTAATAATTATAGTGTTGTTGCCCATTCTGAATCTCTACAATTCGAGTGTCATTTTTCACACTAATCAAAGATTAATCCAGTCATCTCTACAATTTGGTGAGTACAATCTTTGACATTATCAAAGAGTAATTCATCATTAGAGTGAGAAACAATTCGGTTCGCCTCCAGCAGCATCATCCTGCTATAAAGCATGTTTATTGGCAGATTCATGGTAAATTATTTTCAATTAGGGCAAACAATGCTTAATGAAATTCTATAAATCATACGTACCTGATATATGTTCAAACTAATTGTCGCGTCCTTTGAAATATTTGACAACAAACAAGAGAGGAGGTGTAGCGGCGAAGACATCAAAATATTTTGTAAACTAAATCACTTTAGTGATACATTAAAACTAATTCAAGACCCAAATTTCACATGAGGATATTTGAAATTAATGAACAAAGAGAACTTGAAACTAATGAATGGGGAGCAAATCAAGCGTGAGCAGCAACAATCTAGTTGACAATCCCAACGCAACACTGAACATTGCTCGGGAAGAGGGTTAGTGCGAGTGAAAAAGACGGTTGAGAGAAATACCAAAACATTATTTTTTAAAATTTTTTAAAATAGGTACCGAAGAAAACGTTATATATATATATATATATAATTTTTTAAAAATAAATCAAATCTACTAAAATTAAGGGAACTTTTTTTCTAAAATGACCACATATATTAATTAATTTAAGCCATTAATATTTTTTTAAAATAATTAAACACTTTCGGTACTAATTCTGACACCAAAATTTTTTTAGGGTATTTAAAAAAATGGATACAACACCTATCAGCTGATTCATGCTTTACTGGTTCTGGCAAATCTACGAGCAACCCACTCTAGCAAAGAAATTCATTATTCAATTTAGTGAACCCGAGACTCTGAACATCAACCCAAGCTAGAGGTAACATTTGAATTCTTGATTCATAAGTCGCCATTCAACTACTAGCATATCACAAGGATTGTCTCCGCTATTATGATTTTTTGTGCACATTTGGAGTTGTTAAGTGTAGAGAGAAATGACTCCTATCATAAATAGATGGAGAAAATATCTTGGTTGTCCTTTCTTTATTCATGGATGGTAGTTTAAGGTGTGTGTTTTGGGGCATCAATAAGTGTTTGAGCAATTTATGTCAATTAATGTTATGTTTAGGTAAGCACATGAAAAGCGTGTGTTGTCCCTCAATGACAATTCATTAATGCACCTAAATATAATGTTCCTTTTTTTAGATTCAAAATTTGGATAAGAACGACTAAAAATTATGGTGAATTGAAATTTATTGATTGATATTACATCGTGTGATTATTGTTGCCACATATGAGTATTAGTAAATATCTTTGTAGGTTTGGTGGAAATTTCCTATGGAGGAAATAAAGGATTACGAACTCTTGGTTCATTAACCATCCTTTAGCTATTAGGTTGGTGCAAATATAAGTCTCTTAGTGTACAGATTTTGAGGTGAACTGGGTGCTTGAATGAGCATATGCAAGTAATAAGGGCAATGATTTTTATTGTTTTCTCCATGTTATAATCTTTTCTAGATATTGTTTTTTATTTTAATGCTTTTTTTGTCTCTTGTTCTTCATTCTTTTTTCTTTTTTTTTTGAATTTTGGTTCATTATTTTTCCATGGAATATGTTCTCGCCTTTCAAAGCCCATTTATCCTTCCTTATTTTCCCTACCATTTCTCATTCCTGTCTTTTAAAAAGCAATGCCCTTCCCATCTTGGCTCTCAGAGTTCATTGCAAATTAACAAATTTCTTTCAAATTTGTTGAGTTTATTCTCTAATGATTATCATTTTTTTATATGGTACTTGCTTGCTTATATCATTTTATGTTGTATTAATTCAAATTTTTTTATTGATTGGGTCTACTGCAATGATTTTTATTTGTTTGTTTCATTTGGTGGGTTTGATTGATTCAAGTTTATATCTATTTGTGTGTGTATAAATTGGTGGGTTCAAAGTAAATGATTGATGTTAGATTATATATTCCGCAAACAAAAGATGGGGATATATACCGACTTATAGCATATATGGATATGAATTCTAGTGAAAATAATTTATTTTTCTCATTTATTTTGGAACAAGAGGGTTATTAATAGTTTATTTGTTGAATTCTTAGATGGTATGGTGTTCCAAGCTTGTAGAATATGCTGAACAAAAAAATTTAAAGAAAAAAAACCTTATCAGCTTAGTTTGTTGTGTTGTGACAAATATCATTGCCTTGAAACAAAGATTCGGCCATAACAAGGTCCAATCAAAGCCGGCTTGTCTCCAATGTTTACACAACACTCTCCCTTTCACATGCACTCAAGAATAAGAGATATGGAATTTGCAAATGAATGTCTAGATGTTGCATTACTGAACTAAAGAAGGAAGGTTGTAGAAAGAAGAAAACTCTCTATACCAAACTCGAATACAGGCCACACTAAAAAGAAAAAAAATAGCAATAGAGAGATCCAGTCCCTTGAAGGTCGGTCCTCATCCAGGCACAACTGAGTAGGATCAAAAAAGGGCCTAGACAAGCTTGACAGACAGTGGTGGATGCACGTGTGTGTGGGCTGGCCCAACACCAAGTCTAACCTCAAAGCACTCATACAATTCAACTCAAACATACCACTAAGTGCGGGAATATATAAGCCCTATCAAAAATATATCTATAATACCCTAAAAATCTAAAACCCAAAATTTAATAAATAACCCTTATTTGGGATAATTTAAAATTTTAATTTATTTAATTTAATTATTTTATGAATTTTTGAGTATATAAAAATAGATATGAATATTTAATAAATTAAAATAAATATTTTATTATTTTACCATACTCATTTTATTTAAGTAATTTTTCAAACCAATATTTTACTAAAAATTACCCTTTTAAGCCAACATGTTAAATTCTAATAAATTAAATTAATTTATCAATCAAAAACTTTAAATGCCATTATTTCAAAAATTATTTTATTTTATTTTTCCCCTTTTCCTTTTTGTTCCTTTTTTTCTTTTTCATTTTCCTTTTCTCCTCTTCTTCCTCTTTGAGCTGCCCGACCTACTTTCCTTCCCACCTCATGTTGGGCCACTGGCCCATTTTCTTTCTCCTATCCCCTCTCCAGTGTGACCCGCCTCGGCCTATCTCTACCCTTTCTTCTCCCCCCCACGTATCATCTCTCTAGACTAGTTTTTCCCTCCTTCCTCGTGTGTGAACTAACCTATTATTTTCTTTCTACCTCGCCTGGGCGGCCTGCCTCTCATTTCCTTTTCTTCTTCTTCTTCTTTCCTCCTTCTCCTTCGACCACCACATGCCATGGCAGCCTACAACTGCCTGCCTTCCCCTATAGCTCTGCCCTCTCTCTCCCTCTCTCCTCCATCCCTTCCCCTTCCATTTTTGAGCCAAACACAACCCTCCCTCGCATGGCCTTTTCTTCCTTCTTCCTGCCACCTGCCACCCTACTCATCAATCTGCAGCCTCCCCTTACCACCACCTAGCCGACGCCCTACCTCTCTCCTCTCCCTCTTCTTTTTCTTCTTCTCCCTTGCCCATTTTCTTCCCCTAATCCCCTTCCTACTCTGCCAGTCGAGCCTTCTTTCTCCCTTCTTTCCCCTCTTCTCCTCTCTCCCCTGTTTTTGCCTTGCTACCTCCAACCACCACTGCTACTGCCCAACTAACCACCATATCCACCTCCTAACCCTTAACTACCTCCCTACACCACCAAGCCGCCACCACATGCCCCTATAGCCACCTTTCTTCTCCTTTCTTTTTCTTTCCCCCTTCTCGGCCTCCACCCTGTGCCACCACCATCTACCGCCCTCCTTCCTCTTTTACCACCTCCACAACCACCAATCCACTACCTAGCACCTTCCCTACCACCATCTTACTTCCCTTAGCCAAAACCTAGCCCTGCAGCTCCTCCCTCCCCCTCTTCTTTTCCATTCCTTCTTCTCCTCCACCACCCTTGCATCCACTTTTCCCTGCCTTGCAGCCACCGTCTCCGCCATCCTGAGCCGCCGATCATCAACCCCTGACCACCACCTACACCTCTACTCCATCCCTGCACCCAACCACCGCTATAACTCTTCTCCATAAGTCCTCTGCCCCACTCCCAAAACCCTTACCCAAACTAACCTCCCCCTTATCCTTACTTCTTCTCTTCCATCCCTTCTTCCTTAATTTCCATGCATGCAGCATGAGCCTTGCCTTTTATTTTGAGCCCAATTTTAGTTAATTTCAAAGTATAAAAATAGTTGGCATTAGTATATATTAATTAAGCTTTAGATAAAGTTTATTATTTTGATTTTTCCACTACTAATATGCTAATATTGGGTATTATTTTTAGGTATTAATTTTTACTAATAAATACTCAAACCTTTAACAAGGGTACTAGTAAGGTTTGATTATTGTTGGAAATAAGGTAACCATTATACCATACTAAAATTATGGATATACGTATGCTAGCACATTAGGATTTTAATATGTTTATATGCATGATGTATATTGTTAAGTATAATGTATTTGGTGGCATATATTGGTTGATGAAAAGTACAACATGTTAATTTATGTGTCATGTGTAGAAATAATGCTTAAAGACGGAGCCTTGTCGTTAACGATAATGTTAAATACATATGCATGATATAATATGCTAATGTGGCCATTTGTTGCATAAATAATGTTAATATGAGCCCTAGGGGTATTTTGATAATTTTTCTTATGCAAAAGGGATGGCTTAAATAAGTGTGCGTGATAGGTGCTAATGAGTATTAATGATACATAATAATAGTTGGCGGTGTTGGTCCTGTTGGATGATGTATATGTACCATGTATATTAATATTTAATGTAGTGAAGGTAGTTTATTTAAATTTGTATAATAAGGTCAAAATGGTAATTTACAAGAGTAAAGGGCCTAAAATGGTAAATGAATAAGTAAGGAGGACATTTTAGTAATTTTACATGAAAAAGGGGATAACTTGGTAATTTTTGTGAGTAAGAATGTATTTTGGTAAATTAATAAAAAGGAAGGGCATTTTGGTAATTTTGTAAAGTAAAGGGGTAAAATGTTGATTTAATAAAGAATAAGGTATTTTAGTAATTTAACACAAATAAAGGGTTATTTGATGATTTTGTAAAGTAAAGGGGTAAAATGATGACTAAATAAATGAGAAGGGTATTTTAGTAATTTGGCATAAAAGAAGGGCATTTTGGTAATTTCTTAAAGTGGGTAAAATGGTGATTTAATAGAAGGAGAAGGGTATTGTGGTAATTTGGCTTAAAGAAAGGGTATTTTAGTAAGTATAAAGGAAGGGTAATTTGGTAATTTTGTAAGTAAAACTGGTAATTTGGTACTTTAACCAACCAAAGGGGCAATTTAGTAATTTCAATAAGTAAGAAGAGCAATTTAGTAATTTAACCAACCAAGAGGATAATTTGGTATTTTTAATAAGTAAGATGGGCAATTTGGTAATTTCAATAAGTAAGAAGGGCAATTTGGTAATTTAACCAACCAAAAGGGTAATTTTTTGTAATTTTAATAAGTAAGGAGGGAAATTTGGTAATTTAACAAACCAAAAGAGCAATTAGGTAATTTTAATAAATAAGAATGGCAATTTGGTAATTTGACAAACCAAAAGGGCAACTTGGTAAATTTAATAAGTATGAAGGGCAATTTGGTAATTTAACTAACCAAATAGGCAATATGGTAAATGTAACAAGTATGAAGAGTGATTTGGTAACTTAATAAGCCTAAGGGGTAATTTAGTAATTTAAAGGGTAGAATGGTAATTTAACCAACCGAAAAGGTAAATTGATGACTTAACAAGTATGAGGAGCAAAGTTGGTGATTTAATGAGTATGAAAGATAATTTGGTAGTCTAACTAATACAAGGAGTAATTTGGTAATTATGCAAACATGAAGGATAACATGGTTATTTGGCAAATAAAAAGGGATGACTTAGTAATTTTACAAGTAAGAGGTATTTCAGTAATTTTGCAAGGATGATGTGGGTAAATCAGTAACTTGTTTTTAACATATGAATGGATTAAATGAGTTCTATAATAAGACATAAGTAATAGTGAATAATAAGATAAGGGTATTTGATAAGTCAATGAGTATCACAAGAACATGACATAACCTAGGGTTGGATGGATAATTAAGGGGTTGATATGGGATTATATCATAATCATGCAAGAGGTGTCTAGTTGGTAAGTATGCATGGAAATGTTGTTAGAGATGTTTGAAGTACGTATTAGGGTTTTGTGTATGCTATAATCCCTGATATAGAATAATTGATTCTATAGCCAATATATCTTTGTGTCTCTAAATTTGTGACATTTTCCTTTCCCTCAAATTAATTGAATAGACCTATTGAATAAGACATAAAATAAAGTACTAATTACGTAAAGTAAAGATTATTGAGCCGGAATCGGACCGGTCCACGGGCGAATAATAGGCGTCAAGTGCAAGATGCCCTAGAAACCGATCCACCGGCGAATAATAATGGTCAGATGTATTATGTCCTGAAGTATTTTTCAGTCCATCGGCTATAATAGTGTAGAATCCTGAGCTTAATAAACCAAACATTGGATATAATAAAAGTATGAGAAGATACTAATCACTTATAGTGGAACACCATGTGAGTCAAGGCCAAACCGGTCCACCAGAAAATAATAGTGGCTAGGTGCAAGGTGCCTTGGATACCAGTCCACCGACGAATAATAGTGGTCGGGTTTGTTCTACCCTGAAGTAGGGTCATCTACTCATAGAAGTAAGAAGCACCCATGAAAACAATAAAAAGTATGTTATGTGCTAAGTAAGGTGGCAATACAGTCAAATAAGGGATATATAGAATACATGAATTCACATCATAGGTTTAGCATACATGTGTGATATGTAAAATAATGTAAGATAAATACTGATTTCAGGTCTCTTTATTAGATATAATATGATCAATTTTTTTATTTATTTATGTTGAGTTCGGAGATCCCACTATTTTCAACTGATAGAAAGGTATCAATAGTGTAAAATCCTACAGCAAAATGCTCTAACCACTATTCTCTACCAATGGAACGGTATCAGTAATATACAATCTTAGTGTAAAATGCTTTCGGCTACTATTACTATCCCGTAGAAGAGATAGATACAGTCGATCCTGACTTACATAGTCTTTCACTTTAAATGCTCAATATCTTATCAATGGCTATGATCATTATCATGAATTATTTTAAATTGAGTTTAGGGACACCGCTATTCTCAACCGGTGGAACGAAATCAATAATATACAATCACAAGGCAAAATGCTCTTAGCTACTATTCTCGTCTAGTGAAATAGATAGGTACATCCTGTCCTAACTCACATGATATTTCACTTTAATTGATTAATATCTTATTCATAATTGGTTTGATATACACATTACATAATTTAAACATGTAAAGTACAACCACATAGTTCTCAATACTGTTATCAAGGAATAGGTCCATAATATCTTTAAGAAACTCTAATTTCACATTTTAGGCTTAAATCCTTCCATATTGTTCATTTATCCACCAAGTTTAGTACATATTCCTTAAATTTTATTATTATCACCATACCCAAAAAATAAGTTCTAACTCCAATTATTCATACATGCGATAACAACACTATCTTAAAAGTTACTATTTACAAACTCTAAAATACCCTAAGTTCATAAGGAGGTCATAACTTTTTCTTATGATCCATAAAATCACCAAATTTAGTGTAAGTTCATAAAATTTCAATATTAACAACATATTTGAAATCATGGTCTAACTCTAATATTTCTGACATACGACAATAACATCGTTCTTTTAGGATTACTACTCCTAAATTAAGCTATTTTTTCATTTTGTGGAAATTATGACATTCATAATTAATCCAAATATTTCACATGATACCCTTAGCATATTTTAACCTATCTAATGGATTAAAATACTAAATTTTTCATATTAGTTCCATATCGACTGAAATACCCTTAAAGATAACCAAATGCCATTATTTTACAAAAACCTTATGTGTTCGGTATTATTTTCAAATCCTTCATTTATCACCATTTCAAACTTATTCAACCCAAATTACAATACCATATATTATATCGATTCTCTTAGAGTTTTCAACATAGAAATTATCATAATGATATCACGTGCTTCTCAACTCACTCACTTTTCATTATATAATATCATATTACCAAATCATAATATTGATCAACATGAAATTAACAACATAAACACAAAAACACAATATTACACGAAATCATATAAGCAAAACCTTAACTACAACTAATATCCTTATAGAAAAGGGCACCGATCGCTATACACGTATCCTATCTTGCCTTTTCCGCAACCTCCAAAAAAATACCTAAGAAACAATAATAACAAAACCTTTAAATCTTAAAGATGTAACTAAGGAAGATTTAAGGAAATATAGAGTGAGAGGATTAGTGTGATACCCAAATTTGAGCGGAGTGTTATAAGGATTGATTTAACTACTTATATCAACATGGTATACCATCATTTTGGTGATTCCATCCTAAAGAACTCCACAGTTAAGCTTGTTGGGCATAGAGTAATTTTAGGATGGGTGACCCTTCTGGGAAGTTTCGGAAATTTCTCGGGAAGCACGTGAGTGAGGACAAAGCGCGTTGAAAGGACTTGTGTTGATCTATAAGGCCAGTTGATCAATCCGAAAGCGCTCCAAGGTATATCCCGTGTGGTCGTGTCGACTCGGGGTGTTACAAATGATATCAGAGTAAAACCACGACCGTGAGTTGAACTTGGATATGAGCCAGTCAGTCACCTAGCGGGACGATTCTTGGAATAAACTGTATTAAGAATTTTAATGGATGAGGCGCAACAAGGACGTTGCATTCTTTGAGTGGGGGTGAATGTGATACCCCAATTTGAGTAGAGTGTTATAAGGATTGATTTGGCTACTTATATCAATATGGTATACCATCCTTTTGGTGATTCCATCCTAAATAACTCCACAGTTAAGCGTGTTGGCCGTGGAGTAATGTTAGGACGGGTGACCCTCCTGAGAAGTTTTGAAAATTTCTCGGGAAGTACGTGAGTGAGGACAAAGTGCCCTAAAAGGACTTGTGTTGATCTGTAGGGCCAGCCAATCAATCCAAAAGCGCTCCAAGGTATCCCCCGCGTGGTCGTGTCAACTCGAGGTGTTACAATTAGAGCAAAATGAAATAAGGCTTGAAGGTTGTGAATAGGGTATCGGTGATGGAGTTATAGAAGAGGCATTTTATGGGGATAATGTTTCACACAAAAGAAGGGTAAGAAAGAAAGAAAAGAAAGTTGACGAGGCAGGGGAAAATAAAGAGAAATGAAAAAGAGAGGGGGGAAAAGGAAAAGGAAAAGGGGGAAATAAATTAGATTTGGGTTAAAATAATTTAGGTTACGGTATTAGGATAATTTAATTATCGAATATCAAGGGTTAAGTTTAAGTTAAAAATATTAATGATCCGGAATAAAGATTATAATCAAGTTAAGATTTAATATTAAGGAATTAAGGTAAGGTAAAAATATAAATTTTCTGAGATGAGAATTAAGTTAAAATATTAATTACTTGTGATTGGGGTATTAAATTAATATAAATTCTTTATATTCCAATACTAGTAACATATCTAGAAATTAAGGTCAACCTCTAATATTTTACACATGTGATAATGATCCTGCCTCTAGGTTTACTATTTCCAAATTAATCCATTTCTCTTATTTTATTAAACTTAACCAATCATTATCACTCCTAACATGTCCAATAATATACTTTTCATATTTTTTGAAATAATTATAACATTAAAATACCCAAGATTTTATATTTGACTTGTATTGACCAAATTTCCCCTTAGATAACCAAAATGCCCATATTTTTACAAAAACCTTACGAGTCCCAATATAAACGATTTTCAACCTCCCACACATATCCTCATGAAAATACATAACCATATATATGTATGTATGTATGTATGTATGTACACACCACATATCCCAATTATGATATGAAATCATGTCGACCTTCGTGGTTTGAAAAATAAGTTTAACCAACAACATGCACAAACGACGATTTCACAACTTTCTCACTTTTTAGTCATACGACACAAGATGTCATATAACATCATTATCATAATAAAATTATTCATATAAAATTTCTAAACATGATATCACATACAAATATACACATTACATATAAAAGCCTTATCTATGCCATGTATCCTTATTGAAAGCATCTCCAATCTCTAAGCAATACGACCTATGAATCCTCCTTCAATACCACCAAAAAATCACCTAAAAGTCAAAGATATAATAACATTAAACTTAGGAAAATTAATCAAGGAAAACCAAGGCAAATGAGAGTGAGGAAAATAGAAATAGTTGAACAAGTGGAAGAGCTCATGCAAGGGGTGGTGCGCGGTGGTGTTAGGGTGGAGGGCACGCTAGTGAGTGAAGAGAAGACCAAGGTGGCATGGGCTTGGGAAGGATGTGGAAGATTGGGGTGTGAGAGGGCACTATTGGGGTGTGTGACGTAGCACTAGAATAACATTATTTTATTACGACAATGTCTATTATGACAATTAAAACCATCACAATAAACATATCTACTACAATGATAGGTCGTTAGTGAGTGGACGATTTGATGAGTGGAAAAAATGAGGCTGCAATGATGATGGGGGTCGTCGTTGTATGGTTATTGTGGTGACTTATAATTAAATTTATTTTTAGAAATTAATATTTAAAATTAATTTTTGGAAAAAAAAAATAAGCCACAACGGCGATGGGTTGTTGTAGTATCTATCAATAGTATTTCTATCCCACCTTTCTTAGCAGCAACAAAAATAAATTATGTAATAGCAATGGGTCATTGCTGTAGGAGGGTTGTTGTTGTAAGGTGGGCAGAAAATTTCCTCCTCCTAAAAATTGTTGCACAAAAATTTTTGGTCAGGTATATTACAGCGACTACTCAACATTATAGAGTATAATATCGTTGCAGTATAGGAAACGAAAACATTATCATTCATTTAAAAGGTAATCTACCACAATGACCTCATTGTTAAAATGGAGGGGACATCATTGCAGTAGAGGTGAGTTATATAAACAATAAAACCTACCCCATTGTCTTCATCGTTTGTCTTCTAGGTTTTGTTCATTGAAGTTCTAGAGTTAGTTCATCACTCTTTCCATTAGTGGTAAGTAATACATTTTTTTATTAATTTTTGTCAAAATCTTATGTGTTATTGTTAGTTTTTACTATTAATTTCTTTTTTTTGTGTTTTTATGGATTTCCATGGTAGCCGCCATCTCTGTCACCTTGTGCCACTTTCTCCTCTTCTAATCTCAGGTGAATCTTTATTTTGTTTTAATTATTAATTAATTGAAGCTAACAAATTTTTTTGCTAAATTCTTGATTTATTTTTGTGTCATCGGAGTAGTGTGCGTTGCTACTGGAGCTAGCCACCACCATCTCTATTGCTGTATGATTTTTTTTAATTGTTATATGTGTAATTGTTAAATATGTGATTTTTGTTAAATTTTTTGTTGTGATATGTGATTATTATTAAATATTATATGGGTGTTGGCAATGGTAATTATATATTGATACATTTGTTGTGATATGCGATTGACATGTGTGTGTGTGTGATTATTGTTAAATTTTTGGTTGTGGCATAAAATTTTTGGCTGTGGCATGTGATCATTGTTATATATTATATAGATGTTGGTGGTGGTAATTATATATATATAATTGAAGGATGGATATATATGGTGGTCATTAAAATTTATTGTAATTCTTAATTTCATCACCCCACAATTGGTACACACCACTAACTATTGATCGATCTCTATCCTTCTTATCAATTATCTATCCACTCCATCACAAATTTATCAGAATGTTAATGATGTCTTCTGCTTTGAGAAGTTTTCTTCTCGACGCTTTTCCATTATCTTAAACAAAATTATTAGAATCAAAATTTCATCGAAGATTAATAAGGATGATAGAATTAGATCGTCAAATTATATTTTATGGTTGTTAGACCCTATGGAAAATATAAAATTATGAATCATTTAAATTATTTTTATTATAATTTTTTTATTTAAAGTTAAAATAATATTAGAATAACACTCATAAGCTCTCATGTAGTCACTAAATAAATTATCTCAACTTACAAGCAATATAAATTGTCAAACTAGTTTTATATATTAGGATGAGATTTTAGAAATTAAATGATTCATCATGAAGCAAGAGTCACACAACTCTAAAAATGATTTTTAATGATGTCTAATAGATGACTGTTATTATAAAATCAATGCTAAAAGATTAAAAGTTTGAGTGCAATATTAGGGAATATATTTAGATAATGCTTTTTTTTCCTTCTAAAAACTATTATAAAATCTTGAATTTTATCTTCTTAAACTAAAACTAAGGTAACTTATGAAACTTTATAATAATAATGATGATGATGATAACACAACAACATAAAATATTAGAATTATAAAATTAATATATCATGAAAAAGTTTAGCTTAACTTTTTTTATATGATAAATTGATAATTAAGATATGCATATTCAATTATGACAATATAAAATATTGAAAAATATTTCAAATTGCTCATCTTATCGCCAACGTCGTACTCTTGGCGCCGCCCCTAACTTCTTTCCATATATCTCTCCATACCTTGCTTGCATATCCTGTGACACTCTGTTCTCCAACTCCATGCGCAAACAACTACATCGTGATCTGCACTCTTCATAGTGTTCCTCTGGACCTGAAATTGTATGATGAAGTGGGTTCATCATTTGATCATTCGAATCCATTTCCTCTTCTTCCTCAAACTATCTGCATTGATGCATGCATCGTCTCTTCTCACTATGGTGACCTTGTTGCTGACATCTACGATGACATTGCTCGTACTTTTGTTGCAGTTACTTAGAGAAGGAAATGACATAATTTATTCATTAGGCATAGAGCTGGAAATATATACACAGAAATTAGTCATGGAACTCCTAGATTATAGCGGGGAAATTCTCTATTTAATGGTGGAGAATGATCCTATCTTTGATCAACAATCAGAGCAGTAAATAAATAAAAAATAACTCCAAAACTCTTGTGATCCGTTCTTAAAATAAGCGAACTAAATTATTTGCTAAAATAAGGGAAATAAATGGATTCTACTATTTTGAATTTCTACACTCCCCCTCAAACTAGTCAGCATATACTCATTAGGCCTGGTTTATAGCTTAACTCGGTGAAATTACGGGAAAAAAGAGGATATCTACTGCTTGAAATAGTGATGGAACACGCTTCAATAATATGATATTGCCTTCTATAGTCTCACTAATGAAGTGTTTTTCAACTTCAACATGTTTAGTCCTGTCATGGTGGAGAAGATCCTTGGTAATACCTATAGTTGACTGGTTATCCCACAATACCTCAATAGGACCGGAGATCTTCATTATGAGTTCATTCAGTAGCCTTTTCAACCAAATTTCTTATTTAAGGCTCGAACACTGCTACGAGCCACTACTAGTTGCTTCTTACCACGCCATGTCATATCCTTAGGTTGATCTTCTATCAATAGGTAACCTAACCCAATCCACATCTATATATGTAGACTTTCACCGGGTGATTCAATGTTTTCCTAAACATTAATCCCTTTTTAAGATCTCTTTCAAGGTACCAGAGTATGTTGTACACTACTTCCAGGTGACCTTTGAAGGATTGCTTAGGAGCTAACTAATAATGCTCAATACAAAGCTTATATCTAGGTCAGTGTATGTTAAGTAGATCAATTTTCCTACTAAACAGTGGTATCATGTTTTTATATGCACCCAATTCTTCGGTTCAAACCTTCCACTTGAGTTAGGATCCATCACAGTATCCGTCGGTTTAGAGCCACTCATACTAGTTTCTCTAAGGAGGTCTGTGAAAAAATTTCGCTAGAAAACTAAGATTCTTTTCTTTGATTTAGCTACCTCTATTCCCAAAAAAAAATACCTGAGGTATCCTAGGTTTTTGATCTTAAACACTGTAAACAAGCAAAGCTTGAGTCTTCTCATTGCTCTTTCATGATTCCTTGTGAGAACTATATCATCAACATATACTATCAATATAGTAAATCTACCATTAGTGACATGTTTCATGAATAGGGTATGATCAACATGAGACTTCAAGTAGTTGTCGTCCTTCAATACCTCTATAAATCTGCCAAATCATGTACAAGGTGATTATTTGAGCCCATATAAAGATAGTCTTAGTTTGCACACTTTGCTTCTTGTGTATTCAATTTCAAACCTAGGTAGAGTATCCATATACACTTCCTCTACTAAGTCCCCATTTAAGAATGCGTTGTTTACATCAAATTGGAATAATGTCCAGTCTTAATTCATAGAAATGGATAACAAAACATGTACTGTATTGAGTTATAATACAGGATAAAAGGTTTCCTAGTAATTAGTCCCTTGTGATTGAGTGTACTCCTTTGCTACCGGCCAAGCTGTGAGGTGTTCAACATAACTATCAACTTTCTGCTTTATTAGGAAAAAAATCCACTTATGTCTAACTATGTGGTTTCCATGTGGAAGATTTCTTAGTACCCAAATTCTATTATTTTTAAGAGCCCATAGGACGTTGTGGTGGTGGAAAGTATTCATAGTTCGGGGGCAAGGCCCAGTACAATCGAACACTTCCATAGTCTAAGATCATTATTCACCTACCATGCATGTGAAAACCATAGGAAGTTGTGGGTGGTGGGCTTATATGAGGCTTTGATGGTTTAAAGGGAGGACCATAAGGTGGATCATAGGGGTGAGATTAAGGTTTCGGGTTACCACTAGGATTAGGGATAAAGATACAACACTTGGGGGTGAGATTCTTAGAACTAGGGTTTGTTGAGGGTTTAGTAGGAGGTTTTAACTTGGAGCATTGGGCTAAGGTGGAAGACTTGGAACTAGAAGGAGGTTCATTGTTGGTGTTATTTGATTCCTAATGGGACTTGCATTCAACATAGGATGAATAGGATGGCTTCTTAGATAAATTTATAGGATTGCCGTCTACCATGTGTAGGAAGGTGATGTATGTTATTAGTTTTAACTAGATAGTGTCACTAAGCTAGGAAAAGGATATAGATCTACCCATAGATATATTAGTTACTAGAAACACTATCGAAAATAGAGAGAAATAACTGTAGTGGGGACATATTATAATACCTCCCATTTTAAAATAGTGTGGAAGCATAAAATACTAAACACGTCTAGGAAAACTGGGGTGCTACATCGTATCTAACATAGGAAAGGCGTAATCTACTTATCCCATATTAGATACAAGGCTAAAGACCCAACCAACCACATGAAAGTACAGTGTGCAAGATTAAGTTACATAAAGAATTAAGAAAAGCATTTACAACATAGGACCTTAACGGTCCCTGACATAGTCAAATATAGGGAGAAGGACTAACTAAAAATACAAGACTATTATAGTGGAAAATAAGTTAAGGCATGACCCCAAAACCATGGTCTGTCACAGATGATATGAGCGGATTTGAGCTAATCAAAGGATTCTGCAAACATCATTTATTTAATGAGTTTTTCACATATAAGTGTCATAGGGTGTGGTTCTATTTGATTTTTCCACCTTTTGAGATCTGGATTGAATCGCATGAGTTTAACCTGAAAATAGCTCCTTTATCCTATGAACTCACGACATTCTCCACTTTTATAACTGCTCATAGACTTAAAGCATTCACTCAACTACTTTCAAGATGTGTGTGGGAATGATGACTCCCCAACATCTTAGAGCATCTCTTACCCTATCAGGACCACAAGAGTTGTCGCCCAGGGCATTTTCATAAGTTTGCATGTCGACAAAAGCAACACACATGCATTTTCTGAATCATAAAGCATTCACCCAGAGACCACTACAGGACACTGCCACCTGACAACATGGTATAGCTGCCTGACGTCTGGGTGCAGCCGACCATGACTGAGCCAGGGAATCCTTGGCCTATTTAGATGAATGCATGCTATAAATACCTCAGGCGGAAGAACATCAAGGAGGGAATATACAACAGAGAATGGATCATTTAATTGAAAAAGAAGAAAGTTAGGGATTCCAAAAAACATAGGAAAATAACAAAGGAGAAATTTCTAGTAGAGCTTATTGAGAGAGGAAAAAGAAGAAGGAGTGATTAAGATATATAGGCGTTGGGAATATTGTGATCTCCCTAATACTTCCCTTCTTTCTCTTTTGTATTTTATGTTGCTACAAGAATATTAGCCTTGGCTAACTTTTAGTAAAAGGAAAAGTTGATAGTTCTTGTTGCTGTAATCTTGAGATTTCTAGCCCTATTACCCTTAATGATATTTCATTTTGTTAAGCTAAAATTATCTAAGTGTTGAATGTTGGTTGCATTAGGCACCTAACTAAATTCTATATTAACTGGATAGTGTGCATAACCTATGATGACAAAGGGTGATAGGGTTGGCACCGAGAGGTGAATAAACCCTATCTTTAATCCTTCAACCCTCATTATGTGACATTAATAGGGTCCATGCACCATGATCGAGATGCCCTGAGAGTATGTTTCGGGATTGAGTGAGACCTAGTAAGGTTAGGAGGATTAATGTAATACCCCATATTTTTAAAATCCAAAATTATTAAGTTTAATGATTTTATTAGCGTAATTTGATGTAAACAATTAGTTATTTTAATTTCGATTCGTTTTATAGATTTATCGAAGATTTCGAATTCATATTTGAATTTAATTAATCGTTGTCGTTGCGAATCATTCTAGATAAATTCATTCACGACAATGATTTTATTATATTCTTATGATTTTGATTTTCGGTTAAAAAGGTGTATTCCCATTCTTTCTCGTGTTTTGATTTTTAATATTTTAGATTCGTTTTCGATTATAACTTCGTCGTGTGATTACGACTTTATTTTGGAGTTATATTTCGTTAACGAAATATATTATTTAAATTATGGAATTTATGTTTAAATAGTTAAATTTTATTTTAATAATTTTACCCGTAGAAAATATTTCCGACTTTAAATTTATTTGTTTTCGGTAATCGTTAATATTTTCGGGAAGTCTTAAATTGAAAAGGTTTTTCGGAAATTATTTGTAATTTCTTTCCGAAATTAATTTTCTTCTGTTTTACGCTTTTTGATTTACGGAAAATCGATTTCGGAAATTATTTAAATTAGTCTCAATTTATTCAAATTTGAATTAAATATTTTATTCTATACTTTAAATAATTTTTTGAAGTCTTATAATATATTTTCGTAAATAATATAAATTTTTCGTTCGTTGTTAAATTCTTTCAAAAATGGTTCCGAAATTCTTTATATAGCTTTTTATTAATTTTAATCGTTTTGAAATAATTTTCATTTAATAAATTTTAGATAAAATCTTCCAATAATAATTTTTAAACATTTAGCATTTTATTTTATAGGTGTATTTGTAAAAAAAAAAAAAAAAAAAAAGAACCCCAGCCGGTGCCACCTGACCCCCCTCTTCTTTTCCCTTTCTCTCTTCTCTTTCCCTGCTCCTTGTTCGGTTGTTCCTGTCTCGAGCCAACAGCAGCCCAAAAAAAAAAAAAAAAAAAGAACCCCAGCCGGTGCCACCTGACCCCCCCTCTTCTTTTCCCTTTCTCTCTTCTCTTTCCCTGCTCCTTGTTCCTGTCTCGAGCCAACAGCAGCCCAAAAACCCCAGCCTGCCTCCTTCTCCTAGCTCCTCCAGTCGCCCCGCCGATCGACCTCCAACCACCGGCCACCATCGGCGACGCAGCAGCAGCAGCCGAAGCCGCACACAGCAGCCGAAGAAGCCGCTGCAGCCGCGCGCAGCAGCAGCCGCGTGCAGTGGCGGGGAGCGCAGCTCGCGCCGCCGTCCGGCCACGGCAAGCATTGCTGACCACCGGCGAGCCACCCCCAGCCTCCGACGAAGCTTCTCCGGCCTTCTCTTGTCCCGATTTATGTTGGTTTCGTTCGGTATAAATTTCTGAAAAACCCTAATATGGATTTGATTAATTGAGTATGATTTAGCTTGTAATAAGCTAAATTAATTGTTTGATTATGTATATATGTGCTGTGAGATTGATTTGGATAAGTTAATTGTATGGTTTATGTTGGGAATTTGGAAAATTGGATTTTTGGTCGGGTTATGCCCAAATTTTTCGGATCCGCCCAATTTGACGATTTTGGATAAATTGATTATACAATATGTTTTTAAATGTATCTAATTTCATGTCGGAACCGTCAATTTGAGAAATTTATGCAGAATTTATCGGGATTTGATTTCTAGGTCAAAATTCGTGTGTGATAAAATTGGGTCGCATAATTGAGTCGTTTTACTCAATTGAATTTACAATATCGTTTGAAATGTATTTAATTTTATATCGGAAGTGTTGATTTGGGAAAATTATGCGTAATTAATCGGAATTAGATTTTTAGGTCAAAACTCTTGCGGGACTAAATTGAATTGTGTAATCGAGTTGTTTTATTCAATTGACTATATAATTTATATTAGAATATATTTAATTACATTTTCGAACCGTCAATTTATATATTTTAGCAATAATTGATCGGATTTGTATTCCGGGCTCAAAAACCCTAATTGTGCTAAATTGGGTATTTCTTTTATTGGTTTTGATCAATTGATTATTCGATATGTTATAAAATGTGTTTAATTGCATTTCTAAACATTAATTTGATTAAATTTATAGAATTTTACCGAATTGTATTTTCGGGCCTAAAACCCTAAATTTCAAGTGAAATTATGAAATCGGTCATTTGTATTGTTGTCTTTCCTAAAATTGAATTTATAGAAATAGTTGAAATGGTATTAAATGCATTCTAATACCTTTAATTTGAATTAATTGATTTGAATTATCCAAGCTTATGTTGTGGGCTTTAAAACCCTAATTTTGAAAATGGATAGTCTTAAATTGGCTACTAGGAAGATTGTTTTGTTGAAATCAATTATATAGATTTATCTAAAATATTTTAATTGTGTTTTAAAACTATCAATTTGAGGTAATCGAAGTGATTTGGTCGATTCGTAGTTTAGGCATTAAAAACCCTAATCTTCGGGGAATGGTTTTATATATTGATTTTTGCTATGCGTCTTTTATCTAATTGATTTTTGTCCTTGGGTTTTAAATCATTTAAATTATGTTTTAATCTAATTGGTTTGGATTTGGTTCTATGCGAATGATCAATTTACCTATTTAGTTGTAAAACCCAATGAATAAGTCATTTTCGATAAATTAACTTATAATCGATTATTCTTTCTCGGGCTTTCCAAATTAATTTGAAATGTCCCAAGTGATATGTGTATTAATCCGTTTTGATTTATTTTTAACCTTAAATCTTAATAGAGCTATGCTCTTGAGTCTTAGGTTTGGACACGTTTTCCAAGAAAAATTGTTTGTGTCTCTTTGTGTCGATTTAATTATAATAATTGAATTATTGATCGATAGGATAGTCCTAACTTAGTTTTCGATTTCTATCGGCGATCTAGGAAAGCTTTATTGTAGATCCTCGAGCTAGTGATCTCTCTCTCCCTCTTATCTTGCTTAGCTAGCTTCGGATTTAGGTAAGTCTCTACTTACCTCCACTTATGGGTGTTTTGTAAGGACGTAACTAAGGCCGCCTGTGTGTTACGTGTTTTACTTGCCTTAGATGCCTTGTACGATTTATATGTTGTGTCCTACATGTTATCTGTTTTTATTGTGTAGCGCAGCTTGGAACCGAGGTATGTTCTCGTGCTCTTGTCTGGTATGTGCTAATATGGGTATGCTGCGGGTTATGATGGATGTCGTGTGGCCTTTTAGAACATGCATGTTAAGGGTAAAATTCTTTCGAATAAGACACGTTAAGACACTAATCACTTAAAGAGGAAGATGTTGAGCCGGACCCAGACCGGTCCATCGGCAAATAATAGTGGCAGGGTATGTTACCCTCGCGACCGATCCACCGGCTATAATAGTGGCAGGGTATGTGCCCTCGTGACCGTTCCACCGGTTATAATAGTGGGGGATTCCGTGCTCAACAAACCGAATGTAATAACGATAAGACATGAGAAAGACACAAAGTAATTATAGTGAAACATCATGTGAGTCGGGGCCAGACCGGTCTACCGGTAAATAATAGTGGCAGGGTATGTTACCCTCGTAACCAGTCCATCGGCTAAAATAGTGGCAGGGCATGGCCCTCGTGACCGTTCCACCGGCTATAATAGTGAGGTTCCCGCACTCATATGAATTGATAAAGACTATAATGTGAATCGACATGTTATTATATGTGTATGGTAGGACTTATGATGTGGGTATTGAGTATGCATAATATTGTATCAACGTAATGCACCATGATTCAATATGCACTTGATGTTATAGTTTACGTCTCTCCCATAAGATATGGTAGTGGGATTTACTCAGTATTGAACCCGTACTGATACTACCTTGGTTGAATGGACCATGTGATGATCCACTGATGGTGGGGAGCAGACCTCTTGTGCAGGTTTAAGATCGGATACTATTTTGGGGTGGAAGGCTTGACTTGAGAGTGTAGGCAATCTGGAATTTGACCCGTCGGGTTTTATCTTGTTTAACTGTATTCATCTTTGGAAGGTACAAGTGTTGTATTTATAATTTCAAGGGTATTGTAATTGCCTTTCAATTTCTCGTACTCTGATAAGCTTTTAAAATTCGGATATATTTCATAGGTTCCGCTGATTCATTCAGCGATGATTCTATTTAGTGAATTTATTCACATCTGTCTGTGGATATCTCCTTGTGGGAGTTTATCCTCACGACATAGATGTTTGAAATGTTGTTTGACAGGTTTTAGCCTTGCATCTAGCATGAGATAGATGATGGACATTTATCTTGTGTTAGATGTGGCGGTAACATTCCTCAAATTCTATTTTAGCTTACGCTTTATCCTTTCAATTTTTTTTTCAGGAGTAAATTTTGGGGGTGTTACAATTAATATCCTCCAAGCTCAACATGCTATCAATTGACACAAGGTACACACATTAGAGCTTACACCTCTACTCTTGTGACTCTTCCTTTTGATTTCCATCACAACTGTCTTGCATTGAATTTGTTAACTCTCTACGTACTCAATTATTTCTTATATTGTCAACATCACCTTATTAGTATTTTATACATCAGCAGATTCATAGGATTCTTAACTTTAGCAAGTATAATTCACTCCTCTTAGTCCCTATAGGATCAACATCCTATTACCTTTTTACTACTTGGGGTGACCATATATAATTGCATGAGTTGTGTCGTGTTCACTTTATTAAACTTACCCTACCCGTTCTTTTGACTAAATGCACACTAGCACACACCAACACACACCAACAAACCATATAAAAACCTGTCCATACTCTTAAGTCTCGAACCCAAGATAAGGTAGGCTTATTATTGATCATCCCCAAAAACCTTCACGTGGCCCTTTACTCATGGGAATAAGCAAGTGCCCGAGCAAACTGACATATCAACATACTATGTACTAAGTAATCAAAGTTACCTCCTCAACAAAAGTAACAAGCATGCAAGGTTCTATCATGTTATGTAAATCATACTTAACATGAGTCCTATCAATGCCATATAGGTAAAGGTACCTACTCTATCATGGTCAAGTAATGTGTCGAGATTTACTATCATGCATAACTCAAGTAATTTAGGATGCATCATGCTTGTCTTCATAGTAAAAGATCATAGATAGTCACACACATGTACTAAGCAAGTTATCCAAATAAATATTAGGGTTTTTTTTCCAACTTACTCAATTAATTAAGTTATTCCTTTACATTCATTATTTCTATTTTCTGCTCTTTTTCTTTTATATTCTAAATCTACCACATCCTTATTCTATTCTTATCAAAATATTTATTTCATTTTTTATCCGCATGCTTATCCAAGTCATCATCAAATCATTTATTCTAATCATTATCTAATTATTTATTCAAATCATTATTCAAATATTCATTCCAACTTTTTGTCATTATTATCATACTATGCACCACCCTATAGTATCACATACTAGAAGTCTATCCAAACTAAGGGATATAAAGTCCAAGATAAAGCCAACTATAATGGACATATGCAAACCCGAAGCCAACCACCTAGGTATCTAGACCCTTTAGTATCGAAATCCCTAGTACATCATCAATGTCTAGAGTAGGTAAGGCATTAGGATCTACTAGGATCCCACTCAAAAGCAAAGTGTGAAGCACCAATATAAGTCCAAAGGCACTAATAAACGTCTAAAGGCAAACTAACCCCTAGTAGTTAATCGAAAATAAGGTAACTTAGACCCCTACACAACTCGATTGTCTTTCACTTTACGTGATTAGTACATTATTCTTAAGGTTACACAATCACGTAAGACCCATACAAAGAGTAAGTAAGACGATTGCATACTTCTTCTACATTAATCATTTCCATCCTCAACCATGTGTGAGATTTTTCATTTATTCTTGTTCAGTATTACCCATATCCACTATATTACTCCATCCAAAACATAGTCTGTATTTCATCACCCTTTTCTCAAAACCATCACATTACATTTGTGGTTTAACCATTAAGGCCTTTACAACACCCATTGAATATGTCATGAATCATGGTCTATTTAATCCATTTATTAGGTCATTAATCCATGGTAATATATGTATTTTATCCATTAAATAGTCATATAATAGTCCCTTGCACAATCTCAAAGCATATCCAAGCCGAGAAAAACAAAATCATACAAACTAGCCAAACCAGTTAATCAGCCTAGCCCAACCAGTTGATCGGTTGCACCAACCAGTCGATCAGTTTGGGTCAACTAGTCGATTGGTTTAACTTGATCAAACTAAGTTTTTCTTAGACCTATCAATTAGCAAACTAATTGACAGTTTATAAACCAGTTAATCAGTTTTACTCAATCAAACGATGGATTTAAGTAGAGAGCAAGACTAAGATCCTTGAGGCCTACCCATCGATAGGTTGGGTCGATTAATCTACTGTTCTAGGAACTAATCAATTGATTTGTCCTTCAATAACACCAAACAGGCATTTTTATGCAGATCATGCTTATAATTCTTTATCATACCAAATTATATAATGGTCTAACATCACATAATACATTTATAGCTTATAATAGTTGCATATTTCATCATTAATCGTCACAACCTAATCTTTCCTAAAAAATTCATACTTTTCTCTAATGATACATAGTCTACCCATTCAATACATTTTCTGTAAAGCTATATAGTCATACCAATACATAATGTAAAACTTTAAGGGTTCCATAACATGAAAGCTTAATCACAATACATTTTAGAAATAATAATGACTTACTTGCTACAGGAAAAACTTTCCCCAAATCAAAATAGTCAACCAGTGGAAATCCTTAACTTTTAAAACCTCAAAAAAATTTAAATCATAAATCATTGAATAACTTTTCCAAATCCAAACCTGAAATAGAAAAGGAAAAACTAACATACTACACCCAATGGAAAACAGAGGATGATTCTACTAAACCACTCAACTTTTTTCTAAATCTAACTATTTCTTACTTAATAATTAAAACAAAAAGGAGCTAGAGAAAGGATTAGAAGAGTACAAGAATTCAAATGTAAGGATCAAAGTAGGGAGGGAGAAGATGAATGCTGGGGATATAAAGTATTTTAATGGCTAAAAGAAAGAGGAATAGAAGGGGTAATTAGGGCTATATATAGCCAATAAATTGATACAAATTACAAGTGTGGTTAGGAACATATCGAAAACCCTAATTCTTACCATTTGGAATTGAGTTGAATGAACATATTTCGTCTAAGATATGCTAACCTATCCTCCATAGCTCAAATGTTGATTTTGGAGAAGTGCAAGTCGAATGATCCAAAAATGCAAAACATAAGAGTTGAAATAAAAGGTCGGTATGGAAGGAATATCCTAGCTAAGTAGAATCAAGTCCAAAATTGAAGTAATAACCCCATAAGTGTGTAGAAGATAAAGGTAGAAGAAGACAAAGATGGGGTCATATTCCCTCTGAGTTATCCTAATTGACTTCCTAGATCAATCTGAGGTGTTATTTCAGACCAAATGCATCTTTAGAAAATATTTTAGGAATAATTTAAAATGGGTTATCAAAGTTTCATTTTAATATAATAAATTTTTCCAAAAAATTAGGCTTAAAAATAGACTATTCTATAGAACATTCGATCAGTTTAGCCTACCGGTCGACTATTCTACAGAACATTCGATCAGTTCTTCAACTAGTTGATCGGTTTGGTCGTGCAAAAACTATTTAGTTGAAATAACAAATTGCTCGATCAATTCATGGAACTAATTGACTGATCTGCCTGAAAACTTGCTTAATTTAGTTTTCCAACTTCATTTCAAATCCAAATTTACCTCAAACCCAAATATAGTTTTAAATCAAAATTAGGCACCCACAAATGGCATAATTTCTCATTCAACACATTTACAAAAAGGTGGAGTATTACAATACTAACCCCTTAAAGAGGTTGCATTCCTGAAGCCTATAAACATTCCCACCACATCATTCAACATATAACAAGTCACACGTTAGGATCGATATATCCAAGAAAAAGGGTTACTACCCCTTGAAGAAAATGGATTACACTAAGGCAACATGCTAAGAAAATAACCCGGGGTACTTGGATCAAATCTCCTCCTCAGCCTCCAAAGTAGGCTCCTCATTATCATGTCGTGACCAAAGGACCTTCACTAGTGAAACTTTCTTCGTAAGACCTTGTTGGTTACTCTAATGCAAATTTCATAGGATACAAGGTAGATAAAAAAAAGTACATCAGATACTTGCTAATTTATAGGAGAAGATCTAGTTAGTCCACATAGAAAGAAATAATCACATGCTGTATTATCAATGGTGGAAGTAGAATATATAGCCGTCGAAGCTTGTTGTGCTCAACTTATTTGGATGAAACAACAATTGAGTGATTTTGGGCTTAAAATTGGTAAAGTTCCCATTAGGTGTGATAACATTAGTGCCATTTGCCTTACTAAAAATCTCATTCGACACTCTAAATCTAAGCATATTAAAATAAGACATCACTTTATTAGAGACCGTGTTTAAAAAAGAGATGTGAGTGTAGAATACGTGGACACATTACATCAATGGTGAGATATTTTTACTAAACTTTTAAATGATGAGAGATTCACAACTCCTAAGAGAGAAATTGGGATGAAATTTATATGATTAAAATTTTTTATCTCATATTTGTGAAATCATGAAATTTTTGTGCTTAAATGATATGGATAATTCATGAAATTCAATCTAAATCATGTGAAAATGACCCTAAATTATATGCATTTGATTTTGAATTGGCTTACATGATTGATGATTAAAGTGATTAAATTAAGTGACAATGCATATTTATAATCTATGCTTTGAATTGGTTTTGATGCGCTGAATGTATAGTGACTTACTAATAAAATCAGTCAACAGGTTAACAAACTAAACATTGGGTCAAGGGAATCGATTGATGGGTTCAGCTGAAACCAGGCGATAAGCCTTGATCTTTTTATTTTTTAAAACAAGGAAATAACAATCAATTAAAATATCAAATTAGTCAACTAGTTCTAATAATAATGAACTAAAATGTCAAACCATTTGACTGGTGTGTCAGGCATATAAATTGACCTTTGCTCACTTGGACAATCCCACACTCTAAAATTTTAAACTCTTTGACTCTTCTCTTGTGTGCCCTATCTATATCTCACTCGTTTCTTCACCAAATCGCATCATCTGGATCTTATTAGGACCAATTGAATGATTCAAAGCTATTCAGTAACAAAAAATGTTGGCTCATTAGTTAATTTTGGAAAAAATCGGGTGTAAGCCTCCACCAAACCCTTACTCTCATTTCAACAAATTTAGTGCAAATTCGAGCTTGTTATGGATCAATAGAGGTTCAATTAGTGCTCTTTTTTGTGGATCACCATTTTTTTCACAGTTCTTATGGCTTGTCCCCACTCTCATTTAGACCTAACTTTTGTCCTTTATCCTCTTCATTTTAGTTTATTGGTTGTAATTCTCAATAGTTAATACTTCATCTCGAACATTTATAGTTCCTTATTTAATATGACCAAGCTAAAATCTACAACTGCCAATAACCATTTCAAGGGGAAAGGAATATGCCAATATCCTCTTAAATAGGCTTGAGCATTACCAAACCATCTGGCACTGATATCTATTTAGATTGAGGAACCCTCTCAAACCTTTGATGCCTCCACATCTCAAGAGTCTACTCCACTTTTGGTGTAGCATAGGCATCCATCACATCCTTTGAGTCCCATTTCTTCTACTCCGCCTAGTGATCCGCCCACTATCCGATCTTCATCTAGGCTATCGAAGATGACCAAGACATATCCTTATTCTCTCTCTCTGTCTGTCTCTGTACCATGGATGACAAAATTGCTAGATCAAATTATTCCATGGTTAGAAATTTCTTACAAGGAAGTGTATTAATATTGAGACTTTCATTTAGCATTTTAGACTCCCCTTCATGCAATCTCTCTCAGATATCAATATCCTTCCTCTTTTCACTCTCTCAATCCAATATATATCAACTTAATTGGTTTGCCTTTTTTACATAACCTCACTGTCCACATTCTTAGCTCTTTCCTTACTACACATGTTATTAGAGTCCCCATTGTCCACGATGAGGCTAAGTTAGATAGGGTACTCAAATTTAGAGTGACATATGCACGAGTATGACATTAGTGAGTGGATATGGACTCAAATACTTAATGATATCTTTTGTGATATGGAGCAACACCATTATGTGCATAAAAGCATTGCCAACTTATATTACCTACCACCAGTCAAGCGGGTATATCACTACCTCATACACTTTATTTTCTTCCCCTGTGCTAGCGCTGGAGATGATATGAGGATAAAGGATTGGTTCATGGTTAACCACATCCTTACGGGTACTCTGGTGAGGTTCAAAGTGGAGATATTCTGACACATGGCTCACATGTCGAGCCATAATCATGTTGCTCTTGGATACATATATCTTATTATGAGGATCAATTAAGATTCCGACCTCCCCTTTGGAGAATTTTTGGCTACCCAACTTTTCCTACGTAATGGCTAGATATTCTGGATGGCATGACATTTAGGAGAATGGGATACGAGATGAGTGCAGATGGGCAGACCTTGGTGCTTACAACTATGGCTCATGCTACACTCTTATATAGTGATCGTATCACTAGTGCACCCCAGTCACAGCCTTCGCCTATCAATAAGGACATAATCCATACACTCTCTGATGATGCACTAACACTGACTGATCTCCCATTTACTACTTGAGGAGCCTCCACAACCGCTAATGTACTTTCCTCATTTGCTGCACCTACCCCAACCAACACTCACGGTCGCGTAACTTTAGCTAGCATTTATGATCTCCTCCTTAAAATGTACATAATGATGGATACGAGATTGACTACCATTAAAACGCACCAGAGGCTCCTAGAGAGTAGAGACTGATGTGCATGTTATCCTCATACGGTTTCAACCTAACTTTGAGCCGCACCATCATGATGGCATGGGGTAGGATAAGTTGTAGGGGTTTCTGGTGATGCACATATACCAGATACTATTGATTTTGTTGTTGTTGCTCCAGGTGTTGGGCTAGCTTGATTTATACCAATAATCCTTCTCCATTAGCTCCCATTCTTGATGAGTCATTCGTTGTGGCCCACAAGTTGTGGCTACTCATATTGGTCAATATACAGTTGAGATTGCTGACTCTGAGGATATAGAGAGAGTAAAGCCTTAATAACATGTCTTTGCTACCGTTCATCATAGTTCTACCCTCTGATCCACCTTCCTCTATTCCAAGCACTTATGGCATTGATCAGGATTTTATATAGTCCTTGGTTGCATAAGTGAATGGGCTATATTTGTCGGTTATCTTTGAGTCACACATGCATTCATGTATTTTGTGACTATATAAACTCTGTTGATATTTATCACCTACACAACAAAAATAAAAACAAACACTTATTTTATTAGATAAAATACTTCTTAAAAAGTAGTTTTTATCTAAAAGTGATTATTAAAATTAAGTAATGCTAAAAAGAGATTAATACAGTGTTTGGAGATATTTATCAAAATTTAAAAATACTTATTCATAATAATTATCTATTTAAAAAATTTATAGACTATAAAGTTATTGAAATAAGTAATTATTATTGATAACTTCTTTTCATAAATAGTTTTAAACAAGCACTAAATTCCTTCCTTCTATTATGAAAATATTGTTTGAATTTAAAACCATTATGAAAGTTCTCCAAATCGGAGCCCTAATAAAAATTCTCATAACTAACCGTTTATTTGGACCGGGGTAAGGATAGATATTAAAAATTAATCTAGATGAAGGAAATATATGTGAATTGGGGTAAATATTTTAAAATACCATTTGAATGATATTAATCGAATTTAGATAAACTAGGGTGAACGTTTTAAAAATTATATTTGGATTAAGGTGAATGACAATTAAAAAAATAATAATAAATGAAGGAGGAGATGTAGAACAAGTGAGAGTGGACGAGAAGACAAAGATAATTTAATTGACATAAATTATAGATATTTTTATTTTATTAAATAAAAATATTATTTATATATTAATATTTACTTTTATTACCTCCAAAATTAAAAGTTAATAAAAATAAAATTAATTAAAATAATAAACATTAACTTTTAACTTCAATTTCCCTCATGAATGTCATAAAACTGATTCCCACACAAAAATCCACCCCCGTGGCTTCAAAATACATGCGTGGCTTCAAAATACATGCGACTACGACTTATCAGTATCACGCGGCAAACTCCCTCTTTTTTACCTGCGAGACCCATCAACCCTAACCTGACCTCTGTGTCCCTCACCTAAACCGTGACATCACCTAAAGTGAAACAATTTACCGAATCATGAAATGTAGGAAATACATGCGACTCTTGTGACTTATCACGCGCAAACTCTGATCCCTCCATATTTTTTTCATTTTTCTCCAAAGCTGTTTTCTCAGTTTGGAGGGAAAGCATGGTAATGGTGAAAAAGTGAATCTCATTTTTAGCGTTATCAGTCTATTCCTTTTATCTTATTCCCTTTCAATCTCTCTCACTCACTTTCTCTTTTGTGTTAGCTGTTGATGGTGAATCGCAGTAGAAGTAGAATCATAGACTAGACTAAATCTGAACATCCTGGTTTGTTTCTGGTGGTCTGACTTTGTTCAAGGTAATTTCACAGCAATTCTTCGCTCTAATATAAATATTTCTTTGGTTAGTTTCTTGCATTATAAAGTAGCATTTGAAATTTCGTTACTCGATTTCTGTATCTTTTAATCCGAACGATTTAAAGATTTTGAGTTTTGTAGCTATGAGCAGCTTAAGGTTGTAGACCGTTGCCGATCTCTTGAAAATTTAACCTGGCTTCTATGTTTTCTTTAGGGAATCCTGAATCTTTTATTGCGGAATAGTTAGATGGCGTAGTCAGATTAACATTGGAAACGGAGCTTTAAAAGTGTTTATATGACACCCCCTCTATTTTTAATAGATATCACTACGTACTTTAAGCACAAATTTTGACTATTAATTTGTTTCAAATCATAATACAAAAAATATGGGTTATGTTGGTATTGAAATATAATTTGGCCAATAATCTTAGTTGTTTGATTAAATTTCAATTTCAATGGTACATATGTCCTACTCCTAAACGTCTATATTCCTGGTACGAGTTATGGACACTGGACAGTATTCTGCTTCTACTTTCCTTTTTTTTGGGGGGGGGGAGTGCTTACAACTATCGATACTTTATGTATTCAGAGTGCTACAGATAGTAGAAAGGGGAATCAGATACCAACAGTGAGTCTCATTATTCTATGTTGATAATGGTGAAAGGCATTTTGTGAGGACTATTGTAAATTTGTAGTATAATTAGGCCTTTTTTTATCATTGTTTATGGTGAATAAATGAATTCTCCTTCAATATATAATCATTTGTTGTACAAGTAGCCTAAATGTAAAGTAAACAATGGTACATTTATTTTCTTGGTATTCCTATTGCATTTTAATATATTTTTGCAATGTTATTTTGGTCTCTAATATTTCCATCCAAGCATATTTGGTGCAACATTAATATTTGTTATCAAGGCTGTCCAAAATTGTGGCTGATTATGCTACAAGCCATGACTATATTGCATCCTTTGCCTCACCGTTTTTTGTGAGGCTCCTTTACCTCAACTTAGTCTTTTTTGTTTCAGTTTGTGACATATTGCAAATGGGATACTTCTTCCCAATCACAGAAGACCAAATAAACTATTGAATGTAAGACATTCCGCCTACTTGACATGCATATTTAATGGTTCATGGCTGTAGGCAACTTAGCAAAAAATTAGGATTTGGGTATGGACGTAATTGGCTACCAATCCACTAAAAAATAACTTCTTTCTTAATTAGTTAATGGAAGACAACTATATCTATTGAGAATTGAGATCATGGCCTTGGTCGACAAGTTCTGTTCGTGCCCCACTCCAAGTAGTTCATCATTCATGTATTATATCCATTCATCTTCTTCGTTTTCATTTTATATGACAAGTGGGGGATTGGTTGAAGCTTTACACAAACTCTACTAGAGTTTGAAATGTAAACCTTCAAGTTTTAAATTCACTATAATTTACTTTATTAGATTTGTCTATCGCTATGGAACATTTGTCTATAGAAGAATGAGTTGTTACTTCGTATTGCACATAATATAGTTTGAATTGTGCACTCTTTCTTTCCACATATTAATAAACAACTAGTTAGATTTACTTATGCTAGATGTGGAAAGGTCAAGGCTAGGGAAGATGTGTTAGTTGGGGCTATTAGTGTTGGCTTAGCTGTGACTCAACTAGCTGATTATGATTTGAGTCTGTCATTATTACTACAGTATTATTGTTATTATTACTTAACCGAGTATTTGGCATATAGGGGAGGGGTATGATGGAATGTTAATATTGATTCTATTAATCGGAATGTCTTGCTGGCATTCAGGTGGGTGGAGGAGGGCAATTCTATTAGGATTGAATAGGAAAGGGAGGTTGGGTAGGAGAGGAGGGAAAAGAATTAGAACAAGTGGGAGGAACCAGGTCATCTAACGCCTAGCTTGTATCCACCTCTATCTCTCATTTCTTAATATGCATTATCTTTTCCATCATCTGTGCTATCACTATTGTTGCGATTATTGTTTCTATTCTATTATGTTTTTATCACATATATGTCTTCATATGCTTTTTAGGAATGACTAATTTGCTTAATTTTTAGGTGTCATGAGTGTGAGATCAAGATTAAGAAATATTTTACAAAGTTGAATATATGCTACGTTAGATAAGCCAAGCTATCGGCTATATAGTTTTTAAAATAGTTATCTATCCTGCAGAATGTAATATAACTATAATTTCTTACACCCTTATGCTTAAAGTATTTATACTACTACTTATTTTATTTTAAAAATACTAGATATAAGATTGTCTTCTTTAATTATTTACATTTGAATATTATTAAATAATAAAATGATTACATATAAGATGTTGGTTTAATATATGGTAATATAAATAGTATAGATATATAGGTCCCTGATATATATATTTTCTGCCTAGGGCCCCCTCAAAATTAGGGTATGCCCTATCTGCTTGCAATCATTTACTAAAAACTCGATAAATAACTAATCAAAACAAAACGACATATCTGCCAATAAACTAAGAAGTCCACCAAAGATTCATTTACTCATTTTCTTCAATGTTCCTTCCGCACATTTAAAGGTCATATGCACATAACAGGAGTGGGAGGAGATTTAGTGGAAAACAAAAATTTAGGGCTCCTTCAATATTCCTTCAGCATATATACAGATCATAAGTACAGAACAGGAGCGGGAGGAGGTTTAGTTGAAAACAAAAATTTATGGTATGAGGAAGCATAGCAAACTTTTTAGCATCGATCAAAGGTCTGTCTCTCGGAGTTAAAAAAGGCCTTTTATCTCTGCACGACCCAATTGCTCTGCTAGATCCCAGGGGGTCTTGCCATTGTTGTCTACTGCATCAACACTAATTCCATTTCTATAAGTTATTTAACCGTGTCTATATTCCCTTTTGAACTGCAATGTGAAGGGCGGTAGCCCCTTTCACGATAGGTAACCTCACACTGCCTATGAAGTCCATTATTTTTTTTAGCGCGTCTGGTTTGTTTAGCTCAACGGCTTGGCATGTAGCTTGACCAGCACCTATTGACACCAACATTTAACAATCGATCCATCATTTCTTAGTGATTATGGATGACAACTTCCCATAGTGGAGTGTTGCCTTCTCGATCTATTTAAAGAAAAAATAAAGGTAAACAAAAATCTTTTACGTCCGTCTTAGTAATCATAAAACATTATTAAATGACAAGAATGTAATACAATAATTGCTAATAAAAAAATTGGTGAAAACTAGCCAAGTATATGGTCAGATTGATTTATAAGAAAATTCCTAAAACTGTGGGCCTTACTAGCTCTAAGGGTTCCTATAACCAGGTATTTGAATATGAAGCAATGCCTTCTTATCGTTACTAGTGTAAGGCAGTAAGTCACTCAAGTTCAAAGTGTGGTAAACTAACTTAAGATGTTCCTATTGGTCCATCCTCTGGTCACCCTATTAGCAAGAAAGTTGTTGCTGTTCTCAGAAAGGATCCAAAGAATATGAACATCAAGCTAAGGTAGCTCTCAGTCAATACCAGAATACATCTCACAGTTCTTAGCCTAGAACATATCAGGAAGTGGTAGATCTGAGGATCCCAGTCTTCGATACCCAACCTGATGATTGTGACCGAGCATTTCCCATTACTAAGCAAGTTTAGGCAAAACCAATCAGCCCCCTGTGATAAAGGGTTGACCCAAACTCAAAAAGAGTAATAGAGGCAGCCTCATTTACAGAACATTTTACAAGGGAGATAACTCAAAAGGAAGTGATAGAAGACTCGGATGCCACTACCCCCAGCAAAGAACTTTTTTTTCTCCTCAAGATGGGTTCAAGGCAGGTGATCAATCAGCTTTGAACCAGGATGGTTCCTCCATTAATTCTCAACTTTCTGGTTTCCACTTTGTTGATCAAGTCCAGAATTCTGACTATGCTGCTAAAGAAGGTTGGAAACAGGCGATATCTAGAGCTGCTAATAAGAAAGTGGCTACTTACAGTAAGAAAAGTGGTAAGAGGAACTTCCTTTTGAATAGGATTAGAGGCATCTCATCCTCTGGTTTTCTAAGAATTTCCTAATATGGAATACAAAGGACGGTTGGTTACCCCTTAACCAAAATGCATCAACTAGAAAAGCAAGGGAGAACCACAGTGATCTAGTAGGCCTCTTGAAGAAAAAGATCAATGAAGATAAGGTGAAGAAGACTGTTACCTTCTACTTTAAGGTTTGGAAGGAGTGTAATAATTCCATTAACCACACTAATGATAGAATAGTTCTGTTATGGAATCCTCAAGTTATGAACTTTCAATTGAAAAAAATTTGCCCCAAAAATGTATCAGGTCGGAATCAGTCTAAAGTTACAAACTTCAAATTATTTCTCACTCTAATGTATGGTTTTCACACTATTAGAGACCAGAAAAAATTATGGGAGAACTTGAAGGCTATTTCTACTGTCCAATGCCTTGGGATGTAAGTAATAAAACCACAGTTGAAGTTGTGATTGCAATTTCGGTTGTAGTATCGCGATATCAGAGTGTTAGAAAAGATATTTTATATGTCGTGGTAATCGTGGCGTGATTTTTTAATTCTTTTTCACAACAAATATTGACAAATATCGGTAAATATCGGTTAATATCAACCAATGTCGGTAAATTTTTCCATATTGTTTAACACTTATAAAGTTTCATAATGTTCAGATAATAATACCAAAGCAGTTTCTCATGAATTCTGTGACCTTTTTCTAGCAGTTCATGCATCAGAATGCAGTTTCCTCTAAGAGAGGCAAAACACAAACCAAGGAACTGTGTCCATCCCTCACCGAGCAAATTTTCGATCTCCAACGAGATTGGTACCATATTACAATTCCTTTTTTGTTTCAAATGCTAGTGACACCAAAAAAAGTTCAAACGAATCAATAGGATAGCTAAAATTAGATAATTTATTCTTTTCTGTATAAATTAGGAACTTGGAAAAGATTGGTCATGATGATTGTTTGGTCCATGACATGGGCTTGAACTGTATCTTGGAGGGCCATGTGGCTTAGCCTCAATAACTGACAATGTGTTCGAGTGCACACGGTAAAGATTTGTGGTTGATAACACATCACACTAATCTCACAAAATATATGACCCTTCTTTTCCTTTCTAACCTGCAATAGACAACACCCAAATTAAGTAAAAATAAGAAACCCATATATCTTATCATTGTCACCCATTTCCATTATGTGAATTGACTTGCCTACTTAGTTCCCTTCTGGGTGAGAGACACTTCTCCAGTAACAATGATAGAGAGATTTGTAGGTGCTTTGTTCTGCAAGATAACCTCTACTTCAGATGGAAAGAACTCAATATGCATCTCAGATACGTACATACATGGTAAATACATATATGTTCAAAATGATAATAACTTAACCATGATAATAGAAAGAAGACATGAAATCCCAAAAATTGACAAATCTTTGATCACAAAAATATTAAAGACAAGATAGAGTGAAATTTCAATTACATGTCACTCACCAGCAGCAATAAGAGGGCACTTGAAATATAATTGAACAAATAGAATTCTTTGACAAGATTGCAGAAAAGCTCATGTGAATTGTTAGACCGCATTGCCTAAGAAAGTGACTCAAGAATTTCTTGCTCTCCCTGTGAATCTGTATTGTACTTCAGCCGCGTATTTGTAAACACTTGTTTTTGTAACTGATGAGTCAACTAGTGCCTTAATATTGCTCTAATATTTTCAATTAGTTGAACACGATTCAATTCATGTGTTTATTTGATTAGACTAGAAAAATACGAAGACATTACCTATTTCTATATCCGGTGTCTGAAGCTCATTTGTGTAAGTAATTCATAAGAACCATTATTACAAAGGATTTTTAGGTGTTGGTGGTGTTTTTAGGTGACATTTTTTGTAGTTCATGTCTTTATAATAATGGTTCTTATGAATTACTTACACAAATGAGCTTCAGACACCAGATATAGAAATAGTTAATGTCTTCGTATTTTTCTAGTATAATGAAATAAACACAATAATTGAATCGTGTTCAAATAATTGAAAATATTAGAGCAATATTATGGCACTAGTTGACTCATCAGTTACAAAAACAAGTGTTTGCAAATACTCGGCTGAAGTACAATACAGATTCATAGGGAGAGCAAGAAATTCTTGAGTCACTTTCTTAGGCAATGCGGTCTAACATTTCACATGAGCTTTTCTGCAATCTTGTCAAATAATTCTATTTGTTCGATGGTATTTCAAGTGTCCTCTTATTGCTGCAGGTGAGCGACATGAAACTGAAATTTCACCCTATCTTGTCTTTAATATTTTTGTGATCAAAGATTTGTCAATTTTTGGGATTTCATGTCTTCCTTCTATTGTCATGGTTAAGTTATTATCATTTTGAACATATATGTATTTACCATGTATGTACGTATCTAAGATACATATTGAGTTCTTTCCACTTGAAGTAGAGGTCATCCTGCAGAACAAAACACCTACAAATCTCTCTATCATTGTTACTGGAGAAGTGTATCTCACCCAAGAGGGAACTGAGTAGGCAAGTCAATTCACATAATGGAAATGGGTGACAATGATAAGATATATGAGTTTCTTATTTTTACTTAATTTGGGTGTTATCTATTGCAGGTTAGAAAGGCAAAGAAGGGTCATATATTTTGTGAGATTAGTGTGCTGTGTTATCAACCACAAATCTTTACCGTGTGCACTCGAACACATTGTCAGTTATTGAGGCTAAGCCGCATGACCCTCCTAGATACAGTTCAAGCCCATGCCATGGACCAAACAATCATCATGATCAATATTTTCCAAGTTCCTAATTTATACAGAAAATAATAAAGTGTCTTATTTTAGTTATCCTATTGATTCGCTTGAACTTTTTTTGGTGTCACTAGCATTTGAAACACAAAAGGAATTGTAATATGGTACCAATCTCGTTGGAGATGGGAAATTTGCTCTGTGAGGGATGGACACAGTTCCTTGGTTTGTGTTTTGCCTCTCTTAGAGGAAACTGCATTCTGATGCATGAACTGCTAGAAAAAGGTCACAGAATTCATGAGAAACTGCTTTGGTATTATTATCTGAACATTATGAAACTTTATAAGTGTTAAACAATATGGAAAAATTTACCGACATTGGTTGATATTAACCGATATTTACCGATATTTGTCAATATTTGTTGTGAAAAAGAATTAAAAAATCACGCCACGATTACCACGACATATAAAATATCTTTTCTAACACTCTGATATCGCGATACTACAACCGAAATTGCAATCACAACTTCAACTATGGTTTTATTACTTACATCCCAAGGCATTGGACAGTAGAAATAGCCTTCAAGTTCTCCCATAATTTTTTCTGGTCTCTAATAGTGTGAAAACCATACATTAGAGTGAGAAATAATTTGAAGTTTGTAACTTTAGACTGATTCCGACCTGATACATTTTTGGGGCAAATTTTTTTCAATTGAAAGTTCATAACTTGAGGATTCCATAACAGAACTATTCTATCATTAGTGTGGTTAATGGAATTATTACACTCCTTCCAAACCTTAAAGTAGAAGGTAACAGTCTTCTTCACCTTATCTTCATTGATCTTTTTCTTCAAGAGGCCTACTAGATCACTGTGGTTCTCCCTTGCTTTTCTAGTTGATGCATTTTGGTTAAGGGGTAACCAACCGTCCTTTGTATTCCATATTAGGAAATTCTTAGAAAACCAGAGGATGAGAGGCCTCTAATCCTATTCAAAAGGAAGTTCCTCTTACCACTTTTCTTACTGTAAGTAGCCACTTTCTTATTAGCAGCTCTAAATATCGCCTGTTTCCAACCTTCTTTAGCAGCATAGTCAGAATTCTGGACTTGATCAACAAAGTGGAAACCAGAAAGTTGAGAATTAATGGAGGAACCATCCTGGTTCAAAGCTGATTGATCACCTGCCTTAAACCCATCTTGAGGAGAAAAAAAAGTTCTTTGCTGGGGGTAGTGGCATCCAAGTCTTCTATCACTTCCTTTTGAGTTATCTCCCTTGTAAAATGTTCTGTAAATGAGGCTGCCTCTATTACTCTTTTTGAGTTTGGGTCAACCCTTTATCACAGGGGGCTGATTGGTTTTGCCTAAACTTGCTTAGTAATGGGAAATGCTCGGTCACAATCATCAGGTTGGGTATCGAGGACTGGGATCCTCAGATCTACCACTTCCTGATATGTTCTAGGCTAAGAACTGTGGGATGTATTCTGGTATTGACTGAGAGCTACCTTAGCTTGATGTTCATATTCTTTGGATCCTTTCTGAGAACAGCAACAACTTTCTTGCTAATAGGGTGACCAGAGGATGGACCAATAGGAACATCTTAAGTTAGTTTACCACACTTTGAACTTGAGTGACTTACTGCCTTACACTAGTAACGATAAGAAGGCATTGCTTCATATTCAAATACCTGGTTATAGGAACCCTTAGAGCTAGTAAGGCCCACAGTTTTAGGAATTTTCTTATAAATCAATCTGACCATATACTTGGCTAGTTTTCACCAATTTTTTTATTAGCAATTATTGTATTACATTCTTGTCATTTAATAATGTTTTATGATTACTAAGACGGACGTAAAAGATTTTTGTTTACCTTTATTTTTTCTTTAAATAGATCGAGAAGGCAACACTCCACTATGGGAAGTTGTCATCCATAATCACTAAGAAATGATGGATCGATTGTTAAATGTTGGTGTCAATAGGTGCTGGTCAAGCTACATGCCAAGCCGTTGAGCTAAACAAACCAGACGCGCTAAAAAAAATAATGGACTTCATAGGCAGTGTGAGGTTACCTATCGTGAAAGGGGCTACCGCCCTTCACATTGCAGTTCAAAAGGGAATATAGACACGGTTAAATAACTTATAGAAATGGAATTAGTGTTGATGCAGTAGACAACAATGGCAAGACCCCCTGGGATCTAGCAGAGCAATTGGGTCGTGCAGAGATAAAAGGCCTTTTTTAACTCCGAGAGACAGACCTTTGATCGATGCTAAAAAGTTTGCTATGCTTCCTCATACCATAAATTTTTGTTTTCAACTAAACCTCCTCCCGCTCCTGTTCTGTACTTATGATCTGTATATATGCTGAAGGAATATTGAAGGAGCCCTAAATTTTTGTTTTCCACTAAATCTCCTCCCACTCCTGTTATGTGCATATGACCTTTAAATGTGCGGAAGGAACATTGAAGAAAATGAGTAAATGAATCTTTGGTGGACTTCTTAGTTTATTGGCAGATATGTCGTTTTGTTTTGATTAGTTATTTATCGAGTTTTTAGTAAATGATTGCAAGCAGATAGGGCATACCCTAATTTTGAGGGGGCCCTAGGCAGAAAATATATATATCAGGGACCTATATATCTATACTATTTATATTACCATATATTAAACCAACATCTTATATGTAATCATTTTATTATTTAATAATATTCAAATGTAAATAATTAAAGAAGACAATCTTATATCTAGTATTTTTAAAATAAAATAAGTAGTAGTATAAATACTTTAAGCATAAGGGTGTAAGAAATTATAGTTATATTACATTCTGCAGGATAGATAACTATTTTAAAAACTATATAGCCGATAGCTTGGCTTATCTAACGTAGCATATATTCAACTTTGTAAAATATTTCTTAATCTTGATCTCACACTCATGACACCTAAAAATTAAGCAAATTAGTCATTCCTAAAAAGCATATGAAGACATATATGTGATAAAAACATAATAGAATAGAAACAATAATCGCAACAATAGTGATAGCACAGATGATGGAAAAGATAATGCATATTAAGAAATGAGAGATAGAGGTGGATACAAGTTAGGTGTTAGATGACCTGGTTCCTCCCACTTGTTCTAATAGAATTGCCCTCCTCCACCCACCTGAATGCCAGCAAGACATTCTGATTAATAGACTCAATATTAACATTCCATAATACCCCTCCCCTATATGCCAAATACTCGGTTAAGTAATAATAACAATAATACTGTAGTAATAATGACAGACTCAAATCATAACCAGCTAGTTGAGTCACAGCTAAGCCAACACTAATAGCCCCAACTAACCCATCTTCCCTAGCCTTGACATTTCCACATCTAGCATAAGTAAATCTAACTAGTTGTTTATTAATATGTGGAAAGAAAGAGTGCACAATTCAAACTATATTATGTGCAATACGAAGTAACAACTCATTCTTCTATAGACAAATGTTCCATAGCGATAGACAAATTTAATAAAGTAAATTATAGTGAATTTAAAACTTGAAGGTTTACATTTCAAACTCTAGTAGAGTTTGTGTAAAGCTTCAACCAATCCCCCACTTGTCATATAAAATGAAAACGAAGAAGATGAATGGATATAATACATGAATGATGAACTACTTGGAGTGGGGCATGAACAAAACTTGTCGACCAAGGCCATGATCTCAATTCTCAATAGATATAGTTGTCTTCCATTAACTAATTAAGAAATAAGTTATTTTTTAGTGGATTGGTAGCCAACTACGTCCGTACCCAAATCCTAATTTTTTGCTAAGTTGCCTACAGCCATGAACCATTAAATATGCATGTCAAGTAGGCGGAATGTCTTACATTCAATAGTTTATTTGGTGTTCTGTGACTGGGAAGAAGTATCCCATTTGCAATATGTCACAAACTGAAACAAAAAAGACTAAGTTGAGGTAAAGGAGCCTCACAAAAAACGGTGAGGCAAAGGATGCAATATAGTCATGGCTTGTAGCATAATCAGCCACAATTTTGGACAGCCTTGATAACAAATATTAATGTTGCACCAAATATGCTTGGATGGAAATATTAGAGACCAAAATAACATTGCAAAAATATATTAAAATGCAATAGGAATACCAAGAAAATAAATGTACCATTGTTTACTTTACATTTAGGCTACTTGTACAACAAATGATTATATATTGAAGGAGAATTCATTTATTCACCATAAACAATGATAAAAAAAGGCCTAATTATACTACAAATTTGCAATAGTCCTCACAAAATGCCTTTCACCATTATCAACATAGAATAATGAGACTCACTGTTGGTATCTGATTCCCCTTTCTACTATCTGTAGCACTCTGAATACATAAAGTATCGATAGTTGTAAGCACTCCCCCCCCCAAAAAGGAAAGTAGAAGCAGAATACTGTCCAGTGTCCATAACTCGTACCAGGAATATAGACGTTTAGGAGTAGGACATATGTACCATTGAAATTGAAATTTAATCAAACAACTAAGATTATTGGCCAAATTATATTTCAATACCAACATAACCCATATTTTTTGTATTATGATTTGAAACAAATTAATAGTCAAAATTTGTGCTTAAAGTACGTAGTGATATCTATTAAAAATAGAGGGGGTGTCATATAAACACTTTTAAAGCTCCGTTTCCAATGTTAATCTGACTACGCCATCTAACTATTCCGCAATAAAAGATTCAGGATTCCCTAAAGAAAACATAGAAGCCAGGTTAAATTTTCAAGAGATCGGCAACGGTCTACAACCTTAAGCTGCTCATAGCTACAAAACTCAAAATCTTTAAACCGTTCGGATTAAAAGATACAGAAATCGAGTAACGAAATTTCAAATGCTACTTTATAACGCAAGAAACTAACCAAAGAAATATTTATATTAGAGCGAAGAATTGCTGTGAAATTACCTTGAACAAAGTCAGACCACCAGAAACAAACCAGGATGTTCAGATTTAGTCTAGTCTATGATTCTACTTCTACTGCGATTCACCATCAACAGCTAACACAAAAGAGAAAGTGAGTGAGAGAGATTGAAAGGGAATAAGATAAAAGGAATAGACTGATAACGCTAAAAATGAGATTCACTTTTTCACCATTACCATGCTTTCCCTCCAAACTGAGAAAACAGCTTTGGAGAAAAATGAAAAAAATATGGAGGGATCAGAGTTTGCGCGTGATAAGTCACAAGAGTCGCGTGTATTTCCTACATTTCATGATTCGGTAAATTATTTCACTTTAGGTGATGTCACGGTTTAGGTGAGGGACTGATAAGTCGCGTGATATTGATAAGTCATACTGTCATAAGAGTCGCATGTATTTTGAAGCCGCGGGGGTGGATTTTTGTGTGGAAATTTTTTTATGACATTCATGAGGGAAATTGAAGTTAAAAGTTAATATTTATTATTTTAATTAATTTTATAGGCTGTGTGAGTTTACCTACCGCAAAAGGGGCTACCGCCCTTCACATTGCAGTTCAAAAGGGAAACATAGACATGGTTAAATAACTTATAGAAATGGGAGCTAGTGTTTATGCAGTAGACACCAGTGGCAAGACCCCCAGGGATCTAGTAGAGCACCTGGGTCGTGGAGAGATAAAATGCCTTTTTTTTTAACTCTGAGAGACAGACCTTTGATGATGCTAAAAAGTTTGCTATGCTTCCTCATACCCTAAATTTTTGTTTTCCACTAAACCTCCTCCCGCTCCTGTTCTGTACTTATGATCTGTATATATGCTGAAGGAATATTGAAGGAGCCCTAAATTTTTGTTTTCCACTAAATCTCCTCCCACTCCTGTTATGTGCATATGACCTTTAAATGTGCGGAAGGAACATTGAAGAAAATGAGTAAATGAATCTTTGGTGGACTTCTTAGTTTATTGGCAGATATGTCGTTTTGTTTTGATTAGTTATTTATCGAGTTTTTAGTAAATGATTGCAAGCAGATAGGGCATACCCTAATTTTGAGGGGGCCCTAGGCAGAAAATATATATATATCAGGGACCTATATATCTATACTATTTATATTACCATACATTAAACCAACATCTTATATGTAATCACTTTATTATTTAATGATATTTAAATGTAAATAATTAAAGAAGACAAACTTATATCTGGTATTTTTTAAATAAAATAAGTAGTAGTATAAATATTTTAATAATCAAGAGAAATGACTCAATTCATCTTTATCTTACTATATATATATATTGTATATTAAATCTATACCCCTAATGTAATAACCTAGTTTTTGTACTGAATTTAAATATAAAAGAGAAAAAAACTCCATCACACCTTAAATTTAATCTAAATTTATATTTGAAAGTTTTAGAATTTTTAAATATAAAATATATTATATGTATTACAATAGTGTTATATTTTATTTACATGTATTTGGGGGGTGTTAGAGTGTATGAAGTGAAGCTTGAAGAAATAAAAAATAAAATAAAATTAGGGATATGTGGGACTAGAACCTTAGGTATCAGCTTTGTCAGAGTGAAGCACATCACACAAATTGATCCGTTCACTTACTAATCTTTAATGGAGTTTAGGTGACATCTTTAGTTGAGCAAGTAACACTTCAAGTCCAACACCCATTGGGTCGTCTTAAACTTTTGAATTTTAGGGGCACTTTTATTTATATACATATATACATTATAACACCCCAAAATTTACTAATTTTTTTACACAAAACCTTTAAATTTAAAAACCGTAAATTCTGGGGATGCTACCTCCACACTTAGTATCAGACCAGTTCACTCCTACCGTTCTAGTACCCAGTGCTAAGGCTAAGAAAAACATTGCCATCATCACACATTAATACATAAGTTAAAGTTCGCAAATTAATAATCATAGTACGTATAAGTTTTATACAATCCAAAATACGAGAGATAGTTTTTTAGAGAAGAAAAATAGGTACAATATTAAAATTATTTCTAGAGCTTCAAACATAGTTAAAAGAGAAAAGGAATAATAATCTCATAATGGAAAAACTGGCCACACCACTCCAAGGACTTGCTCCAGCCCAAATCATCACTCGGCCCCACCTGATGTCCCATAGACATCAATGTCATCAAAGTAGGTATCTCCTACCTGCAACACGTCAGACGGGCCTTCTGCTCGTGGGAATGAATAACACCCATGAAAAGGGTTACGTACTGAGTAAAGTAACCGAGTACTAAGGCCAACACACAAGTACATAAAATCATGCAGGATAGTATTCAACTTACACATTCAAACCCACACATATAATATATAAAGTCATGCAGAATATTATACAACTTATAAATGATCAAGCCCACACATAAAGGCCCAAAAAGTCCATATTAATTATTTAATTAATCTCTTATTGGAAATCAGTTCACACCATGCCTTTTATTAAATCCATGCAAGTATAGGGACCTCCCACTATTTTAGCTGGTGGGTCGGTCACTTGCGGGACAACATGTCTACACCACTATTATTCGTCGGTGGATCAGTCACTTGCGGGACAACATGTCCACACCACTATTCCTAACTGGTGGATCAGTTCAGTTCCTGTAAGTAATTAGTATCTTTTATGTGCCTTAGCAACTTTGGTTTGTGTTTATTGAGCTCGGAATCCCCCACTATTATTGCCGATGGGCCGGTCACTTGAGGACATCAAGTCCACACCACTATTATTCGTTGGTGGATTAGTTACTTTTAAGATAAAAACCCTAACCACTATTCCTAACTGGTGGATCGGTTGGACCCGGCTTAATAATCTTTCGCTTTAAATGATTAATGTCTTAATTATCTTATTCAGAAGCTCTCACCCATACATGCATGACTGACTTCTACTATTCTCATCCTCCAACCCTAGTTAACCACACCAACCCATAGTAACCATAACAAACCCTAAATCAATCTCTTCCATACCCTTATAATATCCCACGTACCCACGTACTATTTTCCACCCAATGTTTTCAAAACCCCATATGACTCTTTTAATACCTTCCTTACACCGGATATCAACTTTTTATACGTAAATTTTTCTTTCATGCACATTTTATGTCCCCTATGCAGACGTGCGAACTTTTCATTCAAAAACTTACGCCCACGTGTGAAACCCTAAATTTCCATATAAACCCTAATTCCTATGCAAACCCTAACTCTCATGCAAATATTAACGCCCATGCAAACCCTAACTCCCATGCAAACCATAACTCCATGCAAACCCTACTTTATTGCAAACCCTACTTTCATGCAAACCCTAGCTCCATGCAAACCCTACTTCCATGCAAAACCCTAACTTCCATGCAAACCTTACTTCCATTCAAACCCTAACTCTACATTATTACACTCCCCATCATATTTTACAATACCTATCATGCATGTCTTATGGGACACAACATACCACAATAATAACACAACCAATACACATAATACACAAGCCACAATTTATTGGACGAACTTACCTCAACTCCATATCATGCTGCATATATGACAATTATACAATTGCATATAAAATACATTATCGTTCATATCACATGGCATGCATGGCATATAAAATACATAATACACAAATGGCCTTAGCACCCCTTACCTAAAACGTCACCGGTCTTGGAGCACACTCCTATACCTCTTTAGGGTTTTGACTAGTCTCACCTATTATGAGGAAAAAACTAGAATTAGGCTCCCTCCTAAAAATACTATTATTTACTAACTTATCTCAAGACTAGGTTTTTTTATAAATAATACTATACTAATAATAACTACACAAAATAAAACCAAAAATGCTAATAAAAATGTTAATAGGATTTAAAATGGATGGTGGTATAATAATAATAATGATAATAATAATAATAATAATAATAATAATAATAATAATAATAATAATAATATAAGGTAATATAAGGTAATAATAATAATATTAACACATATTATTTATAATAATATTAAAAATAATAATGATAATAATAATAATATTAATAATAGAAATGATAGTAATCGACTTATTTATGTAAAATAGGGTCTTGGCCCTTTAAATAAACAATAGTAATAGTAAGAATAATAATAATAATAACTTATAATAATACTAATAATTTTATTAATTCAAAACTAATAATCTAAATAATTCTTACACACTCTCGACCCTGCCAAGAAATAATAACATTAATATTGCACCAAATAATAATATTATTAATCATAATAATCGAATAAAGGTTAAAAATTGAAATAAAATAGGATAAGCTTAAATAAATAGGGGGGAAGGGCTGAGAGGGTCTAGGGTTTCACGTTGAGTCGACGAAGATGGGTAGCACTGGCGGTGGTGCACAACGACGGTGGCGGTGGCCAGAAAAGGGGGTAGAAAAGGAAAAAAGTTGAGGTTTGAGAAGAAGAGATGGAGAATAAGGGTGGAGGTTGAGGTGTTGGTGGTAGCCTAGACTGAGAGGAGTAAAGTGAGGGTGGTGGCGCAGCAAGTGGTGCGCCAGGGGTGGCGGCCGAAATGAAAAGAAGAAGAAAAAGATTGGAGGAGAGGGAGAAAGGAGAAAAGAAGGGTATGGCTAGGTGGAGGAAGATTGGTAGCAGTTTTTGGGTGGTGCAGGAGGTAGTTATAGTAGCGAATGTAGGAATGGCAATGGGTCTCAGACCCGATCCAGACCCGCCTCATTTTTAGCGGGTCTGGGTCCATGATTTTTGGACCCAACGGGTCTGGGTCCACATATACCTTAAAGGGTCTGGGTCTGGGTCCAATACTAGACCCAAACCCGACTCGCCAGACCCGTTTAATATACATATGTGTGTGTGTGTGTGTGTGTATGTGTGTGTATACAAATATAAATACATACTAATATTATGTTTGTCATTATTGTCTTAATCTTATATAAGCTCCTTATTCATTTTTTTTTAAATTTTATTTTTGTATACTTACTTTATAAACAATATGTATAACATTGTATTCTAAAAGCTAGGGATATAAACGGGGTGGATTTTACCCAAAACCCAATGGATTTTGTCCAATGGATATGGATAAACGAATATGGATACGGATATGGATGATAAAAAAATTACCCGTCGGGTTCGAGTACAGATACGGGTATAGGATATCCATACCCGTAACCATACCCGTATCCATATCCGTACTCATTTACGCGCTATATAATTACCTTTTTACCCTTAATTTTAAAATAAACATAGTATAAATTAAAGTTAGAATTATCATTTAGCTTAACTCTAAGTGGGTTTATCTGTCGGATGATGGATTTATCTATTGGATAATATCCATTAACGGATAAACAGATAATCCGTCGAGTAACGGATATCCTACGGATACAGATATGGATATGTTAGCGGATATGGATTCGGGTACGGGTACATATTCGGGTACAGATTTTCTTATCGGATACGGATATGGGTATACCCGCCCCATTTACATCCCTACTAAAAGGATTAAAACACCATTTGAAAAGTTAATATAACTATTTTAATATATTTATTTTTTCAATTAGATGATTTTTTTAACAAAAAAATACATATTAAGTTATATAAAACATAAATGTATTTGTATTAGCATAGATTATTAATTATTTTTTAAAAAAATAACCGGACCCATTTAGGACTCATTTACCTGCTAGACCCGATGGATCTGGATCTGTGTCTGAACTTTTAAGACCCGAAGGGTGTGGGTCGGGTCTGGGTCTAGGTAATATAAACGGGTCCGGGTCTGGATATGGCCAGACCCAGCCCAGACCTGACCCATTGCCATCCCTAAGCGGATGTGTTGGTGGACGACAACACGAGGGGTTGCAAGTGTAAAAATTTGGCTTGTTGGGCAGAGGACGTCGCACGGTTGTGGTGGCTTGTGCAAGAAGAGTCGAGGGAGATGGGTAGCTCAGTTAGTTAGAGGGTGGTGCAGGGAAGACTTAGGTAGGCAGAGCCGGCGACATAGTTGGCTAACGGCAGAGGAAAGGACGTCTAAAGTCGCGGTGGTGCGCAGGGTAAGCTCTTAGGGTTGCGGGGAAAATTTTTTGAAATCAACCAAACAAGGGGTATTTATAGAGTTTGGAGGGGAAGGTAGGGTTCTGAGGGTCGGCAGGAAGATAATGCAGGTAGGGTTTGGGGTAGTCGACGACATTTATTTGCCGGTACAAATTCAAATCGTGGTTGAATTTTCGTGCAGGAAAAGGAGGTGAATCAGGCGGCTGGGGGAAAAAGAAAGAAAAAAAGAAGAAGGGAGAACCGGGCCGATCGACAATGGTTATAAAAGTTTTAAATGGAACGCGGTGTTCCCTGGGAAAAAGGCACAATACGTAGCGCTTCGGTTGTCAAAGGAAGAGAAGAAAAGAACGAAGGATGGGCTGCTGAAGAGAGGAAGAAAAAGGAGAGGTTGGGCTGCCGACAGGCCCAATTGGAAGGAAGAAGAAAAAAAAAGAGAAAGAAAGAGAAGAAAGAAAAAGGAAGAAGGAAAAAGAAAAATTTAGGTAGGTTGAGGTCAATTAAATTAATTAGAATATTTTGGGTATTTAAAAAAAATGTTTAACTAAAATAATATTAAAATTTCTTTTTAGGCTAATTTAGGATTTTTAAAAGATTTTTCCTAAATTCCTTTTCAATTAGCAAAATGCCTAAATTTTCCCTTATAAAATAATTTGTAAAGTTCCTCTTAGTCTGTCCTAAACAATTTCTTCCTATTCCAATAACAATAATTAATTAAATTATTTCCCTAATAAATTCTTATTTAATTACACTTTTCAAAATAAATATTTTTGGGGCATTTTATACATACCTAACAAAAGTTTGGGCTCCTATTATTTGGAAGTCGTAGATACGGGCCTACTACTGCTATAGTTAGGTCGGCCTGACAAGTAGACCAAAACTTTTTGTGGCAATAATTTTGTAAATAGAGACTAATTTTAGGTCTATTGGTGACTTTTATTATATGAACTTGCTGAAAGTTTTTCTTATTAGCATGATTTTTGTTCAAGTTTAATTCTAGCAAAATAAATATATCACTTTTTTCAATTTTTAGAGATAGGTTCTTACTAGAGTGTTCTTAACTGTATGTGAGTCTAGAAATTATGGTGTTTGATATATGTTTCTGCAATTTAATACTAATGGTGATCTTACTCAAAGATGCTCTAAGTATAAATGTTAAGTCAAGGAGGTAGAGGGCCCTATTAATCCTCTATTGGATCCTTTCGGGGTAGAGGAGAAAAGGAACATTTTTTTTCCGCGCAAATATTGTTTTTACATCCTTTAATAAGATTTTTCCTATTCATCCACATGCTTGTTTTTCTTTTAGATATAATAGCCAACCATTGATACAAATATAATAGTTAGACATTTCTTTTTCCTAGTGTTGGCATATTGAGAACATTAATATAATAGCTAGTAGCTAGAGTATGTTAGTTGGGGATCATCCTTTGATATTTCATGTCACCTCATGAATTTTATGCCAAAATTTGATTTAACACCACAATCAAAGGGATTTGTAGTGTCTTATTTATTTATGACTATTTTCTTTCACCTAGGGTAGCCTAACAAAAGAAAAAAAAAACTCCCTCTCATGTTATTAAAACCTTAGGATCTATAGCTATATAAAAGGGCATTAGTTGATGCAATAAGCGAGACATAATTTTTCCACCCAAACAGTGTGTGTGGCAAAATAATACAATTTTACCATACTGTAAAAAGTCTATTATCAACTTCTAGGCAAAGAGACTACCAACAGTCAGGCTCTTGATAGATATATCATAAGCAATGGTATAGTTCTGAATCATTCTTAACAACAACAACTCTTAGCACTAATCACTCTACCTGAATTGAAAATGTGGTATTCTACCTGGCAAAAGATAAGGCTCCAAGACCTGATGGATTTAATGCTTATTTCTAAACACAATGTTGGGATATTGTGGGCATGGACCTCTAATTAGCCATTTAGAATTTTTCATCACATGATAAATGCCTAGGAACCTAAATGTAACTACCCTCAACCTCATACCTAAGGTTTCAATGCTTCAAGGCCTGAGGAGTATAGACCTATGGCCTGCTATAACACTCTTTACAAAATAATTGCTGCCATTATCACCAATAGACTTCAAAAGATATTACCCTCTCTTATTAGTGATGCACAATCGGCATTTGTCAAAGGAAGAGCTATATTTGATAATATTCTTTTAGCCATTGAATTAATCAAAGGCTACAATCAGCAACATCTTTCACCAAGAATCACGATAAAACTTGATATGAAGAAATCATTTAATTGGGTTAACTGGAGTTGTCTCCAAAATTTCCTATATGGACTTCATTTTCCTCCCTATTTTGTCAAGATAATCATGGCATGTGTAACAACAGTCGGTTACTCTATCAAGTTCAATGGAATCCTACATTCCCCCATCTATGCCAAGAGAGGATTAAGACAAGGTCATCCCTTATCTCCCTGCCTCTTCATCCTTTGATGGAGTATCTAAATAGATTATTGAAGACTGTTTGGGAAAACCCCAAATTCTCTCCCCATCCTAGATGTAAAAGAATGAATAAATAGAACCTTATGTTTGCGGACAACCTATTGTTTTTCTACAAAGGAGACATAAACTTAGCCACAGCTATCCTAGAAGCATTCCATTAATTCTCAAGTGTGTTAGGATTGACATTGAATGCCAACAAAAGCAACATTTATAAAGGAGGGGTTTGTACTAACATGCTAAAGGAGGAACTAAATAGCATATACCATATCCTTGAAGGTAAATTGCCATTCAAATACCTGGGAGTACCCCTTGATGGTAGATATCGTACCAAACAACAATACCAATAGTTTATTGATAAATTCACCTCAATGTTAAGAACTTGGCAAGTTCAACTTCTCAGTTATGCAAGCCACCTACAACTGATCTAATATGTCCTCTTCAGCTTACAAACCTATTGGAGCCTTATCTTTCCAATTCCATTGCATATACTATCTGATATCAATGCTATATGCAAGAAGTTTCTCTGGTTGAACTCAAATGACACTTTCAACCAATCACTTGTCGCATGGGAAATGATATGCAAGCCGAAAATATAAGGTGGTCTCGACTTGATAAATATCAAATGGTGGAATAGAGCAGCTATGTGTAAATTATAATGACATCTATCCTTAAAGAAAGACATCCTATGGGTTAAGTGGATATACACACACTCCCTCAAAGGTGAAAGTATGTGTGATATTCGAATCAAACCTTCAGCATCCTAGATCATTGAGAAGATCCTGAACCTCAGAGACGTATGCAACAATATAGTGCAACCTCTTTATATTTCCAGGATAATGGATAAAGGAATATTCTCCATTAGTCATCCTTATGATCTCATAAGACCCCAAAGAAACAAAGTGACTTGGTACCTTATGGTGTGGTCTAAAATGTCTATCAAAAGTCATTCATTAATATATTGGCTAGCCAATCTGGGCAGACTACATATAAGGATAGATTGATTTCCTTTGGCTCACAAATTGCACCTACATGTGTTCTATGCACCAATCATAATAAATCACATAACCATCTATTCTCCAATTAAACCTTTGTTAGAAATGTGTCTTTGCCACTCATTCACAGGCTGGGATGCATACAGGACCTAACAAATATGCAGACAGTATCTCACTAGGTAGCTAGAGGGGGAAGATGACCTAGAATAAAAAAAGAACTCACAAAAGCCTTGGTAGCAGCCACTATATACCACATTTGGAGGGAGAGAAATTGAAGAATATTTGCTAATGAAGCTGAAGAGCCAAGACACATACAAAAGCAAGTTATGTATGACCTATAGGGAGAAGGAATAGATTTCAGCATAGTAAACCATTTAAAAACCTTATGGGTTGTATATACACTTTAACCTAGATGCATTGCTAGGTTATATTGATTTGAGATTGTAATATTTCCATTTGGAAGTAATAAAATTACATTACTTACTAAAAAAATATGGTTTTACTAAATAAGGAGAACATTTATCTGGAAATGAATTAAATAATTATAATTTAGCACGATAATGTATCAAGTATCACAAATAAATTAATGTAGTGCTCAAATTTGAAACTACCTAGATAAATTCTACTGCTCATGTAACTCTTTATCTTCCCAAGTGTAGGAAGGAGGATAGGACAACATGGAGATAATTTGGGAATTTTCAAAGTGTAATAATTAGTTATACATGTGATACATACACTATTCCACTCATAAAATAACTCATGCGTAATTATACACGTGATACATATAATAAAACATATGGTCACGGATTTATGCTTATAAATACATGACTAGACATGACAACACATAGGATACAAGTATACAAGAAATCATGATCGAATGCTGAATAACATTCACTACCCTAGAAGATAGCTATCTGCACATAAGGCCCACATACGATTTAGAAGATAGCTATCTGCACATAAGGCCCACATACGATTTAAATAATAGATCATGTGATAATTGGGTACAAACATGTGTCATATGGTAACACTATTATAAGGGAGACAACCAAAAAATATGCATAGGAAAAAGAAATATAAAAACCATGAGTGAGCGAGTGTAATACCCCAAAATTTTAAAATCAAAATTTAAATATTTAACCTTTATTTGAGATAATTTAATATTAAAATTATTGATTTAATTATTTTGGGACTATTCATTTAAAAAATAGATGAAATTATTTAATAAATTAAATATGATTATTTTTATCATTTTATCTCATTCTCTTACCTAAATAAATCCAAACTCATAATTTTTACCAAAATTATTATCTTAAATAAATAATTAAATTTGAGATAAATTAATTCAATATTTTTTCCAAAAACTAACTTTATCCTAATTCTAATAATATTTAACCTTTTTCTTTTTCTTTTCTTCTTTCTTTCTTTCTTTTCTTTCCTCCCTTCTTTCTTGGGCCAGGCCAGCCCCCTCCCCCTTTCCTTTGGCCAGTCCACACCCACCTCCTCTCCTTCTCCCTTCTTTCATCTTCTTTCCCTCCTCTCCCTCTTTGGGCCAGCCGAACTTCCTCCTACCCTTCCTTTCCTTCTCCCGCAGGGGCTGACCCCCTCTTCCCTTTCTCCCCTTTCCCCCAAACGACCCTCTTCTTGTTCCTGAACCCCCTAAGTCAAACACCCCCTTAAACCTTTGCATGCCTTCGCCCCCTATGCCCTACACCCTTGCTTGCATCACCCTCCGCCGACCAACACTTGCACCACCCTCCCCTTACCGTCCTTTCTTTCCATTTCTAGCCTAGCAACCCTGATCCCCCTCCTTCCCCGTAGGCCTACCTTTTCCCCTTTTGTCCTTGTTACCCTGCCATGCCCAGCAGATGATAACAGCCCCCTCCTACACCACCTACCCTGTACGCCCCCTCCCTCTCTTCTCATTTTTTCTTTTTGTTCTTCCCCTCCTCTCTACCTCACTTCTCCCTCGAGCCCTCCTTCTCCCTGCCGACCCTCTCTTCTTTTTCTCTCCTCTTTTCCCCTTGTTTTTCCTTTGCCAATCCCCAAGCTCCCCTTTGTTGTCTCCGCCACCCAACCAGCCACCATGCCACCCTCCTTCTACACCCTACACCCCTTACACTACCTTGAGTCGTTGACACCGACCACCCTGTGGCCTACCCCTCCCTTTTCCCTCTTTCTTTCGTTTGACCCCTTGCACCACCACTTTATCCACCTCTCCTCCTCCCTTCTACCGCTGCCTTGACCTCTCCTCAATCGCCAAACACCACCTGACCTAAGCCACTTGCCCCTCCCCCTCTTATTCTCCTCTTTTTTCCTTTTCTTCCTCTTCTCCCTCCTTTTGTTGGACCCTCTTCTTATTGCCACCGTTGCCGTCTCTACTGCCCCTAAGCCACCACTCTTCAACCTCCAACCGCCCCTACACCCTGCCTCACCCTTACACCTAACAACCACCCCTAACACATCCTCCCTTAAACCTACCCGATCCTCCTCCCTCCCTTCCTTTTCCTTACCTCTTTTGCCCCTTTACATGGCTCAAACAGCATGGCAACTTGAGTTATGCTGTGCCATTTGACACTTATTAGCCTAAATAAGGTATTAGATACTTAATAATGTTATATATATTTAATTAATAAGTTTTAGTAAAAATCAATCTTTTATTTATCTAATATTAATATTGCACTTGCGACATTATCTTAGGTACATAATTTCATTAATTGGAGCTTAAGCATCTTAAATTGGGATACCCCTTAAGGTTGGTTTTGTTAGAAATAAGGTAACCATTATACTCACTAAAATGTATATATTATCGTATGCTAGCATATAGGATTTTTGGTATGTGATTTATATAAATATGTTGTGTTACTTTCTAATTCCATGATTATTATGTTGTCTTATATATGGTGTGATATGTGTGAAAGGGGTGACCAAGAAAAAGGGGGTTGATGTTGATGATGAGTGTTATGTGTATATTCATGCTAGGTTAAGAGGGTATGTTCACTTATAGTGAAATAGAACTAATAGGAGTCTTAGGGGTATTTTGTTCATTTGAACACCTCCCGGTGTTTAAACCTAAGTGGGATACCTAATGTATTAAGAATGTTTTTTAGAGTGGAGATGGGGGTTTAGGGAATTATAAATATACGTGATAGTAGAAATATCAATATTTTAGGATCTAGGGGTCTTTTGGTAAATTTCAATGTATGATGGTGATAATTATAATAAATGTGGTGGTTAAGGAATAAGTGGCACTAAGAATAACAGTAAGAATTTGTTGTGTGGATAATGCATGTGGGGTATAACTATTCATATTTTATAACCCAGTGCTATTTTAGTAATTTGGTATATGTAATGGGAGTCAACTTAACATGTATGCATGATAAGTGGTAATTGGCACTATGAATGAAAATAGGGGGTTTGAGGTGTTAACAATACTTGTTAGGTATAAATGGTGCTAATATATGGAATAGGGATATTTTGATAATTTTGGAGGTGCAAATATGATTTTACTAATAAATGTACATGCTAAGTGTCAAAGGGTGATTATGTGTGGAAATAAGGTTTAGGGGTATTAATATTTCATGTTTGGGTATAAATGGGGATAATATATAGAATAGGGGTATTTTGGTAATTTTGGAGGTGCATGGGTTATTATACTAATAAATGTATATGATAAATTTAAAGGGTGATTATGTGTGGAAATAAGGTTTGGTGGTATTAATATTTCATATTTGGGCATAAATGGTGATAATATATGGAATAAGGGTATTTTGGTAATTTTGGAAGTGTAAGGATGATTATACTAATAAATGTATATGTTAAGCGTCAAAGGGTGATTATGTGTAGAAATAAGGTTTGGTGGTATGTAAATGGTGATAATATATAGAATAGGGGTATTTTGGTAACTTTGAAGGTACAAGGGTAATTATACTAATAAATGTACATGCTAATTATTAAAGGGTGATTATGTGTAGAAATAAGGTTTGGTGGTATTAATATTTCATGTTTTGGTGTAAATGGTGATAATATATGATATAGGGGTATTTTGGTAAAATTTGAAGATGCAAAGGTGATTATGCAAATAAATGTGCATTCTAACAAATAATTGGTTTTAAGTACGAAAACAAGGTTTGGTGGTATTAGTATTACACGATTGGGTATAAATGGTGATATATGGTATGGGAAACCTTGGTAATTTGAAGGTGCAGGTGTGAGTTTTGCATTGGAGGGGTGTGCACTTCGCATGGGAGTAAGATTTACGTGGAGAAGTCTTGTTTGGAGGTTAACCATGGGGAGGAAAGCGCGTTTTGGATAGTTAGAGTACTTGGGGCATTTTTAGTACGTAGGTTGATGGGAATGTGCATGGGGGCATAAACTAGGGTTTTGGGGAAAATAACCCTAAGGATAAGGGTGTTGTGGGGAAAGCTTGAGGAAGTTGGTTGAACATCGGTGTTGTGATGAGGGGTGTACTATATATACGGTGTGAGTCAAGCCAAATAGAGGGTAGAGTTGTGTAACAGAAGTGGGTATGGAAGAAGAAGGGGGAGTATTAGGATTTTCTGAGGTAACCAACTAGGATGTCATTATCACATGTGGGAACTGAGGAGTTGGGCTATGAGGTTGGATTTAGGGTGAGTATGGTGATGGTACTTGAATTAAGGAAGATGTGGGTTGAGTGAGGAGAGTAGAGGCAAGGGCCACATAAGCTAGATTAGGGTTTTAAGGGAAAACCCTAGTAGGAGATGGTGAGCTTAGATGGAGAAAAAAGAGAGTGAGTCTTGACCCATGTATATGAAGTTTCTAATTTTGTTATGAGGTTGGTGGAAAAATATTTGGGGGTCCTTGGAGTCTCGGAGAGTGTGGATGTTCCAGGTTAAGAGATAGGGTTTTCAGTAAGTTTGGGTCGGTAGAGTGGTAATAAGTCGGGAGTGTCCATTGGGTCGTACATATCTGGATGGGTGTTACTTGGCGAATAAGACACAAATAAAATACTAATCACTTACAGTGGAAGATCATTGGGTCGAGCCCAGTTGTAGGATGATTAATGGTCCACAGGTTATAATAGTGGGGGTCCTAGCTCAATAAGTTAAACCCTTAGATGATAATAATTTATAGAAAAGACACTAATCACTTACAGTGGAGCACCACGTGGGACGGGACCAGATGTAGGATATTTACCGATCTATCGGTCATAATAGTGGCTAGGAGCATTTTGGCTTGGAGTTGTATATATTTACTGGTTAAACAATAATTTTAGTGGCTAGACGCATTCTATCCTAGAGTAGTTATATCCAGTCTACCAGTTATAATAGTGGGATCCCCGTACTCACGTGGATATAATTCAAGAGATGGCTAATTATGACACTAATAGATTGAATACAAATAACAATGAATAAACTAATATGTCCTACTGAGGCATGTAGCTATTTGAATGATTATTGCATTTCAAATGATATATGTACCATTCCATGATTACGTGTTTGATGTATTGCATCTAATATGTTGTATGCAAGCCTTATATGTTAGTTTCGTATAAAAGGTTGCTCAGTACTATAGTACTGAAGGGATTCCTTTCTTGGACCCCTCCCTATTAAATGGGCAATTTCCTTGGCAAGTTAGACTACATGCTCCCTTCAGAATTAAAAGCATAGGGTTATCCAGGGCGCTAACTCGTGTTTCGACTCGGGAGATCTTCTGTGTCTTTCATGAAATTTCTTGTATTTCTGCTCTACTAATATTTTCTTTGTAATAACGAATAATGGGTTTTTCTTATAAGAATAGTTAACCTTATTAACTATTGTGCTACTTTGATTTATAAATGTATTCTTGAAATTTAATTAAAGCATATTTTCTAGCCTTAGTATTCAGTATTGAAACGGTGGAAGGAAACCGGTCTGGTACTAAGTATGGCGGTAGCGCCCCAAAATTTACTGTACTTGCTTCCGTAAAAAACTTTTAAAAACAAAATTTCCAACTTTTATTTTTGGGGGTGTTACAGTGAAAATAATTCATTATCATGATAAAAACCATTTGATTACATTTTCTTAAGGATAAAGACTTAAATATATTGTAACAACTAGTCTAGTACTTGAACGGTATTAGCCCTAGCTCGCCTGCTCAAAAATGTAACCAGACCACTAATAAATATGACATTTAATAACTTAAGTATGCATACTCCCTATACGGTCAAAATATATCCAGACGCCTATAGAGTAGAAGAGAGCCTCTCCAGACCTCGTAAGGCACCTGGAATCACAGAATAAAAAAACACTGGAATGATACCAAGTGAATATCAAACCTAACTCGAATAGCTACCCTGAGTGGTACAAGTCTTGATTCAATATCTTTTACTTTAAGTGATTAATATTTTATTTAAAGATTTAACAAATCATAAATCAGGCTCATATAACATCACTTAAATCACTTCCATCAACACAATGAATTTCCATTATTATATTCATTCTAAGTGGCATTAAAGCCTATTAATTTCAAGCAGCATTAAAGTCGATCTAATCCAAGTGGTATTAAAGCCAAACCAATCCAAGTGGCATTAAAACCCATTGATTCCAGGTGGCATTAAAGCCGATTAATTTCAAGTGACATTAGAGCCGAATAATTCCATGACATACAAATATAACATAAGGTATCATACAATTTTAGTCCATATTCAACCATGGATACAGTTTTCTAAACTGATTACAATTTAGACATATTAGAACATACTAAAAAATCACCAAATAATTCATAATTAGGTGGATATGTTAACAACATAATTATACTCAACCCTTCACATACTCAAATACATACAATATTCAGGAAGCAGAATAACATGCGTTCACATTGAACTATACACTTATGCATGCATATAATTACCGCACAAAAATACTATACATGCTTGACATAATTAAATAATCAATAAGTTACTCATCACCTTCCACTCCAAGCAGACATACTTTCTAGATTCCTCCATAAATAAAAATAAGTAATGACTTACCTAAATCTTAAGTAGCTAAGCAAATTGAGAAAGAGAGAGAGCTATCAAGAGCTCGACAGTCTATTAAAATTGCCGATAGAAATTAGAAAACTAGGTTACAAACTATCTTATCGATTAATAATTCAAATATTATAATTCAATAAACATAAGGATATACAAATAGTCTTTCTTGGGAAACATGGCCAAAACCTAAGACTCTCGAGCGTAGCTCTATTAAGATTTAAGATTAAATGTTAACTAAATCGGGTTTAACGCATATTACTTAGGGCATTTAAAATTGATTTAGAAAGCTAAAGAAAGGATAATAGATCATAATTTAATTTTATCAACAATGACTTACTAATTAAGTTTTACGACCAAAGAGACAAACCAACCATTTTTAGGGAATCAATCCAACCCAATAACATAAAAATACAATTCAAATGATTTTAAATCAAAACTAGTCATCTAATAAGTGCAAGAAGCATAAGCAAATCATTTTTATAAAACCATACCCAAAGTTTGGGTTTTTAAGCCCAAATTGCAACACAACTAATTAACTTTGATTTTCTCAAATTGCTAGCCTAGGACTATAATTAAAGTAATTTTAAATAAATCTATATAATCCATTTCGATGAAATAATTTTGCGAGTAGCCAATTTAAGACAATTGTTTTCTGAAATTAGGGTTTTAAAGCCCAAGATATAAACTCAGATAATTCAAATCAATTAATTCTAATTAAAGGTGTTAGAATGCAATTAGAGTTATTTCAACTATTTTATAAATTTAATTTTAGAAAAACAACTATATAAATGGCCAATTTCATAATTTTATTTGAAATCTTGGGTTTTATGCCTAAAATAGAATTTGATTAAATTATATTAATTTATTTAAATTAAAAATTTAGAAATATAATTAGACATATTTTATAACAGATTATATAATCAAATGATCAAAACCATTAAAAGAAATACCCAATTTAGGACAATTAGGGTTTTTGAGCCCGAAATGTAAATCTGTCCAATTCTTGATAACATATATAAATTGACGGTTCAAAATTGCAACTAGATGTATTTTAATGTTAATTGTACAATCAATTGAATAAAATAACTCGATTACATAATCCAATTTGGATCTGTAAGAGTTTTGAACTAAAAATCCAATTCAGATTAACTTCACACAATTTCTCTAAATTGACACTTCCAATATAAAATTAAATACATTTCAAAGGATATTGTAAAATCATTGAGCGAAACAACCCAACTATGCAATCCAATTTTGTCACACATGGATTTTGACCCACAAATCCAATTCTGATTAATTCTGCATAAAGTTTTCAAATTGAAAATTTTGATATGAAATTAGATACCTTTTCTAATATATTGTATAATCAATTGATCAAAAATAGCTTAATTGGATGAATCTACAAAATCCGGACATAATTGTGTCAAAATTCCAATTTTCACAAATCAATCATATATGCTATAATTAACCACTCTAAATCAATCATACAACATAAGTATACATAATTAAACAACAAATTTAGCTTATCATAATCTATTTTGTACCAAATTAATAAAAAAAAGGTTAGGGTTCTGAAAATTTATACCAAATAAAGAGTTGCAAATCGGGGAGAGTGAAGATTAGAGAAGCTCCATCAGAATATGATAGGGAGAGAGAGAAGATAAAGAAAAGAGGGAGAGTAGAAGAGAGAAAATGAAGATGGGGGTGGTCAAATTTTTTTTTTTTCAAATACAAATACACAATGAAATACTAAATATATAAATATATATTTGGATGATTTTATCTAAAACTCATTTAAAAAAAATCATTTTGTAAGGATCTGAATGTATAAAATCAATATAAGAGTTATATGAAGAATTTTGAAAATATTTTTGGAAGATAATACCAAAGAACGTGAAGATTTATAATATTTATGAAAATACATTATAAGACCTCAAAAAATATTTAAAACCATACAAGAAAATATTTAAATCAAATTCTAAAGGACCTTGAATAATTTAATAATTTCCGAAAATGGTCATCCACAACCAAAAAGGGTAAAATAGAAGAAAACTAAATTTGGAAATAAATCCATAAATAATTTACAAAAATCTTTTTAATTAAAAAATTTTCGAAGAACTTAAGGACCTAAAAAAAGGGATAAATTCAAAGTTGAAAATATTTTTTACAGATAAAATCATTAACATAATTTTACTATGTTAAAGGGAATTTTATAATTTAAATAATTTATTTCGTTAATGAAATATAACTCCAAAATAAAGTTGTAATTAGACGACGAAGATATAATTAAAAACGAATAAAAATATTAAAACTCAAAATACGAGAAAGAACGAAAATATGTAATTTTAGATAAAAATGAAAATCATATGAATATAATAAAATCATAGTCATAAATGAATTTATTTAGAATGATTCGTAATGACAAATATGAAGTTGAAATCTTCAATAAATCCATAAAATAAATCGAAATTAAAATCATTAAATATTTTCATCAAATCATGCTAATAAAATAATTAATCTTAATAAAATTAAATTTTAAAATATGTGGTATTACAACAATCTCTTTCGATTTAAGATATATTACTAATTCTGATTATAGCTTCTAGATTTGTTGGGATAAATACATCTACATTGCCCTCTTAGGGTTGTGTGATGCGGAAGCTTGTGCCGTCATGTCCACGACTCCCACGTCTCGTCATGATCGGTTATCTCTCGAATGAGCCTTTGCCACCTTTTCTCGTTCTCACATAATGTCACTAAAGGAATACTAAAATTCCATCACCAAGGGCTCTGCATCTGTTACTAATTATCTTCAAAATATTCGTTCTATATCTAAAGAATTATCCCTGATAGGTCATCTAGTAGATGAAATTGATTTAGTAATTCATGAACTTAATGGATTTGATTCCCTTTTTGTGATTTCACAGCTTCCATCCTCACTCGAGATCGACCTCTAACATTTGATGAACTCTTTTTCAACTTTTGGACTATGAGTTGTATCTTAATTAGGATGAGATGTTCCAGTATTCTTCCTCTGTCACGACCAACTATGTGCATCGTGGTCGTTTTAACTTTGCTAGAGGTAAAGGTCATTCTAGTCGTCATTCTTCATCTACTATCATATGTAAACTATGCTAAAAAAAGGGGCACTGTGCTTAGACTTGCTATAGGTACACAAAGTAGATTAAGTCGAATCCTCAACCTCCTGTATATGCTACCCAGTCATCCATTCGACCTCCTAGATGGTTATTTGATTCTTGTGCTTCTCACCATATGATTGATGATCTTAGCAATTTGAGTATCTAATCATATTATTCTGGCAAGGATCAAATACATGTTGCAAATGGTATATGTCTTCCAATCACACATGTTGGCACCTCCCGCATCCGCTTTCTTTTCTCCCTTTGCTCCCTTAATTTGCATAATATCTTATATCCTTCTGGAATTACTCAAAACCTCATATCTATCTCCTAATTATATAAAACTAATGATGTCTCAATTAAATTTTTTCCTTTCTATTTCAAGGTCAAAGATTTGATGGAAGGGAATAGCCTTCTTTAGGGTTCGAATGATGGCAATCTTTATCGCCTTTCATCATCTCTCTCTCCTCATGCCTACTCGTGTGCTACTACGTTGTCCTCTCAATGATGGTACCATAAAATGGGTCATCCATCCTCCCACATTCTGCATCACATTCTCAAGCGCAACAATCACCTTGTCCCAAACTCATTTTCATCTTGTACTCACTGTCTGGCTAGTAAAAGTCACAAACTTCCATTTAATATTGAACTATTTCTAGCTCTAAGCCTTTAGATATTGTGCATTCAGATCTCTAGGGATCTTCTCCAGTGTCTTCAATTGATGGTTTTAAATATTATGTTATCTTTATTGATAATTTCTCCAAATATTTATGGTTGTTTCCCATCAAAATGAATTTTGATATCTCTCTTATATTTCCTAATTTCAAAGCTATAGTTGAAAATCATTTTGAATGGAAAATCAAAACGTTTTACTTAGATAATGATGTTATGCTCCTAAAACTCATACCATTCTTTACTGCCTATGGTATTCAGCAATCACTACTTCTCGACAACACAATGGTTTGTGTGAGCGCAAACATATACATTTACTTGAAACTACACGATGTCTCCTTCATCAAGCCTCTCTCCGTCCTGGATCTGGTCTTTTGCTACATAGACTATAGTTTACCTTATCAATCAACTCCCTACCCCTGGCTTATACATGCATTCTCCTTTTTATACTCTATTTCAACTACACCAATTATACTAAACTAAAATCCTTTGGTTGTCTTTGCTTCCCTTAGCTCAAGCTTTTCACTTCCTATAAACTTCAACCTCAATCTTCTCCCTGTGTCTTCCTATGTTATAGCCTTACTTAGAGTGGTTACATATTCTATAACATTAACTAGTAGAAATTCTATATTTCAAGACATGTTGAATTCATTAAATCCACCTTTCCATTTACTAACTTATCATCTCCCTCCTCTTCAACTTCTTCATCACTTAGTTCTACTGTCCCCTCCTCTCAATCTCCATATCCTTTAACCAACTATCATCAGTTTTTTCCCAACTCTTCTCAACAGTCCACTGTGTCCCCTCCTTCTTCTCATGATCCACCTCCCACTCTCCCTTCAAATACTTCATTGTCATCTCCTTCTTCTCCTCCAACTATTTCTAATTCTCCTCCTATTACTCTTATTGATTCCATTCCTCCACCTATTCTCTCCACTCATCCTATGAAAACTCGGTCAAAAAATGGAATCCACAAGCCTAAAAAACTAAATCTTGTTAGCAAATACCCTCTTCCTCCCCTAGTTGAACCAACATGTCCCTCATAGGCACTGAAACCCCTAGAATAGTAGCAAGCCATGACTGATGAGTTTATGGCCCTTATGCGTATGTGGACTTTAGTTCCTCTTGCACCTCATTACAATGTCATAAGTAACAAGTGGGTATTTTAACTTAAACGGAATCTTGATGGATCCATTGTTCATTATAAAGCCAGACTTGTTGCCAAAGGCTTTTACCAATACCCTGGCCTTGAATACAAGGACACATTAAGTCCTATTATTAAACCACAAACAATCAAACTTGTTCTATGTATCTCCCTCTCTCATAGCTAGTATATTTCCCAAATGGATGTCAACAATGCATTTCTTCATGGAAAGAATAATGAGGATTTTTATATGACTCAACCAACTGGTTTGCCTCACCCTTCATATCGATCTTATGTTTGCAAACTACACAAAGCTTTATACGGTCTCGAACAAGCACCTTGTGCTTGGTTTTGTACTCTACGTACATTTCTACTAGATTACAACTTTGCCAATACTAAGAGTGATGCATCTTTGTTCATATACAAGTTTAGGCCAACCGTTGCTTATTTCCTCATTTATGTGGATGATCTATTACTGGCTGACAATACTCTTGGTTTTCTTCAAACCTTCAAGAGTACTCTTGCTGGAAAGTTTTCTCTCAAGGATATGGGATGTAATACCCTAAATTTTTTTCCTAAGAATAAATAATAAAATATTAAAGAAAATAAAATATAGGTACATGTTACAAGCATAATAATAATATGATATTTAAAATTTATTTTTTAGAAGCCTTATTCTAATTATTTAGCCTAAGATAAATTATAGGTAAATATTATAATTTTTAATTATTTTATTTATTCTCCTAAACTATTATCTGCATTAGTGAGCTCATCTCTTATCTTTTCTACTAGTTCACCATTGATCTCTTTAGTGATTGTAGTTGCTCCGAATATTAACCTCATGTCATAGTCTTGTGACTTGATGAAGAAGATCGTTATGATCTTCTAGTAGGCAAACTTCGTCAATTTTGCTTGTAGATCTTTTTCACCTCAGATTATTGAATGCTTTGCGAGATTTCCAAGATCTGATAATAATTTAAAGAAAATTATAAGGGTGAATGGGGTTAAAAAAATGGAAATGACAAATAAAAAAATTACATACGATGTAGAGCGGTTCAAGAGTAAGTTACTCGCTGTATCCACTACCAAAATATATTTATTTTAGATTTTAAATAGTGATATATTTTCATTGATGATTATTCTTCTCTCTATTTATGAGCCTTAAAATATCAATGATCCTCTAAGAGATCATTTACAACTGGGCATATTTATCTTTTCTATACTCTCAACAATAATATCTCAAGAATGATAGACAAATGCTTACTAACTTCTTTATAATGAATTTTGTAAGGTGGTTGTGAATTGTGATTACAATTGATTCTCACTAAGGAATCAAGATATGGCAATGTAGAAAATTGGATAAGATGTAGTATAGATAATTAATAATAAAGGATATTACAGTTGAAACATTCTAGATAAGATACGTGAGTAATGAACACTTTTCAATAAAAACTCTAAATTGAATGATTTAAGAGTATATGATTAATTTCATAGAAAAATGTTTAGAAATTTTTTTGCAATAAATGCTAAGGGTGCTTATTTATAAGGCCCACCCTCATCGTATAGCCGTTAGACATAAAATCCCCAAAAAATTACACTACCCAATGGGTTTAAAAACAATAATTAATGTTCAATAGTCATTGGTTTGGCTGAACCAGTCAATTACAGGTTCAAACCAGTCAACTGATTATGTTCTTACTTGAAATGAAAAGTATCATAACACAAACTAGTGATCGATTTATTTAAACTAATCGATCAATTATGTGTAGTACTCATTTAGTCTTTAGAGTATATATGAAAAGTGTCATAGCTTAGTAAACTAGTTGATGTGTTCGTACAACCAGTTAATTAGTTTATTCAAATTAGTTGATCAGTTAAAAACTAATCAATTGATTTGGTGAAACCAGTTGATGAGTTTAAATAGAGATAAATGGGTTTCTGCAAGAGTAAAAACCCATAAATTGGTTGGTCAAACTAATTGATCAGTTTTCTCAAACTGATCTATCAGTTGGTCAAAACAAGTCTATGTGTTTTAAGAGAGACAAATGGGTTTCTGAAGGATTATAACCCAAGAATTGGTTAGTTAAACCAATCGGCTAGTTTTCTCAAACCAGTCAATCAATTTGGTGAAACCATTCGACGAGTTTAAATAGACACGAAGGGGTTTCTACATGAGTGAAACTCATGGACTAGTTAGTTAAACCAGTCAATCAGTTTGGTAGAATCAGTCAATCAATTTACTATGCTAGTTGATCTATATGAGTTTAACTCATTCCATGCTCTTGATTAAATTAAACTAGTTTATCCGACTTGAGACCCGTTAACTATTTCTAACTAAAACTAAACAACAAGTTTAAAATACTTTGAAAGATTTAGAAATCAATATCAACCATGAACTGTTACGAAGTGAATTCAAATCAAGTGTTTTAAAACCTTTTTAAATATTTTTGATCAAAATGTGAAATTACTCAACTTAATTCTTTATAATAATCCTGCAACTTTAAAAATATGATCCTTAAACATTAAGTATTAGTTATGTTCACACAATCTTCTATTTTGCTTCTTAACTTGATTACTCCTTTAAATTGCACATTAGAGAAATGATTTGAGTAAGTGTGTTTAGATCTCTCTTTATTTATTAATCATACTACATGCACACGTAAGCAAATACATTATTTCCCAAGACCTATTTGTTATCATTAAAACAAGGAAAATGACATCGTTTGGCATATGAGGTCAACAATCTATTTAGTTAATTAATGAATAAAATATACTTTAAAGATGTAAATCCCATTCCACACGTTCAGATACCATAAGCCCAACGCAAAAATACAGTCAAAATCAGCAAGAAAACCACAAATATAAATTGTTAAACCAAGTGAAAATAAGGTTCCATGTCAAATTATAAAAAATAGTATTCATTAAATTACTATTCACCACTTCATAAAAATGTGTTTTTTATACTAAAAAGCTTAAAAACAAAAACTAATATACATTATTATCAGAAGTTACTATTTATACTCAGTTACCATTCAAAAGGGTCAAGAGTTAATGGTTTAGGGTCATGGTCAACATGCTAAATCATGTTTAAAGTCTTTCAAGGGTATTCTAGTTAATTTGGTAATTAATTATTCCAAAACAAGATTAATCAAAGATTAAATCCTAATTAGGGTAATTAGAGTTTCATATCCAAGAATACTTTGCATATTATCAAGAACATGAAGAATACGTTATACAGCATTCAAACTTTCAACCAAAATTAATATCCCTTAATCATGCTTTTTAACTAACATAATATATGTAATAAACTAAATTTTTATCTAATATTAATTCGGGTAATTAGTATTTTAACCCAATTCTAATATTAAGAAATTGATATTTTACCTTACCCTAATTCTCTAATCTTAGATCTTAAACTAACCTTAACCTTTAGTCCAAGTACTTTACATCTTAACCTAACCTCAATTATGAATGATTAATAACTTTAAACTTACCTAATTTAGATAATCACAAATTTTAAGCTAATCATAACCATAAGCTCACACTTTTCCTTTTTCCTTTTGCCTGATCATCTTTCCTTCTCTTCTTCTTCCTTCTTTCCCTGCTTAAATCTCTCCCTTGACCACACCCCCTTTACCATGATAACATAGCCAGCCTCCCACAAATCAACATCTCCCACAAGCCAATAGGATATGTCCCATTAATTTTTTTCCCATCACCCTTAATTGTGTTGCCATTTCCCCCTCATGTACACCTTCCTCTTCTCTATATTTTCACATGCATGTCACCATATGCATATATATACTCCCCTACACTTTTCCTAATTTAGTTCCCAACCACTTACTCTGGCTCCCTTCAATTTTGTCGAATAAACCCCTAATCACCCCTCTTCTCCTTCTTCCTTTCCTTACGTGTGTTGTCATCCACAACCATCAACACCATGACCACCACCAAGCACACCACTGCCTTGGAAAATCAACAACCACTATCATCCCATCAATCCCCTTGATCTTCACCTAACCATTGCCAACCCATGCCATCTTTTTTTCCTTTTATGCCATCATGCTCTATTTTTTTTGTTGATAAAATGCACGATTGTGCACCCTCGCACACCCCAGTCGTACATGCTCACACAACCTATGCACAATTTTATGCACAATCATGCGCACTCCTTTTCTTCTTGCCCCTACACTTCGAGCACAACAACATAACTCTCACACATCCCACCTGTGTTGTTCCTTTGGCAAATTCGTGATTCACTTCTAATACACTCATGCTCCACTCTAAACCACCATGGTTCCACGCAACCCAATCTTTCCATTGGTTTTGTTTATTCCCATTTCCACCTTCCTTTACCTTAACTTTTCCCTTGATTTGTATTCTTAATTTCTATTTGTGGATTATTCTTGTTTTCGTAGGTGATCCTTCAATGATATTAGAGAATGTGGTTTAGGATTACATGCTTAGAGGTTGGTATCATTGTTGGTAAGGATACATGTCATAGTTAGGACTTGTATGTGCAACGTGATTATATGTGGTATCTTATTTAGCGGTTTTATATGAATAGTATTTATTTTGATAATGCTATGATATAATATATTGAAAGGGAGAAAATGTGAATTAGTGCATTTGGATGTAATTTTTGATACATGGAATCTATGTATATAATTGGGGTTATGTATCTCATATAAATATTAGAGATTGGTATGTATTAATATTGGGATTCGTAAGGCCTTTGAAAAAAATGAGTATTTTAACTACATTGAGGGTGTTGTGGTCCTTTCACGTAATATGGAAAATAATTATGACCTGATAAGTTTTGAGGGAATTATCCATTATTTAAGAAGTAATGTGATTAAATGATAGATTAAGTAAAATACAAGTTACCTAACACGAGATTCTTAGATTTCTGGTAAGAAAAGGGGTAATTAGGTTGGTTAGGGGTAAAAATGGAATTTAGGGGATTTTAAAAAAGGGAAATAGAATTCATACGTATCAAGTAAGATACTTAAAATATTTGGGGAATTATGGACCTATTCCTTATGAAATGCCTAGATAAATATATTGTTGTGCTTTATGTGTTTTCAAGTATATGTTATGTGCATCTATATGAGTCATGCATGATGATCTTGGTACGACTAATTGTAAATAAGATACTAATCATTTGAATTAAAAGATCACGTGAGTTAAGCTGAGGCATTTTTGTGTGTTCGTTTTCCCGGACGATAATAGTGGCTCACGTATGTTTTTTCCCTTAGAGATGCAGCAGCCCGTTCCACTAAATTACGAATAGTGAGGCCCTATGCTCAACATAAATGAGAATATGATTGAGTGATAAGTGCTAATGGATAAGACATTAATCATTTAAAGTGAAAGATTATGTGAGTTAGAACCAATGTATTATGTTTGTTCCTCCATACAATAATAGCGGCTCAGGTGTGTTTTACCTTGAGAAATGCTTAAGAATGTTCCATCGGTTTAAGAATAGTGGTTAGGAGTATGTTTTCTTGGTTTATGTTTGGGTATGTTCCACCGAACAATAATAGTGGCTTAATTGTATTCTTCTCTAAAAGTTGTTTTAGCTCGTTCCATCAAATTAAGAATACTAGGGCCCTCAACTCAACGTAAATAAAAGAATGGATCTTATTTATATCCATTATTGAATTATGGTATCAGTATTTACCTTGCATTATTTTATATTAATACACATGTATGACTTTTCTCTTGTACCTTTAATTCGGTTGTATGGTTACCTTACTCAATATGTAGCGTACTAATCATCCTTTTCATGGGTGTACTCATTCTTATGAGTAGACGACCTAGATATTTTGTGCCAGTCGATAAGGACCCTATGGATGATTTTGTTACATTTGATGCCCTATGTGTGTAGGAGTGATCTTATATATCGGGTTGGACATAGAGTCATGTTATACGGTGAATAGTTTTACCAAGATAGCTTTCTAGACTCTTAATTCCATGGTGATATATTTGATATTGTACTCAGAGTTAATATCCAAACTCTAATCAAAGTTTATGAATTTTTTCTCGTTATCTATTTATCCTATTTTATGTTCTAACTATTTTTCCCTGTGACTAATATAAGGATGGTATGATAAGCTAAAATTATGTCAATTACAGCAGTAACACCTAATTATTTTGGCGCTAGGCATCCACTAAAAATAAATTTTTTTAGTAGTAAAATTTGGGATGTTATTATATATATATATATATATATATATCAAAGTTTTTCTATATTTTACAAATATTATCATGGTATTATCCCATTAATCAAAATCCACAAAATCATCATAAACCCTCAAGAATACATGCTTGAACCAATACATGATAAAAATCAAAGTTCATTTATAATTTAAGATCTAAAAAATGGTATTATCAATTTCATCAAACACAACAAGATCCTCCATACCCTTAAATTGACCAAAATCCACAACCCACCAAACATGACACATATCCATTAATTCACAAAATTAGTCATGCTTATATGTAATAAGAAGATATTGCTCTAAATCTAAGCTCTAAATTAGCAATAAAATAAAGAGTTAAAGAACAAATAAAAATATCCTAAATGCCTCCTTGAAACCTAGAACGTCAAAGAAAAATTAGTAAAACCATTAGACAGAAACCAAATCAAATGAGGTAGAATCAAAGAGAAAAGGAGGAAGAGTTTATCTTCAAAGTTTGGGAGAAAACCAAGGTTTAAAATGGAGGGAAAAGGAAGGTTAAGTGGTGTGGTCATAGGCGACACACAATTTAAGCCCTCTTATCATCAATTGTAGTAATAGCAATGAGGGTATCATTTTAGACTAGAAATTAAGAGTGAACACCTAAGTCTACCTAGCACATAAATAATAAAATAAAAAACTCTAAACAACAAAAATAATAATAAGAAAAACATAATGACGAGGGTTTAAAATAGAAAAGAATATAAAGAAAATCAAATAAGAAAATGTGGATGAATGTAAATTTCACAAACATGTTAGGGAATAGATCTCCATTACTGAAACAAATAATTCCTATACTACCTATTAGTCACAAAAAGGAGATTGACTAAGTTGCACGCTACCAGGGGTCAATGTAGTGTCCCAAAATTTAGCTAATCCTAATCTTGAGTAATTAATATCATAATCTAATTTTAATCTCAAAAAATTAATATTTTTACCTTACCTTGATTCCTTAACCCTAAATATTATAACACCCACAAAATTCACTACTGAAAAATCTTGTTTTAATTAAAAATTTACAAAAGTAAAAACCATAAATTTCAAAAATATTACCGCCACATTTAGTGTTAGACCGGTTTTCTCCTACCATTCCAGTACCAAGTGCTAAGACTAAAGGAACAAAACACAATTCACACAAATTCAAATTCCATTCAAATCAGAGTAGCACGTTAAAGACGTTACAAAAGATATAAACCCATTATTAATGGTTACAAGAGTAAGATCATTTAACAAGGAATTAGAAAGGTAAAAAGAGAAACCCTAAAATCTTCCCAGACAATCCTTGCACTCTGACTCGATAATAGCTTGAATAGCACTTATAACTAACCTGTAAGGGATAATGCCCATTGAATAGGCAAAGGCCAACAAACGGAATCCTTTAGTACTATGGTACTGAGTAAACCCTTAATACCAAACTAAAAGGTGGGGCCCACATACAACACACCATACTTAAATAAATGTGAAGACAATATCACACACGAGCATATAAATAATTACAGCCACATAAGAATGATCACACACAGCAACCGATAAAAATTGTACAACACGGAGTTCATTTGCTTGGCTTCTCCAACCTTCACAAGAGTGACAAGCACCAAGGCCACACTTATATTATATCAATAGATCATAGGGATGAAAGTAACACTTTTGTTCTTAAGCAATTAATTAATCTTTATTCAACATTATCTCTTGAATTATATTTATATGAGTGCGGGAACTCTACTATTATAGCTGATAGATTAGAAACACCCAGGACAGAATGCACCTAGCTACTATTTTTTGCCCGTGGATCGGTCTCCAAGGCACCCTACACTTGGCCACTATTCTCACCAGTGGATCAGTCTAGCCCGACTCACATGATGTTCCATTATAAGTGATTAATATCTTCTCATAATTTATTAACATCCGAGGTTTAGTTTAATAAGCTCAGGATCCCCCACTATTATAGTCGGTGGATCGGAAATGCCCAGGGCAAAATGCAATTGGCAACTATTATTCATCGGTGGATTGGTTTCCAAGGCATCTTGTACCTGGCCACTATTTTTGCCTATGGATCAGTCTATGCCCGACTCAATAATCTTTTACTTTACGTGATTAGTATTTTTCATTTAATTAACATAACAGGTCTATCTATTTAATTCGAGGGGGAGGTCATGAATTTGGAGACACAAAGATATATTGATCATAAAATTAAGTATTCTATATCAAGGATCATGGTACACATAAAACCCTAATATGTACCTCTAACATATTCAACATACATTTCTATGCATAATTAACAAACCACGCACCTCTTGCATAATTATGAAATAAACAACATATTATACCTATAATTACCCATTCAACCCTATACCATGCATTATTCCTATGATATTCACCGATTTACCAAAATACCCTTATTCTTATAATATATATTGTTATACTTAAATAAGTGTTACTAAGGCCATAAACCCCTATTCTATTATTTAACATCACTTATGTCTTATTATGGAGGCTTCTTTAATATATTATCATGTTATATACAATTTATTAATTTACCCCATCATTCTTACAAAATTACTGAAATACCCATTATTTGTAAAGTTACCTTTACAGTTAGTTAAATTACCAAATTATCCTTTATACTTGTTAAAATTACTAAATTGCCCTTCATACTTATTAAAATTACCAAATTGCGCTTTATCGTGCCAAATTACCAATATACCCCCTTTTACCTACTAAATTACCATTTTACTCATTTTACTCATTTTACTCACCAAATTACCAAGTTACCCTTCCTTTATGCAAAATTACCAAAATACCCTTCTTACTTATTATTTTACCATTTATCCCTTTTACTCACAAAATTACTAAGTTACCCTTTCCGTATGCCAAATTACCAAAATACCCTTTTTACTTATTATTTTACCATTTTGCCCCTTTTATACACAAAATTGCCAAGTTACCATTCTTTTATGCCAAATTACCAAAATAGCCTTCTTACTTATAAATTTACCATTTCACCTCTTTTACTCACAAAATTACCAAGCTATCCTCTTTTCCATGCAAATTTACTAAAATGCCCTCCTTACTTATTAAATTGCCATATTACCCCTTTTATTCTTATAAATTACCAATTTGCCCTTATTATGCTAAATTAACTAAAATATCGTTATCACATAGAACATTAACATCCACGGTCCATATACATCATCTAACACCATCAACTATTTTTATTTATTATTAATACTTATTATCACCTACCATATGTATACTTATTTAGGCCACACCTTTTGTACATAAAAAATTACTAAAATGCCCTAGGGCTCATATCAACATTATCTATACTAAAAATGGCCACATTAGTTTATCATGTCATATACTTACATTTAACATTATCATTAACAATAAGGATGCTTCCTTAACTATCATTTCTACATATGACATATAAATTAACAAGCTTTTCATTTCAACAACAGCCATATGCTACAAATCATATTATACTTAACATCATACAACATGCATAAAAACATATTAAAAACCCTAATGTGTTTGCATATGTATATCCACATATTTTAGTAGGGTATAATGGTTACCTTATTTCAAATAGCAAATAAACTTTACATGTATCCCGGTTAAAAGTTTAATCTATTGGTTAGAAAATTTTTTACCTAAAAATAATATCAAAACTAACATATTAGTAGTAGAAAATTAAAAGAATAAATTTTTATCAAAAGCTTAATTAATACATATTAATACTAACCATTTTTATACCTTAAAAATTAGCCATATTTTCCTAAAGAGATACAGAAGACTCACCCTATATGGCAGAGTCAGTTGCATGCATAGCACAAAGGAAATTAAGGGTCGAAGAGGGGGATGGGAGAAAGGAGAGAGTTTGTTTGTGTAAGAGTTTTGGGGGTTGGGTGGAGGGCTTGTGGAGGGGAGTGAGGGTGGTGGCTGGGTGCAAGGTGGGAGTAGGGTTGTAGGTGGCGGTCAAGGGTTGAGGATCAGTGGCTTAGGGCAGTAGAGACGGTGGCTATAGAGCTGGGTAAATGGGTGCAAGGAAGGGCGAAGAAGAAGAAAGAAGGGAAAAGAAGAGAAGAAGGGAGGAGCTGTAGGGGATTTTTAGCTAAGGTGAGGTAGGGTGGTGGTAGGGGAGGTGCCAAGGGGTAGAGAGGTGGTTGTGGAGGCGGCGGAGGAGGGAGAACGGTGGAGCACAGTGGTGATGTAGGGTGGAGGCTGCAAAGGGGAAGAAAAGAGAAAGGAGGGGAATGGTGGCTACAGGGGGCGAGTGGAGGTTATTGGGTGGTGTAGGGAGGTAGTAGGGGAGGCCAGGAGGTTAGTGTAGTGGTAGGTTAGGTGACAAAAATTGTGGTTGGAGGCGGTGAAGCAAAAATAGGGGAGGAGAAGAGGGGAAGAAGGGAGAAATTGGGGGATTGACAGAGGGAGAAGGGGGGATCGAGTAGGGGAGAAAAATGAGTAAAAGAGAAGAAGAGAAGTAGAGGGAGAGTAGGCCTATCCGGTCAGGTTAGTTGAAGGGTGCAGGAGCTACAGGTGCATGGCCTGCGATGGCAGGGAGGAGAAGAAAAAGAGGGGGAAAAGAAGGTATGCGGGGGAGTGGTGCAGGGATGTGCGTGGCCAATAATGGAAGGAAAGGGATGGGGGAGAGAGGGAGTCAGCAAGGCAGACTGGATGCTATGGCAGGTGCAAAGGAAGGGGAGGGTTGCAGGCTGTGTAGGGGGGCATGTCTTTAATGGTTGAAGAAGGAAGGAGGAGGGAAGAAGAAGAAGAAAAGAAAGGAGGCAGGCTAGTAGGGCATGGAAGAAAGGAAGAGATAGGTCGGCCTTGCGTGCGAGAGAGAAGAAAAAAAGGAGCATTGGGCTATCCCAATCGGGGAAGGAAAGGGGAGAGGGAGGTAGGTTGGGTGATGTAGGGAGAAGAAAAAAGGAAGAGGAAGGTTGCGACCCAGCAGGGAGGTGACAGGTCTGGCGACACAAGGAAGAAGAATAGGAAAAAAGGAGGAAAAGGAAAAGGGGGAAAATATTTTTTTAAAATAAGGCTATTTAATTATTTAGATGGATAAATTAATTTAATTTATTTATTTATTGATAATTTAAGAGGAAATTTTTTAGTAAAATATGAGTTTGAAAAATTATTTAAATAAAATGAGTATGATAAAATAACAAAATATTTATTCTAATTTATTAAATAACCATAATTTTTATACACCTAAAGATCCACAAAATAATTAAATTAATTAATTTAAAAATTAAATTATTCTAAATGAGGATTATTTATTAAATTCTGGGTTTTAAAATTTTGGGTTATTACAATTAACCTAATCCTAACCTTTATTCTAGGTTATTAGTATTTTGTTTTACCTAAACCTAACCCTATATGGTTGATAATTAATTTGTCTTAATACCCTAACCTAAATTATTTTAACCTAATTTTAATTCTAAACCCAAAACTTAATTTCTTTTTCCATCTTCTTTTTTCCTTTTTTCTTTCTCCTTCTCCTTCTTTTTCTTTCTTTCCCTTCTACCCGACTTCTTTCTTTTTATTTTTCTTTTTTTAATTTGTGTAAGCCATTTCCTTCCCCAATCATATCCATCCCCTTTTGCCATACTTCCTTGACCTACACCCTATGCTCATCATCACTTATCAACTCCCATACCCTATGCTCATAGGTTGAGGTTGAAAATTTTGCGTGATCGCACACTTCTCCTTTTTTCCTCTTTCCATGCATAAAACAACTGCATGTATATATACAATAACTTACAAACTTTACCATTTATGCCCCAAAAACCTCCCTTTATTTTTTGTCGAAAAATAGCATTGCCACCAAAGCCTTTCTTTCCTTCCCTTCATCCTTCTCGTCGTCGCCAAAAACACCACAAAAACTAAGCAACACAACTCTCCACCATACCTCATTCCCTTGCATCATCTTCCCTTGTTGTTCCCTCCCCCTTTGCTTTGTCAAGTTCCACTGAAGCCTCCTCATTTTCTTCACCACCCACTGCCTTAATCCTTTCCTTCCATTCCTCCCCCTTCTGCGCTGGTGGTTACTGTTGTTCCATCTTCCCAACCATTGTCCAAAGCCACTAGACCCACCTTTAGCTTCGGAAAAAACCATGAAGATCTCATTTTCCCCTTCAACCAAAACCACTGAAGCGACCTCTACCCTTTTGGCCTTCTACACCATTGCTTCCCCCATTACTTTGGCCCTCCTTTCCATTGCACAACCCCTATAAATGGAATTATATATAGTTTCTATCCACCTTAGCTCAACACCTTCCCCTGATCCCCCTCCCTTGGTTGCATAAAGTTTTACTGAGACACTTCGAGCCTTTGTGATTCAAATTTTGCTCCATTCTTTCACTCTCTGTTAACCTTATCATTTCCTTAGTTATATCCAGAAGTTATAATTATATGTTACCAATGTTTTACAGATGATTTTATGGAGGTTCCAGAGGAGGAAATATAAGATATATATGCTTAGAGACTAGTGTATTTTTAGTAAAGATATAAATTATAGTTAGGGTTTATGTACTAAATGTTATGTATGATTGTGTTCATTATCATATTGTTATGTTTATGTTTTTAATTTCATTATTGTTAATATTATGATATGGTTATGGGATTTTATATGGAGAAAAATGAGTAAGTTGAAAAGTATACGCATATACTATATCATTGTGATAATTCTTATGTTGTAAATCCTAAGTAATGAGCAAGATCTATCTTATTGTAATGTGAATTTGAAAATGTATGGTAAGTGTTTAATAATTACATTTAAGATATATGGTGATGTAATAAATTGAGGATTTGGAAGTAAGGACATCAGACATATAAATTTTTTATGAAATAAGGGTGTTTGGTTATTATATAAAAATTTAGGTATTTTAATGTGTTTATTTGGTTAAAATATGCTAAGGATATAATGTGGACTATTTTGGATATTTATAAATGGCCAAACTCCAAATAAAATGAGAAAATGGCTTAAATTGGGAATAGTAATCCTAGGAATAATGTTATCATCGCATGTGAAAAATGTAGAGTTAGACCGTAGTTTTTGAATATGTTGTTAATATTAGATTTTTAGGATCTTATATTAAATTTGGTTATTATATAAGCCTTTTGGGTAAAAGTATGACTTATTGTAAAATTAGGGTTTTGTAAACATCATGAATAGTAAATTTTGAGATAAGGTTGTTATTGCATGTGTAAGATATTAGAGTTAGACCTTACTTTTTGGAGATGTTGATGATGATGATGATGATGATGATGATGATGATGATAATTGATGAAAACGTGCTAAATTTGGTAGATAAATGATCAATATAGAAGAATTTATGCATATAATGTGAAATTAGGGTTTCTTATGAACATTATGGACATAGTCATTGAGAATGGCCTTGATAACTTTGTGGTTGTGCGCTATATATTTTAATTATGTGTTGTAAATATCTATGTGAGTTCCTAATGATGTTATAAAAAATTATAAATAAGATATTAATTATTTAAAGTGAAAAATTACGGGAGTTGGGTCGAGGTGTTTCACGTGTGCATTCCACCAAACAATAATAGTGGTCAGACGTATTTTGCCCTCAAAGATGCGCCAGTCCATTCCAACGAATTAAGAATAGTTGGGTTTTAATCTTAACATGAATGATAATATGTTTCTAAGATAAGTGAAAAAAGATTAAGACATTAATCACTTAAAGTGAAAGATTACATGAGTCAAAACTGAAGTGTAGGAATCCGTTACACTGGACAAAAATAGTGACTAAGAGCATTCTACCTTGAGACGTACTTCAAACCGTTCCACCAATTTGAGAATAGTGGCTAGGGGTATGATGCCCTATGAAGTGTAGGATCCATTCCACCTGCTTAACTATAGTGGCCATGAGTGTTTATTCCTAGGAGATATTTTAGTCCGTTCCATAAGATTAAGAATAGTGGAGTTCCTAAACTCAACATAAAAAAAAAAAGGAAAATTTTATCCCTAATAATGAGAAATGGAATTAGTATATAATTTACATAGATTTATGTCTCACACATGTATGCTTATTCTTTAATGTGAACATATGTAATTATTTGCATCCTTATTTACTATATTGTTCCCTTACTTGGTACGTACCGAATTGATAATCCTTTTTATGGTCGGTGCTCATTATCATGAGCAGACAACCCATATGTCTTTGTGTAAGTCGATGAGGACCCGTTTGATGATTTTGCTACATATGATACACTATGTGGGGAGGAGTGATCTTATATATTGGGGTTGGGTATAGAGTCATATTATATGAATATTACCTTTTTATGTAGATACCTTTTTGGACTTTTAGCTCTATGGTATTCCTTTTTGTATTTTTTGATATTGTACTTGATTTAATATCCAAACTCATATTTAATTTTATGAAGTTTCTCTCATTTTTTATTTATGATTTTTTGTATTCTAATTACTTTTCCTTGTGATTGATGTAAGAATGGTATGGTAAGCTAACCTTATATCAATTATGGTGGTAACATTCATCTATTTTGATAATATAGTTTTGCTATAAAAAAAATCAGTTGTAAATTTTAGAATGTTACAATCAATACACCTTATATTCCTTTCTTAAAGTGATTAATATGACTCAACACAAATATTAAATCCTTTTGGGTTATATTAGTATAGTTACACTAACAACTCCTATATTTACCTAGTCTCCACCACCTCCACCATGACCACCTAAAATGTCAAAGCGTAACAAACCCAACACTATCTTCTTGCCTTGTAATATGACCACTATTCAGATTGGAATACTAAAAAGGTATTCCACCACATATATCCACACTAGCCTAACACATAATCTAGGTGCAGCCACATTTTGTCACCACTCCCTTCTTTTCATACAAAGCCGAAGGTTATCCATAGACAATTTTGGATTTATTGGCCCTTTTATGTTGTTGTAAGGTGTGGGCGGAGCTATTTATTTTCTATAGTGTCAAATGACATCATGAAAAAACCTAAAATATATTAAATACTCATACTAATCTTATAATATTTCAAATTTGCATTAGATATGCACCCATGCATTTTTAACTAAGAAGAAACATAACAGGTTTCAATGACCCTTCTATTTTTAATGATATTGAATTTTTTTAACTTAGGCAATTGGGCTTGTTTTACATTTGTAGGTGAGCACAAATCTTTGATCTCTTATTTATATTGAGCCTAAAAAAATTAATATTTGAGCTAGTGATAGTACTTATTATAAATGTACATGTAGATGTAAATTTGTTAAAGTTTTAACATGTCAATTAAACTAGGATAAAAAATATTAAAAACAGGATTAAAATTTTTTAAAACAAAACAAAGAACAAAAAAATTGCTAAACACTTGTAAGAAGGCAATTAGTAAGCCATGGTAATTAAAATTTTTAGAAATTAACAATGAAGAATGATATTATATTTTCAACTATTGATATATTATGACATATGTATGGTATTACGGTGACACCTTGGCGTTGCAAGTGTAGCTTTGAAACTATTGAGAGGTCACATGAGTTGAACCAAATGAGACTCATACACTCATCCATAGTTCATTATTCATCATCTGCCAAAACTAGGGAGATATTATCTTCAAGTATTGTAATCCTTTTTTTTTTTGTTAATTCAGGTATTGTAATACTAACAATCAAGGTACTTAACTCCTTCAAAATATATAATTCAAGTACCATCATTGTAACAATTGAGCAAAGCCAATAAGAAAATCTCTAGCCAAAGGACTTACTACCAAATTAAAGATGGCAATTGCCGCTAAGGGAGAAGAGAGAAGAGTAGTAGGGTTGCAAATAAACAACTTTGACTAGTGATCCTACTCGATTCGGCTAATTTATTTAATTAAATGAGTCAAGCCTAAGTCAAATAGTTAAATGAGCTATAAACGAGTCGAGTTGAGCTCAAATGTAAATGAGTCAATTTAGTCGATTTGTTTTAAATGGGTTGCTCGAGCTCAAGCCTTGTATAAAGGCTGATTTAGTAAATACCTTGATATCAAACCAAAGGAGACTCGGCTCGAACTAGATCCTTTCCAACCCTAGAGAAGAGGATATGTCATATAAGAAGAGCATGGATGACACTGGGTATTATAGAAATTTTTTCAACTTATGTCTATAATACCTCAATTTTATGAACAAAAATTTTTTGTTTTAAAATGCAAAAACAAACAAAAATACACTTGTATTGTTACTGCCACATTATGTACGAATTTGGCCCCTTTGCCTTTCTTATGCAAAATGGAAAGAAAAACCTTCAACACAAAATAAAAGAACAGACATAACGTAGAGAAAGAGATATACAAACAAAGTGAATAATGAATACAAAAATATACAACAGAAGTACAGGGAAATCAACTCTCAGGTAAAAGACAAAAACTACAGAGATAAGTAATACAAAAATAAGGGAGAAGAATATTCGTATCTGAATATAAAAAAACAACATTGACAGAGTGTGCCAAATACCCTTATTGGCATATTCTAACCCCCAACTCCTTATGTAAGCTCTATAAAATCAAAGACGACCTTACCAATTTCTTCCTCCATTGAAATTTCTTAGAAAAAAAAAGAGCAACAATAATATAATTAGTACAACAAGTTTATTTAGTAAAGTAAATATACTAAAAGTGGGTATCATGTATTCATGTAAACACATACATAATATGTTGGAGTAGATGAATACATGAAAATATGTTAATACATGAAATATGGAATACTTAATGAAAATCCATTATTCATTACTATTTATCAAAAACCCTAACATCACAAAACATGAATCTAAATACCACAAATGATTGAATTTACACACATTTGAGGTCCACTAATTATTTTGATCCATGTTATATCATCACACACCCCACCATACCATGTTTTATCTAAGAGAAAATAATACTAAAGTATAAGCACTAACAGATAATACAACAATTTAAAGTACTATGACTAAGGAAACATACCGAAACTGTTGAAGAACATTTTATCCTTAAGTATCGATACCCTCTGGAGAACTTATATGTTACCTTAGGAGTAGGAAAAGACCTCTCCACATGCTAACAATGTAGCACAACCTCATATATAAAGAGTGATTGTATCCACGACAAATCCCACCTCAAAGGCCACCCCAAAGTAGGGATGGAAACGGGGCGGGTCGGGGATCCCATCCCCATCCCCGAACCCGATAAGGAAAATAATCCCCGAACCTGACCCAATCTCCGCGTGGATCAAATCCCCATACCCGACCCGATCCCCGATCTATTTTCTATACCCGATTTATTCTTCGACCTTAAAATCCAACCCGATCCGATCCCCGAAACCCAACTCTGTACCCGATCCCCGAACCTTACCCTGACCCTTAAACCTTATTTTTATATTATAATTTTAATTTATATTTTATAAAAAAAGTATTTATATATTACATATATATAATTATATAAAAATATTAAAAAAAATTATTCGAGGCAGGTTCAGGAATGGGGGCCCCAAATCCGTCCTCGCCCCATCCCCGAAAAATCCTAGTTAAGAATCCCTGAACCCCGAATTTTCTCTCCAAACTCGAACGGAGAATCTCCGACAGGGTCCCGAACCCGCAGGGAAAATTTTCATCCCTACCCCAAAGCTACTCATCTTATTCCCGAAATCAATCTTGCACTTGAATTATTAATTAAATTTAAATATATTAATTATCATTGCCCCAAAATAAGCCCCCACACCAATTTTATAAAAAAGTCATTATTTACCAAAAATATTATTTGCATAGTACAGCGGAATAGGCAAACATATGCTAAGAAGCTTATGCTTGAAAATCAAAATTTTATTATTACCAAAATTTACTATTCAAGTTAATTCACTATTTCTAGGGTCAAGTCAATGGTCAAGGTCAACAATTAATCTTAAAATATCTACGTAAGGCCTTTAGGTGTAAAATGATAAAATTAGCCATAATATGCTATATACTAGATAATTATGAATAAAATATCAATCATGATCTAAATCATGAAATTAAATACTAAGTATACTTAACCAATAATTAACATTTTAGAACTCATAAATTTCATTAATGAAATCATATTGAATGTGAAAATACCAAATTTCCTGAAAACCCTAAAAATAAAAGAAAAAAACATAACTTTTAATATTCAAATATCTAACTTCACAAAATTTTTACACTATTAATTGAACATGATAAGAACACAATAGAACATAAAGAACACACAAAACTGCATCCTACTTGTGCAATGGCCAAAAATTTCAACAAATTCTTACACATCTTAAACATGGTTAAATCCAAACATGATCTAAAAAAAGGATATAAATAACCTCAATAACATTATACTAAAATGTGAACACAATCCCAACTCTCTAAACAACTAAAAATCTAAGAACCCAAAATAAGGCCAAAATGGAAAATTTTCACAACTCATTAAGAAAATCTAACAACTTCAAAAACTATCTACTCTTAGTATGGTTTATTTTAACCATCTCCTAGATCAAAGAGTTCACAAAAATCAACCCAAGATCACCACTCTTCCACCTCTTAGAAACCGTGCACCCAAAACCATAAAAAAAAAACACTTCAAAAATGTAAAATAAAATAAATAAAAGCAAGAATCAAGGTTAGAAGGGATTGTCTTTCCTTAGAATAAATTAAGAACTTAAGGAAGAGGTTATGGATATTTTCCTTTAATTTTCTCAACCTTTTAACACTAAATTATTTGAAGAAAACAATAAAGAGATAAATATCAAGACTAAGGAAGGGAAAATCAATAAAATGAAGCAATAACGGTGGATGAAAGGATAAAAGGTTGAAGAAGCCTAGTTGGGAGCTTAAGTGAAGGAATACAAAGCCTTAGGTTAAGATAAATATTTATATACTTAAAAACTTTAAATTATTAAAATAATATAAAAATATCTAAAAAAAATAAGAGGACAAATATTTTGGGTTTGAAAGTCTCCCTTCATGTTCCCACTTTAATTTAGATATTTTAGGAAGATAGGAATAATATTAGGATAGTCGTGATAGGTTTCATGTAGTAAAAGTTGAGTTTTAGGAGTTAATTATGTATAAAATTGGTAGAATTTATCTACAAAATTTAAAAATATTTTAACTCATTTTTTAATTCATATTTAGAGTAAATATATCAATTTTTTCTGTCAAAGCATTCGCTTAAAATTTTTAAAACGCCTAAGAGACTCACAAAAAAGTGAAGGAATCCATATATGACAAATTTGGGATGATTCGGATGAAGTTTGATGGCCAAAAGCAATTCAAAAATTTTACCAAATTAAAAACTTAAAGCAAAAATAATTTAAAACTTAACGAGACTTAAAGGGATGTAAAGTGTTTGATTTAAAATATTTTTCCATAATTGCAATAATAAATAGATTTTAGAAATCTGGTGTACTATAAAGTTAAAATTTTATTTAGGTTTTAATATTTTACTACAACTACCCTTGATTTTGTGGTTGTTAATAGAACTAAGGTAATTTTGGGTGAATCGGAGTAAATTATTAACCTTAATTAAACTAGGTAAAAAAAATACATAAATAAATTCTAAATACGGTAAGTTTAGATGAATTATTTCATTCATCCCAATTCATGTTAATCCAAATTGACAACAAGGTTAAGCAAACAATTACATATTATAGAGTTTCATCTGTTAAAATACTATGTTATTTCGCATAGTATGCTTTCAATTTTTGTTACATCACCAATAGCTTGTAGCTCAGATGCTATATGCACTGGGAATGTAAGTAAATGACTGGAGTTAGATCTCTCCTAAAGGCGTGACCATTTTATATATATGTAAAAAAAAAATAGTTCTCCCATATAAGGCATCTTATGTATGAAAAAGTAAATAAAATATTTTTAATTTTACCCATCTTCCTCTCTCATATTATCTGAAGTTTTTTTACAATAAATATAAAGGTCCGATAGACTAAGTAAGATGATTTTTTTTTCCAAATGTTAACACTTATAAGTATACATGAAACCCCCCTTGATATCTCTTATATAATAAAACGTATGAAAAAGTTTGTTTTCACCCTTTTTACATGGTGATAAATAGCTCTTGGGACCGAGTGTAATTTTTCTATGGTGATTTCCTTGATGAATGACAAAAAAATTGAACCACCTTGGAAGTTTCATGCCATCATTTTGATTGCAGAAATATAGAAGTAGGCTGTATGGTCTTTGCAATTTATCCCTAAGTGCTCGTTTGGATTGAGGTGAATCGAGGTGGGGGTAAACATTAAAAATTAACCTAGGTGAAGGGAATGGAGGTGAATCGGGATGAATATTTTAAAATACTGTTTGGATGATATTAACCTAACCTGGGTGAATGTTTTAAAATTTTCGTTTAAATTAAGGTAAATAAAGATTAAAAAAATAAAATAAATGATATTTATATCCTTGTATTAAACAAATAAGTCCTATGGAGGAGTATTTTGGTCCTATTAAGTCAAAAATTTACTTATTCTTTCACCTTCACTTCGGTTACCTCCGAAATCGGAGGTTAATAAAAATGAGATTAATCGAGGTGAATGGAAGTAAAACTTTAACCTCGATTCACCTAGGTAAAATTATTAACCAGATACCCAAATGGGATGAATCATTTAATTCACCTCCATTAACTTCTATTCACCCCAATCCAAACACTGCATAAAAGGCAAATCCAGGTCTCGCGCCATATATTCCATCCCAAGCTATCCTCATTCCCGCGAAACAGAACTATAAAATATATAATATTCCAAGAGAAAAATATGCACACGCTTGAATGTTGTTCTAATGAATATACACACGAACACACCAACGCTAGTAAAACCGCCCATCCCGTCCCATGAAGTACTTATTAAACATAATAGCTGTGCGAAGGACGGCATTAGCGATAATTTTTAGTTTAGCGTCACGATAAAGACAATTAACGCAAATATCATAACATATCGCATTTGAAAATTTGTAAGAAAACACATAACGAAATGTTAATTTTACGGTCAAACCGTTTACAATCTTTTCACAACAATCTAACAGTGTATGTGTACCGGACCCGCGCTCAGTGAAATAGTTGTAAGAGAAAAATTGTAATAAGTAATTTGAGGAGCAATCAATGCAGAGCTCAAATCAAAGCAAATTAACGAAAAGTTACGTCTATACCTGCAATCTTACGCCAAACCCTCCGCGTTTCAAGAGGACGTGATTTGTTTTTAAAGAAAAGTTGAAGTTATGGCTTAGTACCCGAGCCGGTCTTCTTACGTAGTTGTCCAGTTGACGTCCTCCTATCCAGAACACGGACACAACGAGCAAAGGAGGCCAAATAATAAAATACGAGCGTCTTCAAGACAGAGAGATTCGATGCTCGATCACACTAGCGGCCGGTGAGAACAGTCATCGTCTCGAATGAATTAACAGAGGAGGAGGAGGACAGGGAAATCAACTCTCAGGTAAAAGACAAAAACTACAGAGATAAGTAATACAAAAATAAGGGAGAAGAATATTCGTATCTGAATATAAAAAAACAACACTGACAGAGTGTACCAAATACCCTTATTGGCATATTCTAACCCCCAACTCCTTATGTAAGCTCTATAAAATCAAAGATGACCTTACCAATTTCCTCCTCCATTGAAATTTCTTAGAAAAAAAAGAGCAACAATAATATAATTAGTACAACAAGTGTATTTAGTAAAGTAAATATACTAAACGTGGATATCATGTATTCATGTAAACACGTACATAATATGTTGGAGTAGAATAATACATGAAAATATGTTAATACATGAAATATGGAATAATTAATGAAAACACATTATTCATTACTATTTATCAAAAACCCTAACATCACAAAACATGAATCTAAATACCAAAAATGATTGAATTTACACACATGTGAGGTCCACTAATTATTTTGATCCATGTTATATCATCACACACCCCACCATACCATGTTTTATCTAAGAGAAAATAATACTAAAGTCTAAGCACTAATAGATAATACAACAATTTAAAGTACTAAGACTAAGGAAACATACTGAAACTGTTGAAGAACATTTTATCCTTAAGTATCGATACCCTCTGTAGAACTTATATGTTACCTTAGGAGTAGGAAAAGACCTCTCTACATGCTAACAATGTAGCACAACCTCATATATAAAGAGTGATTGTATCCACGACAAATCCCACCTCAAAGGCCACCCCAAAGTAGGGATGGCAACGGGGCGGGTCGGGGATCCCATCCCCATCCCCGAACCCGATAAGGAAAATAATCCCCTAAATCGACCCGATCTCCGGGTGGATCAAATCCCCATACCCGACTCGATCCCCAATCTATTTTCAATCCCCGATTTATTCTCCGACCTTAAAATCCGATCCCCGAAACCCAACTCTATACCCGATCCCCGAACCTTACCCCAACCCTTAAACCTTATTTTTATATTATACTTTTAATTTATATTTTATAAAAAAAATTATTTATATATTACATATATATAATTATATAAAAATATTAAAACAATTTATTCGAGGTAGGTTCAAGAATGGGGGCCCCAAATCCGACCTCGCCCCATCCCTGAAAAATCCCCGTTAAAAATCTCCGAACCCCGAATTTTCTCCCCGAACCCGAACGGAGAATCCTTGGTAGGGCCCCAAACCCGCAGGAAAAATTGCCATCCCTACCCCAAAGCTACTCATTTGAATCCCGAAATCAATCTTGCACTTGAATTATTAATTAAATTTAAATATATTAATTATCATTGCCCCAAAATAAGCCCCCTCACCAATTTTATAAAAAAGTCATTATTTACCAAAAATATTATTTGCATAGTACAACGGAATAGGCAAACCTATGCTAAGAAGCTTATGCTTGAAAATCAAAATTTTATTATTACCAAAATTTACTATTCAAGTTAATTTACTATTCCTAGAGTCAAGTCAATGGTCAAGGTCAACAATTAATCTTAAAATATCTACGTAAGGCCTTTAGGTGTAAAATGATAAATTAGCCATAATATGCTATATACTAGATAATTATGAATAAAATATCAATCATACTCTAGATCATGAAATTAAATACTAAGTATACTTAACCAATAATTAACATTTTAGAACCAATAAATTTCATTAATGAAATCATATTAAATGTGAAAATACCAAATTTCCTGAAAACCCTAAAAATAAAGAAAATAACATAACTCTTAATATTCAAATATCTAACTTCACAAAATTTTTACACTATTAATTGAACATGATAAGAACACAATAGAACATAAAGAACACACAAAACTGCATCCTACTTGTGCAATGGCCAAAAATTTCAACAAATTCTTACACACCCTAAACATGGTTAAATCCAAACATGATCTAAAAAAATGATATAAATAACCTCAATAACATTATCCTAAAATGTGGACACAATCCCAACTCTCTAAACAACTAAAAATCTAAGAACCCAAAATAAGGCCAAAATGGCAAATTTTCACAACTCATTAAGAAAATCTAACAACTTCAAAAACTATCTACTCTTAGTATGGTTTATTTTAACAATCTCCTAGATCAAAGAGTTCACAAAAATCAACCCAAGATCACCACTCTTCCACCTCTTAGAAATCGTGCACCCAAAACCATAAAAAAAAAAACACTTCAAAAATGTAAACTAAAATAAATAAAAGCAAGAATCAAGGTTAAAAAGGATTGTCTTTCCTTAGAATAAATTAAGAACTTAAGGAAGAGGTTAGGGATATTTTCCTTTAATTTTCTCAACCTTTTAACACTAAATTATTTGAAGAAAACAATAAAGAGGTAAATATCAAGACTAAGGAAGGGAAAATCAATAAAATGAAGCAATAACAGTGGATAAAGGATAAAGGGTTGAAGAAGCCTAGTTGGGAGCTTAAGTGAAGGAATACAAAGCCTTAGGTTAAGATAAATATTTATATAGTTAAACACTTTAAATTATTAAAATAATATAAAAATATCTAAAAAAATAAGGGGACAAATATTTTGTGTTTGAAAGTCTCCCTTCATGTTCCCATTTTAATTTAGATATTTTAGGAAGATAGGAATAATATTAGGATAGTCGTGATAGGTTTCATGTAGTAAAAGTTGAGTTTTAGGAGTTAATTATGTATAAAATTGGTAGAATTTATCTACAAATTTTAAAAACTTTTTAACTCATTTTTTAATTCATATTTAGAGTAAATATATCAATTTTTTCTGTCAAAGTATTCGCTTAAAATTTTAAAAATGCCTAAGAGACTCACAAAAAAGTGAAGGAATCCATATATGACAAATTTGGGATGATTCGAATGAAGTTTGATGGCAAAAAGCAATTCAAAAATTTTACCAAACTAAAAAATTAAAGCAAAAATAATTTAAAACTTAACGAGACTTAAAGGGATGTAAAGTGTTTGATTTAAAATATTTTTCCATAATTGCAATAATAAATAGATTTTAGAAATCTGGTGTACTATAAAGTTAAAATTTTATTTAGGTTTTAATATTTTACTCCAACTACCCTTGATTTTGTGGTTGTTAATAGAAGTAAGGTAATTTTGGGTGAATCGGAGTAAATTATTAACCTTAATTAAACTAGGTAAAAAAAATACATAAATAAATTCTAAATACGGTAAATTTAGATGAATTATTTCATTCATCCCAATTCATGTTAATCCAAATTGACAGCAAGGTTAAGCAAACAATTACATATTATAGAGTTTCATCTGTTAAAATACTATGTTATTTCGCATAGTATGCTTTCAATTTTTGTTACATCACCAATAGCTTGTAGCTCAGATGCTATATGCACCGGGAATGTAAGTAAATGACTGGAGTTAGATCTCTCCTAAAGGCGTGACCATTTTATATATATGTAAAAAAAAATTAGTTCTCCCATATAAGGCATCTTATGTATGAAAAAGTAAATAAAATATTTTTAATTTTACCCATCTTCCTCTCTCATAATATCTGAAGTTTTTTTACAATAAATATAAAGGTCCGATAGACTAAGTAAGATGATTTATTTTTCTCCAAATGTTAACACTTATAAGTATACATGAAACCCCCCTTGATATCTCTTATATTATAAAACGTATGAAAAAGTTTGTTTTCACCCTTTTTACATGGTGATAAATAGCTCCCAGGGCGGAGTGTAATTTTTCCATGGTGATCTCCTTGATGAATGACAAAAAAATTGAACCACCTTGTAAGTTTCATGCCATCATTTTGATTGCAGAAATATAGAAGTAGGCTGTATGGTTTCTGCAATTTATCCCTAAGTGCTCATTTGGTGAGAGGGTAATAAAAATAGAAAAATTATCTCTATATTTTATATATCTTATATAATTTAATTAAAATTAAATATTTTATTATAATAAATATTCATTTAAGATTTTAATTTAATCTAAAATATATATTTTATAAAAAATATATTTATTATTATTAAATATTTAATATAAATAAAAATTCGTCTCAATTATCCTCGTACCAAACAAATTCTAAAAGACAAATCCTAGCCTCGTGCCATATATTCCATCCCAGAGCTATCCTCATTCCCGCAAAACAGAACGATAAAATATATATATTAAATTTGTGCTCCAATTTACATTCCAAGAGAAAAATATGTACACGCTTGAACGTTGTTCCAATGAATATATACACGACCACACCAACGCTGGTAGAACCGCCCATCCCATCCCATGATGTATTTATTACACATAATAGCAGTGCAAAGGACGGCATTAGTGATAATTTTTAGTTTAGCGTCTCGATAAAGACAATTAACACAAATATCATAACATATAGCATTTGAAAATCTATATATATATAAAAACGGAGTTGTCTAGCAGACAATATACAGATAAATTTTTCCGCCTAAACTATATTCATTATTACTAATCGTAAATTACTTCTGCCATATATTATTGCTAAGTATTATTATTGCTAATTAACAAGATGGAATAATTAATATAACTATTCATTAATATAATGCGACTATTCATCTCCTATGTGCATTAAATGTATAAAACTATTCATTTACTGCACATTTATCAAACAACTAATTTAAAAAAAATATTAATCAAATATTTTCTTAATTAAGTATCTAAATATATGCAGAAAACTATGCATTTCCTACGTATTAATTGAATTTTCAAACTATTCATCTCATACATATTAATATATAAATAATTAATACACCAAATAAAGCGCATATTCATTTGCTTCACTTGCACATATCCATTAATACAATATGACTATTCATCTCCTATGTGCAGCAAATGCAGATAACTATTCATTTCCTACATATATATCGAACAACTAATTTTAATAAAGTATTAATCGGATATTTTCTTAATTAATTACATGAATATATGCAGCCAACTATTCATTTTCTGTGTATTAATTGAATTGTCAAACTAATCATATCCTACATATTAATATATAAATGATTGATAAATAATTAATATACCAAATAAAGTGCATAAATCAATCGAACAACACATATGCATTCGCTGCTATTAATACAATACAACTATTTATATCATACGTGTAGTAAATGCATATAACTAATTTTAATGAAGTATTAATTAAGTATTTTCTTAATTAATTACCTAAACATATGCAGCCAACTATTCATCTCCTACGTATTAATTGAGTTATCAAACTCTTCATCTTCTACATATTAATAAATAAATAATATAAATAATTAATACACTATATAAAGTGTCATATATTATTGCTAATTAATAACTAATTTTAATGAAGTATTATTTTTTTTCTTTTTTTTAAGGTTAGATCAACATCAATCAAATATGATGATAATGATAATAATAATTATTATTATGATTATTATAATTATTTATAATAATAATTTTATTATTTATTATTAATAATATGACTATTATTATTAATATAACTATAATAATTATGACTATTGATATAATTATACTAATATAATTATTTATATAATTTTGATAATTACTATTATCATAATTTATAATATAATAATGATAATTATTATTATGATAGTAATGAATATTAATATAATTGATTATTACTATTATGAATATTATCATGATTAATAATATAATTATTATTAAAAAACTAATAATAGAATGACAACATTAGTTATTATATAAAAACAGAGTTGTTTGACAGATAATATACAGACAAATTTTTTCGCTTAAATTATACATATTATTACTAATCATATATTGTCATTGTCATATATTATTACTAGTTAATAAGGTCAAATAAATGATGAAAAACTCCTGTGTATTAATTGATTTATCAAATTATTCATCTCCTACGCTGCATAACAACAAAATGATATTCATCTCCTATGTATTAATTGATATCTTCATCTATTGCATATATGTCGAATAATATATATTAATCAAGAATTTTCTTAATTAATTATCTAAAAATATGCAGCCAATTATTCATCTCCTACGTATTAATTGAGTTGTGAAAGTACTAAATATATGAATGTAACTATTTATTTGCTGCACATATGTCAAATAACACATATTAATCAAGTATTTTCTTAATTAATTTCTTGAACTTATGTAGCCAACTATTATTAATTGAATTGTCAAACTAATAAACATATGAATGCAACTACTTATCTTATACGAACAACAAATTTATTTAACTATTCATCTTTTGTCATTAATACAATATAATTATTTATCTCCTACGTGCAACAAATGTATATAACTATTCATCTATTGCACGTATGTCGAATAATATATATTAATCAAGTATTAATTAAGTAGTTTGCGAGGAAACACAGAGCCAAATGTTAATTTTACGGTCAAACCGTTTACAATCTTTTCACAACAATCTAACAGTGTATGTGTACCGGACCCGCGCACAGTGAAATAGTTGTAAGAGAAAAATTGTAATAAGTAATTTGAGGAGCAATCAATGCAGAGCTCAAATCAAAGCAAATTAACGAAAAGTTACGTCTATACCTGCAATCTTACGCCAAACCCTCCGCGTTTCAAGAGGACGTGATTTGTTATGGCTTAATACCCGAGCCGGTCTTCTTGCATAGTTTACGTCCTCGTATCCAGAACACGGACACAACGAGCAAAGGAGGCCAAATAAAAAAAAAAAAAAAATTACGAGCGTTTTCAAGACAGAGAGATTCGATGCCCGATCAAGCTAGCGGCCGGTGAGAACAGTCATCGTCTCGAATGAATTAACAGAGGAGGAGGAGGAGGTGGACGATGAAGACGCGGTCGAGTCGGACGTCGATAAACCGGGTACCCTAGGAGGCCTCTGACGGCGATCTTTATTCCTCCTCGGACCAATCTGCAGCAGGTCGACCATCATCATTTCCGATTCCGGAGGCTCCTCAACCGGCGATCGTCCTTCAAGCATTTGAACCACATGAGTCATTATTGGCCTGTGCTCAGGTTTCTCTTGAATGCACCACAGAGCTACGTAAGTCAGCCTCTTCAACTCATTCCCGTCAACACGCGGCGCCCCATTTACCACCAGCCTCTTATCAACAACTTCCGTGAGCTTACCTTCCTTAACTCTGTCCACGACAATCTTCGGGAAATATTCCCATTTTGTAGCGGCGTTTGGTTCGGCGTCACTTTTACCAGTCAGCTGAGACACGTTCCTCCTTCCACCGATCATCTCAAGCAGCACCATGCCGTAACTATATACGTCAGATTTCTCTGAGATTCCCTCCTGCAGAATCCACTCGGGAGCCAAGTACCCCCTAGTTCCCCTCATCGTCGTGACCACCTTACTCTGATCCCTGTCCATCAGCTTCGAGACCCCGAAATCGGAGACGACGGCCCGAAAGCTCTCGTCGAGGAGGATGTTTTCCGGCTTCACGTCGAGGTGCAGGATCCTGGACCTGCAGTCGCCGTGAAGATAAGAGAGCGCCTTGGCCACATCAATGGCAACCTTATACCTCAGCCTCCAGGGCAGACACCCCCCGCGACGGTTCCTCGTATCTCTTCGGGGGAATATCCAGCCGTCTAACGACCCATTCTGGATGTACTCGTAGACCAGGAACCTGGGCCCCGAAGGAACCGTACAGTATCCGTAGAGGCGAACGAGGTTTATGTGCTGCACGCAGGCTATGGCCGCGACTTCGGACCGGAACTCTTTGTCGCCGCGCGTGGAGCTCTCGATCCGCTTCACGGCCACGTACGTCCCGTCGTTGAGGATGCCCTTGAAGACGGAGCCGGAGGCTCCTCTGCCTATCATAGAGGTGAAGTTGTCCGTCGCTTTCTCGAGCTCCTTGTAAGGGAACTTGGCCGGGACGCCGGCTACTTTCCTGAAGAACGTGCACGTCGATTGGAGCTCGCTATCTTGGCCGGATGATTCTTCGTCGAGTTGTGCGATGGATCGGACGGTGGTTGTGGCGGTGCAGGTTTTGATGATTAACCAGGCGAAGACGGAACACGCTGTTAAGATGACGACCCCGAAAATTACAAAGAACGTCCATGAAGGACCAAGGCGGATGGCTGCAAAGACGATAAGGATGATGAGGGCGACGACTAGTAGAGCTGTAAGTATCTTGGTTTTCTTACCACCCATCACAGTGCATGCATAAAAATTTTGAGGGGAGGAAAAAAGAAAGAAAGAAGAGGCGATCGAGTAATTAAGTTAGTGTCCTCCCTCCAACCCCGGGCATTTTTTCCTCATTTACTTGATTCATCAGAGGAGGAATAAGTAACCGATCGTTTACTTTTTTTGGAGGAAGGAGAGGGCTTCTGGCGATCAGATCAGAATACTGTACGATTCTGACATTACTTTTTTCATGTGTTAGCCATTTGACTATTCTCCAATATTTACAGGGTGAAAGATTCTGCACCTGCATATTTTTTTATTATGGGTCATATACGTAAGTCAATGCTGTATGTTTGACCATGATGAACATACTTTAATAGTTTACCGCTTCTGTGAGCCAACTAAGAAGACAGCAGCGTTTTCTAAAGGCTGAAGGAGCCTTAGGTAGGGGAGACTTCTCCACCGTCGGTCTTCCCACCTCTTTTCATTGATTGTATTATCATGGCATGTATAATGACATGATACAATACAAGGAATATTATGTGGGGTCTCATCTCATGACCTGCCTACACTGCAGCTCAGTAAATCTCTACCTATTTATAATTTTATTTTTTATATCACTCTATTTTATTTATTTTTTGCCTAAAATTGAGGTGTTCCAGAAATTGGAGGTGGAACATGCACCCATCTGACCCCACCTGGTTTCGTTCAGGTACTACTATCCCACGATGGAAGCAGCAAACGGAATACTATAAGCCCAGTTGGTTGGGATATGGACTATATAGTAGGTGGTCCTGTGGTATTCGGATTCGATTCCGTCGGGGGATAAATTACAGTACGAGAGTTTCAATTTTTCGTTTGTGAGGGTGGCTCCTTGTGGACGTCCTGATTCCGGACCTGCCATGAATTCAGTCGATGAATCACCGTAATTTATCTATTCCGTGATGACTGGCGGAGGCCCTAGAGGCGAGGGAATCTCCTTTTGACCCTGTGGAATACTACACCATCATCATAAGCCTCCTTGATGGCACATCAGTCCCCTCACTTCCGTTGATGGGACAATCTTCGGACGAACGTCACTGAACCAAGAACGGGTATAAATTGGATTTTACAAAACGCACGACCAAGTCCGTAGAGTCAAAACATTGCGAATTAAACAAGAAACGCATGGGCAGCTTGCCGATGCGACAAAAAACGAACGAAACTTGAACAGGTATGATTCCAGTGAAATTGTGGATGCGTTTTTCATTTTTGACTTCGCCTTTTGAGATAAGCGAGAGAAGATGAAAAAATAAAATAAAAATTAAAAGGTATCTGTATTGTACCATATATGACATATCCTTATATTTTAGCAAGATTCCGCCATAACACTCCTGCGCTTTTCTTTTAGGGCACCTGATGCCAGTATTTGTAAATATAAGTGCATGTGACTGAATCCAAAAAAAAAATGGGACTGGTATATATATGGTGTATATCTCAAACTAAAAATAATTTTATGTTTTATTGCGTAATAAAAGAAAACATATTAAGTATAAGTGCATGTCTCGAATAAGATAACATACTAATTTGTCTATGACAAACAACACAAAAAAATTTAACGATGACATAATCATTTTTTTTTCTTGAATACAATGTTCAATGTTGGATTGCTTTCATCAGCAACAATATTATTGTTTGTCAAAATTTTCAAACATCCTTGATTTCACACCTCAAAAACTACAACATATAATCGATCACATCTAAATGTCTATTTTTTAGAAAACAGTCAACGTTGCTAAGAGATTAACTACTGATCTTCCCACTTTCTTTCATTGTCCCATTGACCTTGTCCTTACACTCAACCTTCTTTAGCTCCTCACATCACCCCCATCTTCCTCTTTTTTTTAATTACCACCACGGCCAAGGGAATCATATTTCTCTAATTCTTTATCCCATCTCTCGCCTCACTTTATCATTTTTGCATTTTCCTAAGAGTTTCCAGGTATATATGCAAGCACATATCTACATTGTAACGAAAGTGATGGTTTGGTGAATGAGTAAAATTTTATGGACGAATTAAACAAAATTGACGTGGTTTGATGTGATTGATGCTTATAGAGTGGGGATATGAATGAAAAAAAATGCATAGAGTAATTTCTTCAAACTATTGTTAAAAACTCAAACAGATAATTCTCAAATAATTTCTAATGAAAGATATGCATAGTATACTTCACTAAATAACTCATATATTAACTCACATAGAATTAATAAAAAAGGGTTTATTAACTTTTCACTCACACAAAATTGATAAAATAAGAGAGAACTCACAAAGAGAACCCGCTTTTATTAAAACTCAAATTACACTATGAGAAAATAATGTGAGCTTGCATAGGGTATTTATATATTACTATACATCTCCTCATGTAACTTCATCACTAATAAGATAATTAACTAAATACTATTAAAATCATTAATGAATAAATTACTATTCATGATACTTTTTATGTGATTAGTAATTTTACACATCCAACTTCTTAATGATTAAGTAAACTAATTAACTACCTAATATGTTAATAAACTTATTAACTAAATAAATAATGACCTAATTATATATATGAAAAGATAATAATGTCCACCTTATGTTACTCTACATGCCACATCTTATCCGTTCACACATACAAATTTAATTTGACAAGTGTACGGTAAAATAAGCATAACTTTGCGGAGAAAACTCATAATTGAGATCTAAAAAATGCATTGGACTCCCAATTCAATAAAATTCATATTAAAGGGTAAACATTATTCTTTAGAATTCAACTATTGCTTCTTTCCAATATGATTTGTAAAGTCTAACTTCAATGTATTGGAACATTTGTACATCAATATCCTCCATTTCTCATTCCCCTCCCCCCTCTATTTTTGTAATATTCCCATTTTTACTAACCATTTTTTTCATTTTGAAAGAATAGTGCATAAGATAAAATAGAAAAGAGAGGATGATATTGCCACATATATTATGAGAAGATGTGTGTGTTACCTAACTTATGACAACTACCAAGCTAGCATGGGACGTGAAACAACAAGAGCAATAAAAGTAAAACTCTTTATAGAATACAAAGTATCAAACTGAGATTACAAAGTCATTTTGCATTGAATATAATAAAAAACCAGAAAATTCCAACACAAGATTAAACAATATAAGCCCTACTCTTTGACTCAACCCAAAGGTTGTAGAAGTAATCCAAACACATGCACTAAAATCACAAGAAAATAATCAGTCCTGTACAAAAGTACTATGTAAACATGTCCAACTCTATGTAAATAACATATCTATATGTAATAATAACATGATAAAACCTAACATGGCACACCTTTGGGGCACAAACCACAATAATAGGTAGCAATCCATAAGACATGTTATTATGACACTCATGTTTTTTTTTTGGGAGAGAGGATAAGTAATGAAGTATTATTTACTACTAAATGAGTTTTACATCCACCAATGAAACTAACAATAAAACCTTACAAAATCATTAATAGGTCTAAACTCAAACCTTTAATAGGTTATCAATGCATGGCTTCCATTAGGCGTACTTACATTCATTACCAGAGCTAAAACATCTACTAGCAACTATAAAGCTAGTTTCTTTCATCATAGAATGAGTGGTTCATGAGCAATTCTTGAAAAGTTCTAGAGTTTCTTTCACACTAAATGGCAGCAATATAAGTGATGTAGCATTCACACAACGCCCTCTTTTTTCCTTTAGGTTGCCAAGTCTTCTTTGCAAGTGTCATCATCTCTCGAGACCAAGAGGTGGCCGAATCCCTACAATCAAATGCTCTTTTAATCTTACTTTATATTTCATAGCTGTAAGGGAATTAAGAGAATATACGATGATGGGTTTCATCTCTTGTTTAACCCAAGACACATCTCAAGTCCGTGGACTTTCCCGTATGTTGCATTCTATCTTTTGTGAATAATCTACCTTGGATAGCTAGCCACATAGGAAATTTGTATTTTGGTGCAACAATGTGACTCCATAATAAGGGGAACACCAGACCTTGTTAGTTTTGTGCCTTAATGCTTCATAAGCTTGTGGATACTATAATGAGCTCCTATATTGTCAATGTGTTGTAGCAAGGAACTCTGACAGAGGTTGAAAAAACAAAGTTCTTATTTTGAATACTTGCCGCAGATGCCACGAGTATCTATTCATCCCCCTAAAAGTCCACACATCTACCCCATGCAGATGAATGGAATGCGCCCATTTTAGTGAAAGTGTGCCCCTTTTTTTTCGAGATGCCCCAGAGAATTTTCCCTATAATAGCTTTGTTCAAGGTTTACATATCAATGAGACTTAGTCCGTCGTCCTGTTTTGGGAGACACTGATTAGTGCATGATATGTCAAAATTCATTTCCCTAAGTTGGTCTTTTTAGCTAATTTTTATCAGTAAATATGGGTTGCCTTATAATTTTAGACCTAAATTCATCAAGTTAAAAAATTTATTATTAAATGGACCTAATTTGCATATATTATTATCTTGTAGGTACTCGGTAAAAAAAGAAGAAAAAAAAAGAAGAAGAGGAAGCAGGCCATTAGATTAGAAGTCACGGAATTCTTATATACAAGACCAAGAAGTTGAGGCTTCCTTCCGACTAATCTGCCCAGCACCTCAACAACCAAACAGATTCAGTGTTCCTTCCGTAGAATGGCAACCTAGAGATTAGCAGCTATGATAAATAGATCTAAAATAACGCCAATTCATTTGCCTGAGCGAAAAGATCGCAGAATCAAACGGAAGCATATCTCTCTTTCATCTATATAAATCAGAAGAGCACGACCAAAACAGGGGAGCAGACAACTATCAGAAGAAGCCGATTTCGCTCCAAACTGAGAGCAATTGAATGAAGGGACTGGGGCGAGAAGGTGTGCGAGATCGAAGAGGGATACAAGCCATTAGATTCGAGCTAGATTGAGACCATTGGAGGAGGAATTTGGAGCTTGACGCATCGGGTCCCAACGATGATCGAGTTAACAAATCCGGACAGAAATTAAATGAGTCTCTCTCAATCGTATACCTCTTTGTATCTAGTTTCCTGAGTTTAATTGACTTTCAATTATTCAGATTTCAGTTTAGTTTTTCTTGCTTTAGATGATTTGAGATGATTATTTTAGTTATATATTTAACCCACGAGTTAATTTCGGTACTTATGCCTTGCTTGAGATGAATGATTTATGATTCATATATATGTATAAAGCTGGAGACGTCTTGCTTTGTTTGATTGTGAATCTGCTGTTGCCGTTGATTCTTTAGTCCGTAATTGCTATTGAATCGACGAATTTGGTAACGACTAATTCAGATTTAGTCGGTCGTACGACTGGGTCTAAATTAGAGTATTGCATAATCTAGGAAAGTTCTATTCTTGATGTCTTGAATAGATTTTCATAGGGTTAATGATGTTTTCCTTGGAATTATCTGGTGATGAGTTAGAATTGAGCTGGATTGGTTCTAACTAGTAAAGGAGAATAAGGATAAGGTTGTTGGTGGATTCTCTACAAATAACTTACCGGATTAACTTGGTGGCAAGATAACTAAACTGATATTTGAATTTGTGTGCTCAATTTTAATTGCTTGCTCAACTGTAAATATTTAAATTAGTTTATTGTATATAGCATAGTTAGATTTAGATTTAATTTTGTTCTCGTATTCCCCCCAAACAAGTCTAGATTTAAAGCGTAAATAGAGTTCTAATTTAAATTCATCCTAAAATGGTATCCGAGAGTTGTTGCTTGCGTTCTAGTAAATTTTAGTACTTGTAGCTATTAAAATAGCATGTGTTAATTACTGGAAACCTGCTCTGATGTGAATTTGCTGGATCGAAATATATAAATCGAGTTTAATTGTTGAAATTCAACAAGTACGGAGAAGAAAAAAAACTGGAGTTTGTTTATGCCCTGAACTTTGTTTCATGTACTGTAGTTGTCCATCCTTTTTATTTCTGCATTTGGTTCGAATTTCATCAATTTGTATTTACTGCTGTAACCTGAGTTATGAATGAAGAAATTTAGGATGACAATATGACATTAAAAAACATGTTAAATCATTCTTGAGTGAGGATATGGAGCTAAAAGTTGAATCCTTTTATGATTGACCATACAACTGCAGACTGTGCATCTAATCTGATTTATTTTCTGCTACTGTTCCGACCTGATTTTTTTTTTCAGAATCAGAGTCATATTCTTGTCTATAATGTGCCTAAATAGTAATGAAACAAATCTAGGAAAGTGTAGGTCAAATTGAGTTGCTGAATCTATCCTTATGAATTGCGTATGATTCATGAATCTGTGGTGAAATGTTGTTTTTCTGGTCTGATTTCGTATCTGAATTTTTATAATTTCCCTAGCTAACATCATGTTTTTAAGACCATAAATGATTTGGAAAGTTAATTAGACATTTTCACATTAAAGTATGCTTACCTAAAAGTATTCAATGTGTTGTTTAAATGCAATAAAATTGATGTTCCAATCTATTTCTTTAGCAATCAGATTTTAGATCAGATTTCATTCATTTAGCTAGAGGATGACAATTTCAAACACTTGAAATATAATGGGAATTTCAGTACACCAACTAGAAAATTAAGTTAGCTAAGTTTTTATGCACCATATAAGGGGTTTCTTCATGCTTTATTCTGAAATTACAGATCTGATTTCAGAACTGTATCCCAGTGACTTTCCACCTTATAAACCCGTTTGAAGACTTGAAATACACTAGGAAATTCAGTTACTAAGTGGAGGATTAAGTGACATAAATTTTGATAAGTTTTTATGCACCGTAGAACCATTTCTCTTCATGTTTTGCACTGTTTTGCAACCAATCTACAGGTCTGATTTTACAGATATGAAATGGCTTATTTTTCTGCTTATAAAATGACTAAAGATATGTAGTACACTAGGGGATGTAGTCTAAAAAGTTCTAAATAAAGTTAGACAAGTTTACATGCATTTTTATGCACTTTTGGAGGTAACTTTTCCATGTTTAAGCTGAATTATGCAGTTAAATTCCATATCTGATTTTATGATTTTTTACTATTGTTTTCAACATGGTTTGAAGGTTAAAACTTAGCATAAGTTAGTGCAAAATCTTTGGATCATGTATGGCTAAGTTGGGATTGAGTTTGAGGTCATTTGGATATCAAAATTGATGTTTTTTTATAAGCGGTTTGAGAAATCTATTTATTTGGATGAATCTAATTGATGAATCTGGACTTTTAAACCTTATTTAGAATAGGATAATTGTATACACATAATATGCAATTTTTTTCCTAGTTTTATTTAGTGGGAAGTTAATGCACAATAATTTACAATAAGCATGAAGCCTTACTTTAGGATTTAGAAATTACATTCTCCTCTTGGGATCGACTCTTATTCACCATATGCTACTTGCTTATAATATATTTCGGTGAAAAATAAGGATTTAATTTGTAGCACTTAATGACACACTACCAACCACTCTCCAAGATACCATTATTTTCCTTGAGTTATTTTCCTTTCCTGTTCAAAGGAAGCATCTACTATATAAGTTGTTAATTTTATGTATAAGTTTCTGGGAAAGGATGAAAACTTGGCTCCATTATAATTGCATGCTAGAAATTATTGATTTGACTAATTAAGCCTGATCAACATAGGATAGAAGTTGGGAATGCCAAGTCTGGAGTCTCTTGGTTACCTTTGATACCATATCTTGCATTTGAGCATAGGTTAACCTAGCAGTAGAGAGTGGAACCCCGAGATAAGTAAAAGGAAAAGAACCTTCCTGAAAGTTAAGCTCCTGGAGAATATGGAGCTTGAGTTCTCTCTCAACTCCTCCAAGATAGATAGAGCATTTTTGGACATTAATGTTTAAGCTATACCTATTTGCAAAATCTTTGATGACTGCCATAATTTTCTAGATGGACCTTAAATCACCATGACATATAATAAGCATGTCGTCAACAAAGGCTAAGTTTATGATTTTCAAATTTTTGCATCAAACATGGCCTCTGAAAGTAGGGTCAATCCATAGAAGCTTTAGTTTTCCTGTTAAGTATTCAGTGACTAGGACAAACAGGCAGGGTGAAAGTATATCTCCTTACCTCGAACCTCTTCTACCTTTAAAAGGGATGGTAAGTTCTCCCTTGAGTAGCAAAGAAAAGGAAACATATTCCACAAAAGTAAGTATCAGTTGAAAAAAATGGAGGAAAAATCCCAAAGCATGCAACTGCTGACCAATAACTCAATGAATTAATAATAACCACAAATGGTGCACATAATGTCTCGTACCAAAACAATATCAATAAAAACCAAAAATAGGTTTTTCCTTGGGAAATGTCCCAATATTTATGAATGTTATATTCAACATGTGTTTGAATGATTATTTTAAGTTGGATGATGTACTTTAAATATCTACATATGTGCCTCCATGATGATCTTGAAATAAATAATAATGAATAATATATTAATCACTTAAAATGAAATATTATAAGAGTCGGAAATAGTTGCACCTATTTGTTCCACTATACAAGAATAATGACTAGGAGCATTTTTCCTTGGGGTTGTATATTTACATTATAATACATAAGAATAGTGACCATGAGTGTTTTTCTATGGGACTGTAACTATCCATTCCATTAGATGAGAATAGCGGCCATGAGCATTTTGCTCTAGATTTGTATATTGTTTCCTAGTTACTCTCCCATATGATGCATGATTTTTTATTATTATAAAAAAGGTAATATTTTTAAAATAAAATAAAAAGGTGGTAACTGTATAAATATTAATTAAAAAAGGTATCTATATATATATTATAGTATTATCTTTTATCGTTAACTTTTTTAAAGCCTATATTATTTTATAGGTATGTCTATAGATAGTTATTAACTTATATATTTAGAGTTATAAAATAAAACTCAAGTTAATGTATAATCATCATCATTATTGTTATTATGTAAATATGTAAACAAAATAAATACAGAAAAATCACTTTGAATTTGTCAACCATAATTTTGCATACATAGAATTAGATGCCATTAAGTTTCGAAAGTTATAACTAATATATATAATTGAACACAATATAATTACAGCCGTGGAATAAAATGTGTTGATAAACTAATATAATATTATATTTTTAATTTTTTAGTTCAAATAAGATAAAATAACATTAAATAAGTAAAATAATCTGAAAAATCAAATAAAAGCAAATTAGATATGTCAAATAATACACCTGGTACTCTAAATTTATATCACTGACGACTAAGTTTGCATATACGACCAAAATAGCCCTCAAATTTCTTCCACCAAATATATCAACATATTAGACGAGTGAAATGTGTAGATATGTGTCAAGACTCAGATAATGGAATGAAGTTGTGTACCATATTAGAACAAGTAAATAATAACAAATTTTTCATGAGGGAAAAAAATCTCTAATCTTGCAATTAAGGATAAATTACTCACCTATACATGTGGAATCAAAAGTCTTCCTTCTTGGTCTTCAAGCTGCAACAACTAAGGTTTATCATATTTTCTTCCAGAGTAACCCAACAACGCTAGTTAACATGTTGAAGAACTTCAATCAAGCATCTCCTCGACAAATTTATCATATACTTGATGAGAGTAGGGCTTCAACTATACAATGTGGTGATTTTATTGTGGTTTTTCTTCTTGGACGGGGTGTTAATTGAGTCGGATGCATATTTTCTTAACAATTCCATCATTAATTTTATGTTGTTGGACTAGTATTTTCCCTACGTGTACTACAAATGGTATCATAAAGGATTCTTATTAGTAATATTATTCCACGGGATTTAAAAAAGAAACTTTGATTTTTATTTCCATCAAAAATAGTTAGAAACATACCTTCATCGTCGTTGTTGATATTCTTTTTTCCATCATCACTATTGATTAGTGGTGAATTGATGCTAATCTTCATTGATTTGATTTTTCAGTGCAATTATGAGGTGCTTTAGAAACCTCAATGTGCGGAGTTTTTATATTCTTTGCATTAGATTATAATGAAAATTAATTAAAAAAGCACTGTGCTATTATAGAGAGAGATTGAAGAGTTGTCTTTTACTCTTTATGTATCTTTCTTCTTCTTCTTCTTCTTCTTCTTCTTCTTCTGCTTTAATTACTAATTATTTATTTATCTGATGTACACCTATTGGATTTACGAAGTATGTTTTTGCCTTTACTTAATATATTTAACCACGTGCCAAATTTCCAATATCCCTATTTTGATGCACGTTGACTCTCTCTTACTGTGGGTTTCTTTTTTTCACTTATAATAGTTGATTTTACCGATCATTTAATATTGAATGGGCCAATAATATTAACTCTATTGTAGCTTGTGGGAGAAGCTAATTCAATCAATTGCATTACATATAGACGTAGAAATTTGATTTAGGCGAGAATTTAATAGGCTAATGACTGGGTTATTATATAATATATAGATACTATTTTATCGAATGTCAATAGTGAGATCCTTGAAATCCATGGAAAGAAAAATATGGATTATGATTATATATAATAATGAGATTTGCAGTTAGCTCTTATCTTGCATCATATTATGCTAATCTATATGCATGTTTATTCCTTCATGTGGCATTATGACATTGTAGGACCCTGTTATGAATATATTATGACCTTTCTCATTACATAGTGTATTAATCATTATTTTTATGGGTATTGCTTCTTCTCATGAACAAGCAATCAAGATGCTGCTTATGATGCTTTGCTTGGGGATGAGTGCCATTTTCTCTATGCTTAGGGTTTGGGAAGATGGAGTTATGTTATCTGAATCTTAGCTTTGGCCACATACCTTTTGAAACTCTTATTACTATTGTATTGCTTTATATATTTTTGGACATTATACTTTGAGTTGACCTATAAACACTTATTTACATTTATAAATCGATCTTGTTCCCTATTTTATCACGCTTTAAGTTTTTATGGTTTTACTTTATGTTCGTTGTAACGATGGTATGGTAAGTCATATTTGTATTAAGTACAATGATAATACCCATATATTTAACTATTAAGCTTATGATAAAATAAAAATTTTTAATTATAAATTTTAGAGTGTTACAGTATGATCGGGAGTTTAGCTTAAAGTTGGAATTCATGATGCGTGTTTAAATTGGTGAGTGTGGGTTTCCTGATGAAACCAATCCATTGGTTAGACTAATAAGCTAGATCGACCATTACTTTAGTTTGGACCTACCAACCCACTAGTTAACTAACATATATGATAGTTGGTTTGGACCTACCACTAATCCACTGGTTATGGACTTGACCAATCTACTGCCTTGTCCATACCAATCAACTAGTCTCTACTATAGTTGTCTTCTTATTTCACCATTATTATCTCCGTGTGTCTATCATCATTATTGCCATGTTTAACCATTATTGCATTAAAGTTTGATCGTTATTTTTCTCATATGTTATCATTGTCGAAATGATATTCACCATTATATAACCATTGTTATGCTTGTCTTTTACCACAACATTCATGTTTCACCATAAATTATTTTCATGTTTTATCATAACTACTATTATTTTTCACCGATATTAATTGTGATTTTTATGAAAAAGTTTAGCTGTCATGTTTCACTATAGTTATCTTCATATTTCACCACTATCATATTATATCTCATCACTATTTTTTATCATTTGTTTTTACCAAAAGCATACCAATATGGATATAAATTATTGGACATCATAATATTTTTATTTTTATTTTAATAATCCTACTAAGAAATATATATATATATATATATATATATATATATATATATATATATATATATATTTTCTAGCACACCATGATGACATAAATTTGATACATAATATTCATGGTGTATATAGTTACACGGTAGAGATTACCTTACTATTACAAACAAGTAATTTGCCTACATGTTATGTAATATTCCGCTAATAATAGTATAAAATGAAAGTATTGCACGCACACTATATTTTGTTTTTAATAGTTCAACAAAGATAATACATTATTTTTAATCTAGTATTCTCTTATGAATATTATTAGCCTCAGATTATCAAAATCATAGTCTTTGATTTAGAGCTATTTCATAATTTGAATATACTTCAAACTTTCTTGAAAAATTTAAGAGTTTTTTTTAAAGAAAAAAACATTCTTAAAATTCTTAAAATCTCAATAACTTTTTTAATGTTTCCATTTTTTTAAATAATCAAAATGTAAGTATTACTTGTAAATAACAGGTTAGATCATAAATATATGCGATGGCTGAAATTCAGCTATTCTAGTAATCTAATTCTATTAAAATTATAGTTCTTTTTATTTTATAGTATATATATATATATATATTAAAATACATAAAAATGTAGAATAAATAATATGTCAATTAATTAAAATATTAAAAAAAATTAATATTTTAATTCTTATGAATTATATTAATAAAGTGGATGAGAATAAATTTAAAAAAAATCATGATAAATATTTGTTAAAATTTATAACAAAACTTACTATAACAAAAATTATAGGTCGGGAGGAGTAATAAATTGACGTCGGATGCCCTAGATTTCCCTCCACTTCCTCTGTGTACTACGGCCATTCGAGCAGAGTCAGAGAGATGAGAAGCTCAGCGAACGGATTCTCTGGCAGCAGCAACCGTATAGGCGCCACAATTAACGAGAGCGGCACCGATGTCGTCGTGGACAAGGGTGTCGATTTCGCTAATTATTTCTGCACCTACTCTTTTCTCTACCATCAGAAAAGGATGCTTTCTGACCAAATTCGAATGGATGCTTATTATAAATCCATTTTTGAAAACAAACACCACTTTTCTGGAAAGGTTTGTCTTTTGTTAATGCTGGTGTGAAATAAAGCTACGTTTGCTAGTGCTTATTCGTTATTTTTATTTTTTTTACAGCCAAGTTTTGAAGAGCTGCGTTTTTTAAATCGTCATTTCAAGTTTTTTTCTGATTCTGATCTTAATATTTGATTCGCTGGAATCGGTCGGAAAAGTCATGATACCGAACTGGGCATTGTAGTCCTATTTGGGAGCTTACTGATGTAGTTATATACTTTAACGGGGGGAATGCTCTATCGGGAAATGGGCATGTGGTCTTATTTGTACTTTGAAATTGACGGCAAAATTCTAATTTGCTCGCTCATTACATTGTATCACACTGAAGAAGTCAAAAACTAATAAGTTTGTGTGTATTATGTTGAGAAGGTCGTCCTGGATGTAGGAACGGGGAGTGGTATCCTGGCAATTTGGTCTGCACAAGCTGGTGCTAAGAAAGTTTATGCAGTGGAGGCAACAAAGATGTGTGAGCATGCCCGTGAACTCGTGAGAGTAAACGGAGTTGAAGGCGTTGTTGAAGTGATTGAAGGTTCCATGGAGGATGTTGTTCTTCCTGAAAAAGGTTTTGCTTCTTTAATTTAGTGTCTAGTGGTAGATTATATGTTTGTTCTTTCATTGCCCCATAATAAAGCTGGTCTTTGTGAATTCTAGCCTGATTGTGTGATTGATTTATAGTGGATGTGATCATCTCTGAGTGGATGGGATACTTCCTTCTGCGTGAATCAATGTTTGACTCTGTGATATGCGCACGAGACCGGTGGTTAAAGACCACTGGAGTCATGTAAGTGGTTGAGCTTTCTTGCCTTCTATGTGATAGAACTTGTTTGCCTGTGTTGTTGTGGGTGGTCTTATGCGGTTTAGCTTAAGATATGGAATTGTCGGGTTTAGCTTGAGATATCAAAATCTTCGTTTTGACATTTCTCTTAATTTTTCTTACATCACGTTAGTATCACCTTTGAATTATGCTGGGAAAATTGTTTACCTTCAAGTATAATTACTTTTATTTCTCCTACAAATATCAAGGCTTAGGTCTTGCCCTAACTCACATGTTTTTGGTTGATGATATCACTTCTTGTTGATCATAAAGTTAGGGATTAGCTTGTGCATTAAAACATGAAGGCTTGTACCGGTCTTTAGTGTATATAAGTATGACTTGTAACTCTGCATTTGTATCTCGTTAGGATTGATGGTATGTGAGTTGCATATGCTTGAAACACACCACTACTTTGTCTATCAGGTTTTAGTGCTTTAACACTTATCTTAGTCCTTCTACCGTTGATCTTAGATTGAATTGACGGAGCCGTTCTCTCTCCCGTTGCTAGGCTGTTCTGTGGGTTTCACAAGCTGTCATTCACATCATTTTTTGGTGCACAGAAAGCCAATAAATGGTTTTGTATTTTCTCAGGTTGAATAATGTGGATATAACCTATATACCTTCTTACCTTTTTCTTCGTGGGATAAAAAAAGAGTAAATTAACTAGAGCCCCAGCGATTCTATTCAACCCAGATAATTAATGATGCTCAAACATAAAATTGGCAGGGAAATTCAAAACGAAACAAATAGCAAACAAAATTAAAGAGATAGGTTGAGGACAAACCTTCCTCGTTTTCAACTCCTACAAGGGAAAAGATGGGTTGATTGACACCCTGTCAATTGGATATGATGATTGAAAACAACCAACAAGAGAATTTATCAAATTAGAACTCAATTTCATATAATTCAATTTGGATGTTTACAACCAAAGCTTCAGCTTAAATAACCAAAAGGATTTGGTAAATCAAAATTGCCAAGTAAATAATCTTGAGCTACTAGTTGATATCTGAAATTCATGCGTCTTATTGGGAGGAGCTATTTTCATGGGAGGAAATAGAGGCCCATAGAGGAGTGAGGGAATGAAAAGATAAGGGGATTAGAAAAAATGCAGAAAGGTTAACAAGTTTTGAACATGCGTCGCTGAGGAAGTCAGCAAAGAAAAGGAAATTGTGAGGAAAAGATTATGTATATGTAGGTTTAGCAGTGAAGTGGGAAAAAGCTAGAGGTTCATGTGTGGGTCTAAGGAGGATGTGGGAGTTGGTCAAACGTGCTTGGTTAATTTTGGTGGAAGGCTAGATTATAATAATTATGGAGCATTGGGCTTCACATTTGCTAGCATATTACATCTTAAAAATAACATCTCTCTCTATTTCCTATTGACCCATTTATTACAAAGTCCATCAAACGAAAACTAAATAAATAGAACTAAATCAATGAAAGTTGATTAATCTCGAACAAGCTTGTCGTTGAATTTTATTCCTGCGGCCTACAAAAATTGAACATGAGAAAACACCAAAAATGTTCATTTTCATGATTGACATAGTCAATAATACTCAACAGAATGGGATCTCATAAAAAATGTTGCTAGGGTAAGAATGAGACAAGCGCCCAAGGGACAAAGAAAAAATGAAGGTTCAAAACCACAACAGGGATTGAAAGAGGAGAAGAATGGAAGGCACAAGCAGAAATGGCCAGCAACCATGCTGTCTAAAAGGCCATCCACCTCAACATTTATGCATTCCCGAAAAATAACCAAGCAGTCCTGTGCATATCTTAGTAATGATCGCAATTTGGTAATTATGTATCCCCATCCAAAAGTTTGTCAGTCCAAGCTACAAACCTCGATCCTTAACACCTTTGTTGTCATATCAACCTCTTCTCTAAAACTACAAACCGCAATCCTTAATAACTTTGTAACCCAAAACTTCCAAAACTTTTCCTCAACGTAATATTTCTTTCTTTGCAGGACTCTTCTAAAAATTATATACTATATTATAGTTTTTAATTTGGACATTAAATCGCCCTATCCTCTTTATCATTCTATCCACATGCATTATAATAGCAAACCAAATTAATGTGTTTGAGATAAATCTGTCTATGTGTATTTCCCTTTGCGCCAACCTTCCTCGATGATAGGACTATTATCTAACTCATACATTTACCATTTGCTTCTATCCCATATTAATACCATGAATTTATCATCCAAAATGTTGAGGACATTTCTCATTAATCCAATAGCTAAAGCCTTTACGTCTTTTTTCAAACCACCAATTACATCAACAATGGCCCTTAAGCTAATGATAGCTTCTGTGGCGGTTAGGGATTATCTTAGAAGTTGTCTGCCACTAAGGTTACAAAGACGACATCATCATTAATGGTTAGGTCTTCGTTGTGGAAGATTTTTAAGAAGAAAAATATACCTAATTCAAATACTAGTAGTTTGTTATCGGGTAATGGAGAAGATGATGGGAATTATAGTTCATATATGTTGAATATGATGAGTGATCGAGAAAGGGAAGAGAAAGTTGAGGAAATATGACTCTTCTAAAAGTTATCTTCATGCATGTTCTTACAGGTGTTGTCTTCTCATGTGCTTTTGTGGCCAAGGGAGACCCTGTCAGCAATGTATCACTAATCATGATCGTCTTTGTTTTAAGTATTTACCATGATTTTACATTTGTTGATGCATATAAAAGTTTCAGTAGCCACTTTTGGTGCTTATGTCATGAATATATAGCTAGAAGTCTTTGTCATTGTAGTGTAGAAACTCAAGGTTTGTGTTGTGTATGGTGGCTGAAATCCTTGGTTTATTGGTTGAAGAATGATGATCCAACAAAATACACGACCCACCTGCGTTCCATCTTTGCATAACCAAGATAAAACGGAAAAACACTAATTACTTTCTTGTTTATTATAGTAATGTTCCCTATATAAATTACTTGTTTATAGACATTACATATAGCCAGTTTGGTCCCTCTATCCTAATGAATACTTTATTATTATTATTATTACATAAACCTTTTTTTTAAAGTAATGCTCCCTAATACTTTTTTATTAAGTGCTGCGTGCCGACATAGGTGGTCTGTGTTGTTGGACTTGAACTGTGCTTTACTTTATTTTTCAATATTCCACATGCACTCTTCTCTGCCACCATAGGCTTTTGGGGTTTTCCTTTTTGGGGCCTATATGTACATGTTTTTGTCCTTCCAGTCTCCATATCATACAATTCAATTGTTCACTATTCTATTTGGGAGAGAGAAACACACACTAGAGAGATTGAGAGTTCTCATAATCCTCAGTTTTATTGTGGATTTAGTTTGCAATTATTTCTCTATAGAGTGAATATCGTTGCTCGTGCTCCGTGGATGTAATCTACATTGGGTGAGCCACATAAAATTTGCATTTTCTGGTTTCTTTTGGTTCTTGATATTCTAGGTTCCTTTTATTTATTCTTGTGTTGTATATGGTGCCTCAAATCCTTGGTTTATTGGTTGAAGAATGAAGATCCAGCAAAAAATATGGCCAAGCAGCGCTCCTCATCTCCACCTGTGCTCCATCTCTGCATGACTAAACAGATAAATAGTGGCGAACAGAGTTTGCCTGTGTTGCTGGGCATGACTTATGTTCATCTTCGTGTCTTTGTTAAGTCCTAGGTGTCAACACGGGTGGCCTGTGTCATCAGACATGACCCGTGTTCGGCTTTATTTTTTAATAATTTGCACACTTTCTTCTCAGCTGCTAATAGGCTTTCGAGGTTTTCTTTTTGGCAGCCTTTATATACATGTTTCTCTCCTACTTGTCTCCAAAATATCCATTAATTCAGTTGTTCACTATTCTATTTGAGAGAGAGAAACACACACAAAAGAGATTAAGAGTTTTCATCATCCTCTGTTGATTTAGTTTGTAATTGTGTTTTTACATAATGAATTTCTTTGGTCGTCATGGTCTGTGGATATAGCTCACATTGAATCATATAAATTTTACACCTTCTTGTTTCTTTTGGTTCTTAAGTTTTTGGGTTCCTTTTAATTATTCTTGCTTACTTCTATGTCTTTGGTCCTAAACCGCTTCCACATACGATATCAATCCTTACATCTTGTTTATTTCTCTACATCATTCGTTCTAAATTGCTTCCACATATGATATCAATCCTTACAGTTTGTCACCTGACTTTGGCAGTGCATTTATGTTTAGCATTACAATAGCTTATAGATGATGACTGCAGTAATCTGACAATGACTATTGCATTGATTATCTAAGTAGGAAAACTGTTGGTGTCACAGGTATCCTAGTCACGCTCGAATGTGGGTTGCACCTATACGCTCTCGATTGGCAGAACAGAAGATGAATGATTACGAAGGATCTGTTGATGAATGGTTACATTTTCTAAATGATATGAAACACAATTATGGTGTAGATATGAGCATTTTGACAAAGCCTTATACTGAAGAGCAAAGGAAGTATTTCCTGCAGGTCTGCGCCAAAATCATCAACATTTACTCTATATATGTCAGGCTTCAAATTTATGTTGTTTCTAAAGGACCGATCTCAATGCTAAGAAAGAAATAGGAAAATTTAAAAAAAAGGGGACCAGCAAATAGCTTCTACTTTCATTTTAAAATAGTCTGTTTTAATGCTTGATAATGTGTTTGTTGGATACTTGTAATTTGCTGGACTCTGTTTGACCCTCGCAACTATTATGCTATATTTTTACCGAAGTGGTCTTGTGGTCATAGTACAGGTGAGTTAGATCCAGGATGAATTTCCTATAGCCAATTTTTATCTTTTTAGCTTATTGTGATGTTGGTTAAGCCATTTAGTCAAATTGTAGAATGTAGAAGTTAAACATGTTCCTTCCCGGAGTTCAATGCATTATGCCTGTGAATGAATTAACTTTACTTGTTTCAGTGGGTGCAGGTTCTTCCAACTATAGTTTTTATAGTGGTGTATAAGGATTCATTTGAAACCTTTCTCTCTGTATGTGTATGTGAACTAGGGAATCCATCTCTACCATCCAACTTCTCTTGCACATCCTCATCCATTTTTTATACCACAAATTTGTCTATTCATGCAATGCATGTTTGTCATCGATACTTTATGCATGATAATATGCATTGATGAGCACTTATTGAATAGCCTCAAAATTGATTATCCAAATCACGAGTCAGGTTGCTTGTGTAGATCTATGACTCAAGGCTTCTCAAGATGATTGCTTTCTGTATGCCCAGAAATGTACCTAAATGCATATGCTGGCAGAACGTTGTCTCTCATATTTGAGTTTCTGCGATCCATTCACTTGCACAAATGTGAATGCTGTTCAGGATTGTTTTGCATTGCTTGATTTATGATTTGGGTTAGACATTACTTGCTAGTTTATAAACGTTCTTCGGTCACTTTAGGAGCCGTTCCTATGTTGAACATGCCATTTATGCTGGTGCCCGTTCTCTATGCTATTTAATTTAATGCAATAACTAAAATGATGACGTCATTAAGCATACATAGACCTTAATGGTTAGGTCATTTTCTATTTGGTGACATATTTATGGTTTTTATCTTGCTGGTTGTTTGTAATACCTGATAAATGGGGTCATAATCACTGTAGACATCACACTGGAAAAACCTCCATCCGGAACAAGTCATAGGAACTCCTGCTCTGGTCAAGGAGCTTGATTGTCTAACTGCCACTCGGAGTGATATTGTTGATGTGAGATCCAAATTTTCATCCTCAATTGAGCAAGAGAATACAAGATTTTGTGGTTTTGGTGGGTGGTTCGATGTACACTTTAAGGTGACTAGAAATGTACTTTGTCCATGTTCTGCTTCTCTGAAACCTGACCTCATAATGATAATAGTCATTTTTGGTTTCCTGCATCAGGGAAGGACAGAAAATCCAGCTAAAGAAGAAATTGAGCTGACTACTGCTCCAAGTGCGGGTATCTGTACGCATTGGGGTCAGCAGGTCAGTGCATTGGAGCATATAACTTGTCATCCTCCCCCCCTCTCTGGGCGCTTTAGTTAAGGATGTTTCAGCTATGTGATGCTCCGGCGAGCTAGTAGCTCAAGAGATCTTTTAAATATATTCTTCCTAATGGGTCCAAAAGTTTTTTCTGTCTTTCTTTAAGCATTTTGTGACGTACGTAGCCACGTTACACAACTATGAGCACTTGTAGGTAGAGTTGGAAATAGTTGACTCGACTTGTGTATACCCGAACTTGATTTGATGTTGTCGTGAATATAATTGACCCGACGTGAACCCAAAATGTGACCTGAGCTTACCCGATATCAACCCGACATGGTAAGACTAAATTCGATATTAATAAGTTATGATAATAAAAAATTATAGATGTTTTATTATTCATTTAAATCTTTGAAAAATATATTGTTTTTACTTTTACTGTGACATTCTTATTCACCAATGATATTCTGATTTTGCCAATTTTTTCGTACAAAAACACATTATTAAAAAGTTATAATATTACATAAACAAGGAGTAATTATTAACAAATTTTTAATTACATGTTTGCATAAAGTCAAATTTAATGTTTGTTCTTGAGGTTAATAAGTTGGATTAATTTTAGTGGCAATTTCCGGTTGGACTCAAACCTGGAGTAATCTTATCTAGAATTAGCTTGGTCCGAATCTAACTTGATCCATCAAAACCATAAAAGACCTGATCTGTCAAGTTAACCCGAATGATCCAAACTTGAGCTAGCATGGTCCAAATTAGACCCGAATCCAAACTAGTTCAACCCAAACTGTCAATTTAACTTGTTAAAATTTGGATATGTAACAACACTAACCCAAACAGTAAAATGACCTGACCCGACCTGCCACCACCGATTGCTACCTCTACTTGTTGGGTATAGAGATGTTGAACAAGTATTTCAAGAAATGATGACTCAATATCTTAGGAAATGACAGAAAAAGTGTTTAGTATTTAGGCTAGATTAAAGATCCATATTTTTAATTTATTCAGTATGTTTCCACTTATTATAAAAAATTGATTACTTTTCTCATTGGTCTATTGACAGTTATTCAAAACCAAATAAAGCCACATTTTATAATTAAATGGTTAATCAAATTCAAAACCCATAACTTACAAGCCTGCATTCCTCTTCATCCTCCATCCTCCTCGGATACGCATTTCCTTTGAACTCAGTCTTTCATCCTTCCTCTTGAACTCAAATCTCTTCCAACAAAAACTAGTGACGAAGTTGAAGGAGAAAAGAGGCAAGTGAGGGGAGTTGTGATGAAGGGTTGAGCAAGGACGGGGGAAAGAAAGAAGTGGCTTCTAAGAGAATGAAACTAAGGCAGGCGAGGAGGTATCAAGTGTGAGAGAATGTCAATCAAGGTGGATGAAGTTGTTGAGAGGGAGGACGGAAGAGGTTGCTGCTTGCATTGTTCTGTTGGTGCTGTCACCCCTCGTCTCATGCTGGACAAATGAGAGGAGGCAGACAAACCCGTTGCTTGTCCCATGGCTGCTCAGGGATTTGAAGGCAAGTTTTGGCGGACAATATTCTTCTCCTGGCTCAAAACATTATGCAGATGTTATAAGGTGTTTCGGCTCGCACTTTCATCCTTAAAATGTTTTGAGGACGCAAAACACCTTACATGTTTCTTTGAAATGCAGGTATCAATTATTTATGATGCCTTCAATTGTTATGAGCCCAACTTTTGCACTCAAGTTATGTTTGAAAAATAATCCATTGCAATGAGATTAGTTATTTTTAATACAATATTGAAAACATTTGTAAAAGCAAGGATAGAAGTTGAAGGTATGCAAGCACATATTTTATGTACCACAGGGAATTTTACTTTTCTTGATTTTCCGTTGAACTTATTTAATTTACTTTTATTGTTCAATCACTTTTGACTTTCATTTTTTTTTGCCAATGTTAGGTGTTCATTGTCCATCCTTGGATACGCGTTAATAGAGGGGACGACTTGAGTGTCTCTTTTGCACTGGAGCGATCCAAAGAAAATCACCGATTGTTAGAGGTTGAGTTTGAGAGTAAAATTACACAGCCTTCTGGAAAGTTGCTCCAGCAAATCAGATACAAGTTTTCCATAGAGTGAGAAAGAAGAGGACAGAATATATATTGTATTTCGTCATCTGTAACTAAGGTACATTCATTAACATTCAACAACACATTATGCGACTAATTTTTATGAGTCATGGGTGTTTATATGCTGTTAGTACTTAAAATTTGGTAGCAAGTGTGTGTGTGTTGGGAGATAAGTATGAAAAGGAGATGAAGGAAGTCCTTTCTAATTTTTTTAATTCTCATTTTCTTCATGATGTTAGACCTTGGGTTAAGTAAGCTTTACTGTGGTTAATTTTGTTAGTTTAGTATGGGGAGGGTGAGTCATCAGATTCTTTGGTAGTTTGTTGCAGGTCTGTTATTATGGACTGAGAGAACCCAGAGCTTTGTTATATACAGAGGGGTTTGGGTGCTAGCGAGGGGAAGGAAAAAGTTGAGTAGAAAAGGGTGTGGGGAGGCCTCCAGGTCCTTGGACTCCTGGTATTCTATCTGTTATCTTGCTTTTTTCTTAAATACTAATTTGATTTCTGCAACCGATACCTATCTCCTGACTTCATTTTCTCTTGTTATTCCTGATTAGCTGGAGCTGTCTGTATTAATCTTGTATTTGGGTATCTCGGATGTTGAAATCCTTGAGAACTACTTATTTTTTTGTGGCAGTGTTACTCATGCCAATTTTGAATTGGTTAAAAATTTCTGCCTTATTACCTACTCTTGTTTGGTCACTTCGAAAGAACATTATTCACCTCTATTTTTTATTTTTAAAATTTTTTCCCCTCTTTCGGTTCTCGTTTTCCTTTTCAACGAAGATTTCCTTGTATGTTGAAATTGTAGCTGCCGCTTAATGACGCAGTTTCATAATTTATGGGGTTTGCACGTTTACAACTTTTTGATCCTTTGACATTTACCGTTCCTCTCCGATCATTTATTTTTCTCTATGTCAATTAGGGCCATCCAGAAAGCGAAAAAGCATGCATCTACATGACGGAGGAATCAATGCGTACCATGAAATGTCTGACGTATCTAGAAGACTAAGTTTCCGATTTTGTTTTCATTGAACGGAAAGGAAATTTTTCCATCAGGCACAACGGTTGGAGGACTTCACTAATCAACTAGATTAAATGTTATAAGTATATTCTTTCTCACATTTCCTTCACGTACTTTTGCCTCTATTTTTTTTTTACCCTGCGTGCTGGCTGGGATAAGAGCTACTGAAGCAAGTGTGAGTTATTATCATACAAAAAATGGGATAGCTGATGTATGTACTTTTGGTGAGCGATCATCTGATACTACGAGTGCCGACTTGCTTCTTCGGTTGCAATTTTATGATGATGCAATCTCAGCTTTAGATTTTATCTGTTAGGAAAATATAGCTGTTTTTCATGAATGAGTTGTGCCATTCAGGCTTTTCTAAATTATGAATCTGCACTAGAGTGTCAAAAGATCTCATGGTTCAATGGGCTTCTTTACAGTCACAATTTGGTAGCTGAAAATGATGATAGAATGAATATAGATAGATGCTTACCGCCTCTGGTCGATATTTTGGGCGACTGTCCTTTTAAAGTCCCCCAAGGTTAATTATTGTTTGATTTTGTTGCGTATAAGGCTTGTCCTCGATTGTCGATGCCCTTTGCACCTCCATCCATGTGATGATAATGTAAAGTAAAAAAGGATGGCTGGTCTAACGTGCGGTGTTTTTAGTTGTTTGTGCCATAAACAGATTTGCCTCATTAACTGTCTGATTACGTCAAACAGCCGCCTCTAGCTGATCTGATCACTTTAGTCGTATATAGAAAATTTATTCTGCATGTTACGGAAAATTTTATCATAGCTTTCCAGTTCACAGTATTGACGGTTATCGTAGAGACCTAGCGCCAATTCAAACCTCAGTCTCTTTCATTAGTCTTATCTATACGTCCTGGCATCACTTTTAAGCATTATCGGGCATAGCTGCGTACATTAGAATTAAAGTTGTTGACCTGTAAAAATGTTTGATAGAAGCTTCGTATCAGCTTTAGTGGTGGCATTTTTTGTGCGCAGGACGCTGACTTTTACGCAACCACATTTGACGTAGTTTCGACGAGAATAATTGAAGTTTCTGAATAGTGGCAATGGTCTATATTCACTTGCTTATTTTCGGAGCTAATAGAATAGGATCACATAAAGATATGGTAAGAGTTCACGTTTTTCTGGCAGCCATGGCCCTAACCGTCCATACTCCTTGGCATCCCTTGGTTGTTTGGATGGTGACTCTAGTGGAGGAAAAGGATCCAAGGAGACAAAGGAAACGAGTTCTCTGATGGATGATCACAAACTACCATCTGTTTTAGTTGTCTCAGTCCAGGAAGTGGTTGGACCAGAGATCAAACCATCCTATGAATTGCGACAAATTGAGAATCTCCCACCAAATATTACTACTGATTCAACACCTTCTGTAGGCGTTATACCATTACGTGATATGTCGGATGGAATTAAGGGTTCTTCGTTAGGGAAACAAACCCTTTGTGGAACTGATTGGTAATACTAACTAACTATATTGATCCTTGGGGATTATTTTGGAGAGATTCATTGTTGGTAATAGGAATCCAAATCATGGGGCAAGGTTGGACCTTGTGCTGCCATGTATGGATAAGGGGGATATTTGTGTTCGATTAGAGAAAGAAGTATCGAAAGAAGCTGTATCGTGGTAGAATACCTTGGTAGGTTTTGTTTTTGGAGATGCTCCTACTTATAATTATGATTGTGGGTTTGTACAAATTCAGTAGAACACTGTTCCTCTACCGCAAGTAATGATGCGCAAGATTGGTTTGTTTCTATTCAAATTTGAGACTATGGAACATGCCAACAAATTTGTCCTGCAAGTTATTCCTTTTTGGGTTAAATTCCTTGACTTGCCATTGGAATATTGGTCTAATAACTCTTTTAGCCGCTTTGTCGGTGCTTTGGGTAAGCTAATCTATATAGACGCTATAACTATATGTAATGAGAGGGTATCCTTCCCAAGAGTTCTTGTGGAGGTTAGTGTTAAGCAGAACCTATCGGACCATGTTAGTATAATTGATCCAAATGGTGTTGGGTGGAAGCAACAAGGAGTTTTTGATTGAAACCAGCATACTGTGATTTTGTGATTAGTCTGGCCATACTAGTACTTGGGACAAAAAGCAATCATTCGACCAACGAGCTCCTCCATATGTACTTCAAATGACCCATTATAAAAAAAATTAAACTAAAATACGGATCATTATAATAAATATAGTAATAATATGATAATTTGAGCATATCTTTGATGCAAGCATAGGATTAATTTTTACTTGAAGGTACTTGAACGTTTTTAATTTATTGTTGAATTTATGTCCATAAAATTATCTCATACAACTGGTTTTGTTTAGATCATAATTGGACCGTTCCACTTCAAACCCTAAAAAATAGTCATAAATTTATGTTTGTTAGTGTCAGTGATGTAAGAAAATCTACATATTCTGTAGATAATAGAAACTTTTCATACCTTAAACCTCCATATCCCGAAACATAGATCAACCATAAATGATGGGTAGCTTACATAGTCTATAAATATTGGAATGGTAAAAGCTATACGGTTTAAGAGTTTTATTTATTTATTTATTTATTTATGTTCTTGTTGTTTAGATGCTTTTTCTGGTTCTTGTTAGCGGATTTTTTTACCTCATCATAATCCTTTGGGAAGATTTTTTTTTCGAGACTTCTCAAATGAAATATTTGAGCAGGTTGTTTTGTAGCACTTCTGTTACATCGTGAAAAAAAAAACAAGATGAACCTCAATCTTATCTAATACTTTGTCTTGTCTGTGACTCATTTGAATTTTAATCATAAAAGTATATCAATTAAAATTAAGTATATGAATCGCAGGTAAATAATCATCGCGGAAATAAAAAGTAAACACACATACACACACCGCATTATAAAATAATCATTATAAATATTAATAAACCTAATAAACTAAAATAAATATCTATATAACATCTATTTAAGCACTTATATCTCCTAACACCTTTAAAGTCATATAATCTCTTAAAATAATCATGTGTTTATATTAATAAAAATAACAACTAAATGTTTATAAAGTTAAAATACATCAATAATAAATTTACAATTTACTACTTGTAGTTTAATGTAATATAACAACTAAATATATCTAATTATTCAATTATTGGTGATATGTTTAAAAATCCACCTTACCAATAGTCTTTAACAAAACTCAACACCACTACTATTCATTTTTATCTCTTACTAATCCATGGGTGTTTTTTCTGAAGTGCTAAAAATAAAATTTCTAAGCTATAACCCTACCAATATTTATCCAAAATTTTTCGTAAAAGTTAACAAAGCAAATAAATTTAACAAAAATATAAATATATCTAATAAAATTATAATCAGATTCACTTGTAATCCAAAATATTTGTTAAAAATTAACAAATCAAATAAATATAATCAAATCTAATTAATATACGGATCTAATAATTAACTACAACGATAAATTTTATCAGTCACAACCTCCATCGACATCATACTTCACCATTTTTATGCTCCCCGCAACGACAAAGTATGCCCGTCCTCTTCACAAATATTACCACAAAATTAATAATCTATAGTATTTATTAAAAATTAGCAAATCAATAAATATAATAATTGGATCTAATAAATTAACCATAAATCAGCGACATTATTTGTCATCCCCATTCCCTGACAAACTATGCCGGTACGCTGCCCCCACCTACGCTCTGAAATGACAATATATGCCGGTCCTTCCCCCTGCCAAGACAATATATGCCGGTTCTTGCTTCTAACAATTATGTATCGCGCCCTTTCCCTCTTCCGATAATGGCATAATTTGCCTGTCACCACTGTAAAAAAAAAAATTTACTTTGAGACGAGTGTGAGCGAGGGAAGGGAGAGAGAGAGAGGATAGATTGATGAAAGCGAGGGTAATTTAATTAGTAAGGGCTTGTTTGGTACGGAAGTAATAAAGATAGAAAAATTTCTCCTCTATTTTGTATCTTTTATATTAAATATTTAATAATAATAAATATATTTTAATGAAACATTCATTTTAGATTAAATTAATATCTAAAATGAATATTTATTAGAATAAAAATATTTAATTTTAAATATATTATATAAGATATATAAAATATGAGGATAATTTTTCCTTTTCTATTATTTCCGTAACAAACGAACGCTAAATAGAGATTTATTTTCTGCTTAATAGATTATTGGTTTCTATATAACAGCTAGATAGGGTTTTGTTTTTTCCCCTACCTACACAAGAGAAGATCAGGTATATCACCCCATATAGTCTATAATATCTTTGAGATTGGATATCCCGTGTTTGACTAATAAAAACCTTGTAGTTGTCGTCACCAGCACGTGTAAACTTCTTTTACGCACTCAATCGTTAAAAAGTTAGGCTGCCGTTCCCCATCATCGGTGCTCAGTCTCATCATAATAAAACGCTTCCTGGAGTCAACTTCTGAATGTAAAGCCCACTTTCCTGCTTCTGCATCCCCTGATCCCTCCCACTCGGCCCCAATCCAACAGTACTATTGCTAGTACGACTTTTCCTTCCATTAGGTTCCGACGATCTTAGCAATCAATTGATCTCTGCTTCTCCTCCTATCCTGTAAGTATCAATCCTCCCGGGCGCCTGGTAATCACACCTGCGCTGACGCTTCCATCCAGCGACATGCACAGGTCGGCTAGTGCTTCCCGCTCATCCGACGATCTCTTGGTAAATATTTCATCTGCTGCGAAGAGTTCTGTTCCTCTGGCTATGAAATCCCCGAGCGCCGATGACTTGCCCAGGTACAACTCGGATCCTAAAAGGATAATGAAAGAATCTGGGATTTTGAATGCGCAAGGGCCTGGTGGAGAGTCTCTGATTCATGTTATCCCTCTTATCTTGTTTGTTTGCGGGTTTATTCTCTGGATCAATTCTTACCCCACGCAGATAAATAAAGCGTGAGGGGAAGGGATGGGGGGCTCTGATGATTACCATATTCCTTGTAAAGGTTGTTTTTTTTTTTTTTTTTTACCCCACCCTTCCTTCCTTCTTTCTCTCATAGGTTTATATAGTCGAGTGGTCTGGGTAATCCTGATGAATGTATGTTTTACAGAGGCATCAATGTACTCATTATATACAGTTACATTATGAGGAAATAATCTATCAGAAAATGTTCTCTTTATGTGTTTTTTTTGGGGGGGGGGGTTGTCCTCACCCCTTACAGCAGGAATTCGTCGGCTTCTTTTAGAATTTGAATCAATGTATGACCATAATACCCAGAAAACAATAGCTTTTCCTGAGAAGGGTTGCTCTACTTTAGGCGGTCTTATCGACAGGGACGAGTGCAGTCTCAGATGTGGAAGTGTACAACATGGTGTCTCATCTCATCCAACGCTTGTTTTAGCTCTCTGGTGTATGCCAAGCAGGGCTCCATCTCGGGAGGTCGGAGATGGTTAAGCGATTATGCGTTGTATCGTTTAATTAGAAGTTGATATTCTGTGATAAATTCTAGTTGTTATAGATTTGAATTTTCTTTCCGATTGTTTTTTCTGTTATTTTCTTCAATTGTTGTCCTTCTCTTCTGTGCCTTCCATCGTTAGAACCTCTTCTTCGGTGTCCCTTTTTGTCATCGCTCCGCACTTCATGCGTCTGGTGAGGGTTTCTCTGGGACATTGGAACTTGTCAACTCCTCGACCTCGTCGTCTTAATTAATCTCTTGTTTTATTCTGCACTCGCCCTCCGTCAACGTGCTCGAAACATTGAGATTGCCCTGGCATCCAATCCCCTTCGGTTGTATTGAGTTGAATGACTGCAGTCAATGCCAGTTGTTGCCGTGTGGCAACATGAAAAGACAATTCGTTTTGGTTGTTTGTTCATCATTATTATTAGTTGATCGCCAAGGACGATTAAAAATTGTTTTTTCAGCACTGGTGGCCCGGTGGGTGGTATCGGAGCGGTGTATTCATTTCTCCATCGAGAATGTTTGGTGTAGAATAGCAGCGGCAATGTGGTAGAAAAATATGCATCCGTAATTTACGATTGGAAGGAAAAATAGTCAGAAAAATAATCATTTTACTATCGCAAAAAGCTATATGTAAAGGGTATTTTTCTGAAAATATTTATTTATTCTGTTATATATCAGGCGTAAGCTACCGAAGTATTTTTCCATCTCGTTAGGCAGTTTACCATCATATGCCAATGCCAACCACCCCTCAAGACCTCAATCTTTACTCATCTCTGTTATCATCCATCGGTATCTAGAAAACATTCATTAGCCGAGTTTATCCCCCCCCTCTCCTCCAAAAAAAATCCCATTTCAATTTTTCTTGGGAAAATCGTGTAAATACCACATTTTCTGACCTTTTTCTGCTGGATTTGCTTGCTTATGATTTTCCCGGAAAAACACTACCACATCTTCTGAACTTGGCTCATACACTATTAATTAAGGTGGATTCGCATATGGCTGTATAAAAATAGAGCTGACTTGTGAACTTTTTAGATTCGATTTTCCGGGGATTCGACTTGACTTGTTTATTTAGTTAAATGATCTGAACCTGAATCTTATATTTATGTTCATTTAATAAACGACTTAAACTTGAGCATAGAAAATTTGTTGGGGGAAAATGATAGGTTGAGAGTGGAAGAACTTTTCCTTCTTTGTGTGAATAAAAATGGATAAAACAAAAATAGCAAAATAAAAGACACCAAATATTTATGTGGAAAATCCTTCAAGGTGAAGGAAAAAAAATACAAATCTTCCACTATGATGATAGTAGGATTACGAGTAATTCTTCTTTAGTATAAACTAGAAGTTCACTCAACTTCTTTGCTCAAAAGAGGATGTATTACAATGGATGGACTCTTTCACCAATTAAGTGGTGGAACACTTAAACTTCGCTTGAGAAAATATAAGAACTTCTCTCAAGCACCTCACTTTTGTACTGGCTCTCACTTTCCCTCTCTATGTAGATGATTGCTTGCTTTTCTTGTGATCAACTAAGCCTTCCCAAAGAACCCTATTTATAGGAGTAGAAGGGAGTAACCCATAAGCCATAGGATGACTCTAGAATGCTCTCCCATTAATTTTAACCAATGAACCTTGGTTACTTCCACATGGTGAAATGCACTTGTCTTTCTCAAATTCCAAAGAGGTCAAAAGTATTAAACATATTTGAAACTCTACTATGCATGCATCGTCCTTCTTTTTTAATTACTTTGGGAATCCCCTAATTAAGGAAGGACCTCAACAAAATTTTGGTTCAAGCTTATTTACAATGTAAAAGTTCATTAGCTTGACTTGTATACAAAGTTCGTGAATTCGATTCATTTACCACAAAAATTTGTGAGCTGATTCGATTCGGTTCGGTTATAAACGAGTCGAGTCCAAACCAACCCTTGACTTATTTATAGCTCTAGATTCTACTATTTTTTGAATTCTTTTTGTTTTTTTCATCTTTACCTAAAAAGCTAGTGTTACTCTATTGAATGATCACTAGCTTAGCTTATCACTGAATTCAACATACACATCGAGAAGTTGAGATATATTGCAAGAGTATTGCATTTTGATAACTTTAAGATCTAAGAGGTGGATACGTATGAAAGCTAGCTAGAGGCGTGCCATCAAATAAATTTCTATTCTAGTTTATCTCTTTGCTTGGAACTATTTAAATTATAAAAAGAATATAGTTTTAGCCATGGTATATTTTTTTTAAAATTTAGAAAAAAATTGTAAGTTCAAAGTTCCATAAACAAGTTTAACTTTTTGGATAATTAATTTTTGAAGGGATCAATCAATTTAGCTAGTGATAATAAAGTGTTTATTGAGAATGTTTATCATTGGGCACCGACTTCAAAATATTCTAATTCCTCTATTTCACAATACATCTTGCATTTGCTTTTTTGAATGGTTCAAAATACAAGTCATATTAAGGAAACTTATACCAATTACATGCTTCATTTTATATTATGTCCTCATACGCTCTTTTATTAGGAGTGTAAATTGTTAGTGTTTAATTTTTCAAAGAATAAATGACAAACCTCCACAATAGGAAAAAAGAAGAAGAAGAAGATGTGTGCACCGTTGAATTATCTTGAGTAAATGCATAACCAAGGAAAATTTACAACAAACCATGACACTATTATAGCCACCGCTTCTTGCTTCTCTCAAGCCATGAAAGAGTCCTCCCTTTTATTAGTGGCAAAGCAAAATAACCATTGCCCTAGGTGGACTTGAGCAACTCCTCATACAGTTGTATGTCTTGGGTCTAAGAGAGCACTCCCATCATTATTAAGCTTGACTACATCCCAAGATGATGGTTCCTAACTCAATTAGGGATGATAATTGGTCTTTAACTTGTCCCATTCCTGTTAGAACCGTCTCATTTTAGTGGGTTATGATCTAATATTATTGGGCCAGACAGGTTTGTGTTCATATATATTTAAACAGGTTTTGGTTTAGTGGTTTAGAACTTGTACACAACTTAACCTAGTCCAACATACCCTTTTAGTGTGTGTGGGGGTGGTGGGGAGGGATATATTCAATGAGAACCAATAAGAACTTTTAAATTAAACCGTTAAACCAAAAATGAAGGGTTAAGATCAAGCTTTTCTATATATTTCTTATCTATACATCTCTATCTCTCCTAAGTTTGACTTTATCTTGCATGAACACAAACATCTCTCTTATAAGCTTATGTCCTATTACCCTAGGAAGGATTGTTTTTCCTTGAAAAGGGTGAGATTTGAGTGTATGGAAACTATAGTGGAAACTACTTATAATAGATAGTGGAAAATATCATTAGTAAGTGTAAAAAATTACTATAAGTGGCTAAAAAATTATAGTATTTGAGTGTAAAAAAAGGGTGGTGACATTTTTATAAATATTGTACATTTACGCTTGAGGTTATTAAATTATTCTCACCGGATGATGAGAATGAGTAGAGAAAACTATTGTAGGTAACTTAAGAAACTAAGGACGGTTTTCAATTCTTAGCCCAAGGGGTGCTCGGTTCACAATAGCAAGCATATTCCTATCATGAATCGACAGCCAAGAAAAAAAAATATTCCATCCTCCGGCGAGCTTTGAGACTCCGGATCTTGTTCCAGGGTGATGAAGTATTAAGGTCTTTGTCACAACGTAACAAATCCCAATTACCCAAATAGATCCTCCTTCGAAGACGGCTACTTTCCCACAGGAAACCTCTAATGAGCCTGTTAATCTCCTCACCGACTGATGTTGGTATAGAGGCACAGTGCTGGTGATTTACTGCACTAAAGTAGCTCGTACAAGAAGAAAACATTTATAACAAACATTTATGACATTATCCACCTCAAGCAGGTTCAACCTAATGGTTGGGGTCACTTGCGGGTAGTGCGAAGTGCATATCATCTGGGAAGCAAATTATAAAAGTGCATTTTATTATTAGGGTATTGTTATATGGAAAACGTATTTTTACTCGGCGGAAAACAAATACCGAAAGTGACCTTGACATCGGTGATTTTTACCGAAAGCCATGATCAACATCGGCGATTTTAGCCGAAACTATGGATAATATTCGGTAATTTTTACCGAAACTGGCCCAGGCCATCGGCACTTATTGCCGAAAGCAGGCCAAGACATCGGCAAACACTGCCGATGCACCAAATTTTTTTTTTAATTTCGGCCGAAACATATCGGCAATTATTGCCGAAATGCAGCATATATATATATATGTATATATATATATATATTTTTTTTAATTTCGGCCGATAAATTCAGCAATTTGTATCGAAACCGGCCTAGGGGATCGACAATTTTTGCCGAAACTAGGCCAAAGAATCGGCACAAACTGCCGATGCACCAATTTTTTTTTTTTTTTATTTCGGCGCCAGGGCATCGGCAATTATTGCCGAAACCAGGCCATTCCATCGGTAATATCTGCCGATTCACCAATTATTATTATTATTTTTTTAATTTCGGCCGAAAAGTTTGTAAATAATTATTATTTATAATTAAAAAAATCAGAATTTATATAAATATTTGATACAAAATTAAATTAATATATTTATAATTAAAAAAATATAAGATAAGGATAAATATATTTTCTATGGAGTAAAATTTTGTTTTCCAAATAACAAAAACGCTGATTCGAAAAGATTTCACACAGTAAAAGTAACGCGTACTTCTGACAAAATAATCTTACCTGACAATGAATCATATTATTGTTGGTGTTTCAGTAACGCGTACTTCTGACAAAAAAATATTTATCTGACAATGAATCATATTATTGTTGGTGTTTCGGCAAGTTTGATCGATCATATACAATGAATTGAAGGTTGCTGGCGGAGATAGTCAATGTGTGTGGCTTCTGCAAATAGTATTGTAGGACGGTACGTAGAATAATTATACCGTTGCATATCTTTGTAAATAAAATAATTGTATGATGGTATGTTAAGCTCGTGAAGTTAGGAACATGAAGCCTTCTATATAAAGGAACAGCTTACCCGATCGTATTCTTCAACTCAATATTTCTATTCTGCAGAAACTTTGTTAGTTGAAGGTTGAGATATAATTTTTCAATATTTGTTAAACACTCACAATGAATAATGAATTTGGAAGTTCTTCAAACTACGAAGAGTTTGAAACTTCGATAGGGTACGATGATTTCGGAAGTCCGATGAGCTACGAAGATGGGGTCAGAACCCCATCGTATTACGATGATAGATTTATAATACCGAGAAGCTATGGATATGCAGAAGATACGCAAATGCATTCTCCCAATATTAATTACAACTTCAACGAAGAGGTAAAATATAATTTTTTAAGTATTGTAAATTGTGGCGACAAAATTAGTTACATGAAATTTATAGTTTTTTGTTATTATATTATTATGGTAAACTCTTTTTTTCAGGACATGGGGAATACATCTTTTACGAGTGATAATTATCAGAGATTTTTTGTAACGGATGAAATATTTTCGGATCGGGATGAACTTGTGACATGGGTTAAGAAAATGGGTAGAACTCATAAGATGATTTTGATTATCAAAGGTTCTAGAAAAGGAAATGGTATAGGGGCGGGTAGAGTCTCGATAAGATGTGAACGAAGTGGTACGTACGTCTGTACTAGACCAACAGACACCGAAGGTGCACGTAATACTTGTTCAAAAAAAACCGATTGTCCTTTTTTTATTATTGGTGTTGAAAATAATAACGGTGGATGGCAAGTGGTAGTTAGGAACGGGACACACAATCACGAATTGGCTAATTACGAGTAAGGCCATGCTGTTCTTGGTAAGTTGACAGAAAATGAAGTTCAATTTGTTGATGAACTTATTACAGCTAACGTAAAGCCACGACAAATCATACCACTTCTTCAAAAACAATTTGAAGGTAATGTGAGTATGAGGAGGCATATTTATAATGCTCGACAGAAGCTTAGGTCCGAAGAAATGGATGGTCAAACAATGTTACAGCATGTCATGAGTATGTTGGTTGAGAATTATTATTTTCAGTGGCATCGAAGTGAGCCTCAATCAAACGTAATAAGTGAGCATCTATTCGCACATCCCGTATCTGTTAACATTTTACGTGCATTTCCTTTTGTTTTACAAATGGATTGCACGTATAAGACAAATAGATACGGAATGCCCTTACTTGAAGTTATTGGCTTAACACCAACACAATTGAATTTCAACGTTGCATGTGCATACATGTCATCTGAGAAGGAGGAAAATTATTTCTGGGTGCTTGAGAGATTAAAGAGCTTAATGGATCCATATATGCTTCCAACCACCATTATTACCGACCGAGAACTTGCTCTAATTTCAGTTGTGGAACATATTTTTCCTACTTCAAAACATTTATTATGCAGATTTCATGTGAATAAGAATGTCGAGGAAAAATGTAAGAAACTTTATGGTCGTTCATCGTTCGCACGTGGTTTTATGTCACGATGGAAAAATTTGATAGATGCCACGGACGAAGAAACATATGAGGCACGATTGTTGTCAATAGAGGAAGATTACAGAAGCATGCCCAGTCTAATTTCGTATCTCAAGATGAATTGGCTACAACCCTACAAACATAAAATTGTTGCAGCATTCTTTGGTGACGTGTTCCATATCCATCAACTTACAACGAATATGTATGATTTATATTTTCTTGCAACCGTGATAGCTGATTGAGCTTCTTTTATGTTGATAAAGTTAAGTAAATAAATTTTTGTAACGAACAGGGTTGAAGGAACTCATGGATCTTTAAAAAGATTCCTGGAGACATCACGGGGCAGCTTCAATATAGTCCACAAACAAATGCACACGTTCCTCGAATTACAACATGATGAGATAAAAGCATCGCTTGAGAGGTCTCGGTTCAACACTCCTCATTTTGCTACAAGTGATCTTTATGCCAATTTGAGGGGTCATGTTTCTTTATATGCAATGGAGTTGGTGAACAACGAGTGTCAGAGACTTGAGCATGTAAGTGGGAATGATGATTTATGCGGATGTTACATGCGTCGTCACACGGGATACCGTGTACGCATGAAATTAAAACATACATTCATAACTACATGTCAATCCCCCTGTCGGCTATTCATCCGTTTTGGAAGAAACTCGACATAGATGGACCCATTACTCCACCGAGACCCCAAGAACCAGTTGATGTTGCATCTCACTTGCTCCATATTTCGATGGAATCTATTATGCGCCAGCCACCAGAAATATAGAATCAGTTGGCTAGAGAGATATATAATATTGCAGTTCCCCAGAGAACACCTTTCAACGGGCCACAAGTACGGCAGCACAGGGGTCAGCCAAGGAACTCCACTAGAAGGGAACAATCTAGTTGGGAGTATACAGAACAACAATTTTGTAGTCGTCCTAGATCAACTCAACGTCGGGGTCGGGGTCGAGGTCGGGGATGGCAATCGGCATTTCTGTCATCAGGCCAATTTCAATTTCCATATGTGACTCAAATGAATCGACATATAGTTTCTTATATTAGTAGCCGGTGTAATGTTTTAGGAGATGGGAATTGTGGTTTCAGAGCACTGACTTCTATTATACTAGGAGATGAAGAACGATGGGTTCAGATTCGTACCGACTTGTATCATGAGATATTGGCGAGACGACAGTTGTACGAGAATGTGTTCGTCTATGAAAGCGTTGATCAAGTTCTTAATACTATTGCCCACTGGGAAGGGCCAGCTCCGATGGCACACTGGATGGAAATGCCTGATATTGGTCATGTCATTGCAACCCGTTACTGTGTGTTGTTCGCATATTACTCATTGAATGCATGCAGCTCATTCCTACCTTTAGTGGCTACGCACGGAATTCAAGGTCCTGAAACTGAAGTCACTATATTTTTCTTGCAAGACATGAGTCACTACATATCGGTGAGCACTAAGTTTAATGAAGAATTTTTCCATTTCAATATGATATGAATGGCTGACATAATAGTTTTTTTTTCTACAGGTATATCTTTTGGAAAGTTTTCCACTCCCACCAGTACATACCAATTGGAATAGATATCGTGATAGCAGCGTTTCAACATGGAATAAGCAATATTCTTCAAGATTCGAACAATGGCGTGCATTGGTACATGATGACACACAAGACCCTCATCCTTTATCTTCGGACTCAACTTTAATGTAGAATTGTTGTAATGAGGATGATATATTTATTTAAGTTTACATCCTTTGTAACATGTACATGGTAATTTTATAAAATATAGTATAAATTCTATCACGAAGTTCTAAACTATGGATATATAAAAAAACAATTGATATTTTTTTAAATTTGAACACAAATAGTCAATGGTAAAATAATAAGGACAGGTGGTATTAATTCTAACAAACATATGTTAATGTTTTCACATAACAATACGGTAATACATGAAGTTCATTACAAATGGCCACGCCGAGGTGGAGTAACTCCTAAATCACGCACAAGGGTTTCGATACATGTAACTAACTGCTCATAATTTGGAGCTGGCTCTCCCCTCCAATACAATCGACAAATAGTTTTACGTGCTTTGTTCAGACGTTTTTTGGCTGGTATATGATGATCATCGTTCGCATGTTCAGCCAAATATTCTTCCGTCGTAGCCAATATATATCTATGCGTTCTCGGAACATACCAATCCATATAATCATCGGCCACTTCCCATGGTTATTCAACAGCTGGTCCAAAAACATCCGGGCCCAAAATATGTTCATACCTCAAGAACCATTGCCCGAGCATGTGTGCATAGTATACTTTGTACTTCTTCAGGGAAGGACCTCTGTATGAGTTTCTATTTGACTTGATGGGCTCCTCAGGGATGACTTGTGTATAATCGAATTGTCGTGTCACTCTATCAGGCATATGTGGTTCAACTTTGGCCAAACAGTGTATACAATCGTGATAGAATGCCATTCGACAATATATATATGGATCAGCAACTCCGTACGGATCCCAATTGACCTTTCACGAAAATATTAAAGTAAATATGGATATCACAAATATAATATAGGAAGATAAAATAATTGATTTAGCATACCTTCGACGCAGACATAACATCAATCTTTGCCCGAAAGTACTCGAGCGTCTCCAATTGATTTTCGAATTTCTGGCCACAAAACCACCTCATACAACGAGGATGGTCTGGATCATACCCAGATCTTTCCACTCCAAACCCAGGAAAGTATTCATATATCCACGTCTGTCATAATATTCGATTGTTAGCCATCATAATGAATATAGAGTATGGCATATATGTATATATATATTGATTATAAAATTACCTGTAATAGAGTCATGCATCCAGACAATTGAGCAGCGTCGGCTCTAGAAGCCATGCCAAGCTGTCGATATAAAAAAGCAAGTGTGGCTGCACCCCATGCATAACCTTCAACCTGGCTAAGATCTTGAAGGAAAATGATAAAGTATGGATTAACTTTATCAACCGTCTTATCGACAAACAGCGATAAGCCGATCAACCATAATGTATATCCGATCGCTTTTGCTTCGTCCCCTAACCAGTATGATTCACATACTTCTTGCAGCCATTTAAATGGAAGCCCGCCCTTTCGAGTGACTTCATTCACTTGCATTTCCTCCATCCCAAATAAGGCACCCATTGCACCAATCATTTGCCCACGCGTGTCCGCCGTCATGTCCAAATGTAATGGATGACCATCAACTCGTAGTCCTAATATACGCTGTGCATCTAAAAGAGTGATCGTCATCTCCCCCCATGGCATATGAAAGCTATTTGTGTCTGGTTGCCATCGCTCAATAAATGCTGAAATAAGCGGCACGTTCACATGTTCAAATGTGTAGGATGGAAGGTGTGATAATCCTGTTCGTCGTATCAGAGCGAACATCCTATCATTGTCACTTCCTAGAAAACTTCTTAAAACCTCCTGCCTCGTGTGGATCTTCGGACAACCCCGATCCTGATCAATACAATAAGCAAATGTAATGTATACATATGATTTAAGACCCAATAAAATAATAATTAAGAAATAATGAATATGTTAAACTTACCTTTCCTAACCATAAATCTAAATCTGCGTGACCACAAAAGCTAGGAATCAAATAAGGAATTATTGGACCTCCTGGACATGGCCCAAGCAAGTACCATTCATCCTTTAATTGTATACTCTCTTCATCTTCACTATCGTCGCCAGCATCACCAGCATCCCTATCATGATGATCTCTATCCTCCTCCTCCTCCTCCTCCTCCTCCTCTTCCTCCTCCTCCTCATCATCATCATCATTACGCACATAAGTCGATGACGATGCTCCTCCTCCTCCTCCCATAGCAGGCTGTGCCGGTGAGGTAAGAAGATCTATATATTCTGTAAGATATGGAAAACCTCCTGACTCGGAACCTGCGTACCCGGAACCTCCAACTGTAGAACCTCCATACCCACCACCTCCAACCCCAGAACCTCGATACCCAGAATCTCCAACCCTAGAACCTCCAACCCCAGAACCTCCATACCCAGAACCTCCAACCCTAGAACCTCCAACCCCCAAATCTCCAAACCCCGGACCTCCTGCCCCCAAACCTCCAAACCCCGCAGTACCAACATCAGCCACAAATGATGGACGACTGGCATAGTCTGCAAATGATGGAAATTTATGACCTTGTTGGCTAGACGATGGTTCTTCGCGAACTTCTGCATATTCTTGTTGTTCTGATGCTTCTTCCGGTTCTTGTTCTGCAGATTTCTTAGATCGTCGCAATCCTTTGGTAATACTCCTACCGAAATTTCTCAAACGAGCCATCGGCGCAGGTACCTCAGTACCAGTTCTGTTACGTCGTGCAGAAGCAGTCACATGCCGACCATCGGTTCTATCTACTACATTGTCTTGTCTGCGACTCATCTGAATTTCAATAATAAATGCATAAAGTCATTTTTAATTATGTATATGAATTAAAGGTAATACGTGATAACATAAATAAAACCTAATTACATACATGAAATTAATATCATTAATAAATATCAACTCATATTATGATAGCCAAAGAGATCTGTATACCCAACCATATAACTCAAATACAATCTCTTTACATTAATCCTCTACTTTATTCATTAAATATATCAACAATATGTGTATTACTTACTAGTAGGAGTTTAGTATAATATAACAACTAAAGTATACTTAATTATGGTATGTCCTCATCTATTTTTTCAATAATCCAACCAGAATTATCCAAATATATTCCATAAAAATTAGTAACATAATTAAATATAATTCAAATATAAACATATTTTATCTATTATAAATACATTTAACAAAAATATTCAATAAATCTAACCTATTATCCTATCAATATAATTAAAAACATTTACCAATAATCCCTATCACATAACAATATTTAACATATTTAATGAAAATATAATTAAATCTAATAAACATCTAATCATATATAAATAATACAATAACATAATTAACAACGTATTAACAAATCTATAAACATAATAAACAAATTTAATCAACTTAACCATAATTAAAATCTTTAATTAACATATATCATTAATATACCTTAATTAATATATACAAATGACACTTCAAAGATATAGTGAATACCCTAGAATAGAGAGATCATTTACCGAACCTATATTTAGTTAAAATATTAGTGCATATTCAATATAATTAATAAACCATAATTAATATATATAATTATATATCCTACAAATAACCAAAACTATTACATACAGATATAATTTACCAAACCTATATTTCATTACAATATTCGAGTAAAATTAATATTATTAATAAACTATATTCAATATATATAATTTTACGTCCTAAAAATAACCAAATTCCTATAATAGAAAGGCAATTTACTAAAACCTATATTTAATTCAAATATTAGAGTATAATAAATCTAAAAATATATTTTTCTAAAATTAATCAATTAACCATAATCAAAATATATTCTTAACATAATTAATAATTAACAAATTATTATTAATAAATATAATTATAATCATTAAGATAGTACATGCAAACATATCTTTAATTAAATTATAACAGCATAATTAATATAATTAAAAAACCATAATTAATACATTTAATTACAAATCAAATATATAGCCAATACCCTACAATAGAGAGATCATTTACCAAACCTATATTTAATTAATTTATGAAAGCATAATTATTATAACTAATATAACATAATTAATATATATAATTACACTTCCAAAAAATTACAAATACCCTACAATAGAGAGATAATATTTTCAACCTATATTTAGTTAAAATATTAGTGCATAATCAATATAATTAATAAACCATAATAAATATATATATAATTATATATCCTACAAATAACCAAAACTATACAATAAAGATATAATTTACCTAATCTATATTTAATTAGAATATTAGAGTACAATTAATATTATTATTAAATTATAATTATTATATATAATTTTACATCCTAAATTTAATCAATTAACCATAATCAAAATATATTATTAAATTAAATTATAATTATCAAATTATTATTAACCGAAACCCTAATTCAATCCGTCCCGGGAATCGCAACAATTTGCCGAACCAAGACCCTTACATCGGCAAAAATTGCCGAAACCAAGCCTAGTCTTCGGTGAAAACTACCGAAATCCTTCCCTATCTTCGGTCTAATTCGCCGATATCCACCCTGGATTTCGGTGTAATCTACCGAAACCCGCCCATATCAAACTCCTGTTTACCGATCTAAGATCCACGCCTCACATGTCACATCGGCCAAATTAGCGAAATCCTTCCCTATCTTCGGTCCATTTCGCCGATATCCACCCTGGGTTTCGGTCTAATCTACCGAAACCTACCCAGATCTAAAAAAAATTAATAAATGTTTTTTACCAGATCTAATAAACGTAAAATATTATACTTACAAATAATTATATATTATAAATTATAAATTAAAAATAAAATAACAAACTTACATTCTTGTAGCTGCTTGATATTTCTTCTCCGGGAGAGTTTTTGAGAGAGAGAAAACAAATTCCAAAGCTGAATACTCAATTATTTGTGAGATCGAGAGGGTGAGAGGGAGAGAGCTGACGGTCAAATAAAGCAGCCATCAGGACAGTTGACGGTCAAATAAAATGGATGATAAAATCGATATTTACTGCGCAAATATTTTCTGCGCAATAAATATTCGATTTCTAAATAACAACTACGTATTATTATTACTACAACATTTTGATAGGGGGACCGAATCAAAGCTTCCAGGGTAGGTTTGGAGCATGAGATCTTCAACTGTTAACATTAGAATCCCGACCATTAATGCACGAGCCTCGACTTAAAGAGTGCATATTTCAGATTGCTAAAAGTGCACGAATTACAGGAGGGCATGTGTGTCTTTCTCTAGTCGAGCGCCATGTTCCTAATTGCTAGCCCCCCCCCCCCTCCCTCTCTCTGTGCTGAATGAGATGAGAAAAAAAAAAAAAACAGATAGAAGTTGCCATAGCTACCTCCTCCGCCCACAGGTCCAGATTTGCCACTTGTTTTGAAGAAAAGACGGGGATTACCATACCAAACCTTATTGAATTTGAATAAGACTAGTTTGTCCTAATTTATGTACCTTTTGAATAATAATAATAATAATAATATCCCTATCGGCCCCTACCTATATAATAATAATAATAATAATATATTCATGTACATCTTAGCAGCATGTAACCAATAAAACAAGGGGTAATTATTTTCGTCAAATAAGTAGTTATATATCACAATTGATTAATTTATACTCGGAAGTAATTAAGCTTTTCTTATTTTAATCGGTGTTACAAATAATTTTTTTTGTTAGTTCTTTAAATTGTTATTCTCATGAACAAACATAGAAAGAAAATATAATTTTGACGTTACATGGAGGCTATATTTTTGTATCATGTCATTTGAATGTTGACATTTGATGATAGTTGTGACATAAACCTGTTGTTTGGTAGAAATCATAAGGACTATTCAGGATGATTAAAATCAATATTCTCTGTGGACTTAACTATCCGTAGAAGATTCAAACATGATATTGTACAAGCACTCCCTTCGTTCAGGTAAGGAAGTAAATTCTGACCAATAATATTTTTTTAATATGTAATAATGAAAAATAATTTTTAATATAAATATAATAATTTTATTTTTATATTATAATATGTTATACTATAAGAGAAATTAATAATTAACAATTTTCCTCAAAATACAAACTAATATTCTTTTAAAAAAAAAAATAGAGGCAGTATAATATGTAGAAAGTCAATTGCAAATCAAATCACTAAGAATTTTGTTAGATACAAATATCAAATGAATCTCTCCCAATATATATTTAGCATCATGTCAAAAATATAAAATATTTGTTAAGTCACTGCAACTTCCTAAGCCAAAGCGATACCTGTGTTATGCCGCGTTTTGGGTGACTGGAGTTTAATCCTATTAAGTGTTCGTTTGGTATGGAAGTAATAGATGTAGAAAAAATTATTCCCATATTTTATATATCTTGTATAATTTATTTAAAATTAAATATTTTTATTCTAATCAATACTCATTTTGGATCTTAATTTGATCTAAAATGGGTATTTCATTTAAAATATATTTATTATTATTAAATACTTAATAAACAAGATACAAGATAGAAGGAAATTTTTTCCACCCCTATTACTTCCATACCAAGCAAGCCTATGATTTTATATTATAAATTGATAGATTGATTTATTTGGCCATCTATGCTTTTCCCTCAATGGAACAAACTTATAAATCACTATTTTTCATAAACTCTTACATAGATATGTGAACAAAGGCTTGCATGACGTTTGCTAAACAAGATATAACCAATTCAAAAAAAGTAAATATCTTCAATTCATACATACATACATACATACATACATATATTATTTAACTTTAATAAATTATTTCATGAATCAATACATCATACTTTTTTAGTTGTTTTTTTTATCATTGAATATGTTTTTATTTAGTGGTGAATTAAAAAATGTATCACTCTTTTAAAATTGCTAATAGTAATAATGATTTTTATTTAGTTGTGATACTGATATTGAAAATAAGGGCATGTTCACAATTATTCCACTACTACAAATACACCATATTACGACGATTTGTGTTGTCATAGAAAGTCAAATTTATTATCTAGAAAGGTCTTTGTAAATATTTTATAGGAAAAAACAAAACTTTGCGACGACAAGTAGTCATAAATAGAAGTGACCCCTATTGTGAGGACAAAGCCAACACTAAAGTAGAATTCAAATTTTGTTTTGAAATTTCCATAGCGGCATAGCCTATTATGATGACCCTCCAACTTATGGTGGTGATTTATCATCACTAAAAGTTAAATTTAAATTTAAAAAAATCGTATTGTGATGACTATCCAATCTATTATGATGACCTTGTCGTCACTGAAAACGTTATATATATATAATTTCCATCAACCTAATGTGACCTTTACTTAAGCTATTGTGATGACCTTATTGTTATTGAAAGGCGAGTTTGAATTTTTTCCCTTTGCTAATTTTTAGATTTTTCATATTAATTGGAACTATTATTAATGAATAACTTCAAATTCATTTTCATATAAAATAATAGTAATAAAAGAAAATTAATAACATTAAATAAAAAGCATTCAAAATACATACATTATTTATGATTTGAAGTTGTCATTAAACATAACTATTTTTTTTTTATCTGCAATGCACCATCAGACTTATCCTACTCCTACTAGACTCCTCTTCCTCCCCTCCCTCCTCCTTTATTCATATGCTAAATAAATTGGAACTTGCTTAATGGAAGAGGTTGGAACAGGGCTAATTATCGCCAAAAATGTAAAGAGAAGAAGAGGAGAGGAAGTTGGTTGGTATTTGATCTAAGGTAACTCCAAAGATCAAACACTTATAATTACCACTCAAGGTTTCAACTCTTTATATAAAAATTGTGAGATTTTGAATTTGTAAGAAAGTTTTTCACTCAAACATTGAATGTGTTATGGGTGATTCGAAAATCAACTTATGCATTCAAGGGTATGATGATATTTATTATGTGAGGGTTACAACATATTTATAGGAGTAGTGAAAACCTCTTGATTACATAAGTCCATTTTGCCCCTCCATCCTCACCTACCTAATTACTACCTAACCATTTAGTTATCTAATACAAGCTAACTACTAATTGAATGATAACTAGGGTAGGTTTCAATACATGTGTGGATGATGGGTTGATTAGTGACAACCATACCCGGTGGCAAAGTAAGGATTTTAACTCCATGGTGTCCCCATATAAAATAAAGTTACGTACAAATTAATTAGTGAATTATAGTTTTATAAAACCTAAAAATACTAATCAATTAATACACTAATTCAATCAAAAAATGCTAAGAAAATATCAGAGAGTATATACCTAACCTCCACAAAAGCAAGGGAAAAAAGCAAGAGCGAAGCCATTCCTACCTACCCCTAACTAGGCTCTTCATGTTATTCGATATTTGATATCCGAATTGATCTGATCCGATATTTACTTTTTTTTAAATCAAATTGATAAGATAAATAAAAGATCAAATAAATCGGATATCTGATCCGATAAATTATATACATATACACTTCAAACACTATTTATTTTTCATAAAATTTTATTTTATATAATCATATATGTGTGTGTATAATTTGAAATGAGTGCTTATTATAATTAAAATTTAAACATTTTAATTATTATTTTGATTAAATATTTAATTGTTATCAAAAATTTGAAATTACTAATTAAATATAATGTAATTTAATACTCAAATCAAATCATTAGATTATATATGTTCAAATTGGATCAAATTTTGATTTTTTGATTGAATAATTTTTTATCTAATATTTTTCAACTATGGCCCACTTGAAAGTTTCAAATATCCAACTATAACATTCCAAGTTGATATGACTATGCGGGGGCTACCCTGGAGTACTTTTGGATTGATATGTTGGCCCTATAGATCAACACGATTCCTTTCAACATGCTTTGTTCTCACTCACGTGCTTCCCAAAAAATTTTCAGAAAGTTTTTAAAACTTTTTAGGAGGTTCACTTATTATATAAATTGATCCACATTTAGCACGCTTAACCGTATAGTTCTTAGGACGGAATCACTAAAAGTATGGTATACCATGTTGATATAAGTAGTCATATCAATCCTTATAACACTCCGCTCAATTTAAAGGTATACCATGTTTATGTTAATTAGCGTATAAACATAAACTAATTAAATGAAATCCTCAAAGAATTATGTACTTATATATATTTATTCGTTGTAAAATCGCTCAACCATTTCCCTTCCTTTTTATGCATTTCTTTGAAAGTCTCAATATCATTATAAATTTTATTGGTTGTAGGGAACCCTATGATTATAAAAAATATATATATATATATATATATATATATATATATATATATATATATATATATATATATATATATAAATTTATGCATAACATAAAAAAGAATGAATAAAATTATAAAATGTGTACATTATACCTACTGTTGCAAAAATTGAATGATTAATGACGAGATATGGAGGTTAGAATATTGTTGTTTGTATTTATTTTTTGAATTTCTTTCTAACTTTGCCTACGAAATAAGAAATATTAATAGCACTTAATTAGTATTAATACAAATTAATTTTATCTATATATAATTTATTGCAATTATCTTTTGTTCAAGAGTATCCTAGAACTCCATAAGCTTCTTTCGGTTAGTATTGTCTACATCTTATAGTTTTCTCCTAGTTTTTTTTTCCTGCACCACCTCTTGAGATGACTTTTATACTTTGATAGATGTCTTAAAACAATCTACAGGGGAATTATCATACTCATAGCTAGTGCGGTGCCTCCTTCCACTCATCAAAATCAAAATATTTCTACAAACATAACAAAATTTGTGAATAGTTAAGTGAAAAGGAATAACATTTATAAATTAAAACTTGCTTATAACTAAATTATACCTCAACTCAAGGGTAAATCATATACTTTTCCTCTTTTGGAACATGATCCTAGTTATTGAAGTGTATACATGGATCAAATTCTTAACCTCATTCTCCACTTGTCTAAAAAATAATATATTATTACAACCAACAGGTTTCTATACCTTGTCAAACTATGATGACCAATCGCTGTGGAATTTGACGTAATTATTCATCTTTAACTCATTATGCAAATTAATGGATTTTTATTTTGAACGGTTGGGGTGTACTAAAGCTACAACATGCATCACCTTAATTAACCCCCATTAGTTAACCGAATAAGTAAAATATTCCATTCTTATTCAAAATATTATTGTTGTATATCTTAAAAATAAAGTTTGACCATTAATATCTTTTAATATATATTAATAAAAAATATATAAAAAATAATATTATAAAATATTTTTAAATGAAAATATAATCATTATATTTTTATATCATAATATATCATACTGTGACAGAAATTAATTGTTAGAATTTATTCTCAAAATACATAATGGTAGTCATTTAAATGTGAAGGGAGTAGTCCGAGTAGAATATACCATTACTTTATTATCTAATATATAGAAAAAAAAGTTATTACACGACTTGTATTGAGATGGGACACTGGACGAGCATTGGGGGATCATTATCTCCATCCCATCGTGATGCTTCATCAGATTATAAGCCATACTTACCAATGTTTAACAACAAATGGACGAATAATAATAAAAATAATTCGATAATAACCACAAAAAGATAAATTACAAGATATTAAACATAATATTCATAAAGGGATAATAAGTATAACATAAAATTTTTCAACAAAATAAACTAGTCATTACTAACAAGTACTATCACGATCACTATGTACATCTTCTTCACTATTTAAGTTTGAAGTATCCTCATCTATATCAATAACATTATCAGTCATACTAGGTATGGTCTTGGTAGGAGCCTTATGTAATACCCCATATTTTTAACTAAACCTAATCCCAAGTAACTAATATTGAAACCTCATTCTAACCTCGGGAATTCATTTTTCGTTCTTACCCTAACTCCCTAATTCTAAATCTTAGCCTAATCCTAATTTTTATTTTGGGTTATTAATATTTTTCTTAACCTAAATATACTCCCGGATAATTATTTAACCTAAACCTAAATCTAAACCCCTGCCTTTTCTTTTCCCTTTTTCCTTTTCCTTCCCTTCTCCATATCTTATTTAATTATTTTTTTTCTCTCTCCATGCCGATCACCTTACCCTCCTTCTGCCAAACATACCCCTACCCCATCAATTTCCAGCTCCTACAATTGTGGGTTGGGTTTGAATTTTTTGCCCAATCGTACCACCCTCCTCTCCCTCTCCACGTGTATGTAAATATGTATACATATACCTCATTTAATGCCCTGAAAAACTACCTCCTTATCCCTCCAATTTTCTAACAAAAAACCACCCCAAACACACTCCTTCTTTCCCCTCCTTACCATCGCCAAAACCGCACCAAAACACCCCTAAAAACTCACCTTCGGTAGCCCTTGCTGTGCTACATCCATCACCATCGGAAAAACCTCCCATTCCCTCACCCCCTAGATGCAGAAAAATCATCCAAAACATCCCTAGATGAAGCAAAATCACCCGTTCCTACCAAGCTACGGCAAAATCTACCGAAAACACCCCTAACCATCGACAAAACCAACTGAAACACCCTTACCCTTCGGCAAAAGCCACCGAATCTCCCATTAGCTTCGGCAAAACATCCCTAAACCCCTTTCCAACAAGCCTCACTATTCCATACCTCCCCTTTCAGCCCTCCTTGTCGTTTCCTACTCCTTAGCAACAACAGTTTGTGCTGTTGCTAGCCTTCTTGGCCGGCAACCGGTTCTTCGAACCTGTTTTGGTTTTTTTTCCATTCTTTTTTCCTTCCATTGCCTTAAAAATTCATTAATTATATCAATAATTCCAATTATGTCTTGTTAATTGTTCTTAGGTGATATTATGAAAGTTTCGGAAGAAGCGGATTAGGATAAGTGTGCTTAGAGACTAGAGCCTTATTAGTAAGGATACTAGTTGATGTTTCGGGTTTTGTGTTAAATTCTCGTATGATTATGTGTGTTATCATGTTATTGGTATTAAAATATTAAATTGCATGTTTTTTATGGTATTATATATTAATATGAATTCTATGATAGGAAGGAAGTGAGAATAACAAAAGATATACTGATACAATGATATTACACTAAGTTATATTTTTGTGGATGAGTATAAATTATGGGAGAGTAGTATGGGCCTAATTAATTATTATAAGTGGTAAATAATTATACTTAAGACTTATTTTGATAAAATAAGGATTTAGAAATAATGATATTGAGGATATGAGATTTTCGTAAAATAAGGGTTATTGGTTATTTTAAGGGTATTTTATCAATAAGGGTTAATATGGAAATTATGGTATTTTAACATGTAATATGGATTAAAATATACTAATAATATCATGTGAAGTTTTTGGGAGTGATTATGAAGGTCATAAGTTCTTCAGATGAGAAAATAGTCTAATTTGGGAATAATAGCATTAAAACGGTAATGTTATTATCACATGTGTAAAATGTTAGATTTAGGCAAATAATTTTGTATATGTTGTTAATATGGGTATTTTAATGATTTATATTTAATTTGGTAATTATACGAGCCCTATGGGAGAAGTTATGACTTACTTGTGAAATTAGGGTTTTGGAAGCCTTATAAATAGTAACTTTTGAGATATGGCTATTATCGCATGTGTAAGACATGGGAGTTAGACCTCAAAATTTGGATATGTTAATGATATTATTATTTTAGGAACACATACTACATTTGGTGGATAAATGATCAATATAGGAGAAGTTATGCTTAAATTGTGAATTTAGGATTTTTGAAAAAAATGAACATCTTAATCTTTGAGAACAGTCTTGTTATGTGTATATTGATGTTTCACTTGCATTAATTATGTTTCTTTCTCATTAAAACAATCATGAATAATATATTAATAATTTAAATTGAAAGATCACGAGTCAGAACCAGTTGTATATGTTCGTTCCACCGGATGAGAATATTAGCTGGGCGTATTTTGCCCCGGGATTGTATATTATTATTGTTCCACCGGTAAGAATAGTAGTTAGGAGCATTTTACCTTGGGGTGGAATAACCGTTCCACCGATTGAGAATAGTGGGCTCCCTGAACTCAATTTAAAATAAATCATGAGAACGATTATAATTATTGATAAGACACTAATAACATAAAGTGGAATACTGCGTGAGTCAGGACTAGTTGTATATGTTCATTCCACCGGACGAGAGCATTAGCCGGGAGCGTTCTACCTCGAGGATGTATTTTATTAACTGTTCCACCGGTAAGAATAGTGGCCAGGAGCGTTTTACCCTAGGTTGGAATAACTGTTTCACCGGTTGAGAATAGTGGGGTCCCTAAACTCAATGTAAATAAAAGAATGGATCCTGATATATTCCAATAATACGAATTCAGACTAGTAATTACCTTATGTTAATTCTTGTATCTCGCATGTCTACTAATTTTTTTTGTGAATGTATGTAATTATATGTTTTTCTGGTCTTGACTGTATGGTTACCTTATTTAGAACGTAGCGTACTGATCATTCTTTTCATGGGTGCTGCTTATTCCCACAAGCAGATGACCCTGATAGTTTTGTGCAGGTCTTTGAGGACCCAATTGATGATTTCGATGCCTTTGATGCATTGTGTGGGGAAGAGTGATTCTTATCTGTATTGGGTGTTTGGGCGAAGAGTCATGTTATCTGGATAACATTATACCCGGATACCCTTTTTGGACTCTTTGATCCACGATATCCCTTTTATAGTATTTTGTTATTGTAATCCGAAGTTAATATCCAAACTCGTATTTGGTATGATGAAACTTCTCTTGTTTTCAGTTTTATCCTATTGAGCATTTTAAATTATTTAGCCTTGTGATTGACATAAGGTTAGGTTGGTAAGCCCGACTTATGTCAGTTACGGCGGTAACACTCGATTATTTTAATTATGCTTCCGCTGTAAAACGAAATTTTTTAATAGTAAATTTTGAGATGTTACACCTTATCAGTTTGGACTTCATCATTTGTGACATCATGACATCGAGGTGTTAAATTATCAAGGCCATCTGCTTTAGCTTCCAAATCAATAGTAGATGGGTTAATGACATCAACAACATCGATATGCTCATCATCATAGTCATTCATATTCTAAATTTGATGATGGTTGCCTTCCCAAACAACTTACCAATGAGGATCTTTTAACATATCATCAACATACCAAACTTGCTTTGCTTGAGATCCTAATATATAACGATTGTCGTTGCACCACTTATACCTCATACAAACACTTATAATGTTGTTCATTTATATTATTCTTTTCTTCCTCACATTAGTGTCGAACCATTTGTACTTGAACAACACATCATGCAAATAAGATAACTCAATGACCTACTTTATCAATTCATAATAATATTCATTATCAAGTCCTTGGACAAACACATCGTTGTTTTATATTCTTTCATTTTCCCCCTCTCACGAGTTAAGAATCTATCATCATTTATGATACAACCAATATATGTTGTAACAACACTCGATGGACCGCTGGCAATAGATAATAACTCATCATTGTATTCATGTGACCCCAACTAACGTAAGTTATACATATGTAGTATTGTTAGTAAATATAGTTATCAATGTTATTACATGTCTAATTAATTAGGAATAATTATTGAGCTTAACATTAATTTCAATTGCCTTAGTATAAAATTAACAAGGGAAATATTTCCTTTGAATGTCACCCAAATTACTAACATATCTACACATCTCATTCACATGATCATTAGTCACTATAGCACTAAAAAAAAAATTCTATTCATAAACACATATAATTATAAGGGCCATTATAAATGATTATTGGTATGTACTTACTCTAAACATTCATTTTTTAACTTATTAATTCTCTAACATTATATTATCTTAATATTCATATTAATAATCATATTTGAAGTATATTACATCCATTAATTCTATTAACCAATTAATTTTATTCATATTAAATAACATGCTTAATATTAATTATAGTCTTTCACTAATATAAAATTATTAATTTTACTCCTTTAATAAGTTATATTAATTATACTATTTTTTATTAACGTATTATTTTTATTGCTAATTATAATTATAATTTATATTAATTCTAGTATTTTACTATTAATTTATTATTTCTACTCCTTTAATAAAACATATTGAATTAACTTAAATAATTTATATTAATTCATACTTCTTAAATTAATACTATGAAGATTTCATAAACTAAAAATACACTATTGTCACATTAAATTTAATATATTATATTAAGACAAGTTAGTATCTTTACTAGTTACTATTATTTAATTAAATTTTCAAAATTAAAAATCTTTAACATTTATATTAGTTCTATTAACTTATCACTAACATACATAAAATAACATCTCCATTTTAATTTATTATAATTATAACTACAAGTCTAAGTCCAATTCTAAAATTATTTTACATTAATATTCAAATTTAAAACCTAAACATATTTTCCTTGTATAACTCTAAGTCTATCACTCCTTCCATACATACTTTTTAATATTTTTACTCCTATATTATTATTTTAAATTAATATTTAAACTTAAAATTAATATATATTTACTTTTTAATATTTTATTAATGAAATATATATTAAATATAAATTTATTAATATTTGATACTATATTAACTAATACATATTTTTTCTTTATTTTATACTAACATATATTTTACATATTACAAGCAAGCTATATATATATATATATATATATATGAAATACTACTTGCTTAATAAAAAGTATTATATTATTAAATATTTTTATTAACCTATTCTTCTATATTTTGAATATGTATCACTATCCCAACAAATACACATCATTAAACTTGTAATATACCAAAATTTACTATTAAAAATTTTTATTTTTAAGTGAAAGTATTAACATAATTAAGCGGATATTAAAGCCATACTTAGCATAAGTCAAATATATATCTTTCTCATACTAAATATAAGAATAAAAAATTTGTAACAAATAAAATAAAACTTATGGAAATAGTTAGAAATAAAGGAAGACTTTAATAATTTTTTTTAAGAACATAGTATTAAATACATGCACCGGATACTACAACACATAGGAAAAGAGAGAAGAGTAATAAAAGGGACAAAGAGTCCAAAAGATATATTCACAATCCATGGCACACAACCTGTGCGATCTTGGATAGGTATAACTCTGTACCCTAAGCCTAGGTAAAAATCTGAATCACTCCACCTGTGAAGTATTTTCAAAGTTGGTGGGATCATCATCAAATACTTGTGACACAACATCTACATAAACACAAAATAATTAAGTAACCAATGTCCAAATGTCCATATTAATCCATTTTCATCCACTCAACTAAACAAGCACACACATAAAATTAATAAAATACTAACATAGGTTCAATTTAGCATAATGAGGAAGGAAACAATGGTGATAGTGGTGGCATGCTGATGGTGACAAAGGCAATGACGGTACAACAAAGAGGTGATGACAGTGGTGGTGCTTTAAATGGCATAGAAAAAAAAAATAAAACTTTTATACAATGTTTATCCTAAAAATGAAGACTGAGCAAAATAATATACATTACCTTTAATTATTACCAAAGATATATTGATTCCGTCCCTCAATTACAACATACAAATTAATCTATGTAAGTTAGAAAATACATAATTATCAAACAAATATCTACCAAAATCAAAGAATAACAATAAATATTATCTAAACTACAAATATAGAACAAAAAAGATAATAAATCTCGGGTGAGATGGAGGTTTGGGGGGTTAAAAATGGTGGGAATGGAGGACAGTGGATGTAGAAAATGAAGTATGAAAGAAGAAGAAAATGTCAAATTAGGTTGGGTTTCTCAGTTTTATAAAGCCCTCTATTGTAGTGACCCTTGATCGTGACTATAGGTAGAATTTCAGCACAATATATGTTTATTAAACAATATAATGGCATTTTAGTTTGGTCTACCATAGTGACCCGCATGTAACAATACTGTAATAACCGTTGTTGTTATATATATATATATATATATATATTCTTTCTATAAAACTCGTTGGAGGAAAAATTGGCATCAAATATTTTGCAACAACTAAAAGTTTATTACGATGATGGGATCGTCACAGTTAGTTTTCTCCTCTCGAAATAACTTTTAGAAATTTTTAGAATAAAATTAGAATCTTAGGGTGTCGTTGCAATACCCATACAATGACTTATGTCATCACTATATCCTAATAATTTGAAGACCTCAAATTATTGCGGTAATGATGACACATTGTCACTGTCACAATATAACTCTCTATTATGACGAATTTTGTCATCGCAAAAAAAAAACCACACACACACACACACACAACCATTATCGTAACTTGATATTGTTGTAGTATTTTTGTATCCTAGTTTCTGGTATAAAAATGTCATTTTGAACTTAAAATATATTTGTCTATGTCTGAGATTAAATCAAAATTAATTAATTTATTTTTTCAAGTAAATAAATTAGATTCCAAGATTTTAGTTTGATCCACATCACCATCATTCCTTGACCACTCCCATAACCACCGTCAACCCTACCTCACCACTCAACTATGAGTACCACCATTACAACCTTAAGGCCCCTAACTACCAAGTGTCTCACTAGCCCTAGTATCTCTCCTTACCGTTGTAGTCACCGCCAGTAAAGTACGAAAACGATAATTTAGTGTTGTTTCTCATTTTTCGAAACATCCCGAAAATATTTTCCATTCCGAAAACATTTTTGTGTTGGAATTGATATCGAAAACATTTAATTAATTTTTTTGAAAAAATTATTAATGGTTTAAATCAATTAATATAGATAGTAGTTTTAGGATTTTTTTATTTTTATTTTTCTCTCTTAATTTATATATATATATATATATATTACCGTTTCCTTTTGTTTATATTTTCTAAATTTGTAAGAAATGATAATTTCGCGTTTCTTTTGGTCTCCATCTCCATCCCCATGTAACCCTAATCACCACTCACCGCCATTACTCCCACCCAACATCACCCCAACCAGGGTTCCCTTAACCACCATACCCACTCCACTCCACCCTATCACCCCCACTACCACTAGCCACTCCCATCACTCCACACTCACCCCACTTCTAGCTCCACCACCAATATTCACTATTATCACCAACCATCACACCATTATCCTTTACCACCACCACCACTGTCATAGCAATAATGGTGAACGGAGCTAAAATAGATTGTTGAGATTGAAAATTGACTTTTAAAAACTAGTGTACTTAATAGAATTTGATCTTGATTTTTTTGAACAATTTTGAAAAATTGTTAATAATGATACTCTATCTATTTCGTAATGAAGAGCTTATAATTTTCTTCTGAATTTATTTTATAATATATGCCCATTTACAAAAAGTGTAAAACATTAAATGCTTTATTACCTATTTTACCCTATATTCTTATTGGTAATTGTTAATTGAGTTTGAATATTAATTAGATAAACATAATTAATGTAAGGGCATATTTGTGAATTAAGGTGTCAAAGTTATAAAATTTATGTGTGTTAAGAAACTATAGATATTTTATTGTTAGACGGATAGAGAAACAAACACATTAATATGTATCCGCCTTCAATTTTTGTGGTTATAGATATTGGTTAGAGAAGTGCTTTATTTGACATCATTAATTTTTATACAATCTTAAGTGCAATAAATTCAATACAAACCATTATTTTATACTCCCTCCATTTCTTAAAGAAAATTATTTTAATAATTTGGATACTATTTTAGGAAAAAATAAATATGCCCGTCATATTATAATTACACCATTCATTGGCAAACAATATAACAAATAATGTATAGAAGAACAAAGAAAAAAATGGAAGGGTAAAAATGTAAAATATATATTAATTTCTCTAAAAGAACTGTTTAGTGTTTTTTTTGCCGCTGACTTTTTGTTAGAAATGGAAGAAGTATATAAAAGCTTATTTGAACATATTATGTTGAAATATCAAAAGAATATGATAATAATTTATATGCCTCACTAATTTAGTAATGATTATATCAAAATATACCTAAGTGTAGTACTATAAAATATGGTTTGATAAAGTTTTTGATGTCAATTGATATGATTATTATAATATATATGTATGTATGTATGTATGTATGTATGTATGTATGTCTGTCTGTCTGTCATTGTGAACAACTTTTACTAAAATGTTGCATACAAAAATTTGTTTTTCTCCCATACGATGGAGGGATTGATGGCTTTTCCTAACCGAATTCAATGTAAAAGGTTGCATCGGGATATTTTGTACCAAAAGTTATATATGATTACCTATGCAACAATGTAAAATTGGAAATAGAAATAACTATAAACTTTCAATAGTTAGCTAATAAAAATCATTTGGTGAGGTAATTTATAATTTAATAAGAAAAGATTGTACATGCATATTAAAAAAATGAAAACTTATTAACCATAATGCTAAGTGGTTGTAATAAAATTAGATCAACTTTACATATACTTTTTTAGATTTATTCATGAGTTTTGAGATGTTACAGTAATTCAAACATCCTACGAAATGAACATATTTATTTATTTGAGTAACATGAAAGCTTAAGATATCTTCTATCATAGAAAAGCTAAATAACTCATAATTAAGCAACAAGCTAACAAATCCAAAAAAAAAAGAAAGAAAGAAAGAAACCACAATTTGTGTAATTTGTTTATTAATGACCTAATGAAAAAAATGTGATTCTGTTTAGTCTATTATTGAAAACTAAACTATTTGTAAATAATTATTAAGTTAATGTTAAAAAGGCTTTGAATCAGGAATCATATAAGTATTCAATGTTTGATTGATTTATTTATTAAGGGTTTTAAAAATTAAATGTAGACAATGTTTGATTTGTTTATCAGATACACACTTTTGCTGGAAAAATAGGCCACAAAAGACAATGTTTGATTTGTTTATCAGATACACACTTTTGCTGGAAAAATAGGCCACAAAAAAAAATATGGAGAATTACTTTGTTTCTATATGAAACATAATTTTCCACACCAAACCATGGCCTAGCCTAGAGTTGGATTAGGAGGCAATAAGAAGAATGATCCATATAATAAGATTTTGTTAACAGTTAAATCCACTACGACAAGCTATTCTTGGGCTTGGCAGTTGGCAAAGTTGTCATACAAAGCAATTCCATTTTTTGTTATTTTACTTAAAAGCCATGTACGGGTTTCAAAAGTATTAGATAAAAAAGGGAAAATAAATGGCAATCTAGGGAAGCAATACGTTTATTTATCACATCACATCACAAATCACAATACCCTCCTCCTCCCCTCCCCCCCCCCCCCACCACCAAAGATCACAAAGCCACCAAACTACAACAATGACGACGTCACCTCCATAACCAGAAACCAAGTAATAGATAATATCCGTCTCTCTCCATTGTAGGTTAGTACTTCAATCGCTGATTTTCGCTATATCATCCATGCTAAACAAATTGTTCGTATTTGCTTTGATTTTGTATTTATTTTTGTTTTGCGTTCAATTCGCTGTTGTATCGGTTATTTTCCGGATTAGAATTTCAATTTGTTGAACGTGCGTAGTATGGTTATGTTATGTATTTTCTTTTATTTTTTTGAATTTTATCTGATATTTTCTGTTCAGTTCATTACTCGTTTCAGTGATGTTTTCTGCTTTGATTTTGATTTCTTTCTTTTGAGATACAGCATCGTGTAGTTTATAATAGATTGTTCTATTTTAAGGAGGAGGAGGATGATGTGTGTGTGTGTGTGTGTGTGATTTGTTTGTTCTATGTGGTTCTTATTTATTTATATATTTTCTGTACTAGTATTTAACGCCAGATTTTGTTTCTCCGATCAATTTCATTTTCTTCATGCTGAAAAACATCCGTGCCTGTTTCATAAATAGATGCATACTGTTAGTCTATTATGTGTATTTTAAAGTTCCAATCAGTCTTAGGGAAATAAAACAGTTTCGATAACTCTCTTTTGCTAAATAATTCGTTAACCTTCTTCTGCTTTTGTCCTGTTTTGAATGATTGAATTTTTAATTGATCACTTACTTACAATCTAATCCTGCTACAGGTTATTCGGATTAGATTCTGATTCTTATTGCGATAGAGTGATGAAGATGAGATTTAAAAGGGGAAGTAAGGTAGAGGTCTTTAGCCAAAATGAGGTGCCATCTGGATCATGGCACTGTGCTGAGATTCTAAATGGTAACGGACATTACTATACCGTTAAATATGATGGTGTTATTGATGCTGTTGGTGGAGAAATCTTTGAAAGAGTGTCTAGGAAGGCAATTAGGCCTTCTCCTCCTTTAATACAAGTACCGGAAAACTGGTCAACCGGTGATCTTGTTGAGGTGTTCCACAACTTCTCTTGGAAGACAGCCACCGTGTTGAGGATGTTGGGAAGTAATCATGTTTCGGTTAGGCTACATGGATATGCCCAGGAGTTCATAGTTAGTAAGCGCGATCTTAGGGTTAGACTTTGCTGGCAAGATGATGAGTGGGTCATAATTGGAAAGGTATGTTTATCTTAAATTTTTTGTTTCTTTGGTTCAGTGCGTAAATTTATGTATGGGAACATTGTTAGCTCTTGGAGATCTTGCTGTGTCATTACTGATTTTTTTCCTTTTTTTTTTGGGAACATTGTTAAATGTGATTTCATATGCATATTGGTAATTTGACTATGAGATTTATTATCTACTGTCTGATGGAAGAAGTGTTCTCTAGTCACTATTGTCTTCTAACCTTCTATCTGTGACAAAAAGTCCTCATTTTAGCATCTATTTCTACACAGAATCAATGAACATGAAGAAGAAATATATGCTTTTGAATTCTTTTGTATGGATGATCCATGAAAAAGTGAATTTATTTATTGTTTTTTCTGTGTAGGGTTCTAGTAGTTCTGGAGATTCGAGAGTTAATGTACCGTCAACCGGGAAGGTTAATCATAATTCACGCTTAACGGATACAACAGCAAATCTGTATTTCAAGGATGACGGATTTGTCAATAGAAATGTTAACAACCTTCAACAGCCTGATTTCTCTCCTTCTAGAAAACAAAAACGAAGAACCCCTTACTGTTCCAAGATTGATGCGTGTGAGCCCAAAACGAAGATTAGAGTGAACAAGAAAGAGAGTAGGTGCGTGATCCTTAATGAACAGCACCCATTACCTAAACAGGTAGATGATGTTGTTTCCTCAAGAGAATTGCTGGATGAAAAATGCATACATCCTTCTTTTAACAACAAATTGACTGGGCGTTTTGAGTCAAATCTGGAAAGGGAGACAACAGATGTTGCCGTTGGTTGTTCTCGTGCAATAAGTCTAGAATACAGTGATGCTGTTAGTTTTGCATCCTCAGTTGGTAGCTGTAGCATCGTTAGTGACTATCATGATAAATCTTCTACAGGTCGTTTTGATGAAAATGAAGCATGTAGTAATACTGAATCTTTTGGCTGTTTGAGATCTGAGGAAGGAAATTGTCTCCTTCCTGCAGACAGTAATTTGACAGATGAAATTCATAGGTTAGAGTTGAATGCCTACCGTCGTATAGTGGAGGCATTGCATGCTTCTGGCCCTTTAAGTTGGGAACAGGAAGTTCTATTGACAAACCTTCGTGATTCTCTCCATATTTCGAATGATGAACATTTGGTGGAGCTAAGAAACTTAGTTGCTGCTAGTAATCATTCCTAGCAGCTTATAATATGAGCCTCTTTTGTTCTTAATATTAGGATAATCTTTGTTAGGTTTTGTCACAACTATAAGATGTATTATGGATTTTGGTCAATATCCAATTTTTGTCATATAATTTGTCGTGGTTGTATTGAAATTTCTGTACCTGAAAACTATCATGAAGAGTAAATGCTCCTTAGTTTGCCCTTGTTCTCTCTCTCTCTCTCTCTCTCTGTGAGACACGTACCCTTCTTTAATCTCTTTCTGTTCTTCAGATGACTATCTCCTTGAGAGAAGGAAGCACTTTGTTTGTATTATGTAATGATTCAGCACTGTAGTATGGGGCTGGAAGAAACTTCTTGTAACATCTATAATCTGAGTTATCTCTCTCTTGTATGGATTATGCACATATCTACGTCAATATATTTTGCTAAATCCTGGTAATAAAAAGGATGCTTTGGCATGTGATAAGCAAGTCCTTTGCATATTTATTCCCTCCTTTCTCTCTGTGGAGCATTTAAAGCTGTTGATTGGTTTCTTCATGATTTTCCTTTGTATCGGAATATGTTGGTTTCACTTTTGAGCAGCATGATAGATACTTTTCTGACACTGGGCAATGTGAGAAGTTTCAATGAGGATATTATTGATACTTCCCTGCATTTCCAGGCCCACACTGGGAGGCTTTTGCATCTTGCTTCAAAATGTCTAAAGACTCTACTCAGATCTGGTACCTTTGCTTTGGTGTAACTACTGGGCAGTACTGCCTTCAAACTTGCTGCAATATATGCTGCTATGGTTAGCTGTTGCCATGCTTCTGCATATGGCTGCTGCACTCAGCATTCATCCATTTGGGGCCATCATGGATCCTTGAATGTGTAATTGCTGAAGGATGTGGAGGCAGAATCTTATGGTGTCCACAGGATATTCTCATGTGGATGCTTCAGAGGTTTTATTTCAAACCTTTATCTTAGACATACATATCATCATAATTTGATCATCATACGTGAGATTCAGTATGCTTAATACTTAAATTTCACCGCTTCTCTCATCATATGCCTTGCCTTGTGTGGCCCTGTAACTTGGATTTGGATAGCCCTCTATTGAAGATGGAGGAGGAGATTACAAATTTCTTAACAATTCTGTGTCAGAAAATATTATTGGAGAGACATGTAATACTACTAAATTTGCTTTACCTCATCAAATGAGATATTGTGGCATACACTATCAAATGCCGAAAGATAGGATAAAGCTTTAGATATTTGTAATTTTTGGAATAGCACTGTATTGTCATTATGTTTTGCTTTATTTTAGTACACCCAAAATAGCAAACTATGTTGAAGAGCGCCAGAGAATGCCAGGAAGCCAATCCTTTTGATCGAAATCCACATTGGTTTAAGCAGGACTTCAGGGTAAATAAGTTAGTGAAACTTTTCGGTTGACACAGCTTGAATGCCACTATCTATATCTTATTTGCAATTCAGAAATATCATTATTTATATGGCCAAGAAACTGGAAGTTATGATAATGCAGGAAATAGTCTGTAGAGTTATCATTTACTGTTGTAAACCCCTGATTTTGGACTGTTTATGAATACAAGATAGGTGTCTTGCTGATAATTCATTTTTGGACTTAAGGTTAATCACCTACTCTCCCAAAAGAAGTGTTGTGATGGGTGTAAACTTTGAACTGACTTTTGTTTTGATCTATTAATGGTCCTAATTTTGCGAATGATAGGTTTTCTACGTAATGTCTTCTGATTCATTTTTTTTAACTCATCACCGCCCGTTCACGAGGCATTGAAACAGTAAATTAGTCATCAGAACAAAATATAGAATGGGAGGCGTGATTACCTTCTGAGTCACTGTAGTTGATATGCTGCACGTAGTATTCAGCATGGATGGGAAGGTGTTTAGAGTAACTTTGGTTCTTATAATTTACGGGCTACGATTTTATGTAGAGCGGATTGAAGTATCGAGCAAAAATGGGCTGACATGGACTTGTTATCTGCTTCTGGTCTGTTAAGCTAAAGGTGGTTGTGTGACACTTTTGTCGGTAAATAGGAGGTTTGCTTATGATGTTTGTGTGCAAATAATGGATTACTTTCATGTTGATAGGCTGAATATTGTCGCTGCTGTCTCAATGGGTTAAGTATGTCAATTAAATAGGTATAATGATATTATTTTGTAATTCCCGACCAACGAAAAGGCTGCTATCATAAGATATTGAAAGATGAAACAGCTTTTCTGCAACAACATTGTGGAGCTGTTGGCTTGAATCCATCTTTTTCCACTGCATGGCACCGAACATGGTGTATGAGTGGGGGAGATGTTTGCATATAATCCCCCTTATCCTGCCCTAGCTTTCTAGCGACTTTACTAATTATCGTGTATATTTTGGTTGAAGGCCATATTCTCATGTTTTTTGAAGGATTAAGTCTTGCTAATGTTATCCATCTTTAACTTTTTGGTCCACGAAGCATGCGATAGTCTTATTCCTTAAAAATGCATCCTATTCCTAGGTTAGAAACTTTATGTTCTGAGTTGGCGGGCAGATGTGTTTCATATATTTATTTTTCAAACTATCTTTTTGCCATCATGAAGCCTTTCTCTTTTTGGCCTCAAGGTATTTGAACATCAATGATGCTATTTTTCAAAACAAAAAGCCCAAAAGTGAGCCGACAAATAGGGTAATCCCGCCCATTCCCTTCAAAATTGTGGCTTTTACTGCTCTAATTAAAAAGGACAAAAAAACGCAATCTCTTTTTCCTGACCTCTGCTTTAATTAAAAAGGGAAGAAAAAATTGCAATCTCTGAACCTTTCTATTGTACACAACGTAACTTTTTCAAACCTCCATCTATTTTCGAAAGTGAGATATTCAAGAGAAAAGAAAAGTTGAAAAAGCTTTATACGAGACTTTGTATATGCCTGAAAATTTCTGAGATGGTTTGAATGTGAGAGTGACCTCATCTATATAGCCAAGCAACATCCTAATGAACTGCCAGGAAAATAAGCCTAGAGTCAATCCTCTAAAATTTCATCTTACCCCGCCTAAATCCCCTCGCCTATCCTGATCTGAAAGCTTCTATAGCATCCTAGGGAATCCCCAATAGTATTTGCCTATTTGCCTATACCTGACATGTTTTTGACGAAATCAGTTTCACACTCTGCTATCTTGGCTTGGGTCAACTCGTACCATGGGTCGGCCTGTGACAAATAAGCTCTTTGGAATAGAAGGCGAGGCGAAACCACACAAATAGATTGTCCATAGAAACACCTCAAGCAAATGCCCAGAACGTAACTAATAGCGATCCTTTCAACGCCCAATTAATCGCACGGCTTCGGTGCTGCTGGACACCCACAAATAGCATTATATTATTGAATACCTCCCTAGCTTTTAAGAATTCTCCCTAATAAGGGTCGATGGTCATAATCCCCGACACCGATGATGAAAATCAAAACATATAATAAACCATAGCTAGGAGGCCTCTCTTTGAGCAATAAACGAAGGACTTCTGCGATCAAGCAACCAAAACTGTTCTCATCAATGCGTAGAATCTCAGAGAAATAGTGCTTTATTGATGTTAATTTGATGACATGGTTTTCCTTTTCTGCCAGAAGATAAATTTCAAGAGGTATTACCCAGCATCTAAACATATGACACATCTAGCTATACTGACACTTCCAACAGTTTCTCAATACGTAATCTTTTTTTATAATGCAGAAAACTAAAGGGCTATCCAGCAAACATGTACATGACGTCTTCAAAGGACCTCTACTCGAAAATTTCATCATCTTAGTCAGGAAGGGGCTGTGAAGCTGCTTGGTTGAGGTCCGCTTCAATCCTGGGAAAGAAAGGAGGAGAAACAGGATAATAAATAAGAATTGCGTAGCATCACCATTTTTCAAGCAAAACAAGAAATGCACGACTCCGGTTTCATTAGTGACCTTGGATAACATAATGCATATATGCATATGTACAGAGGATAAAATCTTTCATAGGACGCACAGCAGCAAAATGGACGAGAAGGGATCGACCATCCAGCCGGCTACTGTTTACATTCAATGTTATAAGCATCCTCGATAATCTTGCAGATGATAAAACATTTCAAATATAGCTAAAGCATTATTAAGATAACACGTAAACAACAAAAGTTGTATTTAGAATAGACAGAGACAGCGTAATAATTTAGTTTCCATATTTTTTATTTTTATTTTATTTTTTTGTCTTCAAAGGATAACCAACTTTACCGGATAAATTTGCCTTTACTGGATAGAGTAATAAATCATTATCACATGGATCAGGAAAATGTAAATATTGATCAATTTTTAACCAATAACTGCACTAAAACATCTAAGGTGAGTAAGTGTGGTAGAATTTAGCTAGTACATATAAAATACTTTTAGCAAAGATAAGACACCAAGGAATCAGCAGTGAACAGAAAAAATATTTTGTACTCACGTTGGTACTTCCGGAGGTTGAAGGGCAACAGCTTCAGTGAAGTGAAGATTTGAATCCCTATAAACAATAACGTTAGGTTCTGACACAACCATCTAAGACAAATGACCCAAAGCAAAGCGAAAGAAGTTGAAACATTACCCTGCAAGCTTCCTAGCCAGGTACAAGAAAGGCTTCTCAAAGTTATAGTTATTCTTTGCAGATATTTCATAATATTGTAAATTCTTCTTCCTGTGAAACGTAACCTGCTTGGCTTTGACCTGACGGTTCTTCACATCAATCTTATTCCCACAAAGCACAATCGGAATGTTTTCACATACCCTAGTAGTCCCATAAGAGAAACTTGTCACAATTCCTTGACCATAAGCAACATGTTAACAAAGAAGTATAGATTATGATAGGATAACATACCGGCAAATACCACGGTGCCATGTTGGAACATTTTTATATGTCAGTCTGGCCGTGACATCAAACATGATTATTGCACATTGACCATGAATGCTGAATCATATTCATAAAGGACATAAAAAGAAGAAGATATTATTCCAACGCGAATTTATATCGAAGAAGTAAACATAGTCCCAAGAAAAGCGATATGGAACATAGCAAACACATGTAAGCTCCATAACATTGAACTTGGAATTTTCATAAGAGCAGGTTACCAATGAAAACCCAAAAAGATCAAACTTTTCAATGAAACTTAAAAAAGCAGTTTACTCACTAGTAATCATCTCTAAGACCCCCGAACTTCTCTTGACCGGTAGTATCCCCAGCAGTCAAAGCGAATTTTTCCACAGTTGGTAGTGAAGTCCAACGGATGAACTTCAACTCCAATATATAGTTGCTGTATATCAAAAACATTTAAGCGTGAATGAAATATTGCGAAATGACAAAAACATAAAGTCATCAATAAGGTTGAGAAAAACAAACTTACGCTCATATTTCTTCTCAAACTCGCCAGTGAGACGCTTTACAAATGTTGTTTTCCCTGATACCAAGCAAACCTCAGTAAATAATATATCGGCTCTAGCAGATTCAAGAAACTCAGATGCTAAGCAGTACAAAGCTGCAATAGAATTGCAAATGATTTTTTTTAATGTCTCGATATTTAGAAACTACTAGTGAATGAGATTAGAAAAATAAAACTATGAATGCATATGATACATGGTATATTGAATTCCATGAATGCCAATGAACCCTACAAGATTAGTGCTGTCTGCGAGAGTGCTTAAGGAGAAGAAAACCAACTGCTTTTTGACTCTGCTGCCCACAATAGGCTTCCTCAAAGGACATTATCTCTTAGTACACTACTCTACAGGATCTATCTTGTTGCTTCTGTGATCAGACTGAAACTAGCAAACATTTGTTACTGAAATGCAAGGCCATGAGCAGGTTATGAAGGAAATTGCAGGTGCTGCCAGAACTCCATGGGGTGCAAGATTGGAGAATCTTTTGTACGATTATCATGGTACGACAGTTGGAAGGCTAGAAATGCTTGTATTTATTCAGATACGGAGCTGAATTGGAACAGACTTGTTAGCAGCTAGAGGTGCTCCTCCTCCTAGGGATCAGTACTGAAGCTTGGAAACCGTATGTATGTTTTAAAGACCTTTTGTCATCTAGGTTGTAATGATTTTCCGCTTAGTGAATGGATCATTCTTTATTTATCAAAAAGAATACTATGGTTTACAGTTAATATCAATTCCTAACTCCTCCTGATTTTGAATTTCAGTTTCCACTGACCTAAAACTAAAACTAAAAAAATAAAAATGCACTAGCATTCACATAATTTTATACTAATGACCAAATCACATTTCTGCGATCACCATGCAAATAATAATAATAATACACAGCGTATTTTCCAATCGAATCAGATACAAAACTGAGTAAAACTAATAATCAGTCAATCAAGAATAATTCTATGAAAATGAAATGAGTACCCGTGCCACCATCGCCGACGATGACGAGCTTAAAGCTTGGATAATCAACGGTTTGTTGACTTGGCAAAGCCTGTATCAATCAATTAACCAAAACTAACATCAAACCTAATACTACGAAAAAACACCAGTAGTGGGATTCACCAAAACTAACAATTTTTTTATTTATTTAAAAAAACTGAGAAAAGAAGAATCTGAAAAATGGAGAGTTGGGGCCGATAACATATAAGAATGAGAAGAAATGTGTACCATCGATTTTGCAGCTCTGAACAGAGAGTAATGGATGTTGTTGGCAGGCGGAAGCGGTCAGCGGGGCATGTAAAGGAAATGGATGAATTTATGGGAGAGTACAGTAGCTTGATATCGACGCGAAGCAGTTACGCTGCTTGGAACCGCCATTACTAGTGCTCCATTACTAGTTTGGTTCATGGAAAGTGTGAAAGAAAATAATAATAATAATAATAATAATAATAATAATAATAATAATAATAATAATAATAATTTTTTTTTTTTGTGTTTGATTTACATTAGATAATAAAATAGACAAAAAAGATAGTATAAAATTACTAAAGATTAAGTATATGATTTTTTTTGAGAAAAATTTTAAAAAAAGTATTTTAATTTTAATTCTCTTTCCCTTAAACTTTTTTAGAACCAAATAATACTTGACACTTTTTTTTTCCTAAAAGAGGAGAATTAAAAACAACCGGTTAGTTACGGGTAAAGACAATTTAGTAGTATTTGCTTGTTCGGTAGCCTAGATATTATATGAATTAATAATGTGTTTAAATTAATAAGAGGACTGAAATAATAGTTATATTTAGTAGACACATAATATTCATATCTAAAAATTAATGAAATGATAATAGTATTAAATATATTATCTGATCTAAAATAAATTAATGTATATTTAAAATTATAAACATCAATTATTTTAATAAAATATATACTTATAATATTTTTTACTTGTTTATAGATTTAATTTTAATAAGATATTTATCTATAATAATATAAAAATCTAATATCCTACCTTTTTTTTTATTATAAGCATCCGTTTTTCTTGCTCAAACAAAGTCTTCACTATTGGTTTATATAATTAATGAATGTTAATTACTACAACAAAGTTTTATTTGAATAAATCAAAGTATTATGTGTTTATTGTGTGTTAGACATCACTAATGCTATAAAAAGCCTATAAAATATAAATAAAATTAATATATACATCAATCATAATTCATCCACCTTCTCTAAGCGAACTAAAAGCCTATAATATATGCATCTAATATCTTATATTATATTTTAATTTAGGGAATGAGGATCCATGGCTTTGTAGGAAGGCAATGGCACCTAGATAAAGAATTAAGGTTGTCGAGGGCCGCTTATATGCTATAAGTGGTTTCTTTGTTGCACCAAACAATCTTTACTTTAAGACTGCACAACACATCTATGCATGGCCGTCCTATGTAGACATTGAAATTAATGAATTTTAAGATGAAACGTATCCCTCTATCTTATACAGTATAAAGCTGTTTCATTCTCTAAGTGTTCAAAATTTCAGCGAGAAGCATTTGTTCGGTATATATGGCCACTTGGCCCTGTTGTTTATTTTGATACAATCTTTAGTGATTTTTTTTTATCAGAATTAAGCTAATATTTTCGCTTTAATCTAGATTTTGGAAAGTTGGTTGCTTTGAAATCTCCATAAACTCAAAACATAGACAACGTTTTGACCAAGTTTGTGAGCATACTCTGCAAGGCTTGGAGTAATATACATCATTTTCTATTGAGCTAATATACACATTGTTCTCATTAAAGTTGTTTTATTCATAGAAGATTTAAAGTTCCATGCATGATATGGGACAAGCATGCTAATGAGTTTACTCCTATTTTCAATGGTGAGCTTGAGCGACTGGTAGTTATTCTATTATAAATGTTCGAACCTACTAAACACATAATAAAATACTCATTTTGTACTTGTACATTATCTTTATATTTTTGTTGGTCTACTTTTATGAATTTTTCTGTATTTTGCAAATAAAGTGAGATTGTCTAACACGTTTTTCATAATAAAACTCATTCTACACAATAAAAATGTATAGTCCTACCATCATCACCCCCCTGAGGAGGTAGATACATGACACAAAACGACCAAGATGCAATGGCCATATGCAAATGGGTTGGCTGTCTTGGTTTGTTCCTCACCTTCACATGCAATCCAAAATAGTTAGAAATTGTTCATTGTGTTGAAACTAGGAGGTGTAAATATGATGATAGGCTATATACTGTCAATCAAATCTTCAATATCAAGCTAGACAGGTTGGTTAAAGATCTAAGGTAAAATAAAACTTTTGAAAATGTTGTAGCAGGTATCATATTCAATTTCCATTTCCAATTTCCTTTTTTATTTTACCAATTATCTTATCAAATAATTTTGATCATTCACGTTCTTTGATTGTAGTAATATACACCATTGATCTCAAATGATGATCAAACATAACATTCAATGAAAGAAGTAAAGATGTATTACGAGTGTAGATATACTTTGCTTGTGAGACAGTATTGAGGTTGTTTAAGTTTGAAATCCAATTTAAGGATTCTCTGGTTGAGCATCTTAGTTTCCACCTAGAGAATCAACAAAATGTTGTTTTCGAGGATGATGACCTTATTAACGAAGCTATTAACCATCCAACTACAAATCAAAGCCAATTTATAGCATAAATGAAAGTTAACAAAGATTACCAATAGGTAAGGGAACTTACTTATGCTAAATTTGCAAAAAATAAAATAAAATAAAATTGTTTGGGATGGTAATGCACATATATAGTTGGAGAGGAAGATAAAAATATTTTCAATAGGTTTATTTTCTTTGTCTCTTCAAGAAGCAATGGTATATTGTAATACCCCAATTTGAGGGGAGTATTATAAGGATTGATATGGTTAGTTATATTAACATGGTATACCATCCTTTTGGTGATTCCGCCCTAAGAATTCCACAGTTAAGTTTAATGGCTGTGGAATAATTTTTAGGATGGATGACCCTCCTAGGAGGTTTCAAAAAATGTTCTGAATTTTTTTGGGAAGTGCGTGAGTGAGGACAAAGCATGCTGAAATGACTCGTATTGATCTATAGGGTCATCTCATCAATCCAAAAGTACTCTAAGGTAACCCTCATGTGTTCGTATCGACTTGTGTTGTTACATATATATTATCACCTATGCCTTCTAAACATTGTATGTGGACCAAAAAGCTTTATAGAGACAAGATGCGGTACTTAGATCCAACACGATTATTATCATGGTTCCTGTTATCCCATAAATGATGACAAAGAATATATCGATGGAATTCTAGATGTAAGTTAATGGGAAGCAGTGCATTCATTATTATGTCTTTTTGTTATTCTATTATCTATTAAACCATTAAGTAGCCCAAATTTTAATAAAAAAAAGCGTTCCTTATGCATTTCTGATGATATTTTATACAATCAACATAGGCTTCTTGATGATCCAGCTATGTTATTACATAACTATATCTCATTTTAAACAATGTAGTTATTTATTTTTGAATTATACTAAATAACATTTTTACTTTTAAATTGTAGAGTTATAATTAACATATGTCCAAATGCATAAATACTATTTGATAGAAGTGGATAAATTAATTCAAATTCATGATATGAATCTCAATGATTTTTCGACAATGCCCAATTTAGAGGTATCTCTCTCTCTCTCAAGACACTCATAATAGGCTGATTTACAATGGGTTAAATTATGATAGATATGCCTTGGTTGAAGAACATGAAAACCTCTTGGCTAGGATGAATGATGAGAAGCTTAATGTATAATTGCATAATGGATGCAATCATTTTCAATTCCGGTCGTGTTTTCCTTTTTTACAGCTATGTACATGTAAAACGTTCTTATAGAGGACTTTACATGCAACATTAAGATCAAATGGAGATATAGTTTTAAATGTTGCTTCAAGTGGTATCACATCCCTATTAATACTAATGACGATTCCACTTGAAATATTAAATAAGGTAGTCTATTAACATAATTAATAATCAAATCCAAGCTTATAATTTAGGATGAAGATTAAGTTATCCATAGATATTATTTTGAACTTCTTGATAATACAATGCAAGAAATTTTATGGTTTACTGGTACTTTCCGATCAAATAAACCTTTTGGTGGAAGGACAGTTTTCTTAGACAAATTTTGCTCGTTGTCTTAAAAGTTAGCAGAGATGATATTATACATGCAATAATAAATTCATCTTATATATGGAGAGATTGTAAGGTGTTGATGTAACACCCCCATTTTTAGCGCTTAAAAATTTTATTTTAAAGAGTTAATTATGAAAGGTAAAACATTAAAAATAGAGGATGTTATTGCCATACTTAGTATAAGTTCGGTTTCTACTACTATTCTTATTCCAAATACCAAAGCTATAATGTGAGTCTTCTTAAATGAAGAACACAATCATAAGAAATGGAATAGAGATTATGTTACAGATTAAAATTTGTTCCGATATATAAAAAGGTATTCAAACAAAAGAGACCCATGAAAAAAAAATACAGAAATAACAAAATAATCTAAGGGTATCTGGATTAAAAGATATTGAATCGGACATCAAATAATCCTAACTCTTTATATATAAAAAATGTTAGTCATCTAGCTAAACTCACAAGCGATTCTAAAAATCCATATATTCCCATTGAATATATAGTAAACCATAAAATAGAACCTATTAGTACAACAATATTGAGTAAACCACTATACAAAACTAAGCATACAAATGTCGCATGAAGCACATAGAAGATATCATAAGAGAACATGGTATAAACATATTAAATCGTACTAGTGATAACAAAATATGAAAAGCATGCCAAATAAAAAATTATCATTGAGGTCACATGATCAATATATTATTTCACCTAAACCACAATACAAAGCTTAATAAAAAAACATATGCCAAAAGTGTTTAATGAAAGGAGGACACTAAACCATTCTTAACCATTTTTCATATAATCACATCACATCTCATAATCTCAACATCCATACCAACAAATTCTAAAAAAAAAACCATAGATAGGATGCAAAGACAATTACTCATTACATGTAGGGCATGAAGGAAACTATTAACCACAGGTAGGAAATGAAAGCAACTTCTTATGTAGGGCACAAAGGCAACTATATAATACAGGTAGAGTATGGAGGAAACTACTGAACACAAGTAGGGCACAAAAGCAACTACCAACCACATATAGGCCACAAAGGCAACTACCAACTATATGTAGGGCATGAAGGTAATTATAGGCCACAGTTAGGGCACGAAGGTAAATAGTAACCACATTTAGGGTATGAAGGCAACTACTGATCAATGGCAGTGAAAAAGGCAATTACATGGCATAAGTAGGGAATAAAGATAACTATTAAACTACCATTCTAATTTAATTCCAAGCCAATCAATAATTACTTTCATTTTATTTATTAGAGGGAAATAATATCAACCTGGAGATATTAAAGTACTCCAGTCCTACCAACGTACAAATGTAACATAATATCCTACCAGCTATCAATACAAGAACACCAAGGTATTCTGGTCGCACTGGCATATAATAGAATCATAATACCCTACTAATAAGGACATCTAATTTATAAGTATTTATACTCTCTAAAAAAATACAAAGAGCTAAGTAGAGTAAGATATAGGGTTTGGTTGAGGTATTAAGACACATTAGTAAAATCTAAACTAAACCATGTCTTTAGTATATCTACCCCTATAAACCTATCATTTTAAATCTTGAGGTCTTTCAATTTAAATATTAATATTTGATCTTGATGTATTTTTCTTTAAATATTAATATTTTAATAATTTGATCATAAAAATCATATAATATATAAATAACTCCAATTTCTATTCTTAACCACTTTTCATTTAATTCTAATTATTCAAGTTAATCTTAAGGTCAATAGTTAAACTATAGTCAAATTCAACGCTTAAAATCCACTAAGTTCATCCCATATCCAATTATTTACCTTTAGGCGCATTAGGTCAAAATGACCAAAAGCCTTTGAAACCATACTTACCACGAGATTATCCATTTTGAATGCTAATTTCCTTTTGAGTTAATAATTTGTCATGAAAAGTCCAAAGTACTATAATTTAAAATATTTGGCATGTAGATAAAAAATAACTATTCCCCCCTACATATGATTAAGCATGTAAAATTTTAATACATGTTAGGCATATATATTGGGTAAAATAAATATGGTACACTTAAGAGATAAACTTACCCATAGGGCATACAAATAATAATCATCAAGTAAAAATACACCTAAACATACTCAACCTATCATGTTATACATATACATCATGTATAATTAACCTATGAGATTAAATCTATTCTAGCATGCTTTTGTACACGTAATATTACAACAAAAATTTAACATGCTTCATTATACCAAATTTCATGTTAGCACTATTAGGAAAACAAATAAAATATAATAATTACAACTTAACACATCGGAATCCTAATATGTTATCATGTAATTTTTATATTTTAGCAAGAAATTTGGGTTACTTTAATTCCAGTAAAATAGAAAAAATACAAACAAGCTGGCATAAATCCCTACATCCACTAATCCTCCTTCTTTACCTAAAAAAAACAAACAAAAAAAAAACACATATTAGCAAACAAATAAGACACACCTAACCCAAGGTTGCAACCATTGAGAAAAGTTAAGTAGGACTCATACTGGTAAGGGATACCAGTGTGAGCCTTCGACACAACTTAAGAAGAAGGGAATGAGGGGTTAACATTGCATGGGAAGAGGTATGAGAAGTTGATGCAACAAGTGTTGGGGAAGTACATAGGCTGGGTGCAGGAATGGGTTAATGCATGAGAGGGATGGTAGTGTGAGCAATTCATATAGATGGGGTGATGGTAGTGTGATGTGTTTAAGGGAATCATAGTGATACTACAAAAATAGCGATGCAAGGTTAGGGAACATGTAGAAGAGAGATGGGAAGGAGGTCGAGAGGTGTTGCAAGGAATGGCAGTGCACAAGAAGATGGTGGGATCTAGGGAATTGCGTGCAAGTGGAGGTTGGTCTCAAGGTGGATATGGTTGTGAAATAGGGTGGTGCAAGGCTTGTACATGGATAATTTCCGTAACATAAGGAGGGGTTGCAAGGTGCTATTTTTTTTGTGGAAAAGGGGTTGTTGGGTGATGAAATGGTGAGATAATGGGCGATGATAGCTGTTGGAGGCTTCGAGGTGGTTTTCCATTGGGTTGTGTTTGGAGGCCCCAATAGAGGATGGTGGTGGAAGGCTAGGTAGTTGGTGCTACAAAAGAAAAGGTATGGGCTGGGGAAGGTTGTAATGGAGGGATGGCGGTGGTAGGGTGTGAAAATGGAGCACAGGTGGGTGGTGGTTTTACAAAACAAAAGAAACTGAAAAATAGAGGGTAGGAAGAAGAAAAGAAGGGAGGTTTAGTTTGGTAGTGGTAAAAAAAATGAAAGGGGAAATAGGGAGTTGTAGGGGAGATGTTGTGTATAGAGGAGGATGTAAAAGGGTGGTTGGGTTGCATAAAATTGGATGGGTAAATAGATGAAGGATAAAAGAGAATAGGGAAATAGGGGGTTGCATGAGAAAGGATGGATAGGGGTCAGGTGTTAATTTAGAATTAGTTTGGTTAAGTTGGGAGTTTTGGTTATGAAAACTAAATAGTAAAAATAATTGGTTAAAGGAGAGGGGTAAAGAAAAAGGTAAAATAAGGAAAATAATTAGGATAAAATATTTAAGAAATGGTTAGGGATACAATTTAAGGGTTAAAAGAAATAATTAAGCTAATGTTTAGGGTTAAGTTTCAAGTAAAATGCTACACATTTGAAAACAAAGGTTTATAAAATTTTAAGGTATTGTAGTTGAGGCTCACAAAAAATATGTGCAACATTTTGTAAATTGGATTGCTAACATTGCTAATGATACTATTGGGGATGGCAATGACAATTATGCAAAAATTGACATTCCTAATGATGTATTACTATACAATATAAAGGATCCAATTCAAGTGATAGTTGAAAGTACAAATCTTAGATTTGATTACGTAACTAATGATTTGAGTTACTATTAGGGTTGAAGTATTTTGGCACCTACACTTGATGTTGTTGACACAATCAATGACTACATGCTTTTCCTTAATAAATCAGAAGGAAATACTTATTTAAGCTATGACATCTCTTGAAATTCTGTTTCAGATGATGATTTATTACAAGATATGCACACACTTGAATTTATCAATGGTATTCGTTTATCCAATATACATAATCATGTGCTAAATTTGAAAGTTGGTACATCAATTACGTTGTTGAGAAATATAAATCATTCGACTAGCATTCATAGTGGTAAAAGGTTGGTTATTAGTCGCATTGACAACTGTGTTGTGGAAGGAAAGATTTTGGGAGGAAAGCACTCTGTTGAGAAATTGCTGATACCAAGATTATCGGTGACACTTACCAACTCAAGAATGTCATTTAAGTTCAATAGAAGACAACTTACATTTATTATTTCATATGCAATGATAATAAATAAAAGCTGAGGACAATCATTATCCAATGCTAGGCATCTTCTAAAGAAACGAATCTTCATGCATGGTCGACTATATGTTACCTTATCAAGGGTTGCAAGTCATGAATATTTGAAAATTTTAATTTGTGATAATGATGGCACAAGACTGATAATATGACTAATATTATGATTTCATTACATGAAACTTGGGATTTCATTTTTAATTTATTTTTATGTTGTTTCTCTTTATATTGCAACCAAGTATTTTGTCATTCCAATATTTAGATAATTCGTATGCAATATGTTAAATTCTTGTACATCGCACAACAAAAAATAGTAATGATACTAAAGATAATAATTAAACATAATAATTAATTTTAGTAAACAACAATAATAATAATTAATAGTAATAATAAAAATAACTAATAATACTATTCATAATTATTAACAAATTAGTATATTAATCATTATATTACTAATAAATAATATAAATATAAATATTTATTTAATGTTAATAATTAATAATATCAATAATTAATGTTATTAATAATTAATGTTATTAATAATTAATGATGATTAATTATTATCATTCAAAATATGAACGATAATAATAATAATTAAGTAATTAGTATTCAAAAACTAATAATTAATAATAAATATTAATCATATTAATTATCAATAATCTTCAATTAAAATTAAAATTTTATAACGTAAATTAATTATAATGATTAATATGTATATTTATATATTTGTTGGATCTTCATAAAAAAAAATAGGGAAATAATGAGCCTAACTCTAAAAGTTATATATATATATATATATTATTTTATTTTATTTTTTGATAGGAAGAAACTTTATGTTTTTTTTATTCATTCATTCATAGGCAGCAATTGCATAGTTATGGGCTACATGCAGCAAGTCTTTCCTCTAACCATACTATTACTATCTCCTTTGAATAACTCCGTGCCTCTCTCGCAAGAGTCCGCGCCAGACTATAATAAATTTGGCATAATAATACTAATTTATTTTAGCTCAATATTAAAAGGGGATAGAGAAGAGTGAGGAAATGCAACAAGTCTTAAACTTCTACCAATATATATATATATATATATAATTTCCTTTGATAACTCAACCTACACAAAAGTAAAGGAGGAAGCATTAACAAAACCAAACAGAGATTTCCTTCCTCACAAACAACAACACACCATCTGCTGACTTTATATATATATATATATATATTTTTTTTTTAAAAAAAAATTTTTATTTTACCAAACATGAAAATGAGAAACGCATCCGCCAGCTGAGCTGCGGTTTTAAGTTGAAACGTGTTCACAAACAGGGCCTGAAACAACACTGAACATTCGGTCCATAGCAAGGCATGCCGCACAGCTAACAATTCACCGATTCTCGGTTCACTACCTCCACCATGCGGACCCGTCATTGTGGCAGCCACAACATTTCCATGCACGTCCCTCATAGTTAACCGCGCCACAAACTCCTCCCCTTCTGTAAAAGATGCATCTACGTTGAGTTTGACCCTGTCAGCATGCGGTTTACCCCCGGGGAAGGTCCCTATTCACTGTACATAGAAATATTTATTGTTTAATAACATCAATTAATATGCATATTTACTAAGATTCTATTTGACACAACTAACTAAAATGAAAGCGCTCTAAAAAAAACTAATTACTATAAACAAAGTAAAATGTACGCATAAGCCTATTCAGATAGGTTATTAGCTAGTAGATCCTAATTTAAGTTCTATTTGGTTTAACCGTTGATAAGTAGTTTTTTATGAAAGTAATTATAAAATGTAATTTTAGATTAAAATAAGTGTTTGTTTTTACTTATAAAAGTTTATTATAAAAAATTAATTAATCAAAATTACTTTCTAAAAGTAAATTTTAGCTACTTTTAAAAATAACTTCTGCTTTGCAAACCTAAGATTATTTAGAAAGTAAAAGGTAAAATTAGCATGCATTTGTTAATAAATTATCTATCTTTTAGCAAGTTAATAAGTTAGCTTAATATCTTTAACTATGAACGACCAGTTTTTTTCACTGTTCTAAACCAGGTTTTCTACCAATGGACCATGAGAATTGTGTGTCATGTTGTGATGTTATTATCACATCATTAATTTTGTAAAAATAAAAGATCTCTTAGTATAATTATATAAAAAATAAATAAAAAATTTTTTGTCATGACATTTTAAGACTTTCATTAGCAAATAGATATTCATATTGAAATGCTTTTACAAAAAAAATTATGATGAAAAATATTAATGAAATATAACATAATGGCAGTGATTTATAAAAGTAATTATGGTGAAATATAATAAGTTTTTTTTTCTTAGAAAAATCACACCAGTAAAATATAACGACCGCTAGAATAAAACATTGAGGTTGTTATGCTAAAGCATGGAAATAGCAACGACGAAGCACATAACATACAGGTGGTAGTATAATGGTGAATATTAGTTCAATAATGATGGTAAAATATGAGAAAGGCAATGGTAAAAGTTTGGTGTGACCGTAGCTGGTACGTAATTTAAACTCTCTTGTTGACAATTGTAGTATTAGTAAATAAGGGTATCATTTTAAACTGGGGATTGAGAGGACTCACCTCTATTTAACTAGCCTAAAAAATAAAAATAAAAATAAGAACCCTAAATAACACAAAAAAAATAAAAAATAAGAAAAATACTAATGGGGGTTATAAAATTAGAAAAATAATAAAAGTAATAAATGAAATAAAATAAAATAATAATAAAAATAATAGATAACCGCATATATGATAAATATGCCAGGGAAATTGAAATCTACCACTAGATTAGGTTAAAGTATAATATTAATTTCTAAGTCATTATTTAATTATGAGAAAGAGATTGACCAAGTTGTACACCAAAAGCATGTTCATACATCTTATATTACTTCCCTAAATTAATTAATATGATAAAACGCCAATATTAACCCTATTAAATATTAGCAGTATAATAGCAACAAATGACTCCTATATTTAACTAGATTTAATATATTAAGTATAATTGAAAGGATGTCAATCTAAGTACCCAGACTAATACATTAAGCATGTCTAGCTGTATTTCCTTTCTTGGACCCATAGTATCTAAATGTTTTACTACTTCAGTTAGAATCACAAAACTATTAGGTAAATTATTATCTAACTTAGCTGCAATTTATACATATAAATTCCAATATATTTACATGGCCACTTAGCAAATAAATAATCCTACATACTGTCACTTATGAGGAAACCAGAATAAGGCATGCACCATACAAATTATACCCAACAGAAATATATATATATATATATAAATGATAGCAATTAAAATAGAGTCAAAAAACAATCTCACTAAACAAAGAACAATAAAATCATATATCAAATCCTAATCTAGGGTTTCAAACTATTCCCTGTCAATAAATATTCAGCCAATCATACTTATTGAATTAATTACACAAAATATATATCCATAATATAAATTAAAAATAGAGAAAGAGATAATCGAAATTAATTATGGATGAAATATCAATAATTTATTTAGATGAAAAATTAATTTCATCTGAAATAAATTCTACCAGCATAAATTTCTCTCTACTCTTCCTCTTGATTAGCATTGATTTCCGTGCAATTAATTTTCTCCTTTTTTTTCTTAGACGTTGATTGAACTACAACACCAACCTCCCATCATCTCTATTTGTGTGTTGCCCCGTGTCGCAGCCTTTTGTTTTATATGTCGAGGCTTCGATTCATGCAGCCCTAACTTCTGATTTTTGCATCATTAGCCCCCTGCATTGCTTTGTTGAAGTCCGTGAATTGCTTTCTTCTACGGCTCTGCTGCTACGTCGCTCCCTCGCACGTTTACTCTCATATGCGGCAGGCTCCTCCTTCTTTTTTACTAGTTACATTTTTTCATGCGATGCATGGGTAGAATTTTAGATATTGTGATAATAAATTTTAAAATAATAAGAACAAAAAATAATATAAGAAATAATAGAATTATAATAAGAACCCATGGTTAATATAAATGATAAGATATTGGAAGAAAGATGAAATTATAAAGTAATACATTATATATAGAAATGACAAATATGAAGTATATGGACCAAATAACTGAAGAAGAAAATACATAATGTAGCTAGATATTTTGGAACACTTCATTAAAGATAACATTTATTGTGGATGTAATTTCTTTTCTGTCATCGTCACATATCAATATTTTTAGTCTATTACGATGTGTAACTCTTGACACTATAACGTAAAATTGACCGAGGCCAAAGATTAATTTTTTCAATAGTAATCCAACATGAGACTTTGATTGACCCTGAATTTTATTTATTATCATTGTATAAAATAATTAGTAGTTTACTAATATGAAAAGTATTGGGTACCTTCACAGTACCTGTAACATAGGGAAAAAAATTAATTTTACAAACAAATGATGTTGCAGTTTTTTTATGACATTTAGTTGTGAATAATTGTTATTAAAAATATTGTTAAAATCATTTGCTTTAAACATCTAAAGCAAAACAACCACTGGCTCCGTATAATTACCCTTAAAAAAATTCTTAAGTTGATCGACTTTATCACCCCAAAGTCAACATTACAGCCTCTCTTTCCTACAATCACACCCAGAAAGTAAATAATTGATTTTTGATGCAACTATTATACCTGTTAACAATAATATGATAAATTATTTCTTCTTTCTACTCACTCATTGTCCTACAGCAAAATATCCATGAACTTGGTCAAGTTCTTATTTTGGTTTTCACGTATGCCTTCAGGTTTTATTTTCACAATCTTACTTATGACACCTATTAAACAAAGAATAATTAGAAAATATTAGATTAACTCACTACACCATTATGCACTAATGATCTTCCGATGGGTAAATTTGGTTTAGATATATGTAGATAGGTGCCATTTTTGAAACTTGAATGCTTCTATATTTTATTCCCTCTTGAACTTATGCAGTGTTTTTTAATTTGTTAACTGGCTTCTAATTATATAATCAGAGACAAAATCAAAATGAATAAAAGGAGGAAGTGGGAAGTAGGAGTGTTGGATGTAATAAATTTATACAACCACTTCATTTGGTGTTTTAATTATAGATAATTATTCAATTAATACGTAGGAGATGAATAGTTACATTATAATAATAGCAACAGATGAATAGTTATATGGTAGCAAATAAATATATATGAACCTATGCATATGTGTTGTTCGACTGGTTTATGCACTTTATATAGTATATTAATTATTTATATTATTTATTTATTAATATGTAGGAGATGAAGAGTTTGACAACTCAATTAATATGTAAGAGATGAATAGTTGACTACATATGATTAGGTAATTAATTAAGAAAATACTTGATTAATACTTCATTAAAATTAGTTATATGCATTTATGATATAAATAGTTGCATTGTATTAATAGCAGCAGATGCATATGTGTTGTTCGACTAGTTTGTGCACTTCACTTGGTATATTAATTATTTATCAATTATTTATATATTAATATGTAGGATATGAATAGTTTGACAATTCAATTAATACACAGAAAATGAATAGTTGGATGCATATGTTCAGATAATTAATTAAGAAAATATTTGATTAATACTTTATTAAAATTAGTTGTTCGACATATGTGCAGAAAATGAATAGTTATATGCATTTGCTGCACGAGATGAATAGTCGCATTGTATTAATGGATATATGCATGTGAAGCAAATGAATATGCACTTCATTTGGTGTATTAATTATTTATATATTAATATGCAGGAGATGAATAATCTGACAATTCAATTAATACGTAAGAAATGCAAAGTTTTCTGCATATGTTTAGGTAATTAATTAAGAAAATACTTGATTAATACTTTATTAAAATTAGTTGTTCGATATATGTGCAGCAAATGAATAGTTATACGCATTTAATGCACATAGGAGATGAATAGTCGCATTATATTAATGAATAGTTATATTAATTATTCCATCTTATTAATTAGTAATAATATATGGTAGTAGTAATTTATGATTAGTAATAATGAATATAGTTTAGGCGGAAAAATTTGTCTGCATATTATCTGCGAGACAACTCTGTTTTTATATAATTATAGATTTGATGGCTTCCTCTCTTTTCTCGTGTTCTATGCCTTTACACGTCACCCTTGCTGACTTCTTCACTCGTCTCTCCTTTGCCCCGGCAGAGCCTCACGCTCCTTTCCTCTATTTTCTTTAGTCTCCTTCTGTTCGCTTAGTCTTTGTTTCGTGGCCTTTGGGCCTTCCGCCCTTGGGCCGTTGGTCCAAATGTCCGACTCTTTTTTATTTTATTTTCTTTTATTTAAAAACAAAATAAAATTCAATAAAAATTAATAAATAATATTATACTCTAAATTTATTTAATTATTTCATTTAAGCTTAAATAATAATATTTGTGTAATTATTATCATTTAAACATAAAATCATAATTATTCACCTATATTACTTAAATAAAATACTAAAAATTAAGATTATAAGGGTATAAAATATGTCAAAATATGAACTTATCAAAGTTCAGTAATGATGAAATATCAGTAGTAATAATGATGAATCATAGATGCAGCACCTATAAAATACAGAGACAATAATGGTAAAATATGAAGACAACTATAGTGACACACTAGCATAACTATGGTTGTAAAATGATGGGTCCAAGTTTAAGAATGTAAAAGATGAGAAAAACAATGGTGAAAGTTTAGTGCAATACTAGTGAAACATCAATACTAATAACATGGTAAAAATTTAGTTTCACAACGAGACATCATTAAAACAACAATGATGAAATATAACCACAATTATAGTGTAATAGTAGTAAAATATTTGTAAATAACAATAGTAAATGATGACAAAAGATAATAGTGAAATATCATAGTAACAGTGTTGAAATATTAATAGTAGTAATGGTAAACTATCGCTAATACTTATGGAAAAACATCATTTTAGTTGGTGAAATATATAATAATATTTTACATGATATTTTTTAAGTTATAATTATAAAAATATGGGTCTATATGTATAGGGAAAAAAAGCAAAAATATAACCCTTTATATTTGTTTTGAAAATCCAAACAAAAAATTACTTTATTTTCTAAAATGCCACCCAAATACAACGTATCATGTTATACTAGTCACGACCATGTTGTGGACTTACATTTTGTAGCGATAGAAATTTAAGATTATGATTTCTAATGAACAAGATACACTCCATAGGAGTACCCATATTAGATAAAAATGCTGCATCACCTTCTAACTTTATAAATATTTGATTTTTTTAAAATATAAATATCTTATGTCATTATGTATAATAATTTTACTAATTGATTATTCGTATTAATGTGCAGACAAATACAGACCCCTATAACTCATGGAGGACCTTTTTAAGTATAACTCATGGGATAGTTTTTAGCATTTGCTTCTATTGTAATTATTAATAAGATACTCTCTCCTTACAAAAACCATTTAAAAAACTTGCACACTATTTTAGAAAATAATAAATATAGTCCAAAAATGATTATTATACAATTCATTGGAAAAAATATGTCAATTAATGTATAAAAAAGAAAGAAAAAAAGGGTAAAAATAAAAAGTAAATATTTGATTTTTGAAAAGAACTTTCTATTTGAAAATAAAAATCATAAATATTATCTCTTGCTTCCTCCTTGACAATGTTCAAACTTTATTCTATTTTTTATATTCATTCAATCACCAAGTAGCCAAGATAGTGGTGTATTAGTTTAGCTCCCATCCCCTCATCCTTGAGACCTCGATTAGAATCTTATCCCTTGACATAAAATCTCCCTCTCTCTTTCCCATGTACTGAAATGTACTCATTTCCTTACACACCTTATTTTATAAACATACACTGTAACACCCCCAAAATTCACTACTGAAAAATTTCGTTAATTAAAGGAAGATTAGCGGAAGCAGATAAATAAAACGTGAACTTTGGGAGTATTACCGCCACACTTAGTACCAGACCGGTTCACTCATACCGTTCCAGTACCAAGTGCTAAGGCTAAGAAAATGGAATACAATTCGAAAGACATTCAACATGCATAAATCAGAGTAAATTGCAAGCTTCAACATATTTAAATCAGAGTAGCGCATCAAATCGTTTTCAAAAATAAAATCCACCAATGGTGGTTACTTTAACAATGTTAACATTTAAAACCAAGAATTTAAATGAGAAGGAGAAAAAGTCATGATACCGGAAAATTCCTTACTCTCCTTCCCGTAACCCACTTGAGTAGCACCTGAAAATACCTGCAAGGGCACTGCCCATTGAATAGGCAAGGGCCCCATAAAGGGAATCCCTTCCGTACTACGATACTGAGTAACCCTTTAATACCACACTTAAAGACAGGCCCGCATACGGCACACAATGCAAGCCACACACATATAAATAATGAGAGATGCATACATAATAAGGGCAAACATAATACTTTATAAGTCACGATCGATACTTTGGGCCTTAAGCCATTATTCTATCATTAATCCATCAATATCATATTTTATATCCATGTGAGTACGAGAACCCCACTATTATAGCCGGTGGACCGAAAAGTATACACTCAGGGCAGAACGCCTCTGACCACTATTATTGCCGGTGGACCGGAAGATAAACACACAGGGCAGAACGCACCTGACCACTATTATTTGTCGGTGGACCGGTCTGGCCCCGACTCACATGGTGTTCCACTATAAGTGATTAGTATTTTTCCATAATCTTATTCACATACGTAACTGATTTTATTGAGCTCGGGACCCCCACTATTTTAGCCGGTGGACCGGAATATATATAAAATCGTCATCCAGGGCACAACGCTCCTGGCCACTATTATAACCGGTGGACCGGTACTCATAATCACACACCAGGGCAACACGCTCCTGGACCACTATTATAACCGGTGGACCGGTACTCATAATCACATACCAGGGCAACACGCTCCTGGACCACTATTATAACCGGTGGACCGGTACGCAATATCATAAAACACTGGGCCCGGCTAATTAATATTCCACTTTCAATTATAGTATCTTTCCTTTCTTTAATCAGCACATCAATCATATTTATTTGCCTCGATTAGGAGATCGATAACCCGGGACACAAAGGTACACCGGTCGTACCGGTGCATACCAGCTACTCAGTACCCTTCAACCATGAACCCAAGGACGCAAAGGTACCCTGGTCGTACTGGTGCATAAAGCTAACTCAGTACCCTACCGACAAGGACACCTAATCCATAAGTATGCATACCCCCTAACTAGGTCCGTAGAGCTAGGAAGAGTAAGATATAGGGCCTGGCTGGGGCACAAAGGCACACCGACAAATACCAGAATAATCGTGGACTAAACCACGTCCTTAGGGTAGTGACCCCTAAGGAGTCACTATTCCCGATCTCGAGGTCTTTCACTTTAAGTAATAGTGTCTTAATTAAGGTGATCATGAAAAACACGATAATCCGATACTTATTCACTTTCAATCGTTCTGATATCATTAATCGTTTCTTATTCAGATGATTATCCAGGATATCACAAAGAAACCATTAAGGTCATACTAATTATCAATTACTCTTACTTGGCTAATCAGCATCATTTAATCATATTAATGTTCCACAATCTCAAAGACATATTAGGTGCAAATTACTCATTTGCCCTTTACTTATATAATTGTTAAGTATCCGTTCCTTACTTGATAAATTACCACATTACCCTTAAGGTTGCATAATTACCAAATTACCCTTTGTCCAATTTAGATTACCAAATTGTCTCCTACACTTTTTAAATCACCATTCACCCCTCATAATTACTACACTTATCATATTTCCCATTTGGTTGGTTATTTTACCAAGTCGCCCTTAGAATTACGAAATTGCCCTTGAGTTGGATAAATTACTAAATCACCCTCCTTCATTATCATGATTACTATTTTTCCCCTTTAGTTGGTTAAATAATTATCACTTTATTCCATAATTGGCTAAATTACCAAATTGCCCCTTTAGTTGAATAAATTACTAAATTACCCTTCTCCTTTATCATAATTACCATTTTACCCCTCTCAATTATTTTAATTGCCATTTACCCTTTTTAATCATTATAAATCCCAAATTACCCTTCTTCATAATTACAAATATTAATTTACCCTTTTTCATAATCAAGATTACTATATTACCCTTCTCCATTATTAAAATTACCATAATGCCCTTTAATTGGTTAATTTACCAAATTACCCTTCTATAGTATCATACTTATCCAATTGCCCTTCTACAATCATAATTTAATTGCTAAATTATCTTTTGTCGTTATCATAATTACCAAGTTACCCCTTACTCCCAAGTTTACCATAATATCCTTTCATTTACAAAATTACCATTTTACCCCTTACATCCAATTTTACCATAATATCCTTTTATTTATGAAAATTACCACCATACATCTTTTACTTTACAAATTACTATTTTACCCTTTTACATCCAAGATTACCATCTTTATCTTTCCTTACATAATTACCATTTTGCCCTTCTTTTCCAATTTACCATATTACCCTTTTACTTATAAATTTCCACTTCGCCATTCACTTATAAAATTTACCATATTACCCTTTACTTATGAAATTACGATTTTGCCCCTCTACCTCCAAAATTACCATAATGCCCTTTTTACTTGAACAATTGCCATAATGCCCTCCTTCATCCAAAATTACTATTTTACCCCTACTTCCAAAATTACCATTTTACCCTTCTTTCTCACAACTTACAATTTTATCCTTTACTTGTAAATTATCATTTGGCCATTTAATTATAAAATTACCATATTATTCTTTTATCTCAAAAATTACTGAAATACCCTTTTCACTTATAAAATTTCCACTCAACCCCTTTATTCACCATTTTTATGAATTTACTAACACTACATAAAATAATGATATTAATACTTCATTCTTATCATCTAAGTCCACCAACTTGTCATTTTTCAACATAATACTCATTAGCAACTACACACATTGATTTATTTATCTCATAAGCATAATTACAAAAATACCCTTAAACAATAACATCATTCATGCATTAACAACATGGTACATCATAAACAAGTGTTTAACATTTCTATCCATATTCCAACTCCTTCTTTATTTAACATACCTACATATGGCACAAAAGTTATCATGCTTTTTCTTTTTAACAAACAATATAAGAAACCATAAACATATCATGCTAAGCATACAAAACATGCATAAAATCATACTAAACCCTAAATGTGCTAGCATGGGTTTTTCCATATATTTAAGGGAGGATTAACAGTTACCTTAATCCCGCAAAATATCAATCTTACCAAGCATAATTAGCAACTCAACACCTAAAAATAATATCCATCATATTTATGTTAGAAATAAGAATCCAAGTATAAAACTTTATAAAATTTAATTAGTAAAACACTTAACATAAAATACCATTATACCTTAAAAATTATCCAATCATTTTTTAAAATGAAGGGGAGCTCACGCTGCATGAACAGTGTGAGTCTCATGCAAAATTATGGGGAGAAAAGGGTTCGAAGGGGGTGAAGGGAGAAAAATAAACCATTTTCGGGTTAGGGTCTTTAGGCTAGAAAAGAAGGTGGTTAGGGGAGGTTCTAAGGCAGGGGAATGGTGCAGGAGTGTAGAGGGGGTGTAGGTGGAGGCTAAGGGTGGTTTCATGGCGGCTCAAGGCGGCGGAGAGGCGGCAAAGTTGGCTGCCGAGAAGGGTCGAGGGGGAAGGGTTGAGAAGGAAGGAAAAGTGGAGGAAAAAATGGAGGGGTGCAAGGGCTGTTTTTGGCCTAATAATGGATGGAGGTTGTAGAGGGGGTTGTAGGGTGTCGAACGGTGGGCTGGGTGGCGGCAGAGGTTGTCGGACGGCGGCGGTATAGGTGGTTGCAGGTGGCTCGGCGGTAAGGGGAAAAACTGGGAAGAAAAAGGAAGGGGAGGAGAAGGGAGGAAGTGCAGGGCTCGAAGGGGCTGTGTGGTGGTGCAGGGTGGTAGTAGGAAGTGGCAGAAGGCGGCGCAGGGGCTGGGAGAGGTGGTTCAGGCGGCGGCGGGTGGCGGTGATCAAAAAAAATGAGGGACGAATGGGAGGAGGAGAAAAGAGAGAGGATGCTCGGGATGGAGAGGTGAGGCTCGAAAAAAAATGGGGAATGAAGGGCTTGGGAGCTGAAGAAAAAGAAGAGGGAGAAGAGAGGGGCAAGGCTGGCCGATCGGTGCTGCAGTGGTGGCAGGTGGTAGTCGGGTGGCAGGGGAAGACAGGGAAGAAGGGGGAAAGAAACAGGGGCACGCGGGGTGTGGTCCAGGGCTGGTTTGGCTCGAAAAGGGAAGGAAAACGACGAGGGAAGAGAGAGGGAGAGGGAGGAGGTGGTGGTGGCAGGTGCAGGGTGGCGGTCGGTGCTCGACAATGGCAGGAAGGAGAGTCGGGCGTGGGAGGAGGAAGAAAGGAGAAGAAGAAAGGGACGGGTGGCTGGATCGGCGCAGGAAAGGAGGGAGCCGCCCGGTCTAGGGAAAAATAAGGAGGCGTTTGGGCTGGTGTGCTGGGCGACGTGCGCGAGGGAGAAGAGGGAGGAGGCGGGAGAGACGGGCCGAAGGCCTAATGCGCGGGGAGAGGGCTGGCCTGGCGAGGCAGCCCGAGGGAGGAAGGAAAAAGAAAAAAGAAAAGAAGAAAGAGGGAAAAAGGGAAAAAGGGCAAAAAGGGGAATAGAAAAATAGGAAAAATAATTTAATTGAATTTATAAAATCATAAAATATGATATTCTGGGTAAATTATTTAATTTAATAATTTAATTTATTATAATCTAATATTTTAGTTTAAAAAGGATAAAGTTAGTAAAATATCAGTTTGGAAAATTATTTAAATAAAATAATATGATAAATAGAAAAATATTTATTTTTAATTTATTAAATAATTTTATCCAAATTTACATACTCTAAAATCCATAAAATAATTAAAATAAATAATCTAAAAGCAATTCTATTCCAAATAAAAGTAATTTATTAAAATATAGGTTTTCGAAATTTTTGGGGTACTACATCACTACCCCCTTAAAGAGAAACTTCGTCCCCGAAGTTTGGGTCTTAGCACTAGGGTTACAACAAGAGGTCCTAAGTTACTTGGGGTAACTACCCCCTTAAATAGGAACTTACTTAACTAAGGAAAACAACTACACACACAAAGTTAATAATACAAATAATCACGCGGGGCTCGATGGACAGCTTGAAGAGGTTACATCATGGTCGGTCACTCGCTCATCTTCTTCGATTAACGAAGCTGAGCAGATTACTCCAAGCGCTTGATTCTGTCAATCCGATGCTTGCCCTGACCTCTGGATTCTTTCAAGGGGCGCATTGTAGCATTCGAAACTTCTATGACCAAGTTGTCCACAATCATGGCACTAAATCAGCTTTCCCATGCAATCCTTGCCCGGATGGTCTCTTTTGCAACGTCGGTAGTGGTAGTGTCGATCCGGTCTCTTTCTAGACTTTGCTTTGGAAGTACTTTCATTCTTCTTACGTTGAGCTTTAGTTTGAAGTTGAGGTTGGTCCAGGAAAACTTTGCTACTGGGGCGATGACTCTTGGCTTCGGTCTCGGTCTCTTCGTTCTTTCTCTTGCCTAGGATGGAGGCTTGTTCTTGGATCAAGGCGTCCGCGTTACATGCTCGCTCATACACCATACTCAGGTCGTGGAAAAAGTCAGCGCCCATCATGCTTCGGATGTTGAATCGAAGTCCTTGTTCGAATTGAAAGATTGTCATTGCCTTGCTAACTGCTATCCCGGGGGCGAATCTCAGCAACTCCGTAAATCGTGCGTAGTACTCTCGAACCGATAGGTTTTCTTGTGTCATCTCCATAAATTCCTTGAGTTTGGCCCTCTTGAGACTTTCTGTGTAGAAACGCGTACGTATAGCGGTCTTGAAGTCTTCCCATGATGTCGATCGTCCTCCTTGAGTATGAAGATCTTCCCACCAAGTGTCGGCCGATCCTCGAAGATAGTATGCCGCGATGTTCGTCCTTCATTCCTCGGGACAGTTGAGCACCTCGAAGGTCCTATCAAGGTCTCGTATCCAGCTTTCTAAGACTATGGGATCTTCTTTTCCATCGTAGGTCGGGGGTCGATGACGTGAAACTCTATCGAACCAATCTTCTCCAATACCCGTCGAGGGTAAAGTTGCTTGAGGTTGAGGCAACGAGGGACGTTGAGCCCTTCCTATGAGTACTTCGAACGCCCTCTCTAGATTGTTGATTCGTTCATCTCGGTCCATGTTGAGTTAACTGTAAAACAGAAGTCTATTAGGGAAGGTGCTATTTTCTCAAGCTAGGTGATCTAAGCCTAGATCACTTAATCTACCCGTACCCAACTCTCAGGACTAATCCGGTTTTCTCGAAACCAAGGAGAGATAGGTTGAAAACTCCTTTTTGGAATAATTTACTTGAAAAACTTATGTGAAATACCTTGATACTAACTTGTAGTATCAGCTCCAAACAATTAAAAATCAAGACAGGTTTTATGAGAATCCCTGATACCAACTTGTGGTACCAACTTAAAAAGATTAAAACCGAGAGCGTGGTCAAAATCAGTTCTGATACCGACTTGTGGTATCAGCTTGAAAGGATTAAAAACCAAGAACGTGGCCGAAAAATGCTTCAAAATCAATTACAAATTTCAAAAACCAAATTTATATTCGAAAACGAGCGTGGCCGAAGGACCAACCGCCCTGATACCAACTTATGGTATCAGCTTAAAAAGATTAAAATCGAAAGAGCGGTCGAAACCGGCTCTGATACCATATTGTGGTATCGGCTTAAACAGATTAAAAACTTTCATTCTTTTCCACTTATACTCTTATGATTTTCTAATCCCAACTCGAAACCGTCCCTCCTCTCTTCTCTCTCCTCCCTTTACCACCCCATCTTAGCAAAATTCATCCATTGAAGGAAATACTTAAGATTCCAATCAAATTCACATCGAAATGTACTAATATATGTGGTATACTTATCAATTATTTTTTTTTAAATTATTATTTTTTGAATTGAAGAAGGCATGATTTGGTGCTTCTTTTATTGAATTTGATATGTTATTTGCTTGGAATTAGTGTTTATATGAGTATATCAACTTAATTAGTAGTTTTATAGTATTTGTTTTTGTTGAACAAATCATAACAATGGATATTAAGAATGATGAACTAGTGTAGCCGCTGGGTGTCTCACTTATAAGTTATCCCTACTGGCAAACAACTTACCTGTCAACTGTGTCCTTAGCTAGGTAATTTACCCTTATCCCCTCTTCTCACTCTTGATTCACCTATTAAACTTCTCTTCAACGGGTGAACAACCTATCAATCCGCTAACCTTAAACCCAAAACCTTATAAACCCTTAACCTTAAACCCTAATCACTAAACCATAAAACCATTTACCGTTAACCCCAAACCCCAAACCGCAAACCCTTATGTAACACCCCCAAAATTCACTCCTGAAAAAAAATAATTTTGAAAGGATAAAGCGGAAGCTAGGAGAGAATTTGGGGAATGTTACCGCCACATCTAACACAAGATAAATGTCCACCATCTATCTTATGCTAGATGCAAGGCTAAGACCTGTCAAATAAAACTTCAAACATCAATGCCGTAAGGATAAACTCCCACAAGGAGATATCCACAGACAGATGGCAAGTGAATCAATTCACTAAATAAAATCATCGCTGAATCAATCAGCGGAACCTGTGAAATAAATCCGAATTTTAAAAGCTTATCAGAGTACGATAAATTAAAAGTTAATTACAATACCCTTGAATTTTAAATACAATACTTGAGAATTCCAAATACAAATACAGTTAAATAAGACAAATCCCGATATATCAAATTCCGGATTGCCTACTCTCTCAAGCCAAGTCTTCCACCCAAAACAATATCTGAACTCAAACCTGCACAAGAAGTCTGCTCCCCACCATCAGTGGATCATCACAGGACCCATTCAATCAAGGTAGCATCAGTACGGGTCCGGTACTGAGTAAATCAATACTACCAAACTCATGGAAGGAATCATAAAACACATAAGATACAAGCGTACAAGAATCACAATAGCATGCTAAGTAACACCAATCCGACAATCCAATGATAATCATTATTAAATCTAATTTTATTTATTTACGATGAGTTCAGGGACCCCACTATTCTTAAACCGGTGGAACGGTCTGAAGCACCTCTCGGGGACAACACACCCGAGCCACTATTATCATCCGGTGGAACGGATCCTACACCTCTCAGGGCAAAACGCTCCTGAGCCACTATTCTGAACCGGTGGAACGGCTTGAAGCACCTCTCGGGGACAACACACCCGAGCCACTATTATCATCCGGTGGAACGGATCCTACACCTGGTCCAGACTCACGTAATCTTCCACTTTAAATAATTAGTGTCTTATTCATTACTTAATTCATATCATATTCTTGTTCACGATGAGTATAGGGCCCCACTATTCTTAATCCGGTGGAACGGACTGAAGCACCTCTCAGGGACAAGTCACCTGAGCCACAATTATCATCCGGTGGAACGGATTCTACACCTCCCAGGGCAAAACGCTCCTGAGCCACTATTCTGAACCGGTGGAACGGCTTGAAGCACCTCTCGGGGACAACACACCCGAGCCACTATTATCATCCGGTGGAACGGATCCAACACCTGGTCCTGACTCACGTAATCTTTCACTTTAAATAATTAGTGTCTTATCCATTACTTAACTCATATCGTATTCTTATTCACGATGAGTATAGGGCCCCACTATTCTTAATCCGGTGGAACAGACTGAAGCACCTCTCAGGGACAAGTCACCTGAGCCACAATTATCATCCGGTGGAACGGATTCTACACCTCCCAGGGCAAAACGCTCCTGAGCCACTATTCTGAACCGGTGGAACGGCTTGAAGCACCTCTCGGGGACAACACACCCGAGCCACTATTATCGTCCGGTGGAACGGACCCTACACCTCGGCCCAACTCACGTGATCTTTCACTTTAAATAATTAGTATCTTATTCAATAATTTTAGCCGACCGTAAAATCAGGCCCACATAAATAATTCTATGGCATAAGAATACAGCATAGGGTATCATATAATTTCAATCAATATTCAACCATTCAAATAATCAAATACATACCATATCCAATGTCATATTAACACACATTTGCATTAAGGCTATAAACTTGTACATACATGCAATTACCACACAGAACACAACATCCACTTGACATAATTAATTAATCGATAGGCATACTTATCACCTTTCACTTCAAGTAGACATACATCCAAATTCAGCCATAAGTAAAGGTAAGTAATGACTTACCTCGATCCGAAGCTAGTTAAGCAAATTGAGAAAGAGGGAGAGCTATCGAAAGCTCGACAATCCACAAGAAAGTTTTCCTAGATCGCCGATAGAAATCGGAACTAGGTTAGAAACTATCTTATCAATTAATAATTCACATATTCAAATTAAATAAACACAAACGAACACAAACGATCTTTCTTGGGAAATGCGTCCAAAACTTAGGACTCAAGACCATAGCTCTATTAAGATTAAGATCAAAATATAAATCAAATGATTTAAAACTCAAAGACAGAAATCGATTAGATAAAAGACACACAGCGAAATCAATTTATAAAACAATCCCCGAAGATTAGGGTTTTTAAATCCCTAAACTACGAATCGACCAAATCACTTCAATTACCTCAAATTGATAGTTTTAAAACACAATTAAACTAATTTTAGATAAATCTAGATAATTAATTTTAACAAAATAGTCTTCCGATTAACCAATTCAAGATGATCCGTTTTCAAAATTAGGGTTTTAAAGCCCACGACACAAACTCAGATAATTCAAATCAATTTATTCCAATTAAAGGTATTAGAAAGCAATTAGGATCATTTCAACTATTTCTACAAATTTAATTTTAGAAAAACAATTATACACATAACAAATTTCATAATCTCACTTGAAATCTAGGGTTTTAGGCCCGAAAATGCAATTCGGTTGAATTCTATTAATTTAATTAAATTGAATATTTAGAAATGCAATTAGACATATTTTATAACATATCAAATAATCAATTGATCAAAACCGCTGAAAGAAATACCCAATTTAGCACAATTAGGGTTTTTGAGCCCGTAACGCAAATCCGATCAATTCTTGATAAAATATATAAATTGACGGTTCGGAAATGAAATTAAATATATTTCAAACGATATTGTAAAATCAATTGAGCGGAACGACTCAATTACGCAACCCAATTTCGTTACACAAGAATTTTGTCCTAGAAATCAAATTCCGATAAATTATGCATAAATTTCTCAAATTGGCGGTTCCGACATGAAATTAGATACATTTTAAAACGTATTGTATAATCAACTTATCTAAAATCGCCAAATCGGACGGATCCGAAAAATTTGGGCATAACCCGGCCTAAAATTCAATTTTCCAAATTCTCAACACAAACCATACAATTGACATATCCAAATCAATCTTACAGCACATATATACATAATACAACAATCAATTTAGCTTTTCATAAGCTAAATCACATTCAATTAATCAAATTCAATATTAGGGTTTTCGGAAATTTATACCCAACGAAATCAGTAAAAATCGGAGCAAGGAGGGCTGGGGAAGCTTCGTCGGAGGCCGGAGGTGGCTCGCCGGTGGTCAGTGACGCTCGCCGGTGACCGGGCGATGGCGGCGCAACCTGCATTGCTGCTCGTCGCTGCTGCAGCTGCTGCTCCTGCGCGGTTGCTGCTGCCCTCTTCTGCTGCTGTGCGTGGCTGCTGGGCGCGGCTGCTCGCAGTTGGTGGCGACGAAGGCTAGCGGGGTTGGAGGCTGGCCGGTGGTTGGCGAGGAGGAGCAGGGAGGAGGAGGTCGGGGCTGGGGTTTCTGCGCAGGGAGCAGAGCACAGGGGAGTCGGGAAAGGGAAATAGAAGAGAAGGGAGAGAGGAGGGAAAAGGAAAAGAAGAGGGGGGGTCCGACGGTTGGGTTGGGTTTTTTTTTTTTTTTTTTTTTTTTTTTTTTTTTTTTTTTAAATACACATATAAATTAAATACTATAAGTATAAAATTATTAATGGAATATTTTATCTAAAATTCATTAAACAAAAATTATTTAATAAGATTCCGAAAGCTTAAAATTAATAAAAAGCTATATAAAGAATTTCGGAAACATTTTCCGAAAAACTTACCAATGAACATAAAAATTTGTATTATTTACGGAAATATATTATAAGACCTCGAAATAATATTTAAAAGCATAAAAGTAAATATTTAAATTAAATTCTAATAAACCGAGACTAACTTAAATAATTTCCGAAATCGATTTTCCATAAACCAAAAATCGTAAAACGGAAGAAAATTAATTCCGGAAAGAAATTCACAAATAAACTCCGAAAATCTTTTTAATTTAAAACTTCCCGAAGATATTAACGATTTTTAAAAACGAATAAATTTAAAGTCGGAAATATTTTCTACGGATAAAATTATTAAAATAACTTTAACTATTTAAACTGAAATTTTATAATTTAAATAATATATTTCGTTAACGAAATATAACTCCAAAATAAAGTCGTAATCACACGACGAAGTTATAATCGAAAACGAATCTAAAATATTAAAATCAAAACACGAGAAAGAACGAAAATATATTTTTAACCGAAAATCGAAATCATAAGAATATAATAAAATCATGGTCGTGAACGAATTCATCTAAAATGGTTCGCAACGACAACAATTAATTAAATTCAAATATGAATTCGAAAACGTCGATAAATCCATAAAACGAATCGAAATTAAAATAATTAAATATTTACATCAAATTACGCTAATAAAATTATTAGGCTTAATAAAATTAGGTTTCAAAATCCGGGGTATTACATTACTACCCCCTTAAAAAGGAACTTCGTCCCCGAAGTTCGGAAAAACCTAAGTAGCGGAAACTTGACAAAACGATTGAATAAAGCATTAACCACAATAAATAGGTTAAAAGTAAATCCGAAGAAAAGTAAAACGATGTTTTACAAAACTAAACCAAACAAAGTTGAAACAAACAAGGCATAGGAGCTAAAATAAAAGAAGGAGAATCGATGTTTAGCAAATCAAATACAATGGGATTCGAATTAGGAAGGAAGTACATACTTAAAGTCAAAACAAGTTACAAAAATATTATTCTTTAAAATAAAATCTTACAAGAGAATAACAACACAAATTTATAACGTGAAGTTCAAACAAAATAAAGGAACGAAAGTTTTAAAGAGTACACAACCCTAATAACACAACCAATACATAATTTGCACATACACTTTATACAATGAGTTATCCCTATAACATCACATATGAAAACAAAGTTAACACTTGGCTCAACGACTCATAAAAGATTCTTATACACACCAACCACATACACCTAGGTCAAAGGAAATTTCTAACCCAAAACACTCCACTGACAAGCTCCCTAATCTATACTATAACCATGATAGTCTAGACACTTAAATTCGAAAATGCTACTACTATAGCAACTATAGCATTCAAAGTCCAAAATTTTTATTTATCTATTTATTTATTTATTTATTTTGACTATTCGTTAATAGTTCTCCTCATACAAGACAAAAACTATTACATTATCATTCACCAACAATTAGAAAAGAAAATATGCATATTTTACAAGGAAGGATTTTCATACATTAATGTTGAAATTACCAACACGAAATACAAAATCGAAGCAACATGCAAATGAATGCTAATTAGCAAAAAAAATAAAATATACACACATAATGAAGGTCATACAAAATTATTAACGTCACTAGAGCAATTTGGGCACCCTACACACTGCTTATTAAAACTAACACCTCTATCTAAACCTCAACATTATTATTATCATTATCACAGTTCTAGGTTTCTCCCAATTGAAAATGACACATCTATTTAAACATCACTATTAGGGTTACAAACCTAAGTTTCTTGCAACTCCAAAAATTAAAACAACTTAATAAAAATATATTACAATTTATATCATATCATATTACATCCAACAATATACACCTTAAGATTATCAATCCACCAAACCTACAAGACTAGGGTTAACCTAGTGGGGTTACTACCCCCTTAAGGACAAACTAATTACAAAACCATAATAATCAAAACACATAAAATTCAAAGTTAACACAAGTCAAGCATGTAAAATAACAAGTGACCATATACAAAAACATAATTACAAAAGCAAATAACAAGGCCACTTGCACTACCCAATTATACTATCCTCACAAGCTAATCCGGATTTAAAATTCACTTGAAAAAAAAACAAATACATTTTCGTGTAAAACATTTAGGATCGTGAGAACCGAATCTCTAACCGAAACCCGATTCTCAACAACTAAAAGCTCTGATACCAACTTGTAACACCCCCAAAATTCACTCCTGAAAAAAAAATTTATTTGAAAGGATAAAGCGGAAGCTAGGAGAGAATTTGGGGAATGTTACCGCCACATCTAACACAAGATAAATGTCCACCATCTATCTTATGCTAGATGCAAGGCTAAGACCTGTCAAATAAAACTTCAAACATCAATGCCGTAAGGATAAACTCCCACAAGGAGATATCCACAGACAGATGGCAAGTGAATCAATTCACTAAATAAAATCATCGCTGAATCAATCAGCGGAACCTGTGAAATAAATCCGAATTTTAAAAGCTTATCAGAGTACGATAAATTAAAAGTTAATTACAATACCCTTGAATTTTAAATACAATACTTGAGAATTCCAAATACAAATACAGTTAAATAAGACAAATCCCGATATATCAAATTCCGGATTGCCTACTCTCTCAAGCCAAGTCTTCCACCCAAAACAATATCTGAACTCAAACCTGCACAAGAAGTCTGCTCCCCACCATCAGTGGATCATCACAGGACCCATTCAATCAAGGTAGCATCAGTACGGGTCCGGTACTGAGTAAATCAATACTACCAAACTCATGGAAGGAATCATAAAACACATAAGATACAAGCGTACAAGAATCACAATAGCATGCTAAGTAACACCAATCCGACAATCCAATGATAATCATTATTAAATCTAATTTTATTTATTTACGATGAGTTCAGGGACCCCACTATTCTTAAACCGGTGGAACGGTCTGAAGCACCTCTCGGGGACAACACACCCGAGCCACTATTATCATCCGGTGGAACGGATCCTACACCTCTCAGGGCAAAACGCTCCTGAGCCACTATTCTGAACCGGTGGAACGGCTTGAAGCACCTCTCGGGGACAACACACCCGAGCCACTATTATCATCCGGTGGAACGGATCCTACACCTGGTCCAGACTCACGTAATCTTCCACTTTAAATAATTAGTGTCTTATTCATTACTTAATTCATATCATATTCTTGTTCACGATGAGTATAGGGCCCCACTATTCTTAATCCGGTGGAACGGACTGAAGCACCTCTCAGGGACAAGTCACCTGAGCCACAATTATCATCCGGTGGAACGGATTCTACACCTCCCAGGGCAAAACGCTCCTGAGCCACTATTCTGAACCGGTGGAACGGCTTGAAGCACCTCTCGGGGACAACACACCCGAGCCACTATTATCATCCGGTGGAACGGATCCAACACCTGGTCCTGACTCACGTAATCTTTCACTTTAAATAATTAGTGTCTTATCCATTACTTAACTCATATCGTATTCTTATTCACGATGAGTATAGGGCCCCACTATTCTTAATCCGGTGGAACAGACTGAAGCACCTCTCAGGGACAAGTCACCTGAGCCACAATTATCATCCGGTGGAACGGATTCTACACCTCCCAGGGCAAAACGCTCCTGAGCCACTATTCTGAACCGGTGGAACGGCTTGAAGCACCTCTCGGGGACAACACACCCGAGCCACTATTATCGTCCGGTGGAACGGACCCTACACCTCGGCCCAACTCACGTGATCTTTCACTTTAAATAATTAGTATCTTATTCAATAATTTTAGCCGACCGTAAAATCAGGCCCACATAAATAATTCTATGGCATAAGAATACAGCATAGGGTATCATATAATTTCAATCAATATTCAACCATTCAAATAATCAAATACATACCATATCCAATGTCATATTAACACACATTTGCATTAAGGCTATAAACTTGTACATACATGCAATTACCACACAGAACACAACATCCACTTGACATAATTAATTAATCGATAGGCATACTTATCACCTTTCACTTCAAGTAGACATACATCCAAATTCAGCCATAAGTAAAGGTAAGTAATGACTTACCTCGATCCGAAGCTAGTTAAGCAAATTGAGAAAGAGGGAGAGCTATCGAAAGCTCGACAATCCACAAGAAAGTTTTCCTAGATCGCCGATAGAAATCGGAACTAGGTTAGAAACTATCTTATCAATTAATAATTCACATATTCAAATTAAATAAACACAAACGAACACAAACGATCTTTCTTGGGAAATGCGTCCAAAACTTAGGACTCAAGACCATAGCTCTATTAAGATTAAGATCAAAATATAAATCAAATGATTTAAAACTCAAAGACAGAAATCGATTAGATAAAAGACACACAGCGAAATCAATTTATAAAACAATCCCCGAAGATTAGGGTTTTTAAATCCCTAAACTACGAATCGACCAAATCACTTCAATTACCTCAAATTGATAGTTTTAAAACACAATTAAACTAATTTTAGATAAATCTAGATAATTAATTTTAACAAAATAGTCTTCCGATTAACCAATTCAAGATGATCCGTTTTCAAAATTAGGGTTTTAAAGCCCACGACACAAACTCAGATAATTCAAATCAATTTATTCCAATTAAAGGTATTAGAAAGCAATTAGGATCATTTCAACTATTTCTACAAATTTAATTTTAGAAAAACAATTATACACATAACAAATTTCATAATCTCACTTGAAATCTAGGGTTTTAGGCCCGAAAATGCAATTCGGTTGAATTCTATTAATTTAATTAAATTGAATATTTAGAAATGCAATTAGACATATTTTATAACATATCAAATAATCAATTGATCAAAACCGCTGAAAGAAATACCCAATTTAGCACAATTAGGGTTTTTGAGCCCGTAACGCAAATCCGATCAATTCTTGATAAAATATATAAATTGACGGTTCGGAAATGAAATTAAATATATTTCAAACGATATTGTAAAATCAATTGAGCGGAACGACTCAATTACGCAACCCAATTTCGTTACACAAGAATTTTGTCCTAGAAATCAAATTCCGATAAATTATGCATAAATTTCTCAAATTGGCGGTTCCGACATGAAATTAGATACATTTTAAAACGTATTGTATAATCAACTTATCTAAAATCGCCAAATCGGACGGATCCGAAAAATTTGGGCATAACCCGGCCTAAAATTCAATTTTCCAAATTCTCAACACAAACCATACAATTGACATATCCAAATCAATCTTACAGCACATATATACATAATACAACAATCAATTTAGCTTTTCATAAGCTAAATCACATTCAATTAATCAAATTCAATATTAGGGTTTTCGGAAATTTATACCCAACGAAATCAGTAAAAATCGGAGCAAGGAGGGCTGGGGAAGCTTCGTCGGAGGCCGGAGGTGGCTCGCCGGTGGTCAGTGACGCTCGCCGGTGACCGGGCGATGGCGGCGCAACCTGCATTGCTGCTCGTCGCTGCTGCAGCTGCTGCTCCTGCGCGGTTGCTGCTGCCCTCTTCTGCTGCTGTGCGTGGCTGCTGGGCGCGGCTGCTCGCAGTTGGTGGCGACGAAGGCTAGCGGGGTTGGAGGCTGGCCGGTGGTTGGCGAGGAGGAGCAGGGAGGAGGAGGTCGGGGCTGGGGTTTCTGCGCAGGGAGCAGAGCACAGGGGAGTCGGGAAAGGGAAATAGAAGAGAAGGGAGAGAGGAGGGAAAAGGAAAAGAAGAGGGGGGGGTCCGACGGTTGGGTTGGGTTTTTTTTTTTTTTTTTTTTTTTTTTTTTTTTTTTTTTTTAAATACACATATAAATTAAATACTATAAGTATAAAATTATTAATGGAATATTTTATCTAAAATTCATTAAACAAAAATTATTTAATAAGATTCCGAAAGCTTAAAATTAATAAAAAGCTATATAAAGAATTTCGGAAACATTTTCCGAAAAACTTACCAATGAACATAAAAATTTGTATTATTTACGGAAATATATTATAAGACCTCGAAATAATATTTAAAAGCATAAAAGTAAATATTTAAATTAAATTCTAATAAACCGAGACTAACTTAAATAATTTCCGAAATCGATTTTCCATAAACCAAAAATCGTAAAACGGAAGAAAATTAATTCCGGAAAGAAATTCACAAATAAACTCCGAAAATCTTTTTAATTTAAAACTTCCCGAAGATATTAACGATTTTTAAAAACGAATAAATTTAAAGTCGGAAATATTTTCTACGGATAAAATTATTAAAATAACTTTAACTATTTAAACTGAAATTTTATAATTTAAATAATATATTTCGTTAACGAAATATAACTCCAAAATAAAGTCGTAATCACACGACGAAGTTATAATCGAAAACGAATCTAAAATATTAAAATCAAAACACGAGAAAGAACGAAAATATATTTTTAACCGAAAATCGAAATCATAAGAATATAATAAAATCATGGTCGTGAACGAATTCATCTAAAATGGTTCGCAACGACAACAATTAATTAAATTCAAATATGAATTCGAAAACGTCGATAAATCCATAAAACGAATCGAAATTAAAATAATTAAATATTTACATCAAATTACGCTAATAAAATTATTAGGCTTAATAAAATTAGGTTTCAAAATCCGGGGTATTACACCTTACCCCTAAACCTAAAAATCGAACCCCAAAACTGTACACACTAAACCCTTAACCCAAAACCTAAAACCCTTAACCCCCAAACCATAAACCCTTAGCCCTCAATCATATAAGCCTTAAGCCCTAAACCCCAAATGATATACACAACAAACCCCACACTCTAAACCACAAACCTTTAGCCCTATAAAACCCAAAACACTAAACACTAAACACTAAACACTAAACCTTTCACTGCAACCTCAGACCATAAACTATATACCCTACACCCCAAACTCTCTAACCCTCTAAAATATAAACCATAATATTTATCAGTCATATTTTTATTATAATTGGTATATGATTTGTAGAGGAGGAAAAGGAAAGGATCAGATATAGGGTATTATAATTCCCCACAATTTTATAAACCTTTTTTTTTAGGTGTTTAGCCTTTTCTAGAGACTTAACCCCAGACCTTGACTTAATTATCTCACTACAATAATATTAGACTACATACATGATTTTTTTTGTGTGACGACCAAAGTCGTCGTAATAGAGTAAGCTAATGTAATGACGTGTTGTCGTTAATGAAGGAATTTGACAGTTGGAAAAAGTGGGGATACAACAACTATAATCATCATTGTACATGTATTGCACTAACTAGTAATTAATTTTATTTTATTATGAGAATTTATTGAACTAATTCTAGGAATTTTTTTAACTAATCCCCATTGTCGTAGTATCCTACAAAAATATTATCCTCCACTAAATAATTTTTCTAGGGAAAAAATAAATAAATTTAACTACAAATCATCTTTGTTGTAAAGGGTTCATCATTGTAAAAGGTAGCCAAAAGTTTTCAAAACAAATTTTCCTCCTATTGAACTTTATGGAAAATTGGTGGGGTAAAATTTTTGGGAGACTATATTGTAGTGATACGTATTGGTCATCAATTACCCTTAAACAAAATTTAGATGTGATGCATGTTGAAAAATAATGTTTCTCAAAATTTTCTTGGGACGATCCTTGGTAATAATGACAAATCAAAAGATAATGAAAATGCAAGATGTGATTTTATGGATATAAACGTCAAACCCAAGCTACATCTGTACTATGAGGGTCATAAGTTGATATAACCTACTACTGAGTATACTCCTTCACCTGAGGATAGGAAGACTTTTTTGGTATTTTTGAAGAAGGTAAAGTTTCTTGATAGCTTTGTATCAAATTTGGGAAAGAATATAATTGACAATGATAGAAAATTGACTAGTCTGAAAGTATACGATCATCATGTCATGATGCAACAATGGTTGTTAATTGGTGTGTAACCATTCTTGCCAAAATAAATTTTCAATACCATCATTGAGTTGAATAATTTCTTCACCATGACGTGTGTAAGGACACTTTGGTTTTCCGATTTGGAGAAGGCTAAAAATGAAGCGGTTATCATCTTATGCAAGTTGGAATGTATATTACACTTACTTTTGTTAATGTTATGGTTTAATTTATAATGTACTTACCTAAAGAATCATGATTAGATGGATATATTCATAGAAGATGGATGTATCTTGTTAAAAGAAAATTTCAATAATTAAAGGAGCATATTAGGAATTGAGCTTTTCTAAAAATTTCTACCGTTAAAGGTTATGTTGTAGATGAAGTTATGACATCTTGTTCTATGTATTTTGAAGGGGTTGAGACATGGTTCAACAATCTTGCCACAAATAAGGATGTTTTTTTGAAAAAAAATAATTATTAGTGTTTCATGGCATTGGTAAGTCTTTAATTTTTTGGTATTGCAGATAACAAGCGAAATGAGATAATTTGGTACATTCTCAAATTTTCCAAGGGTACATAAAATTTTAGAGTAAGTATACATCAATAATATTTAATTATGGTCCTCGTAATTATTTATGTAGGAAATGAATTTTTTTTTAATAATGTAGTGGGCCTTGGTAAGTCATTACTTTTTGGTATCGTAGACAAAGAGCTAAATAAGACAATTTGGTTCCCTCCTTTTATTAGTACTAGGATGACCTTTTCGTTGTTGAATATTTGTCCCTACCAAACTTATTGTAGCATATTCGAGAATCTCATCAATTTTATTAGAAAAGTATCATAAACATAATGACAAATAATTAAGTATCATTTTCACCTTAGACATAATGTTATAAGCAAAGGGATGTAAACATGGATCAATAGTTGAATCATCAAAAACCAAAATTTATTCGCTTAGATTGGCAAAGTAAAATTCTTCTAGTATTGATGCATCGCTAAAGCAAGAATGGGTTGATGATCTTGTTTGTAACAAAATATTTCACGTGCACATGGTAAACTGTGTGCCAACTTGAAGTAATTCCCACATCCCAAGGAGATGGAACTAACTATATTAGACCTCTTCCTCAATTAAGCCTAACGCTTTAAACATATAATAGGTGTGAGCTTCTTGAGCTATATGTCATCTATAAAGTAATGTGGAATAATAATCCATGACTACTCTAGGTCTTTTGTCACCTCATCAATTTGGAGTCTTAACAATATATCAATCTCTAGGCATGATGCGTTAAAAATCATTTGCGATGATGATATATATTTCTTCAACTTTCTTTATTCACTTTCCAACCTACGATTGGGATTTTAAAATATAAGTAATGGTTATTTAGTAATAAGTTAAATAAAAATGGGCATTCACATCGACCTCATTATACCTATTGGTCATATGAGTGTAAAAGTAAAGAATTTTGTCAATTGACATGGAAACAAACCTCTCTTTATAGGAATTAAATAAGGTTTCATACATATATTATATCATATGTGGAAATATTTCTCATTTGATGTGTATAAGTAGAAGCTTGGTCTTACATATATTAAGTATAGCCACTTATACAATCTTCCTCTATTGACCCAAGAAACATTCTCCTAATGCTATACTTCCCATATTTTTTTGTAGCATGAGAGAAAACATTATTACTAACGTGCCATTTATATAAGAAGGGTATTATATTAGGGAAAAAAACTTTAGGCACTATTTATGACAGTCCTGGTTCCCTATTAGTGATCACTATTCACTAAACTTGGTTCATGGGATTCCATAAATTTCTTTACCTTATCAAGCATCTATTTGTGGTTCTCTTCTTTTTCTTTTGTCATAAATGCTAAGGCAATGGTAAATATTTTATCATTGGACACACAACCAATGACAATCCTGAAAAGGTAGGTTGTACTTATTGGTTTTGTATATAAAATCCAAATAACTAACATATGAAAACACATGCGACAAATAAATAGAATATGAGTTCACGAATACAATATCACTAACCACATGAGAGTTGGGAAACCAGTGTTGCCATAAATGATATTTTTTGGTTTCCATGAAGTGTAATACTTATTTCATGATTGTATTCCCCCATAAAGCTTTATAACTTTAACTTATGTTTAACATTATATATCGTCCTAGGCCTTGCATTATTATCGCCATCACCCCATTTTAACTTATTGATAATCTCCCTTAGTTTGGCATTTATCAAGGTTAGTTCGTGCACCGTCGTGTGTTCTTCAGGAAAAAATTGATAAGTAAACAAATTTCCTATAGAAATACTTTCTTAATCTATGATTATGCAGACAACATTCTATCCCCAATCTCTAACTCACAAGCATCTTCCCTCCTATGTATCCTAAATTTACAACCACACTTTTTGGATTTGGTATATCAAACACTTTTTAGATTTACTAAATGTCATCTTTTATATGTGTCACCTCTCTCATAATGTATCCAAACCCTATATTTTTTTGACCTCTCGATAATTAAAAATCATATTATGTGGCATTTTGGTTTCTTTATCCTATTGAATAAATATCTCACAATCACTAAAAATCTCGTCTATTGCAAATCATCCACTACAATTAGTATTAAGTAAATATTGATTATGTAATTAAAAAAATATAAAATTATAAGGAGTACATACATATAAAAATGAATAACAAAAATTTATGGAAGGAGAATATTTGGGTAATTTACTAGTCAGAGTATAGGATCAATGGGTGAATGGAGTGACAAGATTTTTCTCTTCTAGGTGAACGAAAATGCATTCTTCTGAGTGAAGTGTTTGCCACCCTTACCCTTTAACAGGTGAGACCCCTGTAAACCTTACACTCTAACGAGTAAATTACCCATATGGAATAGGGATATTTGGGTCACTTAACCATTGGTCCAAAATTTTGAAAAAAAAAACACGACTTGCCATTATTTAGTCGAGCTTTTCATGTTTAAAACAAGCATTATCATTATTACATTCTCCCATACATATTGTATTAAAGATTGAGTAAATTGAATATTGAAGATTAATAGTGGAAAAGAGAAGTGAAGAGAAGATAAATGGAGAAATAAAGGGGATAAAATGGCAAAAAAAAAAAGAGTTTTGAGGGGTGCCATTTTAGTAAAGTAAGTGGGTAACTAAAAAATCCATTAAAGAAAGTAGCTAATTTACCAAAAAAGTTCATGAAAGAAAAAAAAAGGTTTCTTGACCAAGTGAATTCCTTGTGACCACTTTTAAACTTTTTATATAGAATTGTTAAAAGGCAGATTTAGACACTAGCTAAGTAATCATTATTCACTTCACTTAATGGATTTTCCACATGTATGTAACAATGGGGATTGAGAACCATAGGAGTAGACATGCGTTTGGATGTGGCCATATGTGCGCAAGCAAGCAAATCAGAAATATATTTACTTTAGCAGAGAAAAAGACCATGAGAATAAGATATAACTTTAACTCCCAAAAAAATAAGATAAATTACCAAGGTCCTTAAGGGAGAACCATTGAGCAAGTGTAGAAATAAATGCAAGTACAGTAGCATCTTGTTGGTTAGTGACAATGATGTCATTGATGTACACCAATATATACATAGCACTATGTTTGTTAGGATGATAAAAATGAGAGGTATCAGCTAAGGAACTTTTGAAACCAAACTGAACTAGATAGGAATGGAGCTCATGGTACTAGGATCGAGGGGCATGTTTAATACCATATATTACTTTGCAAAGGTAACAAACATGAGAGGGGTGATCACGATCAATGAACCCAGGTGACTGAAGCATAAAACCATCATCTGCAAGTGTGCCTTAAAAAAGGCATTATTATTATCTAGTTGCCGAATAGGCCAACCACGAGTGACAACAAGCATAATAATTGGGTGAATAGTGGCAGATTTAATCACCAAGCTAAATGTTTCAGCATAATCATGACTCGAGCATTGGTAGAAGCCCTTTGCAGTTAGTCGCACTTTGTGTCATTTGATAGAGCCATCAAGAAAGTATATAGTACAAAAAACCCACTTACATTTTGATGGTGATTAGACGAAACCAACTCCCATGTGTCATTACGGACAAGAGCATCGAATTCTTCCAACATAGCTTGGCGCCAAACTGGATCTTTAAGAACTTGAATGTCAGTAGTAGAATCTAGTGTGGTGGAGGTTGATTGAGCTTGAATATTCAACTTTTGAATTGGCGTATGCATATTATGCATGAAGCGTGTGACAATAGTATGTTGGATAATAGGAGGAGGTGGGGAAAGAGAAGGTTGAAAAGTAGAAGAGGGAGCAAGTTGTAGGAGAATTATGTGACTGAATAGAGGGTCTGAGTAAAGGAGCAGTAGGAACATGAGTAGGGGAGTGGACCACGAGAAGAAGAGAAATGGTGCACCACTTATCACTAGTGAAAGTGCGAATCAGTGGAAGAGAGGAGGAAGAGTGGGAGAATGGGAAAAGAGACTCAACAAATTGAACATGGCGAGATGTATATATGCGATCACTCTTAAGTTCTAGATGGTGGTATACATGTTGGATAGAGGAATAGTCAAGGTAAGGAATGTGATTGAAGTTTATGGGATGTATAAGGACGCAACCAGGGATATCATAGGAAACCAAAGCTACATAGTAGTTTATAATTAGGTTGGTGGTCAAACAAATTGAATTAGGGTGAACAATAGTCAAGAGAAGGCGTAACAAGTTGGTTAATTAAGTATGTTGTTGTAGAGAAGGCAATAGGCCAATATATAAGGGGCAGTGAAGCATGAGATAGGAGGGATAGATTGGTTTCAACAATATGTCAATGAAAACACTCTACGTAACCATTGTGTTTGGGAGTACGAGGTAGGGAGGTGCGATGGGATATGCCATTAGTAGATAAAAAAGAGGAGAGAGCCTAAAATTCCCCTCCATTATTAAAGTAGAGAGTAAGGATAGGATGGTTGAAAAACTTTTCAACCAGTGTCTTGTATCTTATAAAAACATCATGAGTATCACACTTGCATTTGAGGGGATAAAACCATATATATTTAGTATAGTGGTCAATAAAGATGACGTAGTATTGAAAGTTGCCAAAAGAGAGTACAGGGGACATCCATAAATCAGTAACGATAACTGCAAGTGGAGATGAAGTAGTAAGAGATGAGATAAAAAATGGCAATTTCTGATTTTTATTATGGTAGAAGGAACTACAATAAAAATCAAGAGAGCGAGATACACGAGAGTGCAATTGTGACATGAGATGATTAAAAATGGAGGTAGAAGGATGACCCAAGTGATGGTGTCATTCTTGATTATTGACCTTAGAATTAGCAAAGGCAAAAGGTGGTACTAGTGGATAAATCATAGATGCCCTTCCTAGTTGGTCCGCGAAGGAGAGGTACCCCTATGCGAAGATCCTTAACACAAAATGAAAAGAGTGAGGATTCAATATAGGCATTATTTTCTTTGTAGAATGGAGAAATAGAGATAACATTATGAGACATAGTAGTGGTACTAGCAAAGGCAAAAGGTGGTACTAGTGGATAACTCATAGATGCCCTTCCTAGTTGGTTTGCGAAGGAGAGGTACCCTTATGCGAAGATCCTTAACACAAAATGAAAAGAGTGAGGATTCAATATAGGCATTATTTTCTTTATAGAATGGAGAAATAGAGATAACATTATGAGACATAGTAGGAACACAAAGTACATTAGATAAGGAAAAAGAATGAGAAGGTGTATGAAGAGAGGTGAAATAGGTATGAGAGATCGACAATCTAGATCCATCACCAATAACAATTTCGTTCGTACCATCATATGGAGCATGAAGAGATAAATTGGCAAGATCAGTTGTAACATGATGAGAAGTGCTATTGTCTAGTAACTAAGAAGAGAAGGAGTTAGATGAGGTAGCAACTTGAGAGATTGTGGGTAGGGTGAGGAGGCATGAGGAAGATGAGTAGGCAGCTAGACAGTAAGATATTGTTGATAAAAGGTGGAGCAGTGAGATAGAACCTGACCATGTGGACCACACCATTGACAATGACCAAGAAAAGGATATAGGGTAGAACAATTACTAGTAGAGGTCTGACGAGTGTGGGAGTGCACATTGTGGGAGGAGAATTGAGTGTTTGGTGCATTTAAACGACTACTGGTGAGATGGGTAGTAGCCAAAAATATAGATCCAGATTAGTGACCCAAGGGAATGTTCTTTGTTAATGAGCTTTTCATTCAGCCCTTCAAAAGAGATGGGAGTGACCTGTCCATTCACAACATCAATAACTGATTGCTAGGAATCATCAAGACCGTCGAGAACCTTATCATTGACATCCTCATGGTCAAGAGATTTGTCGAGAATGGTAAGCTGATCTATACAGCACTTTAATGCTTGCATATACTCAGTAATAGATTGATAGCCCTTAGTGAGATGTTTGAGATGATCCTTTAGTTGCTTTATGTGACTGCATGTGGGACAAGCATAAGTTTGTGCAATAATGTCCCAAGCAACTTTGGTGGCGGCGGCATGAGAGATGAGAGGAACAACAGTGGGAGAAAGAATACCAATGAGAGCACCGAAAAGAAGTTTGTGTTGGTAGATGTAGGAGAAGTAGGCTGGATTTGAAGAGGAGGCCTGACTAGTGGAGTTAGTGAGGTTAGTGTGAGGAAGGCATGGATAGGAACCTTTAATGAATTTGTAAAGATCATACCATATAAGGATAGCTCCAATCTGTGTATGCCGAGATAGTTGATAGAGGTTAATTTGATGGAGTTATGGATGGTAACCAATGTAAGGGGTTTTGTTAGCTATGTTTCATTGGGATTGAGATTGAGTGTGTTGGTGGAAGTCATTGGGGAAAAGAATTAGAGGATCATAGGCTTTTGATACCATGTAAGGATAATATTTGGAGAGTTTAACTTACGACATTCATTGATAAAGCTCATATAAATAGATGATATAAGAGGATAAGATTGAGAGAATATCTCAACAACCTAGTTGACCAAGTAAATATTGCATAACAGATTTAACTACGTATAATTAGAATATTTACTGCTAATCTCTATCCTTATCATTTATGGTCATCAAAGGTTACATCACCTATAAGTGCACAAACCATTGTTTTCAAGGCATCAACTTCACCTGATAATGTATGCCTTGGTTATGTATGTTATGGATTGTTTTCTTTGATTCATGTACATAGGGCTGATATCTGTTATGTTGAGAGAAAATAAATTAGAGATGCACTAACGATCAAACTATCCGTGGGTATATGTTGAAATCAATCAGCATTAGTATCAAGCATCTTGATGCTTGAAAGAGCCAGGGTTCAAATTTCAGCTTTCTTTTGGGATCAATATTCATGCTTTCCCCTAATGGGAATGCCATTCTTACTTGGGACTGTTTATATCCGGATATCAATATTCACTAGACCAAACATTTGCTCTGCATTCCTTAAATTTGATATCTAAATTTCTAGATATTTAAAAATGTAGATTGAATATGGACTATATCCGATATTTGTAAGAAATTACTATTTTGGTAATTTTAATAGCTTTTACAAAAAAAAATGAAAAAAAAGATTGAAAATTCATATCTACATTCAAATGAATGCCTTAATTTATCTAGAAGAATATTAAAATATTATTATTTATGTTTAAATTATAAAAATAAATAAATTTTAAGAACTTAATGCTAGTGAAGTAATTAACAAAATACTGAATAACTTTTCGGATTGAATAATCTTTTTAAAAATTAAATATCCTAAAGACCGGATATATGTTTGAGAAAAATAAAATCAAATATCCTAAATATCAAGTTGAAATTTTCAAATGACGGATCGAATTTTTGGATTTTGAAATTTTCTGCACAGCACACTAATTCTTACCATTACATTTTTTGCCGAACAATTATCTTCTTCTAGTGTATGTTTGTCTTTGATGGGGTCAGATAATTGATACGTGAGGTTCGTTTATTGATTGGTTGATGGCGTGCAATATTCAATTGTGGATGATTTTTGATTATCCACCACCCGCTATTGCTATTAACGTGAATTGCGTGAGTTATATTATTGTCTATAAGCTTAAGGTGTTCTCAGCATCTATCTTTTTGCCTGAGACAGAAGTTGCTCACCCAAGTCGAGCTTCATTTGTTGGCTGCTGGATGAATGATGATGGCTCCATTGGCTCTAGTGGGCACTGCTTGTCTGCCGTCTGTCTGGATCCTTCCTTTCGGCCTTCCTTGGCTTCCTGTTTAGTCGAAAGTTGAAATAACTGAAGTTGGTCCAGATTGGCTCGTCTTCCTCTGAATTTGTTCGTTCACATCACGAGTTTTACATCTGTCCTACATATGAGACTGGCCCCCCAGATTGTTTTTCCTTCGTGGAAGTCCGCTCTCCGTGTTCGTAGTGTGGTCGATGGCTTTTATGTCAAGTGTCAGCGTGCAATAGATACTCATCTTTATTAAAAAAAAAAAATTATTCCATAACTAACTTTTTTTATTTTAATCCTTATTTTTTTTATCATTTTTAGATTAAATATTTTATTATTTTTAATAAAGGACATAGGAATACTTTTAATACTATTTTTTTTTAGTTTGTAAAAATACCTTTTGTTTTTGATATTTAGTAAATGAATGATCTATGTAAGACTTATTATTAGGGTTAAAAATAAGTCGAGTCGAACATTTTTAAATTCAGATTCAGTTCAGTTAACTAAACGAACTTAAATAAGGCTCGTACTTGTCTTATTCAATTAAATAAACGAATCGAATCTAATCTAATTTTTAAAAAATCAAGCCAAGCTGAATTTATAAGTAAAAGTCATAAAATAAATTAAATATTAATTATTTAAGTTCAAATTCGGTTTGTTTAATAAATAAGTCCAAAAATAAAATTTAGATTCAACTATTTAACTAAATAAATAAATTAGATTGAATTAAACAGTAGGATGGCTCAACTCATTTCTATTCCCGCCGAATACATTATACGGACTTTGAAATTGAGCATATCCTCGTATTGGTTCAACCGTGTACGACCCATTAAGTTTTGGGTTGGGAGGTCGTTCGAAGTTACCTATGTAAATTGAAAATGACTAAATACCGAATGATGAATCATCATCTCATTTCATCATCCGGCTCTGTATTTGTAAGGATTAAAGAATGAAAGCAAAACCACATGACACTACGCATGTGAGGAGTTGGGAATGAAAAATGATGGAAAGTAAACCTTTTTGAATAAACGCGTAGGATTTGTATAGTGGAGCCACGGATCGTCTGCAATTTTGCTTACCAAAGAGGCGTTGGTCAGTCCACTGGTTGCCCCTGCCCTGGATCACTTGTGCCGCCTGAAACACGGAAAAGAGTTTTGTCGGCTAAAGATCCTGTACTCGAACTCATCTTATGAGATATTCTAAGAGGGTATTCTGCAAATAACATGTGCGTATATCACCATCTTCATATGACACATCAAACGTAAGATTTATCTCGGACGTTATCTTTACCTTTACATTTTTGGATCCACGATTCACCTTTAAAGTTTTGGAAAAATTACATTTTAGATTTATATATATATAAGTCATATTTCTTTCTTTTTCAAGGATATCAACTATTATGGTAAGAGAATTTTAGATTGTATAGATATTCTATTAGTAGATAGTGAAATAATAGGAGTATGATAATTTTATATTTTAGTTTTGACTAGATAAAGGATTAACAAGTACCTTCAAACCCTTATAGAAGATGAATGTGGTGCTTGCTATGATATTTGTGTGGCAATTTTTTTCATCTAAACGGTTTTATAAATTTTTAATTATCAAAAAATAGATATAAAAATTGGGCATTGGGTGGGGGTGATGTCTAATATCCCTTAATCAGCCGCATGGGCACATGGCACAATACAAGCTTGAACGACGGAATTAAATGTTTACATTCTTGTGATAAAAAAAAAACTATGTATTGCACTATTTAATGTGTTGGTTCAATTATTTTTCGCAAGTATGGTCTTTGATATTGAATCAGGAATATCAAGGCAAGTTGTTGATCATTTTTTTAAAATAATTTTTTCTCTTTTTAAGTGATCTATTAAATATGTAAGAATATAGTTTCGTACATGTTATATGGAAAACAATGATAAAAACAAATATGTATTTAATGATTAAATTAGGTTTTGTTACTTGGAAAAAAATTTTACTCGATAGAATTTTTTTTACAGATATACTCCCTATTCACCGACTATTGTTGTCGTTCACTTTCTTTACACACAGACAATTTTTATCGTTCTCTCTCCCTATCCACTAGCAACTTTTGTTATTCCTTTACTCCCACCACTGTCAACTTTTGTCATTCCCTCCCCTACCAACCGACCAAAATTATCGTTAAACCCTCCACTCTCCATTGGCAAATGTGGCTGAATCTTGCCCTCACAATATCAGCAAATTTTGTCATCCCCTTTCTCGTTCAACATCGATCTCCTTCTCGCAATTTTTTTCCCTGACTTTTTTTTTCAATCTGTATTTTTTTAAAATTTTCAACCTCGATCCGGCCGTTAGCTAGAAAAAAAAATTCTAAAATAAATCCAATAAAATTCCAAAAGACAGATCTATAGCTGGAAAAAAAACTTGAATCACATTTCACGGACAAGATTTGGCGATGAACCCTCCCATCGACAAATATAGTCGAATCTTCCCCACAACAAAACAAATACCATACACATTTATCATTCCATTAAAAAAATCGTAAAAGAAAAAAATTAATTACTTACGTTGGCGTAAGGGAGGTGAGAGCCGAAAGAAGAGAGATTGAGAGAGTGTAGTAAGAAAGGAAGAGAAGTGAGAGAATGAGAGGGTTATAGAATGAAGAGAGAATATAAGTCAGAAAAATAAAAAGAGATAGAATTGAAAAAATGATTATTTTCTACGTCATAAAAAATATTTTTTATATAACAGTACGTTTAATTCTCATCTTTTGTTCCCGCGCATTCCGATAGTCTTTGGTAAATTGGATAGGAGCCGCTAGTTTCGAAAAAAATATATATAGTATGAGTGGAACCTGCCGTCCGAGCATGCTTCTGCAAGGCGGGTGTATACGCGTTCAATTATCAAATTCCGTATTTAAAAAAAAAAAAAAAAGATGATCCTTTCCTCCATAATGCGTCAAGCCATTTTTAAAGATTTCAAATTTCGAGTCAAGCACGTAGTTTTTAAAACCAGACTGATCTTCGAACCGGTCTCATAACTGATTCATTGGTTTAGTGGTCAAATCAGTGATATATTTTAAGTCAAAAAATATGAAATATATAAAAAATTAAACTCTACATAATTTTGACCGGCTCCCGACTGGTTCTAAGACCGATTTTTTGATCGATTCACGGGTTTTCACTGGTCCGATCAATTTTTGATCGATTTTTACTGGTTCCGAGATCTTAAAAATCGGCATATAAAATTTAACAGATGATCCAACCAGTTCTACGGTTCACTGATCGGACCGGCCAGTCCGATCTGATTTTTAATACTAGGGTCAAGCATCTTTAATCCATTCACCTTTTAAATGGATTCCATTGCAAGCATAGCCTATTGTTCTCTATTCTATGTCTTTCTGGTATTGCTATTGTTTTCCTTTATTTTATTTAGTACAATTAGATTGGCAAGAGTCGCACAAGCACTTGACTCCCTCAGTTGATTTTAGCCTGACCTTTGAATGATAGCATATATACTTGAGAAAACAAAAGTGAAGGCTACGAACCGTGCATAGGAGACCTATAAATACAGGGCTTTGACTCTTCAACACTAAGGTGATAGAACTTATTTATTTATTTATTTTATTTATCTCAGCATCATACAAATATTTGCCTATTCTCGAGTCACCCAAGTATCTTGACCACGTTCTTTGCTGTTAAATTAATTTGAAATATTTCATGTGGGATTTGATTCCATGCATATTATACTTTCTTACTTATTTTGGGAATTTACCAAAAGCACTAATAAAAGCATATGTGTTAGGCTAAGAGGTTAGTTCCCAAGTTAAGAGTCTGTTTGGTTCATGAAAAATTAAGTGAAAAGAAAAATGTAGAGGAAAAAAAAATAAAAGAAATTAATTTTTTTTTCTTTGTTTAGTTGTTTGAGAAAATTTTATGAAAATTGAATTTTTGGAAAATATTGTTAGTGTTTGGTATATAGAAAGAAAATTCTAAGAAAAGTTAAATGTTATTATTTAAATATTATTATACATTTAATGTTATTAGAAATATTATATTGATATATAAAAAATTACATAAAATTTTTAAAAAAATTATAAAAACTCCATAAAATCAATACTAATTCCAAATTTTTTTATAGAACTATTCTAAAATATTACATGAATAACTTACAATAATTTTCAAAAAAATATTTAAAAAAAATGTATATAAATCCCGTGAATATTTTTTCCCTCTATATTTATAATTATGTTTATTTATCCATATCCGTTTATATATCCATTTGATAAAACTTATTGGATTTTGATTAAACCCATCAAATTTAAAATGAAATTTATTTAATGTTAGAATTATATGGTTAGATTATTAAAATTTAATTATATATTCACTTTTAGCCTTAGAAAATATATGTCAAATTATATAAAAAATATAATTTCATATCGGATAAATGATTCCAATTACTAATACGGATATAAAAGCGGATAAAATTTTAAGCCATCCTACTTTACTTACCAATGTATATATCAAGATCTAAAAAAAAACAATGTGCATGATCAATTCATAGTTACTAGTTACTAATCAAACAAGTCAGAAAGGTACATTAGGATCATTAAAAATATCAGAACCGAACTCCACACACAACCATATGGCTCTATCCTCAGGTGGAAGACTAAGAAATGTACGAGCGGTACTGATATCTGCTGCAAGTTTGCTATAGATTTCTATGGCTAGAGCTTTCTTCAACCCTTCTACCTTTCTAAGCTCAGAATACAGCTCAGATTCAGTAAAATTACGTGGATTTCCTCTATCAAGAGCTGCTGCAACTGCATCCATCCCTTGTTTTAGAGCCTTTATCTCTTTTGACATGTAATCTCTTAGCTTTCTCTTCTTTGTGGCTCTTAACACAGATGCACCAGCTAAAGGAGAGGTTACTTCATTGTGTTGTTCTTGCTCGGTGCTTCGATCATCAGCTGTTGTTTCTTCATGTTCTTGCCTCTCTGAGCGCAAACGTCTTTCTTTTGGACCAATGGATAGATTTCCAATTGCTCGGTCATTGCCAAATAAAATATCTAGCCTATGATAATTTTGAATAGGCTTATAGCGAAGCGGTTTGGCATCAGGATGAGCCTGTAAAAAAATATTAATTACATAAATTTAGAAACTATAATAATTATTAATGACAATAAGAATAAGAAGGTTTAAGACTTACCAATATATACCTTTCCCAAACTGTTGCATCAGCTTCCACCATTTGGGTAGACTGATTAAAACCAAACTCACTCACTTGCAAGATCGTAGATGCCAACACATAATTCTTTTTTAGGGTCTTGATTCAGTTCTTTATATGGCTAACCGTACAACCAAGCCCAAACTTAGTACTAACACCTTTAGCAACATTAGTATATGTTGTTCTTGAAAATGAACTACCTATTTTCTGACCTAAGTGCATCTGATCAGTCAACAAATCTATCAGATATGTATCCATGTCTTCATCCCAAGTTAAATTTTTCTTCTCATTTGATGGTGTGTCACCACCAATGGGTTCTTGCACAAAAAAAAATTAAAAACCATCCTAAAATCATAACTTATTGTACAATCAATAACATAAATAATATAAAAACTTATACAAGAATTTTAATGTTAAATGCATTTTCATTTAGAATACTCGTTGAATACAACTTTTTTCTACATGAATTTAACAATAATAATATCTCTACCATTAACTATTTAAAATATCTCTCGACATTGAACTTGCAATTACATCTCTTAATTGCTCAACTTCTTGACACTCTTCTACTAAACTTGATGGCGCAACATCTTCTTGGTTGTTACGAATTCTAATCTCACTATCAACCTCTAAAATTAATCTTTCATATGGATTTACTCCCATGAGATAGTTATGTAAAATGCATCTTGCTAAAACTGTCTGCTTGAGTTTGAACATGATAGAATGGTTCAGTTCCACTTCCTTATATTGGAAAGCATTTTTTTAGAACACCAAATGCCCTCTCAATAACATTTCTTAAGGAAGCATGCCTTAGATTGAAAAGCTCCCTTGCATTTTGAGGACGTTGGATGCTATATTCCTTCAGATGGTATCGAGTACCTCGATATGGTGTAATAAATCCAGTCTTCAACTGGAAACCTGCATCGCCTAAGTAAAATTTACCTGATGGCACTACTAATTTGTCCATGTCTCTTGATAAAGTATTGTTTAGTATCCTTGAATCAGATGCCGACCCTTCCCATCCCAATAACACATATAAAAACTTCAAGTCAAAAGAGCAAGCAGCTAACACATTTTGGGTCAGAAAATCCTTTCTGCCACGATATCTTTATACCACATTATTTGGGACTTTCACACAAAAGTGTGATCCATCAATTGCACCAACACAATCCTGTGTGAAAATGATAAAAAATTATTTAAAAAAATTCAAGTTCTAATGTATACTTAGTTATTTATTTGATAAAATTATGACAATTACCTTAAAATATGGCCAAAATTTTGAGCTATTTGATATTTCAGGAGGGCAGTGAGATCCATCGGGTTGTTGCAAAAAGACATCCTCTAAAGAAATGATAGCATCCAACACTTGGTGAAAATGTCGACTTACTGTTTCACCGGACCGCCAGAAGTCTAATTTTACCGACCAATTTCTCCTATTACAACCTATAATATTGAGAAACATAGCTACTCTCTCCTCTACGCAGCTAGAATGAGTATCACTTAGTTTCCCAGAATCCCTTAATATTGATACAAGTCTAGCAAAAGCCTCCTTTCCCATCCTCAACTGGTTATGGCAATTCTCATCTTTTTCCAATGTAAGTCGAACTAAAAAAGCTCATCTTTTATAATCTCCTAATTGAGAAATATCTCTATCAATATAATTATTAGGATAAACCAAAGATAATTAACTAGCAGCATATGCTCCATATGTGACCATACATGCTGGTGCTGCTGCCCATCTTCTTAATTTGTCTCACTCCTCAATTGAGTTAGTCTAATATAAAATGATCAAGCAAAAAAAAAGTATAAGAAAATTAAGCATACATACCTATTATAACAATTATGTTGCCAAATAGTGCAAGAAATCTTAAGAAAATTATACCTACTTCATTATTTTCTTCGGATTCCATTGTATCATTTGTATCAACATGATGAGTTGTTGGCAAATTTCTCTAATGTTGGAACCCTGATCTTGACCTAGGATTTGATTCCTCACTAGTAGCCTTCATACATTAAAAATAGAATAAACTCAGCAAAAGATAGTATAGCATTTTATTTGGGATAAATAATATGTGAAATAAATGATCTGAAGTTTATATGAAATAATAATATAAATAACATGAATTTACCGGACATGTAAAATGCATCAAACATTTCTCAATCTGAATGAATCTCTGAATAATCTAATTAGCCATTTTTTTGGGGTCTAGGTTGTGGAGGCTATCTATTTTTCCTAGTAGGAGGGTGAAGAGTTGTAATACATGTGCCAATTCCCTGTCTGAATATTTTATGTCATTCCATGCCTGTAAACAGAAATTCAGTTATCTTTTTTTTATTATGAGGCTGACATACCTGTAAGAGTCATTTGATACATGATTAATAGGGAGGGGAAATGACTTTTTTTTCTCCAAAAAAGTGGTATAATGAGGTACTGTTTGGTTGATTGTAATTACAAGCCATTTATTATTATTATTATTATTTGAAATAACATAATTGCATTAAAAGGTAACAATTGATAGTTCAGATAGTGATTTAATAATCCTAACAATAATTTTAAGTTATTGTACCTAAGGTGTTACTTTCTGACCAATCAATGGTTGTCATAAGTTTTAAGTTACTGTACCTAAGGTTTTTTTGATTTAATTTTCTTCACTAGCCTTTCCCTTCTGAGTTGTAACTTCTGCACCTGTTGTTATTGCTTGTTGTATGATACCTACTTCTAGATTATAACCTATGGAACCTCCCACCTTGTCTGAGTTTTTGTCTGGCTATAGGATTGTAGCATCTTGATCTATCAGAGAATCAGGTACCTTGAGGCCTTCTACTGTTGTTTCTTGGTTTTGTATCTCACTTGCATTGTCTTCTTTTTCCAACTGAGCATCACTCTGTCTCTTAACTGTAAGTTTACTACTTATACTCGCTCCATACTTGTTTAGATGGCTGGATAGTATCTCCTTTGGTCTGTTTTGGTATGTATACCTTTTGTTGTGTCTTAAAAGCCCCTACTTAGTGACCAATCATCTTATAATCCTTGCAATAACTAAGGAGATTTTCATAGATGACCTCTTGGTAAGGGCCTTTATTCAACACCTCCATTTTAGCCTCATAAGAAGGGAATCGAAACACTATCCAACCATACCTAAGAGCAATTAATTGACTCTCCATTTTCCGTTGTTTTTTGATAGTTTGGATGGCATGGTCATTTGGTACTTTTCCCACAAATCTGCCTAGCAAGCAATTACCCCAAGTGTAATAAATACTATCAAGCATAGAGGGATCAAGAATCACCTTCTCTCTACATTCAGGGATAAACTCACATTTATCTCTTGAGTTTGAGGGGAATAAAGCAGTCCAGGGCATTTCGAAATGAGGATCTAGGCCAACCTGTATAGGGTCGTTTCAAGCATTTTCATTTGAGCTTTTAGAATGCTGATTTTAGAAATGGATGGTTGATACAATTACAAGAGTATGTCATATTTTTAGGACTAGACAAGTTTTGAGTTATAGAATTGACATTGACAAATGATGGAAAAATTCAACGCTAATTCAAAATTGACAGTAGCGATAGAGAGATAAATGGTTGGGGCACATGAAAAAAATTATTAGCGATATGTCTGCATTATGTATCAGACAGATTTGGAATGGGAAAATGGAACACTGAAGGTTGGTAGAGAATATAAGTTTTGGGAGGAAGTCTGCCAATTATACCTAAACTAGTTGAAAAAGGTTGGTAGAGAAGGTTCAGACCATGTTCCAAAAATTAATTTTGGTGATGACATGATTTCTCTATTACAACAGAATGTTTTGGAAAGAACTATTATGTCCAAAGCTAGATGGTGGTATCAAAGATATCCATAATATCCAGAACTTTGCTGCATTAGTTGCACACTTTCTATTATTTGCTAACCACACCTCAAACACCATTACAAAAACAGTCCATTTTATAAACATAACCCTAGAAATCAGAACCAGAAGGCTAGACTAGAGGTGGCAAACGGGTCATTTGGGTCGGGTTAGGGTCGGGTTGATATGGGTCGGGTCAACTTTGGTTTACTATACAATCGAGTCGGGTTCGGGTTCGGGTTCGGGTCTAATTTGGTTCGGGTGTGTTTCGGGTTGTGTTGCTTTGGGTCGGGTTCGGGTTCGATTCGGGTTAAGTGACGAGTCGGGTGTGATTTGGGTCGGGTCGATGCTGGGTTCTTCGGGTATCTCGGGTTCGGGTTTATTTCGGGTTTGACTCGGGTCTATAGAATTCGGGTTAGGTTTGGGTTCGGGTCACTACATGGGTTGGGTGTAAATCGAATCAACTAAGCGTCAAATTTATCGGGTTTTTTGAATTCGAGTCAAATCAAAAGGCTCAAATTGGATATTATGTATAAAAATATGAATCATGATTAAGAACGAGTTAGAACATAAAAAATGGAACTTGTATGAAATAAATCATATCAAATTATTTTTAATTTTTACAAAATTAACTTTAAGCATTTTTAGAATACTAATAAAATCTTTGAATACACCGCCATCACAATTTAAAATAAGACAGTTTTTTCCTGGCCATAATAATGCGATCTTATCCTATTATTATTAGTTTGGTTTTAGCTTTTTATGCTATGATTTTTTAATTTCTCAATGTTACATTGTCACTATATTTCATTTTCAATAATAATTTTTAATACATAATAAATAAGTATGTAACAAATTAAAATTACAATCATCAATAACTTAGTGAAAAATAAAATATCAAAGTTGTCTTATGATTATAAACCCTACACCACTTCCAATGAATTTGTCACAATGCCTAACTTAGTAAAACAGTACTCCATCATAGTACACTAAATTCTATATTGTATGTCTAATATCTTAAGAAAATTATCTATATTATAAATATATCACTAGATATTTATTACTGTCACAACATAGCTAATAACTAATAAGTGACAATACATCACCTTTTACACCTCAAATCGCAATTATAATTTTCATGATTTCCTACATTACTTTTCGTGAATTGTTTATGTTCAATTTCCATCAACATGCATATCATATATTTCCTTCATTCTTATAGTTGCCTACATAATGTATCATACCCTTCCTTTGTTAATTATTTCATTTCTTGATATTACAGCATAATATTCTAGTAGCAAGTGCATGGTATCCTCAATAATATTATTTCATCACTGAATCAGTGCATAGTCCTTTGATTAGGGATGTACACGGGGTAGATTTTACCTAAAACCCAACGGATTTTATCCGACGGATATTTAAACAGATATGGATACGGTCATACACGGATATGGATGATTGAAAAAAATATCCATCGGGTTCAGGTACGGATACAGGTATGGGAAATCTATACCCATCCCCATAACCATATCCGTATCCATATCCATATCCATACCCATTTACCCGATATATAATTATCCTTTTACCCTTAATTTTAAAATAAATATATTATAAATTAAGGTTAAAATTATCATTTGCCTTAACTTTAAATAGGTTTATCCGTCGGGTAATGGATTTATCCGGTGGATAATATCTATTAATAGGTAAATGGATAATCCATCGGGTAATGCCGTAATGGATATCCAACGGATACAGATATGGATGTGTTAACGGATATAAATTCGGGTACGGGTACGGATTTTCTTAACAGGCACGGATAAGAAAATGGGTATACCCACCCCGAACCTGCCCCGTTTACATCCCTACTTTGATCTCTTCTTATTTCCATTCATTCAAATAACCCATAATAGTATACACGTCATTTTTAACGTCTCATCATCTAAGTGTTAGATTATGAAATAGACCCAATTAAATTCATTGCCTTTTCATAGTGTACAACTTTAGTATGGATTATCATCATCCAAATAAAACACTTCGACAATGGGGAAATCTTTAATCTCATGCACCAAAGTCTAAGTTGCTTGTTCACAGATCTCACACAGTGGTTTATTTGTACCTTTCTCACCCAACCTATTTTTAGTTAATAGCTACTCCTTAAAAGCCTTTGATTCTTAGTGATATTCTTAGTGAGGATTGTGATTTGTGAGGTGCTAGATTTATTGTCATTGCAAACTTGATGATGATGGTGACTCATCCTTGGCTCCCTTTAGATCTTTTAGCTCAATATCATGCCTATCTAATATTATCCCTAGTTGGTTGTAAATTTAATAAAGCTTTAAAATATCCAATAGTTTCATAGGTTGTAAAATAGGTCCTAATAAATTTGTATTCTTTTGTAAAGAGCCACGATCTAACAATTTCATGATATAACTCACATGTGTTGCATTTCAATAATTATGAACTCATTTTCTAATCTAAACCATTTGGATGAAGTCAAAATTACCCTTTATTATAGCTTACTCATGCATCCTCCCGTACCCATATATCTGACTCATCTCCAACTTATCACACAAAATCTTCTTCTAATAGGTGTTTCCTCAAACATATTATTTATCCTTGATTTTTTTATGAGAGATGAACCGACTTGATTAAGGCCTAAAAAGCCCACTTATTCTTTAACTTTTTAATTTTTACTTATACTGACCATAGTTGTTAATATTTAATGCAAGTTCTATATATCTTTAAAGTCATTTATTCCTTGTTAAATTACAACTAAATTGATCAAATTTGATCAATTAGTTTATTATCACTTATATTATAGATTTGCTCTTCATATTTATAACTTATAAGTTTGGCGACTAAGATGTTTGATGTGGTTTTAAATGGAATGGATTGAAATTTCTAGTAATGTGTTGTCATAGATTTTATATCTCTATGATATGCTAAGATACTATTATAATTATATAAGGGAAATTCAATCTACAATATGAAAATATTAAATATTCATATATAAAATAAATCAACATCAAAATAAATACTAGAAATATAATTTATTTAATGAGTTAACTCAATTTTAGTTGGTTGCAATTATTATAAATATCTCACTTGTCATTAATTTAATTACAAAATAAAAGCTACCATCGAAGATACACATTTTAAAGTAAATTTATAAAATTATTACTTAGTTACCCTTTTATATTAGTAATTAACCTATTATACTGTAATTCCATAAACGAATTGATAGGTTATCTTTCAAGTTTCAACCAATCTTTATTTTTAAGCTCCAACATCATTAATCATCCAATAAAAAAAAATTAAGAGCTGTGAATAAATTACATATATAATTTAGTCTCAAACTTTAATTAGGGTTAGAAATATAAATAACTTGTATCTTTAAATTAAATGATAATTATAATTAATAATAATATTATATATATTATTTTTTAACTTATTTTATTTTTTATACATTAAATACCAAATATTTTTTAATACTTTGTCCCTTCTTAAATATTTTACTTACTTCTTATTTTGCTAAGCCTCTTAATTTTATATTAACTATAATGAGATATTAGTTAAAATATTTCTAATTTTCTATTAAATTTATATGTTTCTAATATTTCACCTATATTTTATTTTTTCCTAAATAAAATACCTATATCTTATTTTTCCACCAAATATAATATACTATTTTTATTTTTTACCCTTATTTCTACGGCACATTATTACTTTATTAGTTTATTACCTGCAGGCTTCAGAGAAACTCGATCGATCGATCCTTCTGCCCCCCAATTTTCTCCTAAAATCTCTCTCCCTGTCTCATTTCTCATTTCACTCCACGCAACGTTGGTTTCATCTCAATCAAACCATCCTCATTCCTCATCGGTGGTCACTGGTCAGTGACTGTCTGTCTCTGGTAGTCTGGGTTCACTTCTTTCGCTCACAGTCACACAGGCACATGCCGCACCGCACACTCACAGGCATACGCACAGCTCACTGCATGAATGAGTGTGTGTATATGTATTAAACTATTGATAGTTTGATAATTCATACTCTCTGACTTTCCCTTCTCAAGCCTCAGTAGTTAGCCGACTCAGCCATCTTGGGCCTCTTCTTCTACAGTCTGCAACAGCAACAACACGCACACACACACTACACCACCGAGCGGCGAACGCCAGCCAGTGCAACCACCTACTCCATTTCTGCGGCCTTCGGTGTGTGTATTACTCTATTGCCATGCATTTGCATTCGATTGTATCATGCTCTCAGCATGACATCACCATTTGGCGAATAAATTATGGATTCTTGTTGGCTTTTGCTTATTTTTGAGATAATAACATCCATTTTTTACTCATTCAGTCAATCAATCATTCGTGTAAAATATACACTACACGCAGCATGCATGGTACATGCAGACACAGCACTCAGCGCCAGTGGCAGCCCTCCTCTGCAAGTCTTCATGGTGAATTGGTGATCAGGTGATGGCAACCATTATCATATCCAAATTTATTATTATTTTTACCTATATCCATTTTTATATTTATTTACACACATTCATATCCTATATCTGTTTCTCTTTCGAATGTTACTCACCATAACAACTCCCTCCTCCTCCCCGAAATGAGACATTATATAACAGACACGATATGTAACCTCGAATATGAGGACTATACGTGTATACGCTGTGGAAATTTTCGATCGAACTCTTCAATTCCCTTCCCATTCATGAAGGAAGATGGAAATGGAAAAGACCTGGATTAGTTCATACCAACAAAGGTGTACGCATGAAGACTCGTGAACGTAAAAATGGAAAAGGGAGGTGAGATACTGAGATTGCGATCGCTAGTCAATCATCTGCCTATTTTTAACATGTGAGTGAGTAGCAAGGACCCTTTGGAATTTTGGTGGAGCACCAGAGTCCAAAGTTGTCGGTGAAATTATGTTTTTGATTCTTACCTGGCCTCGCCACCCTGCATCAATGGTGGAAATGGCAACAAGGGCCTTTTCTAAGATAGTGTATATGGCTTGGGCTGGGCATAGTCTCGGTCGCATGATTGTAATTATCACGAGCAAAATGCATTTTGAGGGCCTTTTCTAATGGGGGGGGCAAGAGAAAAAGAAAAAATTGGTCTCTAAAAAATATATACATAAATATAAGTATTAAAATATATAATATATTGAGTAAAACAACCAAATTTATTTAGAAACAAAAAAATAATTCAACACATTATTTTCTTATTCGATTGAATACTATTTATGAAAGCAAAACAAAATTACTCACATATACTAACATCAAATATAAACTCCAAAACACTCCTCACTCAGTATCCATCCCCCTTACAGCCCTGATCCCATCTTTGAAAATAATATTCTAAACCTCACTTGTGGAATAAAAAATAAAAAATATAAAAACCTCACTTGTTGAAGGCCACCGGAAGTCATTTCGGTTGATTAGCTTCATGAATTATAAGTATTTAGCACGACTTTGATTCACGGTCGATCTGTTTTCCATACACAAGACATTGCTGTCATTGCACCTGAGCTATGCTTCTAAATTCTAAATCACGATTACTAAAAAAAAAAAAAAGCACACACACACATGGTGTGCTGGTTTAGCCACTACCAAGTAGGACCATATAAGGATTCGAACTACATATATAATATGGCCACCATAAGGGAGATGCGGATTATGGAAAACAAAAGTTGAGCGTGAATCAAAGTCAGTAACCTGCATGCTGCGTGCATGGCTGTGTGTGCAAGACAACAAGAGTTGTGTTTGTTTAAAATATATTTTGGTACCCATTATTAATAAGTAAGGGTATTTTTAGTGTTTTTTGGAAGATAAAAATTTTATTGTTATAATTATTATTTTACTTGATAATTATTATTGTATGTGATTTTATAACCACCTTAATCAAATACTAATACTAATAATTTATTGTAGTTATGGAAGCTGGAAATTATGATGCTACTAATCTTCCGAATCCTGAATTGCAAGAAGCGGATAAGAAAAGGAGCTCAGTTTGGAAAGAATTTTTGAAGTTTAAAGGAACTGAGACAAAGGATGGAAAAGAGAGAGCACTTTGCAGCCATTGTAAGGTGGCTTCTTTCATTGCTAGTTCACATTATGGAACAACAAATCTAAAAAGACATCTTGATAAATGTCCATCATATCAACAAACCGTGAAAGTAGAATCTAATGTTTAAGACCAAAGGATCTATAGAGATCTATTAGCAAGGGCTATCATCAAACATGTATATGCATTCTCTTGGGTTGAACACAAAGGCAATAGAGAAATTTATGCATACTTGAATAATCAAGTTAGAACCATTTGTAGAAATACTGCAAAATCAGACGTATTGAAATTGCATTCAAACTTGAAAATTGAGCTTAAGAACTATCTTCGTAGCATCCCAGGTCGCATTTGTCTGACTTCTGATATGTGGACTTCTTGTCAAACCGAGGGATATATGTGTTTGACTGCTCATTTTGTGGATACTAATTGGAAGTTGAATAGTAGAGTACTGAATTTTCATCATATAGAAACACCACATACGGGACAAATCTTACATAATTCGGTGTTAAGTTTGCTTCAAGAATGGGGTATTGAGGATAAGATTTTCTCTATCACATTAGACAATGCTTCTAGCAATGATAGAATGCAAGATCGTTTGAGAAGTACACTAAACGATCAAAAATTTTTGTTGCATGATGGCATTTACTTACATGTTCGATGTGGTGCTCATGTTTTGAATCTCATTGTTAAGGATGGGCTTAAGGTGATAGAGGATACTGTTGTTAAGATTAGAGATAGTGTGAAATACATCAAGTGGTCAGAATCGAGGAAGACTACATTTCGAAATTGTGTGAAGTTAGCTCGGATATCAGATACTAAAGCATTATGGCTTGATGTTCCCACAAGGTGGAACTCAACTTATTTGATGATTGATAGAGCTATTATTTATCGTAATGGATTTAAGGAGATGGTGGTTGTTGACCCTTTGTATAAGAATTTTCCGGGACCTCAAGAGTGGGACATGCTAGAAAAAATTCGTGATGTCTTGGAACCATTTTATGATATTACTGAGTTATTTTTTGGTAGTCAGTATCCCACAGCAAACTTGTATTTTGAGAATGTATGGAAGATCGAAATGCTTTTAAATGAGTTGGTAAAGGGTGACGATGAAGCGTTGAGGAAAATGGCTATAGAAATGAAGATTAAATTTGATAAGTATTGGGCCAACTTAGATGGGAATGAATATGGTACATTATTTTCTTTTGCTGTAATTCTTGATCCTCGTTGTAAGTTGGATTTTTTGAAGTATTGCTATCAAAAATTATTTGAGGATGGAACAAGGGCTTCTTTGAAAGTTAGTGATATGCGGTTTAAGTTAGGGATGCTTCTAGTGGAGTATCCTTCAGTTAATGATGGAGGAGGTACTTGCAGTAACTCTTGTGGAACATCATCAACATTAGACACTAACACCCTTGGTTCTACTCGCAAGCGCAAATTTGATTTCTCTGCTGTAAGTTTACATTTCTTACATTCCCCTAATCTTTTATGCCTTTCCTTTGATTTTAATTTGTTATTATATTTATATTCAATTGACTATTACATATAATGTTTTTTAGCATTCTTGATTTATTATATATATATATACATTTGCTTTTGTAATTTTTAGGGTTTTGATGAAAATGAGACTGCATACACTTACAATAAAAAGACAAAGCTGAATAAGTATCTAGATGATCCAAGAATGGACCGCAAAATCAAGCTGAATGTTCTTGAATTTTGGAGAGAGAACGAGTCTCAATATGGAGAGCTTGCACATCTAGTTAGGGATATTTTAAGTGTACCCCTTACAACTGTTGCATCATAATCAACTTTTAGCATCGGAGGTAGAGTTTTAAATAAGTGGAGAAGTTCGTACTTGCCTGAAAATATTGAAGCGTTGATAACTACTCGTAGTTGGTTGTATGGTTTTGAAGGTAGTGTTTTTAAGGCTTTTATTAACTTCTTTGTTTCTACATCATAGAAAATTTCTAATGTGTTATTGTTTCTCTAGCAACTGAGGAAGATGAATATGTTGGTTGCAATGTGGGATGGGATGGAGCTAACCCCCCTACTAGACACCCCGAATAACGTCCATAGGTACTATTTTAATTTTTTATATAATTGATAGTTAAGTATGTAACTTTTATCCGAATGGAGTGTATTTAACTACATGTTCTTTCACTACAGGGAGGACTACACTGATATTTTTGAAGAGGTTGCAGGAGTTTTTTATGTTGTAAGTTTCATAAGTTTCTTTTAGTAGTGATATTAACTTTAATAGGTGAAAGTTTTCTTCTTTATATGTTGTAGTGTGAAGGTTTTTAGTGTTGCTAGTTTTATAAAAACAATTATCTGAATTAATGATGTGGCTTCTTTGATTTTCTATAGGTTGTATTGTTAGCTGTTGTCTTGTTATTATCTCAACTTGATCTTCCCTTAACAAATAAAGGGGTTTGGGTTTGGAGTTAAAAATGGGGTGATATTATCTTTTTTTTCCTCATTATTATATAAGCCTCAGATTAAGGTGTTTGACTTGTTGGTATGATTTTTGTGTAACAACATATATGGTGATGGTTAGTTGATGTCTTTCTCTTAGTATTATAACTATCCTATAGGACATCTTTTGCCTTTTAGATTGTAAATTTCTTCCTTTGTAGTTTGTATTTTTTGGTTACTTGCCTCAAAGTTAGGGCTTGAATCAAATAGAGGTATTCACCTTCATCCATTAAATAGAAGATCAAGTATTCATTGTAGGTGTATTATCAATGCTCTAGTTTTCTTATTTATACTTCTTTGGACTTTTATTGTATTTATTTGTTAGTAATTATCAGCATACTTGATACTATTGTGTATTTTGTATCATACAATGAGTGTATAATGAAATTTTGAATTAGATTGTCAGGTCCTCATGAATCATTAATACAATACCATATTGCTCTTCTTCTTCTTCTTCTTCTTCTTTTCGTATCAATATTTACTTGAGTTTTTTTCTTATTCATCATCATTTGCATTTATAATGTTTAGAAAATTATTTGTAAATAACTAGATTTGAGGATCAGTTCACCTATACTAATTATTTTATTTTATTTTATTTTATAGGAATGCGAGTTAGCTCATCACCTCACATGATACAACTACACAAGCTATTCCATCATGTTTGAAGTATTCTATGAGTTTAATCATTGAAATCACTTAAGATCAATGCTTTGTAGTCTTTCACATGTATGGTTGTTTTTATAATGTATTTTGTGCTAATTTTGTTCTAATGGATAAGAATGGAATGTTACTGATGTCTGTAGGTAACGCAATAGATTATGAAGGTTACATTGGAGTATCTAGCCACCTTCTATCATATACATTCATTACTTGGATTGTAGATCCCATTCGATTAGACTTTTTCTAATATAGATTATATATATACTACTATAATATATAATGGTTCTAAAATTGAATTGAAAGATTATGCTCATAAGTTCTAGATTTTATAAGTTTAATGATCCGCCATTGGGTTATTATTATTATGGTTCAGAGTGTTGAGTTTAAGTTATAGAAGTTATCAAACAAAGTGAAGCAAAAATATAAATTTATGCTTATAAATGTTTGCATTTATTTACATTGTTTCAAAAATTGATAAGTATATGGAGTTAAAAATATCATATATGAATAAGAATAATCAATTATCGATTTAAGTCTGGTTCGGGTCGGTTTGGGTTCGGGCTAGAGTTCGGGTTAGTTCGGGTTAAAGTTAGAGTTCGGGTCGGTTCGGGTTCGGGTTGGAGTTCGGGTCAGTTTGGGTTCGGGGTGTGCTCAGTTCGGGTTATTATTGATTTTGGTCACTTCGGTTCGGGTCAATTTAGGTTCGGGTCATTATCGGGTTAGCCAAATTAGGGTCGGGTTCGAGTTGAATCGGGTTGTTTCAAGCTTTCGGGTTATGAACGGGTTTTATTTTTCGGGTTACTATCGGGTTTCAAGTCGGGTTATTCGGGTTGGGTCGGTCGGGTTGGGTTAACTTTTCCAGGTCTAGGCTAGACCATACCCACCCTCAACCCCCATTACAAGGGCAATTCAAGTCACCACATCACCATGAACCAAGATCACACATCAGAGACCATGAGATAAAATCCAGCTGTAGAAACATACCCCCCAATAACTCCAAAGTAAAAATCAGAAACGTACCCGTGAGAAGAGCCCAAGCCAACTGCAACTACCCGTCGAAAACCAATTCCAGAGATCAAATATAGTATCAGACATGCACCCCTCATAGATCAAAAATGATCACCTTCTATTGTATCCTCAATGCTAGTCCAAAATTAGCTCTTATGTATGCAAAGAGCACCCCAGAAAATGAAAAAGAAAAAGAGAAACATCATACTAATAGCCCAATAGCTTGTTCAGGAAAATGACAGTACCAAGATAGAATAACAATTATCCATTTTGAATCATAACACACAAATGTAATAAAAGGGTATATGTAATGCAAAAAAGCTTCTGCTAGCATTAGTAAAGGCAACATAAAATTCTCATAGCCAAGTTTCTCATCACAGAAAAATAAGATCAAACACTTTGCTCACAAAATCCTAGTTGAACAATCAATTGATGCAAATTTTAGCAAGATCATGAAATTTTATAGAAATCTAACACCTACGGGTTATGCAATAGGCAACTACCTATAACAAAAAGTGACTTACTTGTTCAAATCGATCTGGTAGGCTATGACTTGGTTGAGACAGAGGCTTGCTAACAGGGAGCTTAGAGCTGGAACTGGACTGCCACCCGCTTTGAATGTTACGCCGTGGAGGAGTTATGGTAGGAGGAAGCTGGAGGAGAAGAATAATTGATGGGGATGGAAGACAGGTTCAATGGATAAACACTGCAGCAAAATGATGATGATCAATATGCAGCAAAGACCATCTCAAAGGATGAATGACAAAACTAACTGTATTTATTCTAGCAACAAATGAACATTAATGATACACACACACACACACACACACAAAACCAAATGTACCCATCCTCAATTACATTGTGATGATCCCATGTATTTGTCTCATCCTTTTGAACAAAATCTTCTCCAAATAATATACCCCCAGCCATATATTCTTCATTTGTCTAGAAAAGAAAACTAAACTCAACTAAGCGAAACTAAATTATGAAGTGATTCACAAGAGGACATGAAATAATAAGACAAGAAAATGACAATTTTTTAGATGTATATTTATATGTATTTTGAAAAACAGGGTGTAAAAATAAAAATAGAAACTGAAAAATAAACGATTTTATGGATTGGAAAATACTGGATTAAATCAACTGCAATTTTACGCAACATTCAACGAGGCAAATGATAGCGCACAAGATCACATTTCTTCGAATAATTGCCATACATTATACACTGTAACGACCCTTTGAGATTCCACACAGCCACTTCTACAACAGATAATCAATAATTAATAGAAAGGGCTTCACAGAAGTCTATAAATATAAATCCATTAAATAGAATCATATCAGCAATCATCAACAGAAAGGACGACGAGGAAGAAAATGTGAACCAAAGAAATATTAGTAATTACCTGCGTTTCGATGGAGGAAGAAAATGTCGATCGAGGTGGAGCAACAGATGGAGGAGGCAAAGTCGATGGTATAAGAGTGGTCAACGGAGAAATTTAAGATCAACGTTGATGGAGGAGAAGGAATTCGTTGACGACTAAAAATTGGGGTCAAGGTTGCTAGAAGATGGATTCGATGTGGGAGGAAAATGACGATGGAGCTGGAGCTGTCGATAAAGGAGATGAAGTTGATGGAAGACAATCGAAATTGAATTTGTTGATGGAGGAAAATAAAATTCAGCTGTAGAATGCTTCGTCGATGGAGGAGCTGCAGACTTCCGTCGAGAGAGAGATGTGCCAAATTTTCCGTCGATTTTCCTTGCCAAAGTTACAGAAAATAAGACAGTATATCTTTCTGTTCTATTTTCCTCCATATTTACTTTCTTTCTAATTTTCCATGTAACCAAACAGACTCTAATTAATTTCCATCAAATTTTTTTCCCTTTCCTTAATTTTTTCCATGAGCCAAACAGAATGTAAAGGACATGTCTTGTTTTATAACCAATCGGTTAATTTGGTGGGTTTGGTTGATTGAAATAAAATAATTAAGTGATTTCATTACTATTAAACTATATTTTAAGTAGGTTTGTCAATTATTTATTTGAGAGATTCTCAGCTAAATTACCTCATTAATGTAGACCAATTTCAATACCAATCGTTATTTTAGAAGTCGAATAATATCATGCACTAAATTAATTCTAACACATAAAATACAAGTATGGCATGCATTAAATATTAATAATACATTGGTTTTAACTATATGACTAATTGATTAATGCATCACCCCAGAAAGTGTTTTTAATAAAATTTTTTAATAGATTTAATAGTGGTTCTCAACCGTTATCGAATCACACGTTATTAAAATTTTATTAGCGGCTATAAAATGGTCATAAAAAAAATTAAAATTTGTACCAAAATTTGGCGAACTACGCATGTTTGAATAATGGTTACCAGATAAAAATGTTATTAAAACATGATCTTTTATTAACGGTTATTCATTATAATCATTATTAAAATGTGTGGTTTTGTCAATTGTTATCCGTTATAACTGTTATTTTAAAGAAGGTTTTGACAACGGTTATTCATTATAATCGTTGTTGAATGTTATTTTACTAACAGTTTTCACTAAAATAATTATTAAAATAATAATTTTTTATATATTGTGCATTTTTTAACCCACATACATAGATGTATACTCGAATATTTACAAAATCCGCAATTAGTAAAATACTACAAATAACTCTAGAAATTCATAGGCACCACAAGTTTGGTATCTCTACACACTCCAAACTCAAAGTTCTTAGATCTATAATTCCCAAACTCAAAGTTGGTGGCTATATACTATAATATACAAAGTCTTGCATATATGTATATATACAAGTGCATCTCAGTTTAGCATATATTTATATAGAATAACATAAGATATAATAGATACAAACCTAAAATGTATATGCATATATCTCTAATACTGAGTATATGAGTGCACAAACTTGACCGACTCATCTCTAACATCATCAATTTCCTCATCAGCATATTTATGGCCTTGTGCGTACTCATCATTAAAAAATTATAAATTGATACGATTCAACCATTTGGTTATATATATTAATAATAAATATGTCATATATTAACTATATAATGAAAAAAATATGGAAAAAGAAACATGCATGGATTGGATCTATGTTCACATATTTGTTCTTGAGTATGTGATCCATTGATTTACAAATATAGTATCCACAATCAATATCGTTTTGCTATTTTGGATACTGTAAAATGAATTTAGTTAGCTTGTTGTTGTATTATATTTTAATTGGAATTGAAATAAAATACAAAATGTCAACCTTCCTACTTACCATTACAAACTTATGCTCAAGATTCTTTGGGTCTGAATCACCATTTCCACCCCTCCTCATATATGTCATTCGTAGTGCCCTGTATAATAAATAAGGTTCATACACAATATTGTAACTTTATATACCTAAAAATTATATAAGATTATATATGCATTAATAAATTGATGCGAGTAAGAAGTATATTAATATGTAAATTAAATATTTTCCTTCCAAACGAATGACAACATAAGGAACGAGATAATTTCAGAGGGAATAAAAAAATATATACTTTGTTTTGATAGGGACAGACAACATACAAAACTTAATGATCATTAGTGAGGTGAAGGATGAGGTAAAGCCTTTTGTTGTACTCCTCACTCAAGATGTGATCCGCTACATAGTTTATGCATCTATCCTCACTGATTGTAGTACAATCAAATATGTAGTATGGACACACAAACATAGTAGAGGACACCATCCCCTCTATTGTAACCCGACCATCCGCCAACCTATAGATGACAATAATAATACATATTTATTAGTAATTGATAACTTATAAAATTATATAAATCAACAAAAAGTGTTAGAATATATGATATGAAATAATACTTACTTAACATATACAATCATTCTCATTGTTGACATCCATTCAGACTTATAAATTTTGCTAATAACCTCCAGCGATACCATGGTCATGGCATCATCCCTCCATAAGCATCAAACACTTTAACCCTCGTGTCTCATAATAACTTCAAATCGTCAATCAAAGGCTCCAAATAAATATCAATATCATTCCTCGATTGGTTTGGCCCCAAAATGAGTAAAGACAATATCATATACTTGTCTTTCATGTAGATTCACTATGGTAGATTGTATATAACCAAAATCATTGGCCAAATTCTGTATGTGCCTTGATTTTGTGGATTCATACAATCCGTAAAGAGTGTAAGATTCAAGTTTATTGGTTTTCACTAAATTCAGAAATAAACCATCAAACATCATCCATTGTCGATAATCAGATGGATGTCTCAGAAGCCTGTCATCTATTTTCTCATCAGTATGCCATTTCAAGTTCTTCGCATCTTGGACATCATTAAATATTCTCATAACTCTTAGTATTATAGGAAAATACCATAACACCTTTACTGGCACCTTATTCTTCTTGTAACATGGTGCTTTGCATTCTTTATTAGGACAATAATCTAAACTTGTATATTCTTTGCAAAATAATATACAATCATTAGGATATGCATATATCTTCTCATAACTCATAACCGTAGATGAAAGAATGCTCTTTGCTTCATAGGTACGATTGGGTAGAACGTTATCATCGGGAAGCATTTCTTTCACAAGTGATAATAATTTTGTAAAACTCTTATCACTCCATATGTTACATGCCTTTAAGTTGTACAACCTTAAAGTAGTGAATAATTTAGTAGACTTCTTACAATCACTATATAAAGGTTTTTTTGATGCACTCAATAACTGGTCGAACATTTTTGGGACAATCTCGAACACTTTCCTCTACCTTTCGAGTCATCTCCTCTAATGAATCACCCTTATTATTGTTAAATGATCCACTCCTATCCCTTCTACCTTCCTCATTATTATATTCAAACTTTGTCTCATTATGCCATATCCAACGAGTATAACTTGTATCAATTCTATAGACAAACAAATGATCTCTCAAATTATTAGCATTGACACGTTGAATATAAGCACCATTCAAATAAGCAAAAACTATTCTACTAGCATCACGAGCATGTTCTACTACAAATTTGATAAAAAATTCAACTCCTTTGTCATATTCTCCAGATAAATGATTTGCAAACATCCATTTCTGATCCATAGTTTTCCAATCTATATGTATCCTACAAAAAATATTATTACAAATCAATTCACTTCTACAAACTAATTCACACATTACTAATGCTTAGAAAGAATTCATATTTGTATAATATATATCATGATATTTTGAAGTTATATATATAAACAAAGGCATAAAAATATACCAATACACCAATTGTTCTTACTCAGAAAGAGCTTATATATATACATATCAAATATTTATACAACGGCTGTAAATTCAAAAGTAAATACATAATACACGTTTAAAATAATACCCAAACACTAAGAGAAAAAAACCTTAAGGCAATAGTAACAATATATACATCAACAGGTTTCTACAACCCAAATAACTAACTAACAACCCCATAACCATCCTATGAAATCTGTTGGCAGCCTTTTCTAGACTGACTAGAACCCATCACTCTCTAAGTCCACTCATCTCAATATGTCATCTGCTCCCTAACATCATCAACGGAGAGTTTACTGACAAATACTCTAGGGTAACTAAGGCAGATGCTTAGGGGTAAGCTATGACAAAACCTCTACTCGTCATATATGACCATCAGCTCTCTAACAATCTGATCATAATTCCTTACAAAAACCTCACCTTCAACAAATCACGCGTGTGGTGCATCGGTATGGTTAATAAATAAATCAAAATAACTAGCTAATGCCACTAATCATGGCTCAATCTGAGGCAATGCCAAAAGAAAATGATACAAACTAAAATACAATGGATCATAGTATAACCCACTCAAGAACAACTAACGAAGCTCCTTGTATAACCATTTGACATGACTCCATAAATCTTAGTCAGGTGTCATACACAAATATGCTGGATAAAGTACATAATAGGCAAATGTGCCATCTCTCTAGTCCACTAACTATAAAATAGAGCAACCACTAAATCATGTTACTAAGATTGTTGGATAACTTTTTAGATTATAAAATATGTGTCTCTAACGCTAAAAAAACTAGTTTTTTCATTGATATCAAAGATATCAATATTTTCATGCATGCATAAGCATATAGAGAGGCAAACCAAAATCAATAACAACGCAGTAACAAAGGCCAACAAATAGCAACAAATCTATATCATACGGTCAATAATACATGTAATACCTAATATATATATATATATATATAATGAAAGAACAAGAAAAAAAATTATACTAAGCAAGGTTCGCGGGCAGGTAGCTAGGATGCAGGGTCGATGGTGATGATTGTGGTTGCAGGAGCCACGAATGATGAGGAAGGGCTGTGGAAGAGAGGTAGGAGACTAGGTAGGGAAGACAAAGGGTTTGAAGGGCTATAGGAGGTTGGGAAAATAGGATGCGTGACTAGGGTAAGAAATATAGAAAAAAATACGACGATAATGAGAGGAGATGGAAATTGGTCGTTAATGAGCATGAGGAAGGCATGAGAGACATAAATGAGCAAGCATTGAGAGTAATAGAGAGAACTTTATACAAAATGAAGATGAGCACTAAGATCAAGAGAGAGCAAGTCAGATTCAAGTTTTTATAACAAACGTGAATGAGATAAAGGAAAGGGAGGGGCATTTAATGTGTAAGTTTTAATGATGGTTTTGGATATAATCATTATCAAACCATGTTTTAATAATGGTTCCAAAAATAATCATTATTAAAACTTCATAGAATTTTAGTTTTGTTAATGGTTAATTTAAAACTACTATCAAAGCAAGCATCGTTGTACTTCTAATAATGATTAATATCTAGAACCATTATTAAACTTACACTGCATTCCCACCCCCAATTTTTTTTACCTTTTTATCAATGGTTTTAGTCAAATCATCATTTATGTGGCATCATTAATACTCAATTATGTAGAAGTAATATCTTCTTGCTAGCCGTATTGGGTTCTAGGTAACCCCTATTTTATAAAATCATTACATTTTATTAACCTAGTTCTAACTTTTATCTAATAATATAAGTTATGTATACATGTTTTATAAATTTATTTTGATTCTTGTATGATCTTATGTATTGTGAGGGAACTTATTAAATATGTGGCACGTATAATTTGTCTTATGATATTCTTATCTATATACATACACATATACATGCCTTATGTTTTCCTAACTGATATTGAATTACACTGATGGTTGGTTAGGTTATGACCCAAGTGGTTAACTCTTTCTGGAAACTATTTAAATTGAAAAGTGTTATTGTAGAAGGTGTATTTAATCAAAGTAATATTTATGGAATTATTATATATGAGATGTGTTAATTATGGAAAATATTATTTATGAAAGTTACTATTTTTAAAGGTACCAAACATGGAAAGTACCTAATTTTAGATATGTGGTTAAGTAAGGAATGAATAAGGGTGTATATATGGTTTTCTACTTTAGTTACATAATATGAGCACCTTAAATAAGACACTAAAATCTAAAGTGAATGACCTACGTTAGGTTTAGGGTCCTTTGGAGTTGGAGATCAGTAATATCTTATCCTTGCATTGTAGTGGTGTGTAGTGATTTGGTTTATTTACCTAGCTAAGAGTAAATTTGGACTCCATGTCTACTATATTAGAATTCTATGAACATATTAGGAGTGTGTACATATAAATATTGGATGACTTAAGTCGGAATGCACCAATTGGATCGATTCCATTCAGTTTACCAAGGAGGTGGTCCTCCTTTGGTAGGTTATATATCGATATTTGCCCATTTGGATTTATTTCATTGAGTTTTCCAAGTGACCCTCCAAGTAGATTTTGGTGACCAGCTCAATCAAGTAAAATTGGTTGATGAGATTTGTGGTTATTTAAAAATATGGATCAATAAATGGTAACTTCTAAAATTTTCATAGAATGATTTGAAGGTGGTGTTCAATGTTTTTTCTTTCCTATATAAACTATGAGATCATAATTAATTCATTACATGTTTTAAATAAGGTTTCAATGATCCATGATGTACATGGTGAGCATATAGTCTTGTACAGGTAGTATGATCATACTTAGTGATGGATGTATATCTATGGGATGGACTAAGAGAGAGAGCGATTGGAATTCATGTCATAGACTTATTATGTCTACACTGGTTGATATCATAAATCTTTGATGTTATTTTCTTGTTTTGGACATCATTATTGGTTTCAATATGGATATTATTTTAATTATTGAACTAGTTGGTATTTGTACATGAAATAATGATGTTTACTTGTACTATGTGTGACGATAATAACTCTGATAATAGTTTTAGCTTCTGCTTTTTTCTTAATTATTTTGTGGTTTTGATTTTAGGAATTGGGAGTGTTACACTCTTCATCTTCCATGTCCTCCACCTCCTTCAAGTCTTAATCATTTGAGGTTGAATAAATGATCTCTAAAGAACATCTCTAAATGATAAACCTCTACTCTAGGGTTGTAGTTAAAGTCCTTTCTAAGTGATGGGGATGGAGATAAGTTTACCAAGCCTGAGTCTACCATATTAACATCAAGTTGGGCATCAGAAATGCCAATGGAACCCATAGTACACTTTTTTTTTATGTGAGCAATGCTGAAGGACGATGGTTTCAATAGGTGATCCTGGTCGGTGTGATTTCGAAACAGGGGTTGAATTGAGGGTTCATGCCCACACATGCCACACATTCATCTGGGGGTAATAATTAGAATACTCTTGTAAACCTTCCTTATTTGACAACACTTTAATATCATTTTCTGCATACAACGTGTATTGGTTTACCTTTGTATAATATATATTTAGCTTCTTATAATTGAATTTTTATAGACACCACAAATATTCTCTATAAAATATATTTCATCTAAAGTATGTTTGCACTGTCTATAATAGAATTTTTAGATATTTATGCTAGTATCTTTATATGCATGCAATGATATAAGTTTTATCGATAATATATAATATCTTGATGTTTAGCTTTATATAATAGTATTGTAAAATATGTATTTTATGGAGCATATTTGTGGTGTCTATAAAAATTCGAATCCTTAAGGTATGTTTGATAAATTAATATATGATTTTGATATGATGTTAAGTTATGCATATGCAATTTGTTGGATTTTTAATTTATTATTAGATTTTTTTTTCAAAAAAATTATAATGATTTTTTATAATAAATAATAATAAATTATAAAAATATAATATATCGCATCATCTACAATTGATGAATACTATGAGTTGTTAAAGATACCCTAATATACTTATACTAATATCTTTATTTGAACATATAGTGGTATCTTTATCGCCATATAATAATATACTTGATTAAGTGGTTGACAGTCCATCAACCCACAAGTTTCATAACGAGTGAAATTGATTGATAAGAATGTGGTGATATTTTGTGTCAATGTTTGAATGAAACAATTATATACGTGACACCATGATTTGAAGCCATATAAAATTATGTAGAGAATGAAAACTAGAGTTCGAGCGGAATTTTATTAGTCCATTGTGCTTAGGGATGTAGGATCATTAACGAGCTGAGGCGACTCGCGAGGTTTTAGGCTTGGTTTGTTAATGAATCGAATCACTTAATATCTAAATGAGCTTAAAAATAAGGTTCCAGCTCAATTTGTTTATTAAACTAGCCGAGTTTGAGGATAAAAAACTTAAGCTTGAGCTTGTTTACAGTACAAAAGCTCATAAGTTCGATTCGTTTACTATAAAAGCTCGCAAGTCGTCTCGTTAAAAGTTCGGTTCATTTATAAACGAGATGAACTTGAACTTATTTTACCTTTTTTTATTCAATGTGAGGCATAAATCATAAAATAATAGTATTTCTCAATACAGAGAAATTAGTGCGTACACCTAATTTGTACATTTAATATATTTTTAGGTGTATCTTTAATTTTTTATACACTTATATAATTATATTTTTTAGTGTACCTATAATTAATTATATCATAATTATAATTTTATAAGTACATCAAAAAAAATACTTACAATTATACTCATAATCATACAACTACACAAAAAAAAACTACACTTAAAAAATATTAAAAGTATAAATTAGATATGAACATGCATTCGATGTACCTAAAAATCTCTCATTATTACCCCAATCAGGGATGACCTTAGATATTTTGATAACCTAGGCGATTATGTCAAACGAGGCCTTTTCAATATAATAATAAAAATTTTATATAGAAAAAAGTTATTTAAACTTAATTTTTCTTGCCTTTTTTATGCAAATTCATTGATTAGATGTTGAAAATCAATTTTTGAAACCAAATATTTTTCCATAAATATAATAAATAATCCATTTAATCTTCCTTGAGATATGGTTGACCATAGAAAAGATTTTATTAATTTTTACTTCGAAAAACTTCTTTCGGCAGATGCAACTATAAAAGGAATAGTTAATAGCACTCTATATGCAATAAAGGCATTTGGAAAATGAGTTTAATTTTTGTATGAAATTAATAATGTCTTATGGGCCTTTTGCATCATCTTGAATAACTTCTTTAAACACCTTTAGTTAAAAATATAAATCTAAATCATCAAGATCTGAAATTGTATCATGTTTCAAAAAAAAAATCTAGATTAAGACAACATGTTTTTAAACTCTCATCATGTAATGATTTTAAATTTTTTAGATCATATAAGAATCCAAAAACTTCTTCATATATTTTAAATTGTTAAAACCTACTTTCAAAAGAAGAAATAGCTTGATCAACAACATAATAAAAATAATTAATTTTGAATGATTCTTTAGGAGAATGTGCAACATCATTGGTATTATTTTCATCAAATTGTTTCTTCTTACGAATTATTCTTCTTTTGCAAAATATAAGTTCTATATTCATCTCAGAAGACATTTATTTGGCTAAAATTAGTATTGTTGTGCACCTATTTTCTCTATAATTTTTTAAAAAGCAAATAAGACCTTTTAAATGCTTTATAGCAACATCATTTTGCATGTCTTTGGCTTGTAAGGTCTTTCTAATTGTATTAAGAGCAAATAATAAACCATACCAAATTACAATGCCGACTAAAAATTCAAAATTTTCAAGTTCATATATAGCCAAATAATAAGCTTCACCTGTTGTCTTAGGATCATTACTAGTTTCTACTAACTCAAATAGGGCATCTTTTATTTGTGAAACTTAAAATCTTACTGCTTTAATACTTTCAATGTGAATTTTCCAACAGGTTTGTGATAGTGGTTTCAAGGGTAAAGAAGACACATGTTCTTTCATAATTTTCCATCTTTTAGTAGAAGAAGAAAATATTGAATAAATACACTGCAACACTCCAAAAAATGTAACAACTTTAGAACAACAACTAGCCATGTCAGAAAGCAATAAATTAAGACTATGAGTATAAAATGATCAAGGATTTATATCTAATAATTGCTTTTTCAAACCTTGATGTTTTCCTTTCATAATAGAGCCATTATTGTACCATTTTCCTCTAACATCACTAATGTCAAGGCCAAGGTTGTTTAATGCATTTTTAAGTTTATTAAAAAGTCTTTGATCTAATGCATCATTAACATTCAAAAATTCTATAAATTATTCTTCTATTTTTATAGGAAGAGATGAAATATCTACAAATCTTAATACAAGGGACGTTTGTTCCTGATGACATACATTAGGAGTACAATCAAGTATGATAGAAAAATACTTTGATGCTTTAACTTTTCTCACAATTGTGCATTTTATTTCATTTGCCAACAAATCAATAATTTCATTTTATATCCTATGACCAAGATAATGATCATGAATTTCACATGCCTGAATACGTCTAAAATGTTCTTGTATTATAGGATCAAACCAAGCAATCATTTCAATAAGACTTAAAAAATTTCCATTGCTATCTTCATAAATATTTTCATTTGTTCATCTAAATGCCAAGTTATTTTTTGCAAGAGTTTTCACTACACCAATAATTCTCAATAATACATTTCACCAGTGTTGTTTTTCTTTATTTATATGATCTTGTATCCTACTATCAGTTGTTTTTTCATTTTGTAATCTTGCATTCACATCGATCCAAGAAGTTAAATTAATGATGTGTTCATTTCTTGTTTCATGTGCCTTGATCTCAGCACCAATATTTTTCCAATCTTTGCGACCATCATATGCTAGTTGAAAATTAAATTTTGACTTTGAAAACAATTTACAACAAAATCAAAATACTCTATCTAATTTCTTGGAGTAAACTGACGATGTTCGATCATGTATTTCTCCATTTCTTAAATTTCTAGTGTAATGTATTATGGAAAAATACCTTAAGTTTTCATCTTTTGAAATGTCTTGATTGTCATATCTAATAGGTCCCTTCTCTACTATAAAATCTCTCAAATTATTACTAATATTTTCCCAATTTCTAGGATCATATATATCAACATCTACATATAAATCCATTCTACCTATACATTCATTTTTCTCTTCACATCGTTTAAAATTTTCATTATATTCCAAAGTATTACAAATATTATCATCACTAATAGGTGGTTCATTTTCAATATTTTCACATGTATTTTTTGAAGTATTTTGATTACTATTGCTAATAAATCTATCAAGCGCACCCTTTTGAGATTGAATAAATTCTTCAGTTTTCCTCTTTTTCTTACATTTTTCATATCCTGATTCATAATTTCTAGTAGACATTAGTAAATATAGAAATAGGTAACACAAAGTAACATAAATAAATTTTTTTTTCACAATAAGCGAATGAAATAGAAATTGGAGAGTAACACCTGATCTTTGTCTTGGAATCAATAACCACAGTCTGCAGCTTCTATAGATCGTTATATTGTTATTATGATGCCTGCACAAAAGAAAGTAGGGGAAAAAAAGGAATAATAGTAATACAAATGAAAATAGAGACTAAGCTAAAAACAATGGGAATCTACCTCCATAACTACAATTTACAAAAATAATAATACTGAACTATAATTAAAAAATAAAAATTATTGAAATACACAAATAAATTAATATAGATTATAGAGTTGGCCACTGTTTTGATTTTGAAACAAGTTGAATGAGGGCATATGTTTGTTAATTTCACAAATCAAAACAAACTGCTAAGCTACTATCATTAATTCCACAAAAATTCCGTTTATCAAAGCTACAATTGCAAGGGAGGTGGGAGCTGGGACTCGAGAGACTCAGCCCTACCGACAGCAATAGACGGGCGATGGAGCCAAGGGCAACAATGATTCAGTATTTGAGGAAGAAAATTGAAGACAATGAAGATTAAATAGTCAGTCACCCAATGCTCAAGCTCATTGAACTCAAAGCAAGAAACAATGAGAAATTCTTTTTTAGGTTTTCTAGTTCTCTTCCTGACAAGATGAACGAGAATTGTAAATCATGCGTTTTTTTCGTTCTTCACAGGGTTAGCTTAAATTGATTTGTGAAGATGGCAATTGTGATTTGTGAATGGTGAGTTGAAACACATATTTGTGTTAAGTAAATATCATTTTCTTTTTCTGTTGATGATATATAAATTGATGCTAAAATTAAAAAAAAGAGAAAAAAAATTAGGTGTTGATTTTTTTTGAAATAGTTGATTTGAATCTCAATCGATAGGAAGGAGAATGATGTGTGGTTTACCGTTATTGATTTTTTGATCCCATATTCACCCAATACTACTTGAGTTGAGGCTGGAAAATACAGATCTATCGTCATCTGAATTTTTCTCCTTTTTCTCTATATCATTTTCTTTCTTCTTTTTCTTCTCTATTTCATTTTCTTTCTTCTTATGTGTTTCAACTTTGATTTTCATCAACTAAGGCTGCTACTAGTCAACTTTTGTTCTATGACCTTTATCTAACTTACTATTGAGTACTAACTGAGGCCCATAATTCTCTCCTCCGTGTAATAAAACAAGTTGGTTACGTAATTTTTTATTTTATAATATATATGAGCCCTTATTTTTTTAGCCCTATGCTTATGCTGAGTTGGCTTATCCTAAAGGTCGGGCTTGACCCAATGAAATCATGATAAATCATTGATCCCCCACTTTCACTAAACTATTGCATTGAATTCCTATCATATACATATAAGACATCGGAAAGTTCCATCATAATCAAACCAGTAGTTAACTTGATTTATATATTGATTAATCTCTTATTTTGTTAATATGGGATTTTATTTGCATACCAACGTACTCTTCTTGTGTGCATATTAATAAATCTATAATAAAAAGTGTATTTAAAGGTCGAAATATTTTAGGTTCGTTTCCATAAAATTATATTAAAAAAATCTTGTAAAAGTATAAATATTTAGATTTTATTTTTACTAAGACATATATATTTTAAAATTAAAAATTTTAACATATAAAACTTTAAACTGTATTCTTATTAAAGTATAAATATTTAAACTTTATTTTTTTAAGTATAAATGTTTAAAATTTATTACTATTAAAATATAATCGTTTAAACTTTATTTTTATTAATACATATATAATAATGACTTAAAATTAAAAGTTTTTAAAACATTACGTCTAAATGGGAATGAAGTATAAATGTTTTTGTTGTTACTAAAAAATTATAAACATGTATAACTTTATATAAATAAATCTATAACAGTTATACTTTTAAATATACTTTTGTTATAAATTTTCTCTCGTTAATTATATTTAGATGGGTCTAGAATGGAAGTATCTTATTGTTCTCTTCTTCTTCTTTTTTCCTTTTCTTTTTGGATATTGATTTGAGACTTTATTCTTATACCCAATGAACTTGCGTGCAAATTAAACTAACAAATGGTTATCATTTATTGGTTATTGAGACGTGGCTAGAATCAACGCTATACTTCTCACTACGTAAGATTTTCATTTGTCTAAATCACGCACACATAGAAAATTCACAAACAAACTCAAGTTAAAGTTTCATTCTAATTCTCATTAAAGCTGTCACTAGTACTCTCCCACTTCATTACCTTATCCTTTCCAAGATGCCAAAAGATATCATTGCAAGTATATATGGAATCAAGAAGCAGTTTGATGAAAATGCAAATGGATGCCTACTTTCGAGTGGAGGTGAGCCCGAGAGTAGATAGAGAAGAAGAAAATAATTGTTGGTTATTTTTGTTCACCTCTTATTAGCTAATGTATTACATATATATTCAATAGATAATATTCTAATCCAAGGGCCAATATCCTATAACCCACAAGATGACATCCACGTTTCCTGTAGGGTAATACTTCTCATAACAACCAACATAACAACTAGCTAAATCCAACGGAAAAAGAGTGGTGAATACACATTTTTTAATAACCATAAGCATACAACTCTATGTTACTAGTAGTAGAATGTAACATTTAACCCTTTTCATATGATCTCCATTTGAGGTGATTCAAGTTATTTTGGAAATTTAAGAAAAGAACGACAACTTTTATGTTTACCACTTTTCTAAATCACACTACATCATGGTTAAAATTAGGGGTGTTCAATGAGTTGGGTTAACCATGGATTGTATAATCAAACTTACAAAAATAGGCTTATGGGTTAGATTAGTATTTTACAGAAGTTCACATGGGAGAAGCCACTATGGGTTATAAATTAAGATGGGTTAGTATAGGTTAGCCTACATGTTTCCATGGATTATCGTGGGTTAGCGAATTTTATTTTTACTATACCAAAATCACCACCACCACAACAACCTCATTTTAATTGAACCTCGGATGGACCATTTTTTATCAAGCCTCCTTGAACCCAAACAACTCCACTTGACCTTGACTGACATTGTCTTACCCTAAGGAAACTTTTCTTATCCCTACCCTGGCTAGGTCTAACCCAACTCTAGCCCACCTTGACACGACTCTACACGAACCTACTCCACAAGGACCCAACATTGTCTATGTCACTATGACACAACCTAAATCCATTCGATCCCAAAATTATCTGAACGAGAGCTAGATCAACTCAAACCAAACCCAACCCATTAAGTTAATCCAAACCGACACAAACTTGACCCAACTTAATAAATTAATTTAATACAACCTAGATCTACAATGAACCAAAACTGACACAACCAATAAAATAACTCGAAGTGACATAACCTGACCTGACCCATAACTTACTATATAGTGAAAAAATGATATGTAAATAACCCGACCTAAACCACTAGACCCGATTGCCACCTCCAGGTAGAGGTGGTGATAAATTTGTTTTTTTATTAACCTACGGTAACCCATTGTCAACCAGTCTAACCTGTGGATTATAATGGATTGGGTCAAAGAGTATTAATCATTTAATCCAACCTGCCATGGGTTAGACTATGGATCACATAGGGTACATGTGTTCGGATATTATAGGTTGGATTAAACCATGTCAACCCATTTAGACACCCCTATTAAAAGACATGACAGAAGTCAAATATGTCCATTAGAGGTTTTTGATGTTTACCTAGTGATAGGTGGTCAACCATCCCTCATCCAAGGATAGGTTGGAGCTACTAGATTTATCATGGTAGTCTCGACCTTTGCATGGAAAATTTCCAAACCTTTTCCAACTATTATCTTATCTTCCAACCAATTCTATGCACGATCTTTAACCCTCTTAGCACCTATATAAACATACATAACTTAACCATTTAATGAATACACTAATCATAACCTTCATAAATGAGTTTCAAGAATTAAGGTTCTTTATCATCTTCAACCTCTGCATATTCACTTTCATAATTCTCTTAATTTGTGCTCACATACCATCAATTTATTCAATTCATCCATCATCAACCACTAATTTTTGTTTCTCTTCCATAAATTTAGCATCAATTATAGGATTTGTACTTTAAGATTCCACCATATTCATACATTCATTCATCTCCACAACTCCTTCAATTTGTGTGCTAAATCTTTGAATTGATTCATGAAATTACCGATTCCATATCCATACACTCTTAAATTGTTTATCTTGAGCCAAAAATTACACAACACAAATAATTATTCAATTTTAGATATCATTCAACTGAAGAAGAATAAGAGCACTTAATACGAGGAAGAAGATGAAATCCATGACTAGCAGTTGACTAGGCATTGTTTAGATGTCGTTCACCCCTATTTTGCTTATTTTTTGTTTAATTTTTGGGTTTTTTCCATCTTATTATTTGTTTTGTGTAGTTATTTGATACATGATGAGTGGTTAATTTTCTTGTTACTATGGGTTATAATAATCCAGGACTAAAATTTCCCACCTTATTATATATGCTCGCGGTTATGTAGTTTGTTCGGACTAGGTTAGAATTCAACATATTTGGTATAGCGTAACATGATGGATCATCTTTGGCATTTTATTGGAGAAGAAACTCTAGAGAAGGAGCAATGAATTCACATTTTTTTTATATATTTTATGGCTTCTTAATTTAAATTTTTGGTCATTTATTTGAATAATATTTGAGGCTATTTATATTAATTTTAATTATGTGCTTCAATGATAATAATCTTAAATTTTTAATTAAATTCAAGAAAAATGATGAATTATAGGAATATTGGCAACTTATTGTCTTTTGGCTATAAAATTCTCGTATGAACTTGAATTTAGGTGATTTAAAGTGTTATGAAAAGCTAAAAACGACATCTAAAACTTTTATTCCTAGCAATGTTTCCTAAATGATGTACGCTCATCCCCTTCACCTAAGACAACATTAATCACTCTCATCCCCAAATTAGAAGATCTAAAAATTATTCTAAATTGGGAAGGATTCCACTAAATTACCCTCCCAACAACTTCCCTTCCCAACCCCCCTTTTTTGTGCTCATTTATGAGCAATCAAATGCAACCTAAGATCTATCACCTTCCACATAAAAATCAAGCTTGGAAAACTCACCCTAAGACACCCTAAATTTGCAACCACTTTTCCTTCCCCCAAGCCCACCATTCTTGTGGCTCCTACAGGTCGAAAAACACATGACCACCCTACAACTTTTCAGCCTGAAAACAAGCCCCTTCCACCTTTTTCCAGCTTGCAAACACCACCAACACTACCACCTTTTCCAGCCTGCAACACGCTAGGGAACAAAACCTTTTTAATAGCCTGTAAAGAAAAAAGGGAAAGAAGAAGTTGGTGGCCTGCAAGTGCAGAATCATGGCCACTCTTTGGAGTCTTATAATTCCCACTTTTATACTTATGGCAGCCTCCTTACAGGTTAATTTTAGGTGTTAGCTATTTGTTTTTGGTTTAATCATGTAACGACTTGTACTTATAGGGGTTTACTTGCACAAACACCAAATCAGCTAAGCATGTGGCTGATAAGAGTGTCACACATTCATCAAATGGGTGGGGAAAACTAGGCCAAGTTTGGTTAGGATTAAACTAGAAAAGGTACCTAAGGAGTAACTAGTTTGATTTCTAACCAACCCTTAAATCTAGTCAGGAATGGATACTTTGTACCTAGATAATTTTAACACTATATAAAGGAAACTAGGAGCTAAATATAAGGGTCTTTGGTTAATTTTATTCACCTTTTATGCTGAGTGAAATTACCTCATTAGTTAGTGTATACCTTGGTTGATTTACCTCCCAAATTTCTTGTGTCTTTTTATCTTAAGTATTGCATTGCTTAAGTGGTATATTCAAGTGTATCAACTAAAGGTTACTTAGTTCATATATTCATCACTTCATCTCCCATCTCCATTTTTGGTGGTCATAATCCTAGCCATCATTTTTACACCAAGTTTACCCCAACCACCATGCATCACTAAATATGATTTCATTGTGGTATAAACGTGTAATACCCCAAACTAAGCAGAGTGTTATAAGGATTGATATAGCTATTTATATCAATATGGTATACCATCCTTTTGGTGATTTCATCCTAAAAGAATCCATAGTTAAGCGTGCTGGCCGTGGAGTAATTTTAGAATGGGTGACCCTCTTGGGAAGTTTCAGAAATTTTCTAAAAATTTCTCAGTAAGCGCATAAGTGAGGATAAAGCGTGTTGAAAGGACTTGTGTTGATTTGTCGGGCCAGTCGATCAATCCGAAAGCGCTCCAAGGTAGCCCCCGTACGGTCGTATTGACTCGAGGTGTTATAAATGGTATCATAGTGAAACCGCGACCATGAGCTGAACTTGGATGAGCCAATCAGTCACCTAACGGGATGATTCTTGGGATAAACTGTATTGAGACTGTTAGTGGTTGAGGCACAACGAGGACATTGCGTTCTTTGAATGGGGGTGAATGTAATACCCCAAACTAAGAGGAGTGTTATAAGGATTGATATGACTACTTATATCAACATGGTATACCATCCGTTTGGTGATTCTATCCTAAAGAACTCCACAGTTAAGTGTGCTGGCCGTGAAGTAATTTTAAGATGTGTGACCCTCCTGGGAAGTTTTGAAAATTTTTTGAAAATTTCTCGAGAAGTGCGTGAGTGAGCTGAAAGGACTTGTGTTGATCTGTGGGGCCAATTGATCAATCCGAAAGTGCTCCAAGGTAGCTCCTGCACGATCGTATCGACTCGAGGTATTACAAATGGTATCAGAGCGAAACCGCGACTATGAGCTGAATTTGGATGAGCCAGTCAGTCACCTAGCGGGACAATTCTTGGGATAAACTGTATTGAGACAATTAGTAGTTGAGGCGCAAAGAGGACATTGCGTTGTTTGAGTGGGGGTGAATGTAATACCCCAAACTAAGCGGAGTATTATAAGAATTGATATGTCTACTTATATCAACATGGTATACAATCCTTTTGGTGATTCCATCCTAAAAAACTCCACATTTAAGTGTGTTGGCTGTGAAGTAATTTTAGGATGGGTGACCCTCCTAGGAAGTTTCGAATTTTTTTTTTAACATTTCTCGGAAAGCGCATGAGTGAGCTGAAAGGACTTGTGTTGATTTGTGGGGCCAATCGATCAATCTGAAAGCTCTCCAAGGTAGCCCCCGTACGGTCGTATCGACTCGGGGTGTTACAAAACGCGATATGAAGCTATGACTAACAAGATTTTCTATGATAAAGAATTTTTTAGGCTTCTTATGATCTTTTCTCTCTTTACAGTTATAGAAAGGAGCTATAATGCATTGGTGACCATGCATGAAAGATTAAAAAAAAAGAAAAGCAGAAGAAAAGATAATCAATCCTAAAATTGTGCAACATGATGCCCGACTATCAAGAAGATTAGCTTTCCTATTCATATATATACATATTCATGCATGAGCACGGAGAAAGCGAAAGGGAAAAAAAATAGAGAATAGGTAGGCAACGATAAAAACGTCAAAGAATGCAATACATCAACGTCAAACAAAGGAAGAAGCTGAAATTTTTTAATTTTCATTCTCCTTTCTCCACTCCATATGTAAATTAGAAACCTATTAAATTAAATTTTAGGATTTATACAAATAAAGGGAATAACAATAGTAAGTGAGCGGATTCGTGATACTGTGAGGAGTAATCAACCGATGGGAGAAATCTTGGTAAGTGCATTTCAATCAAAAATTTATACTATTTATTCTGAACTTATTTTTTTATTTATATAATCCTCTACTTAATTTTTATATATTACTAAATATACGTGGATTTGTATTAATTTTTTGTAGGCATATTTTATTCAGTGTTGATTTTTATCATAGCATAGTATTCTAGATTGTGAATTATTATTTTTTGATATATAAATCATATTTTTTTTTATCAAAGTTTAAATTCTTGCTCTTTATATGAAATATGATCAATTTTATATTTAGGAGTTATAGCTATTTGGTTAGTTCTAGTGGATTAGTAATTAATCAAAATAAGTAACTATTAATTTAATTTAAGGTCTTCACAAATAACCAACTAAAATTAAAGTTTGATTTATTTTGGTCAAGTTAAAAATGTGGGGTTTTTCATTTGGCCGTGGCTAAGTTAATTGAATAGCAAAGATTAATTTAGAGAGGTTAATTATTATTAGAAAAAATGTGTGAGCTATCCTAATTAGACAATATTTGGAATTGAAAGAGTTAGCGAGTTAATTCTTTCTTTGCGGTTATCTTATTAAATTTGATTATTTATATATCCATTGCTTAATAAAAAAATTGGCCACATAAGTTTAATATAGATGTTGGGATGGAGAAGAGTTGGATATGTATATATTAGTTTAGTTGTTAATTAAATAAATTTTGTATTTTGATTTTGATTTTAAATATTTATGTTATTGATTAGTTTAGTTATTATAGTACTTCAATTATTAAATTTTAGTATTTTTATTTTATTAATATTGTAAATAATAATTTTATTATTTTATTTTAATTTTATTTGTTATTTATTTTTCTATGTAATTAAATAAGTTAATTCTTTTACTTAGTATTTTAGAATTTAGAATTATATTTTATTCATGAGAATGATTATTTCTTACTCTATCCATATATTTAATTATTATTTGAGATAAAAATATATTTAATTTAATAGTAATAACAATAGTCGAAGAAAGAGACGAAAATTGATATAAATTTTTTCAGATTTGTAATTTTTTATTAGTATTTTATGCGAAAGCAAGTGCGTCACTATGAACTGATAAAACATGTGATTTGATATCAGTTTTTCTCATTAGCAATTTCTTAGAAATTATGACACGTTCTTTCCTAGCTAGATGAATCATTATGGCTACACTGTTCCACTCAACATATCAAAACTATTGTGTACATTATTTCAATTCGCAGATGTCTAAGATTTAGGGCATCTGTTCCTCAACTTATTTTAGGACTTTTCAGTTTAGATAAGGTAATATTCAACAAAATTTTAATAATATAAAAAAATAGATTTTTTTAATTACAATATTATTTATAGTAATATAGCAATAATAATTTATTATAATTTTTAGTTCATATCTTATTTGTTAAATAAAAGAAAGAAAAGAAAGGAGATCAACTCCTTACCATAGATTTTCTTTAATGATCAAACAACTTTTGGTTACTTACGGAGGTATTTATAGTTAGAAAAGTCTTATGATAGGACTAGCGATGACAATATATTAGTCTTCTTACGTATAGATTCAGAATCGTTTATAATATCTAAACTGAGATTTCAACTCTATCCACGTCGGTCTAAATATACAGTTATCGGATCTGGCAAGATAAATGAGTTTTAAATAGATTTAATTATTTTTTTAAAAAAATTAAATAATTTATATAAATAAAATATATTTATATTTTATATAATTATATATATATATTTTTTTTTGTTAAAAAAAATCCTTCTAGTGAAAAGATTAACATTTTAAAATAATTGCTTTAATTTATCAAATAGTATTTTATTACTTTTGAAGTAAAATATTATACATATTACTCATAAAGTCAATATACAGAAATAAAATTTTAAAAATAAGTAAGCACGTCAAACAAGATTATGATAAGGATGAAAAATATAAAACTAGTATCTATGTATGTATATATGTGTGTGTATATATATATACTAAACATATATAGTAGGTTGGGTCTAGGTCTAAGACTACTAGTCCCAAACTCAGACTTATTTAGGTAAATATTATATTAAACAATTTGTATTATCTTATTTGATCTACTTGATGTTGATATAATATGATCTTGTTGGTGCTGATATGATATGATAATAAGATTAGAAAAATAAGTCCCAAATCATTCTTTATCATCTCAATTTGTAATTTCTCCCTGAAAGTCAGTTATTTATTTCTTTGGTAATTATATTGCTAAAGGTATAATTAAATAATGAATGAAAATAGATTGTCTTTTCTTTTTTGTTAGTAATATATTTATCAACTTAAAATTTTAACAAATTTATTATAATATTTATTAATACAATTACTATAATTATTAATATTAATAATATAAGTATTATAATTATAATTATTACTATAATTAGTAATTTTTTAAATAATTTAATCATTAATATAATAATTAATCATTATAATATTTATGATTATAATTATTATCATTTTTATTTTATTAAAATACTTTTTATTATAATTATTATTAAATTTAGCTATAATTATTACAATAATTAATATTATAATTATTATTAATATTATTTTTATTATAATTATAACTATTTTTGTTCTATTATCTTTTATAATTATGATTATTATTTTTAGTACAATTTATGTTTTTAAAATTATAAATATTATTATTGAAATAATAATTATTAATATAATGAATATAATTAATTATTATTGTAATCATTAATATAGAAATAGTGGTAATTGTAATTATTATTATTAATGATATAGTAATAATTTTTATTCTCACCAATATTTATTAGATGAGATCTTATCAAGAGAAATAGATCAACACTAATTAAATCAAATCCGATGGTATTCAAAAATTTAGGTTCGAAAAACAAAGCCTTAGGAACTTTACTAACACAAAAATGTCGTGCCAAGTTGGTACAAAATAAGTGAAGATAGAAAATAGAATAAATTAAATTTAGACATCCTAATATTTGACTTGATATTTTAGCGGTATCTAATATTTTGAATAATCTCACTTATATATCTGTTCACATTAAATTATTATCACTTAGGTATGTTTTAATTTAACAAAATTAGATTAGGTTAAATATAGTATAATCAAGGAGAATTTTGATAAAAAAAATTCAAAAAAAATTATTAAAATTCTTGAAAAAATGCTTTTTTATAAAAAAAATTAAAATGTTTTTGAAAAAAATTAGTTTTTTTTGTTTGACATTTTTTCTTATATATATATATATATATATATATAAAAGATCATATTTCTTTTTTAAAAATTCATAAATTTTTCAAAAAAAATCTGCATCTAAAAATCAAGTTATTTTTTTTAAATATAGACTTTTGAAAAAATAGTTTTTTTTTTATATTTTATGATTTATATTAGTTTTTTAGGTTTTTTTTCATTATTTATTATATATATCATAATTACATAAAGTTTGACATAATCTCACTTTATTAATAAATAAAGATACCTAAGGAATAATTTAAAGTTCTGAGATATTTAAATTTGATTATTTAAAATACGAGATACTTATAAAATATTAGATATATGTTAGAGTATGTAAATAAAATTTATTCTGAAAAATACTATTCACTTTGCATATATTTTTTAAAAGTTGGTTTATTTTATGAAAAATAAAAGTCAACAGGAAGTTAACGCGTGGTAATAAGTATTAAATCAAAAGGTTGATATAATTTTGAGAAAGAGATATATACGTTGGGGAGGTGGGGAGGGAAATTAATAGAAAGTCCTAGCTAGCCTGGTGATGAAGTGAGATTTGTATACGTGTATTTTTTGTGTTCGAATTTATCTCAACACGTGCATCAGGATACTATTAAACATATAACGTGATTATCTTTTGTGTTTGAATTTATCTCAATACGTGCATCAGGATACTATTAAACATATAACGTGATTAATTATCTTTTGTGTTTGAATTTATCTCAATACGTGCATCAGGATACTATTAAACATATAACGTGATCATCTAGCTTACACCGGAAAGAGATAAAAAAGAAATCACAAATCTCTCGAAAAATATGATTTTCATAGGAGATTAGTATTTATAGTAGGATTGTTTATGTTATTTAATATTAGATGATATGATCTTGTATTCAAATCGATCATATATGAAATATCAAATAATTATTTCAATTTTTTTAAATTAAATATTTGATCCGATAAATAAAAGATCAAATAAATTAGATATGTGATCCGATAAATATAAGTAATATCTGATTTGATAAATTATATACATATATATTCTAAATATTATTTATTTTTTCATAAAATTTTATTTTTATGTAACCATGTATATGTGTATAATTTAAAATGAGTGTTTATTATAAGTAAACTTTATATTTTTTAATTATTATTTTGATTAAATATTTAATTATAATTTAAAATTTAAAATTATTAATTGAATATAATATAATTTGACATTCAACTCAAATCATTAGATTATATTTATTTAAATTGAATCAATTTTTTTTTTCGGTTGAATAATTTTTTATTTAATATTTCTTAATTATAATCTATTCAAAAATTTAAATATTTGATAGATTATTTATTATTCGATCCAAAAATTTAAATAATAAAAATATTAAATATCTATATTTTTTTAAAAAATATTTAATTTTTTAAATATTTAAAATTATTTATCGAATATTCGATTATGGGATATCTAAAATCACTGATATCCAAGCCGCCTCGGGATCTCATAGGGTTAAAGAGGGAAAAAAAAAAGAAAACAAGAAAGAAAGGGCGACGACGATCACACGATCGCATAGGGAAAAGAAAATCGAATCCCCTACCAACCAACAGTTGACCCCACACCAAACTTTTTAAACCCGGCTCTCCCCAAAAGTTATCAGGTGCGTGACCGACGAAAATACTACCCCATTTACCATTATAAATTGATTTGAAAGATGGAAGATGCCACGGACTCGGTTTATGGCCGTCGTCGGTGTCGAACGTCGCTTTAAAACGAATTGCTGCTACTCATCATGAACGGCGCCAGCCAATTAAAGTGAATTAACTCAGAATGGCTATGAAACAAGCTCCAATTATGGCGGTGCGGTCCTCCATACCCGGCCCGGCCATACTTACCGCTAACTAGCTGGTAACAGAGATAGAGCTGTTAAATTGAGTTGGAGAAGAGAAAGAATAAGAGAGATGGGAATTCTGAGCAAGGTGGTCGACGGCGGCAGCAAGTTTTTGCTAAAATCTTCAATGCTCAAACGTTGGAGCAGTGGCGGAAGAAACACGCAAACACAGGGAGGAAGCGGAGGAATGGAGGCAGAAGAATTAGGGAGTCAATACAGCCTTACTAATAATGTTTTACCTCCACTAGGTGCTGCAAGAAGTTATCGTCGTGTGAAGCTTCGCCGATTTATCCTCTCACCTTATGATCGCCGATACCGGTAATATACCTATAAAGTGTTATTTATATTGCTATAATTTTTCCAATTCAGAATCATACTTGGTTATATTTACAGCTTTAGTTTCTTCAGCTCTGATGTTTAGGCGATTCGATGTTCAATTTTGTTTCGTAGCGTTGCCTATGTCTTTATTTGCATGTTTGTTTTTCTGGAAATCTCCTTTGCCTTTCAGAACATCGATCGGTGTAGTAACTCATCCTTTTCAGGTCGGAGAAAATTATGGTTGTGTTTCTGCATTCCGTGGGTGGTGTATCAATTTTTTTTTTTGTTAGTATAAGGGAAGGTGACACCTATTATAACCTATGAAATTCAATCCGATAATCTACTGTAACAATGTCGTGGCATAATGGCATTAGAGCATCTTAAATTTTTTTTATAGAAAAGAAATAATTTAATTTGGTTTACATAAAATGATGTGATAAAAAAAAAAAGAAATAAAATTATTCAAGATTACCTACTTGAATTTTTATTTTAAAATATAGATATATTTTTTACTGTAAGACTCTAAAGAATATTTTTTTGTTGGGGGAAGGGTGACGCTAAATTGAACAGTTAATCATTAGCCTGGGTTTGGTAAAGATGTTTCTCGGAAGCATAACCTTTCAAAGATATTTACATATATGTCCATCAGCTCAATAATGGCGCGCGGCTTATTGTGTTTAGCCGGATTTGTTAGATTTATATTTAAGTAAGGCAGGCTTACCAAAATATTTGTGTGTGTGTGTGTGTGTGTATAATTATGGATAGCTATCGTTTGATAGATTTATTGATTTTATTAGACATGGATCGTAAACGAAAGAAAAAGAAAAAGAAAAAGAAAAGTGAAAGTACACCACCACATTTGTTTGGCGCACGTTTTGTGTACGTGAATACATGTCCATGATGATTCCCACCTGTGATGCCACGACCACTAGCGAAGTGGAAAGGATATGGAAAAGGTGCCAACATTGGCGTAGTCTAATGGTGGTAGCATGAATAGTTTGTTCAAGGGTCATATGTTCATACTCTGGCAATAGTAGTATAAGAGTTTCAATCCTTTTTTTATAGGAATAGATTTTTATAAGCACCTGATAGACCGTCACGTGGACATCGTTAGATTATCGTTATTTTTTTTTTGATAATTTCACAAGGATCCAAAAGTGCATATAACATCTTCGGAAACCTAGATAACACGTCAAGGAAAGAAAAAAAAAACTCTTACTATAAAAATACTTACACATTATGAACTAATTCCTCAATTTTGTAGGGAAACTCCTTACTACTGTATTTTAACCAGAAACCAACTCTCGTCTTGATAGTCATGAGCATCTAATTAATGCAAAACTCTTGATTGCCAAAAACCACCTTATTCTTGGACTCTCAAATAGAACCTATGATAGCAAAAAAGGCGGTCTGCCAAATATCTTTCCCCCATCCTCTCCTCCGGACCCCTAACCAGGCCAAGGCATTCTTATCCATTGTTTCCGGCATTACCTATTCGCACCCGATCCATTTGCTAAGGTCATACTACAGTCTCCTAGTCACTTTACGGTGTAAAAAAAATATGGTCGCTCGTCTTCTTCTCTATCTGGCAAAATGGACAACTTTTCTCTGATTTTTCAATAATTTGCATCCTAACCAATCTGTCTCTGGTGTTGAGTCTATGTTGAACCGCGAGCCAGAACAAAAGTGTCATCCGTGGTGGGGCTACACTGCACCACGTTAAACTTGAGCTTCTTGGATTCTGGTCCACCTCAACTATCTTCTAGTACTAAACCTGACAGAGCAATCTCATAGAAAAAATTATTGTTATTTACCTTTTTATATAATATTGGACCAACATATGGGACTCCGAAGGCGGGAGTTTCGCCTTTAGCTCAATGGTTATGAAAAAAGGTGGGGAGAGAGGTTGGTAGATACCTAAAGTTGGAAAGTCACGAATATTGCTTAGCTTATTTTATTTGTTGCGCAAGATATAAATAAGCGTCAAAAAGTCGTCAAGGAGTCGTGAGATTTTTATATTCATCAGCGTCCAAGGTTGACGTTCACCTTGTTAAGTAAGGATTTTGAATATTTTTAAGTTGAGGATTTAAATATTAGATTGTTACGTTCAGCGAGGCGAGATTTATACTACTATTATATTGTTACATTTCCGTGAGGTTGGTTTCGTATATTTGTTGGAGTGCTTTGTTCCAATTTGCAATCTGCTGTCACGGGTTACAAGTTGGAAGAAGCTGCTTGATTCGTATTATATATGCTTCCAAGATTTTCTGTCATCTTCCAAGGACTGCTTTTCTCATAGACTCTCTTGCAGATGCTTGACCTTTTAGCTGTCTTTCTCTTAGTCGGACACCTGAAGCTTTTGACTTCCAATGAGAACGAAACTTCAACATTGAATAATGCTTTTTTAAAAGGCTTACGAAAGCTTATCACATAAGTAATTGTATAACATAACGCGCCGGCTTAAAGAAACTTTGCAAAACAACCTGAAAGGGCGTGTTGTTGTATTCATTGATTTTTGGTGATACGATCATCTCATCTATTTTTTATTTTTTATTTTTAAAAACTGATGTGTTACTATTTTTATTCTTATTATATTTTTATACATTATTTTTTTTCAATCACCATTGCTGCTGACATTATTATTATTACTGTCATTATCATAATTATATCTATCAATAGTATGATGATATTTAAAAAGCCATGAATTTTTTTTTTTATAAATAATTTCTATGACCTTTATAAGCCTCGTTCGAATGACTGTCCACCCGAACGCTCCCTTTTACTGTAATCAAGCTGCTTGTAAACTAATGTCCATATATGTGTTGGCTGATGATGTAGGATTTGGGAAAAGTTCTTGGTTGTTCTAGTAATATACACGGCATGGGTGTCCCCTTTTGAGTTTGGATTCTTTGACAAACCAAGAGAACCGCTCTCCATCATCGATAACGTGGTGAATGGATTTTTTGCTATGGACATCATTCTCACCTTCTTTGTAGCATATCTGGACATAGTTACGTACCTACTTATTGATGATCCCAAGAAGATTGCCCAGAGATATGTATTAAGCCCAAGGCTTTTGTTTGATGTAATATCCACTATTCCTTATGAACTGGCCCAAAAAATAGCCCCTCCCTTGGCGTCGGTTTATGGATTAATGAGCATGCTCCGTCTGTGGCGGCTTAGAAGAGTCAGTCGCCTATTTTCCAGGTATGCACGTGTTTTACATGTTGATTCGAAAAATTTTCATTGGCTTGAAAGAAGCATAGGAATCACTTCTCTTGCTTGTTCGTTTGATTAGGCTGGAAAAAGATAAGGACGTCAACTATTTCTTTATCAGGTGTCTGAAGCTTATTTGTGTAAGTACTTGATACGAATCACACGGCTACAGAAATTTCAGTCTTTTTTAATTTTGTTTTACTAGTTTCATCACAAGACTTGGTATCTTATTGATGATGGCGGTGGTGCTTTCAGGTGACCCTCTTTGTTGTTCACTGTGCTGGGTGTTTCTACTATCGGTTAGCTGCACATAATCATAAAAGTGAAAAAACATGGATGGGAGAGCATTTAGGGAATTTTCTCAAGGTCAGTATATGGACGCGATATGTGACAACTGTTTATTGGGCTATCACTACTCTGACGACTGTTGGTTATGGTGATATCCACCCTGTCAATCAATCCGAGATGATTTTTGTCACATTTTATATGCTCTTCAACCTTGGCCTTACTTCTTACTTGATTGGTAACATGACCAACTTGGTTGTCCATTCAACCAGCCGGACTAGGAAATACGTAAGTACTCCTGATTGAGATTCGCTCTGTATGGATGCAGCTGATAATTTGAATTAGCTAGTTTCTTTGTCGCTGCTCTTCGTCTGACATGTTGGATGTCCTGTGTATATATATAGAGGGACACCATTCATGCAGCATCGAATTTTGCACAAAGGCACCAATTGCCTGTTCGGTTACAAGAACAGATGCTTGCTAATATTTGTCTCAAGTACAGAACAGATTTAGAGGGACTGCAGCAGCAAGAGATTCTGGAGTTACTTCCTAAGGCAATCCGGTCTAGTATTTCGCATTACCTCTTCTACAACCTCGTCGATCAGGTGTATTTGTTCCGTGGTGTTTCAAGTGACCTCCTATTTCAGCTGGTAATTTGAGGGTCATGAAATTGAAATATAATTCCATCTTGTCTTCATTAATCTTGCAAGTAATTGACCTTCTATCATTTTTGGGCATCATCTCAAGTCTTTTTATCTCCCTGATTATATTCGTTTCGTTTTGAGTATATATTTATTTATTTGCGTTTAGGTTTCTGAGATGAAAGCAGAGTTTTTTTCGCCTAATGAAGAAGTCATCCTGCAGAATGAAGCACCTACTGATTTCTACATTATTGTCACCGGTGCAGTGGTAAACTAAATATACGCCAAAATAAGTATACATTTTATTGATGACTTAATTCCTAAAACACAGTTGTCACTGCTAATCTCCAAATGGCTAATCAATTTCAGGATCTCATCCAATTCAAACAAGGAGCTGAGCAGGCAAGTTGGTCCACAAACTTCGCTCACATGAGTGACGATATGACTTGAAGATATATAGGCTTCTTTTGTTTAACTTAACTTGGCTTTGGCGGTTCTCTATTGCAGGTTGTTGGAGAGGCAAAGAAGGGTGATGTATGTGGTGAGATTGGTGTGCTTTGTTATCGGCCCCAACTCTTCACTGTGCGGACGAAACGATTGTGTCAATTGTTGAGGCTAAGCCGCACTGCACTCTTAAGCATTGTTCAAGCCAATGTCGGGGATGGAACAATAATCATGAACAATCTTTTTCAGGTTTTTAATTTATATTCGTGATGTTTCTTAAATTTTATCTGTGGAAGAAGAAAAGGGTTCAATCTTAATTGTCCTATTGATTCCTATGAATTCTTTTGGGGTCATTAGCATTTGAAGGACGAAAAAAATCCCATCATGGAGACGATTTTGGCCGAGATGGAGCACCTGCTAGGCCATGGAAGGATGGACCTCCTCAGCTTATGTTTTGCTGCTCTTAGAGGAGATGATGCTTTGATGCGTCAACTGTTGAAACGTGGTCTTGATCCTAATGAAACTGAAGAGAGTGGGAGGACAGCTTTGGTATTGTTGTCTTGCACCTTATGAAATGTTGCTCTCTGTTTTGTTTTTTTTTTTACGAGAAACAAGGGAAAAGTTGACACAGGGTGGTGTTAATCAACTGTTCTGTTAATTTTGTTGTTTTCATGTACAACAGCACGTTGCGGCTTCGAATGGGAGTGCAAAATGTGTGCAGCTCCTGCTAGAATATGGCGCTGATCCAAATACTAGAGGTAATTTTCTCAGTACATTATAATTGCCTCTGTGTTAGTAAGATTGTAGATATTTAAGATTTGGCTTTACCCATTTTCTTAAATTTTAACAGATCGAGAAGGCAGCGTACCATTGTGGGAAGCTATGGTCCAGGGACATGAAGCAGCAGTGAAGATACTAAGAGAATACGGGGCCAACCTTAAACAGGGAGATGTTGGTCAATTTGCATGCAGAGCTGTCGAGCTAAACAATTTGGAGTTGCTAAAAAAGATAACCAAGTATGAAGGAGATGTGACTCTTCCTAAAAGGAATGGGACTACCGCCCTTCATTGTGCAGTCTGCGAAGAAAACATCGATATCATCAAATATCTTCTAAAATGTGGAGCCGATGCTGATGCATTGGACATTCATGGTTGGAGCCCCATGGATCTAGCAGAGCAGCAAGGCCATGAAGAGATAAAAACTTTATTCCAGTCCAGGGCAGAGTCTAGTGATCGATCCGCTGTGACGTTACCAGACAATCAGAAAAAGAGCTCCATGCTGGGAAGATTCACCAGTGATCCAACATTGATTACTGCTATGTCTGTTGATAGTCTGCCTCCACTACCAGAAGACACGCCAAACGTGGGACAAGCACGACCTAGGAGAAGGACGAACACACTCAGGAACTCCCTGTTTGGAGTGATGTCAGCTGCTCATATCAGGCAAGAGAGTCTTTTCCCTACTGCTGAATTCGCAAATTATGCATGCCGAAGAGAGCAAACTCCGAGGATAGTCTTAAGCAGTTCAGTGAATGGAAGATCTAAAAAGCTGGTTCTGCTTCCTCGTACCTTTGAGCAACTACTAGATATTGCTGCCAAGTCGTTTGGAGTCGAATCTGTCGCACTTGAAACAATAGATGGGGCAGAAGTTGATTGCATTGAAGTGATTCGAGATGGTGATCATCTCTTTGTGGTCCAAGATACCGGAAGAGTATGATTTCTGGCGAAGTACAGGAGGTGATTGGGCTTGTATCCGTTTCCGCCCTTATTAAGTTATGGAAAAAAAAAGAGAGAAAAGGTTGTTGGAAATAGAGCTTCCGCGGATATCAATTGTATATATGATTAGATGTATATCTTGTCAGATTTAAAAAATAATAATAGTAGTAGTAGTAGTAGTTATCTCATACGATAATAATGCTTGCACTAATAATAATAATAATAATAATTATAATACTTATTATTTTAATAACAATAATAGCTTGTAGTAGTAATAATAATAGGAGGAGTAGTAGTACTAATAATATATATTAGTGAAATATCAAGTCTCAAATAGTTTATATAATAGATTGGTGAATGCCTATAATCATGTTTCGTTAAATTAAAAATATTTACTTTAACATATATACGTATATATATTTAAAACTAAATGTCGTTTTTTCCTGAACTAATATTTCCGATATTGTTTTTTTGGGTTCCAGTTTTCCGTCCCCATTTTTGTGCATTGTGTTGGGCATGTCCTATGAATTTCTTCAATGTCCAACCAAGGTATGTGGCTATATGCTGTAGAGCGATATGACCCGTATTTGGGATAATCCTTTTTCAACCAGGGATACGCTGAAGACATAGAGAGGGAGGAGAGAGACCGGAGTGAGATGGGAAAACTCTTTTAGAACATGCACTAAGAGATTGGTGTACCATACCCCAAAAGATTTACAATCAACGATAAATGAATAGGAGGCTAGCATCCAAACATCTGCCATAACCCCCCACCCCACGCAGCGAACAACCAGTTTCCAGACCAAGCCAGTTTACCCTAGTATACGAATTGAATTATAAGCGTATAAAATATGATTTCAATGATTTTTGAACTAAATTTAAATAATTATATGGCCGTTTTTTAAACCGTCATATATAGTATATAATGCAATCGATTATGCAGCATTTTTAAACTGCCGCCTATACTATTTTTTTTTTAACGGTCTGTATATGAATTATGTAGAGATATTGATGCAACACATACACAAAGTATCTTGTTTGACATTGCAACACGAACGACCCAGTATAGTCGGGTCTCCGACGGGGTCAATGTATGTCATTGTGTATCCTAATCACTCGAACAATGTATCTTCTGTAGTCTGTTGAGTTTAGAGCTGTATAGCGGCAGGTAGTTGCTGCTCGGCAGTTATTGCTGCAGGATAGAGCTACCAACTACCAGAGGGCAGTGATGGATTAAGTCTCCTATCGATTGTGCCACTTCATGACTGTATCAGAAGAAACACAGTAATTCATGCCGCGAGGAAATAAAGAGAGGGAGAAGTCACTTCAGGACTGGAAAAGACAACATCAACAATTCCCCCGGTGCAAATCTCACCATTGACAGAGCCCGGGGAGGCCGGTCCGAAAGCATATAGTCTCACCTCTTCTAGCATATGGGTTTTATTTACAAGGAACCTTTCCTTTTCAGGGCTTAATCACGCGAACAATAACAGGCCTCTGTCCTTATCGGTGTTCTCTTTTCCACCATGAATTTATGGCCCTATCACAGGTTTTTCAGATCTCATGTAGGGATGGCAATGAGTATCGGATCCGGTCCAGACCAGCTAGATCCGTCTCATTTTTAGCGGATCTGGGTTCATATATATCTTAATGAGTATGGGTTCGGGTCTAGTAGTTTTAAATCCAGACCCAACTCACCAGATCTGTTTTAAATCCAGACACATATATAAATATATACTAATGTTAAATTTGTCTTTATTGTCGTAATCTTATTTGAGTTCTTTATTCATTTTTTTAAAATTTTATTTTTGTATATGTACTTTATAAGCAATATGTACAATATTATATTCTAAAAGCATTAAAATACTATTTAAAAAGTTGACTTAACTATTTTAATATATTTATTTTTTCACTTGGAGGATTTTTTTAACAAAAAATACATATTAAGTTATATAAAATATAAATGTATTTGTATTTACATAGATTATTAATCGTTTTAAAAAAAAATATAGTCGGACCCATTTATGACCTATTTAGGACCCATTTATCCATTAGACCCGGTGGATCTGGGTCTGGGTTTGAACTTTTGAGACTCGACGAGTCTGGATCGGGTCTGGGTCCAGATAATATAAATGGATCTGGGTCTTGGTCTGGTCGGGTCAAACCAGACCCAGACCCAAACCCGACCCGACCCATTGCCATCCCTACTCTCAAGAAATAACAAATAATAAAAAATAAAACAGTTAGCTACAATATTAAAAAGGGGTTTGATATGAGAAAAAAAATAAAACTAATAACTAAATTATTAACTGAACTATTCTAGTAACTAAACTAACCTATAAGATAAATAATTAAAATCAAAATTAAAAATATAAAATTAAATTAATATATACATATCCTATCATTCTTCATCCCAAAATCTATATTAAATTCATATAACTAATTTTGATATTAAGTGTTGGATATATATAAATAATTAATTTTGGTAGATAAGCCGTAAAGAATTAATCCGCTAATTTTTTCGGTTTCTATCTTTTTATAATTAGGATAACTCTTGTGTTTTTCTTAATACTAATTAACCTTTCTAAATTAATTTTTACTATTCAATTAATATAAAAATAAATTAATCGCGTTACGTTCTAAGAAAACTTATTAGTCCTAGCCAAATTAAAAACCTCACATTTTTAACACAACTAGAATAAAATATATTTTAATTTAATTTATTTACTTGCAAAGACCCCGAATTAAGTTAATTACTATTTATTTCGATTAATTACTAACCCGTTAGAATTAACTGAATAACTATATCCCTTAATACTAAATATAAAATTGATCAAATTTCATATAAATAAAACATTAATCACCAATATAATTTATATATCAAAACATAATAATTCATAATCTGTAATATTAAGATACAAGAAAAATCAACGCTTAATAAAATATGACCACTAAAAAATTAATATAGATCACATATATAATTATGAATATATAAAAATTAAGGAAAGGATTATATAAAAAGACGGAAATTAATAATAAATACAAGAATTTTCTCTTTCTGATTGTAGTGTACTTGCAAATATTCACTCCCCCGGTAGATTACTTCCTATAGTATTACAAATTCGCTCGGTTACTATGATTATTATTTTTTATTTGTATAAATCCTAAGCTTTAATTTAGTGGGTTCTTAATGTATACTTGAGATAAATAAGGAGAAGAAATAAACTAGAATCGGCTGTTCGGCCATAAGGCTTTTAGTCTCTCTTCTTTTTTTTTTTTTTTTTTTTTTTTTTTTTTTTTTTCTCGTTTGTGTCACCTATTCTCTCATTTGTTTCCCTTCTGACCCTCTTCTCCTTTTTTTTTTTTTTTTTTAACCTTTCGTGTGCGAATATATATATTGCATGTCTCTGGCTTATTCTCCTATTTCTTTCCATCTTTTTTTCTTCTTCTTACGTGTAGCCTTATTTCGTTTAGTTCTTGTTGGTGTAATCTGCAAATTCACACAAATACAAAGCCAATATCTCTTGCAACAAAGAGTTTAAGCTTTGATTTACGGCAAGAGTATTAGATAATAATATGACATGAATCATATAATTAACATATTATTAATATAAATTCATGCACAATAAATCTATAATTCATGTAAAATCCTAATACACAAATTAATAAACTTTATGCGGAATTAAGAGTATATAATACTATATATAAATTATATATAACGTACCTCCAGCCATTGATTAAATTATCAATACGGGAAATTGTAGAAATAAAAATGCAACGATAATTATCGATTCTACTCCCTCTTTTTCAAACTCGATAGTGCGTGCTTCTTTTACGAGAAATGGGAATATTGACCTTTCTTTATTTCTCTTCTTCTCTTTGATTTGCAACAGAAATTGCACTTGAATTCTTAAAGAAGAAACCCTCCTATTTTCTATCTTCATGTACATGTGTGTACGTTAGAAAAAGAAAAGCCAAAGATAATATATATCTCATAACCACAAATTGCACGTCAATTATGTTGGTTAGTGTAACCAACTTTTGGCTCTTTTCCTTTTCAAATTCAAATTCAAAGATAATGAGTAATTAATTACTAATAAATTTTATTACTCAATAATCCATTATCATGTGCCTGACACATGTTTTTATACACACATAAATAAATCTAATTCTACCATCAAGAATTAGATAGAGAGGTATATGTTAGGATTAATTACTAACACATTACCATATATTATAAACTTTATGGCTAAACTTTATACCTAATTAATATGGACCACACTTTAGTGTTAATATATATAAAATACTTTATCCTTACAAAATAATAATGACAATTTTATTAAAACAAAATATATTAACAAAGAGTTCTCATCGAACAATTCTAACATGAAGATGGAATTTTGCTTCAGAAGTCGTGCAATGTGAGAAGGCAAAACTCTCCTACATAAAATTAAAATACAGTGAAAATCATGCCTGGTAGATGATTCGGAAACATCGGATAGAAGAGGGACAATTTTTTCTGACGTATTTATAGAGACAAGAGTAGCATATCATTTCCACGAGAATCATTCACCTTAACAGAGCGCCAGTGATCAAGACACAATCGGTGATAGTACCTTTGCACATGCACAAATGCGGAGCTCAACTCATCGTCTGTAGTAGAGGTGGATGAGCTACAATCGAGCCAAATTTAACATATCCTGGAGGATAAGACTGCGCGCATAAGAAATCATGTGCATTGAGGATTTGAATTGCAGCAAGCAAGACCCACAGAGAAAGCAATCATGGAATGGGAGGCTTCAAAAGAATATCTTAATCGCACAAAATAATGCAAAATCCAGCACTCTCCTTTGGTTAATATTTTCTCACAATCAACAGAAAAAAAAAAAAAAAAACCCTTCAAAGAGAAAGAAAATGACCCTCGGGGATAATGATTTGTTTTAAGCATATAAATTAGATGGACCGTCGGATAATAAGATCAGGCTGGATCAAATGAGATCACCGAAAATCAGACCATCACAACTTTCATAGTAAATTCACGAATGAAAACTTCAATTTACCATTGTCCTCGTAGCATCCAAGAAAAATGCGACAACAAGGAGCATAACCAGATTCACGATCACCGTCTCCATATTTTTTTCCTTACCGTCTGCATCTTGAATCTCACTAAAACTAGCCACCGATACCAACGGAAGGACTCAAAGTAACAGTCGACTTATTGACAGCTTCGTCACTCTTAAGCAGGCCATCCATCCGTTGGATGAATCGTTCCTCCAGCTGTACGAATGCAGAAAGAAACCACAATTACTCACAAACGCAACAATAAGAGGGAGACAACAGACGGGAAATTTCTTCGAATCGAACTGTGACAGAATTATGTCGATGGGAATAATCGATATGGATTTTGAACACCAATCCAACCGTTGGTTGAATTCATTAGAAACAGTAATTTGGAAAAAAAAATTGCGATTGACGAAACAGTCAGAGAGCTCAGTTACCTTTAATTGGTTGAGATGAGGGTGGCAAACCAGAAACGAGAGCGAGGGAGGGAGTGGAGATGACCAGCGTCCGCAACGAAATACCCCGCCGGCGAAAAATTAATTGTTCACCTTACTTGTATGATTGTAATAAGTTGGTGATTTTACTTTTTTCTTTCATTGATAATGACCAAACATTAAATTTTTCTTAATTTGATTACGGTATTATTTTAAAAAAGTCACATTTCGATTACGATACGGACGGCTAAAATTAAGATGAATCAAAAGTAAAGTGATTAATTTTTTTTCCTCACACTTCTCTTTTTATTTGAAACCACTTTTTTATGCTTTTTTTCCCAATTAAAAAAATAGAAATATTACACCAAATACTTTCATATTTTAATAAAATGTACATCATATAGACATATATCTTTATTTTTTTTCCTACACCAAATGCCACTTGATTTAGATAGTTAACACCGGATCTGTGTACATATCAATATGTTTAATTCATATTTTTATCTAAATTGATGTAAATGATTTTTCCAATACACTCAAGTTATGGGAGATTTTAAGTAATTTTTTTTTATTTTTTATAAACAAGTTTTATTATCTATAACTTCAATGTGTGTGGATGGTTTTGTTAGGTTCTCCATTAAAGATAGGCATGCACTACTACAAAAATAGAAATAGATGGCATTTTATATATGACTATCTTAATAAAAATAATCATAGATAACTTGTTTAGTAAAAAGAAAAGCAAGGTTAAGAGAGGGCCAATCGTTGTTAAGGATATACATAATCATTTCAAATTAATAACCATCATCTAATGGTTGCCCTAAAGGAAAAAAGCTTTATATGGTGGTTCCTAGCCAAAACTATCAATGACTTAGTAGGATGGGTTTTTTAAAACACTATAGGTCACAATTTTGTCTAAAAACCCCATTTTTTGGTTCTTTACTTTTACCAACCAAACCTCCCTTTTAACCTCACATTCACACAAATTGCAGAGAGATGTCACATGAGCTGCTTCTTTCCCTCTGTAGTCCATCATTGTTGTTTCCTCCACCTCCTTCTTCTCCATATACATTGGTCGCCTCCACAAATTTGGATGCTAGCCATCCTTCCCCTTCTTCTTGTCATTTCCATTCTTCCTTTAGAGGTATGAAATTTTCATCTTTGCTCTTCATAATTGTTGATATATTATTATCGAATTTCCATGTTTTTACTGTTTAGAACATCATTGTGCTTCCTCATTTTTGTTATGTGATATGCTTTGTATATTATTAGGAGTGCCTAGGTATCAGTCCTATAATGGTTAGTGCATTATATAAGGATAATTTCATGTTGTTAGTTAGAGACCTACGTATTTTTTTTATACATTTAGTCTAGATACAATGTTTTATATTCATTATTGTAACTCTTCCTAAATTATTCTACTAAAATTTGCTTTTAAGTTAGGATATGATGGACCGTACATGAGTATACTCTAGTAGGTTGATTGAAGAGTATGTAGATGATATGATTGAATTCCTAAGATTTGTGGTTGAACATGCTGACGATGTTATGTTGGGTATCATTAAAAGTGTCTGAGTATCATTCCTGTAATTGTTAGTGTATTATATAAGGATACATGCATGTTGTTAGTTATATCTATACTAACCTATGTATGTTATGTATGCATATAGTCTACATATTATTATTGTAACCCTTCCTAAATTATTCTAATCAACTTTGGTTTTAACTTAGGATACAAGGGACTGTACATGAGTATACCCTAGTAGGTTGACTGAAGAGTATGTAGATGGTATGAATGACTTCCTAAGATTTGCGGTTGAATATGTCAAAGATCTTGTGACAATATGTTGCCCATGTATTGATTGTGACAACAGTAACCCAATTAGAGTCAATGAAATACAAGATCATCTTATCATGCTTGGATTTTTTAAGAGTTACACTAATTGAATATGGCATAAATAGTCCATCAATGTCCAAACTAGTTGTGCTAAAACTGATGATTTTGAATATGATGACTTTGTTATCATAGAAAACTTAACATATCATGTAATATTTTAGAGACTGTTTGAAAAATTTTGAGACGTTGTCTAGTAATTTGAAAATGCCTTTGTACGATGGTTATACTAAATTTATAAGATTATTATTCTCAAATTGTTGAAATAGATACTTCTGGAGGATAATGTGCTTCCTCTTATGACATATGAAGCACAACAATATTATTTGCTTTATCTTGAATCAATAAAAATTTTATTCTTGTCCAAATGATTACATTTTTGTATTGCAATGAATATGGACCATTAGATAAATGTCATGAATATCAAATGTCATGATTCAAGAAGGTTAGCATTCCTAGAAAAGTGTTGTGGTACTTTCTAAGCATACCAATATATTGGCGTATGCTTAGTAATAGAAAAAAGATCTGCATAATCTTTTGTTTGAGAGATAATTTTTTATGTCAAGCTTATAGCATTTGGCTAATTATTCTCAATGGAATATGCTATATTTGGTTGTAAAAAAAATAAAATTTGCGTCTTACACTTTGCTCTACTGGAATAAACATTTTCAATGGGAACAAAAACTATAATTTATGGTCGATTATTTTAGTGATATATAATATCCCTTCATTATACATAAAACATAAATTAATAATGCTATATTTGATTATATCGGTTCTAAATCAACCCAATCCTCATATTGATATTTATCTAGCTTCCTTTGTTGATAATTTGAAGTACATGTGGGATAATATAGTTGAAGTATTTGATGCAGATCTCTAAAAGTCATTTAACTTGAGAGTCGTGTTATTTTACACAATAAATATTTTTTTGGCATATAATAATCATTCTAGTTCTAGTGTGTACATACACTATGTGTGTCCTATCTATGAAAATAACATAGATTTCTACTAGTTATCAAAGAGTAGGAAGATATTTTATCTTGGACATTACAAATTCTTACCTACAAATCATCATTATTGTAGGAAAAAAAAAGCTAATGGAAACATTGATGAGGTAAACACTTCAAATTCAATCATGGGGACTCTAGGTATTTGAAAAGTGATGGAATTTAATGTGCCTTTTTGCAAATAGAATAAGAAATTAGTTCCTATAAGGTGTGGAAGAAGATGTCATTATTTTTTTAACCTCCATACACTTATATGTGTGCGACTATCTTGATGTAATGTACATTGAGAAGAGCGTATCTGATAGTATAATTGGTGCACATCAAAATGCTTCAAAGAATACCAATGATGACATTAATGCTAGATTAGACCTTGTTGAGATAGGTATAATAACAAAATTTCATCGACAGAAAATAGGGGATAAAACTTTTTTTTTATTACCTTTAGTATGTTAAATTCTTTCTAAAGGAGAAAAATTTTATTTGTGTGAGTGTCTGAATGGAGTTAAGGCTTTGGAAGAATATTCATCAAACATTAAGAACCTTGTTTCAGTGAAAAATTTGAAGTTAGTGGGTATAAAATCACATGATCACTATGTCCCCATTCTAGATTTGTTGCATGTGGCTATATGCTTTATTTTGCTCAATCGTGCTCATAGTACCATCAATCAATTTTGTTTCTTTATGAAGTAAATGAGTGCTAATCTTATTGACCCTCATAAGTTGGACACATTGTAGGAAGATATTGTGATTATATTATGTCAACTTGATATTTACTTTCCTCTATCCTTCTTTGTGATTATGATGCACTCAACCATTCACTTGGTTAGGGATGCTAGATTATGTGGAATAGTTCATTTACATTGAATGTATTCATTTGAGAGGTTCATAAAAATCCTAAAAGGCTAAAAAAGAAATCCAAATAAGCTAGAAGGAGGATTAGCAAAGATAGTCCAGTGGAGGAAGTGACTTCATTTTTTTATCTTCTTATTGGATTTTGATATTATAGGTCTTCCATAACCACAACATTTAGATATATTGTATGAAGGACAAGATTTTGGGTGCTCAAGATTGATGATTCTAACGCATTGAAACAAGTTCACTAGTATTTGCTTTATAATAGAGATGACACCCAACCATTTGTGTTGCAACACATAGATATGATTAGGGCTTCAATTCTATCTAGAAAAAAAATTAATATAGAAACACAATAACGCATTTTCAGAGTGGTTGGTATCATAGCTATTTTATCCCACTACTGATTTTTTATTATTACACTCCCTCTCATCATGAAGTATTGTGCTACAATTCATGATAAAAAATAAAGGTTTTATGTACTTGAGTTAAACTTGTGTATAAGGAAGGTAGATGCTGCAACATAAAGTGACGTAGATGAATGCTATATGTAAATATAGTACAAAAATTTTAATTTTGTGAATTTTGAAAGGTATTCCTTGTTGAAATTGTATATTAATTGTGAATGAAATTTTTTTTCATCAATGCCTTGCTAAAATGTATGCCTACTTATTATTTTGATTGTTTCATGTAGGTATGAAATTTGACCAATCATGATGGAGACGCTAGACCTATGAGTCTACAAGAAAATTCTTTATTATCTTCCTTGGACTATTCATTTCACAGGGCATATCTCTCATGAAGCCCATGAGAATGAAGAGACCAAGTTAATAATAACGATATTCATGTGTGATCAATGTCTTGATAGAATATATATCTATTCCCATCTTTTAGAAAGTTATCTTGTTTGATCTAATTTCATTATTAATATAATTAAGTAGTTGATATAAACATAAAATATAATGTATATTAATTGATATTATGAGTAAATATTTAATGTATATCTGTATACTAGATGTTATAAAGTAGCTAGTTGATGTAAATATACAGACCGAATTTAAATTTTGAGATGAAGTGTACAACATTGATGCTTGTGAATCAGTTGAGAATGTAAGCAAGCTTTTGCATGTAGGGAATTCTGAATGGTGCAAGAAGTAGACAAAATCCAAATTTTAAAAAGACATTATAGACACTAGTCCTAGATCATCACTACTATCTATTTTTTAGTTGAAGTTGAATGCAGGCAAAAGAAAGGACATATTGGGCGACAATGTAGGTTAGAATGGATGTCTATGGTTTCACATAGGCGGTGATTTTCGCTACAAACCATCATTTACTTTCTCTTGCATGGTTTCATATTTGTTTTTTGTTTCATAATAGATACTTATGTTTCAAACCATCATTTATAGTATAAATAGTTGTAGGTAGGCTACATGACGGTTGCCTACCTCTATTATTTTCGTCTTTATGTTTTTCCCCACTGTGGCCTATGATTCATCCCACATAGTGTGAGATGGAGGATTTTAAATAATTTTGATTGTTAAGTGTCATTAACTGTAACTTCAATGTGTATGGACGGCTCTGTTCACTCCTCCATTAAAGGTAGACAGAGACACTTTCCTACCCTCGTATAATTATTATTTGAAGTATTTCACCATGCACTTTTAAATAAGTAAACTTGCGTACGTGGGTTCTATATATTATGCTTGTAATTGAATTTATGAAAGCATCACTTGCCCAATATATATTCTCTAATCTCTGCTGGTTTATGTTCCAACAGGACCTTCACATTAATTGGGAAAATATGAAAGCTTTGACAAAATACTCTCGTCTTCGAGATCCAGTATATATATATATATATAAAATCCACCAACTTTAATGCTCATTGTCAAAGGATATTGCATAGCTTTGATAACCAAAATCACAACATTTCCATCCTCTTTCTCCACGACTTCTTATCAATCTCTTACGCGGGTTAAAAAAATAATAATAATAATAAAATAAAAAATAATTCTAGCTATCTAGATAGCAACAAGACTAGGAACGAACGGAATCCTGAAGCAGTGAATCCTTTGTACCACAGCAGCTACGTACCAAACTAAGAACAAAAACCGAAACGGAACTCTGCACTCGAACTTCTTTGTCCAAGCCCCTAGCTATCTTCATCCCCTAACACTATCTAAGTACAGACCAGGAGTTCAAAATCTCGAAACTTGAGGAACACACACAGGAAACTCATCAATTTCATCCATCCAAGGATTCGTTTCCTCATCCGGATTCACAGTCCTCAATGTCTTCCATACGGCACTATTACACTTAAATCCGGAACCGAATCCAATCTGCCATACCCTATCACCTTTCTTCATCCGTCCTTTAGCTTCAGAATAAGCCAACTCATACCAAAGAGAACTACTTGATGTGTTACCAAATCTATATAATGTCATCCTTGATGGCTCCATATGCCATTCACTAAGCTGTAAGTTCTTCTCCAATTCATCTAGTACAGCTCTTCCACCAGCATGAATACAGAAATGCTCGAAAGCTAATTTGAAATCAGGAATGTATGGTTTGATTTTCATCTTGAAGATCTTTTTCCCTATTAGTGTGGCTAGAAATAGCAGTTGCTCGGACATTGGAAGCACGAGGGGGCCTAAGGTAGTTATGTTGGCCTTCAAGGCATCACCTGCAACAGCCATGAGTTCTTTGGAGAGCGAGACGCCTACCTTGCCCTCGGAATCTTCCTGTTGGGTGACGCAGGAAAAGCATTTGTCGTCGTAAGCCCTGTTGGTCCGAACGGTGTGCACGAGCCGATATTTCGATCTCCTCCTTTCCGAACTCTTGTTTGTGAAGAGTACGGCGGATGCACCCATCCTGAAGAGGCAGTTTGAGACGAGCATGGACCGTTGGTTTCCCTTGTAACAACTCAGGGTGACGATCTCGGTGCTCACAACTAAGGCATACGAGTTTGGATGAACTTGAAGAAGCTCCTTAGCAAGGTTGATCGAGATAATGCCCGCACTGCATCCCATCCCACTGAGGCTATAGCTCTGAATATTCCCTCTCAGCTTATAATGATTAATGATCATAGCAGACAGAGACGGGGTCGGGTTAAACAAGCTGCAGTTCACAATCAAGATGCCAACATCTTTTGTCTTCGTACCAGTCTTTCCCAACAACTCATCAATAGCGCCGAACATCACCTCTTCGGCCTCTTTCCTAGCAGCCGCCATCGACGAATTATGAAGCGAAACATGAAGAGCCTCGGGAAAATAACTAGAATCACCCACGCCAGACCTCTCAAGGATCTTCCTCTGAAAATTCAAGGTCTCCTCGGAGAACAGATTGGACAACGCACACTTTTCTATGAAGTATGATCTCGGGCATTTGAGTGAGGCACGAGGCTTATAGCAAGAGAAGTTTACGAGGTAGACGGGGAGAGGACGTGTCATGAAATATAGGGTGGACATGAATACGAGAAGAGCGGAACATAGGATTACAGATATTAGATTGTACCGGAGATGGTTCCACAAGAGATGGATATCTTTTAGTGAAAAGGTTGAGAGCTGGGCTGCTGTTATGAATAGGAGTGGTGAAATGAAAAGGAAGACTGCATGGGAGATGAGGTAATGGTATCCGAGTTTGACGTATTTTAGTCGAACCGACTGCTTGAAATCTGGAAGCTTTCGGGATGTTGTTGATGGTGATGGTGGTGGTGGGATCAAGGGTGTATTTGGTGTAGACCCTGCCATTTTCACCCTCACTGCACTGATCGAAAGCTCCGTTTAGGAAAACCACAATCAGTACAAATCAAATAGAAACCCACCCCCAAACAACCAACAAAAATTTGATCAGCCAAGGACAGATTAGTGAAGAAATGTGAGATAACCAGAAATCGATGAAGCTTTCAATATGCCCAAATTCGTAAAGAAGAACAAAAAGAGAGCTATTCAAGCTTTTAATGTTCAGATTTTATGAAGGGTTTTAAATTTAGGGGTCAAGTAATGATTAAGAAACCAAATTTATATATACTAAATTGCATTTACATGAACACTTCGGGAAAAATATAGTTCTTTTGATTCTAAGTGTCCATTGAGCTCAAGACCAAAAGGTAAAATTGCGATAGCCACAAAAATATCTGTAAGGACTAAAGGTAAGTTATACCAATTGTTGCATTAACAACAGAGGAAATTTTTGGTTCGGAATAATCAAATCTCGACTCATGAACAGGGAGCCATTATCAGGAAACCAAAGGATGAAGACGAAAGAAAAATGCCACCATATAAGAATATCATATATGAAAAATAATTCCAAACAGTACATCTCATTTTCCAGCGATGAGAAAGTCCTACATTGAACGAGTTTTATCTAGGGTCCTGCATCATTTAATTTACAAGAAATTGGGCCTCACCCAGACTATAAATTCACACATATAGGACATGCTTTCACCGGGACTGTCAGAAACATGATCATAACATGGAGGAGAAATGAAGAGAGATTAATATATATAGACAAGACGCATAAATGATATTCGAATTAGCAGAGAAATCTTCAGCGTTACAGTAATCATTTAGAAGGAGGAGGGGAAAAAAACCTAAAAACTAACCTTTACCCGGGAGTAGAATCCCACCAGGGATCGATTAACGTCGATCGAAGCAGGAAACGAAAGATGGAAGTTTCAGAAAACCATGATAAGAAGATTATCATCTCCCAAATAATGGGTGATCAATAATCTATTTATAGTTTCGATACGGATGGTTTCTTACCCGACTGCTACATTCGGTGTTAAGTGCACATGCACCTCTCATAGGCAAACCATACATAAAAATATTATGTTTATTTAGTAATTATTTCAGTTTTATTTCTACATTAAATATTTGGATCGGTTTTAATTATTTAGATGTTCAAATGATTGTTTCATTCAAATAATTTTTTTTCCTTAGCTAGAATTTAGTTTAAAAAAAAAATTCTATGATCTTTGCTCAAAGCAAGTTGAAATCAATTATGTGTCATAATCATAATGTGAATTATAACACCATAGTATATCACGTTGAGTAAAATACAAAACAAAATCACTAAAGAGTATCAGAATGAAAAGGTATATTATGCATAGTTTTAAAAATGGACCGGTCATCGAACCAGTATTATAAGTGGTTTACTGGTTTAGTGATTAGACCAGTAATATATATTAAGTAAAAAAATGTGAAATATATATATATAAACAAAACTACACATGAAATTGACCAACTTCAAACCAATTTTTTGACCGGTTCAACCGTCCGGTTTTTTGATGAGTTCGTCGATTTTTACTGGTCCAATCGGTTTTCACTAGTTTCAAAATTTTGAGCATTGGTATATGAAATATGGCTAGTGACTTGCCAAGTTCACCAGTCAGACCAACCAGCCCTGTCCGATTTTTTAAACTATGATATTATGACACCATAGTATAACACATAACAAAGTATATGACATAATTACAAAAGATGTCAAATAATCACAAAAACTCAAATAGAATCATTATGAGTTTCAATAGCATTAAAACTCTTGAGTCCGTATTGCATTCTCTAGGTGATTATTTGGGTAAAAAAAGTGATTATATAAAACATATAACACTGTAATTATCTAGCTCTCGCAAATAATTATCTAACGCTTTTTAGTGATTATATTTTCCATACAAGGTGCATCCCTGTTACTTGATATAAATGATTTTTTTTAAAAGAACACTTATACGCCACATTCCTATTTAAGTGTATCTTGCATTTTCAAACTTAAGCTTATCACTTTTTCTTAAATATTTTAATTTTAGAAAATACCAACAATAATCCTAGTGCTACCACGAAAAACTAAAACTAAAAGCATTTAATAATTCCATTAAGTTATGTATTTTCATATAATCCTAAATTACTATTATTATTTTGGAAAATAAATAGATACTTATATATAGCTCTAAGGTTAACAAGATTATTTAATATTCTCTTCAATTTTTTTATTTATTTAGATAAGGATAAACTAAAGTAAAAATTATTATGCCTTAAAAAAATAAATTATGTAAGAATAAAGATAGAAATTAGTTTTTGATATTTTAAAAGTTATAATATTTTGCATATAAAAAATTATGATAGTCTTTTGTACATAAAGGAAGTTTAAATTTTACTTTATTTTTTAAAAAAGAATATTTAATCAATTTCATATTTATTTATTTGAATGACAACAAATTTTAGTTTATATGAAATAATATCTTTAAAGTTTCAATATTTGACATTCACCCTTTAACTTTTAACTTTCATTTCACTTTTTGGTTAATGCTGTCAAACGTACTCATTTAATTGCTCACCGCTTGTGTTTACTTGGTTGGATGATCATCGGTCCTTGTTAGATAAATTGGATAACACATGCCCTACCGAACCAAAGCTACTGGATTCAAGCTTCATTGTAAAACTTGATTATAATGTTATAAATTGGATGATTCTGTTTTATCGAATTTTATTTAAGTACCATGCATTCCAATAATTACATAAAGGTGCCATGATGATTTTGGTTTATTTATTTATTTATTTGTACTTTTATGCGTTTTATCACTATTTTTAGTCTTCCATTGTTTAGATAGTAAAAGTTTATCATCGCATATTTTTATATGCTAACTTGACAATATTTTAATCATTTTAATTTTTTTTGAGAAAATATATAATTCTTATATATATAAAGACTTTAAGGATAGTTAGTTAAGAAAACAAATCTAACAATTTCCAAAGTTTTTTTAAAAAAAGTATTCAAATGATTAACGTACTTCAAATTTAGCTTAGAAAAATGAGCATTATTTTAGTAATATTATACTCAAAATTATAATAAGATTATACTAAAGTAAAAAAATAATCTAGAAATATCATGATATAAATTATTCAAAACACATTATATCTAAATAAAAGTATGCCAAATCCAAATGTCATGACATACAAGTGAAATTTATAGTTACCGATAATTATAAATTCTATCATCGATCACCATTCTACAACTATTAGAATATGTTTGATAACCATATTATTTTTATATTAATCATTACTATCAATTGATTTTGTAAGATTTCAATAGTTTTATTACATTTTATTATAATTTAATATAAAAAAATTAAAAATAATAAAAAATTATTAAATACATGCATAAAAGGTCAATGCACATTACTTGATTTTATCTTCGTTTCAACGCTAGAGTATTATTTGGTATATTAATATCTCATCTAAATTTGATATAAAATGATAACTATTGACATTTTTGGTATTTTAATATTAATTAATGTAAAGCTATTTTATTGTAATTTATGATAAAAAAAATGAACAATTTTAAAAAGTTATAAAAGGTAAAATACTACAGTATTTAAAATTGATAAATAATATGATAACCCTAACACACAATAACCAAAATTAACCTTACATCCATTTGCAAAATAGTACCTATGCTCCGAACTATCATCCATGCCTCCACCAACATAACTCAAAAATTCACCTGCAGCCACATCATTTAAGGTCAGCATGACCTTTTTCCTTTGCACAAGGCAGAACACAAGGAGGAGGAAGAAACACAAGGGGACGAGAACCCTCATGCCCGATGAGGTTTGAACAAGGGACCGACAACTTATAAGAATCAATACTCCACTAGCCCACAGTTATCACCCCAAGGTTAGCAGAACTTTGATTTCTTGTTTAGTTTTGATTTTGTTGCATTAGATTTTCAAAAGATTTTGGTTTGTTTCATTGAATTACAATAAACAATATATATATATACATGTCCAAAAATGCTGCTAATATACATTATATTGTTTCCCTAAATTAATTTCCTGAAAGAATCAGCTGCTTAAACCTGTAAATCTGTAACAGTAGATATTATTCTTTTATAGTGGCACAGAAAAGTGGACTCGTTTGCCCAATCTAGTCAAACATCTAGGCATGTCCTTGCACTGTTCCTTCGACCATGCGTCCATTAAAGCTGGCGAAAAAGCGAGTCCATGCATGATGCGAGCAGGAATTTGGATGGTCCGTAGCTTGACGACAGAGCTCAACAAGTGATCGAGGGTTGGGATGCATATCATTATCCTGATCAGTCCATTTTGAACTCTCGAAGCCATATTAATACCTCGTTCCTCTTCACCGTAAAGCACGCAAAGAAGACAAAAGGCAAAATTACAAAGAAGCACAAGGGGAAATCAAAGGCAATAATATTGCATGGACGAAAAGTATGTGCTGGATCATCATACCATCATAAAATTCCATGTTCGGCCAGGATCATTGTACCGAGCGAATAGACACCCGTGTCTAGGTTTGATGCCATCCCTTATTAGACTAGAGCGCAAGGCTCTTTCTTTCTCGCACACAACATCTTCTGTTGGTTTACCACTGAACTTCAATGCTGCAGCAATTCCTCCTTCCACCTGCCGTAGTTTCACCCCTTCTTGATTTGGAATTGGCAAGCTAATTAGGAAGAGATTATATTATCAGTCGAATTATCCATAATGCACTAATTGTTATATTCTACTTAATCTAACAATGCATGGACCGCAACTTCAATAAAACGTTGTTTTGTTACAGTTTAGGTTGATAGTAAGAATTAAAACACTTACCTGCCGAAATCTTTTTCCCGAGGGAGAACTATCTGAATGGACACATTGGATGTTTTGGGATCAACAGCCTCAGTGAAGACGGGCGTTGTCATCTTTAACTTCTTAGTTGCTGAATTCTTTCCAAATATGTAACTGCATCATAAGATGATGTATAATTAAGTCTGACGTGCATCAAGGAAGTGCAAAATTGCCTATTGAATAGCAAGAAGACATACCCAGCAACAGAATTGAAGCCGGTCGACCCTGATAGCTTATCTCCATCAGTTTCTACAACTATGAACGGGCTATATTTCCTTACCTGTAATTTTTGAATGGAATGAGAAAATGATTGCAGTCTTCACATCTATTTTTTGCACAAACATGCTAAGCCAAACAGTAGACATGGAGGTCAGGTGGACTGACTTTCACGCATGTCCCATGCACTTTTTTTTTTGGTTAGTGCAGATACTTGAGATTTTTCTTCTTTGGTTATTGTATCACATTACTCCCATTCAAGCTCATACATCATCTCACAACATCAAAGCTTTACATGGGTTCAACCACTCATCATTTTTGTTTTCTTATGACTACTCTCAAGGATCACTGATCATATTGGGAGAACATGTAGATAGATTTTTCAATATGCACATGCAACGCAAGTCATAGGGCTAAGGTAGCTTGGAAAAAAGTGCGTATTCCCCCATTTGAAGGAGGTTTGAAGCTTTAAATACCTGCTAAGTCTCACATAGGGTGTCACTGAAGAAGCAAGCAACCCTGTCTGTCACGGAGCAACAAAAAATTACCCATTTGCTAGTGACCTGCCTTCTCAAAGATAGTGTTTTAACATTTTAAATTGGTTGAGCTGTCAGGGACTCAACTCATGGGAAGAATGCAACCAGCTAGTACAATGACCAAAAAACAATTTCCAGCAAGACTAAGGTACTTGGGGCTATATTCACTGCACTCCTTGCAAGTATCTGGACACAGTGAAACAAAATGGTATTCCAACTCATACAATATCACCTAGGGAAGATCATGAGGTTGCATGATGAATCATGGGGATCTTAAGAGGCTGCTAAACTATGCATAGAGTTCCACTTCCTCAAAGTTGGCCTTGAATGATGAGAGATAGTGGGTGACTTTGCTGGCCATTTTTTGAAGAGGAGTTAGAGGGATGTAATTTTGGGTTAACATACTTGAGTACACACTACCCTGTGCTGGTTTTGTTGGTCTTTCTGTTATGAAGTGAATCAACTTTTGATGTATAGACTAGTTTATGTGTATAGCTTAAAGTAATGAGCATACTCATGCTGGATATCCTGAATAGAAGAATAGGAGGACCTTTTTGGTCCCTCTTAGCCAACAGCAAAACATTCTAACTATTATACTTCATACCATATAACGGGAATGAATTTTTAATTGTTTACCGGAAAAAAAGAGGCCAGTCCTCCCCCAATCTGAACCCAATTCTTACAATTCTACAGTATCATATCTTACAATTGAAGCACACAAATCACTTTAATATGGATCATGGGTGAAGCAGCGCATCAGAGGTTGGAATAGCAGCTGGATAAAGATGATTGGAGGATCACATCCCATGTCCTTGGATTCTTTTAGGCCTATCATGTTATGTAAATGGATTTTAAGATGTGTAGGCCTCTTCAAAGAAGAAAGATGGTGTTTTTGTGTTATGTATTCCAAAATCATCCCCCTCTTCATCCCCAGTTTACCAAGAATCAGATTTCGATGGTGGGCTAGTTCTAGCACAAAGTCAAAGATGCAATGAAATGAAGAATTCAACATAAACTTTGAAATGGAATATTTAATTTTGAAGGTTCCATTAGACACATGCGGTTGGAACACACTCCACATCATAGCACACAACCTCACACTCAATACGCTATAAAGTAAGAGGAAAAGCATTATCCATTAGACACATACTAGGTTTTGATAGGAAGAAAATGACTTGGTTTATCACTTTTGAAATACGATGTGGTTGAACTCTACAGATAAGTACCACAAACATTACCAATGCAATGTAGATTTTGTAAAACCATATTCAAGTTCCTTTTAAAATTGAATCCAAACATGCACAAGCAAACACAGAAACAGCCACCTAAACATCATGCCAAATCAACAGACCTCATAGTCTGATGTTCTCTTCAGTATTTGATATGTAGGAGTTTCCAAGTCAGGAGTCTTGTAAATCCTCAGCTGCATAGGAAATAACGCATTCTCAAGCAATAAACAGTACCTAGAAAACCACATTATAGGCAGAACTTTTTATATAATCCAATGCATTTACACTACCTGTTTCAACATATCCAATAAACCTTCCAAAGAAAAGTAGTCATTATTCTTTAAAGAATCCCAGTAATCCTACACCACATACAAGAAGATGCCATGATCAGATTATAAACATATCAATGCTGACAAAATTATCAGCACTTTCTTGTTAACCAGAAATGAAAGGAACTTACTATGTGGCTGCAAAAGTTTCCAGTCTCAGGGTTAATGCCCATAACAGATGTTCCTGTAAATACCAACTCTGGTTTCCATGGAAGTAACATAAATCTCATTATCATTGTCCATCTTGTAGTTATTTCATATGATCCTGTCTGCAATAACTCCAATAACAAAAATGAATTAATCCCCATCAAATCTATTCAAAATTGCTACTGAATGAAATACAAATTCAAATTACCAACTACATATTTAAGAATGATTCCATGCTATTATATTCAAGGAAATCAAACTAAGTTTTCCAATACTCTATACTACAAAATAGAAATATTCATATTCTAAAATCATAATATTTTTCCTCCTAATGAAAGCCAGAGAACAAGATAACTCCAGTATCGTCCATACCTGCTTGACCCAATGGAGCTGAAAATCAGGCTTAAATAGCTGCTTCAGAAGGGCAATGTTAAACAAGTACCCACTTACACTATCATGCTTGGTAATAGGATCCCTGAACTTCACCTTCTCATCATAAGCAGTCTTATCAATCCCCTGATCATCAAACAAATGAGGTAAATCCTTATACAAAAAATCCACCATTTTATCCATATCAACCCTTGGTTTTGCCAAACTCTGCTCTTCCTCTTGCTCCACTAAGCTCAATCTCACAACCCACTTCAAAGTTTTCCCTCCAACAGCAATTAGCGGCCTTCTCTTTGAGGAATTTTTAGCAAAAGAAAGGGACACCCCAGTGGGCATGGAAATGTTCTTCCATGGGGAGGCGAAACTCAGGTTCGAGATTGGCGAGAGAGTGGGATTTGATAAATGTGCACTTGCCATGTCTCACAGTAACAAAAGTGCTGCTCAGGTAATAAAACAATCACTAAAAGAGCATAAAACAAGTAACATCCACCGCAATTCAATGAAAAATCGAAGGCACCAAGGTAAAAAGACACTTATAGCACTCAGTAGCAACCTCTAACTAAAACCACTTGCAACCAAGAAACGAGCAATAGAAATAAAGTAAGTTAACATGAGATCCTTGAATCAGAAAATTCCCAGTGTCAACAAGAAGTTCGGCACAAAATCACTTTGATGTTTCAATTAATGAAGAAATTTCCTGACAAAAAATTAATGTCACCAAAGAATGTTCAGAGAGTTTATTTATTTATTATATGAAAGACTAACATCTTTAGGGCATGTCCACATAGAAAATGAACATAGGAATTCAGTTCTTGCCAAAGATTTTAACCGCATAGAACTTTAACCCATAAAATATCACCACCTAAGCCTTGTGCCGCGAATCGAAAGAAACGAGCTAATTATTGTAAAGGATTTTGAGCATCAGCAAATAATACAGGAGAACACCAGAAATCCTGTTACTTGTACACAACTCACAAGCCAGACAAATTACTTCTGCAGGCTTAGAGAGAGGGGGGGGGGGGGAAGCCGACAGAACAAAAAGAAGAAACCACTTGCTCATAATATTGAATCAGTAAGCTAATTAAGTTGTGAGCTCAAGAGACATCCAGCATATCAAAAATTCGAACAAGCGAGTAAATGGAAAACAGCAGTCTTCCAGTACCTGAGGCAAAGAAATAGAACTCTAAGACATAACTCGAGTGCTGCTCACTATCAGCCCAACGAAACGCCAGAATGGAGAAATTTCAATTTATTATTTTTTTTCCTTTTTTCGTATACCAAAAAACGACGCGAAAATTGATCTCAGCCACAGAAAAATTGCTCGGTGCTCACAGAAAGGAGAGGAAGAATGAATTTGTACCTCAGCATTTTGTCATCGTCTGTCCCACATTGAGAATTTGTAACAAATAATATTACGTTATATTTTCAGAGCTTCTTCCATCAGACGCCGAGCTGCGTTGCGTCAGCTTGTAACTCAAGCGAGGGCTTTAAGGAGGTGGAACCTGGCTTGACGAGCTCGGTAGGCCCGACTTACTGTGGTGAACTGGCTCGCCCAATCCAAGCTGGGAGTTGTGGATTGAGGGCCGAGCGAAGGTTCGGGTCGCAACCCACCTAGAGTGGAGGGTAACGCGTCAGGCTGGCTTAACAGAGCAGCGAATACCTCCCGCTCCTTGCAGTGGAAGGATAACGGGCCGGTACAGTGTCGGACCAATATTGTCCCAGTAAGTCTAGTTCAGTGGACCATCTCTTTTTGGACTCTTCTATTAGAAAATTTATTTCTGTAGCGTCATTAGAAAACTAGTTACATTTTCCCGTGCAATGCACGGGTGGTCTATTAATTATTTATATATTATTATATAAGAGATGAATAGTTTAACAATTTAATTAATATGCAGAAGATGAATAGTTGATTATATATGTCCAAGTTATTAATTAATAAAATACTTAATTATTATGTATTGCAGTAGATGAATAGTTATATACATTTATTGCATGTAGAATATGAATAGTTATGCTGTATTAATGACAGAAGATGAATAGTTATATGAATTTGTTGTTCGCATAAGATGAATAGTTGCATTCATATATTCATTAGTTTGACAATTCAATTAATATGCAAGAGATGAATAGTTGGTTGTATATGTTCAAATAATTAATTAAGAAAAAACTTGATTAATATGTATTGTTCGACATATGTGCAACAGATTCATATATTCAGTAGTTTTACAACTCAATTAATACGCTGGAGATGAATAGTTGGCTGCATATTTTTAGATAACTAATTAAGAAAATTCTTGATTAATATGTGTTGTTCGATATATGTATAATAGATTAATATCTCAATTAATACGCAGGAGATGAATATCATTTTGTTGTTATGCAGCGTAGGAGATGAATAGTTTGACAAATCAATTAATACGCAGGAGTATTTCATCATTTATTTAACCTTATTATTTAGTAATAATATATGACAATGATAATATATGATTAGTAAGAATAGGTATAGTTTAGGCAGAAAAATTTGTCTTTATATCGTCTGCCAAACAACTCTATTTTTATATAATAACCAACGTTGTCATTCTCTTATTAGTTTTTTTTAATAATAATTATATTATTAATCATGATAATATTCATAATAGTAATAATCAATGATATTAATATTCATTATTATCATAATAATAATTATCATTATTATATTATAAATTATGATAATAGTAATTATCAAAATTATATGAATAATTATATTAGTATTAGTTATATTAATAGTTATATAAATAATAATAGTCATATTATTAATAATAAATAATAAAATTATTTTTATAAACAATTATTATTACTATTATTATTATTATTATTATTATTATTATTATTATCATCATATTTGATTGATGTTGATCTAACCTTAAAAAAAAGAAAAAAAATAATACTTCATTACAATTAGTTATATGTATTTGCTAGTTGCATTATATTAATGGCAGCAGATGCATATGTGTTGGTCGACTGGTTTATGTACTTTATTTGGTGTATTAATTAATTATTAATTATTTATATATTAATATGTAGGATATGAATAGTTTGACAATTCTATTAATACACAAGAAATTAATAGTTGACCGCATATGTTCAGGTAATTAATTAAAAAAAATATTTGATTAATACATTATTAAAATTAGTTGTTCGACATATGTACAACAAATGAATAGTTATATGCATTTGCTACACATAGGAGATAAATAGTCGCATTATATTAATAGATATATGCATATGAAGCAAATTAATATGCACTTTAGTGTATTAATTATTTATATATTAATATGCAAGAGATGAATAGTCGGACAATTCAATTAATACGCAGGAAATGAATAGTTTTCTGTATATGTTCAGATAATTAATTAAGAAAATATTTGATTAGAAAATATATAGTTAATACTTTATTAAAATTAATTGTTTGACATATGTGCAGTAAATAAATAGTTATACACATTTAATGCACATAGGAGATGAATAGTTATATTATATTAATAAATAGTTATATTAATTATTTCATCTTATTAATTAGTAATAACAATAATTAGCAATAATGTATGGCAGCAGTAATTAATGATTAGTAATAATTGATATAGTTTAGGCGGGAAAATTTGTCTATTTATTGTCTGCTAGACAACTCCGTTTTTATATATATATAGATATTGTGTGAAGAATGATTCTAATAAGAAACCTGTAAGCATTCAAGACACTTATTTCTTGGTCCGAGCTCCTTATAAAAAAGTAATTGTTTTATTTTTTAAAAAACAAATAGCGAAAAAATTTCAAATAAGACAATTTAATTTAGCAAGTAGCTATAAATAACCCCTTAATTTTAACAAATAAATTGACATCTTTTTCGTACTCTCTTAATTCTATGAATAAAAATATTCATTTTTACTCATCACTTTTTTTTTTGGTTTTTCAAAATGTTTGTTAGTTAGTTATTATTATTGCTCATCATCAATACTATTGTTGAATATTGTATATATATTTTTATGTATTTATTTATTGAGATAATTATTAATTAAGGAACAAATATTTTAGGTTTGTTCCAATTAAGCAAAGAAATGGTTTCAAGTTTATAATAAAAGTACAAACATTTGTATTTTGGAACAATTAAATAACTTTATATTAAAATTAAATTATTTATGTACGCATGTATATATTGTATGCATATACAATTAAATGTACTAATATATATCTATTACACTAATTAAGTGCTTCCTCTATTCTAACATTGAAGTCACCATATATTTTGAAAATAAACTTTAAAAAATAATATCTTTTAATGTATATGGATAAAATAATATTATAAAAATATTTTTCAATGCAAATATAATAATTATACTTTTATATTATAATTTATTATATTTTAAGAGATATTATTGGTCAAAATTTGTTATCAAAATATACGATGATTTTTTTTTGGAATGGACAGAGTATATATATATATATATATATAAAGTAGTTTAGTATAGAATTATTTGACATTTCATTTGATATTTTAATAAATATTTATTTTGAATATTTCTTTAAAATCGGTCCTTTATTTTAATAGAAATTATATGATAGAGTGGTCGAGTTAATAATGTAAAAAAAATTATGCTATTTATATTTATTTTATTATTATTTTTGGAAATAAAAAATTTAATATAAATGGAAAAATATCTATTAAGGTATTAAATAAATAGTATAACAATTATATATTAAAGTAATATATAGTTAATTAGTATAGTAAGTAAATATTACTATGAACATTAATTGTATATACATGTATATAATATGTAAAGTATAGAATTTATGCATGAATAATTTTATTTTACTGGAAAACTCCCTTAATTAGAATAAAATACAGACATTTTTACCTTTATTGTAAAATAAAAAATATTTATTTAAACAAGGTCCAAATAGCTGTTCTTCAATCGATGATTATCATTTTCTCCGAAAGAATTTTAGTCAGACTGCTGGAAATGATAAGCTACTATTATCCGCTATTCCACAGGCCAGTACATGCGAAATTTATGTACATCCAGGTCTTTGCAGTAAAATGACAAGGAAAATTTTTTTTGTAGTTTATTTAGGTAAAATTAATTGATTAAAAATTAAAATAATCTTAAAGTATTTAGTTATAAATATAAAATATTATGTACATATAATTATACTAATATGTACACTTAATTATATATAAATGTACAAGTAATATTATCTATATGTATATGTATATTTGAATACAAAAAAAAATTAAACACTAATTAAATTGATCAACTTTAATTATTTTGGTCCAAATGGACCACCAACTATTTTTCTCAAATGACAATATTCATAATTTTTTTTCTCTCTCTCTATGATAGCGGCAGGGGTATCCGCGGAAACGTTATTTCTTAAAAATCTAGGAAAGAGGAATGGCAAAAAAATTAATATATATATATATATATATATATAATAGATTAAATTTACTAAAATTAATAGAAAAAAATAAAATAAAATAAAAATTCTAAAATTATAACTTATATTAGTTAATTTTAATTATTAATTATTATATTTTAATAAAAAATTAATTAAATAATATTTTTAATGAAAATATTAATTAAATAATTTTAATATAAATTTTGACCCCGAAACGTTTTTAGAAGAACAAACGTTTTCGAGACTAGGGACGGCACCTGACTGTCGTCCCTGTGCATGTGGTGTCCATGTTTCGATTTAGTTTATAAGTTGACTCTAGTCAACTTAATAAAATTTTAATTTAATTTAATTATTTAGTTAAATAAATTCAATTTATATTTTATTTTTAGATTTATTTATTTAATAAATCAAGTTCAATTTAATATAAGTTCAATTTATTTGTTCAAGAGTCAACTTTTATATATAATCAATTAAGATTATGAGTCACATATAAAGCTTGGTTAGAAACTCATTTATAAGTATAATACTTTAAATAAATATTGTTGATATGAATTAAAAACTTGAATCAAACCAATTGATTCAACCAATCCTACTAATAACCTAAAGGTTTTTTGGCATAAAAATATCTGGTATTTGAATTTACTTAGCGACTAAAGAAAAAAAGTTAGTTGAACCGATTTTACCTAGGTAAAACCTAAAACAACATTAATTTGCCATTAGCATAAAATTTTACATGGTTGCACCTATACAGTCTACCTGAGTCATAGCCAATAAATTATCAAGTTAAGATAACTTCCAATTGAATTGTGGTTGGACCGGTCGGACTGTGTGCTAGTCATTGTATCGAGTTAATTTTCTGTATAATTTTTAAAATGCTAATTGTTGATACATTTATTTACAATAATTAATTTTAAACTAACATTTGTTGTTTATGAAACTAGTCAAATTTGATAAAAATGAGATTTTCTAGTATAATCTTAGGTTTAAGAAAAAAATGCATGTATAAATTGAGTCAATAGTCAAGCATATACTGAAATAAGTTATAACAACTCAACCTATTTATATTACTAGACCTAACTTATGAGTCAACCAAACTTAACTCCTTTATAAATAAGCAAATCTTAAATACTAATATTTAGCATATATTAAAGTAGTCTGCTCGATTTATTAAACAAATAAAACTTAAATTTGTGATGTCCCACCTAGTCATTTTAAATTGATTCTATTCCTATAATCAATTCATTGACATAAAAAGCTAGTCCACATGGAGTCCCAAGTAAGCTCTCTTGAGAAAAGCATGTTCTTTCACGGTTTTACCACATTCTAACAACACCATGGCATGTGTAAGGGTTTAGCCGAGCTATAAATTTCATCATCTCCCATCTACCGTTCTTAACATTAGAATTAGCACCATCTCCAAGTTATCTAAAGTATTCCTAAGCTCTATTTTGCATTCCTTCCTTACATTGCTCAAAACTTCATACAGATAAATTTGAGGATATAGAAAATGTCTAGTACTACTTTTTCAATGCTTATTATTGGTTTGAGGTGTCATATGGGGCACATACAAAGGATGATATCATCCTTACAAAAGGTAGAGTTGCATTTCCTTATGACTACGCAAATGTAGAAACCTTGAAAGATGAGGGAGATGATGATGCCAACGATGTTGGAGGGTATGATTTTACACCATTTGTTTGAAGCAAATTTTACATTGTAATCCAACAAGAATTCAATTATACACAAAATATATGAAAACTATAGTCTTTTAGTACTATTTTTTTTATCAGATGAAAACTAATGTCATACTTGTTAGTTAATATTGTGAATGTTGATGTTGGATCCATTCAGGTTCCTTTGGTAACTCTCATATAATGTATTTATTTTAGCTAGTATAACTCATCACTTTCCTTTTTAGTTTAAAATTATCCATATCTTATATCACAATTTAGTATAAAGTATTTCAAAATAGATATAACTCATTTATTAACTACTCTTGGACTAAACTTACTCTCCCTAAGGACACAAAGCTCATGGGCCCCACTACTCTTTCCCTTGCACCTTTTGTGCTACTCCTATAACCTTTTGTTTGTTATTTTAGTTTGCTATTTTACTATATTTTAAATGTAAATTTAATAGAATTAGCACATTGGGGGGCTTTTACAACAAAATGCTCTCCCAATGCTAACTAAATAGGGACATCTTACTGCCACTTAAGGGAACAAATAGTAAAATCATTACTATACCTTCTTCCTACTATTTCTCTAAACACTGCATAACTAAAACCTTGGTTGTTCCCCATGCCACAATGTCTTTCACCAATTTATAGACCAAGGGGCAAAAACATGTATTTTAAATTTTTGATCATAACATACATGAGCTAAATAATTTCTCACTTAGTTAAATTTTCAGTGTCCATAAAACATCACATTTGTTGGGAAAATGTCATCAAAATATCAACAGGCTTCAATTTATGTCTCATAAGGATAGGACAAGGATCTAACTTTGGAGCAAGTTTACCGCCATCTTGAAGTCACAAAACCTACACATAACAATAACCTTTATAGCTATTAACCCTCCATGATATACACATTAAGACCCAACAATAACTACCATACAAAGCAATATTTGCAACAACGTTTAATAACAAGTGGTCTTATATCACCTAGTATGAACCATTAATTTTTTTTAATGAAGTAAAATTAATAGATTATGATAACACATTAATAGTTCTTGGGAATGACACATTTGTACAGTCATCTAACAAAAGGGTAGATACAAAAGAAGGATAAACATCAAAAAACATGAAATTGGACAAGATAAAGTTCCTAAAGGTAGCCATTTTAGTTATTACTATGTTGTGTTCTTGTTTCAGAGAATCCCCACAATATAAAAATATGCAAAAATATGGATGAGAAGGAGTGGAATTTTGCAATAAGGTTAAAATGGATAAGGAATTACATTAAAATACTATCCACCTCATGCCCACATCCTTTGCTAGTTGTAATTGATCCCTTAGAGCCAAGATTTTTGTCAAAAGACTGTTAGTTGCAATGATATTTCTATCAAACCTTATGACCCAATAATCTAGATGGTATCCTATAACTATAACACCCCCATTTTTAACACTTGAAAATTCCTTTAAAAAGAGTTACTTGTAGAAGCTAAATCATTAATAACATAGGGTGTTATCGACACACTTAGTATAAGTCCAGCTCCTCTACATTTTCTTACACTAAGTGTTAAGGTTAAAATATTTATCCACTTAGATTAATAAAAAAAATTGATAAGAAGTTGATAGAGATTTTATTACAATATTAAACTATTCTGGTAAAAAAAATTTGGACAAAAGAGTTACAACTAACAAGAAAAAGAAATACATGGACATAAGAGTCCAAAAAATATTTGGATCAAAAGATGTTGGAATAAACACTATATTGTTCTAACTCTCAAACCCTACCAAAAGTCGTCAAGTTTTACCTTCAAAGTACTCCTACAATGTAAATATTTTTCGTTGAATAGGCATGAGATCATAAAATGAAACCCATCAGTACAAAAGTACTAAGTAAACCACTATACAATACTAAGCATGAAAATATAATATGGAGCACATAGAGAGTAACACAAAGAATCATGGTATAACATGTCAAATAGTTTATACCATAACTAAGAGACACATTCATGCCATAGTTCATATCATACCACATAACACATGCTCATCACATCAAACTTAACCATATTACGACTATTTTATTAATTCAATTATACCAAAGGTGTCCCACAAATGAGAAAACACCAAATTATTATTAAGGCATTTTCTTAATAACCACCTTTATACAACTCATAGTATGCAAAGGAAAGCATTAAGATAATTACTAACCAATATATCGAATCTAAATAGTGCACAAAGGTAGCAATAACACAACATCCTAAAGTCAAGTAGTGCATAGAGGTAGCTACCAAACCAACAAATTATAACAATCCATTTCAATCCTTATATAACAATTACTTCAATTTTTAATTATTCGAGGGGATACAATAATAACTTGAAGACATATAAAGTACACTGTTCATACTGAAACACTAATACAATATATTATCCTTCCAAATTCTAATCCATAGATGTACAAGTACTCTGGTTATATTGGTGTAATAAGAAGGCACAATATATTTCTATCCTAGGACACCTAATCCCTAAGCATCAATACCCATTATAGGTTGGGTTGGAAACAAACGAAGGAGGGTCACTAGATTTTTTAGCTTGAGCATACAAAATTTGGGCTCGAACTCATTTACAATATAAAAGTTTGGGAGTTTGTCTCATTTACTATAAAAGCTCACGAGTTGCCCATCTCAACTCGTTTATAAATAAGACACGCTCAAACCTTATTTTTCATCTCATTTATTAAATGAGCGAAAACCAAGCCCACCTCGGATTAGCTTGGCTCAACTCATTTATAACCTTACATATAGGACCCATAAGTCACCCATAGAGTAGGTTAGCACCTTAGTCGCCAAGGCATCTGACAAAATCACCAAACCAAATCAAGGATTCCTACCTCATCATTATTTTAAATCCAAGAATGAGAAAGTTTAATGAAGAAGTTTGGGTGAAAGAAAAGCGAAAATAACATAAACAATATAAGTAGAGAGTCTAAATAAGTGACTTTGGTTCAACTTTTTGGTTGAATTAATGGGAGAAGGGTCAAATTAATGCAAAATTTGATCATGGAAGTGTAGTGCAGAAATTTCACAAGTGAAAAGTAGTTTTAGGATTTATAGATTATTTTTAGTGGTAGAAAGATTAATAAAAAATAATAAATTTAAGAAAAATAGCAAATAAGCTCATAAAATTACAAAAATCTATGGAAACCCTTAAAATAATATAATAAACTAGGAAGCTTAAAAATTAATTACAAATATAAATATCATAACTATTCCTAAAATCATGAATATTTTCAAATCCTCCTATTTACTCATTTTTAACATAAATGTAGTTTTTTTTTTAGAATTTTGAACACACATTTAATATGTTGCTTTACCTAGCATACTTTAGTTATATATTTTACATATAAAATTTAAAAGGGATAGCAAATACAAATAAAATTAAACCAAAATGCATTGATTTACATTTCAAATTTAGAACCCAAATAAAATTTTATTAGAATATTTTTCAAGGGGTAACTTAAAACTTAACATAGATAAATAGTATTTTATAAGTAAAGTACGTCTAGCCATAAAACCACAAATTGTACATAACCACTCCAAATAATATTGAAGACATAAAATATCCTTTAATCATTTATGTAATTAATTTGACATAAAATAATATATTTTCATGTTATTACACATAATAAGGCCTAGTTAGGAACTAAGTATTACGAAAAGGGATGTAGAAAAATGGGAAAATGATTGTTGTTTACATTATGAAGTACATTTAAGTATATTTTATATAGATGGGGACACAAAAAAGGAAATGATGAAACATTTCTAAGATGGGGGACGGTAGGTGCATTAATGCTGCTAAGTTCAAAATCCTAATGGGATTTGCAAAATTGATTTGGTTGTTGAATATGAAGAAACAAATGTATTGAATGAATAATAGATCAATAGATGGACGGTTAAACATACATGAAGAAATGGACAAACAAATAGATAGATAGGTAGGTAGGTAGGTAGGTAGGTAGGTAGGTAGACACACAAATAATCACACACATATAGAATGATATATAAATGAATAAAACTAAAATCATATTAGAACAAGCTCAAATAAAAAATAAAAATATATAAACATACTAAATTAAATATGAATATTATATTAAATTTTGAAGTATTTATTATAGTAAAAAATTGACTAATAATATAATTGAAAAATGAAAAAAAAATCCTTTATTATAATGTAATGAATACCCTTACTTAAATAAATAAATATTTAAAACAAACACAAATAATAGAATACACTCATGCATTTTGAATTGTCAATTTGTTCCAATGTATTATTTTTTTACTAAAGATAAAAAAATGAATTAAATAAAATGTACAAATAATCAAATAAGAATAATAAATAAACTTTTGCTTTCAAATATGTCAACAAATATTAAAAATAAATAAAAATAAAAAGGTTAATAAAAAAATAATTAAAATGGAAAAACGAAAACCACGATCAAAGGTTAAAAATAGATAAAATAAAAAATCAAATATAATATTAATATAAAATCAAATAGAAAATAAAAGTTACAATAAAAGAATAGAAATAAAAATATAATTTGGTGTATTATTATAGTTAATAATCATATCAGATAAATGTTATGTTTATCCATATATTAATATCTAAATTATATATTATACTATATTTATACAGAAGTAAGACTATTTTTAGTAGATTCTAGCTTGTATCTGAGTGTAATATTCTAAAATTTACTAATAAAAATTTTATTTTTAGCAGAAGTGTAATATTAAAATAATTGGGTATTACCGCCATATTTGATATAAGTTTAATTTACCATACCATCCTTATGTCAAATATAAGGTAAACTAGTTAAGATTTAAAACATGATAAAGAGAGAATAAGTGAACTTCCATAAACATAGATAAAGTTTGAAGATTAAATCCGAGTATAATATCAAAATACAAAAAAGTGATACATTGGGATACTAAGAGTCCCAAAGGTATCCGGTCTAAGAATGATAGCTATATAACATAACTCTCCACCCACCCCTGATATAAAAGAGTCACTACTCCACACATAAAGCATCATAAGCAGCGAAATCACCCAATGAGTCCTCATCGACTTGTATAAAAACATCCAGGACCTCTATTCATAGGAATGATTACCACCCATAAAAATGGTGATCAACACGTTACATGTTGAGTAAGATAACAATACTACCACAGTAAGCTTACATTGAAAACATGAGTTCACATCAAAGAATAAGCATACATGTGTGTTTATATAAAACGATGCAAGATAAATACTAATTCCATAACTCATTATTAGATATAAATAAGATCTATTATTTTATTTATGTTGAGTTCATGGACCCCACTATTCTTACTTTAGTGGAACGAACTAAAGTACATCTCAGAAAAAAAAAAATTACACCCGAACCACTATTATTGTCTAATGGAACAAAGCCAACATATAATAGAGAATCATGATCCTAACCATTATTCTTAAACTAGTGAAATGGACTAAAGCACCTCTCAAGGAAAAACATACTCGAGCCACTATTATCATCTCATGTACCGGACACAATACCTCGGTCTTGACTCACATAATTTTTTACTTTACATAATTAATATCTTATTCATTATTTATTTATCTCAAACTAATATTCTCATTCATGTTGATTTTAGGGGCCCACTATTCATAATCTAGTGGAACAGACTGATGCACATCTCAGGAAAAAATACACCTGACCTAATATTATTGTTCGGTAGAATAGACACACAAAATACTTGGGCCCAAGTTACATTATTTTTCAATTTAAATGATTAATATCTAATTCATAATTGGTTTGATATGTATAACACATAATTGAAACACGTAAAGTACAACCACATAGTTATCAATTTCTTCCTCAAGGAATAGATCCATAATTTTTCTAATAAATCCTAATTTCACGTTATAAGCATAATCCCTTTCATACTTGTAACACCAAAAATTTTTACTACTGAAAAAATTTATTTTGCAACGAAATCGTATAACCCACCTACCAGGTGTTACCGCCGTGATTGATATAAATTTGGCTTACATGCCATCCTTATATCAATTACAAGGCAAATCACTTTAGAATACAGACATAATAAACATAGAGCAATAAACTTTCATTAACATAATAAGAGTTTTGGAGGTTAACTCCGAATACGATATCCAAATACATTAGTAAATATCCTGGGAAAAGTCAAAGGGTATTTGGTTTTAAAACAAGAACCGAATAACATAACTCTACGATTCCCAAACCTTAAATATGATATAATCACTTCACCCCATTTAGGTCATCATAAATAGCAGCATCGTCTAATGGGTCCTCCATGACCTACACTAACTCAAATGGGTCATCTGCTCGTGGTAATGAGCAATACCTATGAAAATGGTGATCAATTTGCTATGTACTGAGTAAGGCGACAATATTATCAAGTTAATGATACATTTAAATAAATAAATTCACAATAAAAAATAAGCAAACATGTGAAACACAAATAATATCACAAGGTGGGTACTATTCTAGGCATCTTTATTAGATATAATAATTTCATTCTTTTGTTAACCCTAAGTTTCGGGACCCCACTATTTTTAAATCGATGGAATGGTATGAAGCATCTCTCAGAGATAATACATCCGAGCCATTATTATCGTTTATTAAAACAGACCCAACACCCCTCGAGGAAAAACGTTCCTGAGCCATTACTCTTAAACTAGTGTAACAGTCAAAATTACCTCTCAGGGACAAAATACTTGAGCTACTATTATTGTCTGCTAGAATGGATCTAACACCTTGATCCTAACTCACATACTCTTCTACTTTAAATTTGTAATATCTTGTCCATTAGGTTACTTATCGTAAATCATATTATTTTTCATGTGAGGTTTAGGGCCCCACTATTATTAATCCGGTGGAACGGGTTGATGCACCTCTTGGGGTAAAATACACCTAAGCCACTACTATCGTCAGGTGAAACAAATCCATATAACACCTCGGCTAGTCTCAAGGGATATTTCACTTTAAATGATTAATGTTTAATTCATGATTGATTTGAAAAAGTATATAACACATTTAAAGTAGGTAAAGCATAGCACAAAGATCATAAGGTTGTTCTCTAAGGTTAAGACCCCTTTTATTCCCCAAAAAACCCTAATCTCACATTTTAGTCATAACCCCCTTCTATTACTCTTTTATCCACCAAACTTAGTAAATTCTAGTAAAATATTAGTATTCTCAATATACTCAAATTTTAATGCCTAAATCTAAGGTCTTGCACATGCATTAATAACCATATCTCAAGAGTTATTATTCCCTAAGGCTTATAAACTCTAATTTTTACAAGTATGTCATAAGTTTTCTTGTAGGTATCATACAATTACCATGTTCAATACAAATTCCTGAAACACCCATACTAACAAAATATTCAAAGTTTGGGGTCTCTCTCTACCATTTCACACATATGATAATAACCTTCATGTTTTAAGGTTACTGTTCCTAAATCAAGCCATATTCATACTTTATCAAACTTAGGCATTCACGTCTGCTCTAAAAACTTCATATAAATTCCTTAGAATATTTTAGGCACTATGACAAATTAAAATACCTGGACTCCCATATCAAGCCTATATAGATCAAAATGACCTTATTTCATATAAATCTTATATGTTTTGGTAACATTATCTCCAAATCCTCTATTTATCACCATATACCTTATTATACTCATTTTCCCAATTATCATACCCCAATAACCTATATTGCAACCCTAATCACACCGAGGGTTTCCATATAGAATATTATTGCAACTGTACCACACAATTCTTAACTTACTTATTTTCTATCATTTGATATCAAATCTCATATCATAACATAAAAATTATACATTTAATCACATGATAACAATAACATGGTATAACATAAAATCATATGTAATACTTAGCAACCAAATATCCTAGATTACAATGAGTATCCTTACCAAAGCGGCTTCAGTCTCTAAGAACGTAACACCTACGCTTCCTCCCCCACTAACATTGGGGTATCACCTAGAATAAGAATGTACACAATTTAGAGCTAAGGATTTAATATAAATAAAACTAAAGAAAAGGAGAGGGACAAAAATAGAGATAACCAAAGTGGGAGGCTCAAGCATAGTGTTTCACGATGACGGCGTGGTGGATAAGGTGATGGTGATGGCGGCAGTTGAGGATGGAGTGAAGGTTGGTATCAAGGTTGAGGTGGTGGTGGTGCTAGGTCTAATGGGGGTTGGTGGTAGGGAGTGGTGGTGGTCAATGGTAGAGGTGGCGTGGCTAGTGGTGATGGCGGCTTAAAGGTGAGTGGTTAGTGGTTAAGGATGGCTGATAGCGTAGGATTGGTGTGGAGATGGTGGTGGTGACGGTAGAGTAGTAGTGGCAGCCTACAAATGGTGGCCAAAGATGGGAGTGGTGGACGGTAGCAGTGCATGTCAAAGGTTAGGATGGTGGCTAAGAGGGAAATGAGGGAAAAGGAAGGAGCTTAGCTAAGGTGATGGGAAATGGTAGGGGTGGAATTTTTGGTGGCAACGAGCGGCAACGGTGAGGTGAAAAACAAGTAGAGTGTGGGGTAGGGTGTGTCATGATATGAGGCAAAAGAAGGAAGAGGATAAGGGAAAAAGAGTGTGCATGGGTGTAGGTTTGTGTGTGTGTGTATACACAGGGATGATACCGAAGAAAATGTTGCATTTCTTTAGTTTGTCTTACCGCTTGTATAGGCCTTAAACGTACATATTTCCTTATGTGATCATACAAATGAGAAGTACCATTTTTTGGATTACCGTTCAAACTCTTATTACAACCTTTACATATTGCTTTTTTCAAACCATTAATTCCTGCCGCATTAAAATGATCCCAAACAATTGAAGTTTTCTTCCTTTTTCTCACTAAATAAAATGTATTCACTTCTTCTACCTCCTCATTGGTTGATGATTCACTAGGTGTAGGATTACTAGCTGCGCCAGAAGAATATGGTGGTAGACTTTGTGAATCGGTATTAAGTTGGCTACTTGATGCCATCAAACTAATTAATAATCCCAAACGTTGCACAACAAGAGAACATGATATTTACTTACTCTTACTTATTTATATTTACTTACTCTTAGTTAGTTATTGTAAGAGGTATTATGATAAAGAACCTAATTACCTAGATCTCAAATCGCAAAAGTTTGTAAAAGGTATTATAATAAAGAACCTAATTACCTAATTTTACCCAAATATATTATATAGATAGTCAACATTCAACAATTACCATAAAACTCATAAACTAATACAATACCAAACAAAAGAAGATTCGAACCTGAACCTTGGTCCTTGGATGCCCAAAATGGGTAGTTAGTAGACTCTGCACTTGGCACCCAACAAATTTCAACAATTCAGCTGCACCGCTGGTCCACTGCAATTGTCCGTTCTGTCACAAGTCGCAACTGCAATAGATCTAGAAATAGGTTACACAAAACAGAGAAACGGAGAAGGGTGAGGAGAGGACTAACATATGAAGGGCTGCAAATCTTGAAGACTCGATGTTGGGAGGGCCAAAGGCTGCAATTGATTGAGTTTGAGGCTTCTTCTCTTCGAGCTGCAATGATGACATGGTTAGAGGCTGAAAATTAGATTAAAATCTTAGATTAATGGCCTCATGAATTACAAATTTAAAATGTTGAAAATAAGTGGACAGACAGGATAAAAAATAATTGAACATACGATAAAAGACATTCTTCAATATCAATAGATTGTTAACAAACAATAACTTTCGGTGGAGATATATACACACACACACACTTATTAAAAAAATAAAAAAAAATTAGGGAGCTCCGCGTGTGGATGTGCCATACAGCAGAAACACATCAGATATCATAAAGGCACTTGTGGTTAGGGGTGTGCATTGTCAGATATCCGTATCCGAACGGATATTGTTTTTAGATATCCGATCCGACTGGATATTCGATATCCCATATGCGAATCTGCATCCGAATACACCGGATATCCGAAATATCGGATCGGATTTCGGATATATCCGATTATTGAAAAAAAATATCCGATTATTAAATTTACATATATAATCTATAACTAAAAAACATTTTATACATAAATATTTGTTTAATTATTTAGCTTGCATACAAAAAGATAAAATACATGATTAATCATATCCACAAAAATTAGCGATCAAGATTTGTGAACAATGATACTCTAGAACCGTGGAACGACCTAAGTTAATAGGCTCAAAAAATTTAGGAGGTTTTTTTTTTTTTCTGGTCCGGGTGCTTGCGTGTGTGTAGGCCGTGACCTATTTGACTGTTTGTAGAGTGTGGATGTTTATTTTAGACTTTAGTTTAGTAAATTATTTTTGGACTTATGTACTATAGTAAAAAAAAATGATCCGAACTTGAAGATTGAAAGAAAAAAAATCAGATTATAAATTAAATTATGCCTAAATATAATTAGATTATTCTTAAAATCGGATATTTTTTACGGATCGGATTATCCACTAAAAAATCGGATCTGATATCCGCTCCGGTCAAACTTATATTTGACCAGATCGAATATTCGCTCCGCTTTTCAAAAATCAAATCGGATATCCAAAATTTCGGATCGGTTTTTTCGAATACCGGATCGGTTTTTCGGATTTTGATTTTTCTACACAGCCCTACCTATGGTAATGCCATTGACTGCTAAGTATCAGTCGAAGTCAAGGATGTTTGAACGAATTCAAACAAGTGTTTGAACGGAACCAAAGCAAGTGTCAGGACATAATCCAAGCACTTTGTTTTGGAAAGATTCTCCGGTTAGATATTGCTCCACCTATTTGGCTTCAAGAGTTGTTCCCAATGTGCTCGTTCAAGTTGCTGAGTTGAATGTTTGTGAGATGCGACACTGCTGGCACGTAGAAGAAAAGCTTCAAGTCAAATAGGGAGGATGAAGAAGAACAATCTTGATGGCGATTTGGGAGGATGAAGAAGTCCACTAGCAGAGGTAGTTGAGGAAGGCGGTCGCCGTTGAGTCGGTGGAGGTCGAGGACCCGAGGCTGGCTGTGAGGCTGCGTCTGCCTACTACGATGGGTGTGGTGGCTGCAGGCTGCGCAAGTCGAATAGGGTTGGTCAGGGGGTAACTAGGTAAGGAATGGCCGTCGATTCTCAGAGAATGAAATGGTATTAGTAGTGGTATAGGGGAATAGAATAGTCGAAGCCTTAGCCTGCCAAACGAATCCCTATTCCCTAATATGCTAATACAGTAATACTAGTAAATGGTAATTGGAAAGTGTAGAATGGTGGTCAATAATTTTTATGCTAATGGATTAGACGATTAGTTACTTTAATTATATATTAGTTATTGGATAGAAAATTTTAATTATACAAATCTAATTATCTAATTCAAATTTAATAGAGTATTATGATTTTAACTTAATTACTATTATAACCTTAATGAATATATTAATTATGTTATATATATGAAGGGTAAAAATATAATTTTATATTGGATTTTTATCCGACGGGTATTGATACAGATATGGATGCGGGTACGGATATGGAGACCCGTTGCCCGTATTCGTACCCGAACCCGATGGATTTTTTTCTCTATATCTGTATCCATACCCGTATCCGTTTATCCATATCCGTTCATATATCCGTCGGATAACGGGTAAAACTCACCCCATTTATGTCCCTACTCCAACCATGATCACTGCTCATCCATTGCGGCTCCACAGCCACAAGACAAAGAGATCGACTCAATTTCCTTTGCCTTTTCGGCATTATGACAATCAAGATACATCCATACGGTCTCCTACGCTCATTCGCAGCTCGATGTTTGAAACGCGTTCCTTCCAGCTCTAGACCACACCCTTTCTACAGGCGATGTCTTGAACCAAGAACTTTGAAGGAAGCCTGCATGTGTGTGTTGGCTGTGTGTATTACCAACCAAAAGTGTAAGCCAAATATGATGATTATGTCTTCAAACATGAGCGTATGCACGTATAATTAGTGTAAGTCATTTTTGGTGATATTCCTGTTTATGTTCATCGATTGATACAAGCAAAAGAAGATATGCATATTTGCTAGCCACCAATTTTAGCAATCTCCGTAGAGCGCTTCAAAATGTGCTGATCAAATGAACTGCTTGCTTAATTATACTAATCAAACCACATATACATCAGACCAATGTTGGGGATTCCTCGTTAGAGGGCCGCCGCCCAGCAATAGTTAGAAAGACCGTCAGCCAAGGACAACGGTGAGGGGCCGTTAGCCAAAGGGTTGTGCATCAAAGAGGGCAACAGTTACGGGCCGTTGGCCAAAAAGTTGTGCACCAAAGGGGGCGACTAGCAAGGGCATAAACCAGTATCGTCGGCTATGGGCGAGAGCAAAGTATGACTGCTTGGACAACCGCCAAGAACATGACATCCGACAACTATTAGTGAACAAAGACCGGATGTCAGGAGCAGCTAGCTAGGAAATCCCTTGTAATAAAGTATTTATTACTCATTAGTATAATAGTCAATCATTAAATTATAAGTTAGAGAAGCAATGACATTTGTATGTCCTAATCAAGGATGTAAAAGGGCATAAAATGTTATCTCCGAAACCCCCATATAGAGAGAGTATTATACGAGAGCACAATCTTTTAAAAATTCTATCCAAATATTCATACTTAATAATAGTGTCGTATTTCTTTCACTAATAAATCCTCATTTCTTATTACTTCTATTTTATCCCTGCATTCCTTATAATTATTATGTGATTGGTCGATAGGGTTATTGTCCACTTGACCGAGAGGATTATCCGTTGTATTTTCCAACAACCAGGATCGTCAAACTAGCCTTCAGACCTGATTCTCATGAGCAAACAACACAGGTCGTTACAAGCTAGAGAGGCATGAAATAAATTTCAAAGATATTATTAAAGGCAAAAAGAAAAGTGGGTGAACTAACAGCCATTGCCGGTTATAACCTTCCTTGTGCTCACCTTGGAGTGGTCGATATTCTTGTGACAACATGGTATGCGGAACAAGCAAAACACATGCTCCAGGGCCGGACAAATTTTACACCTTTATGCCCTCTCAGCAACTCCAAAAGGCTTCAACTTTTTCTAATGTATATCATTTGGTATGCAACCCTACAATGACAAGTTGGTTATATGATTGATCCAAAGTTTTCAAAACATGAGGAAATCTGAAGTCTGAACTACCTTAGAATCCTAAATGGGTCCACTGGGCTCACATATAAAGTTAAAGCTTACTGAGTGATAGAAAGGCATATTAACATTAAATCAAACAGCACTATCATCATATACCCCTCAGCATAAAGATCATTCAAACATTTCTATAGACCAAAAGATACTTATGATGCCCCTTCCTACATTACTCATAAGTTGTCTTCAATCGACGATAGTGCTTGCTTTGGTGCCACCTGGATGCAGAAGTGTATGGACACCTAAGACCAGCATTTGGCTGTGCATGAAAACCATGAGAATCACCCACAGTGCTCTTGTGAGGGCGTGTTCCATGCATTACTATTCCAAGGCCTTCTTGCTTCTCTCCGTCTCCCCCCATCCCAATCCCTCCCTATAAAAGCATCAATATGCATGTGTTACTGAATGTCCAATATAAAACACAATTACTCAAGTTGTAAGCATCGATTTTTTTTTGCCCTCCCGTTACGTACTTCCACTGTCACAGGCTTCTCCTAGGAATCAAGGACAACAGAAAAATGTCGCTCATTTCCATCAACACAGGATCGACAAGGTGCATGAGAGACGACAGAGCTGGCGTTGACAAAAATGACGATGGATATGACTATGTTCCCACAGCATGCACAGGAGAAGGCGACGACGACGACGATGGATTTGATTTTGCACCTGCTGCATAAGCTGATCATGATGAGCCTTTGCTCATGGAGGCTTTCCGAGAGATTTTAAGGAAGGGAACATTATCTTCTCTCGTTGAAGAAGCGGTTGCCTTGTTGGAGTAGTTATCTTCTCCCCAGGAGATCGTTTAGGAAGAAAACTGTACTAGTATAGCTGCCTAGTTTATTTGGTCACTTGAGACGTCTTAATTGTTGCTGCTTCAATAGCATATATGTGGTTGCATTCGATGAAATTTTTGTTCGGTTATATGACGTTTTTGGTACATCCTACAAAAGATTTCAATAGCACTACAATCGATATTAAGAGAAGACAGAAAAATCTCTCTCATCAACATACACACTTCACATCTCTAATAACTGAAGTTTGGCGTTCATATGTGCATATGAAATGACTAACAATTATATTGCCGGATGATGAAACATCTCATGTTGATACCTGAAAGTACTAATTATATATGGATCGAAAACACTTCTGTGCTCGATCTGTGCTTCCACTTTAGCCTAAAAATCATCACAGTCACTTCTGGAAACTGACAAGAATAGATCCTAAAAATTAAAGGTGAAAAAAGGGAGTTAATCCTCTTAAAATATATATATCCAAGTAAGCTTGATATGCTCAATAAAGCAAAAATGGTTCTATTCTATATCCTTTAACTGCATCACAACAATGCGATGATAATCAAAGCATGTGCATACTCCCACGATGCTCTTTCTCTGACTCAGCTATATATGTACACACGCAATTTCATAGCACACCAACGTATGACTTATTTCTTGTTTTTCTTATTTTTTTGGGGGATAAGCATTTAAAAATTATATATTGCAGACCGAAGAAGCACTATTCAGCACTTGGTACAAAATAAATCTACGCACACAATATTGCTCAGTAGGGATACATCCCCACAGCTACTGACAAAAAGTAATCCTAATATAACCTTAGCGTACCAAATATATCACTATTTGCATAAGAAGAGTAGATAAAATTGCAGAGGAAAGAAAAGAAAAGAAGAAGAAGAAGAGCAGAATATGAAGCTTGAGCACAGAGATGAATCCAACCCTAAAAATCATGAGGTTGTGGTCCCATCAAATGTAGTAGACAGCAGCAGTATGAACAGCCCGGAGGAGCTTGGCTTCAGTAGTTTTAGATTAGGGCTCGTCAATAAAATCTTGATGACGGCTTTACTGTATTAAGATGCCGCCAATAGTATTTTATATGCCATGTTTTTGTGGAGCGATTAGTCATATTTAGTTTTCCCCACAACCAATATCAATAAAAATAAAAATATTTGAATATCGGCCAAAACATATTGTATATGCCTATATATATATATATATGTTATTTTATTTCTAAGTCAGCTCGCTGTTTCTTTTCACATGTCGGTTGAATGCAAAGAGCTACGGAAGATCTTCCAGGACATTCAAGAGCTGAAGGTTATGGTTTTATTAACATCAATTGATGTGAAAGATGTCCAATTGTAGAGTTTCAGGAGCGGACAATAACTTGTGTTTGAAGTTTTGTGAGAGAACAATAATTGGTTTTCGTACGTATACGGTATATTAGTATAATATCATACTATGATAAATGTAGCTAGGGAAAGCACCCTCTACCTGGAACTCCTGCCGTACATTTACTTTTTGTAGTGAAAATGAATTAATTATGGCTTAAAATAATGATAATAATAACCGGCTAGTGAGGGGTGAGCAAAGATGGTGATGTGAATAGGGAAAGAGGAAGATGTACTTTTTGTCTACCATCATCAGCGATAATCGCACTTGTTCTGTTCATAAAGCTTGTTCTTGAGCTCTTCCATTCTCAAGGCTCCGACCATTAATAACTTATTTGAAGTTATTTATTAAAAATAATTATTTATTTTTAAAAATTTTTAATTTTAAAATTTTAAAATAAATATTTATCTTAAATAACTATTTTTAATAAGTAACTCCTAATAAATCATAAATTTAGTCAGGCTTAAGTTATCTTAATCACCTCTTATTAGGAGGCAATTTCTAAAATGTTTACCTAAGTTAATTAGAATTAAACTTTTTATTTCATTCACCTCCATTCATCCTATTTTTATTAAAATAGAAGTGAATATGAAAATATAAATAATATTTATATCCAATTAGATATAAATATCCTGTAACACGTCGAGTTGATACGACTATGTGGAGGTTACCTTATAGGGGTTTTGGATTGATCAGTTGGCTTCACGTACCAACACAAGTCCTTTTAATATACTTTGTCCTCACTAGGGCTGTAAATGAGCCGAATCGAGCCGAACACTGCTAAGCTCGGGTTCAACTCGTTTATATTATATGAAGCTCGAGTTCGACTCGAGCTCGTTTAGAGTTCGATTAATCATGTTCGGATTCGGCTCGTTTAGTATTCGCGAACTATTCGGCTCGGTTCGTATATCTTAATCGAGCCTTTTGGGCTCGTTTACTGCTCGTTTTGATACTCGTTTGAGGTTTGTTTGGGGCTCGAGTTCGTAGTCCGTTAATAGTTCGTTAAAAGCTCGTTCGGGCTCGTTAAAAGCTCGTTCGGGCTCGTTAATAGCTCGTTCGGGCTCGTTAAAAGCTCGTTTACGCCTTATTTACAGGCTACAGCCCTATACACTTAATAAATCAATATTTGACAAAATTCAGGCATAATTTATCTTGATTATAGCCTGAACAAATATTAACCTGTTTCAAAATAAATTTGCAATGCACCTATTGCACTCAAATTTAGGTGCAAACTGCAAAGTTTCTCCCCTGTTTCAAAAAATGTTTACCATGCACCTATTGCATACAAATTTAGGTGCAGAATTTCTCCCCAAAACCTGTTTAATATTACAATAAATCCATAAAAACTAAATAATACAACTAGAGATGTAGATACATCATACATCAATAAATTCAATACACAAACAAAATGTCTTCAAAGCTCCATATCCATAATAATCATCACAGCCACATCCATTGCCATTGACCATTGAGTGATATGATAAAAATAACCTGCACCAAATTAAAAGTATAAAAATTATATTAGCATAGCTTAGAAGTTATGATATAATAAAAATTACTATAATAAATATAACAATAATAATAAATCACAAAATTTATTTATTGTTCATATTAAATTGAATCACAAGATATTAGGGATACTTTACAAACCTGCTATATACTATCTGCATACTTAAATGGGCAAGTAATTACTGTATACTATTTACACATTATCTGTATACTATATGCTGTTTACACATTAATTTGGTTGTTTACTATTTCAGGGCAAGTAATTACTAGCAGTTGGGACAAGTCAATTAAGTGCTGGGATCTTAGAGGCCTGAAAATAAAGGCCTGAAATAACAGACTAACAGTGCAGAAAATCCTTAAACCACTAGGTGAAATATATGCCAAAGGTGCAATGGTGAAAGCCTCCTTTGGTTGATTGGCTTACAGATAGAGTGGTTCAAACGTTGACTAACCACTAGGTGATTTTACCCTAACTTTTTTTATTTCTTTTGTGTTCTTAATTTTTATCTACTTATTAAATTTTCTATTTATTTCTAAATTATTTTAATTGTTGTTGACCCTTTCAGCTTAGGGTTGACCGCAAAATCTTCCATCTCACACCCTATTTCTAAGATCTTATTTTATACTTTAACATCCAATCACAGGTTTGGTCATAATGTCATCCTTAGATATTTCACATGTCTGAGATTTGGAGATAATTTCTCCAGCAATCCAGCAGAGTTTAGGTTTCTGTGGGTCAATGTCATAATTCTTATACCAGTGTTTCCTATATATGCAAGTCTTCCATTATTTATTTATTTATTATATACCAATTGAACTATAAGTCCTTTACATGACCTCTGTGGGAATCAATAAGGCCTTTGATTTGTGGACATTCCTCTTAAAGTGAGGCATTCAGTATTTTAATCTGTTTATCTCTAATAAACTGAATTTTTTCACAGGACTGCTCTGAGACATTTGACGTTAGACCGGGTGAAGAAATTTGAATATTGCTTACCATGTGAGTTGAATAACTGCAGTTTTGTTATATAAGCATATAGCACCAAGTTTTTTTGGGGTGTGTTTATGATTTATAGTAGAAGTTTTTGATTCTGTATGATTGAGTGTTGTTTTGGCAATATGAAATGCTTCATTGTGATTGTATAATTGCAGTCTGATAACATATTAATTCAATATAAACATAGCAGCTCACCTCAGCATAAATATGCTATGAGGAAGGACAGTGCTTAAAGGTAGTAAACTATAAAAAAACCTCAGTAATTGTGACACTAAGGTGCCATTTGACAATCACATTAATTCCACTACCTTTTGAAAAATATAAAACTTCCCCTACCTTTTATCACAATTTATACCAAACAATATCTTATATAAATCTGATATGAAGTGATGTATATTATGCGTAATTGTGTATTGACCATTTTTGGGTGTGTGTGTACTTTAATATTAATTTATGTGTTATATTGTAATTTACAATAAAAAAATGGGGGTAATTTTTGAAAATTTGTAAATGGTAATGTGTCATGTAATTTGAAATTAATAAATGATATGAGTTGCCAAATTCAACCTAATTCTCTTTGGGAGATTTTTAATTATAATAAAAAATGATGAAGCCAACACATAGGTACCTCAACATACTAGTTAGCTAAGTGTCAATTAATGAACTACATCTGTTTGAAAAGGGAGAAGAGGGGGGGGGGACTTGATGATCAAAGAATCAGTTTTTTGGTTTGCAGAATGATTGAAGAACTAGCAGTATCCTTTAAAAGGAGTGCCCTCAGATTATCATTATTAGCTGATACTTTGACCTTACAAAACCTTATATTCTTGCTTCTCTTTTGGGCAAAGTTTCCTGCTATATGTTGCTCCTACTAAAACTATTTTGTTTGTTTTTTCAGAACTAGATATTAGTTGCATGCTGCGTGTTGTTCTTATAATTTGAAGTTAAAAAAAATTGGAAGAGACAACTAGCCAAAAATTAACAAGGGTTGGTTTCTTATTTATGTCACCTGGGAAGAGAGCAGGGCAAAGGCATGGTATTTAAGGGGTATTTGTATTTTATGTTTGTATTTCTAATTTTCCAATAAATCATTAAACTTGCAGGGGCAATTCTATAACACTCCTTGGGTTAATAAGTAGTATAGATAGCTTGACTGGGGCTACACAGTCACTTATTTTTGGCTTTTCTTGTTACCAATTCGCCACTTTCGTTCTTCAGCATTTTACTGCAGTTGCTGCACTTGAGGAGATCAATCTTTATTTGTTAATGGAAATGATAGGCATTGTTCATTAATTTTACATAATTATTGATTTTCTCTTGAAAATTTTGGTCGGGAGGATTTGTTGAATGTGCCTTTTAGTATATTTTTTGTTTAAGTTGATTAGTTTGTTTTTGCAGATTTCTATCAACCAATGACGGAGGATGAACTCGAGCAAAGCACTATTGTTGAGATTTTGTATCCTGCTGAATCTAAGCCGGTAAGCATTGATGGTATAAGTAATTGCTAATTGGGTGGAGAGATTGTTTTTTGGGGTCTATTTGGAATAAAAGCAGAAAGCAGCCATAAAACCCAAAGTTGACTGGAAACCACTCTAGAAAAAACAAAGAAATTGCAAGAAAATCACTGTAAGGAGAACCAGCTATCAAGAGTCATTTCTGTCCTTCCCCCTTACCTCCTACTCCTTTAACCTTTTTTATGACCTTCTAAGTTCTAATATCTCTCCTTGCTTTCATTTCACGCCAGCTATTCAGCTTTGCCCTCTTGTATTTGGCTTTTCTATTCATTCTTTTTCCTCTCATTCACCATCATTTCTCATATTCTACTTAAGGCTACCAATGCAGTGGTAATGCTATAGATGAGTGGGTGGTTAAAGGGAACTTTGTTATTAACGGGTGAATAAGCAGTCACAATTTCCTGAGCAGATGGCTGTTAAATGGATATTGCCTCATTTTTTTCTATAAAAAGAAAGGCTTCCTAGTGTTCTGTTTACAAAGAGGACATTGACAAATAATTCAGTTCTATAACTGAATCGTGGAAACTAGTATCCATTCGAAAAAAGAGTGCCTAACGATGGCACATTCACCTAGTTTTCTCAGCTCAAGCAGGCCAAAAAAAGCAGTATTGAGGAAGCTAATAATCCCTCAAAGTACATGGCCAAAAAAGGATATACTTGCGATGCACAAATTTAGCAAGGAATTGGGTAAAAACAAAGTTCTGACCTAAGAACAAGCCTCTTGATACCTTCCAACAGCACAAAGAAGATGAGTGCCTGACAAAGAAGAACAATTCTAAACTCTAAAAAGTAGTATTAGGATGAATTCCTTGTATGAAGTAAATCTCAATATCTCTTTTAAAACTCATGTTTTTGAAATGAAACTGAAACTCATGTTTTTGAAACAATTTCAGTCACTTTTAAAGGAAAATAAAGGCCATCGATTGAGTTTGAATGAGATCATGGAAAGTAGATACCAGCATGGATAATCTAAATAATCTAAATTCAGCACAATGAGAATCATAATAGAACAATGTTACATGAGTGAGCTAGTTTTAGAAAACATACCATGATACCAAAATAAATCATGACGAGACTTCAGTAGCCAACAAAAAAAGACACGATCCACAATGTGCAAAAACAAATTATTTAAATTATAGTCATTATAGAGGCAAGTACCTTATATTAGAAGTTAGAACATTACCAACCAAATTATGGCAAATCAATTTCCTGTATAGCTTCATATTCTTGTGTGTGTGCCTATATATTTTTTTTTTACAAAAAAGGGAGCAAAAAAAAATTAGTAGCTGCACTTAAATTGAAAACATAGATTAAGTAACTAAATTTAAATAATAGTAAAATAATTACCTTTTTCTTAGGCAAGTCATTATTACGAACCCAATCACCGGCGCAAAGTAAAACTTCAACAGTCTTGGGATCTAAAGAGGCCCGATATGGATCAATTACTCTCCCATCGGCACTAAAAGCAGCCTCCGAAGCAACTGATGTGATAGGAATTGCTAAAATATCACGTGCTACTTGTGATAATACATGAAACTTCAAGGTGTTTCCCTTCCACCAGTCGAGTGCAGAAAAAGGAGAACCTAAGCCATCTTTACACATATACACACCCTCCTCTAGGTATATATCCAACTCTGATTTGCTCGATTGTTGGGTGCTAGCACTCATAACAAACTTTTCAAACCTTGATTTCCTAGATAATAATCCTTTTTCAATCACATTACTAGGCCCAACCTCATTCATGTCCTTCTCCAATGCAGTCTCAACACTACTCACATAATGTCCAGCATAACAATCAAAAATCTCCCTCAAGGTTTTTTTACCTCTCCAATATTTTTCTCAACCTCAAATTCTTTGTAAATGATAGGAAATGTATAATCAATCAACATCATTTTGTACCGAGGATCTAAAATAGAAGCAAGAGACATCAACATATTGCATTCACCCCAATACTTATCAAACTTTTCTTTCATTTTCATGGCCATTACTTGCATAAAAATTTCATCATCATTTACCTTGTCATCTAATGCCTCTTTTATCACCCAAATCTCTGAAAGATACAAGTTTGATGTTGGATATTCACTTCCTGAAATAACTTTTGTAATCTCATTAAAAATAGCAAGAAATCCACACACACCCTCCACTTGTTTCCATTCTTCATGATTTGGTAACCATTGGTATCTCATATCTTGTTCAGCATATCCAGAAAATACATCTTTAAACTCTAAAGCTGTGGACAACATTGCATAAGCCGTATTCCATCTTGTTTTAACATCTAACACTAATTTTTTTGTCAAACCCACTTGCTTAGCAATCTCACTAAATAACTTCAAACGTGCTTCAGAATCTGCCAAATACTTCACACTTTCTCTCACATTTGTAGTAATATGTTCAATACATTCAAGCCCATCTTGAACCAAAAAATTTATTATATGGGCACAACATCTCACATGAAATATTTTTCCATCAAAACAAAGCTTATTCTTAGAAGCAAAGCTATCTCTTGCTATCCTAACAACCCTATCATTAGCAGTTGCATTATCAACGGTAAGACTACAGACTTTATCCTCAATTCCCCAATCCATAAAACATTTGTACAAAGCATTGAAAATTGTTAGACCAGTACAAGGAGGGGCCAAGTGGAAAAAATTCAGGATATATTTACGTAAGACCCAATCATCACCAATAAAATGTCCGGTCACAACCATATAATGGATTTTTTGAGCATCCGACTTCCACAAATCAGTAGTGATACTAATCTTCAGCGTCTTATCCAACACATTCTTAATTTTTTTTCTTGTAATGATCATAAACAGAAAAACAATCTTGTTTGACCATAGCACGTGACACTTTTTTGTAATGAGGAGTCAGGGTTTTTAAGTATTCATTGAACATTTCATGTTCAACCATATTAAATGGGTACTCGTGGACTAGAACGGCTTTAGCCCAAGCCTCTCTTGATTTTGCATGGTCAAAGCGAAAGCAAGTAGTAGAACTTACCCCTATTGATTTTGTTAAAGACAACTCTTGCTGACCTTTTGGCTTGCGGAGTGCACAGGTAGACAAGTGTCGTCTTAAATGGGAGGTAGTGCCGCCAGCGATGATGGAAAGCTTGTCATGACAATGATTACATTGCGCCTTCTTCGTTCCATCTTTTAATACAACCTCTTTAAAGTCTTCCCATACAAGTGAAGTTTTCTTTCGAACCTTTTTCTTTATCGCACAATGCTCATCATCTTCGTCAAATCCACTACAAGCTTCAGCACCTTGCTCCCCATCCTCATTACAAGCTTCTTCTTCTCGAACTTCCACCATATTGTTATTGTCTTCTTCCATAGCTGGACTTGTTGCAGAAGATCGTGAATGTGTTGAGTTTGATCCTTGTTTAGAAGAAGAAAATTCTGAATATATTAATTTTGACATAGTCAGAAGTTATATATGATAATTGAAAAAGAAAACAAAGAAATTTGGGAGTAGGAGCAATAGCAACGCTTATAACACTAATAATTTAATAAACAATCTAATTGTGTAAGTTATACATACAATATTATTTTTTATTTTATTATACACGAGAACAAAACAAATAATATAATTATAAATATAAAAGAACAATTATAAATATAACTTTATTAAAACAAAACACATTCTAAATTTTTTTGTTAAAACAAAAAAGACAAAACATGATATAAAAGAACAATTATAAATATAAATACCATAAAATTAATATTGTTCTCTTATATAAATCAAAAAATTAGAAGCATCTATAACACAAAGTTCTTTATTAAAACAAAAATAAATAAAACATGATATATTAAATAGGATTATAAATAAATATACTAAAAAACTAAAAGTATAATAAAATAATTCAAAAAATAAGGCGTTGCTACTACTACCTACTGACCAAATATTTTTGTTGACTTTAATTCTTCAACCATCAATGTCTGTTAACTTCTTCAACGTAAGACCAAATCAAAACAATATTATTCAGATAAGCTTTAATAAGTAATTTAAGCATTAAATGTTGATTACATATTTAATAAATACTTACTTCATAATTAAAAAATAAAATATATACTTTTACATCTTACCTTGGAAGATGTAGTGACAAACAACACTAACATCAAAGGAGTTAAAACAAGAAGTTCGAGAGGAGGAATCACTTGCTAGACGGATTTTGGTCATGGACATTCCAAGAGAAAGGAAAGGGAGGACGTTGTTCTTATCTCAGGGGTCTTATGTTCATAAAGTGCTCGAAAATTTTGGTTTTTTTTAGGTGAAGCCTGTGTCAACTTCAATGACAATGAAATTTAAATTGAGTAAGGGAAAAGCCCCAAAAACAGAAAAGGAGAAGAGGTATGGATAAGGTACCTTACCAAAGTGTTCTGGAGAGCTTGATGTATCTTATGATTTCTAATAGGCTAGACCTTGCTTATGCAGTGAGTGTGGTGAGTAGGTTCATGTCTGAACCTGGGAAAGAACATTGATGGGCAGTAAAATGGATCATTAGATACTTAGCTGGGTCTAGGAAGGTTAGATTAGTGTTTGATGTGGAACAAAGTGACAGTTGCAAGGTTATACTAATTCTGATTATACAGGAGATTTGGACACAAGAAGGTACCAATCAAGTTATGTCTTCCAGTTAGGTGGTTGCACCATTAGATACATTCTGATTATACTTGTGTGAGTTAATGTGTTATTATCTTGGTAATTGTGAGGCCTGGTGAATTGAAAATTAAATAGAGAGAGAGAGAGAGTTGTATTTACGCATAAGAGTTTGGTGATTGACAGAGAGAGTTCAATCAAGAACTTTAGTGACAGAGAGAGAGTTAGGTGGTTGCACCATTAGATACATTCTGATATTAACTTTGTTACTGTTGACGGTGAAATTAATATAAACTAATGCATTTCTCTTAAAGTGTTAGGCAAGAGTGAAATATGTAGTGTTAGGTAATGATAGCTCTTAGAAAGACAATTAATCACTAGGACTGATCCACAAAGTTAGTATATATGTAGGAACAACGTATTGTTGCACAAGAATACATTAAATACTATGGTTTTGAGTTTCAATTCCGATCTGTAGTGGGAAATAAGTAGTTGATGAATTGTCTAGAGTGCCACCAGAGATTTATGAGACATAGGCTGACCGAAAAACTTAAGAAATTGATAAAGTAAGCTTTTAACAAAAATTGATGCTGATTTGCAACATGGAGTAGAAGATGTTGCTGAGTTTTCTTGGATGCAAACGAGAGTGATGTACCAAAGATGTCTAATCGAATTCCAATGAATCTGAATGAAGTAGAAAGACAAACAGAAATGAAGCTACAGAAAGAAAGCAAGGAGAATTAGAAAAAAAGGGGGTATTTTTATCCTGTCGAATTTTCAAAACTTAATCTTCATATCATCCATCCCAACATAAATACCGACATAAGAGTATGGAGTAACCAAAATGCTGGATTCATGATAGAAAAGTACCATACATAGAAATAGTTGTTGATGGAAAGTGCTAACTGCAAAGTTTTGAAACGAAATTAACAATATGGAAATCATCAAATTCAAAATAGGTGAACCAAACGTACCACTTAAATTCAGATAAAAAAATATATTCTCATAGTACAATACAATTCATTTTACTACTTTGTTTTAATTCCATGTTCTATAATCACTAGCAAATGGAGATGCCTCAAGAACTTGTCTACCTTCTATGCAGAAGAAGCCAAATAAAAATAATAATAATCAGATTCTTGTTCAGTTCAAATCAAATAAGCAAATTTAGACAAAGAGAAGATGCCAACCCAAGCATGTAGAAAGCCAAAATTATAAGTTGTGCCAATAACATCAAGCATCATGCATGAAAATGCAAAATTCAATTAAATCAGTCAATGAAAGTGATAAAACCGAAGTTCCACGTATTGAACATTATATTATCATCAATAAACACTTAAATCATCCCATAAATTGACATATAATATCCAAAAGATAGGGTAGATTCATTTCCTCAGCTAAAAATATATTACATATAAAAAATGGGCTCAATTATCAAGCATAAGACCTAGAATTACCTCACTACAAAATTTAGTCCACACTCCACACAGAATCAGCAAGCCTGCAAGGTCTCGAACAGACTTGGGGGCCAAATTAACCTAGAACACTTCAAAATCAAATTAATCATCTAACTCATCAAAAATTGTTACACGATTCGAAAAATAAAGAAGGAAGAACACATACCTGGGGGCAAAATTGATGAAGACCGCAACTCCGCAAGGGTTTCAAAAAACACCAAATGACCTGTGCGGCGATTGGTGATTGCTGACTCAGGTAGGCTAAGATTCGACTATGTATTGTCGACTATCCAGTGTCGACAGTCGAGAATCGAAAAGAGAGATGGGGTGCGACTTGGGAGTTCAGAGCGTAGGGCACTGGGAGTCTGGGGCTGTGATTGGGTCGTTCGGGGTCGGGGGAGAACTCGAGCAGACAAGTAGAAGTGTAGATTGTAGAAGTAGAACAGTAGACACACACAGGGCAAGACGCGGCGGGAGTAGTGTAATTACTAATTAGGGGAACATGTGCTTCTACCAAAACGCCGCGTTTTAATGTAAAACGCTGCGTTTTGGTTTACAACCTTACCGAGCTCTTAACGAGCTCTTAACGAGCTATTAACGAGCTCTTAACGAGCTTTTAACGAGCTTCTACCTAGCTCTTAACGAGCTTCTACCGAGCTCTTAACGAGCTTTTAACGAGTCGAGCCGAGCCAAATATACCTATGCTCAAGCTCGGCTAGTTTAATAAACGAGCCGAATACGAGCCTTAATTTAAGCTCATTTAACTAAACGATCGAGCTCGAATGAGCTTTTAACGAGCCGAGCCCGAGCCGAGCTCGAACTGGCTCAGCTCGTTTACAGCCCTAGTCCTCACTCACGTGCTTCTCGAAAAAATTTAAATTTTTTTTCGAAACTTACCAAGAGGGTCACTCATCGTAACTATAGAGTTCTTAGAACGGAATTACCGAAAGAATGATATACTATGTTAATATAAGTAGTTTGATCAATCTTTATAACACTCCGCTCAAATTGGGGTATTACATTCACCCCATGTTGCGCCTCAACCACTGTCTCAATACAATTTATACCAATAATCATACTGCGAGGTAGCTGACCACCTCATTAAAGTTCAGCTCATGGTTACAGTTTCGCTCTGATATTATTTGTAACACCCTGAGTAGATACGATCACGTGAGGGCTACCATAGAGCGCTTTCAGATTGATTGGCTGGCTTCACAGATTAACAAAAATCATTTTATGATGCATTTTCCCCAATCGCATGCTTTCTAAGAATTTTTTGAAATTTTTTGAAATTTTCCAAAAGGGTAACTCATCCTAAAACTTGTTCCACGACCAGCACGCTTAACTGCAGAGTTCTTAGGATGGACTCACAAAAAAAAAATGGTATACTATATTGATATAAGTAGTCCGATCAATTCTTATAATACTCCAATCAATTTGGGATATTACATATCCTTAATTGTAATACCTTCTTAATTCAATAAAGGATATAAGTAGCATTTATTTTATTTTTTAACATTAATTGCCCTCAATCTAAACACGATTCAAACAATATTCACTTCAATGTATTCAGATTATATTATCATTTATCCAAAAAATATTTTTAAATATTTATCCTATTCACCTCTATTTTCTTTACTTATGTTAGTTTTTAAAATTTATCTTACCTGATTCACTCCAATCCAAACCGATTATAAATCTAACCATTATTCTTATACCTCTAAACCATTGAATAAAAATGTTCAAATAAAAAAAATTGTGCATAAAGTTTAATTCAGAATATAAGTACCTACTAAGCGTTGGTAATTTTGCAGAAAAAATGATTCCCGGCTCATAAGTCATACCATTTTGCTAATATACTGGGGAAGGGGGGAAGGATTCGTTGCTAAACTTGCCACTTTTCACATATATGACACATATAAGCATATACTGTATATTTATGTAAAGCTCCTTTTATATAAAAGAGCCGTCAAAAAGGAAAGCTCTCAAATTTCACAAAATGACGCCACAGCAGCCAACTGAGATCTCAAGTGGCTCGTTTATGAGCTGCCAACTCACGAGTCGTGAGACTGGCATCATGCAATGCACAATTCAGCATGATGAGTGTTGAGCATCACACACAATTATCAAGTGGAGACTTGTGTTCCAAAGTGTCCACTGCAACTATGCCTGTCCTACACACAAAACGCCGCGTCTTCAACACTCAATATAGGACCTAACTGTCCAACACTATATATAGGAGCAGCAATACCTAACAGTCCAACACCAATCCAAAGACATTCAAGAATCATCTAAGTAAACATTTTCCATTTGCAATTTTATCAAGTTTTTTGCCGTAATCACAATGCCAATCCTTAGCACGAGATTTGAGTGGTGGTGCAGGAGTCATGCAGAAGGAAACAACGTAGATGATCATGGGTATGGCTTTGCTCCTGCTGCATCCATGGAGGGAGATGACGACGACGACGACGACGACGACGACGGTGGTTATGATTTTGCACCTGCTGCATAATCACGACTTTACCGGCCCATAATTCATGCTACTTCTGGCTAGCAGATAGCTACTTATCCTCGTATCTACCTGATTTGCGAGACTTTCTTCTATTAGTTTTCTATGCCATTACTACCTAGGTACTGAAGCATTACTTAGCGATAGTTAGATTATATTGTTCCAGTGGATTCCGAAGAAAAAGAGCTTATGGATGAATGTATGTTATAACATTCCATGAACGAATATTGAGCACTAAAGGCAGTCTATGCACTATTAATTATTATCTGCTGTGTACGTACACGGATAGTTTCTGTTGAACACATTTTGCACAAACAGCCCCTTTCCAAGAATTCAAGTACACGCTTGAGCATGTCCAATTAAAGAGCAAGACTACAACGTCAACTTAATTGGTAGAACCAAAAGAAAACAATCATTAATCGTGATTACCAAGGGATGTCTACTGTAAGCAAGCTAACAGCAGAGGGTTGTGCAATGCGTTTTTGTTAACATGAAAATTTTTCAAAAGACAAATATCTCTCATTCCTTGTACAAAATATTTGTACCCTAAAGTTCACTTACGCCTTTTTTCCGCCTAATTAGATTGTGTCCTATATCAAATGGAGAAGTACAGTCAGTGGCTGGGAGCCCAGGTGCGATAATTCCTTTCCGAAAGTAATCCAAAGTTGCAAAGATAAGATACAATTTGTTAACCGAAAGCATACCGAAATTAAGACTAATGTGCTGCCAAAAAAAATAAATGACATAATTGCTGCTTCATCGACGATGGAACTGCTAAAATTCGGAAAGTTTTAACATTTCTTGCAGTAACATGAAATGCATCAACATGATAAGAACTCAATACCTGTGGCTTAGAAAAAAAATCCAGTGGGGGAACAGTTCTGGAAAAGTTTTTCCTATAGCAGTAGTAGATAGGGTGAAGCTGAACCCCTAAGTTTGAAAAATGGGTTCTGTTATTTTAATGAATGTTACTAAAAGGACGGAAGCAAAAGCAGTAATAGACGCTAAGAACCGTAAGAAGTGGTGATGATACCAAAATAGTGGAGGGATATGAAAGATACCTTATAATTTTACTTGATATCAAACTGATGCGGGGGACAGGAAGAGCAAGTAGGAAGAGGAAAAATCAACCATTTGTAAGGCTAAAGTAATAGGGTTGGCGTCCCTAGTCTATCCTTAGCTAATTTTGGGTTGGCTTTATGAGTAGGGGATTATAATACATCTGCATACCTCAATCGTTCTTTGAAAAACATATGATACAAGAGAAATGGTAGACGATTACTGGTAGACATTTAGAACATGAAAGCCTCGTGCGATCACTAAGCACTAATTTAGTTGAAAATATTCCCAAGGTATACCACTACAACATATATAGGCAAATAGGGCAATTTTAGAATATTAAATAGGGCAACTATAAAATTGCCCTATTATAGATAATCAAGTAGGGCAATTTAAATTTTCCCTAATTAATTCTAACAAATGGGGCAATATAAAATATCCCCTATTTAATCCAATCTAATAGGGAGATAAATCAAAATTCTCCTATTTGATGATAATAAATAGTGCAATACCAAAATCCCTCCATTTATTTTTAACAAATAAGGCAATACTTTTTCCCCCCTATTTAACATAACCTAATAGGGCAATATATTAAAATACCCCTATTAAACACTATAAATTATGATTAATATTATCTTAATAATACATTATAATTGTTCAATTTAGATATCTTTTTATACAAATTATCCATTCAATTAAAAAATACTTAAATATTAATCTCATCAATTTTAAACATTATTCCCAACCTCATTTTATATTTCTTCCTTTCTCTCTCTCGATCATTTCTGATTTCTAAATCCCTCAACCTCTACTCCTCTATTCCCTGCCTTCTCCCTTTCGACCGAAGCCATCGGCGCACCAGAGCAGGACTAATTCCAGCTAGCAACAACACAACATACTAGTGAATTGTTGGTTCCCAATGTCGCTAATGGCAGCGGCAACGATCAACCACCACTAAGCAATCGCAAAACTAGCACCACCCCGAACCGTACTATCGAACGGATTAGCATCGCCCGCGCGGCAGAGGACAACATCAAGCAGCGACACGAGCCATTCTCCATCTCAGGTGAGTACTAATGCAACTTCCTACTATTTTTTTTTACCTTCTCATTGCTGATTGACATGGAGGTCCGAGGTGAGGTAGAATTAAATTCTTCAGTTGTGTGACGTCGTTTCTCAACATCTGACCTTCTGTGCTTCAACTATCTGGTTTGTATTGAGCTATACTATCCGACCTCAGGCATTTATATGTTAAGCTACTGTATGATTTTCATTTTGGAACTGATGGTGTATCTGTATATGTTTGTTATCGGGGGTCCTCCATTTAAAATATGTTCAATATTTTCGGGTTGAAAATTGGAAATGGTAATAGGTCATAACTCATAGAATTCAAAGTGCATTCTACCACTGATGAGAGAAGATGATCGGAGAAAGTTGTATCTGCCGTATTGGCAGGCGGCAGTTCCATTCGTTCTGATATGTGTGTGTGTGTCTGTATAGTGTGTAGTGTGACACTGTCATATTCATCTACTAGGTGGACCACCCTTTCTTTGTTTTCCTTTGCTATGCCAGCTTCTGGGTGTTAATTCTTTTTTTCTTATATGATTAAATGTGGTAATAAACATTCAGCCAATGACCATACAACGCAATGGATGAATGAAATATCTGTAGTTTGGCGAACGTTTGTAATATCTTACTATAGCTTTTGTAGTTATCATCACTAATTATATACAAACATATTATTATTGTGGTCATCTCCATCATCATAAATTTTTTAGCTAAGTCATTCCAACCTATTTTTTTAGCCTTCATCTTACATTGCTTGCATCTTATGTTATTGACTTGAGCATCAAAATGTCCTTAAGTATATGTGAAAAAAATAAAAGTTTGATTTCATATATTTTATGGTTGATTATGGTTTAACGTATGACATTTGAGTTTGTTTGTCTTTGACATTAGGATGGAATGTGATAGGAGTTGGATGCAGATTCAAGGGGTTTTTGGTAGGCAACAAGAGGCTTATCAAAGAGGTGTTAGAGAATTTTTAGATTTTGCTTTTAAGGATGTCAATCCTACCTCAGGAATAAAGTTGAGGTGTCCTTGTCAGCATTGTCAGAATTACTATGTACAAGATCGTCAAACCATGCGTTTCCATCTTTTCCGAAAAGGTATAAAACCTGACTATAATCCATGGATCTTCCATGGTGAAGAAGAGGCTGTTGATCCTATGGATGGAAAGATGGATGAGGAGGAGGAAACGAGATAACAGTGAACCCAAGTACATCCAATTATGGAACAAAACGAAGAGGTAAACAATGAACTCATGTATATCCAGTTATATTTTTTTTAATCTGTGGAAATTTCTTGACAGTAATACTGCATTTGGAACTATATGTTCCCAATTTGCTGAGGTTTTTAAAAGATTTTCATCTGTATTGATGCAATAATAATGACCATGTAGTCAAAGAAAAAAAATAGAATAATAAGTAATTTTTCTTTCTCCCTCCTCTACTATGTTAATAAAACGAGGACTTTCCAAACTAGAAGCAAAAGATGAAATGGGACCTGCATGACATTTGACAGGAAGATACACTAATGAATCTTGTGTTCGTGTGTCAAACTGAACTGCTGTTGTCACATTCATGTAGAAATTTATGACCTGTAGGGACATGCATCATGATTATTTCTACCTAAGTATGTTTACCAAGCAAAATTGTTTCAGTCAGTTTTAATTCAAAATTTTTTTTCAGTTCATCTGATTGTTTTATCCAACTAAGTCAGTTTGGATTGACTCAGGTTCTTTGTAGCCATATGGTGGCTTATTTGTTTGGACTTCAGAAATTTAATTTTCCATTTCAGGTTTAGGGCTTACATAATTCACTGAATGAGTCTTTTGGTCATCATAGTTTTAAAAGATTTTGAGTTCTTAGGTAATGGTAGCTGATGCATGTGAGAGAGAGGAAAGCTGATGTTATGATCTAAATCAGCATCTGTTGATTTGTTATGATAAAATTGATTAGGCCTATGCTTGTTTAGGAGATCTGAATTTCGCTTTCAGGTTTGGGATTTGCATAATTTACTGAAACAGTCTTGTTATTATAGTGGTCAAAAATTTGAGTTCTTAGTTGGAAGCCTTTGATTCTTTTTTAATTTTAATTGGAAGGCTCAAGCCACAGCCTTCACAACACTGAGTGTGTGCCTTTTTCCTGTACAAATCCTGCAAATAAAAGGACATCTCGTTGATTTTACAATCTCCAAAAACTAGATATAAGGTAATTTCCTGTAACATACACCATAAGGCGCCCAGCAGCATACAAATGAGACATCCTACATCTCTTTTATTTCCTCTGTATCCATTTTATATGAAAGGTCAAGGGACAGTCACAAATAAACAATGTCTTGGATTTGAAATGCACATCTCTTCAACATTCTTTAGTGTCCATCTGACTTGATGCTATAGGATCAAACATATCCATGTTGACTCAGGCAACCTTCACTCTTTTATGTAGACAGCTAAACAAACTTGGATATTGCATCAGCAGCCGCTCCCAATAACTTGCATGCTTGTCAACACTACCCAACAGAGCCAGGATTTTTAGCAGCTTTATCTACATGTAAGAGCAAAGAATATCAGTGAAAACTTGTTGTTAGAAATTGAATTTTTTAAGGTTTGGGAAGAAATAAGTAAAATTTGCTTTGATTCACAATATGCATTAGCATCACTAATTTCCTACTATGATATAGAACGAAAGAAAAGACATACATTACATAGCTGGTGGACAGTATGACCATACCCAATATAAGGAAAAGTTCACATATCAAAAAGGCCCTCACCAAACAAGTCATAGTTAAACATGCAAACTAGATTATAATGCTTGAGAAATGGAGGGAGAGAAGATGGAAATAAAATAAGCAGATAGTTGTCAAATAATAATAATAAGGTCCAGCAAGATATCAAAAACCTGGATTTTTCATTAGGATTTCTAAATTTTCACATTGATCGGAAGATAAGTATATGGACCCATGAACACATGCGTGCTGCAAAAAGCAAGTCTTCCTGTTATGGAAAGATATAAGTCTAACTATAACTAGTAGCTATTGAGCCAGTGGAAGCAGTAGTCATTAACAAAACTGATAAGAAGCAAAGGATCAGTCCACTGCCTCAGCTATCAGACCTGGAAAGAGAAAGTGTTGAAGGGCAAAGCCATTACTGAAGGATTAAAGATCATAGTGAAAGAGGGGAAGTCTATTGTGATTCTCAATAACATGTAGGGAAGAAAAGAGAAAATAGGAACCAGTAAGGAGGGTAGTAGTATCTGCATTTCTGGCTCACTGATATTCGGAATTTGTTTGATTCCTTTAGCTTTGTCTGACAAGGATGAGTGGGGGGATAATGTGAATACCACAAATTTTGGAATAATACCACAAATTTTGGCATCGCAGATTGGCTAGTTTTAAAAGCTATGCACAGTCCATGCTCCACCATATATCACTGTCCTGATTTCTCTTCGATGTGTGTGCTGTTCCTGACTACACTTGCCCTGTAAAAGCAGGTCCGAAGTTCATAGATTTTTGCCTGTATTTATATAAATAATTATTTGTTTTAATAGAAAATTAGCTTAAGAACTTTAAAAATAAATAACTATCTTTAGACAACTATTTTTCATAGGAAAATTCAAACAAGACAGTCTTTAAGTCTTCCCTGGACCTCGTCCGTCCGTGTTCTGCCTACTCTTAATTAGCTTTATCACTAATACATGTCTTAATTAGCTTTATCAATTTGCAGCATTTTGGTAAAAGCCACGCACTCATTTAGCTGCATAATAATATCCATATAAATTCGCTCTAATTATTTATCTGTTCAGTAATGATCATTCCTTTATACGTGATTGAATTAGTATTTGGGAGGGAGGGTGTAATAGCTTTGCAGAAGCTATCAAAATGCATAATGTCTCTAGTAAAACTACAGTCTGAACATCAGAACTCTTTGAAGTCAACATTAGGTCCTCCTTGAACTTATTCCTGCCCAAAAATTGAACATAGAAAGCAATTAAAACACGACAGTAACAAAAATATCTGATCCAACATTAGCTGTGCAAGTTTAATGCGCTTTATTTTACATTTTATAAATAAAAAGGGAGAAATAATTTAGGGACTAGAAATATTGAGATGATGCAATCTTGACCTTTTTCTATGCAGAAATAATTTTTACATGAGCTGTTCAGCATGTAGCTCCTACTTGTCATTATCCATCCTCGTGTTTGTTGTTGATAATAATAGATCAAACGTAAACAACAATCAATGGGATTGTATGTGCTTGTGGCCCTATCTACCACTTAACATTTGGTGGGAAATATCCAAACTGGAATATAAATGGGGCTATGCATATAAAATCTAGCAGCTGAGCTGGGCTATGCATACCTTTATAAAATCTAGCTGAGCTGTGGATCCCAGTTGGACGTCGATCGGTGTAAATGCTTTCTAGCCTTGGAGGATACCGACAAGAAAAAGACAGGGCCTAAGAACTTGACCTGTGTGGTGGTAACAATCAGAGGATCCAAACTGACGAGATATTCCTCCTATGGAAGCTTTACCGTTGGTATGAAAAATCAGAGCCTAGTCGCAGGAGCTGTTGCATATTATTACCAAAACGCTAGCTCCTTCTACCAATACAGATATACTGCAATTGCAATATTTTTCTCTTATATTCAAGATTGTGAGCTGATAACTTCAGCCCAAGATACGGGGCGAATATGAGGAGGAAGCTTCCGAGAAACTTGCACACGCATCACTATCACCTTTTTTTTTTTTTTTGTCTGCATTAGTATTTTCTTGGATCATCTCATCAGTTCCTTCTGTCTTTCTCTCTCTTTATTATTATTATTATTATTATTATTATTATTATCAATTGCCAAATATCTGATCTTACAAAAGTGTTTTTCTGATGATTACTACTATGGGAGCTGAATTCTTTTTCCTAAATAAAAATATGCACCATCAGTTACTTCGTTGGTCTATTTACAAGAGCCAAAAGTTAAGCCCAAATAGTTAAACTCAAACAGTGAGAAATTAGCAACCCATCTCTTCATATTTTTATTCAGACTCACTCTCATGTTGAACTATCTTCCCCATCACACGTCATCATATGAACCTGGTATTTATCTCTATATCTTTTAAATAGAGATTATATATTTTGGGATGCATGTATTGATGTTAATATTGGATTCATTTCATTCAGATATCGTACGTGTTAATATATATATATATATATAAGCTGAGTTTGGAGTGTCTCGAATGATCTCTGATGGAAATCCTCCTGTCCATACCTACGCTTATATTTATAAAATCGTTTGTATGCTTATATATATTGAAATATTGATCTCAGGTGTGATATATAGTTATGCTTTTGTTGGCATATTAATTCAAAATAGAATTAACAATTAAGTTTATAATTATAGGCATGCAAATGGACAGCTTAATGATGAGGCAGAGTTAGTATTGATTGAGTTTGAAAAGTTGCATGAGAAGGAACTGGCAGAGAAGGGCGTTGATAATTTAAGTATAGATGAGGCATATGACATTGTACTTGGTCATACTTGCGGATATGCTCGTGGCTTAGGAAGAGCACACCCGGTGTTGCAGAAGGGTAGGAGGACAACTATATCTCAGATGCAAACTGAGATAGAGCAGCTTCGTGCCCGTGAGCTTGAGATGAAAGCTGAGATGGAGCAGTTGCGAGCTAATGCTAAAAAGAAAGAGGAAGAAGCTTTGGAAAGAGAGGATAAGATCCGTGCTGAATTCAAAGCAGAAATGGCAAAGGTTCAGGATTTCATGGATCATTTTTTATCTTAAGGTTAGTCTAATTTTTTTTTTAAGTTAAGTTAATTTTTTATGTATTAAAATTCAGTTAAATAATGAGTATTTATATCTATAAATACATTCTAAAAGTTCCGAATATATTTCCACAGGCTTGGATGTTCCCAACAATAGTTAATCTTGCTTGAAGATTCAAAATGTTCATATCTTTCATTTAATTTCATTAGGTATTATTACTTCTAAGCTCACTGTTTGTATTTTTTTAAACACAAAGAGTATTGTATGTGAAATATTCTGTACACAACTAATGGGTACATATTTTTTTTTGTTAATAGGACAACATTCAAGTGAAAGACAAGGGTTATGCCGAAGTAAAAGCAGAAACTGCTGAAGTTGCTATAGGATTGCACATGCTTTGATCGATGTGGATTAGTTTTAACTCTTTTCCTTTTAGGATGTGAAACTAGTATCATAAACATTGATTGGATATTACTATATGAAAATCATTGATACATATACATTGTTGCTTAATGTATTAAATCTATTTTTTAATGTTCAATATATAATCTTTTTTCTCATGTCAAATTGATTATGTGAAACTTTATTACTCTAGTTTATAATATGTATATAAATTATTATAATAAAATATGAAAAATGTTTAAGGAATTAAATAGGGCAATAGTTTCACCCTAATAGCTAACTCAAATAGGGCAATATTTTCGCCCTAAATAGGTAAGTCAAATAGGGCAATATTTTCGCCCTAAATAGGTAAGTCAAATAGGGCAATATTTTCGCCCTAATAGGTAAGTTAAATAGGGCAATAATTTTGTCCTAATAGGTAAGTTAAATAGGGCAATAATTTTGTCCTAATAGATAACTCAAATAGGGCAATATTTTAAAAGTTCCCCTAATAGCTTTAACTCAAATAGGGTGATAATATTGCCCCCATTGATAACAATCAAATAGGGTAATTACAATTGCCCTATTAGAGTGGAAACAAATAGGGCAATTAAAAATTTTACCCTTATAACCCTAATAGGGCGCAGCTAATAGGGCAATATTAGGGCAATTTTTTTCCCCCCTATTAGACTAATAGGGCAATTTTTTTATCTAATAGGGTAAATAATATTGCCCTATTTGACAATATATCTTGTAGTGTACATACAAACCCATACACCCATACACATAGAATCAACAACATACCACTTTTAATTAAGCGCCCCCAAGACTATGGCGAGATCATCATCATCATAATTCAATATAATCACTGCCAAGATCACTAATAACCCTGCACAAGGTCAACATCTTCATCTTGTAATATGAACGATTAATATTATTATGCCCTTCCCAATTTGATCCACCCTCCTACTTATGGATTTGATATCCATCACCTGAAGTTGATACCCCTTGTCCTACCAACTTTTTTAGCTCGATTAAAACTGTAAAACCTGGAGATGATACGAACACACAGGGCTACCTTAGAGTATTTTTGGATTGAGCAGTTGGTCACATGGATCAATACACATACTTTCAGTATGTTTTGTCCACATTCATGCACTTCTCAATAAATTTTCATAAAATTTTTGAAACTTTCCAAGGGAGACCCATCTTAAAAATTATTCCATGACCAACACGCTTAAATATAGAATTCTTAGGAAGGAATCACCAAAAGGATGGTATACTATGTTGATATAAGTAGCCATATCAATATTTATAACACTCCCCTCAAATTTAGGATATTACATTCACCCCCACTCAAAGAACACAATGTCCTCGTTGTGCCTCAACCACTAACTGTCTCAATATAGTTTATCCTAAGAATCATTTCGCTAGACAACTAACTAACTCATCTAAGTTCAAATCATAGCCATATTTTTGCTCAAATAGCCTTTGTAACACCCTAAATCAATACAGCTATGCGAGGGCTACCCTAAAGTGCTTTTAAATTGATCAGATGACCTCATAGATCAACACGAGTCCTTTCAGCACACTTTTTCCTCACCCACACACATACTTTACTTTAGCACTAAATTATTCTTTCCATCGAACAATTCTATCACAAACTTCCATCATCCCAAGATCTTATCCATATTCAATCCGACATTAACCTACATATGGATGTCGAACACAAACATTGGCTCTAATATCACTTATTGGGAAAATTCCCGATAATAAACAAGAATTATGCATAATATATTCATGAATTATATTAGAAAACTTGAATATTATTACAATCCCGGAAAGTAATACAAATTCAAGAAAATTTTCCCTGTGTTTTTCTCTCAAATATTATCGAGAACGATTCTCTTAAATTATCCACTCATTTAAAAAAACATCATTTTCAATTAAGATTTTTCTACATCTAATCTCCAAATCTAAACCCACAAAAGTTTGCCTTAATTTATAATCGCTCACACCTCGTGTGAATTGTATGTCAGCTCTATATGAATAGAGCCCTAATAAACTCTTAGAAAATACATAAAGCAGATCTCAAGATGATAATTGATCTAAACAAAAATATATGAAAAAAATCAATCGATTGCATGAAAAATGTCCATTCAGACAGTCGTGTTGATTTGCCTATGTCGCCTGCAGCCTGACACGACCATATTAGCTAGCACGACTAGGCCATGTTTGACTCTTAAACTCTCATTTTCACATCGTCTTCGCTCCTCTTTGTCTCTTTTCAATAGTCTTTCATTTTCGGCCCTGTCTAACATCCAATAGATTGGCTTAAACCCTAGCTTGAATCCCATCAAAAGTTTTTTAAAGGAGGCTGATTGGTAACGGGACGAACAATCTATTGAAGAAGGAACGACGAATCTGGTGGCTCGGATCAAGGACCAGATCTATAAAATTTGATGTTTTTACCACAAATTTTGGAAGCATACGATACAACATAAGATTATATACGTACGGCTTTACATGCATTTTATGCAAGCTCTGATTATCACACACATTGCTATCTTTCTCGGTCAATGGGAGCTTTAAGTCTAAGCCCTCATTTGGACCGCAAAGACAAAAGGAATGATGTATATCAAAAGTAAGGAATGTATGTGTTTCATCTTATTTTATTACTAAAAAAATACTTTATTATGAATTGGGATAAAAGGTAAGGACAGATTTTTAGACTTTTGAAGAAGTAAATGATAATCTGATTGTTAAACCACTACAAGATATATTGTCAAATAGGGCAATATTATTTACCCTATTAGATAAAAAAATTGCCCTATTAGTCTAATAGGGGGGAAAAAAATTGCCCTAATATTGCCCTATTAGCTGCGCCCTATTAGGGTTATAAGGGTAAAATTTTTAATTGCCCTATTTGTTTCCACTCTAATAGGGCAATTGTAATTACCCTATTTGATTGTTATCAATGGGGGCAATATTATCACCCTATTTGAGTTAAAGCTATTAGGGGAACTTTTAAAATATTGCCCTATTTGAGTTATCTATTAGGACAAAATTATTGCCCTATTTAACTTACCTATTAGGACAAAATTATTGCCCTATTTAACTTACCTATTAGGGCGAAAATATTGCCCTATTTGACTTACCTATTTAGGGCGAAAATATTGCCCTATTTGACTTACCTATTTAGGGCGAAAATATTGCCCTATTTGAGTTAGCTATTAGGGTGAAACTATTGCCCTATTTAATTCCTTAAACATTTTTCATATTTTATTATAATAATTTATATACATATTATAAACTAGAGTAATAAAGTTTCACATAATCAATTTGACATGAGAAAAAAGATTATATATTGAACATTAAAAAATAGATTTAATACATTAAGCAACAATGTATATGTATCAATGATTTTCATATAGTAATATCCAATCAATGTTTATGATACTAGTTTCACATCCTAAAAGGAAAAGAGTTAAAACTAATCCACATCGATCAAAGCATGTGCAATCCTATAGCAACTTCAGCAGTTTCTGCTTTTACTTCGGCATAACCCTTGTCTTTCACTTGAATGTTGTCCTATTAACAAAAAAAAATATGTACCCATTAGTTGTGTACAGAATATTTCACATACAATACTCTTTGTGTTTAAAAAAATACAAACAGTGAGCTTAGAAGTAATAATACCTAATGAAATTAAATGAAAGATATGAACATTTTGAATCTTCAAGCAAGATTAACTATTGTTGGGAACATCCAAGCCTGTGGAAATATATTCGGAACTTTTAGAATGTATTTATAGATATAAATACTCATTATTTAACTGAATTTTAATACATAAAAAATTAACTTAACTTAAAAAAAAAATTAGACTAACCTTAAGATAAAAAATGATCCATGAAATCCTGAACCTTTGCCATTTCTGCTTTGAATTCAGCACGGATCTTATCCTCTCTTTCCAAAGCTTCTTCCTCTTTCTTTTTAGCATTAGCTCGCAACTGCTCCATCTCAGCTTTCATCTCAAGCTCACGGGCACGAAGCTGCTCTATCTCAGTTTGCATCTGAGATATAGTTGTCCTCCTACCCTTCTGCAACACCGGGTGTGCTCTTCCTAAGCCACGAGCATATCCGCAAGTATGACCAAGTACAATGTCATATGCCTCATCTATACTTAAATTATCAACGCCCTTCTCTGCCAGTTCCTTCTCATGCAACTTTTCAAACTCAATCAATACTAACTCTGCCTCATCATTAAGCTGTCCATTTGCATGCCTATAATTATAAACTTAATTGTTAATTCTATTTTGAATTAATATGCCAACAAAAGCATAACTATATATCACACCTGAGATCAATATTTCAATATATATAAGCATACAAACGATTTTATAAATATAAGCGTAGGTATGGACAGGAGGATTTCCATCAGAGATCATTCGAGACACTCCAAACTCAGCTTATATATATATATATATATTAACACGTACGATATCTGAATGAAATGAATCCAATATTAACATCAATACATGCATCCCAAAATATATAATCTCTATTTAAAAGATATAGAGATAAATACCAGGTTCATATGATGACGTGTGATGGGGAAGATAGTTCAACATGAGAGTGAGTCTGAATAAAAATATGAAGAGATGGGTTGCTAATTTCTCACTGTTTGAGTTTAACTATTTGGGCTTAACTTTTGGCTCTTGTAAATAGACCAACGAAGTAACTGATGGTGCATATTTTTATTTAGGAAAAAGAATTCAGCTCCCATAGTAGTAATCATCAGAAAAACACTTTTGTAAGATCAGATATTTGGCAATTGATAATAATAATAATAATAATAATAATAATAATAATAAAGAGAGAGAAAGACAGAAGGAACTGATGAGATGATCCAAGAAAATACTAATGCAGACAAAAAAAAAAAAAAAGGTGATAGTGATGCGTGTGCAAGTTTCTCGGAAGCTTCCTCCTCATATTCGCCCCGTATCTTGGGCTGAAGTTATCAGCTCACAATCTTGAATATAAGAGAAAAATATTGCAATTGCAGTATATCTGTATTGGTAGAAGGAGCTAGCGTTTTGGTAATAATATGCAACAGCTCCTGCGACTAGGCTCTGATTTTTCATACCAACGGTAAAGCTTCCATAGGAGGAATATCTCGTCAGTTTGGATCCTCTGATTGTTACCACCACACAGGTCAAGTTCTTAGGCCCTGTCTTTTTCTTGTCGGTATCCTCCAAGGCTAGAAAGCATTTACACCGATCGACGTCCAACTGGGATCCACAGCTCAGCTAGATTTTATAAAGGTATGCATAGCCCAGCTCAGCTGCTAGATTTTATATGCATAGCCCCATTTATATTCCAGTTTGGATATTTCCCACCAAATGTTAAGTGGTAGATAGGGCCACAAGCACATACAATCCCATTGATTGTTGTTTACGTTTGATCTATTATTATCAACAACAAACACGAGGATGGATAATGACAAGTAGGAGCTACATGCTGAACAGCTCATGTAAAAATTATTTCTGCATAGAAAAAGGTCAAGATTGCATCATCTCAATATTTCTAGTCCCTAAATTATTTCTCCCTTTTTATTTATAAAATGTAAAATAAAGCGCATTAAACTTGCACAGCTAATGTTGGATCAGATATTTTTGTTACTGTCGTGTTTTAATTGCTTTCTATGTTCAATTTTTGGGCAGGAATAAGTTCAAGGAGGACCTAATGTTGACTTCAAAGAGTTCTGATGTTCAGACTGTAGTTTTACTAGAGACATTATGCATTTTGATAGCTTCTGCAAAGCTATTACACCCTCCCTCCCAAATACTAATTCAATCACGTATAAAGGAATGATCATTACTGAACAGATAAATAATTAGAGCGAATTTATATGGATATTATTATGCAGCTAAATGAGTGCGTGGCTTTTACCAAAATGCTGCAAATTGATAAAGCTAATTAAGACATGTATTAGTGATAAAGCTAATTAAGAGTAGGCAGAACACGGACGGACGAGGTCCAGGGAAGACTTAAAGACTGTCTTGTTTGAATTTTCCTATGAAAAATAGTTGTCTAAAGATAGTTATTTATTTTTAAAGTTCTTAAGCTAATTTTCTATTAAAACAAATAATTATTTATATAAATACAGGCAAAAATCTATGAACTTCGGACCTGCTTTTACAGGGCAAGTGTAGTCAGGAACAGCACACACATCGAAGAGAAATCAGGACAGTGATATATGGTGGAGCATGGACTGTGCATAGCTTTTAAAACTAGCCAATCTGCGATGCCAAAATTTGTGGTATTATTCCAAAATTTGTGGTATTCACATTATCCCCCCACTCATCCTTGTCAGACAAAGCTAAAGGAATCAAACAAATTCCGAATATCAGTGAGCCAGAAATGCAGATACTACTACCCTCCTTACTGGTTCCTATTTTCTCTTTTCTTCCCTACATGTTATTGAGAATCACAATAGACTTCCCCTCTTTCACTATGATCTTTAATCCTTCAGTAATGGCTTTGCCCTTCAACACTTTCTCTTTCCAGGTCTGATAGCTGAGGCAGTGGACTGATCCTTTGCTTCTTATCAGTTTTGTTAATGACTACTGCTTCCACTGGCTCAATAGCTACTAGTTATAGTTAGACTTATATCTTTCCATAACAGGAAGACTTGCTTTTTGCAGCACGCATGTGTTCATGGGTCCATATACTTATCTTCCGATCAATGTGAAAATTTAGAAATCCTAATGAAAAATCCAGGTTTTTGATATCTTGCTGGACCTTATTATTATTATTTGACAACTATCTGCTTATTTTATTTCCATCTTCTCTCCCTCCATTTCTCAAGCATTATAATCTAGTTTGCATGTTTAACTATGACTTGTTTGGTGAGGGCCTTTTTGATATGTGAACTTTTCCTTATATTGGGTATGGTCATACTGTCCACCAGCTATGTAATGTATGTCTTTTCTTTCGTTCTATATCATAGTAGGAAATTAGTGATGCTAATGCATATTGTGAATCAAAGCAAATTTTACTTATTTCTTCCCAAACCTTAAAAAATTCAATTTCTAACAACAAGTTTTCACTGATATTCTTTGCTCTTACATGTAGATAAAGCTGCTAAAAATCCTGGCTCTGTTGGGTAGTGTTGACAAGCATGCAAGTTATTGGGAGCGGCTGCTGATGCAATATCCAAGTTTGTTTAGCTGTCTACATAAAAGAGTGAAGGTTGCCTGAGTCAACATGGATATGTTTGATCCTATAGCATCAAGTCAGATGGACACTAAAGAATGTTGAAGAGATGTGCATTTCAAATCCAAGACATTGTTTATTTGTGACTGTCCCTTGACCTTTCATATAAAATGGATACAGAGGAAATAAAAGAGATGTAGGATGTCTCATTTGTATGCTGCTGGGCGCCTTATGGTGTATGTTACAGGAAATTACCTTATATCTAGTTTTTGGAGATTGTAAAATCAACGAGATGTCCTTTTATTTGCAGGATTTGTACAGGAAAAAGGCACACACTCAGTGTTGTGAAGGCTGTGGCTTGAGCCTTCCAATTAAAATTAAAAAAGAATCAAAGGCTTCCAACTAAGAACTCAAATTTTTGACCACTATAATAACAAGACTGTTTCAGTAAATTATGCAAATCCCAAACCTGAAAGCGAAATTCAGATCTCCTAAACAAGCATAGGCCTAATCAATTTTATCATAACAAATCAACAGATGCTGATTTAGATCATAACATCAGCTTTCCTCTCTCTCACATGCATCAGCTACCATTACCTAAGAACTCAAAATCTTTTAAAACTATGATGACCAAAAGACTCATTCAGTGAATTATGTAAGCCCTAAACCTGAAATGGAAAATTAAATTTCTGAAGTCCAAACAAATAAGCCACCATATGGCTACAAAGAACCTGAGTCAATCCAAACTGACTTAGTTGGATAAAACAATCAGATGAACTGAAAAAAAATTTTGAATTAAAACTGACTGAAACAATTTTGCTTGGTAAACATACTTAGGTAGAAATAATCATGATGCATGTCCCTACAGGTCATAAATTTCTACATGAATGTGACAACAGCAGTTCAGTTTGACACACGAACACAAGATTCATTAGTGTATCTTCCTGTCAAATGTCATGCAGGTCCCATTTCATCTTTTGCTTCTAGTTTGGAAAGTCCTCGTTTTATTAACATAGTAGAGGAGGGAGAAAGAAAAATTACTTATTATTCTATTTTTTTTCTTTGACTACATGGTCATTATTATTGCATCAATACAGATGAAAATCTTTTAAAAACCTCAGCAAATTGGGAACATATAGTTCCAAATGCAGTATTACTGTCAAGAAATTTCCACAGATTAAAAAAAATATAACTGGATATACATGAGTTCATTGTTTACCTCTTCGTTTTGTTCCATAATTGGATGTACTTGGGTTCACTGTTATCTCGTTTCCTCCTCCTCATCCATCTGTCCATCCATAGGATCAACAGCCTCTTCTTCACCATGGAAGATCCATGGATTATAGTCAGGTTTTATACCTTTTCGGAAAAGATGGAAACGCATGGTTTGACGATCTTGTACATAGTAATTCTGACAATGCTGACAAGGACACCTCAACTTTATTCCTGAGGTAGGATTGACATCCTTAAAAGCAAAATCTAAAAATTCTCTAACACCTCTTTGATAAGCCTCTTGTTGCCTACCAAAAACCCCTTGAATCTGCATCCAACTCCTATCACATTCCATCCTAATGTCAAAGACAAACAAACTCAAATGTCATACGTTAAACCATAATCAACCATAAAATATATGAAATCAAACTTTTATTTTTTTCACATATACTTAAGGACATTTTGATGCTCAAGTCAATAACATAAGATGCAAGCAATGTAAGATGAAGGCTAAAAAAATAGGTTGGAATGACTTAGCTAAAAAATTTATGATGATGGAGATGACCACAATAATAATATGTTTGTATATAATTAGTGATGATAACTACAAAAGCTATAGTAAGATATTACAAACGTTCGCCAAACTACAGATATTTCATTCATCCATTGCGTTGTATGGTCATTGGCTGAATGTTTATTACCACATTTAATCATATAAGAAAAAAAGAATTAACACCCAGAAGCTGGCATAGCAAAGGAAAACAAAGAAAGGGTGGTCCACCTAGTAGATGAATATGACAGTGTCACACTACACACTATACAGACACACACACACATATCAGAACGAATGGAACTGCCGCCTGCCAATACGGCAGATACAACTTTCTCCGATCATCTTCTCTCATCAGTGGTAGAATGCACTTTGAATTCTATGAGTTATGACCTATTACCATTTCCAATTTTCAACCCGAAAATATTGAACATATTTTAAATGGAGGACCCCCGATAACAAACATATACAGATACACCATCAGTTCCAAAATGAAAATCATACAGTAGCTTAACATATAAATGCCTGAGGTCGGATAGTATAGCTCAATACAAACCAGATAGTTGAAGCACAGAAGGTCAGATGTTGAGAAACGACGTCACACAACTGAAGAATTTAATTCTACCTCACCTCGGACCTCCATGTCAATCAGCAATGAGAAGGTAAAAAAAAATAGTAGGAAGTTGCATTAGTACTCACCTGAGATGGAGAATGGCTCGTGTCGCTGCTTGATGTTGTCCTCTGCCGCGCGGGCGATGCTAATCCGTTCGATAGTACGGTTCGGGGTGGTGCTAGTTTTGCGATTGCTTAGTGGTGGTTGATCGTTGCCGCTGCCATTAGCGACATTGGGAACCAACAATTCACTAGTATGTTGTGTTGTTGCTAGCTGGAATTAGTCCTGCTCTGGTGCGCCGATGGCTTCGGTCGAAAGGGAGAAGGCAGGGAATAGAGGAGTAGAGGTTGAGGGATTTAGAAATCAGAAATGATCGAGAGAGAGAAAGGAAGAAATATAAAATGAGGTTGGGAATAATGTTTAAAATTGATGAGATTAATATTTAAGTATTTTTTAATTGAATGGATAATTTGTATAAAAAGATATCTAAATTGAACAATTATAATGTATTATTAAGATAATATTAATCATAATTTATAGTGTTTAATAGGGGTATTTTAATATATTGCCCTATTAGGTTATGTTAAATAGGGGGGAAAAAGTATTGCCTTATTTGTTAAAAATAAATGGAGGGATTTTGGTATTGCACTATTTATTATCATCAAATAGGAGAATTTTGATTTATCTCCCTATTAGATTGGATTAAATAGGGGATATTTTATATTGCCCCATTTGTTAGAATTAATTAGGGAAAATTTAAATTGCCCTACTTGATTATCTATAATAGGGCAATTTTATAGTTGCCCTATTTAATATTCTAAAATTGCCCTATTTGCCTATATATGTTGTAGTGAACAGTGCATAAAGTTAACTATGTCCTCGTTCTAACGTACAGATGGCCGACATAGTCCCGTTATCAAGAAATTATTTTCTATTATCAAATAAAGAAAATTGAAGCATGCATAAAGAAAACAACAGCATATAAGGGCATTGAAAATGATTTGCACGTCTAATGCTTTATGGAATAGGGACCCACATAACTTAGGCAACTAAATTAAACTAACAAAAGAGTTCTAGGTGCAAAACTAACCGAGAAACACGCCCGTCCGTAATCAAGACCGATATGTACGGTCAATACTTAAAAAGATATAATTATTATATATGATACGAGGGGGTACGAGTGAACGTACTATTTGGTTATGTGGAGGATCTCCTTTCAAGGAATTAGATAAGGAGTCGGATCAAAGTTTCCTCAAGATTATTCCACAGGAAGCACGGTTCACAATGGCGGACGTCCGTTGTTGAACCTGCAGTTTATTCCACCGGCATCCTGCCAGGTGTAATGGCCAACAATCTAAGCGGTTGCGTTTGGTAAAATAAACAGCTTAATCGAGATGAGATGAAATAATTATTGATCTGTGATAGTATTTGGATACAATAATTTGATTGTAGATAAACGCTCCTAACTCCTTACATGAAATAAAAACGGATAATATGGCACTTACGTGCTAAATAAAACAAGCTTAAGTAATTATATCAAACTGAGGGTGATCAGCACCGTGGACATTTGAGGATTCACACGGAAACAGTGGTGCTTTTACTTAGCTTCTCATTATTTCAGAAATTTAAACTCTGTAATTAAGGAAGAAAAACAGTTTTTCATTTCTTTTTCTTAAAGGTGTTCTTCAAACTGTCATATATGCACATACTGCAGCCAGAAAATGCTTCAATCCCATTGATGGAGTCCACGGTACAAGCAATATATGGTGACAACGCCAGAAAATGCATGTGATGTATCTGTTTAAAAATGAATTATTTGTACCCCATTGTTGCTCCGAATTTGATCCATAATCATACATACATACTCTCTAAACCATCATACCTCCAGCATAAAATCCCATGCGAACAACCTTAAGTCCACGTAAATGCCATTATTTGTTGTCTGAATTTTTAATATTGTATCATGTAAAGAAACAAAAGTGCATCTAAAGATCTTCCATGGGTTGATCAGCCCATTGAGTAAGCCTCCCCTCCACAGGTTCATCACTATGTGATCCAAATCTAATAGAGAATGTTTCTCTAGCTTATCTAACATATAGTAGACTTCTTTCATATCTAGATGAGATGCATGACTGATAAGAAACTCATTAACAACACCATCAATCTCAATCGAACTAGAGCCTGGTATCTCCTTGACACCAAGATGTTTTATCTTTTTTCCCCACCTTTGTCACATTACCTTATATGTTGGCAAATGCATGAACATTGGCAAGAAGTGTGGGGAATAATGTAATATCTCGTTTTCTATAAACCCTAATTAAGAACAGAAATGCAACTTGATATGATATGTGAACTTGAAATTATAGGTGGATAATATGTGTTGAACGTGTTAATTATGTGTGTTTGGGTTGAGGTGGAAGTTGGAATAGGTAAACTAAGTTAAAAGGGTAGAAATTAGATTTTGGTGTTAAGCGGTTGAACGAAACCTGTGGGCCAGACAACTAGGCATTGAGGCAGAACAGGTAGCACCAGGAGGTGTTAGATGGTCAACCAAAGGTTATTCGAGGGTAGTGTGAGGAGATTATTTGTACTTTTTTTTTCTATTTTAGATTTTTTGGTCAGCCCTTTTGACCTTGTGGACATTCCCCAACATCCCCTATAACACCCCAAAATTTACTACTAAAATAATTTACTTTAGCAAAAGTGTAATATGGTAGTTGGTTGTTGTCGGTATTTTCGACATAAGTTTGGCTTACTATACCATCCTTACATCAAATATAAGACAAAAATAATTAGAAGCGAAAACAAGATAAACAAAAAACAAAGAAACTTTTATAAAACTTAAATATCCAAAATGTTTGGATATTAACTCTATGTACAATATAATAAAAAACAACCAAAAGGGATATGGACAAAAACTATCAATCAAATAACATGATTCTACGTCTAACCCCAAGATGATAACGGTCACTCCTCAATGGGTAGATCGTCAAAAATAGGGAAAACATCCAAGCAATCATGATCTAGGTCATTTTCTCATGGAAATAAGCAGCACTCGTAATAGGGATGATTAGTATACTATGTACTAAGTAAGCTAATAATATAATCGTAGATAAAGAGCATGTGTAACACTTAAGGCCAAAAAGAAAGGATGAATTATACATAGAAATAACATCATGAGTTGACTCAAGAGAGGAACCGAAAGAGTTTCATAATAGGTATACTTATAATCCATTACTTTATTAAGTTGAGTTTAGTGTGTAATACCTCAAGTAAATACGACCACGTGGAGCTATCTTGGAGTGCTTTTGGATTGATTGCTTGGCCCTACATATCAACACGAGTCTTTTTAGCATACTTTATCCTTACTCACATGCTTCCTAAAATTTTTTTAAAAAAATTTCCAAAAATTTCCAGGAGAATCATCCATCCTAAAAATTACTCCACAACCATCACACTTAACAATGGATATCTTAGGATGGAATCACCAAAAGGATGGTATATCATGTTTATATAAGTGGTTATATCAATCCTTATAACACTCCTATTAATTTGAGGGTATTACATTCACCCCCACTCAAAGAATACAATGTCCTCGTTGCACCTCAACCACTAACTGCCTCATTATAGTTTATCCCAAGAATTATCTTATTAGGCGACTGACTAACTCATCCAAGTTCAAATCACGATCATAGTTTTGCTATGATACCATTTTTTCACAACCTAAGTCGATGAAACCAAAGGAAGTTAAGTATGAATTGGTTATCATATGTGTATTATGTGATAATTTTGATCACCCAATAAAATATTAATATTCAAAGTGGAAGATATTGAGATTAAAATTGGTGGTTCTTTAAGGTTAATTTAATACCCTCAAATTGAGAGGAATGTTAAAAGGATTGATATGGCTACTTATATTAACATGGTATACCATATTTTTGGTGATTCAATCCTAAGAACTCTACAGTTAAGCATGCTGGCAGTGGAATAATTTTAGGATGGGTGACCCTCTTGGAAAGTTTTAGAAATTTTAGGATAGATGACCCTCTTATAAAGTTTCAAAAATTTTCTACACATTTATAGGGATGCACTTGAGTGAGGACAAATCATGGTGAAAGGGCTCGTATTGATTTGTGGGACTAACCGATCGATCTGAAAGCACTTTAAGGTAGCCCTTGCATGGTTGTATTGACTCAAGCTGTGATAAATGATATCAGAGCGAAACTGCAACCACAAGCTAAATATTGATGAGTCAATCAGCCGCCTGGCGAGACGATTCTTGGGATGAACTATATTAAGACAGATAGTGGTTGAGGTGCAATGATGACGTTGTAATCTTTGAGTGGGGTAATACTCTAAAATTGAGTGGAGTGTTATAAGGATTGATATGGCTACTTATATTAATATGGTATACCATCCTTTTGGTAATTTCATCCTAAGAATTCCATAGTTAAGCGTGCTGGCCATCATAAAATCTTAGGATGGGTGACCCTCTTGAGAAGTTTTAGAAATTTTCTAAAAATTACTTAGAAAGTGCATGAATGAAGACAAAGCATACTAAAAGAACTCGTGTTGATCTATAGGCCCAAACTTTCAATCCAAAAGTGATTTAGGATAGCCCCTACATTATCAAATTGACTAAGGGTGTTACAATTAGCTACCCTAAAGACAAGATATGAGTCCTTGATATGGTTTGGGGGCTTCATCGAATGCATTAGCATTTCGACTAAGGCCCTAGTATACTCTATAGGTAGCTTAGAAGTATTGTAGGGAGTATTGATATTTAAACATTAGGTGTCTTAGAATGGAAATATACTATACTACTTTATTATACCAGTATGGTTTGGTACTTGGCACATCTCTCGGTTACAAAGGTTAAGGGTGTTATGTTGCTTTATGCGCTAGTATGACCGAGGCATATGAGTGTCCTCAGGTCATGATTGTATCCCCTCAAGTAATTAAAATGTAAGTAACTCTTGTATGAAGATTTAATTGGGTTATTTTGGTTGTTGGTTTAGTTGTTGACTCCGTATACTAGTTGGTTTTGGTATGTTAGTTTGGTAGTTACCTCTATGTACAACTTGATTTTGGTATGTTGATTAGATAGTTGCCTTCATGTATGTAATATTTAGATTTGGTATATTGGTTGGCAATTGTCTTAATGATTTCCTTCTTATATTTATGAGTGGTATATAGGTGGTTATAAAAAAAGGCTTAATATGGTTGGTGGTTCCCCTTTGTGGGACACCCTTGGGTAAATTGGATAAATGAAACAATCATAGTATGGTTAAGTTTGATAAGATGAGCATGTAGCCTATGTTATGATATAAACTATGATATGATTATGGTAATGTGCTAGTATGCCGTGTTTGATGTGTTGCCTCCATGATTCATTATGTTGCCTTCTGTATGTTCCATGTAATATTTGTATGTTAGTGTTGTATGGTGGTTTACTCGGTATCGTTGTGTTGATGTGTTTTATGGTCACCTATCTAGTTAATGGACAGTTTTAACCTTGCAAGTTTTGTTAACAGTGGTAGCATCTTGAGTGAGGGCAAAGAGTTTTGATGGGGTTATCCAATGCCTATCTCTGGTTGTATTTGTTTTGTTCTCGTGTTTCCTTATCAGGACATTAAGAGTTGTATAAATCATTGATTCTTATATTTCAATTTGTTCTATCTTCTGGTATGATGTTTTCCACTAGTTTTTTCTTGACCTTAGAATAATTGCTAACCACACCTAATATTAGTATTCGAATGGTTTTAGTCTTATATCTAATATATATTAGATATTATACAAAACTCTCTTAGTAATTGGATATAGCGGTAACACTCATTTATTTTATATAATTATTTCCGTTAAAATAAAATTTATAAATAGAAAAATTGGAAGTGTTAAAACCAAAGTCTTGTGATTCACTTTCCACGAGTGTATCATCCATCGGTTCACCCAACTTGGTGTTTCCATGCCGACGACAAGAACTCAGTAAAGCACCATGCATGCTGATGAAACCTGGGTCGGAGATTGGCGAGTGAGTGTCATTTGAGAAATGTGCACTGGCCGAGTCTATAGCATGCTATTATAGAGGATTTTGATCATCAGCAAAAAATTCAAGAGAATACCAGAAATCCCGGTCAGCCAGACAAGTTAATTCCTTCGATCAAAGAATTAGTATTCTTTTCTTTTCTTTCCGATATAGTGTTGGCCCATGATTTCCTAGTAACTAGTAATTATGCTCTTATCAAAAAGAAAAGAAAAGAAAATTATACTATATTCTTTGATCGATTAAAAAGAAAAGGAATATAGTATTCGATATTTCCGGGTAAGAAAAAAAAAAGAAAAAAATAGAGACACTAATATTTTATAAAATTTGAAATAGTGCCAACTCTTGTTATTTTTTTTTTTTGAAGGGAATCTTATTACGTATTCGACATCAAAGGTGAAGGGCCCTATAAAGTAAGGTCATTTCTTATGATTTATTGGACTTGAAAGCTGAAACAGAGAATATAAAATAAAAAATTTATTCATTTGCTAGACAATGGTCTAAATTCTGTATGTTGATGCTATATTTTAATGCATCAAACTATGCCTAATTTTTCCTATGAAATAGCTAATAATTACCTACAATTATTGGTAGTGGTGCATAGGTATGGAAAACCGGGAACCCAAAAAAACAAAGAAGCGACAATTTTTAAAATAATAGGAAACGACAAAAAATGATAATTATATATAGAATAAAATATTTATTTAATTTACACATATAATTGTAAAAGTATGCAAAATAATAAATTAATCGTAATTGCTTATGAAATATAGTCCAATTATCTAAAATGCTCCATTGAAATTGAAGTGCTTATTCAAATTAAGGAACAAAAGGCGAAACAAAAAAAAAAAAGAGAGAGAGAGAGAGATCAAATTTGGCCCAATTATTAAAAAAATCCAACTCTCTTTCTCTCATGTTTACCCTAAAACCAATTCTCTATGCAGCCAGTATCTCCTTTTCTTCTCCGCCACTAATCATCACCCTCATTCCCAGCCATTCTCGACCATTGTAGTTTAAGAGAGGATTGTGCATCATTAACCTCTACTGTCTCAGGCCGTCCTCCACCTTCTCTATCTTTAACCATCCACATGAAGTCGGTTGCACCAGCCATGACGGGACTGGAGAAGAGTCGAGGGCCAGAGGTGAAAGTGGTAAGAGGAAAATCGCTCAGTTGTTATGCAATTCTTGAATACGAATTGGATACTTGGATTTTTTTTATTTTATTTTTTTCCTGAAGCAAGACATTTCAGCTCCATGTTGTCGTTTCTGACGTAGTTTCCGTCCCCAGAACTTTTCCGGATGCGAAACGCGACCTTGGCCCTATTTTGTGCTTCCATGATCATTGACACTTTGAATGACACCGATGTTAGCCAATACTCCATGAAAGAAGATAGGACTCTGTGGGCCTTAAAAACAAACACCAACTAACATCTATTAATATATGTATTGATAAAAATTATAAAAAAATAATGTTATAAAATTATTTTTCAATACAAATATAACCATTATAATTTTAAATTATAATGTATTATAATAAATAAAAAACTAATGGTTAAAATTTATCTTCGAATGCCGTAATATTTTATATTCTCGTATATATAGACAACATATTCTATTCGTCATTGTTCTATCGATTATTTTTGTAAGTATATCAAAATGGTTAGAATGTTATCATTCATGCAATATTAAATATTTTTTTGCTATTATTCTATAATATCTTCTTTTTAAAAACCTTTATCATAAATCAATAATTATGTATAATTATTTATAATAATTATTATAGGATATTTTGTATTAAATATATATTATTATGACATATTAGATATAAATTTAATTATGCTAAAATATGATAGAATTTGAATTATTAATTTAAACCTAATTTAGACATTAACCAGTAGCTATTTCATCAGATAACCCTACTCTCGATAACCGGATATTTTAACCCCAGTTGATTTTTATAAATTATTACCACTACTCTATACTAGATTTTGACTATACCCCTACTCCTTTGTTTTGCTTGACGAGACCATTCACACCATACCCCTACACCATACTTCCCTCTCCTCAATGTTTTCTTTCCTTTGTTTTGCTCGACGAGACTCTTCACACTAGACCCCTACAACATGCCTTCTTCTCCTCCATACTTCCCTCCCCATGTTTAGCTCTATTTTACCCTTCATGCCACCCTCTATTTAAACCCTCCATCCTTCCCATTTTGTGTCATGTATCAACCCCCAAGCAACCTGCATTCTCTTCTCCTTCCTTCTGAACTCCCTTAAGCAAGAGAAGCCTAGGCGATGACCATGTTCGCTAGTTCCATTTCCACCATTTTTCTCTACAACGTGCACCACCATCGACTCCCTCCCTTAGCTCCGTCCACTTCCACCAATCCCTCACCCCCACCTTCGATCACTCTTGCTAAAATAACCCCCAACCTACGGCCAAACCCACCAATCATCTCTCTTCTCCTTCAGCCAAAACTACTAATCCTCTCCACCTTGCTGCACCATTCTCCATCGCAGCCTCCCCCTTACACTAGTACTCCTTGTTGATCACCCTTCCCTAACACCAACCAAAGAAATTGGTGCTCACCTCCTCATGTTTTTATTGTTCCTTTCTGCATTGTTGCCTTGATTGGCTTCCCTTCTGGTTATTTTTTATCCCTCTTCTCCATTTTATTTTTAAGTAATTTTTTATTAATGTTGTATTATATTAAATGTTAATATATGTGTGTGTTGATGTAAGGGTTTTGAAGAGGTTAAGTAGAGACTAAAATTTGGTGGATCTTACTTTAATTCTTTACTTAGATAAGAGGTAAACCGTACCGTTCCACTAAGATGTGAAATCATGTGGTGACAGATAAAATTTGTTAAGGTATAATTTAGGCATGAGTTTTGAAAGGTTATATGTATGTGTCATATGTCAAAGTTTTACATTAGGTATACAAGTATTATTAATAGATGTGAAATATGAAATTATGATATTAAATAATTAGCATGTATTCAATGTATCATACACGCATGTGCAATTTCTTGAATGATTAACATATCTATGTATAGAGTTTTGATAGTATTTATAACCTTGTTAAGTTATGATGTAATTTACATGATAAGTGTTCCATGAACGTCATTGCATGATAGCTAGGGTTGGTATTATAAAAGCATGCACGCATGATCAAGGTTAAAGCATAATAATTATTATTCACGTGATCTAGGGTTAAGAATACCTCCTCACATGCAGTACGATGTTAATTGCCCTATTAAATGCCATAAATATGTATGTATGTGATGTATGGAATATATGACGCAATAGAAATGTATGACTAAGGTTGTGGACGTAACTTACTAAATGCATGAAAAGTAGAAAAATTAATTAATCGCTAGATTTCAAAGATTACCTACATGCTAAAATAATATCAATCATTGTCTTTTAGCCTTTTCATGAGAATTTGCTCGTAATAATGATAATTGGTTCGGAATTCAAATGAAATGGTAGAATTAGGGCTTTGAGAGCATTTTGATCATTTTCGACCTAATGCATCTTTTACAAATAGTTAGGTGTAGGATGAGCTTAGACTTTTGATAGGTTAACCTTAGTTTTGACTTTGATTTTGACATAGATCAACAACCTTAGGATTTACCTTAATAATTAGAAATAAAGAAAAAATGGATGATGATGAAAATGGAAATAATTGTGCAATATATACTTTCTGTGGTCACCCTATAAAATACTAAGGTTAACTACCCTAGAGACGAGATAGGAATCCTTAGTTTGTTTGGTTCACAAGTGTGTTGTTATACTTTGGTAAGGCCATAGTGTACTCTATAGGTGATCTACGGACTCTATAGGGGGTACTAATATTTAAGGATTAAGTATCCTATGTTAGGAGGGTACTATGTTGCCTTATACATCAGTATGACCAAAGTATTGTAATGCCTTTAGGTTGGATGGTTGGAGGGTACCGTGTTGCCTTGTGCACCGATATGACTGGTGTACTTTTATGTCTCCTAATTATTATTGTATCCTCCTCGAGTAATTAAAATTGAAAATAATTATGGCGTGGGAATATTATTAGGTTATTTTGGATATCTGGTTGGATAGTTGTCATCATGCTCTACATATTTTGGTATATGGTTTGGTAATTACCTTAACCCCCTACCTTGGAATTAAAATTGATATATATTGTTGTTTTTGTAGTAACCTTAGTACCCTACCTCGATATTTGCATTTATTTTGACTATATCAGTTGTGGCCATTTTATTATTGCATAATTTTCCTAACGTATCTATGCTATGTTCTTATATATATATATATATATGCCCCATGTGGCCTTACATGTTAGTATTATATAATAGATTACTCAGTACCGTTTTACTAATAGGTTTTGTGCATTATCCCCTGTCTATTTAATGGGCAGTTTTTACTTTACAGAAATATTTTGAGGGTTTGACTTGGTGACTTTTAGTAGAGGGTTGAGAGTTATGACTATCCGGTACTCACCCCAATATCTTTTGATCTAGATATTCCTTATACTCTTATATCATTTTCTATTTCTCCTTTTATGTTATTGTAACTATCTTGCCTGATCTTGTGCATTTATCATAACAAAGTAAGTCTATATTGAATTCACTATTTTTCCTTCATCGTAAATGTTATTTTGAGTAAAGTAATATTTTAGCTTTAGCACTTAGTATAAGAATGATAGAGGATACCATACTTATGTTAAGTGTAGCGGTAACACCCATTATTTTATGCAATTAATGCTTTTACAAAATAAAAATTTTAAGTAGTAAGTTATGGGGTGTTACATATTCATTAAGAATATTTATACATATCATTAAAATTCTGTAAGAAGAAATTAAATAAAAGAAGATAAATATGCAATTATAAAATTTATATCATGACATTGTAATTAATGCATTTTGACTATAACTTGATTTTGATGATTTTCAAATTGTAACACCTCGAGTAGATCCGATCATATGATGGCTACCTTAGAGCACTTTTGAATTGATTAGCAGGCCCACAGATCAACACGAGTCCTTTCAGTACTCTTTGTCCTCACTCAGGTGCTTCCTGAGAAATTTTCAAAAACTTCATAAGAGGGTTACCCATCCTAAAATTGTTCTATGAAAAAATATGGTATACTATGTTAATGTAAGTAGTCAAATAAATCCTTATAACACTCCACTCAATTTGGGGTATTACATATGCTTCCTAAGAAATTTTCAGAAATTTTCTAAAATTTCTCAAGAGAGTTACCTATCTTAAGAATTACTTCATGGCGAGCACTTAACTGTGGAGTTCTTGGAATGAAATAATCAAAAGGATGGTTTACCATGTTGATATAAGTAGTCAGATTAATCTTCATAACATTCCGTTTAATTTAGGGTATTACATAAACCATCAAAAATAAGGTGAAACAAATAGAGCAATATAAATCAAGGTCCACACAACATGATTTCTACTAATTTGCAGGCTAATAGAAAAGGTATTTCCATAATGCCATTAGAAAATATTTAATGAATAATTATTCAAATATGAAACCATAAGCATCCAAAATACTTAATCTTAACTAATAAAATGACAGCTTATTTATTCCATTAACCGTTGGTGCTCTCCTATTTCATGAATACAATTCTAAATTTTTACTTGTAATTTTTCAATGTTATTTTTCCTATTTAGTAATTTATTAATATTGCTAATCATTAATATTATTATTGATAATTTGATTATTATTATTACTACTACTACTACTACTATTATCATTATTATGCACAGATATTTTTGGACCTTTTAATTTATTTTTAAAGAAAATTATTAATTATGGAAAAAATAATTTAAAGTTTGTTCCAGGTAATGAAGAAATTTTTTTAAGTTTATAATAAAGGTATAAACATTTGTATTTTGTTCCAATTAAGTAAGTTGTTTTATTAAAATAATATTACACACACACACACACACACAATATATTTTACATATTATATATAAGTATATAGAATAAAATGTACAAATATATACATATTACATTAATTATGTATATATCATATTGATATATAAATATTTTAACATTCATTTAATATATTAATAAAGATTTTTTAAAATTTTTATTTGCATTTAGTTTTTTGTTTTGATAGACATTTGAGAGAGTGGATGAGTTAAAAATGTACAAAATTCCATTCTTTACATTTAGTTTTATCTTTTATTTCCTTAAATAAAATATTGAATATAAAAGGGGGAAATCTTTATTAAGATGCATATATTTAATTGATATATAGTTAATAAGTATAGTACGTAAATATTATTATATATAATTGTATATACATGCATATAATATGTAAAGTATAGTATCTATGTATAAATAATATTATTTTCATTGAACACTCCCTTGATTTGAATAAAATGTAGACATTTGTGCCTTTATTGTAAATTTTTTTGTAATGTTTGGTTGTTAATTGGAATAAGGCCTAAACGTTTGCTTCTTTTTTCTTTCTTTTTTTTTGGATAATTAGTAGTGCGCAAAAGCACAACTTAACATATAAAGCAACAAAAGCCACAAAGGCCACACTGTCACCCCAACAAGAAAGAAACATAAGAAAACCTCCTAACTCAATAAGGTTTGGACATTGTGGATCACCTCCTTCGATCCGTAAGGAAACTTCTTTCTACCGTTTTTAATCCAAAAGCTAATTCTCATCTTGATAAACATAAGCATCTATCCACTGCAAACTTCAAGATTATCGAACACTATTTTATTTCTAAACTTCCAAATGGTGTCCATAATAGCAAAAAAGGTGGCATGCCAAATCCCCCCCTCTAACTCTTACCGATGACTCCTAGCCAAATAGTAGCATTGTCTTCAACTAACTTAGGGATCACCCTGAAGTATCCAACCTAATTACAAATCTCATACCAAACCTTCCCCATCACAGAACAATGATTCTTAATTGATGGCTATCTCTTTATTTATCTAGTAGTGCTCTAGTATTATTATTTACTAATATTTTTTATACTTTTAGTTAATTATTACTATCATGTTTCCAAAAGAATTTTAGTGGGACTATTGAAAATGATAAGCTACCTTGTATTGACTATTCCACAAGCTAGTATGTGTGAAGTTATGTACATCACGATCTTTATAGTAACTTACTAATGTCAAGATTCATTTTTTCCATCTATGAGGGTGTGGAGGATTCACTTCTCTCAGATGTGTAGGGTTGTTAACAAGTTAAGTCAGCTCTTAAGTTGACCCGAATCAAGATAATAAAGGTTTGGTTCAACTTGTTTGGTTAGTTAGAGAAGTTGGGATCGAACTTTATTTTTAGACTCATTTATTAAATTACTAAAATCAAGCCGATATAAGTTCAACTCGTTTTTTCTTGAGTTGATCCATTTAGATGGCCAATTGAAGCCTGTTTAAACTCTCATATGAGCCTCATTTTGATTATTGTTAGAGACTCATTTGTAAGTATAACACTATTAATAAATATTATTTATATATTTATTTACAACAATTAGTTTCAAACTAAATGTGTGTTATCTATAAACTAGTTGAATATGATGGAAATGAGAAGAGGAGACTTTCTAGTATAATCTTAGGTTCAATAAATAAATAAAAACTTTTTTATATATAAATTTAATCAATGATTGAGCATATAATGGAAAAAATTAAGACAATTCAACATATTTATATGACTAAAATCGACTTGTGAGCTAGCCCCGTTCATTTCCTTTGTGAATAAGTTGAATTCGAACACCAATATTTAGACTTATCTAGAAAATTAGTTAGCTTAACTTGTTTCATTTATCAAACAAATTAAACTTGAACAAGAAAAGATATATGCTCAACTTATTAAGTGATGCATCAATATAAATGCGAATGAAGCATCATGCATCATAATTAAATGGAATATGAAAATCATATTTTTTTATAAATTTCAAATCTTGTTTTGTTATGTGAAATTTTCAAATAAGCAAGGGCATAACATTTTCACTTGAAATATGGTATGTTCTAACCTCTTGTTGAATATGCCATTTTGAGGCCAGAAAAAGGTCTAATATGGAGAAGACCCACCTACAAAATTGATTCTATTCCAGTGTGGAAATCAATACCGCGTGTCTATGTGGTCATTATAAACTTTCCAAAGAGCATCGCATGAGGCCATCGGCATATGATCAACACGTTGAAAGAAAAAGGTAGTCCACAAGGAGTCTTAAGCAAAACATATGCTCTCATGTTTTGGGCACATTTCTGACGACACCATGACATGCTTGTCCACATGCAAGTGTACAGCGTAGCTATAAATTTCATCATCTCCCTTCTACCATCCTTCACATCAAAATTCACACCATCTCCAAGTTATCTAAAATATTCATAAGCTCTATTTTGCCTTCCTCCTTCACGTGCCTTGGTCAAAACTTCTTACGGTCAAGTTTGAGAACATAAAGACAATGCCTACTACTACTACTACAGGAGTTTCAATGCTTATTGTTGGTTTATGGTGTTGTATGGTGCACACACAAAAGGATGATAATGGAGGTGGAGCTGCACTTCCTCACAACTATGTAAGTGTAGCAACCTTGGAAGGTGAGGGAGACGATGACGACGACGACGACGGGGGGTACGATTTTGCACCAGCTGCTTGAATCAATTTTTATATTGTAATCCAACAAGGATTTAATTTTTAATCTAAATATTTGATAACTACGGTATTGTAGTACTGTTGTGGATTTTCGATTATATGAAAACCAATTTTGCACTTGTTAGTTAGTATTGTGAATGCTGTTGTCGAATCTATTAAGGTTCCTTTGGAAAATCTCCGATTATGTATTTAGTTAAGTTGGTGCAACTCGTCACTTTTCTTTTAAGTTTAAAATCATATATACCTTATACTAAAGTTTGCCATAAAGTATTTTGAAACTAACCGCACTTGGGCTTGACTTGATCTACCTGGAGACACGGGTCCCATGAGGCTCACTACTTCTTTATGCTACTTCTATAAGTCTTTATTTGGAGAAACTATTCGTATTGGTTGTTTGTTGATGCACTTACTATCTTGCTATATTTAGAATATAAAATTACTATAAATAATATATTCTTTAAAAACAAAATGCATTTGAGAAGCTGCAATTTAGGGGCAAAACGTTTTCCCAAACACAAATTATATAGGACGTTCTACTACCACTTAAGGGAAAAAATAGTTGACTGTCAACTCTCTCTCTTGTTTGGGTGCGAACAAAATACCTCATGTTGATAAACAAGAGAAATTTAGACTAATATATAATTCTAGTGGACTACACATTCTACTATCAATTGGGTTATTTCTAATCGGACTTGGCCTAGGTCCGATTCTAGCCTCAACATCTCTCTCTCTATCCCTCTAAAGTCCTTGTGCCCAAACCCCTTGGTTGTTGTCCAATTCAATTAGTGTATGTCACGTGAGGATGGAACTAGGATCCGAACTCTAGAGCAAATTACCAACCGCCTTGAACTCTGGAATCCACAAGAGATTTCAAGGCATATAACAACCACCTCTTTATAGCTAGCCGGTAACCAATCCCATCCATGATATACGCCTCAAAGCGTAGTAACAACTATCGCACCTAGGGTTGTAAATGAGCTAAGAAATTTCGGTATTTTACTCGGTTTGGCTCGTTAAAAGCTCAGATCAACTCGTTTATTTAGTTAAATGAGACGAGCTCAAGTAAAAAAAATGATGGTCGATTTATTTTCTATCTTTAACTCGTGAGCTCGACTCATTCATAGCCTAGAGTTATTCGTCTTAGTTCAACTCTTTTACAACCGTAATCATACCGAACTGATAATATTTGTAGCAAAGCTTAATAACAAGTGGTCAATATCACCGGGCTAGCCTGAAGCATTATTTATGGGTTTTTTTTCTCTCTCTTTTCTACTATTATTACGCCTAGAACACCAGACACCTAGAAATTCTTAGATCAAAACCTATCGAGGATGCACATAGGTATACATAGACCGATTTAAGTTGAATTATAGTTTATATTTTCATGCGAGTGTACAATATGATCAGTTTGATACCTTTTTAAATAATAAAATTATCATACAATTGATTAAAAGTATCAGACGACTAAGGCGCTCAAGTAAAAATACATTTAAATCTAAATAAAACTATACAAAACCCAAGGCATCCAGAAAATATTGACCAAATATGCATCATGGTATATAACTAAAATTTGTCGTTAATATTATCTTTCTTAGTTGTTCCCTTAGTTCATTGTATAACATTCATTTTTTTAAGGAAAAAAAAAGGGACGTATTAAATATAAGAGTGAATTAGGAAGAATGAAAAAAACTATAAAATTTTTAAACATCATTTCTAATGAAATAATAATGCATTATCTAACGAACCAACACCGCAGCTCGTTGCGAGCAAGCCCCTATTATTCCAAAGTGGTCTTAGATTCCAAAGTTGAAAAAAGAGAGAGACGAAAGCTAACATCCAATACATACTACGCTATGCATCAATTTGAAAATTGTTCGCTTAAAATGGAAAAGGCCGAAGCATTAAAGCATTTTTTTTTGCCACGCATACAAACATCCGGGTGGCAAATTATATGACACGCCATGGCATTCCATCCAACAGTAGTCCCCCATCATAAACCAAATTGTCGAGTAAAGCTTATTCAAATGGCCAAGCTTCTTAAACACCGAATATAAATTTGTCATTGATGAGGATCAGCTGCAAATGTTTAGCCGTTTTATTATTGTATTATAACTGTTTTATAAAATAGGTAATAAATAAATTCGTAATTTTTCATGAACGAACGTTGTGTGATTTTAAATCTAATAAAATAACGTCAAAATATCGATGGCTTCCGTTAAATCACTATCATTTTGGTATAAATAGAATAGTTATGCACACGCGCGCACACACATAACTGTCTTAATATTATTTCTAATTTAATTTTTTTTCCCGTATCAACTATTTTCTATTTCTATTTTAGGTTTAAATAATATAATTATTTTAAATCATAATTATTATTTTAAAAAAGAAACTATGTTCTGCTTTGCATACAATTTCTTTATTTTTATTCATCAAAGATTTAAAGCATGAAAAATTACCAAAATAAAAATAAAATCTAGAAGGACAAATTAAAATACAAATTTTAACGATAATGATTTTAATAAATTTTAGAATTTTAAAGACCAATTACATTTTTACTTGTATTGAAAATAAAATTTATTAATCACCAGAAAATTTTCTAAATATCAATTTATTTAATGACAATTAAATTCAACTCTCGTGGCCGTATGCGCCCGTGTGGCCTTGGGTTAGGACTGCCTGTCCACACTTATGTATGTAGACTCTGCATGCATGGCTCGCTCAGGCTCCCATGTGTCATCATATTTCGATTCTGTGAGTGCTGTTTGATAAATGCTATCATGTGAAATCAATAAATAAACACAGGCACACACCACTTTCGCTTGAAATATCGTCGTATGTGTTCATCTTTTATAGGATATTCCATTTGAAGCCAAAAGGTGGTCTCATATGGTGACACCCCTCTTGCAAAGTTTTTGTTCGATATATTATATGGGAAATATCATAAATGTCATTATAAAGGTAATAAAGAACAATGTAGGGGACGGACCATTGATCCATTAGATTGGACAAGGCATATGCTCTCTCACGTTTCGACCACATTATAACACAACCATGCATGCCATACTATAAATTCATCATCTCCCCTCAAGCATATCCTTCCCCATCAGGATTACTAGCTACCACCTTCAAGTCCTCTCTAAAGCATTCATAATCTTTCTTTTTACCTTCTTTTTACCCCAAAACTTCATTCCTACAAAATTAAGGTTACCACTGTACGTTTCAACGTCCATCGTCTGTTGTTTGTGGCACTGCATGGTGCACACAGAGATGCAAAACGATGGTACCAAAGGCAGCATTGTACCTCCTTACAACTATGGAAGTGCAACAAAAGGTGAGGGAGATGATGACGATGATGACGGAGGATATGATTTTGCACCGGCTGCTTAAAGCAGATAGCATGAATTTGTATTGCGTTCCTTAGTGCTATTTTATTTTATTTTTTTTTGACCCGGAATTTCGATAGCTATCGCTTTGTAGTATATTGCTCTCTGTTTATCGATTATATGATCAAAAAATAAGTTTCAATTACTTAGAATCTATCACTGAACAAATTTAGTTTCTTTGTTGTTATCCTTTATTGTTGGTCAAAATTTGTCAGGGACGCAAATATTTGTGCATTAATTAGTTAGGAAAAAGAAATCATAGTTTTGATGTTCGTCTATAGATTTTTGAGTGATCATGGTATCAGAGTCCAATTAAACAATCACAAGGGGGTTTGAGCGTGTGTTGTAATACCTCGGATTTTAAAATTCAATTTTATTAAGGTTAATTATTTTATTAGCATAATTTGATATAAACATTTAATTATTTTAATTTCGATTCGTTTTATGGATTTATCGACGATTTCGACTTCATAATTGAATTTAATTAATCGTTGTCGTTGCGGATGATTTTAGATAAATTTGTTCACGACCATGATTTTATTATATTCATATGATTTTGATTTTCGGCTAAAAATATGTATTTCCATTCTTTCTCGTATTTTGATTTTTAATATTTTAGACTCGCTTTCGATTATAACTTCGTCGTGTGATTACGACTTTATTTTGGATTTATATTTCGTTAACGATATATATATTATTTAAATTATAAAATTTCCGTTTAAAATAGTCAAATTTTATCAATTTTATTCGTAGAAAATATTTCCGACGTAAAATTTATTTGTTTCCGAAGTCATTAAGATATTCGGAAAGTTTTAAATTAAAAATATTTTCGAAGCTTATTATGGATTTCTTTCCAAAATTAATTTTCTTTTGTTTTACCCTTTTCGGTTGCGGAATATCTATTTCAGAAATTATTTAAATCAGTCTCGGTTTATTAGAATTTAATGTAAATATTTACTTATATGCTTTTAAATATTATTTCGAGGTCTTATAATGTATTTCCATAAATAATATAGGTTCATTGGTAAATTCTTCCGAAAATACTTCTAAAATTCTGTATATAGCTTTTATATCGATTTTAAGCCTTCGGAACGTTAGGAAATGATTTTTCATTAAATAAATTTTAGATAAAATTTTTCAACAATAATTTTAAATGTTTAGTATGTTTTTATGTGTGTTTAAAAAAAAACGGTTCTCCCGCCCATCTCTTCTTTTCCTTTTCTTTCTTCTTCTCTCCCTTCTCTCCTCCTTCACTTTCCCGACCTGTCCCTGTTCTGCACCCAAAAGCGCAGCCCTCATCTCCATCTTCTCCTTGCTTCTCCACGCTACCCGACCTCCAGCCATCGCCGGCCACAACCGCCGCACAACAGTCGCCGCAAATGCTGCAGCAACAGCCGCAACAAATGCAGCCGAAGTGCAGCAGCAGCGCAGCAGCGGATGGAAGCAGTAGCAGCGAACGGGAGTGACACGCCGCCGCTGTCCGGTCACCGTCGACGTCGCCCGACCATCGGCGAGCACTGTTCGACCTCCAGCGAAGCTCCCGCCTTCTCTTGTCCCGATTTGCTTATTCTTGTTTGGTATAAATTCTAAAAACCCTAACATTGGAATTAATTAATTGAGTATGAATTAGCTTATGAAAAGCTAAATTGATTGTTTGATTATGTATATATATGATGTATGATTGATTTAGAGTGGTTAATTGTAGTGTATTTGGTTGATTTGTGAATATTGAATTTTTGGCCGGATTATGTCCGAATTTTTCGGATTCGTCTGATTTAGCTATTTTGGATAAATCGATTTTACAATATATTGTGAAATATATCTAATTTCATGTTTGAACTATCAATTTGAGAAATTTATGTGGAATTAATCGGAATTGACCTTCTATGTCAAAATCTGTGTGTGATGAACTCTGGTTGCATAATTGAGTCGTTTTACTCAATCGATTTTGTAATATCGTTTGAAATGTATTTAATTTTATATCTGAAGCGTTGATTTGGGAAATTTGTATGAAATTGATCGGAATTGGATTTTAATGTCAAAACTCTTACGGGTTTAAATTGGATTGTGTAATCGGGTTGTTTTATTCAATTGATTATATAATCTATATTAGAATATATTTAATTATATTTCCGAATCGTCAATTTATATGTTTTAGCAAGAATTGATCGAATTTGCGTTTCGGGCTTAAAAACTTTAATTGTGCTAAATTAGGTATTTCCTTTATTGGTTTTGATCAATTGATTATATGTTATGTTATAAAATATGTCTAATTGCATTTCTAAACATTCAATTTAATTAAATTTATAGAATTTTACCGAATTGTATTTTCGGGCCTAAAATCCTAGAATTCAAATGAAATTATGAAATTTATCATTTGTATGGTTGTTTTTCTAAAATTGAATTTATAGAAATAGTTGAAATGATCCTATATGCATTCTAATGCCTTCGATTGTAATTAATTGATTTGAATTATTTGAATTTATGTCTTGGTTTGTGAAACACTAATTTCGGAAACCGATAGTCTTAAGTTGGCTACTCGGAAGATTGCTTTTGTTAAAATTGATTATCTAGATTTATTTAAAATTAGTTTAATAGTACTCTTAAGCTATCAATTTGAGATAATAAAAGTTAATTAGCCGGTTCGTAGTGTGGGCATTAAAAACCCTAATTTTCGGAGATGGTTTTATATAATTAATTATGTCATGCTCCTTTTACCTAATCGATTTCCGAATTTGACTTTTAATCATTTGAATTATGTTTTTATGTTATCGAGTTGGATTTGGTTCTATGAAAATGGTTGGTTGTCCTTTGGATTGTAAAACCTAATGAATAAGTCATTTTTGATAAAAATAACTTATAATCTATTATTCTTTCCCCGAATTTCCAAATCAATTTGAAATGTTCCAAGTGATAAGTGTTAAATTCAATTTGGTTAATATTTAGTTTTAAATCTTAATCGAGCTACGCTCGCAAGTCATAAGTTTTGGGCATGTTTTTTTAGGAAAGGTTGTTTGTGTCCGTTTGTGTTGATTTTATTTTAATTTAATTATTGATTGATAAGATAGTTTCTAACCTAGTTTCAATTTCCATCGGTAATCTAGGAAAACTTTCTCGTGGATTGTCGAGCTTTTGATAGCTCTCTCTTTCTCAATTTGCTTAGCTAGATTCGGACTTAGGTAAGTCATTACTTACCTTTACTTACGACGGATTCTCGATGTATGTATGCTTGAAGTGGAAGGTGATGAGTATGCTTATTGATTATTTAATCATGTCAAGCATATGTTGTATTCTTGTGTGGTAATTGTATGTATGTATGAGTTATAGATTTAATGCAAACGCATGTTCGTATGCCTCTTGAATATTGTATGTGTGTAAGTGTGCGAAGGGTTGAATATTGATTGAAGTTGTATGATACCTTATGTTGTATTGTATGCCATGGACTCATTCGGCTTTAATGCTCCTAAAGTTATTCGGCTTTAATGCCTCATGAATTGGATCGGCTTTAATGACTCTGGAATCGATCGGCTTTAATGCCACTTAAATTGGTTCGGCTTTAATACCCTCAAAATTGATCGGCTTTAATGCCATTTGGATTGGTTCGGCTTTAACGCCGCTTGGATTGGTTCGGCTTTAATGCCGCTTAAAATTGACCGGCTTTAACGCCATTTGAAATTGATATAATAATGAAACGTCATTGTGTTGATGGATGTGAGCTAAGTGTTGTTATGTGGGCCTGATTTATGATTGACTAAATTCTTGAATAAAATATTAATCACTTAAAGTGAAAGATCTTGAGTTGGGACTTGTATCACTCGGGGTAGCTATCCGAGTTAGGTTTGGTATTCGCTTGGTACCATTCCGGTGTTTTTCTATTCTGTGATCCCGGGTGCCTTACGAGGTCCGGAGAGGCCCTCTTCTACTCTATAGGTGTCTCGATATATTTCGGCCCTATAGGGGGTATGCATACTTAAGTGATTAGGTGTCCTATTTATTGGTGGTCTGGTTACGTTTCTGGGCGGGCCAGCTAGGGCTAGTACCGTTCGAGTACTAGATTAGTTGTTACGATCTTTGAGTCTCCATCCTCAAGAAAATATAATTAAACAATTGTGATTACAATAAAGGAATATAATAATCATGAATTATTCTCGTTGGCTCTTGGACTTTATGTTCTATTTCCTATACATGTCTCTTGATTCTATCTTACAATAATGTTTCCATATGACAAACGTCCGCATTCAATTATTATATGATCTATTATTTAAAGCACATGTGGGACTTGTGTGTAGAATGATACCTTCTAGGGTAGTGTGTGATTCTTAGCATGTGATTATGATTTTCTTGTAAGCTTGTACCTTATATATTGTTATGTCTAGTCATGTATTATAAGCGTGAGTCTGTGACTCCATGTTTTATGGTGTGTGTATCATATGTATAATCGAGCATGAATTATTGTATGATTAGAATGATGTATGTATCGCATGTATAATTGAACATAAGTATTGTAAGCTGAATGTTGCCTTATCTTATATGTATTATGTTTCTTTCCAAGAGTAGGGTAGTCTTGATTTACTCAATACCGGACCCGTACTGATACTAACTTGATTGTTTGGGTCCTGTGATGATCCACTAATGGTGGGGAGCAGACCATTTGTGCAGGTTCAGTATTAAATATGTTATTTTTGGGAGGAATATTTTCCTTGGATTTTGAGAGTAGGTTATCCGGTGATTCGATTTGGCAAATAAAGTTGGCTCCACTATTGGGATGCCCCTTGGTTCTCTTTTCAGATTTTATTGTATCTTAAATGTATTATTTTGGTGTATAAATCATTCATCTGATTTGTATTTAGTTGGTTTGTGATTTTGTGGGAGATGTATTTGGATTTAATATCCTTTATCTTTTTAAGTTTTAAAGTCCAAGATTATTTTACAGGTTTCTGTTGATTTATTCAACGATAATTTTATCCAACGACATTGTTCACTTTCCATCTGCATGTGGATATCTCCTTGTGGGAGTTTATTCTCACTGCATAGATGTTGGTTGAATTTTATTGGACAGGTTTTAGCCTTGCATCTAGCATTAGATATATGGTGGAAATTTATCTTGTGTTAGGTGTGGCGGTAACATTTCCCAAATTGTGTTTTAGCTTCCGCATTATTCTTTGAAATTCGAAATTTTTCAGGAGTGAAATTTGGGGGTGTTACATGTGCTTATAGAGAGTCATTTGGATTCAATTTTCGGGGTTTAACGTTTTTGTCTTATGGATGTCATTTACATCATAGTTGTTATGTTTCACCATTTAATATGTGTTTGACTTTGTCCCCCCCCCCCTCCTTTAGTAGGTTTATAGACTTACATCATAGGGGATATAGTTGCCTTTTGATCATATCACCCTGTTGGGCAGTTTCTACCATATAAATAGTATATGATGATGTCATCATAATGTCAATAATTTTTTTTAAATTAAACTATTTTTTAGTAGAATTACCATATATATATAATTTTTTCCCCTCAACTAGAGACCTGTGTGGTTATACTTTTAGTATTAAAAAATTTATGGTGAATCATAAGTACATCAATGAAAGTAATAATGGTAAAACATAAAATCAATTATGGTAAAATATAACAAATTAGTTTTTTTAGAGGAAAAAAAGTATAACTAACATCTATAGGTGAAATATAATAGTGAATACGGTGAAACGTTGAGGTAACTATGGTGAAATATAAAGATAATAGTATTGAAATACAAGTATAACAATGATAAAATATAAGACAGTAGTAGTGAAATATGAAAACAATAATGGTGAAACAAAGCAAGTAAGTTTTCTTGGAAAAATCACAACTAACATTTGTAAAATATGATAATAATTATGGTGAAGCATAAAATCAACTATGGTGAAACATGAATGTAACAATGATGAAATACAAGTAAAATAGTGATGAAGCATAAAACAATAGTGGTAAAACATAAAGATAATTATGGTAAAATATGGAAAATTGGTTTTATAAGAAAAATCGCAACAAACACTGATGAAATATAACAAAAGCTATAGTAAAACACGAAGTCAACTATGGCAAAATATGAAGGCGACAATGGTAAAAAAAAATATGAAAATGACTATGGGAAAACATAATAAGTTAGTTTTTCTGGAAAAAAAATGCAGCTATCAATGGTAAAAATAAATAAATAAATAACAGCAAATACGAAGAAATATGAAGATAACAATATCATGAGACATCTAGCAATATTAATATTTTACATAATAATTTTTTGAAATCAAAATTATATTAATATTTATTTTTATTTGTAGAGAAAAATCATATAAATATGGTAGTATAATTTCTTTTTTTATTGCCAAAATTAAAGATAATCTAATTTATAAAATCTAAGCAAATTAAAAGTTGGTCATATTTATGTATATGTCACTACATGAACCTATTGTAAGCTAATCTTATAAATAGTTGTTATTTTATTTATTAAAATGCCACCTAATACACCATGAGCATGGTGTATCGTGTTACACCGTATATCAATTGACCTTGTAGTGTGTTGATCGTTTTTATATGCCACTAGTGCGCGTGCTCACGCACACACACACAAACACAAAGAGAATTAGTGAATACACAATTTTTTAAGATCATTTTAAATATAAAAGAAAGCCAAGAAACAATTTCAAGCTTAACAAGGCATTAAAGTTTGTACAACGGATGCTCCTGTTGGAGCAGCTTATCCTTTTTTTTTTATTAAAGATAAAATAAAATTCCCCCTAAACTTCCTATAAAAAAACATATTTCAATAATGGTACAAACTCAAACAAGCACCCATTTAGGTCAACACTTGTATAATTAGTCAAGGCCCCAATCCAATTATCACACTAAACATATTAATACATGGCTACACTTAGAAATCCATCGAGGTCAACTTGAATCCAAACAAAGATTAAGTTGCACATAAAAATGATGAAAAGACTAAAACGCTCTTATTTAACATTATTTTATTGAAATTTCTCAAAATCCTAATTTCTATTATCTATTATTAAATAAAGTTTTTATGTGGAAGGTTAATCAAAATAATTTATTTTATTAAAATAAGAGGAAGTTAATTAGGGTAAATCAAGAGGAAATTTAAGAGTTTTTTATAAAATAAAAAAAAGGAATGTTGGTATTTTAAGATAATTAAGGATTTTATTTGGAAATTAAATAAATAAATTACCTTGTTTAAATTAAGAATGATAAAATGGTTTCAAATTATTATAAACTTTTAAATAATTTAATTGAAAAAAATTTAGAGTGTTTTGCGAATTAAAATGGAATTTAAGAAAACTCTTTCAAAAATTCCTAAATTAACCTAAAAATAGAATTAAATTATTATTTTGATAATTATATTTTATTAAACATCCCAAATTACCCAAATCATACTAATTAATCCAACCACTAATTTCCCTTCTTTTTCCTTTTTCTTTTCCTCCTTTTTCCCTCCTTTTCCTTTTCTCTCCTTTCCTTCTCTTCTTTTTTTTTATCCTCCCCCCGACTTGGGCCGGCCTGCTAGCCCAGCACCCTTGCGCAGCCCAGCTCCCCAACGCACCTCCGCCCCCCTTTCTCCCGGCCGATTTGGCCTTTTTCTTTCTTTCCTTTCTTTCCTGCTGAACTGCCGGTCCACCCCACATGTACTTCGTCTTCAACCTTCAGCCAGTTGCAGCTGAAAATTTATCTGGGAAGCTTAGCTTCAACGGCATACCATTTCCATCGGTCAATTTGTCTTTTCTCCCTTTTTTTCATCCCTGCTGACATGACCCTTCAATGAGCCTCTCTCCCCGCACGTAAACCTCCATTTTTTCGATAGATCATGGCCTGCAAATCGCAGACCATGTACCGGCTAATCTCGCCGAACAACCTACCCTAACCCTAAGCCCCCTAACCCCCCTCGAAGCTTGTCGTTTTCCGTTCAATTTGGCCTATAAATAGCCTCGAAGGCCACCATAATCGGGTTCGAAAATTGGGAACCCAGACAAAGCAAAGCCGCGCGCCGCCCTACCTTCAGCCTGCCTTTGCTCCGCCGTCAGCCACCCCTGCCGCCTATCCTTGCGACCATGATCTTCCCTGCACCCCCTTTACACAACCAACCCCCATAGCCTCCCTACCTTACGCCACACGTGACGCCCTGGCCGTGCGAAAATTCCTTCCCCAAAACAACCTTTCCAGCCCTGCGCCACCTTCGTGCCATCGCCGCCGGCCATACCGCCGCTTGCAGCACCACCACCACCCCCCAAAACGACCAGGGAACCCTGCCCTACCACCCTACACCTCCCCTTTCTCCTAGTTTCCCCTTCCCTAGCCTCCACCTCCATTTTTTCCCCTCTATTCCCTTCCTCCACCACCGCCGCCGCTGCCGTTGTGCCGCCGCCAGCGCCACCACCTCCCAGCCAGGTTGCCCAACTCCCTGAACCCTAAATCTTAAATAATAAAAGTGATTAATGATTTAATATTATTAACTACTATTATTAGTATTAATATGATTAATATTAACATTAGCATTATTATTACTAATATTATTATTATTACTATTACTACCACCCTTATTATTATTACTAGGATCCAACCTTACCCTAAGAACTTCTAATTAATGGTGTTAATTAACTATAAGACCTTGTTAAGTTATTACTAATATTACTATTATTACTATTGTTATTATTATTATTATGATTATTATTATCATTATTATTATTATTATTATTATCATATTTGTTACTTTAACTATGACTAACATCTTTAGTATCTCTATTATTATTATTATTATTATTATTATTATTATTATTATTATTATTATTATTATTATTATTATTATTTTAGTAGTTTTACTAATACTAGTATTGTTACTATTAATATTACTAACATTATCATTATTATTAATAATATGGTTATGGTGGTTGTAGTTACCATTATTGTATTATTATTGTTCTTACCCTTAGTATTATTATTATGACTAATGTTATCAACATTATCATTACCGTTCTTGTTATTATTATTATTACTGTCATTAACATTACTATTATTATTGTTATTGTTGTTGTTGTTGTTGTTGTTATTGTTATTATTATTATTATTATTATGATTATTGCTATCGTTACATTTACCACGCTTATTACTTTAACTATTACTACCATCATTCCCATCCTTCTTATCATTATTATTTAATACTATTAATTTTAGTACTCTTATTATCATTATCTGCATTATTACTATTATTATTATTATCGTTATCAATGTTATTATTATTATTATTATCATTATTTTCATCATCATTATTGTTATTATTATTATTACTATCATTATCACTATCATCATCGTTTTCACTATCATTATTATTAGTATTAGTATTATTATGTTTATTGTTCTAACTATTATCATCATTATATTATCTCTAATATTATTATTTTTAGTATCCTTGTTGCTATTTGCACTATTATTATTATTATTATTATCATTATCATTATTATTATTATTATCATTATTATTATTATTATTATTATTATTATTATTATTATTATTATCATGATCATGGTTGTTGTTATTATTATTATTACCATCATTATTATTATTATCACTTATACTACTACGATTTCAATTGTTATTATCAACATTATTATCATTGTAACCACTATTATTATTAGTAGTAGTATTTTTACTATTATTATTGGTATTAATAATAATATTGTTATTAGTAATATTAAAACCCTTTACTTTAATAACTATGGATTTTACTAAGGCGTGTCTTGATTAGTGGTCACTTGTTTAACTATCTTGAGAATAATAATAACCCCACCTTTTTAATTATAAACTACTATTATTAATATTAGCCTTAGTATTAGGCCATGATAGAGGTAAGATAGGAAAATTATGGTAATTTTGGTAGAGGGAGATTAACCCTTAGTATTCCCCTCTTATAGGTGAACCGGGTCAAAGCCCCTAAGAGGCGTAGGAGCATGCTCCAAGCCCGACGCCAATTTAGGTAAGGACGTAACTAAGGCCACCTGTGTGTATTGCATGTTTTACTTGTCTTGGATGCCTTGTGCGGTTGTATGCTATAATTTGTATCTTATCTGTGTTATTATGTAGCGCAGCATGGAACCGAGGTATGTTCTCATGCTCTTATCTGTATGTGCTAATATGGTATGATACAAATATGATGTGATGTGATGTGACCCCTATGACTCATGATAGGTTATTTGATGAGGTGTTGTGGAGTGGGGACTGGAAGGAGAAAAATAAGAAATTAAGATAACTAAGGGGAAGTAAGTTGGTTAATGTAGGTAAGGACAACCTAGGTAGTCTGTAATCTGTGAAATGAGGAGAAAAGGGAATTTAATAAAATAGAAGAGCGGGAGAAAATAAGGTTGCATAGGAGAACTAGAGTTTGCATGGGAATGATAGGGTTTGACATGGTGGAAATGATAGGGTTTGCATGAGGAGGTTAAGGTCTGCATGGGGGCGAACCTTACATATGAAAAGTTACTTGGGACGTGGGAAAGGTAATGGAAGGTCTGTTTGGGAGTTTGGAGGCTCGAGGTGAAAAATAGTACGTAGGGTGATATAAGGGTACCTAGGGTTTGGAAAGGAAACCTTAATTGGAGAAGGTGGAAAAAGAAAAAGAAAAATAATAAGAATAATCGAGGAGGAGCGAAGTGTGAGGGGGAGTTAAGTCTGAAGGTCATGATACGTGGGGCGTTAAAATAGTATGAGTAGACCTCGGGGTATAAGGTGGTGGGCCCTGACCCACACGCCTAGAGGTTAGGTTTCCAATGCGAGAAATGTGTTAAGTATGATAATTACAAAGGGTGTTTAGTGGCCTAATATAAGAGCAGGAGATAGCTCGGTAACCTAAACCGTGTAAGTATATAACTAAGGCTGAATGTGTGACATGTGTCCTACGTGCCATGGATATTCTATATGATTTATGTGTCGTGGTCTTAAATGTCATTATCTTAACTATTTCATGTGTGGTGTGGCTTGGAATCGAGTCGTGTGCATGTGCCCTCATTAGTATGTGATAGTACGACTATGTCATCGGTTTTGATGTGATGTGTTGAGGCCCTCTAGCCATGCATGACATGGGTGATATTCTTTCGAATAAGACACGTTAAAACACAAATTACTTATAGAGAAAGATGTTGAGCCGAACCCAGACTGCTCCACCGGCTATAATAGTGGTAGGGTATCTTACCCTCGCGACCGTTCCACTGGTTATAATAGTGGCAGGGCATGTGCCCTCGCGACCGTTCCACCAGCTATAATAGTGGGGGATTTTGTGCTCAACAAACCAAACATAAAAGTGATAAGACATGGAAATATACTAATATTTACAGTGTAACACTGTGTGAGTTAGGGCCAGACCGGTCCACCGGCAAATAATAGTGGCAGGGTATGTTACCCTCGTGACCGGTCCACCGGCTATAATAGTGGCAAGGCATAGCCCTCGTGACCATTCCACCGGCTATAATAGTGGGGTTCCCGCACTCACATGGATTGATGAAGACTATGATGTTAATCATTATAATTATCTAAGATCTAATGAGAAGTTATCTGATTCGTGACCAGCATTGTTCATCTGGGTTATTGTTTATCATTCACGTGCTATGTATGCCTTGGCATATATTTCTGTCTAGCATTGTTCAGCGGTGTTATTGTTTATTATTCACGTGTTATGTCTGCTTTGTCATGTATCTCTATGTATGTGAGCCTTAGTGCGTCTGTTCCCTTACTCAGTACGTAGCGTACTGATCACCCGTTTCATGGTTGTTGCCCATTCCCACGAGCAGAAGACCCATCTGAGTTTTGCAGGTAGGGGTCGATGTCTATGACACTTTCAGGGCTGAGAGTTGAGTTTGGATCTAGCTTGGGGGCCGAGTGTGATGTGGCCGGAGAGCATCCCCTGTCTAGTTCCTTTGTTTTATCGTACTTTGTTTATTCCATTATTTTATGTCCCCTGACATTTGGAACTTTTAAATTGTACTTCAGATTGTAGCTTTTGACTTTCACACTCTGATTCCTTCGAATTTATGCTTTACTAATGACTCGTTTTTGGTGTTATTCTTATTTAGCCTTAGCACTTAGTATCGAGTCAGTAGGAGTAAATCGATCTAGTACTAAGTGTGGCGGTAATGCCTCCGAATTTATAGTTTTATCTGTTTGCTTCCACTAAACCTCTTTAAATTAAACGAAATTTTTCAGTAGTAAATTTGGGGGTGTTACATTTATTATTTAAAGAGTTATCCTACTAATTGATCTTATTATTTACCCAATTCCAAACTCCATGATCCTCATAAGATTACTTAAACTCAAAATTTAGATTCTAAACTTCAACATTAGTACATAAAATAACTAAAATACCCTTAGGGTTTCTATACTCATTTTAAGCCTTTTTAATTAAATTAATTATTTTAGTCTAACCATCACTAACCAAAGTTAACCAATAAACATTATAGCACACCCTATTACCCTAGAATAAGTTTCAGCACCCCAAGGGAGAAAAATATGTGAAAATAACAAAATACCCTTTAATTAATTTAAATTTCATTTTAATATTAACTCCACTAATACAACTATAAATCATGACTTATATGTAAAAGACATAATAAACACAATGGTAACCTCTACTCTCACAAATTTTGACTATTATGATGAAAATGCCCCTAGCAATAGCTAAATTTGAATTCCAAATAAAAGACATACTTTACCAAAATTAAATCAAACATACTTATTTTCATAAAAACATAGATATATAAAATAATAAATCAATTCAACATGTTACATAAAAATTATAACCATATAATACCAAGCATATAAATAGGCATAATTTATAGCATGCCTTCTACTCATATATTTTCAAATAAATAACATCATAAAATAACAACATGCTAACAAATATAAGAACGTGTACTTAATTGTAAAATCTTGTTGGAGCATAAGATAACATGTTCATCATGTATATATGTATGTGTGTGTGTGTGTGTGTGTGTGTGTGAGTGAGTGTAACATAATACAACATGCTTATATATACTATAATTCTAAGCAAATAACAACACATAATTTCTATATCCTAAGAGTGGAAAAGCTTAATCAAATGTTAATCTTCTAGCAAGAAAATTAATACTCACAACCACTTTTCCTTTTACTACCAGTGAATCACCTATAAAGACATTATAATTGGTTTGAAGATTAATGAAACTTAGAAAGGAAACGTGAGGGGGAAAGGGTAGGAATTAATGATACAAAATAAAAGTAGAAGAAATGGATAAATGGTGGTGGATTTCATCCACAATAGCGATTGTACAACCACCTTTCACCACCACCACAACCACCCACAACACTATTACCTAGGCATGAAAAAGAGGGGAAGAAGAGGAGTTGCAGCTGGTGTTTGGAAGGGTGAAAAGTGCCAAGGAAAAAGGGGTTGTAGGGGTGTTTGGTGGGTTATTACATGTCAAATTTGAGCAGTAGCAAAGGCAGCTTTAGAAACACAAAACAAGGGCAAAACTCACAAAGAACAACCCTCAAACTTAAACCAATTAAAGAAAGATAAAGTAGGAAGTTGGGAGGGTTCTTTGAAATGAAAATTGAAGATAGAGAGTCATGATAGAAAAAGGAAGAATTTGGGGTAGAGCTTTTGTGTGGTGTGTGCAAGTGAAATGAAGAAGGTGTGTTAGGTGCATAAGAGGAACAAAAATGGGTTTGAAAAAAGGGAGGAATAGGCCTTGGATTAAAAATGTAAAATTGACCAAAACATTGCTTGAATCACACCTGAATGAAGAGGTTGATTGTAAGCGTAGGTTAAAAGACCAAATGATGATGATTAGAGTACTATAGGTTAGGATTTTGGTTAACCAAAGTAAAATATGATGAATCAAAGTTTTAGGTAAGAAATAGTTTATTTAGTACCCAACTAGATGATTAGGAAGTTGGTTAGATTGAATTAATAATTTAATATGTAAATAATATCCAAGAATGGATGTTTGCAAGTGAAAAATAGCAATTGAGCTCTAAAAATTAAGAAAATATATGGTAAGGTGAGAAAGGATTTTAAGATCCCAAATACATAAAAATGTTGAATGTCACAATTGGTTTGAAACTCAATGGATGAAAAACAAGTTAGCACAACAAAATAAGACAATCTAAAAAACGTGTTCTTCTACAAATGATGAAAAAAATATTTAAGGGTTTAAAAAGGTACAAAATAATTTTAAAAATTTAGATATATAAAATAATATTTTACATCTTAAATAAATTTTTTGGGGCTCAAACATATTAAAAGAGATAGATCAAAAAAAATCATATGTCATGAAAACAAAAAAGAAATGCAACTTAGTAAAAACGAAAGAAATAGATGAATATAAAAATGTACGGGATGCACGTCTAAAAATAGAATAGTTTTTAGAAGCATGGTAAAATTTTAGATGAGTCAAAACAAACAAGAAACAACTTGGGACGAAAAATCGCGTAAATTGTGATTTTTCCTTAATCGAACAAATAATAAATGGAAAGTTCAAAAAAGATACAGAAAACATCAAAATAAAATAATGTGTTTGGGAATAATTTTAGGAATGATTTGTAAGTTCAGAATGATCCTAAAAGAGCGAAAATGATAAGATCAAAGAAATCAGGTAAAAATATGATTTTATACAAATGCATAAAATAAGTTATGGAAGGCTCATATATAGTACAAATGGCCTAGAATTCTACATGAAAATTTTTAGAAACAATTTACAATCCTAATTATATAGTAATTTGAGTTGGGAAAGTTTAAGTATTACAACCGCCACACACACAACTATAGCCACCACTTGTTCCCTTAGCACCATCGTTGGTTGACAACCACCACACCCCATTGACCGTCTATGGCCTTGGTTAATCTAAGCTCAAGAAATTCGATTCCTAGTTGCCAATTAAATTCAAATTACACTACTACTCGTTTCACTCACTGACCATTGATAACCAGGGGGAGTTCATCGCCCACCAACTCTCATCCTCCTTATGCTCAGCCACCACCCATTATTGTACAATCCAACAGTACCACCATCTTTGCTTCTCACTACTTATTGGTGTTGCTTTTTCTTAAGTGTGCTAAAACATCATTTTTCTCTATACGCTTTGTTATTAATAGTTTTTGGGAGAAAAAAAAAGGGAGTCTTAGGAAAACAAAAAATAGAAAACATAGTCAATTATATAAAAAAAAAAGGGAGTTAGACTCATATCTGGAGGAAAAAAAGTTATTATTTTATTATTGTTATTATTTTTTTGTGGTTAATATTTTTAAGAACTATGAATTTCATGCTTTGTAACTCAAGGTTAGTAAATTAGTAGAAGCTCAAGCTGATAGCAATGCTCAACTTTATAAATTGAAGGCTACCATTCCTGAATTTGCTAAACTTGTTCATCATCTAGCTAAGCATAAAGGTCTTGAAGAAATAGTTCCACATGCACCATCTGCTTCTTCCCTGCATGCCACAATTCAAATTTAGAGTACTTCAACTCCAATTCATGTTGCATATAATCATTAGTTGCAGTTCCCTTATAATTACATACTGAAGATAGCTCTTCATAATTTTGATGGAGAGGAGAGCCCGGAGAAGCTTTTTGAATGGTTCAACATGGTTGAGAATATCTTTATATATAAAAAAATTGATATAAAGAAAATTTTCTTATATAGATATCACTTGCTTCACTATATATGCTAGTATATGATGGAGTAACCTAAATTCTCAGCCAAATTTTCACAGGTTTGGTCCAATTATTGAGTGGTGTTAGCTACATCAACTAATGATTGAATTGTTCGTGCTAGTAAACTATGATCAAGAATTGTATTCCAATTTTTGCAACTTATATATAGAGGGTTGGGATGTCGAGATATACACTAGGGAGTTTCAAAATCGTGTTGTAATAATTTTGTTAAAAGAAAATTCAGTCCAACAGGTCATCTGATATATCAAAGGTCTTCATGAGAATATTTAGTTCAATTTGAAGGGTAGAATCTTTCACACAACTAACCATGTTGCCTCCTTTGCTTGAGATGTAAAGAAGATGGCCAACTATTGGTAGCAAGCTCTCAATAAGTTATGGTCAACCCACTAATCCGTTAAAGGCCCTCACCCAAGCTAAATAATGTCAAGTCAATGAGATGTTTCATTTGCAATGTGATTCACAATATTAATTGTAGGAAGCTAATAATATGATTGAAATAGTTCAATTTAGTCCTTGAATCATAGAACACAAGTAGATAATGATTAGAAATTTGAGGATGTTGTTGTGGCTTCATTTGAGTAATTTGGTAAAGATGAGGATGATGAAACCAACATGGATCATTGTTGTGCTCTCTTGCTTCAAAGGTCATGGTTGAATTCTCCTCTAGTAGAGAAGAATGATGCAATCTATACTCCACCCCATTGTTGGTCCCCTAGCTTGAGTACAGTAGCTTATTGGAAAGTAAGCCTAAGTATTCATGGACATACCTCTTTCTATAAGTCCCTCAAGTCCAACAGTGTTATTTAGTAAGTAAATATTATTTATCATTATTATATTATAAGTCTTAGTCATTAAGTATTTGGTAATTATTATCTTTTACTATTTACCTTAGTTTATCTTGTTGAGTATTTATGTAACATTCCAAAATTTATTGCTGAAACTTTTTATTTTTCAGAAGTACAAATTAAGATAATTAGGTGTTACCATTGTAGTCTACATGAGCCTAACATATTGTATCATCCTCACATTCAATAAAAGGAAAAAAATTTACAACTTAAAATAAAATAAATAAGAGAATGAGAGAAATATTTCATAAATATTAGATAAGTGTTTAGAGATTAAACTCTAAGTACATCATAAGCAAAATACAACAAAAAGGATCTAATGGAACTAAGAGTCCAAAAGATATTCGAACAAAAGGTAGCTACCAGATAACATTAACTCTATGTCCAAACCCCAATAGATAAAATCACTCCTTCACAAGAATTGTATCATAAGTAGAAAAATTATCAAGACATTCCTAGTAACCTATGCAACAAAAATTGGGTTACATGCTCATGGGAATGAGCAGCTCCCATGATAAGGATATTCAATACTTGCGTATAGAGTAAGGTAACAATAAAATCATAAGAAGGACATTTATAATACATAAGGTTACATTAAAGGACTAATAATGCACATTAATTAAAGCATGAGAGGGTTCCCAAAAATAATCGAAATTATTTCCAATCTTGATTTTAGGGACCCCTACTATTTATAATTGGTAGAACAATATCAATCAATGCAACACCCCCAAGGTATAATGATCCTATCCACTATTTTTGTCTGGTGGAATGGAATGGTATAAACCCCAAGCATAACACTCATGACCACTATTCTCTTCTAGTTAAATAAATTGGTACAATCCTAGAACATAAGGCTACTAGTCACTATTTTCGTTCAATGGAACAAATTGGTACAACTAGTATTGGCTCGTGTGATCTTTTACTTTAAACTTTAATATCTTATTAAACTATTGGTTAACCCGAAAATGTCATGCAAACTTAATATAAATATGCAAGGCACATAAAACATAACCAGAAGGGTCATTCCTTAAGAGGAAAGACCATAATGCCCTTACAAAACCCATTTTACATGACAAGTATAATTTCTTCCTTAAGGCTCATCTAACCACCAAATTTAATAGACTACCCTAAAATATTATTGTTAACAACATCACAAAAAATAAAGGTCCAACTCTTCCATCTCGCACATGAAATAGCAAGTATGCCTGTAGGGTTATTATTCCTAATTTAAATTATTTTCTCATTTTATTAGACTTATATTGCTCATAAAGTACCCCAAATATGTCACGTAACGTACTTAGCATATTATAATCTTATCCACTTTAGAAATACCAAAAGACAATATTTGATCCAAGATGATTAAAATACCCGTATATTACTTATATGCCTCAAAGCTTCTTTTTACGCAACTTGTGTTATACTCAACCAACATTCTAACATGTTACTCGAGAAATAAATTTTAAAACCATCAACTATTACCATGCCATATTTATTTCCCACAAATATCATAAAATGACCAAAATACTCTTAAGATAGCCAAAACATCCAATATTTCACACACACACACACACAAAAAACAAAACAAAAATACTACAAGTCCCAACATTATCAACTTCCAAGCTCTAAAATATATCATTATGATAATACTTAATTATATTCACAAGCCACTCAACATAACTCAATTAACATAGTAGATTATACCAACATGCTAGGGTTACAAGACAAGTCTTAACCAAGCAATAATGTATAAACTCATTTTTTGACATAGCATTCATATTTCCATATAGTAATACAATAATATCATGGTATGACATCAACAATAAGAATTATGAAATTTAATTATATTAGCATGATATTACATTACGTTTCACATAGCATCGAACTCCCTGAATCATGACATGTATCCTTACCCTAGTATTGTCGGTCTTTAAGCAAGCAAAAAATCCCCAAACTTCTTCCTACAAGGTCTTTGGGGAACCACCTAAGGCCAAGAGAAAACACACGATTAGAACATAAGATGGTCGAGCAAGAAAAGGTAATGCAATAGGAGAAAGAAATAGAATATGGAGAGTGATTGAGAGGGATGGCTAAGACTAAAGAAAGAGAATCAATGCGCTCTGCAAAGGGTAATGATTGGCTGAGACCAAGGGGAAAAAGCAAGATGGGTTAAGGGTCAATAGGAAAGAAATGGTTGGGGCAACAAGTACACTTGGTTAAGAGCTGAGGGAGCAAGGGCCCCAAACACACTTAGCCAAGAGTGGGGGAGAGAAATTGTCAGGGGAAACAAACATGCTCAGCTAAGAGCTAGGGAAGAGTAAACATGCTTGGTTGAGACCAGGTGAAAAATAAAGAAAACTAAGGGGAAAAGGCAAGATGGGTTAAGGGTCAATAGGAAAGAAATGGTTGGGGCAACAAGTACACTTGGTTAAGAGCTGAGGGAGCAAGGGCCCCAAACACACTTAGCCAAGAGTGGGGGAGAGAAATTGTCAGGGGAAACAAACATGCTCGGCTAAGAGCTAGGGAAGAGTAAACATGCTTGGTTGAGACCAGGTGAAAAATAAAGAAAACTAAGATAACTGAGACTAGGGGAAAAACATATGCTCAACGAGTTCAACCACTTGACAAGTTGACCAACTCAACGAGTTCACTCACTTCATGAAATCAAATTGCTCGACATGGCTAACCAAGCATGAGAGGAACAACACAACTTGGCCCAGAGAGAGGGAAAAGGCACAATGGATGAGGGTGATATGTTGAGAGACTAAATCAAAGAAAATGTTGGTGGTGGTTACGATGGATGAATGACGAACAATGGAGTGGAGATGGAGGATTTTTGGTTGTACTTAGTTGAGTGAGCTACAAAGGGAGAGGAAGGTGATGACAGCAATGATGTCGACGACAATGATGGGAAGATGGCATAGAAAAGGGTCAAGGATCAGGTGAAATTAAGAGAAGAAGAAAGAGTTTGGTTGGCTTGCAATAAATGACCATGAGAGAGAGAGAGATGTGTGTATATGGTTTATTGCATAAGGGATGATGGCATGGTGAAGCTTGGGAGGTGAGGTCCGGTGATGGAATTAGGATGCAAAAAAAATAAGGGGATAAGAAATGGGGATGGGGATGGGATCTTGCATGCAAACACGAAAGAAAGGAAGGTAATGATGATGGAGTGGGAGTTTGGTTAAAGCTATAAAATCTAGTTTGAGTAACCAGACCATATAACTCAGTTGGGTGGCACAAGGGATGCACAAAAGAGAAAGGGGGGAGAGGAGAAAAGAGGAAAGGAAAAGGAGGATGAATTGTTAAGGGTTAGAATTAGAGTTAGAATTAGGATTAAAGGATTATGAATATGATTAGGATATTAATTACCTAAAATTAAGGTTAGATTAAAATTTATGGGTATTACATTTTAGTCTATGAATAGATATCTATGTACGTAATTATTTTTTAAAGTTCATTAATAAAGTTTGTGGTTTCTGATAAACCAATGGCTAAATATAGCATTGCATCAATTTGGTAGAGCCATCACAAAATCTTTGATTGGATAACAACTTTATCATGATGTAGGAGGTGACTTGATAAATTTTTTGAATTAAAAAACTATTTTTCATAAGTCGTTAGAATAATTTTTAGCTTAAATTTTTATAAACTTTTAGCCTTCGCCGTTAGGTTTTTAAATAGTTTGTCTTAAACTATTAACAAGTTTTTCATCTAGTCAAGTGATAAACACATAAAATATGCATTACCTTAATGTATTTCAAGCATGAATTATGGATGTTTAATGTCTATTTCATTTTTAAATTAAGGATACTACTTTGGCATGTATTTTTATATGTAGGTATAGGCTCAAGATTTAAATATTCGATAACTTTTGGAAGTTAAACAAGATTTTGAAGCCACAATGAGATTTAGAATGCATTGTTCGAGAAAAAAATGGTTGCACATGTATAAAGAACTAGAATTTTAACCATTATAAAAGGTAAATATAATCAAAATCAAAAGAACAAAGTTATAGGTCTCTTCAATAGCTTTCCAAAACAACTTGAATTACATCAATTCGAGGTCGAACGAAATAGTTACAGATAGAATACCAAATATTGTCCAAATGAGCATGAATTAACTAAGACAGTACGTGCCACACACGTGGTTCGTTGATGACATTTACGAAGTTTATTTATTTCTTTTTAGATTTTTTATATATGTGTGTGTGTGTGTATTTTAGCTTAGGGTTTATAGGACCTTGATTAGAGTTTTCTCTTAGCTGCCAAATATTATCTACATCTAGAACTCAAGTATTGAAAAAAAAAATGAATGATTTCTTATACAAGATTGGATTACAACTCTCTACCTTGAAGATCTTAATCAAAAGATTGGTTATTTCTTTCTTTTCTTTAATTAATTCTTCTTATGATTGAATTGCATATTTATTTGATGTGTTCATTATTCCCAATCATGTGTGAATAGATTCTTTGTTCGAAATTGAAAAAGAACCCAACATTTGGTAATTGATGATTAATTAGTATACGTTATTGGTAAAAGTTTGAATCTTTAAACTTAATTTATTATGATTGAACATTGTTGACTCACTTGATCATCGAATTAGCAATCATAAATAATTAATTGAAGGACCAAAAGGTAAAAATTTATACCAAGTCTCTAGAAATTAAGTAGGAAATTTGAACTGTGAAAATAGGCTAAATTCCTTGGAGATTCTATTGGATTATCAAAAAGCTTAATGGGTTTAACTTAACCTTAATTCTACAAAAGTAGATAATTGAGCTTAATTAAACAAATTCTTTAGGCCTCAAAAGAGGCTTTAGATTAATTTAGCCTAATTGAATACCAAAGTTATGGTGAAAATCCAATCCTATCCCTTTGTTGCATTGAATTCCACCCTATTAGCTATTTATTTTATTTTTATAATTTAATCTTACAACTTTATTTTCGTTTACCCTACTTACTGGTTTAGTTAGTCGAAAACGTAAATTTTGATAATTAACCCTTAGTCTCTATGAGATCGACCTTAATAACTACAACAAATGTGTGTTTACGGATTTTCCTACCATCAAGTAAGATATACTCAAACCCCAAAAAAAAAGTCTTGTCGAATAGTTCATAAGAAAATGGATGATTAAGCAATGTCTACAAATTTTGTGCCTAATTTATCCAAGGAACAAAATTTTATCATCTTATATTTGTAGTATGTCATGTAGTCTCCTAGTAAGACATTATTTAGTACTCCCTCCATTTCATAATATAAGGCCTATAATATTTTAACACACATTAAGAAGTGATAAATTTTAGAAACTTTGACCCCTAAAATGATTAATATGTCCTTACATAAATTGTGTCCCTTTAATGAATAGTCTAACTTTATTTATAATTACCAATAAAAATAAAGGGACAAAATAGATAATATAGTATTTAATAATCGGTATTTTTATAATATATATTATATTGTAAAGTAAATTTTGAAAAGTTTTAAGTCTTATATTATGAAACAAAAAGTCAAGATCAGTCCAACTACAGCCATGATCAGCCTATCTCTTGTGCTCATTCCCAGCCCCACGTTCCAAACACATTCCTTCCGGGTCCAGACCACAGCCTCTCCACGGGCCATGCCTTAAACCAAGACATTTTGAATGATGTCTGCATGTGTATACCGGCTGTGTGAATTACCAACCAAAAGTGTAAGGCGGAGATGATAACCAGGCTGACAGAAGTAGTAATCTTGCCCGCTGCATCATCGATCAATGATTCAGGTTAAAATGTATCGTGTGTTGTCAGCTGTTAGTACTCAAACAAGAACTTGGAGAATCGAGTCAATGTCATTTTCGGTGATATTCCTGTTTGTGTTCATTGAATGATACATGCAAAGCAGATACGCATATTTGCAAACCAACAAATGCGACTCACATGAACTGGCTGCTTAGTTATACTAATCAAATCGCATATACATCAGACCCGCACCATCATAATTGGTTCGGTATTGTCGATGTCTTGATTCTCTTGAGCAAATAACACAGGTCATTACAAGCTCTTTTCATTCCAGAGAGGCAAGAAATAAATTCCAAAGATATTAAAGGAGAAAAGAAAAGGGAGTGACAACTAACAGCCAATACCAGGTATAACCTTCCCTGTGCTCACCCTTGAGGGCTGGATATTCTTGTGTCGAAAATGATATCCTAAACATGCAGAACACATACTCCCGAGCCAGAGAGCTTTTACACCTGTCTGCCCTCTCAGCAACTCCAAAAGGCTTCACGACTTTTTATAACGTATATCATTTGATACCCAACCCCGCAATGACAAGTTGACAACATGATCGATCTAAAGCTTTCAAATTATGAGGACGTCGGTCTGAACTGCCTTAGAATCTAAATGGGTCAATTTGGCTCACATATAATGAAAAGGTAAAGCATAACGAGTGATATAAAGGCATCTTAACATTCAATCAAACAGCACTATCATCATATATCCCTCAACATAAAGATCATTCAAACATTTCTATGGACCAAAGGATGCTTATGATGCCCCCTCCTACAGTTACTCATAAGTTGAATATACTCGAGGATAGTGCTTGCTTGGTGCCATCTGGATGCTGAAGTGCATGGACAACTAAGACCAGCGTTTGGCTGTCCATGATAACCATGAGAATCACTCACCCTGCTCGTGTGGAGGCTTGTGCCATGCATTGCTGTTCTACGGCCTTCTTGATTCTCTCTCTCTCTCTCTCTCTCTCTATATATATATATATATATATATATATAAAGCATCAATGTGCATGTGTTACTGAATGTCCAATATACATAATAACTCACATTGTAAGCATCGATCATTTCTGCCCTCCAGTTGCACTGTTACAAGCTTTTCTTATAAGTCAACAACAATAGAGAATGTCACTCATTTCCATCAGCAAATGATCGACAAGACGCATGAAGGACGACAGATGGCACCGACAAAAATGATGGTGGATATGACTGTTCCCACAGCATGCATAGAAGAAGGTGATGACGATGATGGTGGTAGAGGTGGATATGATTTTGCACCCGCTTCATAAGCTGATCATGATGAGCCTTTGTTCATATGGAGGCTTTTCGAGAATTTTGGAAGAAATGAAAATTCTGTTCTCTTGTTGAAGAAGCAGTTGCCTAGTTGGAGTAGGTATCTTCATCCTAGGATTTTTTTATTTTTTATTTTGGAAGAAAACTGTAATTCGCTGCTTCGATTATATAGTCATCGGAGAGGTAATGCTGCTTCTTAGGTTAATTATTGCTGCTTCAATAGTATGTAGTTGTATTCAATAAACTTTTGTTCTGTTATATGATGTCTTTCGTACGTCCTATCGAAGTTTTCAATAGCATATGCAGTTCACACCTACCAACTGAAGTTTGGCGTTCATATATACATATGAAATATCTTGCAATTCTATTGTCGCGTGATGAAACATCTCATGTTGATACCGTAAGTACTACTCACATGGATAAAACTTCTGTGCTCGATATGTTCTGCCACTTTGACTCAAATATCATCACAATCACTTCTGGAGACCGACAAGAATAGATCCTAAAAAGATGAAAAAAGGGAGTTAATCCTCTTAAAATATCCAAGCAAGCTTGGTATTCTCAATACAAATAGAGCAAAAAACGATTCTATTCTACATCCATTAACGGCATCACAATGCGATGATAAATAGAGCATGTGCATAGGCCTCCGATCCTCATTCTCGACTCAGCTAGATATGTAACACATGCAATTTCATAGCAAACCAATGCATGGATTCTATATTGCTAACCGAAGTAGCACTATTCAGCACTGGTCCAAAATACATCTATGCACACGACATTGCTCAATAGGGACACATCCCCGCAGGCCGCAGCTACTGACAAAAAGTCATCCTAATTGCATAGCGTACCAAGTACATCACTATTTGCATGAGAAGTATAGATCAAATTGCAGATACACTTTAAGGAAAAGGAAAAAAGGAAAAAAGAAAAAAAGGAGCAGAGTAAGAAGCTTAAGCACAGAGATGGATTCAACCCTAAAAATCATGAGGTTGTGGTCGCATCAAATGTAGCAGACACCAGCAGTATAAACAGCACCAACGAGCTTGGCTTTAGTAGTTTTACATTAGGACCAGGCAATAAAATGACTGTCCAGATCGCCATGCTAAGGATGATATTTTATGCCATAGTTGTTGCAGCTTAATTTTTTATTTTTTCACAACCAATATCACTAAAAAAAAAATTTTTTTAAAAGTAGTTAAATATAGGCAAATATCTATAAATTTCAAAATCTGTCAGCCAAAACCTATTATATCGATCGGTTGATATATTTGTGATTTTATTTCAAAGTCAGCTCGCTGTTTCTTTTCACATACAGGTTGAATGCAAGGTTATAGTTTTATAAATGTCAATGGATTTGAAAGGTGTCTAATTGTAAAGTTTCATGAGCGGACACTACTTTCTTTTTTAAGGGAACAATAACTGGTTTTTGTACATCAATATAATATCATACTATGATGAATGTCTAGCACGATGAATGTAGGGAAAGCATAGAATCTGACTCCTGCCGTACAATTACTTTCGGCAGTAAATATTAATTTTCTATGGCAAATAATAATAATCATCGGGGAGTGAGGGATGAGCAAAGATGGTGATGTGAATAGGGCAACATGAAGATGTATTTTTTGTCTACCAGCACCAGCGATAATCTCAGTTTTTCAGTTCATAAAGCTTGTTCGTACGCTCCTCCATTCTCAAGGCTACAACCATTAACTTTAGTCTCCACCTAAATCTAACCATTTTCCATATCCCTCTAAACCATTGAATAAAAAAGGATAAACTTGCCACTTTTTACATGTATGACACATCAAAGCATATACTCTATATATATAGTATATATAAAAGCTTCTTTTATATAAAAGGGGCGTCAACGAGGAAAGCTCTCAAATTTTACAAACATGACGCCTCAGCAGCCAACTGAGATTTCAAGTGGCTCGTTAATGAGCTGCCAACTCAAGAGTCATGAGGCTGGCATCATGCAATGCACAACTTGAAGACTTTTTCTTTTCGAATGTAATTAAAAGTTTCAAAGATAAAATACAATTTGTTAAAAGAAAGCATACGGAAAGACTAATCTGCTGCCAAGAAAAAAATGACATACTTAGTGCTTCACTGACGATGGAACTGCTAAAATTATGAAATTTTATTGGCAGGCTTTTCTTGCAGTAACATGAAATGCATCAACAAAATTTGAAGAACTCAATACTATGGACATGTTCTTATATCATCTTCGGTTGCTACATCACCGTAATATTGGGCTACAAATTTACTGCCATGGGAGAAAACCAAATACTCGGTAGGCTCTCCTTTCATAATCAAGGCACAACTTTCTTTCTTTTAGAAATGCATTAGATTTCTCTCCTATAAGGGTTGTGATGCGCTTGCAGCTAAAACACCAAAACTTTGTGTCCTTTCGCTTAGAAAACAATCCAGTGGTGGAGCAGTTCTGCCAAAAGTTTTTCCTATAGCAGTAGTAGATAGGGTGAAACTGAACCCCTAAATTTGAAAAATGGGTTCTCTTATTTTAATGAATGTGATTAAAAGGACGGAAGCAAAAGCAATAGCAGACACTAAGAACTGTGATAAGTGATGATACCAAAATAGTGGAGGGATATGAAAGATACCTTATTATTTTACTTAATATCAAACAGATGCGAGGGACAGGAAGAGCAAGTAGGAAGAAGAGAGAGTGATGACAGGTACTAAAACATAGTTATTTAATTATTAGGGATTAGTGAAGAAGAAATCAACCATTACCAAGACTAAATTAATAGGGTTGGCGTCCTTAATCTATCCTTAGCTAATTTTGGATTGACTTTACGAGCAGGGAGTATAATACATCTGCATACCTCAGTCGTTCTTTAAAAACCATATAATACAAGAGAGATGGTAGACATTCAGAACAGGAAAGCATCTGGCGATCACTGAACACTAAATTAGTTGAAAGTATTTCCAATACACATACACAGAGAGAGAATAAACAACACCGGAATATTATGCTTTCTAGTTAAGCACCCCAAGACGTATGGCAAGATCATCATCATCATAGTTCAATATAATCACTGCCAAGATCACTAATAATCCTGCACAAGGTATGAGGCCATTGGATAGAAGTTGTTCAAAGGAGGTTGATTGATAACGGGAGGAACACTACTGAAGAAGGGATGGCGAATCTGGTGGACGGGATCAAGTAACGGATCTATAAAATTTGATATTTTTACCACAAATTTCTGAAGTATATGATACGACATAAGATTCTATGCAGATATACAGATATTGCATGCAGGTTCTGATTATCACACATTTCTTTCTTTCTCAGTCAATGGGAGCTTTATGTCTAAGCCCTCATCTGGTACATTAATTGTTTGACCAAAGCAAAATGAATTGATCTATCTTATTTTATTACTTAAGAGAATACTTTATTATGAATTGGGATAGAAGGTAAGGATAGTTCTAAAACTTTTCAAAAAGCAATGACTATCTAATTGTTAAACAAAGCATAAAGTTAATTTTGTCCTCGTTCTAACAAACAGATGGTCGATATAGTCCCGTCATCTGCTTGACAACATTGGTAGTTCATGTACTTTATATGGGAGATGGAAATTATTTTCTATTATTAAAAGAAGAAAATTGAAGCATGCATAAAGAAAAAAACAGCATATAGGAGCTGAAAACAAGGGCATTGAAAATGATTTGTACGTCTAATGCTTAATGGAATAGAAGCCCACATAACCCAGGCACTAACCAAGCATAACTAAACTAAACTAACAAGAGAGTAACCAAGAAACATGCCTGTTGGTAATCAAGATATAACACAATGATCCGTATGGTCAATACTTTAAGAGAAATAATCATGATACTAGAGGGTACGAGTAAACGTACCATTTGGTTATGTGGAGCTCCTTTCAAGTTACTAGATAAGGAGTCGGATCAAAGTTTCCTTAGGAATAATCCGGTGGAAGCTCTGTTCACATGGACGTCCAATGTTGAACCTGCGGTTTATTACACTGGCATACTGCCTGGTGGAATTGGCCAACAATCTAAGTGCTTGCGCTTGGTAAAATAATTAGCTGAATTGAGATGAGATAAGATGAAATAAATATTAATCTGTGACAGTATTTGGATACAATAGTTTGATTGTAGATAAACACTCCTCAAATGAAATAAAATGAATAATATGGAACTTACCAAACAAGTTTCAGTAATAATATCATATTGAGGGTCAGGAGAATGGACATTTGAAGATTCACACGGAGAAAGTGGTGCATTTACTTAGCATCTCAATATTTCAGAATTAAACTCTCTAATTAAGGAAGAAAAACATTTTTTTTCTTTTCTTAGAGGTGTTCTTCAAATAACTCCACACCCAAGCTCGTTCCACTGCTTCAATCCCATAAATGAAGTCCACAGTAAAATCTACGGCATCAACCGCAGAAAATGCCTATAATGTATCTGTCTACCAATGAATTATATATACTCTAGTGTTGCTCAGAGCTTGATCCATAATCGTACATACATACACTCTAAACCGTCAGACCTCCAGCGTAAAATCGCAAATAAACAACCCTAAGCTAATGCTATTATCAGTTTGAGCTTCTCTTCTCAATTATGTTCCTTGAGAGTATCAGAAGCACCGTATCCCTTAGATGATCTATCATCTGTTATGTGAATTTGTAAGAGTATCATGTAAAGAAACTAATGCGCATCTGAAGATCTTCAATGAGTTGATCAGCTCCTTCAGTAAGAATCCCCTTCACAGGTTCATCACTAGGGGATGTTCGGCATCAATAGTAGTTTTGTCTAAACCTAATAGAGGCTTCTCCAGTCTCTCTAACATAGAGTAGACTTCTTTCATATCTGGATGAGATGCATCACTGATAAGAAATTCATGAACAACACCGTCAATCTCAATCAAACTGCAGCCTGGTACCTTCTTGACACCAAGATGTTTCATCTTTTTCCTCACCTTTGTCACATCACTCCATCTGGTGGCAGATGCATAAATATTGGCAAGAAGTGTGTGGACACCAGAGTCCTTTGATTCAATTTCCATGAGCATATCAGCCATCCGTTCACCTAACTCAGTATTTCCATGCAGACGACAAGAACTCAATAAAGCACCATACAGTGGAACTATGATATCATTTTTCTCATTTGGGATTTTTCGGATCAAGTTTTCTGCTTCATTCAGTTTACCAGCACGTCCAAGTAAGTCAACTAGACAGCCATAATGTTCTAACTTTGGTTCGATATGGTAATCATCTATCATGGAATGAAAATGTCGCCAGGCTTCATCACCCAAGCCTCCGTGGCTGCAAGCACTCAAAACACCTATAAAAGTGATGTCGTCGGGTCTAATTCCAGTTTGTTTCATTGTGGAAAAGAATTTAAGTGCTTGCTGTGTCTTCCCATTCATGGCAAGCGAACATATTATTGAAGTCCACGATGCTGCATCCTTTGCTTTTAAGCTGCTGAATATCTCCACAGATTTGTCTATGCACCCACATTTAGCATACATTTCCATTAGAGCTGTACCAACAACAGTACTGATTGTAATTCTGTTTTCCTCAATGTATCTATGAATCCATTTTCCTTGCTCCAAAGCACCAACCTCAGCACAACCTGTTAGCAGTGAGACCAAGATGTATGCATCTGGTCGAATCCTTGTGAGCTGCATCTGCTGGAACAAGCCCAATGCATCATCAAACCGGTTAAACTGCACATACCCATTAATCATGGTAGTCCAAAAAACAATATCCTTAACTGGACTTCTATCAAACAAAGATCTTGCTTCATCCAGCTCACCACAACTAACATACCCAGATATCATACTGGTCCAACAAATCACATTCTTTGTAGGCATCTCGTCAAATAGTTGTCGTGCTATAGCCAAGTAACCACACTTGGAGTACATAACAAGCAGCGCATTAACGATTATTTGAGTGAAATAGTATCTTTCTTGGACGAAACTATGGATACTCTTTCCTAGTTCTACATTCTTCATCGCTGTACAAGCTGAAAGAGTGCTTACGATAGTAGCTTCTTCAGGTAGTAAACTAGTATCTTGCCTCATCCTCTGGAAAAGGCCAATGGCCTCCTGAAACATTTTACACCTAACAAACCCGGAAATCATTACATTCCAAGACACCACACATCTAACAGGCATTCTGTCAAACAGTTGTTGTGCGATCTGAATTCTACCCTGTTCGGCATACATATCTATGAGGGAATTGCCCACATACGTATCAAACTCCATTCCACACTTCATAACAAACCCATGAATTTGCTGCCCCAACTTAAAATCTTCCAAATGCCCGATCGCTTTCAGAACGAAGGGGCACGTGAAATTATCAGGCCATAATCTATCTTGTCTCAATTTCGTGAACATTAATATCGTCTTTTTAAAGCGACCTTTGTTAGCATAAGCTTTAATCATCAAATTATAGATGAATAACCATGGGGTTTCGGTATAAGCAAATATTTTCTCCGCGTATTGCAAATTTCCAAGAGACGGGTTCGTGCAAAAGGCCAAGAGCTTGTTTACGATGACCTGGTCGTGACGCAGGCCAACTCGGAAGATTTGGGATTGAATTTTTTTTAGTTCCTCCATAGAACTGCATCTTTGGATGTTTTGTAGACATAATTCTTTGGAGATACTGGTGATGCGCGAACAGGTTGAAGAGTGAAACGTGCGTGAGGGGATAAGGTGCGAAATAAAGTTCTTCATAAGACTGTACTGCCCGCTGAACGCTGATTAGCGGCTAGCGCATTGAGTTGATCCAGCCCAGAAATATGTTCCAACATCCACCTTCCACGTCGAGGTCCTTGAGATTTTGGACTTTGGCGTATACCATCACAAATTAAATTAGAAAATTCCCCTCCTTTTACTTATCATCGTGTTGAAAATCCAATATCAATGGAATCAGATATTCTCTCTTCGAATATCAATCAAAAATACAGATTATATTGGATAATTATATAAAAATATTATTTTATTAATTTTAATAATTTTTGTAAAATATACTTTTAAAAATAAATATTATATATCAATTAATATTTATTTCTATATTATATAACTACCGCATATTATCTAAAAAGAGTAATTAAATAATATTATAAAGTTTAAATTACAAAAATAAATAAATTTAAAAACCTAACACAATAAAAATATAATATTATAATATATTGTCGAAACAATAAATAAAATACTAAATATTTTTCAAATAGGATAATGTAGTTAGAAACCGAATATGCTAAATATTTCATGTACTATTGACAAAAACTCTATCCAATATTTTAAATGTCAAATAAAATTTTAAATATTAAATTTTTTGCACAATCTTAATTAAAAGTGCTTCAAATATTATTATAACCTATGTGTAATAAAATTTTATCAAAAAATAGTTTGTAAAAAGGTTTTTGTTTAAGCTAGTCTTTGAAGATAAAATTTAGTTAAGATTCACCTATATTTTCTCTTAATGTATCCTTAATCACTTATTGTATCATTTTATAGAAATAAAGATTATTAGTATTGAGGGGAAATGTTGAAAGTTTTATTTAAGGGAGCAATTATGGATTTTAAAAGGGTAATGAAGGGAGATGAGAATATTGTAATTATTACCATTATTATTATTATTTAATAGAATAAGGGAGTAATTAAAATGGAAAAGAAATGATTAAACAAAAATATGGATAGATTTTAATTTTAATTTAATTTGACTAATTAGACGGACTATGTTAGAAAGGGGGAATGGTCAACAATGGCCAACTCAAATAAAACAAAACAATGAGAGAGGGATAATTTTTGATAAATTTTTATTCTAGATGGACTAAAATAACATTTTATTCATTAATAGCTAGAGGAGGGGCAATTGGTGTCATTTTGTCTTATGTGCATCAAATAAGGAGAAAATATGATGTGTTTGTCTATAATATATTTTATATAAAAGAAATCAAAAAGAAAAAAAAAAGCCTTAGCTTATAATTTTTTTATAGGTATTTATATAAATTTATATATATTATATAATATGCATATTTATAATTCAAAAAAAAATTAAAATATATACATAAGCATTTTTATAAAAATGTGTATTTTTTATGCATAGGTGTATTTTTAATGAATAAAAAAATAATAAATAAGGATAATTATATATGTACCTAAGATATGTATGATGTAAATTGTCTCTATATGACACTTTTATAATGAAAGTCTTACCTATAAGTTGAATTATACTCATTCTTATAGATTTCCTATTCATATTTTAATAAGGATAGCATCTAGTCAAACTTATTAGCCAAGATCATGGATCAACTAGGATACCAACCTCTATGTAGGTTTGGACTTTGGACGGTGGTGGTAATATTTTGTTCAAGTCGAAAGTAAGGACGATAATAGGCTTTGTCTGAGTCAGATCCATATAAATTTATTTATATTACTTAAATTTGGACCCAACTTGATCTATATTCAAACTTATTAGATCTAGCGTATAAATATGTCCTAAATAGATTTGGCTATTTTATAATAAAAAATCAATAATCTATATAAATATAAATATATTTATGTTTTATATAGCTTAATATATATTTTTTGTTTAGAAAATCCTCCGAGTGAAAAAATAAAAATTTAAAAATAGTTGCTTTAACTTTTAAAATGATATTTTAATAATTTTGGAATAAAATATTATACATATTGCTTATAAAATAAATACACAAAACTAAAATTAAATAAATAAATAAGGATTTCAAGTAAAATTACAACAATGATGACAAACATAATATATATATATATATATATATATATATGACACACACTAAATAGATCTAGTAGGTCGGGTTAGGTCTGGGTCTATTAGACCCACACCTAAATCCATATAAACTCAAACCAGACTAAAGTACTTTGGGTCTAAAAATCATTGACCCAACTTTGCCACAAATAAAATGGATTTTGTGAGTTAAGATCGGGTTCGGAATCCATTATCATTCGAAAAAAGTGCCAAATTGTGTTCCATATGATGATAGTAATTCTATATGCATCCACATGTTATATTTGACATGCTGCAATGGTGTGTGTGATTTTTAAAGGGTCTTAGTTTCAATTTGTCTAAGAGCATCTCCCAAATCCTAATTACCATATGTGATTGGTCTATTATCGTATCATATATATATATATATATATATATATATATATATATATATATATATATATATATTATCAAGCCTCGTTCCATTCGTGTTAATTTTTAGACATTTCGTTCATTATTTCTCTTGTGTGCATAAAACACATTTATTGCAATTCTTTCGATTCTTATGCTTTTCACTCTCTTTGACCGCTTAAAAATTTGTGGATCGATCTAAAAATATTTTTGAGTTTATCTATCCATTCTATTCATTCATGTTTCTCTCTTTACTTCAGAATCATCAATTACGGAAAAATTTGTTTACGCAATTAGATGATTTTAGCTATTTTGCTATTTTTAATCCGTTGGTCATCAAATGAGTTCCAAGACCAAATATTTTTAAATATTTGGTTTTATAAAAACATTCTGCATCAAACCGTGACAATTTGAACCCCCATTATTCTTTTTGTAAATTTGTGAAAAAATGTGTTTCCGCAACTTACCCGTTTTTGGTTGTTTTCCATCCGTCAAGTTTTAAATTAACTCCAATACTCAACATTTTTATATATTTGATTTTCTAAGATTATCCCAAACATTTTCATAAATTTTTATAATTTTTAGAATTCAAGTGATATTTTTCTAAATAAGTGCCCATTATTAGACTTTCTTGCAATTTAATTAATCAAAATAAGTTGTAACCAATCCTCTAACTAATATTTCAATCATAACTAGTCTCCTAAGCAAACCAAATCAAAATTGTAACTTGGCTACATTTCTCCCAACCAAAAAGTACAACTAGTACCATAATTATGATATTATGAAATTTCTCTTACACACTCAACCATAGCTAACATCTCTCTTACACCCCTAATCCTAGCACTCAAGTGAGGCCAAAGTCAAACCAAAAACTCAATCCACACTCCTACATATCAAAACTTTTTTTTTTCCAAATCGTACGTTCCAATCTCAAAATATACATAAAATCATGAATTTTAACATAGTGCAAAGTTGATTACTTTCTAACTTGCAGTAACTTGTTCTCTCTCTCTCTGGTAGTCTTATTCCTTTGATTTTTGTTTCTTTAAAAATATTTCATTACATACTACGACTCCATATAATTTAAATCTCTAAAGTCGAGCTCCTTCAAGTTTATTCATAACCAAACTTTTGCTTCTCGACCAGCTTCACAAAATTACTAAAGTTGATTTTTTTTGTGACTTCCAACATCTACCACGCGTCGACCTTGCTTCATCTACCATATATTCTTGTTTGGTATTTTTCCTTGCATGTTATTCCTCATCTAGGGACCCTTCTTACCAAGGAAATTGTTCCCTACCCTCTCTTTTTCCTCTCCTATCTGCCTTATCGAGCAACGTTAGAGTTTTTGGTGCATTTGTTGAGTGGGTTGTAGTAGAGATTTCATGCCTCCCATCCCTTCTTTTCTCATTATTTTCCTCCCCTTTAATCCTCCAAAACCTTAATATGTCATTCCTTTGTGGTTACTGGTTGTTTTGTGGTGGTTTTCAAGCCTCTCTATTTAAGAGTAATCTGTTATATTTCACTTCTTCCATTCCAATTCCTTTCTTTTCCATTTTTCTTATTTAGTAATCTTATTTTATATAACTCTTTTATCATATATTCTTGAAGGTGACCAAGTGGGTTTAGAGAAGGAATTGCTAGATTCCTTATTTTAGCTTTGCTAAGGAGCTTAGGAATTTTGGTAACTAAACTACCTCTATAAATAGGATTTTTTGCTAGGTGTATTATATGTTATCTTATGTGTGGATAGCTTTATTTTAATTATAAGCATGAAATAATATCTTGAAAAATATTGTATGACATGTGTATGTTTCTATCTTATGTGTATAAGCATGAAAATATAATGAGAAGATGGTTTGTGTGATTTTTTCATGTTTTTATACCTGCTAGAAAAGTGATGAATATTTAGTGAAGCAGTAATGAATATTCAGTAGAGTCATGTTGAATTTACTACATAGTCGTGATGAATATGCCTGCATCCAAGTAGTTTAGTTCTCATCCTTGTTATTTTATGTGAGTTTTGGTTGTTTTAAATTTATCTAAGTATTTCACTATATGTATAATAGTGTATAGAAGCTAGGTTATGAGTTTTTGATCATTTATAGTTGAAATGAATTTTTTTAAGGTTTAGACATATTCAAACATAGGTACATTGGGCAATATAGATTTTTTTTTTTAAGTTTTAAGTGCACCATTGTCTTCATTGGGTCTTTTAAATAAATTTGGTATATGATATATTAGGGTTTGACGTTGTTTAGAGTAAGTTATGAATTTTAGAAGTTTAAGATATTTTTTGGTGAATAAGGGCATTTTGGCCATTACATGCAAAATTTTGGAAATTTTGAGACCTAATTGAATAGTATGTTAATAAACAAATTTAAAATGTATAAGTCTAAAACTTGGGTGACATTGATGGGTAAACTTAGAGACCTTAATTAAAATAATTCATTGAGTAAGAAAAAGAAAAAGAGAAAGAGATAGTTTGGGTACATTAAGGAATCTTAATATTTTAACTTGTTGTCCTATTTATATTTTATCCTAAGAAAACAATTGGTTAAGTGTAATAAATTTTAGCATGAAATACATCTCCCTTGATATTAAGTTCAATTAGTTGACCTTATTGACAGTTTAGTCCTTTATTATGTCTTTAGACTAGTTATTTAATTTAGCCTTACAAGTGAACCCTTAATTGACTTAAATATTGGCTATTGATCTTTGTCTCGGATAATTGTATTTAATGTACTTTGAGAACTAATTATATTGGGTCTTTCATTGCATGAAACTTGGGCTTTAATTCCTTAACAATCTTCCTTAGTCTTTCGTACCTTAATAATATCCCTTAGGCTTTAATGCCTCGTATATTCAATTGGACTTTAATGGCATGTTAATGGGCCTTTGTGCTCTAAATGGTTCAAACCTTGATTCCTCTATGGATTAAGTGCATAGATAATATTGGAATTTGATAAACTAATTGGTTTATGTTCAAAGAAGTGATTAAGTGATATTTTTTGGCCTTGTTCTTGTTTGACCTAAATCTTTGATAAAATATTAATCACTTAAAGTGAAAGATATTGAGTCAAGACTTGTACCACTCGGAGAAGCTATCTGAGTTAGGTTTGGTATTCACTTGGTACCATTCCTGTGTTTTTATTCTGTAATCCCGGGTGCCTTACGAGGTCCGAAGATGCCCTTTTCTACTCTATATGTGTCTTGATATATTTCAGTCCTACAGGGGGTATGCATACTTAAGTGACTAGGTATCCTATTATTTGGTGGTCTGGTTACATTTCTAGATGGGCCATCTAGGGCTAGTACCGTTCGAGGACTAGATTAATTGTTGTGGTTTCTTTGAGTCTCCATCCTCAAGTTAATATAATAAATTTGTTGTGATCATGATAATAAAATATAATAACCAATGGATCCCATCTACCTATACATGCATATTACATTATTTTATACTTCATGGTTGAGTTTTGTTTTCTCAATTAACATATATATGTAAGCATGATATCATCTTGTTATTATATGCTCTATTGCTTTCTTTTCATGGGCCTCACACACAATGCTATCTCCTTAAGATAGTTATGTTACTCAGTACAAGATGCATACTGATACTACACATTTGTAGACGTTGTGTCGCAGGTATATGATGATGATCCTGCTAACTTTCAGGAGGTTCCTTAGGAGGAGTGATGCGGGTTTATACCCTGTGGTTAGGGCATGGATTTATTTCTACCCGAGGTCGCACATGTTATGTGCCTTAGATTTTGGACTCTCTTCATCTTTTTTAACCCCCTTATCTCTTTTGATATATTGCATTATTCAGAGCATGTACTCCATACTCTGTTATTATGTCTAAATTATTAAAGTCTTTTACTATTTATATCTATTTTTTTAAGTTTTAATTTATTTGATGTAAAGTTTTAGCCTTATACGCAGTACGAGAAAGGTATGGACTAGACTCATGCTATGTGTGGCAGTAACACCCGCTATATTATGTTAATACTTCTGCTTACAAATAAAAAAAAAATTAGTAGTAGATTTTGGGGTATTACAATCTATAACAAATGTCAAATAAATGAGTGCAACATACTTTCCAAAATTAAAAAGTATGTTTTTTGAGATTTTTGAGTTCCAACTCGATAACAATAGCTTAATAATATAACAATAAAATATATCAAAAAAGTATTTATAGTAGAATTTATTTAGGCACCTTGACATTTGGCATAATATTTTATAGGTACTCCTTATTTTGAATTGTAACATCCTCAATTGTGAACTGAAAGTTTTCGTTTCGAAGTTAATGAGAAAGCGTAATAAAAATAAACTAGAGGATGTTAATGTCATATCAACCATGGAAAATGTTTGGTCATCACCTCTAATACAAAGCAAAATAGAAGAAACGAATAAAATATGCATGCACTAACAATATAATAGTAATGAAGATGAGAATAATATAGAAGGGAAAGATATACAAAATCTAAATATAGAGAACAAGGCCAAGAGTTTAAATAACTGAAAGAGCAGAAGCATATCAACGTAATCTAAACCAGTTGGTCTAACTGTTAACTAAATAGAGATGTAAATTTTGATCCTCTGGCAACCACTAATTATTAGCCCACAATATTATCCATAACATGCTCCAACTAAGAATCATACCCCTTCGATTTGTCATTTGCTCACTGAAACATAAGTTGGATTATCACAAAGACCACACAAATGTAGTATCAATAAAATAAAATACCTAGAACATGGTAAGGGATCATACTACACATAGTGACCATATAATAACATGGTATGTAACATGCTTAGAAAACATAACATGTAAAATCATTGATAACATATATATGCCATGTCAAAATTTGTAAGGCACACATTACCACTCGTACAGGAATCCCTAAGATAAAGCCATGATGGTGATTTTAATTAATGCCATTATCCATGATGGAGACTAGCATAGGATTGCAAATCCGACCACCACTACACGTTAGTGCGAAGGGAGCGTTTTTCATGAATCTTCAACATCCACCTTGCTTGGGCTCCTAGGTAAGGGGCATATACTAAATTTTGAGTATATAACACCCTAAAGGCATCCATAATAATTAAATCGTTATCTATATCCAATATTAGAACCAACATAAGACTGCAAATCCCACCACTATTGTACGCTAGTGCTAAAGGGCTTTTGTAACACCCTCAAAATTTAGCACTTAAAAAATATATTTTAAAGGAATTAATTATCCAAAGTATTAGGTGTTATGATGCAACCAACACAGAGTAAGGTATGATCAATACCTAACCGGTATCAATTGCTAGGCCAAAATAACTTAGTCACAAATATTAAGTGTAGTTGACACTTAATCCAAATCGAAGGTAAAACGAACAATAACCAAACAGAAATGAAATACAAAGACTTCAAATACATTTAACCGAGTTTACAACTAAAGAGAGACCAGATAGCCCTAAAGACTCTCAAACCTAACCCAAGTTGCTATCATAGCCAACAAAACTTATAAGGTTAAGACTATCCATTTAATAGGTAGGGGACCATAAACTAAATCCATCTACCAATGGTACTAGGTAAACTCACTACACAACTATAATACCCCATTTTTAGGAACCTTAATTAAAACTAATAATTACGTGTGATTAGTTATAATTATTATTTTAGGAGGTTTAGTATTAAACATGTTATTATTATTATTATTATTATTATTATTATTATTATTATTATTATTATTATTATTATTATTATTATTATTATTATTATTATTATTATTATTATTAGTACTACGACTACTACTACTACTACTACTACAACGGTTTAGATATAAAAATAATCAGGTTAAAAGGTTGATAGAAATCAAACTAATAATTTTAATCCTAACTTATACCCGCAAATTTTTTCCTAATTATTTTATTAATAATCTCAACCCGCAACCCCAAAAAAAAACTCAAAATTTTATTTCCGATTATTTTATATTATTCCGTTCTATTAAACCTATCCCAATTCTGATTATTTTTCCTAAATTATCTTTCGATCTGGTACCCTAATCTACCCAAAATAAACCTAAAATAAAAATAAAAACTATTTTTCTACTCTACCCTCTAATCTCCCTGTCTCCCTCATTCCTTAATTTACTCAACCTGTCACCTCACCTCCACCCTCTGCATTTATACATACATATACACGCCACACTCACGCACACTCCAACTCAGCCCCCTATTCCTTCCAGTAGTTCCCCGAGCCAAACCCAGCCCTCCTACATGATATTCATACGCACGCATACACTATTAACCAAACAGCCCCCCACTTCCCATCCTCCTCTCCTCTCTCTTTCTATTCGGATTTCCTTCCAACCAAACACTCCCCGAACACCCAGCAACACCTCACCACCAACCATCACCCCACACACCAACTTCACCAGCATTCCCCTGCACTTCCCGATTGCCCAGCAACCTCCACTACCCAACTCCTTCCCTCTATTTGTTTGCCTTCCCAACTCCCCCAACTATTTCATGCAGCCGACCACCACCCCACCATCCCCACCGAGCTTGTAGCAACCCCTTCCCCCTCTCTATTTTGCTCAATCTCCCTAGCCCCCCGAGCCAACTGTGTAAGCACCCATTGCAGAAACCAACACCAAATAACCCTCACAGCCCCTACTCCCTTTCTCCCTACCCAGTAGCACCACCACCTTCATCCTTCACCATGACTACTTCCTTGCCTCGGTTCCCATCCAGCACAGCCAACACTTCCACCCAAGCCTTGACTGTCATGCTCCCCTTCCTGCCTAGCTACCTGCAGCAAAACCACCACAGCCTCCGCACCATCACACATCACCACCACTCCCTCACCAAACTAACTCTAGCGCAGCTTCACTACCAAACCCAGCCCACCATTCTCCTCCTCCATTTTTTCCCACCGCTGACTAGCTCTACCAACCACCACCACTGCTACCCTCTCCTTCCCTTTGCCTCACTGGGCCAACCCTCTCACCCAGCAGCCCCGAGCCATCTGCACATGCATGGCTCATGCTATTGTACAGCGTGAGTTGTTTATATTATGTTAATAATTTTTGGTACCCGTATTAAATGTAAGGGTATTTTGGTAATTTTAGAAAAATAAATATTTTATATAATAATAATTATTTTATCTGATAGATATTAATTCAGTAATTGTGGTATTATTTTTTGGTACAAAAGTTGATTAGAAGAACCTAATAAGTTTTCGTGGATACCACTAATTTTTATGTTTTTACTAGAACTCAAGTAACCGTTAGACTCTACTAAAATAATAAATATTGCGTGATAGCATATTAGGATATTTGGTGTATGAAATATGTTAATCATGATTTATTTTGATATAATTATGTGTTAATTATTATTATTATAAAAATTGATAAAACGAGCACGTTATCTGATGTAAATTATGTTGGGTACGAAAGTATGATTAAAATCATTCTAATGACGAAAAAATATTTTCTATGATAATTATGTGTAAAATAATAGGTTGAGCATGCTTATATATAATTGTGGGATAATTATTATGGATGTGTGCCCTAGGGGCAATTTAGTTATTTTTGTGTATTATGATATTTATCTTGAAAATTATGTCTAATATGTATTATATGTTGTTGATTTTGCGATTATGTGTTTTGTACGTTTTAAAAGTGTATGATAGAGTTTTGTATGCATGAAACTATGTAAGTGCAAAATGGTATTTTGACATAGCTGATAGTTTAAATTTCATAATAAATAATTAAATTGTTTCATTTTATCCTTTTCATGACAAATTAATAAATAAAATGGATTTAGTAGTTAAACGGATGATAATCTAATAACTACTAGTCTTAGGGGCATTTTGGTCATTTTCGACTTAATGCATCCAAATGTGAATAATTGGACATAGGATGGCCTTAGACTTTTAATAGGTTGACCTTAGTGGTGTCTTTGACCTCATTTTGGACCGTTGAGCTTAGGGTTGACTTAGATAATTGAAAATAAAGGAAAAATGAATAAGTATGGAAATGAGAATAAATGTGTAATATGTGTTATCTGTGATCACCTTATAAAAATACTAATATGTAAAGTGGAAGACCTCGAGTTTGGGAATGGTTTCTCTCTAGGGGTAGCTACCCTAGAGACGAGGTAGGAGTCCTCGATTTGTTGGGTTTCTGGTGTGCCAGTTGTGCCCTAGGAATGCCCTAGTCTACTCTATAGGTGACCTACGAACCCTATAGGCGGTATCGATACTTAAGGATTAGATGTTTGAGGTGAGGAGGGTATTATGTGCCTTGTGCATCAATATGACCAGAGTGTTCTTATACCTCTAAGTTGGATGGTTGGAGGGTACCGTGATGCCATGTGCCGGTATGACTGGTGTACTTTTATATCTTCGGGTTATTATTGTATCCTCCTCGAGTAAATAAAAATGAAAATGATCTGATCAGATTGGAATGATTATTATTGAATATTGGATTAGTTTCGGTAGTAACCTTGTGCCTACCTGTGGTCTCGATAGTAGCCTTAGTACCTACCTATGATTTTGATAGTAGCCTTCGTGCCTACTTGTGTTGGTATTATGTCTGTAAGTATATCTGTGGTGTTATAAATTTTATTATACTATACCTGTAAGTATACCGGTGATGTTATGTATTTTATTTTATTGTACCTATAAGTATACCTATGATGTTATGGATTTGTTATAGCATACCTGTGATTTTATGAATTTGGTTGGGATTGATGCTGAGATAGGAGTCATACTGTGAATGTTATGATTGTTATGCCAGAGTTTGAGTTCTAATTATTACTTATAAGAGCATCTCTGGTATGTTCGTCTGGTAAATTTTCTGTTGTTTTAGACAAATGAAAATGAGTAGTATATGACCTTAATAGAATTTAACTGTTTAAATGATTATTATGTATCAAATTATCAATCCTCATATGAATATTTAAATGTCTAGAACATGTTAGTTGTATGCCTTGCATGTGTTCCATGTTAGTTTTTCATATTAGTTTGGTATAAAGGGTTATTCAATACCATAGTACTGATGGGTTTCGTTTCGTGGTCCCTTGCCTATTCAACGGACAGTCTTTACCTTGCAGGATCACTTTGAGGGTAAGGTCTGATGACTTCAAAGAGAGAGTTAAGAGTTAGGACTATTCGATGTTCGCCTCGAATTCTTTTGATCCGGATATTTCGTGAACTCTTAAGTCCCCTGCTATTTTCCTTTGTTATATTGTAACTCTTTGCCTGATCTTTTATATTTATCAGGACAATGTAATTTGTAATGAAATTTTTATCCTACCTTAGTTATAAATGTTATTTAAGTAAAGTAATGTTTTAGCCTTAGCACTTAGTATAAGAACAATAGAGGATGCTAGACTTATAATGAGTGTAGCGGTAACACCCATTGATTTTGTAATTAACGCTTCCGCAAAACGAAAAATTTTAGTAGTAAAAATGGGGGTGTTACAACAACAATAATCATGAAAAGCTCACATGGAGCATATAGAGGTTTTTATAAGAGAAATCATAGCATAACACATAAAATAGTATATACCGTAATTAAATATCGTTTGTATGCCATAATTTATATCGTACATAAGCTACATGCTCCTCTTATCACATTTAACTATATTATGACTACTTCATTAATTCAATTATACAAAGGGTGTCCCAAGAAGGGGAATACACCAAACTATAATTCATTTTCCAATATCCACATCTATACCACTCATAAACATGAGAAGGAAGCAATAATATAATTACTAACCCATGTACCAAAATCAGATAATATGCAATGGAAACTACTAAACCAACGAACAAAAACTAAGTAGTGAACATAGGAAACTACCAAACCAAAAAACAAATAAAATCCAGTTGAATCCTCATATAAAAATTTTCTTCCATTTTTAATTATTCAAGGGGATACAATAGATAATTTAGAGATGTAACAATAAACTGATCATATAAGCGCATGAGGCATCATGGTACCTTCCAACCATCTAACTCGAAGGTATAACAACACATTGGTCATACTAGTGCATCAATGGCATCACAATACCCTCCAAATTAAGTCACATAATCCTTAAATATCGATAAATCATATAGAGCATGTAGCTCATTTATAGAGTAGACTAGGGCCTTATTGAGGCTCTACAGCACAAAAGTGAATTCAAACCAAATTAAAGACTTATACCTTATCTCTAGGGAAGCTATCTCTAAAGAGTTATCATTCCAAATATCAAGGCCTTCTATTTTAAATATTCATATTTTATTAAAGTGATTATGAAATATAACATAATGTAGATCAAATCCCATTTCCATATTTAACCATTTATCCTTTATTTCTGATTTCATACTTAACCATTTTTGTTAGTATTCAAGTTAGCCCTATAGTCAATGATTCAAGAAAAATCCAAGTCAACACTAAGATTAATCTACAAATATACTAAGAACATCCTAGTCCAATTATTCACATTTAGGCATATTAGGTCATAAATGACCAAAATGCCATTATAGGTGACTTACTCATTAAATTCTGACTTTAACACCATTTTTTTCTAGAGTTAAATAAAATTCATGGCATAACTAAATAACCACTTTAGAATAAACTTACAATTTTGAAAAATTTTAGAAATGAAAAAATTATCAATTACCCCTAATACACATTTAGGCCGATTTAGCTCATAAAACCTTAATCATGCATATCTAGCATACCATTTTTATAACACCCCAAAATTTTAAAATAAAAAATTTAATATTTAAACCTTTATCTAGAATAATTTATCTTAAATTATTAATTTAATTATTTTATGGACCTTTGATTTACAAATATATATAGAATTATTTAATAAATTAATATAAATATCTTACCCTTTTTATCTAAATAAATTTCCAAACCCATAATTTTACCAAAATTATTTTCTTAAACTAATACTTTGAATTTTGGATAAATTAATTTAATATTTTTTCCATTAGCCTAATTTATAATCCTAACTCTAAAAAAAATTCTTTTTCTTTTTCCCCTTTTCCTTTTTCCTTCCTTTATCCTTCTTTTCTTCATTTCCTTCCTTCTTTCTTCTCTAGACTAGCCCAGCCTCTCTCCCTTTTTACTCTCTCCTCCCTGCCTAGGCCAGCCCACACCACCTTCTTTCTTTTTCTTTCTTCCCTTTTCCTTCTTCTCCTTTGGGTCAACCCACATCCCCCTCTCTCTTTTTTCATTCTCTTCTCACGGGCTGGCCTACCCGTTTCCCCTTTCTTTCTCCTCACTTGGAACCTAACTGGAGTTCGTCATTCCATCATTTAATCAACAACACAATGCAAGGATCATGAATTGAATAAAAAAAAGAATGCAAATATTCAACACTTTCGAATTGGGGGAAACTTCCCTTCACCTTAGCACACAAATCTAGCCAATCAAACTCATAGTAAGAACATTAAGAATAAGAAGATATTCCATAGATAGATAATAGAGAAAAGAAAATACCCTTGAAATTCAATGATTCTTACAAGTATTTAACTTTTTACACCTAGATCTCTAGTTTATAAGAGAATTATTGAGGAATTAGGGAAGAGGATGGAGGAGAGATAATATAGAGGGAGTGGAGGATGCTTAGAGAGAAGAGAGAGGGAGTGGAGTCTGCTTGAATGAAAAATTAGAATGAGAGTTTAAATACTACGGCCTCTCAAATCCCTAGGGTATTGATAAACAAGGGTTTTCCAAGTCAGCTTTGATAATACTGAGTATTTTAACCATAACTCTTTCATCAGAACTATGATTGAGCTAATTTTAGATGTATTAGAAAGATATTGAAAAGATATACAGCTTTGATGTTGAAAGATTATCCAAATTAATATTATATCCTGGTATAAATTCTACTTCTTTCATGCTCATATACTTTGAATATGCATTCTTGCTTTCATTTTATTCTAGAATTTACATTTTAGCTCTAAATCTCTTTCCACTTTAAGTTTTGCTCCTATTTTATCCTTTTTTTTTTCTTCCTTCTCCCTTTAAGCTTGCTCTTTCTTCCATCCTTCATACTTGTTTATTCCTTTAGATCCTGCAAATTTTCATAACACAAAGGCAGTAACAAAATATAAAAAAAAAGGATAATTCCAACTAAAATTTGAGATAAAAACTCTTATAAACCTTAGGATAAGATGCAAAAGTCACAATTATCACCTTCTCCCTTTCCCTTCTTCCTTCTTCTTCCTCACCTATGTGCCAAGCCAAACACGCCCCCTACACCGTCACATGCCTCCTTCACCTCCTTCCTCCTGCACCTGCAACTGCTAGCCTACAACCTCTGTACCCATCCCTTTCCTTTCCATTTCAGGCCATGCATCTTCCCCTGTATTTTCTCCCCACATGCCTTCCCCCTTCCCCTTTCATCTATGCACCTGCCCCCTACTGCCTGCCATGTCGCCTGCATCCCCCCTGCACCACCTAACCCTACACCGCACGCCTCCCTCTTCTTATATTCTTTTTCTTCTCCTTCTCTTCTTCTCCTCTACCTCCCTTCTCTCCCTCGAGCTCTCCCCTCTCCTACTCGATTCTCTCTTTTCCTTTCCCTCCCTCTTTATCTCCTATTTTCATGTTGTGTCTCCGTCGCCTAACCAACCACCACACCGGCCACTCTTGCACCCTACCTCCTCCCTACACCTCCCCAAGCAGCCACCACATGCCACCCTATAGCCAACTCCCCTCCCTTTTCTCTCATTCTACTCTAAACCTCCCCTTGCACCGCCACCCTTTGCCACCATTTCTCCCCATTTTGCTGCCATTGATGCCTCTCCTTAGCCACATGGCACCACCCTAATGCCCCTACCTCACCTTGCCCGAACTCCCCCTATAGCTCCCCTTTCTCTTCTCCTTCTTTTCCTTTATTCCTTTTCTCCCTCCCTTATCTACACCTCCTTCCTACAGTCGCCGCTGCCATGCTTCTACCTCCAGCCACCACCTACGACCTGCCTTACCCCTACACCCAACAACCAACCCTAACTCCTCTCCACAAGACACCACCTAAGCCCTTCTTCCATTTTCACTTCCCCTTCTCCCCCTACGTGCATGCATGCTCATGTTGTATGGGCAACATGAATTCTGCTGCTAATCTTTAAGTATATTTAGCTAATATTGAGGTATAATATAGTTTGGTAATAATATGTATTTAATAATTATTTTAATAAAAATCATTCATTTACTTATCTAATAATGATATGTTACTTGTGGCATTATTTTTGGTACAAAATTTTACTAACCAAAGCTTAAGCATTTTAAACCGAGACACCGGTTAAGTTTGATTTTTTTGCTAGAAATAAGGTAACTCTTATACCTCACTAAAATGTATGGATTATTGTATGTTAGAACATTAGGGTTTTTGGTATGTGGTTTATGTGTAGTTGATATGTTACTAACAATCTCATGATTATTAATATTAACTTAGAGAGTAGAAAGAAAAGCATATTATCTTGTATGTGATATGATATATGTGAAAGGGTGGTTAAGAAAGGGGTTGATGTTGATAATGGATGTTCTGTGTATGGACACTTGTAGTAGAAGTAATGCTAAGTAATTATGGACACTTGTAGTAGAAGTAATGCTAATATGAGCCCTAGGGGAAAATTGTTCATTTGGACACATCATGATGCTTAGACCTAAATGAGATTAATGTGTTATATATGATGTCAAGAACGGATATGGAAGTTCAATGGAGTATAAAAATAAGTGTTAGTAGAAATATCCATGTTTTATGGCCTAAAGATAATTTAGTAATTTAATGTAGATTATCTTAATAAAAATGTATGTTAAGTGTTATGTGGTGTTGAAGATGATGATAGGGGTTTGTAGCATTAAAAATACATGTTCCATCATAAAAAAAAATGATGTTTTATGTTCTAGGGGCATTTTAGTAATTTTACATATTCAATGGGAGTGACCTAAATAAATATACATGGTAGGTGATCATTTGTGCTAAGAATAATAATAAGGGCTTTGTAGAGTTAACAATGCAAGTTGGGCATAAATATCAATATTTTATGTGCTAGGGGCATTTTAGTAATTGTGCATGTGAAATGGAGGTTAACTTAATAAATGGGCATGATAAGTGACAAATGGTGCTAAGTATGCTAATAAGAGTTTTATGGTATTAAATAATACATGTTGGACATGAATATTATTATTTTATGACCTAGGGGTATTTTAGTAATTTTACATGTAAAATGGAGGTTGCTTAAATAAAAATGCATGATAGGTGATAATTGGTGCTAAGAATAATAATAAGTTTTTAGTGGGGTTAATAATGCATGTTGGGTATGATTATTAATAATAAATGGCCAAGGGGCATTTTAGTAAATTGGCATATGTGACGGGAGTTAACTTAATAAACATACAAGATAAGTGAAAACTGGTGCTAAGAGTGATAATAGGGGTTTATGGTGTGAGTGATGCATGTGGGGTAGGATTATTAATATCAAATGACCTAGGGATATTTTGGTAATTTTGCAAGTAATAAGGGGGAATTTTAGTAACTTTGAAAGTAAGAAGGGGCATTTTGATAATTTTGCAGGTAAGATGAGGATTAATCTAATAAACATGCATGGTAGGTATAAATTGATGTTAAACATGATAATAATGGTTTATTATCCTTGTATCTCTTACTTAAGCATAATATTCAATAAAATATGGTCTAAGGGTATTTGGGTAATTTTACACGTAAAATGATGATTAATTAAATAAACATGCATGGTAAGTATAATCATTGTTAAATATGATAATAGGGGTTTATTATCTTAATTACACTTATTTAAGTATGATATTCAATAAATTATAGTCTAGGGTATTTTGGTAATTATGCCTGTAAATGGTGATTAGTTAAATAAACATGCATGGTAAGCATAAATTGATGCTAGATACGATAATAGGGGTTAATATCACCTGATCAAGAATGATCATGACCATTATAAAGCCTAGGGGTATTTTGGTAATTTGGAATGTATCAAAATGAGTATGCATAGTTTAGGGGTAACTTGATAAATTGGGGTATATTATGATGTTGTTTTCGTAAACATGTGGGAAGTGTATTAATTTTTAATTAAGTATGAGAATGTGTGTTGATTGTCTTAGAGGTGGATGTTAAGGTTTTATGTGTAAAATGATCGTTTTTGTGTGTTGGGTAAATTAACTTCGTAATCATTAGTATAATTATGGTATGATACTCTTTTATGGTATGTTGATAAATAAAAATGAATTATATAATGAAAGTGGATGGTAAGAGGTAGCCTTAACCTTAGAGGTATTTTGGACATTTTGACCTAAGGTACCTAAATATGAGTGTTGGAACTCAGGATGGCCTTAATGGACTACTTAAGTTAATATTAACAACAATCCTGATAATGACTACTTCATAATAATGGAAACAAATAAAAATGATCAAGTATGTAATTAATGTGTTTCTTGTAGTCACCTTAATTAAGATACTAATACTTAATGTGAAAAACTTCGAGATCGAGAATGGTGGTTCTTTAGGAGTTGTTACTCTAAAGACGTGGTTTAGCCCACGATTATTTTATATTTTTTCTCGTATGCCTTAGTGCCCCAGTCAGGCCCTACATCTTACTCTATTTAGCTCTACGAACCTACTTAAGGGGTATGCATACTTATGGATTAGGTGTCCTTGTAGGTAGGGTATTGTGTGTCTTCGTGCACTAGTGAGACCAGAATACCTTTACGTCTCTAGGTTGATAGTTGGTAGGATATTTTACTGATATTATGCACTAGTATGACTGATGTTCCTTTGTGTCTCTAGATTTGTGATCTCCCCCTAGAGTAAATAAAATGGAATTGGTGTGATAATTAAATGGAAAGAAACTAATCACTTACAGTAGAATACCATGTAGGTCAAGACCGTGTGTAATATATATACCGATTCATCAATTATAATAGTGGTCAGGAGCGTTCTACGCTGGATTATATCATATGTACTGGTTACTGGTTATAGTAGTGGTCGGAAGCTTTCTGCCCTGGGTTATATCATATGTACTGGTCTACCGATTATAATAGTGGGGGTCCCCAGACCTACATGGACATAATTCAAGAGATGATTGATATATAATTAATGGCTTAAGTCCAAATAATAATGAAAGAACTATTACGACCTACTTATGTGATATAGTAGTAGCCTTGGTGCCTACCAAGGAGGATTAAATTGGTAATGTATTGATGGGCCTATGAGCCTACCTTTGATTTGAGTGGTGGTGAGTATGGTTGAGTATGTTGTTGGCTATCTAATTATGCTACAAAGATCATTACTTGGATTCTCCCTTGGTAAGTTTTGTTATTTCCAAGTGCATGAACCTTTGTGACATATAATCGTGATGCATATGGCCATTCTGATGATTATTGCATTGCAATCTATATATAATTAATTTCATGTTCATGTGTTGATGTGTGGTAATTAATGTGTAACATACAGGCCCTACATATTGGTCTTGTATAAAGGGTTACTCAATACTATAGTATTGAAGGGTTCCTTTCGTAGGCCCCTACTTATTCAATAGGCAATAGTCTTTGTAGGTTAGCTCGTAAGCGTTATTCCAGATTTATTCTCGGGTTCAGAGCGTAGGACTATTCAGAAAGATTCCAGAGTTTTCCTTAAACTGTTAATTTTATTGTGTAACCACTATTGGTGGATTTTATTTCTTGTAATTTAACTATCGTGCTACTCTGATTTATTATTGTATCTTAGCTTTATGTAAAGTATGTTTTAAGCCTTAACATTTGGTACTGGAATAGTGGAGAGAAACCGGTATGGTACTAAGTGTGGCAGTAGAATCCCCAAAATTTACCCTTTTTGCTTTCGCTTATAAATTTAAAAATAAAATTTTTTAAAAGTGAAAATTAGGGGTGTTATAATTTTTCACATACTACTCATACCCAGTGTAAAACAACACATAGTAGGCATAAATTGTTGATTTATAGGTTTTATGTGAAAAGACTAAAATACCCCTAAAGTGTGCAAAACTTTAATAACTTATAATTTTACCTAAAAATGCTCAAATCTCAACATATTATATACTAAAATTTAATTAAAACATGAGGAATCTAATAATTTACACAAAAATAAGAAAGGAGTTCTTAGCTAGGAAAAAATATCCCCTAGCCAAGCCAACCCCTACAACACATACATGACTATTGCACAACAAACAACTCTATTCTAGCACACTACCATATATACCTTAAAATACATAAAATTAATCATGCTCTTACACAAACTCACATGGTCACATACTTAGAGAAAAATAATAACCATACCATGTTCATGCATGTTGTCATGGAATTTTAAGGAAGCATAAAATTCACTTAAACAAATCATAGAAACCCTAAAACATGCTATCAAATGGTTTATATACAATTAAAAAAAGTATATGGGTTACCTCCTTCTAATAAAAAAGAGCACCAAAAGCCCTATCTCCCAGCAATACCTCATTCTCCTTAAAAATACAAAAACCCAACACGATAATTAGAATCTACCACACACACACAAAAGACCATAATAAAATAATAAGATGATAGTAATAATCATCAAAAACTAAAAGGGAAAATAGCCATACCCAAGCAATGGGTGGTGCAAGAAGAGGAGAAATAAGTAAACAACTATCTTTAATTTTCTTCCAAATATAACATTTATATATTTAAGAAAAAGATCATAAAGCTAGAAAAATGATCCAGAAAAGACAAACCGATAAAGAAAATGAAGAGAAGAAAGGGAGGATTTTCGATTTCATCTTGGAGAACAAAAAGGGGGACATTCTTCAACACTTAAGCAACACTCAAAGAAAAAAAGAGGAGATATGAGAGATGGGAGATCACCCAACACCAAAAGGTTCAATAATGCAAATGTAAAGTGAAGGGTGTATAAGGGGTGTTAGTAGACTATCAGCAAGGAGGAAAGAGGGAGAGATGACCAATATGCTTCTCCAACATTTTAATGAAAAGTTTGAGTGTGAAGTAATTATTGTAACACCATGAAATTTTATAACCTTTATTTTCGGGTATTTAGCCTTTTATTCAAAAATACAACATTTAAACTTTAGCCTAATCATTCTACTTTAACAGTTGACCCGTAAACCAAATAACTTCTTAAATGATTTTTTTTAATTAATTTTATCACTTTCCTTTTTATTTAAAACATATCCTAAACCAATCTAATTTTTCCCAATTTATTTTTTTTCCTAATAAGTACCTTAACCTATCCAAACTAAACCTAAAAATAAATAAAATAATGCTAACCTATCCTGCCATTTTACACCTTACGTTATCCTTACCTCACGTAACCCCTTGTTGTGCCTCCTTTTCCCTCCCAAACATTCTCCCTGTTTCCTCCACTTTTCACTCACCACCATCATTAACACCTTACATCTATGTCAAGCCATACACTATAACCAGTCATCTACATATACATACATGCATACACACCACTTCACTGCCTCATCCATTCGTCCAAACTCAGCCCACTGCTCCCTTCCATTTTTGCCCAAACTGCCACATCACCTTCTCGTGCACCCCTTCTCTCTCAACACCCTATGAATTCAAATGCAATCCCCTCTGTATCTCCCCACCCAAGCAATGACCACCTCTAACCTTCACCATTATCTTTTCCCATCTCTTATTCTTCTTCTCCTCCTCCTCCTTCTTGCCCATTGCCTGACCCAACTCTTTCTTTCTCCTCCTCTTTCTCTTAGACTAGTTTGTTTGTTGTGCGTCACACAACCGCACATTTTTACACTCCCTAGTGTGCGCTATTCCTACCTGAACAATTGTACCTTAGGGGCATGCCCCGCCTGTGTTCTCTCCTGCCTACACAACCTGTTCCCTAGTTGTGTGCGTGCCCATGTCTTGCTTCTTCTTTGTCAACCACCACTTCGCCATTCCCTCTTCTCCTTAAAAACATTCACCTCCTCACTGTAGCACTGCTGCCCTTTCCTAACTCCAACCATCAACCCCATCCTCAACCTTCCCCTAGCACCAGGCGTCCCCTCCATAGAACCCCCTAGGTAACAACAAAACTATTGTTACTCTCCCCTTATTTCAACGCAATTCTCCACAGCACCAACCCGCCTACATCACCCTCTACTATATTACCATCCCTCCTTCACTGCCTTCTCCTCACAACCATTAGCCTACCCTAACCTTGTCTCCATCCTACCTTTGTTGTTCGAACCTTTCCCCCGACCGAGCTCCAACCACCACCAAACACCCCATCAATCACCGAATTAGTACCACCTTCATCTCCCTAGCATCATATTCCCACCATCACCACCTTGCAACCCTCCAATATCCCCCTCTTCGTGCACACAACTTATGATGCCCATGCAACGTAAGGAATCCCTTTTAAAATTTTTGGTTACCCAATTTTAATATTAAGGGTATTATGATAATTTTAGTTAATAAATATTTTAATATAATTTATTATTATTTTACTTATCAAATACTAATATAATTATTCTGGTATTATTTTTAGGTACAAAGTTTGAATAGCGAAGGTTAATAATTTTAGTAGGATACAAGTAGATTGTTCTTTCGGTGGATAATAGGTAATTCTTATACTTTACTAAAATTTTAAGTATTGGATGATAACACATTAGGATTTTTGTATATGAAATGTGTTAAGCATGATTCGTTACCTTATAATTATATGTTTATTTCTGTCACCATGAAAATCGAAAAATAGAATATGTCATCTTATGTAAAAATATTATGGGTACAAAAATATGACTAAAATAAATTTAATGGTGGGCAAAGAATATGTATGACATGTTCGTGTAAAATAATAGGGTGCACGTGCTTAGACAAATTTGTATTATAATTATTATTATTGTGCGCCCTAGGGCAATTTGGTCATTTTAAGTGTATTATGTTATTTATCCAAAAAAATCGTGTTTAATATATATTAGTTATTGTTGAGCATGATAATTTGTTATTTTGGATGAAATAGTAGTGCATGCTAGGGTTTTATATGTAGAATCACGAATAAGAGCAAAATAGTCTTTTGGCATATCTAGTAATTTAATTAGAGGATAATTAATTTAATTTTGGTATTTTAGGATTTTTAACTAATTTTGGTAATTAATCATGAATAAGGAAAAATTAATAAATAAAATAAAATTAGTATTTAAAATGAATAATAATTTGGCCTCAGGGATATTTTGGTCATTTTCAACCTAATGCCCCATATGTGAATAATTGAGTCTAAGATAGCCTTAGTAGATGGTAAGTTTAATTTAGTGTTGATCTTGTTTATGGTTACCTTGAATGAATGAGAAATGAGTAAATATAGTTAAGTATGGAAACTAAATATATGTAGTTGATTGTAGTTTTATGAACACCTTAATAAAATGCTTATACTTAAAGTGAAAGATCTCGAGATCAAAAATTGCGGCTCTTAGAGGTAGCTACCCTAAAAATATGGTTTAGCCCACGATTGATTATGGATTGCTGTTGGTGTACCTTAGTGCCCCAACCAAACCTTATATATTACTCTATTTAGCTCTACGGACTTATAGATAGTATGCATAGTTATGGATTAGGTATCTTTACCGGTAGGGTATTATGTCTTATTCGTGTACCAGTACAACCAGGATACCTTAGTGTTATTGGATTGATAGACTATAGGATAGTGTATTGCCTTGGTGTGTTGGTATGACTAGAGTGTTTTAGTGTCTTCGGGTTGATATGATCTCCCATCGAGTAAATATAAACAGAAATGATTAATATTGGATAATTGGATGGTTTGATAGTAGCCTCTATGTCTATATATGGTTTGGTAGTAGCCTTTACGCCTACTTATGGTTCGGAAGTAGCTTTTGCTCCTACCTATGGTTCAGTAGTTGCTTTTACACCTACCTATGGTTCGGTAGTTGCCTTTTTACCTACCTATGATTTGGTAGCAATTTTTTAGCCTACCTATGATGATATGGAATTCTCTTGGTCTTGTGCCTTGAAGCCTACCTATGATGTTATGAAATTTATTGGCCTTGAAAATGTGATATGTGATACATTACTATTGTTATGGCTTTTGGTTGAGGTTGTTTCTAATCATACTTCAAAGAGCATCCCTTAGATGTTCAGTTGGTAAGTGTTAGTGCGTTTTATATGGAAAAGCATAAGCAATATGTGACCTTTGTGGTATTCAGTTATTTAATATGATTATATATATTTTAATGTTTAATATTATGTATTTTTGTGATGTCGTTTATGTGTTATGTGCGGATTTTAATGTTAGTTATGTATATCTGGTTACTATCGTTATATTGAAGGGTTTCTTTTGTGGGTTCCTATCTATTCAATGGGAAACGGTCTTTGCAAGTAGCTCGCAAGTGAAACCGAAAGTTAGTAGTTTGGGTTGAGAGCTTAGGACTATCTATTATCCTTTTTGTTATTTTGATTGTTCTTGGACTCTTATGTCCCTATGTACTTTCTCTCATTTGAGTTTTGTAATCACTAATGTTGTTTATTTTTAAAATGACACCAATCTAATTTTTCTCTCTATCACGTTCTTTTGATTGTGTTATTAACTTAAGTGGATTAATGATTTTAACCTTAGCACTTAGTATGAGAATGATAGAGGGAACCGGACTTATACCAAGTGTGGCGTTAACACCCTATATTTTTATTGTGTTAGCTTCTATGATTTACTCTGTAAAGTGAAATTTTCAAGTCAAAATAGGGGTGTTATAATTATTACTAATATTTTGGACAAAGGCAAAATAACTAATAATAATATGATTCAAGGTGAAGGGAGGTGAGTGGAAAGTCAACCAGGACGAAAGGAAGAGCACACAAAATCAAAACAATACAAAAATGCATGTAAAAAATTATACAGCGTGACGCCCAAATGAGCCCCAATCAATTGCTAGTTGTCTACCCGGACCTCCAAGTACTTCCATCTTTGCCTCAACACCTGGTCATTCGACTCACAAGCTTCAATTAACCGCCCATCACTAAAAACCCCAATTTCTCATTTTTAATCAAGTTAACTTAATCCATATTCTACCCCAACCCAAACATACATAATAAACACATCAAACACATATTATTCACCTATTATTTTTATGATAAGGTTTACATAATACATTAAGTTTTAATTAGGTTTTAATTAGGATTTGTGAAAAAATATGATATTATAAGTGTTCTCAGGGATTTCCCACATCCACCGCACTTAGGCTCTTAGGTAAGGGGCATACGCTCAATTTTAGGTCTGCAACACCCTAAGCACATCCATTATTTCATTTCACAGGTTAATCTAATTTTGGTGTTTTAAGTATTGACGCCAAACACTAACTAAGGCAATCCAAGCCACCATAATAAATGTTTAGGAGATAATACCAAACTCAAGAAACTAAGCATTACAACATATAAGGTGCCCAAACTTTCCCCTTTTTTTATTTCTTTTCTCTTACTTAGGTTCAATTATTAATAATTTAGGCCATACTCAAAATCAAAGACTAAAGGTTAAACCCTAGGTAAATTCTCAAGAGAAATCCACCATTATCCCTAAGGACCAAAAGCAGGAAAAAAATCCAACAAAATAGGCTAAAAAGTCAACCAAAAGAACCAATTGGTTGATAATTTAAAAGCTTAAAAACATTATAAAAATGTATTGCCTCATAGGACCAAATCAAAGGTTATGTTGATCGATTATTCAAACAGAATAGAACGATACAACATGTATCCATCGACCAATAGAGCAAATCAGTTGATCATATAGGTGGCACCCTCGATTGAAAAACCAGAGTAGTTAATCAATAACATGATAGAGAACATGTCATAATTTTCCACCAGTCATCCCATCTACTAGAGACCTAAATCAACCGACCGAAATAGCGATATAGTCGACTAAAGTGGCCCTTTAATCAATGGCTTCTTCGGCCGAAAAACATGTGTATTGAGGAAAAAAATAATGGAAATAGCCACAATTCCTAACATGCATCTAAATTTGTTAAGTACATATAAAAATCTTGCTAGACAATAAAGAACATGAATTTGTGCTATCAAATTTGACAGCAGACCCTTTTATGCTCAAAATCACAAAATCAAGCTAAAAGGGCACAAAGGCCTAACACATGATCAAATTACCAAAGGAAACATGAATCATGCCACATGCTTGAAAATTAGAGATCTAATGAAAAACATGGAACACACTAGTATTATAAAATCACCCAAAACACCATAGTTAAAACCCATTTAAAAACTTAACTAAAACCGAAAAGAATAGGAGAAGAAGAAGAGTGTACGTCACCTACTAATCCCAAATTTATTTTACCAAGAAGAGAAAACCACAACCTTCGATCCTTTTCTACCTTAATCTTCCTTAGAGAAAGCAAAAGAGAATCAAAATGAAGAGTAGGAGAAGTAAAGGAAAGGGATTCAACTAAGAGGAAGAGAGAGGGAGAGAGGGATGGAGAAGAAGAACATGGTGCAACACATAGAGGTTTTGACTCCAGGTATAGAGAGAAAATGGAAGCAAGAATTAGGGGGTTGATAATTAGGAGAATAGAGGAATAGTATTGACTTAGTGAAATAGATGTGGAGTATGAAGACAAAGGTGTAAGCGATTGAAATGGCGAAGCATGAGCTAGTAGAGTGGAGATCTGACTAAGAAAAGTGTTGTAGGATGAAAAAATCTACTCCAAAGGTATGCACACATGGTCTAAGGGCAGAGGAGGAGGTGAAGAAAGAGAAAAAAGAGTATGTTGAAGAAAAGGTACTAAAACTACTTTTTAGGATATTTTAATTAAATAAAAATAAATTAATTGTATAATTAATATGTAAATATTTTTCAAACATATAGATCACAATTTAAAATTTTCAAAATTATTTGAGTAAGAATAGAAACATATCATAAATAGAGTCGAGAAATCATAGGCGTCTGCCAACCAATACTCTTAGTCGATCAACCAATGTATGCTTAATAAAATGCATGTCTTCTAAAATTGCCCCCATCGACTAGTACAAATCGATGCGTCCATCAATTGATTTGTACCATCGGCTGACTTAGGTATCTACCATCGACCGATGCTCCAAAAATATTTACTCTACACAATATATTCAATTATGTTCTAAAATCAAAGCCATTTTGTTTAGTATCAAAGTAACTTTAAGCACATTTTAAAAGATTTTAGGATGTGATATTACATGAATAATCTTACTAAGGTAACTTAACATTTTAAATTATTATCAATTAAGTGTATTTTATGTTAACAAAGTTAGATTATGTCAAATTTAGTAAAATTAAGGTAATTTTTTATAATAAATACAAAAAATTATATAAAATTTATTGAAATCATTAAATATATATATATATATATAATTATGAAAAAAAATCAATTTTGTAAAAAAATTATTTTAAAAACATGTATTTTAAATAAATATAATTTTTAAAATAAAATGCATATTTTTTTGGGAAAAATCATATTTAAAAATATTATATTTAACAAATACATTTTTTTTAAGATTTTTTTCTTCAATTAAAAATTCATATCCTTTTTTTCAAATGTCAAAATTTATTTTATTTTATAAAGTTGAAAAAATAATATTTTTTTTTAAAAAATATTACTTAAAATTATATTTTTTGAAATAAATTTTACAATTTAAAAATATGCATTTTTATATTTTTAAAATGTATTTTAATATCATAGGTTCTTTTATTATTTATTATAAAAAAACTAACCTTAACTACAATAGACTTGACATAATTTAAGTTTTTTTTGAAAAAAAAAATCTAAATGATAAAAATTTTAAATATGAATACTAATAAAAAAGATATATTTAAAATATGAGGTGGTCGTAATATATTAGACCTAATGTATTAAATGAAATTTATCCTAAATGATGCCTTGTGTAGTAATTTTTAAGGAGGAGATGGTGTCAACGGAGCGATGTCATTTGGGTAGAAATTTACGGCATCGTTTGCTAGAGTGGAGAATAATTGTATATACTTAAATTTTAAATTCAAATTCAAATCTAATTTTTTTTAATATATATATATATATATATATATTAGGGATCAATTTTATTTTTTATTAATAATTAAGTAACATAAACTAATAATAATATATTATAAAATAAAATTATGGCATATAAATATAATAAATTTACTATTAGTATTATTTTTTATTATAATTATCATTATCGTTGTTATTATAATAATAAAAAAATTACACTTTTTTATGCCATAATTTATTTTATTTTATATTATTATTAGTTTGAAATACTTAATTATTAATGAAAAAATAAAATTAATACACTAATATTTATATTTTTTTAAATATAAAATTAATTTGTATGAATAGTATTATTATCTGCTTCATTTGTCTGGACTAGGGTTGTTGATAAGCCGAACCGAGGTAAGTTTGGACTCGGCTCATTTACTAAACAAGTCTAAAAATAAAATTTGAGTTTGACTTGTTTATAAACGAATCAAACGAACCGAGCTTTTGACGAGTCAAACCGAACTTTTAATGAGCCAACTCTTGAGTTTTGGTGGTAAACGAATCGAGCTTACGAATTTTTACACTTTAAATAAGTTTGAACTCAATTTTATTATGTTCAAATTTAATTTATTTAATAATTAGGTCGAAGTCAAACTTAATTTTTAAGCTTGTATAATAATTGAAACAAATCGTTAACGAGTTAAATTTAAAAAGCTTGGGAGTCGACTTAGATTTGTGAACCACCGACATTGATGTTATTGTTGGCATTGGACGGCTGACACGCCTTGGATATTATTTTCTCCGCCTGCAGACGGAACACAGAAGTCACGTGGTGACAATAACCGTCATTTCTGATGTTCAAGGAGGCAAAAATAAAGGAGGGCGAGAGGGGGGGGGGGGGAGGGGAAGCAAAAGGACGGTCCTCGATGGTGGAGCAATACTGCAATAATCCGCGATACATGTGAGTAGTGATTTTCGGTGAGAATGTGAATTGGTTCCGGATCCTATTTTAATTTACCAGCTAGCTTAATTTTTAATAATTATGGATTTAAAATTTTTAAACCCGACGGATGTTTGTCGGATTTAAATTATTGTATACATAAGCGGATATGATTGTGACTCGTGAGTGTATCAATGTCCAAACTAGACATCTTACATTCGTTTAATGTATTATAAATGTATATAGGAGTGTTATTAGTCACATTTTTTTTATGAGTTTGCATTCTTTAAAAAGAGTTTTTTTCTTATTTGATGAAATTACACTTTTTATTTCACACATATTTATCTTTTTCTTTTTTCTTTCTCTCCTTCTGTCAATCTTCAATCATAAATTTTTAATATTTTAATTTTCAATACATAATATATATAATCAAATTTAGAAATAAAAACTATATAAAATAATAATCATTAATATTAATAATATTATTATATCAGTCTTAAAAAATATTAATATTAACAATAATACTATTAATAATAATAATAATAAATATTTACAATAATGATATTAACAATAATTAATTAATAGAATAATTATTTTAAATAATCATTATATAATATATCATGTCATGAGTGATATTTTAATTTATTATTATTTTAAATTATTATTATTATTATTCATTAGTAATAATTATTCATAATAATAAGTAACATTAATAATGAATCATATTTAATAATTAATATTTGTTATAATACTTGAAATAAATATTAATTATTGTTAATATTATTAACAATAATTAATACTAATATTATTTTTCATAATGGTTTATTAATAACTCATAATCAATAATAAAAATTATTATTATATTATTCATTATAATCAATATTAATTAGAAATAATAATAATAATAATAATATATCATAATAAGTAATAATAAGTGCCATATTATTATTAATATTTTATTATTCATAATTAATAACACTATTAATTAATATGAACTATTAATAGTAATTATTTATAATAATAATCAATAGGTGAGTGACCCGTCAGTGATAGGATGATATGTGTAGTTAACCTGTCAGAAAGGGAATCTTATAGGCGAGTGACTCGAGTATTTATGATAAGTGTTGTACGGGAATGGGGAAGAAAAAATATGGATGGAAAGAAATGAGAAAACGACAGTTTTAATAAATTTAGGAAACAGAAACAGCAAGAAATGAAATATATATATATATATATATATATATCACACACGCATTATATATATTTTTAAAAAACATACTAAATCTACTAAAATTAATAGAGAAAAAAAATAAAACTACTATCTACTTTAGTTAATGTAAACTATTAATAAATATTTTTTTTAAATATAAAAAAATAATCAGACGCTTTTGGTAGCAAAAAGTTTCTAAGACGAAAAACGGAGACGGGATGTTTCTTGGGCTGAAAACGCCACTCGTCCCCCATTTTCGTGCTTCACGATCTATGAGTGCCTTGCCTATTGGGGAGAGATTGATACCAATGAGAAGTTTGTTTGGGAGAGATTCATACAAGTGAGTAGATTGTTGGAGTGTCATGTTGTACCGTGATTCGATTATCATGACTAATTTTTTTATTAAAAAAATGATGTATTAAATTTATGAAAAATTTGAAGGTCTAAATAAATAATATTGAAAAAATTACTTATTATAGGTTGATCTATACATATAAACAACCAATTAAAGCAAGTAACCTACTAAAATAATAATAATAATAATAATAATAATAATAATAATAAATCAAACACCAACTCATCTATTATAACTTAAGTTCAAAAATAAATAATTTTATTTTTAAAAAAATAGCGATAAAATTAAATGCATATTAACTTTTTTATATCAAAAGTGTATAAATGGTGAATGAAAATTTATTTTAATGAATGTTTTCTTCTTCTTTAGGTTGAATAGAGAATGAAAAAGGAGAAAGAATAGAGATAATTGAGAGGAAGTGTTTGGGGGCGGTGTTTGAAAATTAGAGGGGTGGTTTTAGAAAGTAAGAAAATGTGAAGGGGTATGTAGGTATAAAATTAGTAGCAATAGTATGGAAGAAGATGACACACATACACACGTATATTTCTTTTATATTTGTCATATTTTTCATAAATTTATTTGGGCTTGTAATTTATTTTTTTAGTTTTATTTTTAGATATTTACTTTATAAATATTATATAAAACATTTTATTCCAAAAGTATTAAAATATTATTTTAAAATTTCAAATAACAACTCTTCAATATGTATCTTTTCTCCAAATGATTTTTTTTACCAAAATTTGAACCATAAATATATTAGTATTTACATAATTATTTGAATATATTTTAAAAAAAATTATTAGACTCATTTAGAATTTATTTACCCACTAAATTTAATATGCATGTATGGATCTGTGTATGGGTTCGAACTTATTGGATATAACAAATATAGGTTGTATCTAGGTTTAAATTTAAGTCTAAGTGTTGTAAACAGATTTGAATCTAGATCTGATAAGACCTGACCCATACCATCCCTAGTTTTGAGGCAAAACACCATGTCTAAAATTTCAAATAATAATAGTAGAAAATTAAAAAATATTTATATACGCATCTTTTTTTTTCATTTATCGTTATAAATAATATTCATGCACAATTAATTCTACACATATTTACTATTGGTTGTTTATTATTTAAAATTCATTTATGTTAGTTAAAAAAATAATAATGACTTAAGATTGAGGAACAAAAGATGTAGAGATAAGAATTTTTTAAAAAATTTTATTTCCATTTTTTAAATATAAATTAATATGTGCATTAAGATAGGATAACAACTTATTCACACTTTACGTTGAATCATACTAAGAATACTAGTTAAAAGAAATTTAAATTAAGTAGCTTGTAGTAATATTCTGCTTCTATTATTGCACACATCATACTTCTCACATTAAACTCTAAATTTAATGAGCAAAACTACTAGTTAGCATCGTTCGATAGTCCACAACATCGAATAAGTAAATTTATTGAGCCATTCAATAGCTCAAAAGGCATCAAAAGCCCAATAAACTTAAAAAATGAGTAGAGTGTTCAACTGATGTAAAGAAAAAAAAATGGATGAGAGAGAGGGAGAAAATATATATATATATATATATATATATATATATATATATATATATATATATATATAATTTGATAAATTTTATTTTCTTACTCTTATATTTGATTTAATATTTTATAGGTATTTGGTACTTTAAATAATCTTACTTAGGTACATCTATATCTTAAATTATCATCATATATATACATATATCATTTTTATTAATAAAATAATATTATATCAAGTTTAGTATAATTAAGTTGCTTTTTTAAAATAAAATAATCTAAAACCTAAAAAATTTAAGAATAATCTTATATTATATTTTAAAAGTCTAAATTTATATTTCAAAAGGTAAAATTTCAATTCTAAAAATTTTTTTTGAAAAAAAAAATTACATTTTTTTAAACAGATATTTTTTAATAAAAAATATGACACTTTTCCTAAAAATACGAAAACTTTTGAAAAACACATATTTTTCAATAATTTTATATAATTTTTTTATTTATTATAAAAAAATAATCTTAATTATATCAATCATTTTAGATTTAATATAATCTAACTTTATTAATTTTAAAAATAAGTATATGATACTAATTAAAAATATAGAGGTACTTAAGTGATCATTTAAAAATATGAAAATGGAATAACCTTAATAAATTATGCCAAATATAAGTAAATCGAATTTATCCCATCATTTTTCATATCAATATCAGTGCCCAATTACCTTTCCTCGCTCACTCATCCTCCATGTCTTTCGCGTCAGATCGTCGACTGCAATATTCGTTGCCCAGGTAATAATCCGGCTCTTTGTCTCCATACACATATCTCTTCACTAAGGTTCCTTCGATCTTATATCTCTTCATTTCTGATTCAATTCATCAATTGCGCTCATACAACTGTTCTTTTGATGTCACACTGTTTCTAGACACTAGTTTCGATTCGTTTCAATCAAAATTCAGCTCACCATTCCCGATGCTTTGATTCTGCGTACGTATTTGGTATATCTTATAAAGATTGGGACAGCTGCCGAATTCCATAAATGGCTGTTCCGATTAAATTAGACGCATCGAAGCAATATTACGCCACTAGTAGTCTTGTAATCGGCTATGCACTTTGTTCGAGTTTATTAGCCGTGATTAACAAATATGCAATCACAAATTTTAACTACCCAGGCTTATTAACTGCTTTGCAATACTTAACATCTACTTTAGGTGTCTGGGTTTTGGGTAAATTAGGGTTTTTGAATCACGATCCATTTACCCTTGATATTGCCAAGAAGTTCCTCCCTGCTGCCCTTGTTTTCTTCTTGGCTATCTTCACCAACACCAATCTGCTTCGACATGCTAATGTCGATACATTCATTGTGTTCCGATCCTGTACTCCTTTATTAGTTGCTCTTGCCGATACTGCTTTTAGGAAGCAGCCATGCCCCTCTAGGTTAACTTTCATCTCTCTTGTCATCATCTTGGGTGGTGCTGTTGGCTATGTGGCCACGGATTCGGCTTTTACACTCACGGCGTACTCGTGGGCATTTGCTTACTTGGTGACAATTACTACTGAGATGGTTTACATTAAGCATATGGTTACGAATCTTGGATTGAATACTTGGGGTTTTGTGTTCTACAACAACTTGCTTTCCCTTATGATGGCGCCCGTGTTTTGGATCATAACTGGTGAATATGGTGAGGTGTTTGATGCGTTGAGGGCTAATGCAGGGGATTGGTTCGATGCGTCTACGTTCTCTGCTGTATCATTGTCTTGTTTGTTTGGGCTGGCCATCAGTTTCTTTGGTTTTGCTGCTAGAAAGGCGATCTCCGCTACAGCTTTTACTGTTACTGGTGTGGTGAATAAGTTCCTCACTGTTGCAATCAATGTGTTGATTTGGGATAAACATGCTAGTCCATTTGGATTGGTTTGTTTGCTTCTTACGATTGCTGGTGGTGTACTATACCAGCAGTCAGTTACTGGACCTGGAAGTGGTCTGCCACAGCGAGATCCTGCTGCAGTTAAGCTTACTGATAGTGAGGATGATGCAGGTGATGATGGATTTAAGGACAACGAGAGAGGCATTTCTGGTAAAGCTTCTAGTTTATAGTAATATGTACTGGTCTCTAGCCATTGCTGAAGAAGCATCTTGCTTGTGAAATTGTCATGTTATGCCAATGTTATTTGTAGATCTGAGATGATCTTTCTTGTAATGATGTTCAGTTGTATTTTCATTTAGATAGTTCAATTTTACATATAAGCATTTTTCATGTGTTTTGTCATTTGTGTGAGGTGCTTGGCATTGGTTTCATCTCATGGAGGTAGCATGATTGTCATAGATTACAAACTTATGCTCTTCGGATCTCGATCTGCTATAGAATTGGCGTTCTTCTATACTTTTGGCAGGGACACAAACCAGGGATACATTGCTCAGTTTCTTGTTTCTGTTAACTCTCTTGTTCCCTTCAAAGCTTACTATTTACGTCTTTTCCAAATCCGTAATGCTTGACAGTTGCCTAAAGAAAACATGGTTACGGTCTGTAATTGGCATGTTTGTTGCCATGGATTAGTGGCATCAATGGATCCCTATAGTCGAGATCAGTTTTGACGCTGCTGTTATTTGTATTTGTGACTGCTATTTTTCTCTCCAATTCTCATTTTCTTCCTTGATATTTGCTGGAGTGAAGTTGTTAATGATTGGCTTATCAAGCGTGCACTCCCTTTGAGGATAAAAGTGAACTTATTGAAACATTTAGATGATAAGAGGTAAAATGGATGAAGGGTGGTAAAAGAGAGGGATTATATGGTGCAGAAAATGACACAAACCGTGCACTCCCTTTGAGGATAAAAGTGAACTTATTGAAAAATTTAGATGGCAAGTGGTAAAATGGATGAAGGATGGTACAAGAGAGGGCTTATACGGTGCCGAAAATGACAACGCTTGTCTCATAATACAAGAATATATGGAGAAATATCCCTGCTTGCTGGAGTTTGTCACACTCTATACGCGTATTTTTTATTTTTCAGTGGAAATATGCTTGTTAAGTTATATTTGCATCAGTTGGGTAATTGGTCTTATGGCGTATTCTATCCGTGGGTTGCTGTCGTGGGAAGTAACATTTTTTACTCTGTGGAGACTAAGCTATGTATCACTAACACTGGCATACATACCTGATTTATGAGAACTTTCTCGAGCAACACGGAGAACGTGGATGTGTATTTTCATTTCCATGTTTCTTTCCCTGCTGAGTGTGGACTGTGGAGCTTTTATAAGCTATCAACCCTAACGCATAGTAGAATTATCTGCTTGATTTGCTGCAATTGTTATCTTTCATTCTATCAATCCCGAGACACAACTTTGCCCTTGGTCCATCACTAGGTTCCTAAAAACCAGTACCATTTATGTTACTTACATGCTTGCTTGTTCCTGATGTTAAACATTACAAATTAGACTTCTTTCTGGGCCTAGCAGCATTCTGAGAATATAGGATTGTTTCTGGAACTTGCTTTCCAAGTTCCAAGGAATAACTCTATGGGGTGGTGCTTTTATCAGCTTTTCTTCGGGACTTGTTGCTTCTTACAAAGTGCATGTTCTGAGCCATTGAAGGTCCTTGTTTCATATATTTATTTACCTGTGATTTATTCTTCATCATTAGTGCTTGTATTTGGTTGATGGTATGGTATGTTCATTCTATTTTAGTGAGGACGATGCAGACGATAAGGGATATCTAAGGATGAAAAAATGGTTTTCCTGGTAAAACTTCTAGTATATATATATGTACTGGTCTCTAGTCACTGCCGAAGAACAATCTTGCTTTCACTATTATTCATAGATATGAGATTGTCAATTGTGTGGGGTGCTTGACATTGGTTTCACAGAGCGTTGCAAGCTTTATGTTTGAAGTCCATGCTTTATTATATGGTACATAGTTCTTTCGTATGTTTGCTGCATACGGGCCAAACTATTAGTTTACTGGTACCAGCAACTATCCTAACTAATAACAGCTTGATCAAAACTCATCTATATCTTCTTCTTCTTCATTTTTGTCAACTCTTATTTTAGTTCAAGTATTTTTCTTCTTCTTTATAATTGGATGGAATACATCGTATGAAATTGCATCCCTTACGTTTATTATTATTATTATTATTATTATTATTATTATTAGTGTTAGTATTTTCCTGTGCAAGGTTCCCATACGTTATTCTGAACCCAAACTAGGCTAAATAGGCCCAAGACACCAACCCCAAGCTGTCGACATATGAAAATCAGATAATTGTTTGTTCAACTTGCTAAAGAGAAACATGCCCACCCAAGACGAGCCTGGTAATGGTGGTTGTGAACTTGGTCAATCATATTCCTTCTAAATTTCGTATGTTTAATCCGTGGTTCAACTTGCAACTTTCGAGTTATATGTTGCTAGCCAACAATAATCCAACTTGACTTTTGCAAGTCTAATTCGATCTTAAGTTGTTTTTTTTTTTATAAAAAAAACCTAAGAATATGAAATATACTTCTTTCAATATCTTTCCTAATTTGATATTGAGTATGGACAAAAAAAAACTTGATTTTAAGCATACCTGATACAATCCATTCTCATTTCAAGTTACAAATATAATTATTATATGCATTTTTTGTTAATATAAGGTTAAATATATCAAATTATGAATATTAACACACACACATCTAAATATCATGGAAATCTCAATCTATCTCCAATTGAATCATATAAACTCAATCAAAATAACGTACATTTTTTTGGGTAATACGGAATAAATAAATTAGGAAATAGAATTTACAAATCTTGAGAATCTACATCTCTTACAATCATTACACTAGCAAAAACAAAAATATGTCAAATATCTAAAAACCTAAAATTGGACAATATATTTTGTTGACATCATAAGTCAATCAACTTTTATTTTAATGATAATAAATTTAAATATGAATTTGACTTATCTTATTAAGTTTTATGTATATCATAGCAAAAACTAAAGTATTTGACAATTAACTAAGTTAAGGACTAAAGTTTTAGACTCAGGCTAAAGGAACAAGCAACCTAGTGCTTTTGTTTTATGAGAATACATGCATATGAATATGGAGATCAATGACTAAAGTCTCTTCCCATGGGCTAGACTAAGCCACAAAGACAAAGAGTGAGATCCGAGAGTGAATTAGAGACATTATCTCATAGATGAAATAAAAGAGTTCTTTTAGTCAAGCAATTATAGAGGCCGAGAAGAGTTTGTTGTTTTAATTATCTCTATACAAGCCTCTAAAAGGTAGAACCAAAGAGAGTAGTGAGGGGAGAGGATTTAGGAGTCCTAAGGAGATTAAGTCTACAAATTATATCTCAAGCACAATCCAAATATCAACAAGGAAGGAAAATGAAGACTCTAACTTCAAGGACTTCAATTTCATATGTGGAATACACAAATCATAAAATCACAAGTAATTGTGTTAAAAAAAGCCAACACTCAAGCTTTAAAAAGAATATTATAATCTTAAGGATAATGAACATATGATCTACATATTAAGCTATTAGATTTTTTAATAATTTGATAATTCTAACCCTATTCAAAAATCATTTTGAAAGGTCTTAAATGATTTCATGCATAAAAAAAATGTTTGCAAGTATTTACACAAAATGATGTTTAAAATTAGTCATTTTCCTTCTCATCTGATTTGAGAATTTACCATAAATTCTATAGAAATTATTTATGGGTGAATAATACTTCTTTTGAAATCTTAATATGTCTACTTTATGTTAGAAAAATGATTTTCACATTTTTGAGATTTTTAGTTCAAGTTATGGTTTTTGTAAAGACGTGCATTGTTAAAAACTATTCCACCAATCAGCTAATTTCTAAACCAATCGATTGGTTTGAAAATCGATCAACTGGTTCACTTTTTATATATATATTTTTTATATATTTGGATTCAACATATTGACTGCTTAGTTAAATTGATTGAGTAGTCTCGGCATTTCTAAGATTGCCCGCCTGTTGGAATTCGATCGTTGAAGTAATTTTTACACCCAACGACTAATGCCAAATTATCTCATCTTTTAACACTATAAGTAAGAGTTGTTATACTTTAATAAATATATATTAAGGTATAAAAAATCTTTTAAAATTATAATTTTCATACCTTACAAAGAATCAAAGAGAGTTTTGGTTTTACACTTTCAAATCCAAATCAAACTTCTTTAATACTCAATTTGTAATTCATATTTATTTAGAGTGTTCATACACTTATAATTATTATTTCTCTAATTAGATCATGGTCTTCACTGGTGATTATTCACTTTCACATGCTATCTAATGAAGGTTCTTATTGTAACTATTCAAACTCGCCATCTCAAACACAAGTGAAGAGTGATGTGTTTTAGCATTCATGTGAGAGGTCATTGATATTGAAGTCTCATAAACCTAGAGAGGATAGTTAGGTAGAGTATAAATCATCTCCTAGATGGTCATTGAGATATTAGGCTCATAAACCAAGAGACGGGTGATCATCATCAAACACCCACTATAAATAAAGAGATATTCAAATCTAAAAAGCAAAACCTTTTGGTAGTGTCGTAGTGGATGTAGAGAAGCTTTGTAGAGTTTATGGAATCACTATAAATCGTGTGTTTATTGTTTTACATTCTTCTACTTATTTTTTCACAATTTTTTTATTTGACATTATCATTGAAAAAAAATACTCTATTCACTCTCCATCTAGAATATCCATACGAGCTTTCATATTTGTCCAATAATTTGTTATCTTGTCTATTATATTTGTTACTTTCCCTCAACAAATGCCAAATCCTGGCTTTAGAAAATTCCAACAAAAAAATTCATGTAATCCAAAAAAATGAATAACAAGATTTAAGTCATTCAATAACCGAAAGTTTGCCACACTCCATTATAATATGCATACTACCTAGTATCTTTTCCATGGATACGCCATCTCTAAGAGGCCAGATCTCAACTAGGAGGTGCATCACCCGTTGATCCTATGTTTCTTGTAAAACACATCGCACATTCTTCCAATGAATTTCTAAGGCATAAAATCAATAATGCCACCTTATCAAAATAAGTTGATATTTTTTTTTATATAAAAGGATGTGTGTGTGTGTGTGTGAAGCATTTACAATTCTTGGGAGATTAACTCTCTTATAGTCATCATACAAACTATTAATGTAATACCTCAAAATTTTATAACATTTGTTTTTAGATGTTTAGCCTTTATCCGAAACCTAAACCTAAAACTTTGGCTTGTTTATTTTTGTTAATCATTGATCTATAACTCAAACAAATTCTTAAATAATTTAACTTATCCTCCCTCCCCTCCCCCTCTATTTTTCTTAAGCCTCACACTTAACTATTATTCTTTCCAATTTGATTATTTAACCGAACACCTTAACCTAAGCAAAGTAAACCTATAACAAACTAATCCTAATCTAACATGCCAAACCCCCTTTCCATTTTTTCTCCCATGTGCTACCTTTTGCACACTCAACTGACCCCACCAACTCTCCCTCCTTGTAATACCCTATATTTTTTAATTCAATATTATTAAGCTTAGTTATTTTATTAGCATAATTTGATGAAAACATTTAATTATTTTGATTTCGATTAGTTTTATGGATTTATCAACGATTTTGACTTCATATTTGAATTTAATTAATATTTATCATTTCAGATCATTTTAGATAAATTCGTTCATGACCATGATTTTATTTTATTCATATGATTTCAATTTTTATTTAAAAAAATATATATTTTTTTCTTTCTCGTATTTTAATTTTTAATATTTTAGATTCGTTTTTTATCATAACTTCGTCTTGCAATTATGAATTTGTTTTGAAGTTATATTTCGTTAATGAAATAAAATATTTAAATTATGTAAATCCCTTTAAAATAGTAAAATTATTTTAAGGTTTTTATCAGTAGAAAAAAATTTCGGACTTTGAATTTATCCGTTTTTCATAGGTCATTAAGATCTTTAAAAATTTTAAACTAATTTTTTTTTTGTAATTTATTTATGGATATCTTTCTGAAATTAATTTTCTTCCATTTTACCCTTTTTGGTTTGTAGAGAATCATTTTTGAAAATTATTTAAATTAGTATTGGTCTCTTAGAGTTTTATTTAAATATTTTATTATACGGTTTTAAATATTTTTTGAGGTCTTATAATGTGTTTTTGTAAATAATATGAATCTTTGCATTCGTTGGTATTGTCTTTCGAAAAAAAATTCGAAATTCTTTATATAGCTCTTATATCAATTTTATAGCTTCAAATCCTTACGAAATAGTTTTTGTTAAATGAGTTTTAGATAAAATCTAGCAATAATATTTTTAGATATTTAGTATTTAGTTGTGTATTTGTATTTGCAATAAAAAAAATCAAATGCCCCTCCATCTTCTTTTTCTCTATTCTTCTCTCCCTCTTTTCTTTTCCCTCTCTCTTCATTCCGAATCCCCTGCTACATGAAACCCCAGCTCCTGATCTCCTACTCCCTATTCCTCCTTTGTCAACTACCAGCCAGCCAACCACCCTTTACAACCACCACCTCTCTCTACCGACCCTTTTTCCTCCATTTTTGCCACCACCCTTTGCCAGCAAGTCCAGCACACAGTAGCAGCAATGGAGGCACAACAGCAATGACGGCTCCACCATTTGGTCATCGCCGATGTCACTCGACCACGGTTAGTGGTCCTTGCCCTCCGACGAATTTCCACTGACCCCAAATAGCTCCGATTCGCGGGATTTTGCTCAGTATAAATTACCCCAAACCTTAACTTTTCTTTTGATTAATTTGGTATAAATTAGCTTATGATAAGCTAAATTTGTTGTTTAATTATGTATATATATGTCATATGATTGATTTAGAGTGGTTAATTGTACTGTATTTGGTTGACTTGTAAAAATCAAAATTTTAACCCGATTATATCCAAATTTTGTGAATTTGTCTGATTAAGCTATTTTTGATAAATTGATTGTACAATATGCTATAAAATGTATCTAATTTCATATCAGAATTGTCAATTTGAGAAATTTATGTGGAGTTAATCGAAATTGGATTTCTATGTCAAAATCTGTGTGTGAAGAAATTAGATTACATAATTGAGTTGTTTAACTCAAATTGATTTTACAATATGCTTTGAAATATATTTAATTTTATGTTGGAAGTGTCAACTTGGGAAAATTGTTTGAAATCAATCATAATTGAATTTTTAGGTCAAAACTCTTGTAGATCTAAATTAGATTGTGTAATCGAGTTATTTTATTCAATTGAATATACAATTTGCATTAGAATAGATTTAAATGTAATTCCAAACCATCAATTTATATATTCTAGAAATAATTGATCATATTTGTATTTTGGACTCAAAAGCCCTAATTGTGCTGAATTGAGTATTTCTTTTATTGGTTTTGATCAATTAATTATATAATATGTTATAAAATATGTCTAATTACATTTCTAAACATTTAATTTGAATAACTTAATAAAATTTAATCGAATTGTATTTTTGGGCGTAAAACCCTAGATTTCAAATGAAACTATGAAATTGGTTATTTATATAATTGCTTTTCTAAAATTGAATTTATAGAAATAGTTGAAATGACCCTAATTGCATTCTTACACCTTGAAGTAGAATTAATTGATTTGAATTATTCAAGTTTGTATCTTGGACTTTAAAACTCTAATTTTGAAAAATAATTATCTTAAATTAGGTACTTGTATAATTATTTTGTTGAAATTGATTATGTAGATTTATTTAAAAATTAGTTTAATTGTAGTCCTAAGCTATCAATTTGAGGAAATCAAAGGTAATTAGTTGGATTCTAGTTCGGGCTTAAAAGCCCTAATTTTCGGAAATGGCTTTATAAAAATACCTAGAAGATTACTAGTTTTGATTTAAAATCATTTAAATTGTATTTTTATGCTATCAGGTTGGATTGGTTCTGTAAAAATGGTCGGTTTGTATCTTTGGTCGTAAAACCTAATTAGTAAGTCATTTTCGACAAAATTAACTTATAATCTATTATCATTTTCCCGACTTTCCAAATCAATTTAAAATGCCCTTAGCAATATTTGGATTTTCTTATCTATCTCCTTGTGTCATGTGAGCTAGGAGTTGTTTTTTAATGCAAAACCTTGTAAAGAGACACATTCACAATTTGAACAAGACCTATCATTTTAAATATAGATATTTATTTAATTTATAGGAAGTATATACAAAAGTGTAGACTTGAGTGTGTGTGACATGACTTAAATTAGCTTATACGGTATCTTTTAACTTATTGAAACTAAATTAGTTATAAAAAAATTATTTGATAATTATTTTTTTACTAGCTTATAAACATTTTTTTAAATAAACCTACTTGAAGCATAGCTTTTGATTTTTTCAACTTATTTTATCAAACATACTATTGGATCATCAGACGAGATGTATAATACAAAGATAGGGAATTTCAATCCACCGCAACCATTAGATTATAATATCTCCTATAGCATTTAAAATATATGAATGCGTACCTTTGTGCATACATGATATACAAATTAAAAATAAAAGAAGAGGAAGAGGAAGAGGAAAATCATTTATCAATGCCGACCTTAAAATATTCAAAAGAGATTTAAAATTTAAAAAGCTTCAAAACTTAAAGTTAGGTTCCCAAAATATACGCGAGCCCGTTTTCTGATAAACAATACTGCCTGGGCTCGAGACACTGCTACGTTGTTGTGAGTCACGATGTCAACTCAGTAGACTCCAAGCAAGTAAAATACGAAATGATTCAATCATATAGTACCCAGATAGAGAGAGGCTGGCTGTGCAGCGTTACCGTGTGAGGAAAACGAACCCTCCCTTTGAAGCAGGCGAGCACAAGGTAGGCATATGGAAGCAACTTGACAAGAGTAAGGAACCAAATTTGTACTTTCGAAAATCTCAGTCGGCTAACTGATGTCTTCGACCGCTGTTTGAAGATTCTCTTGTGCTCGAGTATTCAATAGGTGGTTGGTTGACTCGTCAGATTAACCACAGACAGAGGGGGGGGGGGGCGGAAAGCAACGAATTTAAACTTTGGTTTGATAATTAGGTAGGTTAAAGAGTAGGTACGTTGGCTCTTTCATGGATCGATGCATGGGGAACAGATTAAGGTACTGTATTATAATACTATTAAGAGTTTGAAGTATCTATCGAAACCGGCGTTCGCCAGGTAGCTAGCGAGGCAGTACGTGTGAATTGAATTCATAGCTAGTGATGCACTGGGACAGGGCGGAAAAAGAAAATAGGTAGAAAAGCCATTCAAAAAATTAGAAAATGGGGATGAGAAAAAATGACAATATATATATATGTATCAAAATAAAAAGATATACTAAATTCAAAGTTTAAGTAATCAGAATTCAATTTACAAACTCATACTAAATTACTAGCAATTATAAACTCAAACGAATTAAATACAATGTTTATTTGTGTTAATGACATCATCTACTCCTACTTCTTCATCTTGAAGCCTTCTTTCGGCAAAAACCACCGCTTCTAACTCAGATTCATCAAGAAAAAGAGAGACAATATCAAGGAATCCAATATCTTCAAAAGAACCAAAATTATCACCTAAGCAAAAGAAAAAAAAAAGAAATTAGTTTTGCCTTTTAATAGTTGTCATATCAATAGCATATAATATAATACGGAATTAGTAAACAAGGAGAAAATATTACCATAGATGTCCCACATTATTGATTTTTATTCCTTATATTATAAAATTCTCCTTGCTAGGAGACGATGATTGTTATGAACATACACCAAGTATTTGACATGCTTAGGAAACAATTTATTATTCTTCATAGAATAAATAAAACCATGTGTACTCCAATTTCGTTCACTGCATGAAGAAGAATATACTTGACTAAGTAATTTGAGGGCAATAACTTGAAGCAATGGTGCACTTAAGCTATGAAATCCCTACCAAGCCTTCGGATCAAGAACGTTTTTTATCATAAAGAGAATCAAGCTCTCCAAATGCACCATGTGTTAAGTGCAAAATTCACAAACTTCATATTAACTTTGGAGCGAGCTAATTAGGGAAAAGTCTTTTAAAACACTTGTTCCTTTTGATGCAAACATCTTTATCTCTAGAAAGAGCAACTCTAGGTGACTTAGCATTTAACCAAACATCAGTGTAATATCTTCACTCAAAGGAAGAAATCAACAAGATAGATACTATTATTAGTTGTTAAATTAAAGAAAAAAATAACACTTTAATAAAAAAAATTACCTTGGGTTCAATGAGTATGCCAAACAATGAAGGGGCGTATTACTTTTAGTCCAATGAGCTATGAGTATGGTATATACCACTTGAAAGAAAGAAGATACTTCTCCAACCTCTTTACATTCATGCTTATAAATAACATTTCTCACTTCATCAATCATTGTATCCCACATTTCATATATAAGGTAAAGGGTTGGTTTATCGACATCACACTCTCTAATCATATAGTAAATAAGCCATGTAAACTCAAGAATATAATCTATAATACCCCAAATTAAACAAAGCATTTTAAGGATTGATTTGGCCACTTATATTAACATGGTATACCATCATTTTAGTGATTATGTCCTAAGAAATCTACAACTGGTCGTGGAACAATTTTTAAGATGGGTGACCTTCTTGGGAAGTTTTAGAAAATTTTTTTAAAAAATTTGAAAAGCATGTAAGTGAGGACAAAACGCGCTGAAATGACTTGTGTTGATTTATGGGGTCAGCGGATCAATTTAAAAGTACTTCAAGGTAGCATTCACATTATTGTATCAACTCGGGGTGTTATATAATCAACTTTCTCCCACCATAAATCATTAAGCAATTTTTCCTTCACAAACCTTACTTTTCCAATATTATCAGCATTTTAAGAAAACTGCTCTTCACTAATCAACATAGCTTGAATACTATATTTTATAAGCTTTATTCTCTTCAATGTAACAACAACTTGAACAAAATAAGTATTAGCAATTGCAAGCAACTTTAGAGAATAAAACCTATTGAAGATGGCTAATCTCATGGAATGCATCATTATAAAATTCTTGATTTGAATAGCATATCCATGAATCTCAATTATCCAATAACACTCCTCATATGTCTCAACATTATTGTCCGCATTTCTTACAACACAAATATTTTTCAATGCAAGGTTAAGAGTATGAACAACACATAAAGTCCAATAAATATGAGGATAAATTTGTTTAATAATCTCACCAGTCGCTTTACAATTTGAGGTATCATCAGTGATAACTTGTACAACATTCTGATAACCCACCTCATAAATGTCTTCTTTCAATAGTTTAGAAATAAAGTGTTTATCTTTGATCTCATCCGAAGCATCAATTGCTTTTAAAAACATAGAACCCCCATTACAAATTGCAATAAAATTTATTAATGGTCTTCTTTATGGGTCACTCTAATGATCAGACACAATAGTAAAACCCTTTTCCCCTCATGTCTTCTTGATCGGTTCCAATAATCTATCTATGTTTAATTTTTTATTGTTGAAGTAATATTGTTCTCAAACAATTATAACCTGGTGGACCATAACCAGGTAAACTATGGTTAGCAGCAAAAGCAAAAGCTTCCATAAAAAAAAGGATTTCTTGCCAAATTAAATGGAACGCCACCGGTGTAAACATTCTAGCGATCAATGCATATAATTGAGAGTGCTTTTGATTGCTAAAATCTTTCTCTATAGGATTCTTCTCACTCACTCATCTCTTCTTCAATAAAGACATGTTCATTATCGAATTAGACATGCTTGACTTAGGTAAAGGCACATTCTTTGGTATCATCTCTTCCACTCTTTTCAAAGCTTCTTTTTCTAAATTTACCATCTCAATATTGTACTCGGCCCTCACTTTCTTACAAGTTGCAATGCCTTTACTAGGAATATTCAACAAATGAGCTATCACCCTTGTATAGCTTCCTTACTTTGTTTGATTATAAATTACAAGTCCAATAAATAGTTCCTTATCCACTAGTTTTCTCTCCTTTAATAATATAATTCCAAAGAGGATTATCATTAACATCTATAGAAGATACACTAGCACTCGTAGAACCCATATTACTATTAATACCACTAGAAGCCATAATACACTTCAACCGCAACACAAATCTCACAAACCGAACGAGCTTCAATCAGCCACAACAACAACAGAACAAAGCTTTTATCAACTAATACACAAACTACAAAAACCGTATACATATTCAATCAATCACAACACAACCCATAGAACATTTAGCAACTGAATACACATTTGCAGCAATCACAACATAATATACACATTTACACAAACCACACAAACCTCACCAACTAATTACACATTTATAGCAATCACAATATAATATACACATTTACACAAACCATACAACATTCAGTAATTTACAACAATCACAACATAATATACACATTTACACAGACCACACAACATTCAGCAAGGAATAACATACAACGTCATTTACACACAAAAAAAAATCTAGATACATTCTTGCTAGTATACAACATCATTTACAGCTGCTATCAACTAATATACAAAATCCAAAAATTGAATACACATATGATTAATCACAACATTCTTGTTGCTGATTCAATTAATCGGCATACCAATATACCACAACATTTAGAGCAACAAAGCACAGAAACAGTAGGCAAGGAAACAATCGATCGTTGCAGCAATAGAAATTGCTGTACACTTTCAATGGTCAAATTTTAGGTTACACTGCAACAAAACAATCAAAATTAAATAAGTTTAATGAATCATAGCAAGATTAAATAGATAAAACAATTGGCGTTGGGGAAGAATTTCAGGCTACATACCAATTTATTGTGTTGACTTTCAAGCCTCAGATTCAACAATCTTTAGCACTGTAACTGAGTGGTAATGCATCCCTCAGTAGGTGCAGTGGACCGGTATAAGCTTGGTTCGACCTCGCCCTTCAACATAGATTCAATTTTGTTGAATGCCAACATAGATGAACGATGGCGAGAAGAACATTCAGGAGACGGAGATGACGACGGACGAAGTTGGGCTGGGATAGGATGCTCGCTTGCTTAGTCGAGACGCGCAGACGGATGAGGTGAGAAGAAGTGAAAAACAGAATGCCAAAAGTGAATAAGGTTGAAGAAGAGGTGTGATAGACGACAAAAGTAAAGCCAAACAATCCGTTAGGATTTTTTTTACTATTTAAATATTTCAAAATTGATATCATTTTAGAACTTTTTTTTTAAAATATGAAAGTACCTTCTCGCATTTTGTTCCTAGAAACGTTCCGGGGACACGAGAAATGACACATTGAAAGCATGCATGTGCTTTGCTGTACATAGATTGTGAAATTAGCTAGTGTCCTGTCCTCTTGAAGTTGGTTTTGAAGATGGCGCGCATGTCGATTAAATTGGACGGATATCTACCTAGCGATACATTTATGGTCGAGTTGTCTGGGTTTGGGATCATGCCAATGCTGCATTGCAGTTGCTCCTCCAAACGCAGCCTTAGCTGACATGCGAACGAATAAGATGAGATGAGCCGCGACCACCTTCTCTTTCTGTCCTCCAGCTGGAATAACGTGATATTGTCAGCTGAAAGAACGGAACGGAGTCGGAGGGGAGGTGGGCGGGCGGGCCGGGGATGTGTGACCACCTCTGCCCCGTATGGGCGGCTGCCCGTCCCCTCCCGAATACAAACATCAACATGCAAGCAACCTTTCGTAGTTTGAGTACACGCATTTAGGGAATTTCTCGGTGGTCCACATCCCTCCTACGCAGTAAACGTCTCTCGTGGGTAGACAGTAGACTGATCCCAAAAAGAATTACGATTACTACTTCCATCATGTGACACGTCAGAAATCACGAGAGACGGGCCCCATACATACTCTCACACTTTTTTTTTTTGGGCAATGGATTTTGTTCTCCAAAGGAATCATACTACCCAAATCTCCTTCATGCATCTTTTCCTGATACTAGCTAGTTTATACATACATAAATACATATATATATATATATATAGTATGTGTGAATTATGACGATGGTCCCAAGTTCCATGCGATGGTAATTTTAGCTCTCTCTTTTTTTTTTTTACCTTATTTATAAAGCTGGTCATAACTCAAGCTATGTCTTTAGACGTTAAAATGAACTCTCGCACATTAATGGTGCGTTTGAATTAGAGTAAAAGTGGGTTAACGGAGGTGAATTAATTGATTTATTTTCTTTAGATACCATTTTTAATAATTCTATTTGGGTGAATCGGGGTTAACGTTTTACCTCCATTCACCTTAATTAACTTTTTTTTTATTAACCTATGATTTCGGGGGTAACCGATGTGAAGGTGAAATAATAAGTAAATTTTTGACCTAATAGGATCAAAATACCCCTCAATAAGACTTATCTATTTAATATAAGGATATAAATATCATTTGTTTTATTTTTTAACCTTCATTCACCTTAATTTAAACGAAATTTTTAAAATATTCACTCCGATTTATCTAAGTCAGGTTAATATCATCCAAATAATAGTTTAAAATATTCACCTTGATTTATCTTCATTCCCTTCACCTAAGTTAATTTTTAATGTTTATCCAATTTATTACGGAGGAAGGGGTGGAGTTATAACACAATAAAAAAACTACTGTTCCAACTCAATCGAAAATTTTAGCCAAGCCATCCCTTAATATTTGATATTTTGCAAAGTGCCAGCAATATTTTATAGATAAAATTGTAGTCATTTCCTAGTTCAATCATATTATGCTGTTTGTACCTTTTACCTAAAAGATATGTTCATTGTATGACACAACAAACCGACATCTTTAACTTAATCTACGGTTCTATAATGTCAAATCCAATTTTCGACCAATACACATCCATACTCCTATAATGTTATATAGAATAATTTGTTATCATCCGACAAGCTAGCAGAGATGAAGGCGTTGACGGATGAGGTTGCATAAATATAGTTATCCTATTTTAGACATGGAGCTGCTGTTGGTGGGGTTAATTAATAAGAATATTTTTTTTAATAAAAGTAAATGCCATACTCTTCTCTCTTTTTTTTTTTTTTAGTTAAAATTGGTGTAACTTACTCAAAAGTAATAATAAATTGTAGACGATAAGCAAATAATAAAGAACTTGAATTATATATTACTAGATAATGAGCAAATACCGAGGCTTACCAAATGGTGTCTTTGTAATACTCTCATTTCTCCTAACCCTATTTTTTTAGTGTTTAGTCTCTTAATCTTTCTCTAATATCTTGTCATTGATTAATAATCTTATATTAACCTCTACACACTTTTTTTTTCTCAGAACCCTTCAAAATATTTATCCTATTTTTTTCTCCATCGATGATCAACCAGTCTACAAAAGGACTGACCTATTGCCCACGGCATCCAACAGTCAATTGGTTAAACCTTTTAGTGTACCAAGTGTTATGTGATTATGTCTAACTTGTTTAATTTAATTCGTTTTTACTCCAAATTAATTATTGTGTCCAAATTTTTTGCATGTTTGGGTTTCTAGATTAATTTCATGCATTTTCAAAAAAATTCATAAATTTTAGTAATTATTTGATTTTCTTTTTCAATTTTATTCATTAATTATGTGATTATGTCTACCTTGCCTAAATAATTTTTTTAATTTTCGTTGAATTTCTTGGCCTTTTTTACCAAGAAAATAAGACCCTATACCCTTTCCATAATTTTTTTTGCTTTATCCTTACTCATTCAACTAAAATCTTAGGCATAATCATGTTCTTACACCTTCCACCAACTCTCTTACCACTACTACAAAAAATGGCTTTGATAATGGTTTTTTTAGGGCTTTGATAACAAGTATTTTAGGGTTTTGATAACTTTTTTGAACCAATATCAATTCTCCTATTATCAAATTTTTAATAGCAGTTTCAAATTTGTCATAAAAAATCGACAACAAATATAAGGACATTGTAAAGTTTGGGCTTTGTGTACAAAATTTGATATTAAAAATCACCTTTAATAACGTGTGGTCTCCATCTAGAATCCCTATCAAAGATGAATTTTCATATATGAATTTTCATAAAATTGTAATTAAAAATTAAATTTCTTACAAATAATACTCAATAAAGCAATACATCATGGAATTACTTAGAAATGTGACAGAATTGAACCATCATAGTTCATGATCAAACTCTATACCATACACTTCATGGTAATTCCATATCTAGACTAAGATCAAGTAGAAAATTGAGTCTTCAAGCAAAAAAAAAGTTTTAAACAACCACAACTTAGATTGAGTCTTCAAATGAAAGAGCCAAGATGAAATCAAGGAGCAAAAGCACTTAATCGAACCAAAAATATTAATTAAGAACTCAATCAAACCCATATCTAACAGAATCAACCCAAATTTGTAACCATAATGTGTTATTGAATATTTGGAAAAAAAACCGTGAAATATGAAACCATAATAAAATTTATTCAAAACAAAACAATAAGTTGGAATTCTAGACTTTTAGATTTGAGAGAAAGAGAATGCATGAATCAAGAGCATACATGAAACAAGAAACACATAAATCAAAATAAACAAGAAATTGGAGATCCATGAGAAACAAACATACGTTGGAGTAATAGCCTTCCATATCCCATTAATCAAAATCATATTGAAAAAAAAAATTCCAACTCCATTATTTCCATTTGTTCAAACACAACCATCATGGAGCCTTTTCCATTGTCGCTCAAGCTCTTCCCGCCATTTCTTTCCTTACTTATTTTGGTAGGCACGATATGGGCCTTATGGTTATATAAATAGGGAAGCAGAGCTCTTCCCACTGCTTGAAATCTTTGTTCTATTCTATATAGTCATTCTCATAAATTAAGATTTTTGGAGATAAAAAAAATAGGATAGAGGGAAGTAGAAAATATGAAACAAGGAAAATAAGATATGAGGTGGCAATGAAGAATGTGGAAACTAGGGAAGTGGTGGAATGAAAGTTGTCGTATCAATACTATTTATTTGTTTATTACTTGTGTGAATTCATTCCAACAATTATGCTTTTAACATGTGATTAAGTGTACGATAAGGACGAATAAGAAATTTCCACATAAAATAGAAGATGATAGATTCACAAAACAATGAACTAACACTTATAGATAACAAGATTAGATTAAACAACTCACTTAACTCAAGGGTTTCACCTAGGAATGCCCTTAAGGTTATACTAAAGCCATATATGGCCTAAGAAGATTGTATTACAAGTGAGCGACTAAAATGCCCCTAAAATACCCAAGTCCTTAAAATGCCCTTAAAACACATGGATAGATTAAAACACTCAAATGAATTCACAAAACCTCCAAAATAAGGACAAACCTTAAACATCTTATACTAATTACACTTAACCCTCAACCAATTTAGAACTCCTTGATAAGAACAAGAAAGACCAAAATATCCCTTTGATTTTCTAAGTCCATTTTAAGCCATTTTAACTTAGATTAATAACCTTTGTTCATCACCATTAACCCAAATGATACCCTTAGCATCCACAACTCATATTTAACCCATTTAATTACTCAAGCACTTCAAAATTCCATAATTTAAGTAAAAATACCATTATACCTGTATTTGCACTAATTATCACCAAAACTTAATAAATTCATAACAAACCCAAATCAACTCTAAATCTCAACATATACTATATCAATTTTTATTTCAAGAACCTAGTAAGCAAAATAGTTTACTCAAAATTCACAAAACTTACTTAAGATCAAAAATGTTATTGAAAACCCAAAATTCAATTCAACTCCAAAGGTTCCCAAATTTACACTTAAACTTATATACCCTAATATATACACATATGCATCCTCAAATGACATTAAAAACAATAAAACCTACACGCAATAATGATGGTTGAAAATAGCATATAGGCTAATCTAGCCATATATCCTTCAAAAATTGAGATAATCAATCATATATGATAGCATATTACAACATAGAAAAAATTAACACAGCATAACCAACATAAAATTATAGGGACGAAATACACAAGAGAGACTTAGTCATTTTTATTTTTTAACCACCATAAAATAACACATGATATGCTCACTTAAAATCATACATCATTAATTTATGCATAACACACACACACACACACTATATCATGCTTATTTTTAACATAGAAGATGGCATGGCATCATGCTATTAATCAACACAACAAAAGCATATAGAACCTATGTCTAGAAAAATATTATATTACCTAAAAGCTAGTCTTCAAGCAAAAAGAAAACTCCTAAACCTTCACCTTCACCGGCTAAGCTTGATCACCTTTAAACATGATAAAAAGATGTTAGGAAAAATAATAAAATTTGTAAAGGAACAAGTAAAGGAGAATAGGAAGGAATAAGGAGCATAAATCAAGGAAGAAGAGGAGGTAAATGGTGAGGGGAAAACAGTGTCAACAACAACAAGTTACTACCATCAAAACCGCCCCAAAATCGCTAGGAAAAAGCCAAAAAAAAGAGGAAGAAGGGGGATTGTGTAATGGTGATTGAATGTGGCAAAAATAAAAGGGAGGAAGGGAGGTCAAAATGACGTTGGGCCGCTGAAAAAAAATACGCAGCAGCAAGCTGCATGAAGGGGCAAAAAAAGCACAAAAACATCACAAAAAAGAAGAAGATCCGGCTACAGCGAGAAGAAAAGGGGAGTTGGGGGTGAAGAATGGCAAGGGAAACTCAGAGGATAACCGAGGGAAAAGGGCACCACAGCTGCTGTATCAACCGACATAATAGGAGAGAACAAAAAGAGTCAAGACATGTTCTTTTTTGCGTTGTGTCGCATGAGCTGAAAAGGGTAGTGTGAGGGGGGTTGTTGGGAACGTTGGAGGGTAAGGAAAACTCATAGAAAACTGAGGGAAGAGGACTGAGAGTATCGGCAGAGAAGAGGGGAACAATGGAGGGCACTCTCTTGCATTTGGATGAACTTTGCATGAGATGAAAAGGGCATTGCATGAGAGGGTTTGCGTGGGGAGTTATCTATTACAGGGATCTGCACAGGCTTGACGTGAACCGAGGGAGGGAATATGGTGGAAGATCTAGTGTAAAATAAAATGATCGAATTAAGTGAGTTTTGGGTTTTGGCGCATATTTAGGATTTAATTGGGTAGGCAAATTAGGAAAAATAGAATGTCGTTGAAAAGATGATGGGAGTATCATGTGAGAGGAAGAAGGGCATGGTAGGTATTTTTATTTTTATTTTAAATTAAATTGTGTAGAAAAGGGTTAATTAGGTATTTATCAAGAAAAATATCAAATAAATTCTAAAAATTATAAAAATTTATGGGAAGGTGCGAAATAATTTTACGAGTGTAAGTATATTAAAATATTAGGTATTAGAGTTAGTTTGAAGTTGGACGGATGAAAAATAAGCTGAAACAACTAAATTAGATAATTCACGAAAACACATTTCTTTGTAAATATATATAACGAATAACAAAAGGTGTGAATAGGTATAAGTTGATGCAGAAAGGTTTTAAAAATCAAATATGTAAAAAAAAATCTCAAAATTTGTTTGAAACTCAACAAATTAAAATGAATAAAAATAGCTAAAATAATCTAATTACTTAAATGAAAATTATAGTGATTTAAAGATTTGGAAGGTACGGGTGAGCTCGAATGAAATTGAATGAGTTATTGAGTTTGCAAATAATGTTAGGATGAGTTATGAACTTTGAATGAGTTGAAAATATGTGAAAATAATTAAATCAAAAGAATTGCAGGAGAATAACTTTTCATAGATGAATAAAATGAACCTTATAAAACTCAGATTAATTACAAATAGCTTGGAAGCCTATATTAAAATGATCTATAAATAGTTTACATGCCTAATTACATGATAATTAGGGTTAGGAAGCATCCAAGTATGACACTAGTTTTTTAAAAAGGAAAATAAAAAAGGAAGCTTATATAGAATAGCTTTTAAATCCCGGTCTAGTTTCTTAGCTAGTTTTCTTATGCATAACCTTTTACCTTTATTGTTACAACATATTATGATATGAAGGTAACGTAAGCTAGCAAGCAATTATGATCACATCTGAACCAAGAGCTCATAGCACAAATGATATTCCCGTTAGGCGCACAATTAAATGATGGAGATTTGATTTCCATGAAAAATATGAATCCTTCAAAAAAAAAAAAACATTAGCACTTTGTCAAACCCTTACATAATTAGGGCAATATCACCTATAATAGATTTCTTTTCTCTCAAATTTCATTTTGCAACCTAATTTTTCAACCTCAACTACTTTAGATAAGATATTAAAATTGGCATCTATTTGGCTTGCCATTCAAGGCTCGTCAATTTTGGTTATGGACTCATATATAGCTAAGCAAAGATTGAAAAGGCATAAGAAGACGGTTCTCTATGCTATTCAAATTCCTAAATCCAAATATAGATATTACAAGCACTAAAATAATTCATACCGGAAAAAAAAAACTAATTATACAATTAAATACAGTGAATAGTCAATTATTCAAGCTAATTAATCAAGTCGAAGTTATATCAAAGTGGTTAAGGGGTCATTTCAAATTTAAACATTATTTATCATCCAATTTGGTGGGCAAATTCATGCACTGATGCACACACGTAGGTGGTGTATCATCATAGGCTCTCACGTCCCACCATATCACGTCCCGTCCCCCGCCTTCTCCTCTCCCTGCCGTTTTGGCCCTAAAATCGTAGATTCCTTCCGATAGTTGGTATCCCCGTTTCATAATTCCAACAACAAAAGTAGTAAAAATTTCATTGCAGAGGATGCTGCAGGATCGATACACGTAGACCCCCTGTCTGCACTGCAGTTTTGTTTAAAGTATGCATGTGACTAGCTGGTACAATAATTTAATTTCATTAAAGAAATTGTATCTTGCTTTTGGTAGGGACGCTTGATGAAAAAGAGAGTAGGTAATTAATTTCTTTCTTCTTTATTGTTTGGTGTTTTTTATTAATTATTGCATAAATCAAATCATGGTACTCCTTTTATTCATAATCCACGTTCGGAGAATCGGCTTACATGGACTTCCGCGGTCTAAACATGTGTACCCTGCATTTATAAGACATATCCTATAATTTATTTCCGTCATATTTATCTAAAAAAAAATTAGTGGCAACGTCTAAAATAAGTATATTATTTTATAAAATAAATTTATTATAAGAGAAAATTAAAAAAAAAATTGAATCATCTCATGAAAAAATATCTTTTGTCAAATACATTTGTATTATAACAAAGCAATTATAATTTATCGGATAAAATTTAATCAAACAGTAAATATTAATTTTTGAATATTAAAAATCTCATCTTTAAAATATTTTTCCTTTCTCTCTCAATATTTTTCACAATGTTATCATATTTTACATTTGTATTCATGGATCTCATAAATAAATAATAATTAAGATTTATTTAAAAATAAAAATAGTATCAAATATGAAAGGTACTTATTGCCTACTTTTCATTTATAATTTTTGTTTAATTTCTTTATTTCAACAGTGGATGTAAGTTAAATTAATTTAACTTTTCTTGAACTATTTTTTGTGGATAAAATTTAACTGAACAAATTTGGGATGATGATAGTTTTGCTCACCAAGTAAGAAATTGCCAACCTTCATTGATTGGTAAATTTATATTTGTTTTAATAAAATATGATAATATTTATATTAAGCTGTTAACATATATTTTAATATTCTTTATTTGTATTATAATATTTTAGAGGTTTTTTTAATCAGTGTTCATGGACACTTGTTAAAATTACTAAAAGTAGGGGAAAACTACTAACATTTAATGCCAACAATCCATTTATATTTTCAATGTAAAGACACTAGTTATACCTTTTTTTAAGTATAACATTTAAATCTTAACAAATGTCCAATAAGAGTCGATAGACAAACCGATAATTTATTATGATGTGTGAAGAAATAAATTGTTTTAAGCATTTTTAGTTGAAACTAACTAGTAGTTCACAAACAAAGGTTTCGGAGCGATGTTTGAGTCTCTTGCTTGATTAAATCACATAAGGATATTTTCTAACATCTTATATCAGTATAAGTAGAAATATAAGTTAGACTCACTCTTTTAAGATTTAAAATTCATAATAGTATGAGTCGGATCAACTATAAACCTGATGGCATGTTCATTGTCTTACATATATAACAAAACTTAATTTTTAATTACAAATACACTTATTTTTGAAAAAAAAAATGTAAAAAAATATATTTGAAATCTATCATCATCACGACACAACAACCATTACAACACCACAAACACGATCATCATGGCCCTTGTGATGGTGTGGTGTTTGATGTTATTGTTTGCGGTGATCGGTGATGATAGTGTTGGTTGTAGTGGCATTATGGTGATACGGTGATGGACACCAAAAAAATGTGGTTAGTTATAGTTGTTGCCCCTGAAGTATTGGTTATTATGGTGGTGGTATTAGTGTTATATTGTTATATGGTTGTTGGTGGTGGTGTGGTGGATTAAAGGAGGGAGGGAAGGCAAAAGCTAGAAAACATTCTTGAGAGAGTAAAAGGTCTAAGGTCATTTGGAAGAATACATGTAGGTGTTAGGCTGGTAATATAGCTACGGATACCTTCATGAAACTTTCTGTTTAGAAAGAAAAAAAAAGTTAGTTAAGGCTACCTTCTTTATGAATTAGCCTTTAACCCAACAGACGAATGTGTAGCTTGGCTTCTTCATGGGATTTAAATTCCTTCAAGAGAGACTTTAGAAAATATGGAACCTTAATAGTGTCATGATCATGATTAATATTATCATGGGTTATTATGTAGTGTGATTCAGGTGTAAAGAATATTATGATTTTGGACTAATAGTGGGACCTTGATTGATGGCCAATTATCACCTACTAGTTCGACAACATAAGAACAATAGTTCCGCCCTAGACATGCCACTGTGAATATGCTCATAGTCTAAGTGAAATTTCTCAAACTCTCTATTGAATTTTGGGAGGATATTCTGCTTCACATAGGAAAGCTAATGGGTAAACATTTGAGTTTAGACAAGAAGGGTATGCCAAGTTAGCAGTTCAAGTTGATTTGGGGAAGCTGTTGATTTTGAAGTTACGTCTTTAATGCACCATATAAATAGTTGAATATAAGACTATAAACTAAATATATTTTAATTGTGGATTCTATGGCTATAAGAAGGAAGAATGTGGATCACACAACGTTCATGATTTGAGATACTGGGAGAGGATACAACTCCATAACAATACCAAAAGAGTCATGCGCATGAATGGGAAGAGGGTGTTGAGTATGGCTCGTGGATGGTGATGTAGACTAGGTACAACAAACACAAGAATCACAAGGCAAAGGTGTGTGAGGAAAATAATAGGAAATCTATGAGTAATGTTGGTCGTAAGGATCATAATGGACAATAGTTAGGGGATGATGGGGCTTGGGGCTCCTGATTTGATATGCTAGTAGGTGACGAGAATCTTAAACAATAAGAACTAAGTAAGAATACTAACACCATGATCTAATACACAATAAGAGAAAACTGTAGACACCATAGGTACTAGTAAATTCCAACCTTAAGGTCATTCGGCCACTAATAATGGGAAACGAGATGATTGCAAGGCAGTTGTGGATATCTCAAACAGTGCTCACATGGTGATAACTAATCCAAGTTTTGAGGAAGATGGTAGGTAGTTCATGCTAAGAGATAAACTCAATTAGAAACTAATTAATATTGAGCAACCAATCGCGCGTAGGGGCTTCTAGTATGAAGAATGCACTGCTAAATAACATCCAAGGTGCACAGACTTCAAGCCAGGAGCCCAACATGCCTAGCCTAAATCCATGGAGAAAAGTGATTTGGATATTGGGAGAATCGAAGCAACGGGTTGCAAGAAAAAGAATGGATTTGGAGTTGACAAAGGAGGTGAGACTTCAAGTAGTAATATGGACAAGCCATCTGGTGGTGACGTATTTCTTAAAGGACCTGGAGGGGGTAAGGATAAGTCATTGGGCAGTATTACTAGTAAATATAATTGTTTGTGTTGTTCTTAGGCTTCCTACTAATGCTTTACTTTGCAATGCGAGAGAAGTTTTGGGTAACACTTGTTTACATCACCCAAATAATTTTATAAAAACTTAGTCATTCTTCCTATCCACAATGTGGCTCCAAATAGTTATATTGTTGACCTTTATAATTTGATACTTAAATTTTTCTTTTGATTTCATATGATGGGTTTCTATGCATGTATTAAGTCATTTTTATTTTTGTCTGTAACAACGCTTTATACATAAGTTTCTCTAAATTCTTAATAATATAAACCATATATAATGTCCTCATATTCTTAAAAATATGCATGCATACATTTACATACATACATACATACATACATTTATATATACATATATATCTGCCTGAATTATACGTTGCTCAAATTTTAGTATTCAACCGCTAAACAAGAGAAGCTGATTATTATTGCTTGCAAGGAATACTTGAAAACTAAATGAAGATAAGTGACTCATCTTGGGTTAGCTGCTGAGTGCTCTGACAGATCAAAATATAATACTCTGATAGCTACAGTTGGTGGCCCTCCTATATAATTTACAATTTGCCTTGCCTGCCTCTTCCTTTTCTTCCGTCCACAAGACCACAACTCCACATCCCACCCTGCTGAGTTCTCTCTAGCAGCCCTCAAAATTCCTCTCTTCCACGCACTCTATCACGCATCCAAAGAATCACAATTCCCATCCCATCTATTCTCCCCTTAGTAATCCGATATCCTAACACCAAAATCCAAATGGTGCGGTACGACCTCGCTGCTATAACCACCGCCCGCTCCTCCTCCTCCTCTTCCTCCTCGCCGGCTACAAAGCCAACCGACATCGATGGGCAATTAGCCGGCGCAGGCTACCGTGTACGATCATCGGAGCTCCGACAAGTTGCTCAACAGCTCGAACGCCTCGAAAATGTCATGGGCAACGCTCCATCCGAAATATCACAGCTAGCCTCTAACGCCATCGTGCACTACAACCCCTCCGATTTGGCTTCTTGGGTCGATTCTCTCCTCTGGGAACTCACCCCTTCTTTACCCGAATCCGAATCCTCCTCCACGGCCACGCTCCCTGCTGCGACTTATTCGGATCCGTATAGGATTGCTGCAGCTACCGATATAGATCACGGGTTTGTTGTTAGTAGTGACTGCAGCGCGTGGACGGACCAGACTAAGGAGCATCAACGGTTTCAGCAGCAGGAACCCCAACAATACGGCCAACATCCGTTAACCGTGGTTGCTGACATGGAAGAAGATTCCGGCATAAGGCTTGTGCACATGTTGATGACGTGTGCGGATTCAATCCAACTTGGCGAACTCTCACCGGCTCGGTCGCTGATAGAGGAAATGAACGGTTTACTGACTCGTCTCAACACCAATTGTGGCATCGGTAAAGTGGCTGCTTACTTCATCGACGGGTTGAGCCGACGACTTTACCAACCGCAGCCGTGCACAGTCAGTACTACTGGTATTGGGTTTGGGCATGAGATTCTGTACCATCACTTCTACGAAGCTAGTCCGTACCTTAAGTTTGCTCATTTCACGGCCAACCAAGCCATATTAGAAGCCTTTGAGGGTCAAGATTATGTCCATGTCATTGACTTCAGCTTAATGCACGGCTTACAATGGCCGCCTTTAATCCAAGCCTTAGCCCTGCGACCCGGTGGGCCTCCGTTACTGACAATAACGGGTGTAGGCCCAGCTTCGCCCGATGGACGTGATCTGCTGCGTGAAGTTGGGTTAAAGCTAGCCGAGTTAGCCCGATCGGTTAATGTCCGATTTAATTTTCATGGTGTCGTCGCCTCACGGCTCGAGGATGTCGAGCCGTGGATGTTACAGGTGAGTTTAAAAGAAGCTGTGGCTGTGAATTCTATGATGCAGCTTCATCGGCTGCTTGGCTCGGACCCCGGCCAAAGCCCAGGGATCGATCGGGTTTTGAATATGATCCGGGACTTGAACCCTAAGATTGTTACGGTAGTAGAGCAAGACGCAAACCACAATAAACCGGGTTTTCTAGACCGGTTTACAGAGGCATTATACTACTACTCAACAATGTTTGACTCGTTAGCAGCTTGTCAGCTTCAGCCCGAGAAAGCTCTTGCCGAGATGTACATACAAAGAGAGATATGCAACATTGTGTGCTGTGAAGGCTCGGCTAGAGTTGAGAGACACGAGCCATTGGCTAGATGGAGGGTCCGTCTTAGTGGAGCTGGATTCAAGCCTTTGTACTTGGGTTCTAATGCTTTTAAACAAGCTAGTATGTTGTTGACTTTGTTCTCAGCGGAAGGGTATTGTGTAGAGGAAATTGAGGGGTGCTTGACTCTTGGCTGGCATAGCCGCCCTCTCATTTCGGCTTCGGCTTGGCAGTGTGTGTCTAATCGTGAATCTATGTGATAATGCAATCTATGAATTTAGTCCTAGAAATCTTATTTTGGCTTAAATTTTGGAACTCATATAATTATTCTGTAGCAATTGGTTGGTATAGCGTTTTCCTTTTTTAATTAAATGAAGGAATTAATACCTTAAGTCAAATTAATTTCCCACACTCTCTACACAATCTTTTCGAGTCAATCCACTGGGATGAATTATGTTGTGGTTTTCCCTGACAAGAGAGACAACAAAGAAGCAGAAAACAAAGCTCATCTGCTAGGACACTAAACAACAAAAGGCCTTCAATTAAGGAAGAGGACTAGAAGTCATCAACCGGTTACAGATATTTAAGGTTGTCGACCAAGTTGCATTAGCCAAGACTGCCAGCCAAAAGCGCAAAGAAAGAGATGATGATCAAGGAGCGATTGTTGAGACTGTCAAGAGTGATAGGTTAAGGATATGTCTGTTGGCCAATTTAAGGACAATGGCTCAAAAGACCAAGTGAGGTCTCATGGGCAGAGACTGAGGTAGTAGACAAGAGCGAAGAATGGATGTCAGAAAGTGATTAGAGAATCCTTCAATATAAAGGAGTTGGTATTGATTAGCATGATAATATATTACTTCGTAGGTGTCAACTCATAGAGTCAATCATTAAGTTGTAACTTGTATGTTTTTCTAACTATGACTAGGTAGAAAAATGTATAAGTTAGACAACCAATGACGGTTGAGTGTTTTGGCAAATGATGAGAGATGACATCAAATACTCTCTTCTATCCTTTGTAAAGTGTGTTAAAGTCCTCAATTTTCTACGAATCTTTATATTCAATAAAAAGTCCCAAATTCTTTTCTTCTCATAAATTTTCACTTTCTCTATACTTGCAATCTACTTATATATTTTCTTACAATTGTTTGGTTGGTCAAGGAGATTATTTCTCACCTAGCCGAGGGGCGAGGGGGATGTTTTATAATAAATTATGCTTTTGTTGTATAGAGTTCAATTGTTATAATGTTGTGATTAGCTCAAAATTCTATGAAATTTAATTGTTGTGTCAAAACAACGCATACTTTATTTTATTTAAAATTCAGCCAAATATTATAATAGATTTTTCTTATTAGAACATATTGCTTACATAGTAAAACCAAACAATAAATAAAAATGAGTCGGGTTAACTTAATAAAGAAATATATCATTCAAGTTTGAACCAAGCTTAAAATAAATTAATTTTAATAAGTTAAAAGTCAGTTTATAAGCTAATTTTTACCTAATCAACATGTGCACATATAAAGTGAGGATTAAATGTGACTTAAATTGACTTCTTTAGAAAAGAATAGACCTATATATTTTAACCTAACAAACTCATCTTATTCAATGTATGAGCTCGATTATGGATCTACAAGGCTCTTTTCGTAGGTAGAGAAGTACCTAGGGAAATGATTAAAAATGCTAATTTAAAATGTCGTAACTTATACGAACTATCTATAAAGATCTATATAGTATATAAGTTGAGTTTGAGTTAGCTTTATTGTAAAAATGAGTAGAGTTTTGTCTTATCATGCTTGACTTGTTTTTCAAATAAGATAAAATCAACCTTCGTGTTTGCCTCATCTGTCATTCAGATAGAATTTGACGGAGTTATTATACCAAGTTGAACTTGAACTTGTTCATAAACATACATGCTAATTGCAACCCTTTCCCATTAAACAATCACACAATTCACATCATTGGTTAATCTTGTGTTGAGATTTCATTTTAGAGAGTTAATGGAGCATTTGATACTACGATAAATTATTGAAGTTCTTTGGTGTTTTTTAAGCTTCATAATAAAATTTAGTTGTATGCTCATTTATGTGAATAACTACCAATATGGATTTATTACAAAATACGTAATATCGAATCGCTCTTTTTTATAAGCACGTTCTAGGATCTGAATGTAGGAATGTGAAGTCATAACTTAGTGGTTAAGGATGCGGTCTTAGCAGGTAACAAAGATTTCTGGTTTAAGACTTTCATCTCTTGATATTTTTACACTTTGTGGTAACTGTTACATTAATACGGTAAATTTGACACACCCTTATGTGTGTGAGAGAGTGAGAGAGATAGCCATTCAAATATTTATAGCCGACATTATTATTGTTGTTCAGTCCGCGCATCTCTCTTCTATGTCATCATCAATCATGTTAGGACAATTACCCTTCAGATGGTGTAAAACAACATCAATAAAGATGTTAACTGCAGTCTGTAGTCAAAGTTTTTTTTGCTAAAAAAAAATTGTAGTCAAAGATTTCAAATTAATATACCACGTAGTAAAATTTGTCAATTAGACCAATATTTATACTCTAGCAAACATGAAAGAACATGAATACAATTCATTTAAGCTCTTGAGCATAGAGATTTTAGTTAGCTGTTACTATTTAGGAATATTTACGGATCAAATATTGAATTAAAAAAAATCAATATTTAAAAAATTAAATATTCAGAAGAAAATTTTTAGATATTTGATATTTTGGATATTTAAAATTTCTGATCGAATAATAAATAATCTGTTAGATATCTGAAAGTTTCAATTATACAACAAATGAGTAATATTAGATAAAAATTTATTCAATCAAAAGATAATAAATTGATCAAATTTGAAACGATATGATCTAACAATTTGATTTGAGTCTTAAATTACATTATATTCAATTATTAATTCTAAATTTTAAATAATATTTAAATATTTAATTGAAATAATAATTAAAAAGTATAAAATTTACTTACAATAAATACTCTTATTTTAATATTTATATATCCAACACTTCGGATATTTAAAATTTCTGATCGAATAATAAATAATCCGTTGGATATCTAAAACTTTCGAACATACTACAGATGAGTAATATCGGATAAAAAAGTATTTGATAGAAAAATAATAAATTAATTTAAACCGATATGATCTAACAATTTGATTTGAGCCTTAAATTACATTATATTCAATTAGTAATTTCACATTTTAGATAATATTTAAATGTTTAATTGAAATAATAATTAAAAAGTAGAAAAATTACTTATAATAAATACTCTATTTTCAAGTTATACGCACACATACTCATATACAATACAATTTTATGAAAAATAAATAGTATTTAAACTATATATATGTATAATTTATCGAATAAAATATTATTTATATTTATAAGATTAGATATCTAATTTATTTAATATTTTATTAATTAAATTGACTATTTAATTATAAAATATATATATCAAATCAATTATTTAATTTTTTTTAACTGAATTAATTTAAATATTAAATCAGTTCAATTCAAAAATTAAATCAAATATCATATAATATAAACAGCCCCACCGTGCCTATTAAACATGCGGCGACACTCTTTCTGACTTCTGAGGAAAGTGATATGCCAGAAAATTGCAAATCGTGTAGGGGACAATTGAGAGCAAAGAAAACGAAAAGTGCACATGTAATAGGGTCATGCGGGCCATGCGTTATGGACGCCATTTCTTGCTTTCATGGATCCGAAAGCAAGCCATTAAGGCCGTCTCCTTCTGTGGGGTCTCGTGGCCGTGGGTCGGTAATCGTCCGCAGGTACTCGTGCAAGTCCTGGCATTTCGCTAAAGAACACTTGTATTGATAAGTTTTTTTTTTAAAAAAAATAGATTGTAATATAATAGTAAAAGTTTATTTGAAAATTTTAACTAGAATTAGTTACTAAATAAATTTTCTTCCATTAAAATTTTTAATTAGTATTAATTATTGATGAAATAGTTTTACCTTTGAATATTCTATTATTATTAGTAACTAGTTTACATATGTCTTTAATTGGTATTAGTTACTAATTAAATTTTGTGTTTTAATTAGTATTATTAGTTAATAATTAAAAAAAATTACAAAATAAAATTATCTTTGTGTGTGTGAAAGGAAAGGAAGAGTGGAAAAAGAAAACAAAATTGAAAGAAATATAAGCAATGCACGGTACATGAAATTAAGGGGCATCAAATTAGATTTTGAATTGGCTAACTAAACCATGACTTGGGCAAGAGTGGACATGGGTGTAATACCTTAAAACTTTATTTTAAGATTTCAAAATAAAATAATAAATTATTGAATAAGATTTAATTATATATACCATTTTAATAAAATAATTGTGATTATTATCATGGCAATAAAGGAAGAAAAATTATGTAGGGACATAATTAGTGGAGACTAAATTTATTAACTAACCTAAAATAAATTATAAATTAATTATAATAATTTCTAAATTAATAGAATTTATTTTTTAATTATTAAATTTTATTATTCCTAAAACTCTAAAAAAAATCCAAAACACCCTACCAACCCATTTTTCTTCTTTTTTTCTTGTTCCCTTTTCTTCCCTCCTTTTTCTTTCTTTTCCTTTTTTCTTCTTTCCCCCCTCCTTCAGCCAGTTGGGCTGCACCCATCGACGGCCGAACACCCCTCCCCCTCCTTTCTTTATTTTTCTCCCTTCCCTAGCCTAGTTCTTTTTTCTTTTCCTCCCCCCCATTGACCCAACCTGTGTGCATAACCCCCCTCTCTTTTTCCCTCATTTCACATTCTACCTCTACCTTCTTCTTCCCCAACCTGTGCAACCCTGCACATGGTTGCATGTCCTAGCTCCCACTCCCCTCTCTCCCTCATCCTCTCCCCTTTTAGCCCTGCAAGGCATGCAACAAACACGACCCTGCATGGTCCCCCTCCCTCCTGCAAGCCCCTCACCCCTCACCTGCCCTTAGCCTACAAGACCTACCCATATCCCCCTACCTACTCAGCTAATCCAGCCTACGCACCGACCGACAGCCACTAACTCCCTACCCTTGTCTTCTTCCTCTTCTTATCCACTTCCCCCAACCCTTGCACTTATAAAGACCCCTCACCACTCCCTCCTCTCCTCTCTTTCTTTCTGTTGATCTACTCCCCAACTCCTTACTCGCACCGCCCAAACAAGCATCACCACCACCGCCACCAGGTCACATCGTCGTCACCACTCCCTCTCTTCCTCTTCCCTACATCACCATACACCCAATGAACCACTCCCCTGCCCTTCCTTCCCCGTTTTCTTCTCTCCCCATCCATGAAAAGTAGGCAACTTGAGTTTTCCTTTTATTCCTTCCTCCACCGCCAGCAACACCCTACTCCGCCACCCTCGCTGCTACCACCACTCTCCCTACCTCCCTTCCTACCTAGAAAAAAACTCTACCATACTACACTTCCACCTCTTCCCTTTCTCCCCTCTCCTTTCTTCTCTTTCCTTTTCCCTCTCTTTAGTTCATCGCCGGTACCACCACCGCGCCACCCCATGAGGCCACCATAGGCTATTTGACCTAGGGAACCCTACCTCCTCTCTCTTTTTCCAACCACAAAAAATCCTCCTTTACATCTCCTTTACCACCACTACCATACCGCCACCACCTCCTCGCCTACTGTCCTTTCTGGTTATACCCTTCTTCCTCCTACTTAGTATATTTTATTTCAATAACTTGATATTATTAACATTACTACTACTACCACTACCACTACCACTACCACTACTACTACTACTACTACTACTACTACTACTACTACTAGTAGGAAGAAGTATAGGATTTATGCTTCAATCCTGGAGCCCTAGAGTAGTAATCCCATTCCACTAACTATAATAGTGGGGGTTTCGAGCTTAATAAGTTAAACCCTTGGATTATAATAATTTATGGAAAAGATATTAATTACTTATAGTGGAACACCACATGGGTCAGAACCAAACTTAGGATGTTTACTGTTCCACTGGTTATAATAGTGGTCATGAGCGTTTTATCCTAGAGATGTTCATGTTTACCATTCCACTGGCTATAATAGTGGTCATGCACATTCTGCCCTGGAGTAGTTATTTCCGTTCCACCGGCCATAATAATAGGGTATTCGTACTCACGTGGATATAATTTGAGAAATATGTAAAGATGGTACTAATGGCTCAAACTCTTATAGTGGTAATTAATCTAATAAAACATACTACTTGCATATTATTTGTATTTTATGTGTTGTGCCCTATCTTAGCTATATGGTTATCTTACTTAATATGCAACGTACTGATCACCCCTATCATGGGTGCAACTCATTCCCATGAGTAGTGGTCCCTCCCGAGTCTGTGCAGGTAGGCGATGAGGTCGTAGTGGACTTTGATGCTTATGATGAGCTGGTTGAGGAAAAGTGACATTTGAATGTCCCGAATTTGGAGCCGGAGAAGGTGTTCTCCGGACTACTTATCTTTTATGTTTTTTGTTGCTTTTATTCCCCCATAGTGGGACATTATCTTGTATTTCATTTCACTAATTTATTAACCTTAACTTTTGTGCACTCTAGTATTTTATGTGTTTAATTTTGAACTCCTTATATTTTAAATGATCTCCTATTACTATTTCGTGTTACCTTTTAATGTTGACTTGTACTGATTACAGCGGTAATACCCTATAACACCCCCAAAATTCACTACTAAAAAAATTTATTTTATTAAAAGTTACGCGGAAGCAAATACTGTAAATTTTGAGAATATTGTCGCCATACTTAGTACCAAGCCAGTTTCCTTCTATCATTCCAGTACCAAGTACTAAGGCTCAAAAGAGAAGAACACAATTTACACAAATATAAAATTATATTTAAAACAGAGTAGCGCGTTAAAGATATTACAAAATATAAAATCCACTATTAGTATTTATAAGAGCAAAATCATTAAACAAAGGAAATATAAAGGTTAAAAGAGAAACCCTGTAAGCTTCCCAGATAATCCTTACACTCTTAACTCGAAAAGAACTTGAATAACACATGCGAGCTAACCTATAAGGAATACTACCCATTGAATAGGTAGGAGCCCACAAAAGAAACCCTTCAGTACTACGATACTAAGTAACCCTTTATACCGAGCCAAAAGTTAGGGCACACATGTAACACATCATTCAAACATAGAACAATAAATCACATACATACATATAAGACTAGATACAATATTCATTAAAATGGACATATAATTTCAAGATCACATATCATATAGTTCGTTTACTTAAGAGCAACAACACTTACCAAGAGATCATCCAAGTGAATCTCTTTATAGTATAATTAAAAGTATCCAACAACACACTCCATCAACACAAACCACCACCCAAAACAGGCACCAAGGCCACAATCATACCAACAACATATCATAATGGTAAAATCAACATTATATAGGCTTAAGCTATTAAGTAAATATTATTTATAATCATCTCTCTAATTATATCCACGTGAGTACAGGAATCCCACTATTATGGTCAGTGGATCGGAAATACTACTTTAGGGTAAACCGCACCTTACCACTATTATTTGTTGGTGGAACAGTATCCGAGGAAAAATGATTTTGGCCACTATTATCGATAGTAGATCGGTTTGGGCTTGACACAATAATCTTCCACTTTAAATTATCAGTATATTTCCATTTAATTAGCACATCAATTCCATTTATTTAAGTCAAGGGATGGATCACAAACTCGAAGACTCAAAGGTACACCAATCATATTAGCGCATATAAGCAACACAATACTCTCCAACCATCAACCTAAGGACGCAAAGGTACCCTGATCACACTAGTGCACGTGAACACATAGTACCCTACTGACAAGGACACTTAATCCATAAGTATACATAACTCCTAAGTAGGTCCGTAGAACTAAATAAAGTAAGATATAGGGCCTGACTGAGGCACTAAGGTACATCAATAAAATCTAAAATAATCGTGGGCTAAAGCACGCCTTTAAAGTAGTGACACCTAAAGAGCCACCATTTCTAACCTCGAGGTCTTCCACTTTAATTATTAGTGTCTTAATTAAGGTGACCACGAGAAACACATCAATCACATATTTATTCATTTTTTTAATTCTGTTATCATTAAGTAATCGTTTTTAGTATTATTGTCCATGTTAACTTAAATAGTTTGCTTAAGCCATCCTAAGTTCTAGTTCTTATAGTTGGGCATCTTAGGTTAAAATAACCAAAATACCCCTAAGGCTAAGGCTTCCTCTTATCATCTACTTTCATCACATCATTTTTATTTAACCACATGCCATAATAGGTTATCATATCATGATTAGAATACTGGCCATAGAATCAAGTACTCTACACACCAAATGATCATTGAATACATAAAACCTAACATATACTTCTAGCACATCCAACACACATTTCCATACATAATTAACAATTAAGGAACCTCTTGCATGATTATGAATTTAACATCATAACGCACCCTTAATTATCCATTTAACCCTATACCATACATTTTCCTTATGATACTCACCAATTTACTAAAATACCCTTATCCTTATAATATACATGATTATACTCAAACAAGTGATACTAAGGCCATAAACCCTTATCCTATTATTTAACATCCCTTATGAGTTTTTATAAAGGTTAATCAATTGCCATACTATATGCAAAATTATCGATTTACCTCTTTTCACTTACAAAATTACTAAATTATCCCTTGCTTTCAAACTTACTACAATACCTGTTTACCTACCAAATTACCAAAATGACCTTCTTAGTTGAGAAATTACCACTTCCCCTTTTTTGCTTACAAATTTACCATAGTTCCCCTCTTAGTTGAAGAATTACCAATTTACTCTTCTTACTTGTAAAATTACCAAGTTACCCTTATTAGTTGTTAAATTACCAAAATATCCTCCTTACATATATAATTACCAAAATTCCCTTCATACTTGTATAATTACCAAATCACCTTTTTAGTTGTTAAGTTACCAAATTACACTTCTTACTTATTAAATTGCCAAATTACCCTTTTTTCATAAAATTATCAAGCTGCCCCTTTCTCAAGCCAAAATTACCAAAATACCCTTCTTACTTAGTAAATTACCAAATTACCCTTTTTATTCATAAAATTACCAAGTCCAAAATTACTAAAATGCCCTTTTTACTTATTAATTTATCAAATTACCTTTAACACATAAAATATTAACACCCATAATCCACATGCACCATCTAAAACCACAACCCTTATTATTCATCATTAATACCCATTATCACCTACTATGCACATTTATTTAGGTCACAACCTATATACAAGTAAAATTACTAAAATGCCCCTGGGGCTCATATTACCATTATCTCTACTATAAATGGCCATATTTACTTATCATGACATGTACATGTATCTAATATCATTATTAGCGACGAGGTATACTATTTCCACACATGTCACATTTCATACAATAGCATGTTTTTCAATCTATCTTCCAACATAACATTGAAATCATAATATGCTTGGCAACATATAATTTACACACAAAATAAATTCAAAACCCTAATGTGCTAGCATAAGTAAATCAATACATTTGATTAGGCTATAATGGTTACCTTATTTCCAGCAATAACTAAACTTTACAAGTACCCTGATTAAAAACTTAAGCTTTGATTAGTAAAAATTGTACCTAAAAATAATATCATAAGTGTAATGCCCCAAATTGAGTGGAGTGTCATAAAGATTTGGCTACTTATATTAATATGGTATACCATTATTTTAGTGATTCCACTTTAAGAACTCCATAGTTAAGTGTGTTGGTCGTGGAGCAATTTTTAGAATGGGTGACCCACCTGGGAAGTTTCAGAAATTTTCTAAAATTTTATCTGAAAGTGCATGAGTGAGGACAAAGCATGTTGAAAGGACTCATGTTGATATGTGGGGTCAGCTGATCAATCCGAAAGCGCTCTAAGGTGGTCTCCGCGTGGTCGTATCGACTCAAGGTGTTACAATAAGTATCATAGTATTAGAAGATAACTAAAAGAATATTTTTTTATTAAAGAAAATCTTATCAACTACTATTATTACTAACTATATTATACCTCAAATATTTATGAAATAATATCAAAATATGCAGCAACACTCACGTTGCATGCACGAGAAGGGGGGAAATATGGGAAAGTAAGGGTGCTAGACGAAGGGGGGAAAAGGTCTCTATTAAGGGCTTGTGGAAGGGAGTTGGGGTAGGTGGTTAGGTGCAATAGTGAGGCAAGATGTAGGTGGTGGTTGGGGTAAGAGAGTGATGGCTCAGGGCGGTAGAGACGGTGGAGACAGGGGCAGGAAAATGGGTGCAAGAAAGGGAGAAAAATAAGAAGAAGGAAGGAAGGAAGGAAGGAAAAATAAGAAGATAAATGAAGGTGCTATATGGGGATTTCAGGCAAGGTGAGGTAGGGAGGTGGTAGGAGGGATGTTAGGTGGTCAAGAGGCTGCTTCAGCGGTGGAAAAAGAGGAAGAATGGGCGATGCAAGGTAGCGTGTAGGGATGAGGGTTGAGAGGAGAAGGAAGGAAAAAGAAAGGGTAAGAGTGGGTTGTTAGGCGCGTGTGTTGGCTAATAGGTGGTATATGGAGGAAGTAAGGGATGTAAGGGAGTTGGAGTCGTGGTTGATTGGGTAGCAAAGACGATGGTTAGAGGAGGTAAAGTAAAAATGAGGGAGGAGAAGAAGAAGGAAAGAAAGGGGGAATAAGCAAGGAAAGAAGGAGCTTGAGGGAGGGAATAAATGGGGTAGAGGAGAAGAAGAGAAGGGGAAGAAAAATCAGAGGGAAAGGAGGGTAGGTAGGGTAGGTAGGGTAGTGTATGGTAGGTGGGTCAGGGTGTAGAGGGCTTGCAGGTCGGTCGTGTAGGGTAGCAAGGAGAGGGAGAAGAAAAGGAAAAAGGGAAGGAACATAGGGAGGGCTCTTGGGTTATGCGTGGTCGAAAATGGAAGGGAAAGAGATGGGAGAGAGGGGCAGGTGTAGGGCTACAATGGCAGGTATAGGGGGAAGAGTTGCAAGCAAGTGTAGGCATAGGGGAGGGGGTGTTTGGTTCGATACAGGGGCAAAGGAAGAAGAAGAAGAAGGAGGAGGAGGGGGAAGGTAGGTCGGTCAGGTGGGAAGAAAATAAAGATGGGTAGGCCAACCTGTGCAAGGGAGAGGGGAGAAAAGAAAAAAAAAGAGTTGGGCTGGCCTGATGGGCGGAAAAGAAAGAAGAGAAGAAAGAAGGAGGAGGGTCACACGGGCAAGGAGGGCCACGCAAGAAGGAGAGTAGGTCGGTGGCTCAACGAGGGAAAGAAGGGGAAAAGAAGGGAGAAGAGGGTTTGTTAGCCCAAGGAAGGAAAGAAGAGAAGGAAAAGGATAAAGGGGAAAAGAAAAAAAATTAATTAAGGTTAGAAATTATTTCAATAAATTTATTTATTTAAAAATTTAAGGTATCAATTTAAAGGATATGTTTTTGTAAAATATGAGTTTGGGAATCTATTTAAATAAAAATATTATGAAAAAATAATAAATATTTATTTTAATTTATTAAATAATCCTATCCATTTTTATAAATTAAAATCCCATAGAATAATTAAATTAATAATTTAATATTAAATTATTTAAAATAAGGATTAATCATTGAATTCTAGGTTTTATAATTTTTTGTGTATTACACACCCCCTATTTAGTGTATGATTTTCATTAACAAATGAAAAATTTTAACTATGAATTTTAAGGGTATTACAATGGGTAATATCACAAAATTATTTAACATGAACCGAAAATTAAGGCTACTCATAATTTTTTAAACAACACAAAGTTCAAATAATCATTAGTTAATAATGTTGCATGCTTTACTTAACTAGCAACATAATTTCCTCATTTATATTTCATAAGGTGCGTTGTTTGGTTTATACGACGCAACTCGCTTAATGTAATTTGGCTATAAATATCATGGTTGTTGGTTTGGATTAAACATTCACATTTTCCAAGTCATCTATATCTTTCAGTTTCCCTTTGGATCTCCATTCTAAACTATCCTACTTGAGTGCCAACTATAACGTTCTGTTCATCAAGATCTTATCCAATTGAAGTGTTACTTTTAATAAGAAAAAATTTTCATTCTATCATAAGAGACACTTTGTTCATAACCTTAAGCATTATAAGAGGGAACAAAATTATCTCAACAACACATCGCGAATTAAGTTGGCTTGAATATTAATTTAATTTTCTATTTTTCGTCTTCTGTTATTATTTTAGTTAATAAGTTACACCTAATATATCATTATTAACATTATATTTATTATTGTATTCATCAATAATAATTGTTTATTCATTTTAATATAAGATAATTTCTATATTATAATTAATATACTTCCAACAATCTTAAGATAATTTTTGTTCTAATTTTTTCTATTTGTTATAGTATGAATGTTGGTATTTATTTGATAATTTATTATGCCTTGTCTTCTCATACTCCCTTCTTTTATTTGTCATATTTCTATTTTGTAATAGAAATGACATCACCAGCAAACTTAATTGCAAATCCTACAAACATGGTAAGTGTTGGTGAAAAGACACTAAAATTTAATAGGTTGGATTTCAAGTGTTAGCAACAGAAAATGATTTTATATCTAACTACATTAAATTTGATCAAGTATCTCAATAAAATCCCTATTAAACTTGGTGAAGGGGGCATTGATGTAGTCAATGTAGATGTGGTAGATGCATGAAATCATTTTGATTTTTATGTAGGAGTTAAATCTTAAACGGGTTGGATAACACCTTATATGACATGTACTTGGGTGCCATGATGGCAAAGAAAATTTGGGATTCATTGGACACCAAGTATAAGAAAGAGGACACTAGGATAAACAAATTTATTGTCAATCATATTCTAGATTACAAGATGGTTGATACCAAATTGGTTAAATCTTAAGTGGAGGTGATTCAAGTTATTTCATGATATTCATGTTGAGTTTATGTATCTTAGTGAATAATTTTAAGTGGATACAATAATTGAAAACTGTCCGCCACTCTAGAAAGATTTTAAGAATTATCTCAAGCACAAGCATAAGTAGATAAAACTTAAAGATCTCATTGTCTATTTGAGAATCAAGGAAGATAATCACAAGTTCAAAGGCTCAAATAGATAGCATATAGAGCTAATGTGGTGGTAAAAGAAAATGAAGCACCATGGAGATGTTTACAATGTAGGACTTTATGTATCCTATAAACTCAAGGGGATACACTATCATTGTGGAAAACAAGGCATCATACAAAGGATTTTCATAATCTAAAAAATTCCAAGAAGGGAAATGCTCAAGAGAATTTCACAGAGATAGATAAGTTGCCTAAAGATCTTGATGGTGTCAACCGATATATAGTAGTGGCACAATACAACCTCATTGGCAATGCTAATGAATTGTGGGTAGATAATAGAGCCCCTTGTCATATATATGGTAACAAGTTGATGTTTTCTAAGTATCAATCAATTAAAGATGGTGAATAATAACTCTTTACAAGAAATTATTTATCTTCTAAGGTGATTGATCGTGGAAAGGTAATACTCAAGTTGACAATTGGAAAGAATCTTACTTTGAATGATGTGCTTAATGTTCCAAACATTTAAAATAATTTAGTTTCAGGATCTTTACTTAGTAGGAATGGTTTTAAGTTAATCTTTGTATCTGATCAGTTTATACTTACCAAAAATAAAATGTTTCTAGGAAAGGGTTATGTTAGTGATGGGCTCCTTAAGATGAATTTAATGATTATTGTACCTAAAATAATTAATAATAATAAGTGTGTTTCTTCTTCTTCTATGCTTGAGTCATTTAACATTTCACATGAATGATTATGACATGTTAATTACGTTATCATTCAAATATTAATAAATTTAAATTGTCTTCCAAAGCATGAATTTGATCCCAATCATAAATGATGTGTTAAGGTTAGGATTTTAAGAAAACCCTTTCATTCTATTGAAAGAAATTCATAAACTCCAGATTTGATTCACACTATTGTGTTTAATTGAAACTTTGTGTCGACTACAGGTGGTTAAAAAATATTTCATTACTTTCATGTATGATTGCACACAATATTGCTGCGTATATTTTCTACGTATCAAGGATGAGGTAATTGAAGTGTTTAAACAATACAAGGGGCAACTTGAGAATCAACTTTGTAAAAAAGATTAAGGCAAGAATAAGTGATAAAAGAGGTGAAGAGGAATATCTATTTTAAAAAAATTGTTCAGACATGTTATTATTCACCAAAATATCACTCCTTATGAGCTTCTAATGGAATTGCATGACAAAAGAATAAGACCTTGAATGACATAATGAATACCATGTTGATTAGTTATGGATTACTGCAAAACTTGTAGAGCAAAGCCCTATTGTTTGCAAATTATATTTTAAATAGAATACCTCACAATACTCCATATTAATTATATAAATGCCATATTCCTAGCAAAAAATACTTAAAAGTGTGGGGATGATTGAAAAAAGTAGCAGTTCCTAAACTAAAGAGGGTGAAGTTTGGACAAAAAACACATTGATTATTTATTCATTGGTTGTGCACATAATAGTATTGTATATTGTTTTCTTGTCTATAAATCAAAAATTCATGGCATACATGTTAACATGATTATAAAGTCAAGAGTTGCTATATTTAAAATATAAAAAAAAGTTTTCCTGCAAGGTAAATAGTGAACTAGTTTCACTAAAGAGGTTGGGAGATTTTATTCGTAATGGGAATAAATAGTTTGATCTAAATAAACATAGATGAAGTAAAAGAATTAGGATTTCAAAATTATTTGGACCTAATTATCTAACATATTTGTTAGAAAATGAGCTTCAAACATTCAACGAAATCATATTTTTTCCTAAATCTGCTTATTGGAAAGAAGCAATAAATAGTGATATTGAATCCTTCATGCAAAACCACACATGGGAAGTGGTGGAGTTACCTTATAAGAATAAAACCTTAAGATATAAGTGGATATGTAAGAATAAATCAAAGGCAAATAGTTCAATTCACAAATACAAGGTTATACTTGTAGTTAAAGGCTATAAGGAAATGAAAGATGTTGATTTTTCAACATATATTCAGTAGTTATAAGAATTACATATATACATATGCTATTAGTAATAACACCTATAAAAGGATTAGAAGTACATGAAATGGATGTAAAGACAACATTTTTGAATTGTGAACTAGATGAAGACATCTATATGAAACAACTTGGAGGGTTTATTATTCTCGATTAGGAGAAAAATATTTTTCGGTTTCTTAAATCCTTATATGGATTAAAATAGATTCCCAAGCAACATCATGAGAAATTTGACGGTATAATGTTGTCAAATAGATTCAAAATAAATTAGTCTTACAATTGTATTGATGTAAAAGATACTCATAAAAGCTACGTTGTAGTGTATCTATACTAAGATGATATGCTAGTAATGGGTAGCAATAATGACACCATTAAAATGATCAAACAAATGCTCACTAGGAGATTTAACATGAAATATATAGGTCTTTCAAATGTTATATTAGCAATTAAGATTTCTAGAACATCTAATGGAGTAATATTATGTTGAGAAAGTACTTAATTAGTTCAGGAAGTATAATATTAACCCAATAAAAATGCCATTAAAAAGAGTATTATTTTGATGAAAATTTTTATGAAGGTAACTAACAATTTGAATATTCATATATAATAGATAGTATCTTGTATCTTACGAACTACACACGATAAGACATTGCTAGTGCAGTTAATAGGCTAAATTCTTACACTAATAATCTTATTGAGGAACATTATAAATTGATCATTTGAGTTCTAGGATATCTAAAGCACACTAAAAACTTTGGATTGCACTACAAAAGATATCCAGAAGTTGTAGAAGGCTATAATGATACCAATTAGATATTAGATTCTAGAGACTCTAAGTCCACTGATAGATATGTATTTACATATGAAAGTGGTGTAATATTTTAGAAATCATCAAAACAAACATGTATCAAAAGGTTGATGATGGAGTTTGAATTTGTTACTCTAGATAAAGCTAAGGAAAAAGTTAAATGTCTTAGAGACTTTCTAGAATATATCCCATATTAGGGAACACTTATGGCACCCATATGTATTCACTGTGATAGCCAATTTGTAATTGGTAGGTCACCAAGTATGATGTATAATGGTAAGTTTAAACATATTCGTCGCTGACATAATACCATCAAGAAGTTTCTTTTTAGTGGAATTATCTCAATAGATTATGTACAGTCAAAATATCATATTATAGATCCGCTTACAAATTCACTAACTAGAGAGAAAGTGGAAATATCATCAAGGGAAATGAACCTAAAGCATATAGATATATAGTTGACATGGTGGAAATCTAACCTAGTTGATTGGAGATCCCAATATTTAGGTTTAATGGGACAACCAAAATATAGATAACTCGGCATTGCACAAGGAACTTGTTTCAATCTACCCATTCCTATGGTGAAACAATGCAAATAATACGATAAGGTTAATATATACTTTTAATGATCCCTATAGCTTGATGTGTCAAAGTGGAGTACCTAAAGGATACAATAATTTGCAAAGTTTAATTCTTTAAAGCACTCACGGAGCTAGGGATTTTAATGGCTAAAACGAACACAAATGTGAGAAGCAACTATACTTAAATAAGCTATGTGACTTCTATTGTCTAGGTTTATACTAGACAGTTAACAATGCAAAGTATACCTGACTATTGATTAGCTAATAGACCTGATAGAAATTTACTATGGAAAGTTCAGCCTTATGTTACTTATCCAAGTGCAGTTTTCTTCTCTTGTACTTAATTAGTTTGGACTAGAAAAATAATTTTATATTTTATACGGAGAATAGATGTATTCTAATAAAGAATATTTTACTTATGGTTGTGACATATTACAATTTAGTGGGGAGTTATTGAAATATATTGTAATATAATATAAATTTATTTGGAAGTTTTATTTAGTATTAGTTACTAAATAAATGGTTTGCCGCTAAAATATTTATTTATTATTAGTTATTGATTAAATGGTTTTGCCTTTGAATAATTTATTAGTATTAGTTACTAATTTTATATATGTCCTTAATTAGTAACAGTTAATAACTAAACGATATGTTTTAATTAGTATTATTAGTTACTAATTTTATATAATTTACAAAATAAAATTATCCATATGTGTGTGAAAGGAAATAAATATTGGGAAAAGAAAAAAAATTGAAACGAATGAAGCAATGTATCATACATAAGAATATGAGACATCAAATTTTATTTTGAAATGTTAAACCAAACAATGACTTTGTCATGAGCAGGCATTGGTAAGACCTCAAAAGTCTTTACCGTGCACCTAAAACTGAGACTACTCATGATTATCCAAATGACACAAAGTTTAAATAATCATTGGTTTAGAATTACATGATCTTCACTTAACTAGCAATGCAATGTTGAGGTTTAAATTTCAAGAGGTGTGTTGTTTGGTTTATGCGATGTGGCCCACTTAATGTAATTTGACTATAAATACCATGTGTGTTGGTTTGGATTAAACATTCAAATGTCTGATTTAAGACATATGATTGAGGTTTTATCAATTATAAATCTAGAAGAAATTTTGTGGTGGACGATGGTTAAATGGTAATCACTATAATATACAATTGAGGGAGTTGTTTTAAAATAGTTAATCTTCACCATTATTTTTGTATTTTTAAAAATAATATTAAGTTAAATAATTAGATAAGATTTTAGTTTTTCATAAATTAATCAAATTCCTATCTTTTTCTATGTTGTCCTTTATGCCAAAGGTTGATAATTCTTAATCAAAATCAAAATCGATAACCAGATTTCTATATACATGATACTAGGAATTCTCGTACTGCAATAACAAATTCTCTTAGAAATTATTTTAATTTTAATTAGAAATATGTTGCAATTTTCCACCAACCCATGATCATCTCTTCTTTTTAAACTTCTTGTTAGCCATATTTTTCAAGCATTTGTTATCAATATGCAATAGCCTCCCAATGTCTAGTAAGCACCTATATAGATTGTTGTCATGCATTGGGTCCATCAATGCATCATTTTTATTTTGATCAACATTATCACTCTAAGTTTTGTGCCATGTTGCCATCATCCCTTAATACCCATGATGGATAAATCAAATTCCTAACATTATAAATAGATAATGGAGTAAATAAAGAAAAATAAATTATCAATTTCTACTTCGAAAGGTGGTGGACTAGAATGAATAGATTTTATATTTAGATTTTAGGGACTCCCTAACTAATCCAAACTATTTCTAAGGAAAATATATTTTAGCATCAATTCTCGATGTGGTTGAATTGGTCAATGATTGCATGGTTTCTATTTTTCATTCTAAATATAAGACATAATTGAACTTATATAGCGCATATGAATCTGATTTGAACATAAACTTGCTTCATAATTAGCAGACCCCTATATTCTTAAATAGTTTTTGTTACTTTGGTGTGCCAAATCATGCTTTATATGTTAAGGTCGTTACTTATGTAATGTTTTTGCAAAATATAGACCATGAGGTTAGCCTATGTAGTGGGGTGTGGTTGGTTATCACTTGGCTTAGAAATCATATTTTAGAGGTAAAGATACTTGAGGGAACCAACTCTAGTGATAAAATGAGGTTGTTAAATTATACCATCAAACTCAAGAAATTCCTTTTAAATTCAATCTTAAACATTGTTCTCTCATTATTTCATGTGTAATGAAAATAATTAAAAGTCATGGAAAGTTATTGTCTCATGTTAGATTATTAATAAAAAAACCAACATTCAGTCATAACCAACTACATATTGCGGTGTGTAGGGTTACAAATTATAAAAGGCTAACAATTTTAATAAATGAAATTACATGCACACAAAAATATTATTTTTAAGCAAGTGTTTTGGAATATATAAATCAGTTATTATTTTTATTTTTTACTCACTTACTTTTCATTTCCTCAAAATAATCTGTCTCCAAATAGTGAATTACTAACATTACTTTTTTCCCATATACTTATGTTTTATATCATATTTATATTACTTGTTGTACACTTAGATATTTATATAGTGTTTTTCCAAGTATTATTTGGACCTTCATCATCGAAGCATGTGCAATTTTTCTCCTAATTTTACATGAAAAATTATTTATAATAGTTAATAAAATTATAGAAATAACTTTTCTAGGATAAAAATCAAAAGTTCATGCATACAATACAACTATAGTACCAATGGGTGCAAAGAGCCACGTGAGTTTGGAGCATATGAAGTACCAAAGAGGAAATAGGATGTGATAATCTATGAGGATGAGGAAGAGGGATCAAAGGATAGAAGTGATGGTGACCCAAGAAGGCTAGCAACCACTTTACACCCTTTCATGCCTTATGTTTGAACATCTAGCCAATTCTATGTATTGTTTATTTTCCATTATATTCATACCCAGAAAAATATTGTGAGAAATAATGAATAAGAATAAATGAATGAAAAAGGGAACATTTGAATTACAATTGAAGAAGAACCACATCCTAGTATGAACTATTGCCTTAAAGGTGAATCTTAGATAATATTTTTGGTGCAATATAATATTCAAGGTTATAGCAATTAGCTTTAAGTGTGTGCACTCGTATCCTTACGCTATCAGTTTCTCATAGTCGATACATCGAGGTAAAGACATAAAAAAATAAATAAAATTGAAGAAATGTGGATCAAATATAATGGCTGAAGAGTCAAAGAGAAAGATTTAGCATTATGCTGACTTAATAAAAGAGTAAAATATGGGTTTAATATTATGGTGAAAATTTCCATAATGTTAGAATTCAAATTATTAAGTGTATAGGTTCGATGAATATTCTACAAATTTATACCATTATCTCAACACGCCCACCAATGGTCAATAAGATGAAAAATAAAGGGATTGCAATGATTGATGATTGAGCATTAATATTCAAAATGTTTGATTTTACAGAGATGATGAGGGACAACAACTAATTTTAAAAAGCTTAACTACTCTAGAAATGGATAAACTTTAGTTGAAATCCCCACACCACACATTTTACCTTTAAATTGGTATAATTTTGTGATACAACTCATTTGTTTTTTAATGGCCTTGTGCATATGGTTCAAATAAGAATTTAAAAGATTGCCAAGATCCTTAAATCTTAACTAATATGTAAATCCATTAACTACATCTCTAAATTAATACCACCGACATTATAGACTATGGCTTCATTAAGAGAACATTATTCGACCTCTCAACCATGTACTACCTCGCATCATAGGAATATAAAATGTAGGACAAAATGAGCCTTCATATGGCAATGTTTGATAATGATCGGCAAGGTTTTCCTTTATTTTTACATGCTTAAGAAAGACAAAATTATTAATTAATTGTTCTACGATATATTATCTGACACATTTGTGCTTCATCTTAAGATTATATGCATTGTAAGTTACTTTATTTGCAATATGTAAACCAATATAGTTAAATAGGTTGTAACACACCCATTTTACCACCTAAAAATTTTCACTTTTCGAGAAGCATTAATTACTAAAGTACTGGGTGTTATAGCCACACTTACTATAAGTTTGAATCCCTTGTCTTTCTTATGCCAAGTGCGAAGGCTAAAAAAATAGATTAAATTAGTAAAAATAGAAATAATACATAATAACACAGTTTTAAAAATTAGACTAATAATCAAACTGGTATCATAACTGGTTCACTGGTTTAGTGGTTAGACTGGTGGTTTAGACTGGTCGGACTAATGATATATATTAAATTAAAAAAATATTGAATACATAAAAAATTAAAATATACATGAATTTGACCATCTCCCAATTATTTTTTTGATCAGTTTAGCCAGGTGATTTTTTGACCGGTTCACTAATTTTCACTGGTTTGATTTGTTTTTAACTGATTTTCACTAGTTCCAAGATCCTGAGAACTGGTACATGCAATCTAGCCTGTATCCTGACGGGTTCACCTATTTATTCGATCCAGTTTTTAAAATTATGCATAATAGCGTTATGAATAAATGTCATAGTACAATAGTATAACTAAAGTACAAGAAGAGAGATAAGAGTCCAAAGAAAAACCGATTATAACAAAAACCAATACTCAAAGGTACATCTCTGGTTTACCCTAACATTTAGGCCCAAAGGCCCATTCTGAAAATGAAACCTCTTAGTTATTTGCAAAAGTAGTATCAATACAACTTCCTTGTACTGAGTAAATCACAATGCTTCATAAAAGGAAACACACCCACATTTCATATAGTTACACAAAATAAAAAAACATACTTGAGCACAAGGTGTGAACCATAACCACAAGCAATATTCATGGGACAACATGTATGAACATCAAAATCTCAAACTCAACAGTAAAATATACAAATATACTTTTCATCATTTCAAGGTGCAAAGTCATATTCGATTAGTTATAAACATTCAAATTGCAATGGTATGGCACTTAAGCAACTACTAAAACAATAATCTAAAACAATACTAGGATAGGCACCTACCAAACTAAAAATCCATCACGATACCAAGGTAGGGTACTTAGACAACTACCAAACCAACAATCCATAATAATACCAAGGTAGGGTACTAAGGCACCTACTCAACCAACAATCCATTATAATACCAAGGTAGGGTACTAGGGCAACTACCAAACCAATAATCCATTCCTCCATTCCTTTAATTTTATTACACAACAAATATGTCCATTTTTACTTTCTTACTCGAAGGGGATACAATTCAACATAGGGACACAGTAGTACAGCAGGCCATATTAGGCCCAAGAGCAACATATACCCTTACCTTGAACCCAGGGATACAATGGTAGGCCCGAAAGCAGCACAATGTCCTCACAATATTGTTCACTTAGTCATCAAGTATCCATACCAACTTTAGGGCCTATAGGTCACATATAGAGTAGAGTAGGGTCTTAAACTAGGGTACAACAACACATCAGTGAACAAAAAATGAGGGCTAACACCTCACCTCTTGGGTAGAGACCTCTAGAAAGAAACAATTTCTAACTTGAGGTCTTTCACTTTTAGTATTAATAGCTTATGAAGTGGTCACATACAACACAAAAAATTCTATTTTCCACAACCATTTTCTCTTTTATTTCTAATTACTTATAAACCCTAAGGTCATAGGTCCGTGTCAACCCAATTCAAAGCTAAGGTCAACCTATCAACATTATAAGGTCATCCTAATATTCAATTATTTGTAGAAGACACATTGGGTTAAAATTACAAAAATACCCTTCAAACCCTAGTTTCACCATTTTATTCATTTTTTGTACTGAACAGTATCATTACGGGAGGTTTTGCATGAGCAGGCAAAAAGGAAACATCCCACATTATATTAACATGTAGGTAATCTTTATATTTTAGCGATTAATTGTATTTTCTAATTTTCATGTACTTAGTGGGTTGCGCCCACCAAAACCCTAATCATGTAATTATCACGTATCACATCTTCCATATAGCATGTATGTGCACATTTAAAGCGTAATATATCAATCAAATAGGAATATTATCATCACAATACATGTAGGAAATTATCTCTAACCCTAGGGCATGTGAATATAATTCATCATAAGCTAACCATAATCAAGTGCATATGCGTCCATGTTAATTATCGTAACCTTATCTTCCATGTATGAGAAATCATGAGGCATATACCATGAAATTTGAATAATAAGTTGATAATAATGGAAACCGTAACAAAATCTTGGACATGTAGGCATAAAACATTTGACATTTTACCATGCATATAACTTAATTATCAATAATCATTAATGTCATCCCTTCAATATATTATCATTTATCATGCATTCTACAATACTCAAAAAGCATAAATTCCTAGTATGATTCAGGTATAAAAGTTTGTAGCATGCTCGCACATAATTTCTACTGTATTATGAATGATTAGATTTACCTAACCTAGGCTTACACAAAAGAGGTCTTCTCTAAAGCTCTCAAGAAATACCTAGGATTTTAACATCCAAACACATACATATATTAGCATATAATATTACACAATAATAATCCACAATTACTAAAATAATTTAGGTCCACTAATCGGTCAAATAATCAAGACAAAAGCTAGGGAAAAACTTTACACCAAAAGAGGAGTTTAGATTGAGAAGAATGGAAGGGTGGTAACGTTGAGAATGACTAGTTCTACGGTACCAAGAAGGTGAGAATGGCCGAAGGTATGGAGGGAAGAATGGCAACGAAGGTGCAGAAAAAGGGATAAGGAGAAGTGCAGCACAAAGGGTCGAAGGAGGGGGAGTAGTTTTAGCAAAATGGGTGCACATAAATAAGGAGAGCTTCGACCAAAATGGCTAAAGGTGAGTGTGTAGAGTTATAGGGGTTGTGGCCGAATAGAAGGGAGAATGAAAGGTTTGGCCAAAGTAAAAGGGGGAAGAAATGACAACCAATGCCGGTGGTGTGGAGGATGATCTAGTGAGGGGTGCTGAAGGTAAGGAAGGAAGGAAGGTTAGGGAGGTTCCAAGGTGTTTATGCGTGGGTGTATGGAAGGCTACAACATAGGTGGCTAGTGCAGGGTATGGGGATTCGGTGGTGGTAGTTGGTGCCTTATTAAGGAGGCTAGTAGGGTTTGGTGTTGTAGAATTAAAATTGTTGGAGAAAAGGATCAACGATGGGAAGAATGGAGGGGGAGTTTTGTGTGCAAGAAGGATCTTGGGCGAGGTAGAAATTTTGTGGGATGCTCAAGGTTTTGTGGCACAAGAAGGAGATAAGTGATATACGTAAGGGGTTGCGTGAAAGGAAAAGGGGAGCAAAACCAAGAGAGTAAAACATAGGGGAGAGGGGAGGTATGGTGTAGAGTGATGGTTCGTAGGGTATAAGGGAGATTGGGGTGATGGTCAGGGTAAATCTATCATAAGTTAAGGAATAGGTTAGGGTGAAATATCTAGGTTATTTAATGAAATGGATACCCGTTACGACCCAACCTAGGTTAATTTTTAGCACACACCCACTAGCATATTTTAATCGAATTAAACTTTATAGCTAATATTTCATAAAAATATTACACATATTAACAACTATATTCATTATTAAATGTCTTAAAATAGTTATTATGACTAATACACATAATTACCGGTTATAATTAAGGTTTTTTAGGAGTGGTGTATTACATAGGAGTTTCTAGCCTTTCCCATTATTATGATCGCCTATCATCAAGCTTCTCAACTAATTGGTTGCTTAAACATATGAAATCATAGCCAAAATAATGGAGGTTGCTTCAACAATTGCCTAGATTTGAGACACTAAGATGATGATACCAATTAGGGTTGTTTACAACCAACTATTTATATCCATTAGATCAAATATTTGTTCCACATCTCTTAAATCGAATATCCGAATTTTTAGATATCTAAAAATATCGATTAGATATGGACCGGATATCAAATATATTCGATATCTATATAAAAAAATAATATTTTAATAACTTTTACAATTAGATTTTGAAAATAAATAGCACATTTTATTTAATATTAATATATATGTTTATAGGAATGTCTAAATTTATCTAAAAAAAGTATTAAAATATTACTATTAATTTTTAAATTATAAAAATAAATAAAGTTAAAAACTTTACACTGTAAAAAATTTAACATTATGATATATTATTGAAATAATCAACAAAATACTGAATATTTTATCAAATCAAATAACTTGGTAAAAAATTAGAGGTCTTAGTAGTTTGATATCCTTTTGATAAAACCTAAATTGAAAATTCTAAATGTTGGATCAAATTTTTTGAATATCGAATTGGATTTTTGAATCTCAATAAAAAGGTGTGAATAATCTTTGTATCTTCTACTTTTCCTAGAGATTATTTAAGTAACTTAAGCACTTGATCTGAATTTAATTTGATCTAAATATGAATTTGATAGAGTGTATGGTAGGAATAAAAGGTTTACATATGAATTTTACTAAATTAATAATATTGTTTGGTAACTTATTTGAACAAAAATGAGTTGTATGCAGTAATGTTTTTAGATAAGTAGTATTTTACTTGACAAATGACATATTTGTAATAAAGTGAAGAGTGCAATTTTTTTTTAAATATTTAGTTAAAATTGATGTGATCTACTTATAAATTAATAATAGTTTATAAACAAGTTATAAATAATGAGATGATAAAAAGGTCAAATGGAATACTTGAAATATATATAATAAGGCTATTCAAAGAAACTCTTAATAGACAAATCCAGTATTTTAAACTTGAAGGCTGGTTATAAATATCATATTTACATACTATGGATATACATTTATAAACTTATATTGTATTAAATTTTAATTTTAATGCCCTAATTATTTTCTATCAATTATACCAAATGTTTTCCTATTATGGTTATAAATCCTAATTATTTATATACTATACTAACCCATATCTCTAACTCCCTTAAATAAGCATAGGGTATGAATATATAGTAGGTAAGGTGGTAAGTATCCACATATGAGTATCAATGAGAACAAAATCCTAACTCCTTTTCTGTTGTCTTATAGTTCCTATTTGAGTTTTCTAATAATTTCACACATTACAGGCATGACTTGACTCTATTTTGTGGTGAACATTGAAAATGGAGTAGCTTTTAGTATTAGAGTTTCAATTGTCTAATCTCGGTATCTTGACCTATATATGCATGTTGGTCACCACTTCCCATTAGTTCATTGATAACACATTAACACCCCCTCAAATATTTGTACATCTTCATAATAAATTGACTATTGTGGAAAAGTTGAAGTCGACCCATCTCCATATCCTATCATATTAGATTTATTGATTTGTATGCTTTGTTGTGTTATTTCTCTGATAAGTCTTTATTATGTTGTTACCTAGTCATTATTGCATAATTTATATATTTTCTTGATTATTGACCTAGTTATTGTGTTATTTTTGAAATAATACTTATAATCAACCATACAAGCTATGTTGCTCATATTTCACTTTTTAAGGTGTCTTTGTCTTCTTCTTGTCGGTGATGTTTAAGCTTGTTAAGGGAAAATTATTGTATATGTGTGTATATATTTTATTATTCATCCATTGTATTTGGTTCTCTGTCTATTTTATAATCAAGAAAATATAGGACTAGAAATTTAATTTTTCATGAAGGGGATCGATGTTTGTCATATACTAAAAGTCATTTGTTTATGTGATCGTCAACAATGCTGATCTATTTATTGTTTGCTTATCTCCTTGCTTGATTTACTTATTGTTATAAAGCACGGCAATAACAAATGAAAAAAAATATAAATCATTGAAGTGGCCAAGAATTATGGGTCACAAGCACATTCAACTTCCTTACATAGAACACTCTATTAGTGCTTTATGTACATGTTACATTGTTCCCCAAAACTTTTTGCATCTTCACTAAAGTTCTTCTCATATTCCACTTACTTGTTGAACTAAAAGGTGCAGGGCAAAGCGTGGAATGGATATTAAACACATGTTTGAGGATGCCTTAGAGTTAGCAAACTTCAATATTATACATCTTTTGGCCAATAAACAATTTTTTTGAAAACAAAAAGTAAAGTCTATACATGATATAATCAATGATTTATCATTGTTTTATGTTAATTTTTATTATCTATCATCAATTTAAATTATTAAAAAAGGATACAAGAGAAAAGCAATGATTTGGAAAGTTGTTGCCTGTCACTATGAGCCCATCACTTTTAATTGATGGAAAGCTATTGAAAAGTAGATAAGTCAAAGAAAATACATTTTTTTATAGATTAACAAGATTATTGACTATTATTATATATGCTAGATTTTGAATGCACGCGATGCATGCTTGAACAAAGGATCATCTTCATAAAAAACAAATAAATCATATTTGTATGCATAAATTTACTAAATACTTGTGTTGTTCAATGATACTTAGAGAAGATTTAAATAAAAGAATACCAATAGAACAACTTATACAATGGAGAGACAGAAACCACCTATTATTCATATGAATATTTCAAGGACGTTGTATAAAGGATTGTCATAATTCAAAGAAGTCTAGGAAGGATAATGTTCAAGAAAATGTCACGAAGATAGATAAGTTGCCTAAAGATCTTAATATTGTCAATCTATCTAAAGTAGTGGCACAATGCAATCTCATTAGCAATGCTAAAGAATGATGGCTAGACATTAGAGGCACTTGCCACATATGTGGCAACAATTGGATGTTTTCTATGTATCAATTTATTGTAGATGGTGAAGAACATCAGTTTATGAAAAATGCTTTATCTTATAAGGTGATTGGTTGTGGAAAGTTGATACTCAAGTTGACAAGAAAGAAGAATCTTATCTTGAATGATGTGCTTCTAATTTAAGACATTCAAAAGAATTTAGCTTTGTGATCTCTACTTAGTGAGAATGGTTTTAAGTTAATATTGGTATTTGATTAGTTTATACTTACTAAGAATAAAATATTTGTAGGAAAGGACTATCTTGAAATGAAGATGCACAAAGTGTACACTCTTTATTGAGTAAGAAATGAGATAATGTAAGCAAAGCAATACTAGACAAGATCATTATAATTTATAAATTAGGATAAGTAATGAAAACCTTTCATTCAAGGATAAATCATATGAATACCTTCGTTAACATATCCATAGATTTATTCTACAAAGCAGTCAGCTAGATTCCATGTCTCAACTCATTCACAGGAAACCTTCATCTAAAGGTAAAATCATAAAAAATAATCAAACAACAAGTTGTAGGTAAGTTGTATTGCTAGAAAAAAATAAAACCAAAAAAAGAGAGAAAAATGAACTACTACTAGTACTACCTACCTTAAGTGAACAACAACTATATACTATAGGTAGGTGGGTAGGCAGCTGCCAATGCTTATGAATTCTTACATTGTCAGCTATATTGATAACAATGACATTCTCTACATAATTCACATGAAACTGATGCAAATCCCCTCCCTTAGGCTTAGCCACCATGTTGGTTGCCTTAACACTCCTTGAAAATTTTGGTAAGAGCTCTCATTGGATTAACATTATATTTTAGCAAGTCTATCCTAACATTTAAATTGTAATAACTAGACTAACAATTATTTGGTTTAGCAGAAGCCAAGAGTAGTACTTATTTATCCATTACTTTTCCAAAACCTTAAAAATAGCAACTATTATTAATCACTCTCCCTTTTCTTAAAATCTGACCACTATGCTCGAAAACCTTATTTAAGATATATTATACATAGATAAATAGAAAAGGGTATAAGCTATCGATCAAACATAACATAAATATCAGACAGAGAAATATATTATCAAATATATTATTAATCATAACTACAAATAATACATCAATATAAATAATATTAATTTAAATGATATATAAATTGTTTGTAAGATTAATATTAATCAAAATTATAAAAAAGAGTATTAATTAATATTATAAAGAAATAATTAATAATAATACTATCACTTATAATTATAAATTATAATTACTCTTATTTGTAGTCAAGTAATACTCCCTCCGTTCAGTAATACTCCCTCCGTTCAGTAATACTCCCTCCGTTCAATACTAGATGTCATTCTACCACTTTTTTTTTTTTAGTTCATCAATAGATGTCGTTCTACCACTGTTTTTTTGTTCATCAATAGATGTCATTCACCGGATCCAAAGTAGCAGAGGTAATTAATATACACTAGTCTCATAAACTTCCTACTTCTCCAACCTGCAAACATTTAGTTAGTAACTATCTTTCCCTTTCATTTTCAAAGCAAGTCACTATTGAGTTTCTACTAGAATGGCACTATTTAAGGCTGTAATAATTTACCCAGACATAGGTCTTCTTCATTCCATCCTGGAATTGGTATTGTTAGTATGCTCGATACGGAGGTTGAAGGATGGAAGAATCAATGGAAGATGTAGTTGAAGAAATTGTCGAGGATTCAATTGAAGAGATAATTGTTGAAGATTCAATTAAAGACCTGATAGTTGTAGATTCTGAGGAAGAACTCATTGTTGAAGATTTGGATCAAGAAGACTTGAACAACCAAGCAACACCCTCACTAGAATCCATCATAAATCATGACGAAATACAACAAATGATTATGGTCATGTTTCTAATTTATATTCCCAGCTTGTTTCGGAAAAATGAGTATTATGTGATTTAGAATTAATAATATATTGGAAGTTTTTTTTTAATTTAAAGAGGCTAGCGTGAGGTTGTTTGAAATGATCAAAATTTGGCTAATGACATTGATTATTAAATAGATACTGGCTTCATTATTATTCTTGCATACAAGGTGTTTGAAATTTTGGCTAATGTCTATACAGTAATGGGACTCATGTAGTACCAAAACATGCTTGTTGAAATTGGTTCATGATATTTTGTACTAGAGTAGGATCGCAAGTAATTTGTGTAGGAATACAACCCTCTCTTTCCATGCGAGCTTTATTCATATGTGGAATTCTATATCAGTTGGATCCTCCAATTTTCATAATCTCTATCATACATAGCTGCAAAGTTAAAAAATATATGCTCCACTTTTCTTGTTAGGTATTCGTCAAATGAATTCTCAATGGCATGAACAAGCTCATCCACCATCTTTGCATTCACCTTCTGCTGCAATGACTGAATATCATTGAAGTATCGAATGTCTAAAATATTTAAATTTGGCGAATAGGAATGTAAATGGGGCGGGTTCGGATCGGATACCATATATCCATGCCCGAACCCGATTAAAAAACCCATATCCATATCCGTATCCATATCCGAATGGATATTCACTAATATACTCATATCCGTACCTGATGGATATCTGTTACCTGATGGATAACCCATTTACCAAATAAATTATAAATAACCCATTCTCAAATTTTTGCTGCACTCTGTTTTGGAACTAAAAGGTTTAATAGAGGAGAACAACTTAATGATAGAGGAAGACCAAGGGATGTAACACATACTTAATTTTTTGCCGGCATACTCTATTTTGGTTGGAAACTTGAACTTGAAGAATTTACACCGGACAGAATACCAAAGTTGGACAATTAATTGTTAGGATAGAGAAGAGTAATAGAGTAACACTGCTATCAACAGTCAATTAATGAAAGACAGTTTAATTAGATTTCTTAATTCCCGTAAAAATACCTAAAATGATATCTATAAAAGAACCAAGGGAGTAATAAATTATTATATTTGTAGTTAAATGTAGTTAATTTATAGTGATACTATTAATTATAATGATAAACTAATAATTATTAAAAATAATATTAATTCTATTTATAACTAACTAATTAATGTAAAAAATATTAATTATAATCTTAAATATAAAATTAATAAGGATATTATTTATTATAATTATACATTAAATTTTAATAAAATATTATTTACCATAATTACAATTAATTAATTAATATAAAAGTTATTTATTTTAATGATATATAAATTATTTATAAAATAAATTTAATTCATTATTATAAAAAATAATATCAATTATAAATAAAAATATATAATTAACCAAAATATTATTTTTAATAAGAACTAATTATAATGAATAATTTTTTTAATCATAATTATAATTTAGTAATAAAAATGAATAATATTAATCATTATTATAAATATTAATAATAATAATAGCACTAATAATTTTACTAATAAATTAATAAATACTAAAAATAATATTAATAATGATTATAGTTAATTTACGAATGCAAAATTATAAATTAAAATGTTAAATAGTAAATTAATAAATACTAAAAATAATATTTATTGCCATAAATTAATAATAAATAGTATATGCTGAAAATTATCAAAATATATTAATATAATCTAGATCATATAAGATAGTGAATACTATTATTATTTAAGCAATTTTTATACATAATTAAAAAAATTATATTTCGAAGCACAATAATGTGGGTTTGGTTAAGTCCTATGTCTCAAAAATATTTTGAAAATGAAAAATATTTCAGAGATTGAAAATAAAATTAAAATACTATACTTATCTGATAATGTTTTGGTTTAAAAAATATTTTCTAAGAACAAAATTTGTTAAAATTTATTTTATTATTTTTTAATTTTCATATATAATTTATTAAAATTTTCTAATGTTAATTACCACTCCCCCACTAAAAATGGATCTTAGAAAATAAAAAATTCCTTATTTTCATTCCCATTCTACTTCTAATTTTTTCATTCTTTTTAAATAAATAAGTAATTCTCTATTTTGTTTCAACCTCTCTATTCCGACTGAACCATCGCTAAACAATCATCCTCGTAGTGCCATTTTGGGTGTTTGTAGACTCCCCAACGATGGGACGAACTGCTCTTACGGGTTTCAGTTTATGAACGGGTTTCTGTTCATTTCTCTATTGGCATTAGGGTTTTGAATTTGGACTCTTTTTGTTGAATTCCATAAATTAGATTTTTTTCAACCATCAGTATTCCTTTTCTAGATAACAAAGAGAAGATGACAATCGACGACGGTAATTCGATTTACGTTGGTGGACTGCCATATGATATTGCTGAAGACGAGCTTCGTCGAGAATTTGATTTGTATGGCTCAATTGTGGCTGTTAAGGTGATTCCTTTTCCCCCTTTCGAAATCCTACTTAGTTTGTATTTGCGAATGCGGTGTCCTCATTTGCTATTGTAGTCATTTTGTTTTCTTCGTGGCTGCTACTTGTAATCTGTCAAGAGCACGAGAATGTGGAAGCCACTAGGGATACTGTGTTTGAGTAGTGAGTATTGCATGAATTATGCCGAGAAATATTTCGCAGGTTTTGCTTCCCTAATGTTGCTGTTAATCATCCACAGCTACAAGCATATGATTGAGCTTATTTGTTTTCTTTTGGGTATGACTAGAGAAATTGATGGTTCCACCTGTATAGTAGTGACCAAGATATCTTATTGTCCACAGTATAGGAATCTCAGAAGTAAAAAGTAGTAGTATTGATGGTTCGCGAGAGACCAGCAATCATATAGATTCCCTTGGTATATGGACCACAGTACGGGACCTGTGATGTGTGTGTGTGTCTGATATCAAACTAAATATGGCGTGGTGTATGAATTAGTATCATGAAGGGACTGGCATGTTTCATATTCAGAAAGCTGAATACCATGTCATAACCTCTTTATTAAACGGCTTTGCATGCCATGCCTAAATGACAGTACTAAACATTTAAATTTAACCTGTAGATTGTTAATGATCGAGCAATTGGAGGAAAATGCTATGGTTTTGTCACTTTTACAAATCCTCGTTCAGCCACTGATGCAATCAATGACATGAACGGAAAGGTATTCAATTGTTGCTTTGATTGCATTGCATGGCATTATGATGCCAAACCATTCATCCTCTCATCCTGATTTGATTGTTTCATGTTTATTAAATTTGGTATTCTAATTAGACAATTGGCGGTCGGGTGGTGAAAGTGAATGATGTGAAGACTAGAGGTGCTGGTGGAAGATCAAATTATGGCCGTGACGTTTTTCAACGCAGTGAAAGGGACATGGATAGAAACAGGGGACGCGGTAGGGAAAGAGTTCAGGATCCTGATAGGGATAGGTACCACGATCATTCTCGAGGAGTTGACAGAACAAGGGAGAAAAGATACGAACATGCTGACCTTGATCGTCGCTCAAGGGAGCATCTCCAGGATAGAGATCGAGATCAGCCAAGGATCTTTGACCAAAGGGAACGAGCATATAGCAGGGGTCATAGTGGAGAATGGGAGAGAGATCGTAGTAGGGACCGCAATCAAGGTGGACAGTTTGATAGAGTTGATCGTGATAGAGAAGATGAAGAGCGGACTGACCAGAAATCAGATAAAAAGTCCCGGTAAATTTCTCCTGCTTTCTCTCCATTTAGGACCTCTAGCTATAGTCTGGCATGTTTCTCTATGACTCCTTTTTTCTTGGTCCACAATGGATGTATGAAATGCTCTACAAATTTGGTCTTAAAATACTATCTTGTATATGTATAGACTTTCTTGATGTGACAATAAGTAACGTTCTCAAAAATCTCAATTTAAATTTGCCTCTGTCATTATGCATCTATGTGATATCTTCAAATTTGGCTTTCCGGAAGTTTCAGCCAAATCTGGATCAGCCATTGTTTAGAGTGCTTGTATGGTGCGAGATTTTTGATGAATGCATTGAATGCTACAATTGGTTGGTTACTTATTTTGTTGTGAAATATTCGGCCTTTCTTCTATATCAGTCCGTTGGTTTCTTACATATAAAAAAAAGGAAACAACGAAATACATATCATTTACAATAATATTCGTGGCCAAGGTAACAAATGGAGAAAAGAAGAAGAAATAACAGAATGTCTACTTAAGTTGACTTAATAGGGGGTTTAAGCTTATATTGCAGTTTTTGTTTATATGCTCTTAATTGCATGCTGTTATCATAACAATTGCTTCAAACCTCCTTTTATTTAACTAGCTGTTCCTGTCATTTGAAGGAAAAAAAAATACTGCAGTCTGTTGATGGCATTTTTATGTACAGAGAAACCTTCCTAAACACATGTTATAATATCTTGCAGTAATATAATATACATTATTTTATCGTATAAGATAGATCTGATAACGATATCCTATAATAATATCTACAATAAAAAATTACTTTCCAAGAGATCATGTTGTAAAATAATTTGAGATTATTTTTCTGAATGATATATGAATAATAATAAATATTTATAAAATACATAAGACCCATAATATGAATCGACTCTCTAAACTTGGGCTTACGATCTGCCAGCCTATATTGCATCATAGTTTATATCAGGGTTCAGCTTTTCAGGCTACATTATAGTCTGAAGCAGGCACTCAACCTTGAGTTTTGAAGAAGTGTAGGATACATCATAGTCTATATAGCAGGATTCAGTTTGAAAAATAGTAAAAACAAACGAACTTGGGCTTGAAGGCTAGAAAATCTTCAATCCAAGAGTCAAGCCCAGAAGACAACTTAGTAGACTAAATCAGAAGGGCTTTTCCTCCTGAATATATGATTCAAGCATTTCAGGTATTATTTGGATGTGACTCCATTTTCAAACAATTTTATCTGAGGCTCTTTATTGCATATGCTTGGAGGTTCTGTAGTTGCATCACCCTGTGGCTGGGTCAACGTATCGAGCGAGCGTATCTAAAGCAGGCTTGTGAACTTTGGAAGAATCAACATCGAAGTTCTCCAACATCTAAACTTGGGCTTATGATCTACTGGTCCATTGAATCATTCTCCCCTTGTTGGTGAAAATTCAGATCTAGGATGTTATAATATGGTATACACTGGTGTATAATATCCTACTTGAAGATATTATATTGTGTGTTTAGAGAAGTTTCTTTTCTTATTTCCTTTTTTACACAGACACACACTATGTTATTGATCATAAGTTCATAACAGAACAAAGAACCAAATTGACTTATGTGTGTATATATATTACTATGTTATTGATCAGAATGAAATGAAGAACCAAATTAATATTAAGTATCAGTGGGTGTTTCTTCCTCTTCTTGATTCCGATTCCTTTTCCCTTTCCCTTTCCTAATCTCTCCTCAGTTCCCAGCCCTATGTTAAGGGAGCTCTCTGATCAGTCATCAGATGAAGATCATTATCATTTGTATTTGGCAGTGGTGTATGTTATACAAGATGTCAATATATTGTTGCATCAAGAAAATACTTGAGATGAATTGTTTTCATGGCTGTTTTTGAAATCAAAGCCGATTAAGGTTTTATTCATTTAATCCATTCCTTTTCTGTCTAGGGGTGGTTAAGGTTCATACCTTTGTACTTGAAATCGCGTGGCATGTCTTAGAGCATAGTATATATGATGCCGTGGATTTTTCCTATCTGTTATCAAGCTGGGAACAGGGCATTGAATGAAGTTTCACTACACTGAAATTCTTGTTTTCAGATGTAGATGAGTTTTCTTGCTGTGTGGATCATATTTCATGCGTAACTATGTCCTCTAGTGTCAAATCCCACAAAGTTAGCTTGGCAAGAAAAGGTTCCCTAGAATAGGTTGCCATCTTTCTGGTTTTTTTTATTCAGATGACTAGGAATGTGTTCGAATATGCCCGATTTTCAAGGGATTATTTGTAGTGAGTCACTTCATCTAAATGGGGTTGTGGTGTAATATGTGAGTGAATCAGCATTTGTACTTCAGTACGTGATTGAATCAGACTATGTGTCTTGTTAAACAGGTCTGGTAGTTATGACGAGCGTATTAGAGAATTATCATCAGGGTCAAGTGATTATCACCAGGTGAGATTAAATTTTTAGTACTGATATTTTGTTTACTGTACTTATTGGCTTCGCTTTTGCTAATTTACAAATTGTGATCCATTACTGCAATGCTATATCCTTTCTTTGTTTTGCTACTTAGTTTGAAGAAGAACTAGAGATGACAATGAAGCAACAAGATGAGCTTAGAGAAGAGGTTTGTATCCTATTCTTATTCTTCTGGCTATTTCATTGAGAGTGGGTGGTAGAATAAAATTATGCCTTGTGGTATATTCTGTTCCCTGAGTTACTTTGCTGGCATAAAAATTGCATCTTTTTGGAATTGCTGAATGATTTGAATCTTGTGGACTTGGGATGCCTATGTAACTGGAATTAGCAAGACAATTTTGTAAAAGTTATGTTCTTACTTTCTAGCAAATGTTCTCTTAGGTGGCAATATTGGTACTTGATTTTAGACAAGTTTGAATTCAAAAGCATAAATGTTTAGGGTTTGTTTCCATAAAGACATAAACGTTTGACTATGACTATTATGACATAATATTTTTTAAACTTTATATTTTAGGCAATTCAGGTAATTTTTAAACGTTTATGTTTTAGTGGGAACAAAGTCTAAATGTTTATGCCTTAATAGGAACAAGTATAAATATTTATGTCTTAAATTTTTTATTTTTAAGACGTTTATGCCTGAATGGAATCAAAAACTAAATTTTTGTGTTTATAAAAAAGTTTAGAAATGTTTATGCCTTTTTGAAAACAAACCTGAATGTTTATACCTTTAAATAAACTTTTGTCCTTGATTTTATCCTGAACTTTTATTTTGTCCCATGATGGTAAAGAATGTTTCAATTGCTGCTGTAATTATGGTATCAAGAGGTTGCTGAGGCAGCACTTCCTCTTGTTCAGGGCAATTTTGGTTTTTACATTTGGAACAACAATGTGCACCTTGGATATACCTATTCTTGATTTGATAAGCTGGGTGCAACTTACGTTTGATCCCCCTTTTAGCATGACTTGCTGTAAATGCAGTAGGAGGGCATTGGAATTAGTGAAGCTGAAGTTCCAAGTTGGAAAGCCTAACCTGTTGACTACCCAATAAGTGAACTGCAGTTTTCAGGTTTGAGCTGGCATTTTATTTACGTAAAATTTTGGATAAATTCTATTTAGGTACCCTCGTATATCCCATGTTTTAAACCATCCTACTTAGGTGCCTCCACATTTTAAATTATTATCATTTAGGTACCTTTTATGATAACAAAGTTAGAATAGGTTAAATTTAGTACTATTAAAGTAATATAATAAATACAAAATATGATATAATTTATTTGAAAAATCATTTTTATTTAAAAATTTTTTTTTTTGGAAAAAATTCACTCTTTAAAAAAATATCATATACATGTATTTTTTTCAAAAAAGATTTTCAGTTTTGAAAAATTAGAATTTTCGAAGTAAGAATTTAGACTTTAAAAAAATTATATTTTTTTTTATATATTTTTAAGATTTATTTTAAATTTTTAGGATTATTTGTATTATTTATTATAAAAATCATTTAAATTATGCTAAGTTTGACATAATATCACTTTATTGATGAAAATTGTACCTAAGTGATAGTTATTTAAAATGTAGAGGTACCTAAGTAAAATTATTCAAAATATGGGGTACTTGTAAAATATTAGACCAGATGGCAGGGCATCTAAATGAATAAAATTTTTCTTCCCGTCAATTTGTTAGTGGACATGTGGTTGTAGTTGCAAGCATAGATGAACCAGAATGGTTGCCATAAGTGCAAGATTCAGTTGTCTCTGTGTCTTTTAATATATAGACTTGGTGAATCTGTGGATGCCAGTAGAGATGAGATGATTGAACATGCCATTGTGTGGAGACAGACTCTCATCGGCTTTTGTTGAGAAGTTTGAAGGAGCTGAGAAAAACTTGTGTATTATTTTTGGCAGAGCTAAGAGATAGGTAGTTAAGATTTCATGCTTGTTCATTTCACTTCTCTTGGTTTAAATTACTAAACCTTTGCTATTTTGTCCACTGTTTACTCTTCATTTCAAGGGTTTTTTGTCACGATAACAGTAGTTAGGACTGTAAATGAGCTGAGTGGGCTCGCAAGCCAACTTAGTTTTGTTAAAAGCTCAGTTCTACTTATTCATGTAGTTAAATGAGTTGAGGCCAAGCTTGATAAATGAGCTATGTTCAAGCACAGGGAGTTTATCTCAGCTCATTTAGGTTTGCGAGCTCTACTTGATTTGTTAAAAGCTTGTCTCATTAAAAGCTCGTTTTGACTCATTCGTTTTGTTAAATAAGCATAATTCGAGTCTTATTGTAAGCTTGTTTATTAAATGAGTTGAGCTTGAGTTCGAATTTGGAGAAGTTTGGTTTGGCTCAGCTATATATTGCTCTAATAATTGGAAAATCTTTACCCTACTGGGGTTGAGATCACTCTCTAAGTAAAATGAAGGATATTGGATATTTTCCATCCTGTTCCTACCCCTTTTAATCAATGAGAAGAAGTTTCTAGCCTTATTCAGCCATGGCAGCCTTTGAAAGTCCCCAAAATCCTTTGTTGGCCACTACCTCCCAACTCTTAGCAATTCCTACCTTTTTTTTTGGTGATTGTAATATTGTTCTACTTGACCAAATTTACATAAACCACCTTACTGAAAGAGTAGAGAGTAAATGGAGAGGAATCAGGACTTTTGATTGTTGATCAAGGAAATTTGGACATAGAGTGACTTTCAGCAAGGTTTTGAGGACCTTGCACCTCCTACCACACTCTTCCTTCCCCCCCTGGTGCCTGACCTCTCTAATTTAAATACTCTAGCAAGTAATGGAAAAAGCTGACTAAATAATAATAGACAAATTCTTTAACAATCTCATAATGATCCCCAACTCAGCCTAAAATGAAAGGAAATACAACAAACAGCAGTAACCAATCAGGAGCAGCCCACCACACATTCCCAATATCCAGCCCAGCCTTTCTGGCCATTTTCATGGTCTGCTACTCTTCACGTATGTGTACTTCACCCCAGGTCTATCATTATTGCCCCCTAAAGTTTCACCTTGTACTCCAGGTGAAAGTCTGGGAATTGGCTGTTGATTGCATCAAATCCTTCCAAAGAGGCTCCAAAAGCAGGTAGGCCTTTCCAATGAATAAGGCCCTACTGATGTCCCTTGGCATTGTACCTCAGATCTTGCACGAAATATGGAACAACCTGCCATTCCAACTCCTATGTCAGTGCAGTTAGCAGTGGCTATGATTGTTGAACTTACATCAGAGCTGGCTTTAGCATAGAAACACGAAAAACATGGTGTATTGGTGTGGTAATTGGCAACTGCAAGTGATAAGCCACGGGTCCTACCTTATCAGCCACCTGATACGACCGAAAATACCTTGTTGATAGCTTCTCATTAACATACCGAGCCAAGGACTTGTGATGGCCTTAGCTTCACATAAACCCAATCCCCCACCTGAAGAACCACCTCTTGATGCTTCTTATATGTTGAGTCCTTCATGCGCTGTTGTGCTCTATTGTGTTCCTCCAGCATGATTTCCCTTGTGAATAAGTCCTCTTCAAGTGCTGCTGAATTACCACTACCCCAATCATACATCACCAATGGTTGTGGATCCCTGCCATACAGAGCCTTGAAAGGGGTTGTGTGAATGGATGAGTGGTAGGAAGTGTTAAAGCAACATTCCGTCCATGCTATCTATTCTGCCCAAATCTTCAGTGTATCTTGGATAAAGCAGCGTAAATAAGTCTCCACACTCCCATTGGACTGAGGGTGATAAGCCTAACCGGAGTGTGTCACTCCAAAGGTTGCTGAGGAACACCTTGTCTCAGTTAGAGACAATTGTACGAGTAATGCCATGTAATCGAACCACCTTTTTAACAAATGCAGCTGCTGCTCCTGGTGCTGTGAAAGGGTGTCTCAATGGTATGAAGTGTTTATAAGTCTGTCAACCACCACAAGTGTAGAGTCATACCCATTGGAACAGGGCATCCCTTTAAAAAAAATACATCGATCTATCTTCCCATATCCTGGTTGGAATGGGTAATGGTTAGAGGAGGCCAGCGGGGGACATACATATTCATTGATTTTTTTTGTTGATAGATAACACGCTTGGTTATGAATCGCAGCACATGCCGCCTCATATTTGGCCATTAAACCTCCTTGGTAAGTGACGATAAGTCTTTAGTACTCCAACTTGCCCTCCTATCCTTCCACCATGAAATTCCGCTAGCAATTGCGGAATAGAAGTCTATCCTGATGCGAATATTAGGCATCCCTTATAGAAAAGGTTGCCTTGAACCAACTGGTATCCATTTCTGCCCCCGTCCATCATGAAATTCCACTAGCAATTGTGGAATTAAAGCGGGAGTAATAGGCGTCCCTTGTAGAATAGGTTGCCTTGAACCAACAGGTATCCATTTTTGCCTTGTGAGTTGTGGCACAACCAGCAACTCCTGTTTAAGAGGGACTAAAACTGGATATCTATCCACTTCTTATTGTAAAGCTGTCCAATCCCAGATCCATCAAGCAAATATCACCAATACTATAGCCTCTTGATCAAGCCTTGAAAGTGCATCTGCCTTATTCTCACACCTAGGTTTGTACTCTATGTCAAAGTTATGACTCCAAAATGACCCACTTATGTTGTTCCTCTTAAATTATCCATTGTTGGAGGAGAAATTTCAAGCTCTTCTGGACAAATTGTTGCCCCAACAAATAATGGCGCTAAACTCCCACTCATATAGACTTCAATTGCACTTGCTGTCCTCATGCTTATTTGTTAAATGCCACAAGCCTTTTTCTTACCTCAAGGTAACACCAACTCCACCTCTAGAAACATGTGTTTTGGCTACAAGGGGCTTACTAAAATCAAGTAGTGCTATAACGAGTATTGTCATCATAGCAAGCTTCAGAGTTTCAAAGGTATGTTGTGCCCCTCAGATGTTGGCCAAAGTTGTCCTTCCTTAGCTGGATTGTTAGCGGAGCTGCAATTTGTCCATAATTACGTATGAACTTCTGGCAATAGCCCGTAATCCCTAATAATCCCTTTAGATCACCTAGTTTCTTTGGGACTAGCCAATCCTTCATCGCTTGTAGCTTTAAGGGCTCTGTAGCCACACCTCTGGTCGAAATGACATGTCAAGTGTTTAATCTCCTCTTAGCCAAACATGCTTTCTTTGATTTAGAAATAAGGAATGCCTACTAGACACCTGAAGAACTAGTTGCAAATGCTTCAAATGATCCTCCAAAGTCGGACTATAATCTAACTAGAATGTCATATATCACACTAGTACAAACTTACTGAGCTATGGATGGAAAACCTTATTCATTAAGGCCTGAAAGGCTGAAACGTAATTAGGGCCTTGGTCAACCCTAGCAGCATAACCAAAAAGTTGTATTGTCCTTCATGAATTTGAAATGCTATTTTGGAATAACATTTTGTTGTATTCGTATTTGATGAAAACCTATGCTATTAAATAGCTCTCACACTACAACGTGTCAGCTGTTATTTAGTGAAATTTGGGTTAGCTGATATGCAAAATGATCAATATGTGACAAATTAAAAATTTCGCAAATTTATTGCCTTGACAAATATCAGGGAATGTCACTGATAAATCAGGGTTTATTGGAAAATCCTAAATATGCTAAAAAACATGCATAATAGCATTTTATTATTCATTACTATATATCTTGGACCAAGTGACAGTTAGTTTATAATGAAATATTGCTCTTTGTTGACTTCACATCTACCACTAAATTACACGTCATTTGTTTTTTATTCCAAGGCAAATGTACGGTTAGTAGGATAATTTAATATATAATGACTCATTTAAATGCTTCTAATATAACATATAATACTATTTTATTGAATACTTATATTTAAAAGATCAATAAATAAGAATTAGAACATATTGTGAAATAAAGATAAAAAGAAAAATTATGCCGCAATGACTGCAATACATTATGTATCGTTCGTGACACTCTGATATTGCAGCACCGCGACTGTGATTTTATTGCATGAGATAACCTAATTTCAAATTTGAAAACAACCGCTCCATGTAGCTCATCCAACAACTCATCAATTACTAGAATTGAGAACTTATAAGCAGTGTTGCACGGGGATGAGGACGAGGAGAAACACGAAAACAATATTTCTTAAAAATTTAGGTGATGGAAATTGTAGGAAATTAAAAATAAAATAATATATATAGACAGACAGACACACACACACACACACATTATATACATTTTAACTACCATTACCTACCTTAGTTGATGTAAACCATTAACAATATTTTTTTAAAAAGTAAATAAAAAAAATTAATTGGACTATTTCGGTACTAATTTCGACACTAAAAAGTTTCCAGAACGAAAATTGGTGAGAGATTGTTTCTAGGATGGGAAACGGCACCTTGTTGTTGTTTCCGTACTTCACAGCTTATAAGCAATGGTGGATTGGTTTAGAGCCCTATAGTCTACACAGAGCCACCACCCTCCATCCTTGCGAACTAGTAAAACAAGGCTTGAAATGGGGTTGTGACTAGACCTTATAATCCTAATTGCTAACAACTCCTTAACTAGCTTTTCAATCTCTCTTCTGAATGTGAGAATATTTTTAAGGCCTTACAATTAGGGCTGTAAATAAGCTCAGCTAACTTAATATTTGGGTTAATTTGACTCGTATAAATTTATTTCAGTTTGTTTATTTAGTTAAATGAGCCACGATCGAGCTTGAAAAAGTTGGGCTCAGCTCATTTATAATGGCTTTAGCTCGCAAGTTCATCTTAGCTTATTAAAAGTTTAGTTTAGTTTGTTTGTTCGTTTAGTTAAACGAACCATGTTCAAGCTCGGAGGTTTTTGGCTCGGTTTGGCTTATTTACATCCGTGCCTACAATGATGGGTGCGGTCCCTAGTTTCAATTTAATCTAGTGATCTAACTCCCTGACTAGTGGATGATGTTGTGGTTGAGTCATTACATCTTTATATTGCTAAATAAGGTTCTCTACAGCCTTTGGTACCTTGATTTTGTGTTCATGTTAGATCAATAAAAGGGTGCAACAAGAGCACTACAAAGTAGTCTGGGTGACTGTGTCATAAATTTAGACCCCTCTCTAGAGTCCATGTAGTTTGCCCCACCATGAACTTCATTTCTCGCCTCTTCCAATTCATGAGTCACCCCTAATTTGTCTAGCCACTGCATCCCATTATGATGCAAACATTGGCCAATTCTAAAGTCAAGAAGTTCTCTACCACTGCAAGTCTGCAATATCTTTCATAGACACTTAAACCCCTTTGCAAACTCCTTGGGCCGACATGCAATTTCTTGTCCCCATCAAAATGCCATAGGATCATAGGGACTAAAATTTGGAGCTTCTTAACTAGATTGAGTGAAATAAAGTTTTGGGTCACCCTATAATCTATCAAGATGGTCACAAGGTGTTCACGAATGTCCCCTCGCAGCTTTAGAGTATTTGGACTATAATAATGCCAACTATTGAGTTCATAGATAGTTCTACTACCCTTTTGATTTTTTCTCCTTTACGTTTGGTTTGGGGTGAATGGGGTTTAATATAGGTGATTTAATTGATTCACCCCGTTTGGGAACGAATTTTGTTACCCTCAACCAGGTGAATGGAGGTTAAATTTTCACCTCTATTCACCTTTATTTTTGTTCATCGCTGATATCAGAAGTAACATAAGTGAATCAAAAAATATAAGTAAATTTTATACATTCACCTCAATCCGAACAAATTTTTTGAAATATTTACCCCATTTTACTGGTTTTAGGTTAATATCATCCAAATAACATTTTAAAACATTCACTTCGATTTACTTCCATTCCCTTTCCCTAGGTTAGTTTTTAATGTTTATCTTCACCCTGCTTTACCCCTATCCAAATAGACCATTAGTTTCACCCTGTGCCACTTCTTTTTCTCTATTACTCAAGCCTTGAGACTGATCTCCTTCCACCGATAGAACTTGTATCAAATGATTCTTACACACATGTCTAGGGCTAAACTTCTCCTCACACTTGAAACAAAGACCCTTCTCTCTTCACCTTAGAATTTTCGATAGTAGCTGAGAGAAAGAGAACTGGCTGCCGACAGGTTTGTTGCCTTTTACTGGTAGAGGTCTGCCCTATTTGACTGATAGATTCTCGATGGTTGAGTGATTAGGGTTCGCTGGGATGCGGGTTCTGGTTGAGATGACCAAGGTGTTCAAATTGGGGTTGTTGCCTAGTTTTGTTAGCCCACTGGGCCTCATCATTCTGAATTTAGCCCTTATTATGTGAGCTTTCAGCCCATTTAGGAAAGGTGCTCTTCAACAACTTCATCGGCAATCTCCCCATTAATGGCAAATTGAGCTCCTTAATTCTTTCCAAAGACTCTTCAACCAACGCTTTTTGCATCACAACTAAATATTTTGGGCAACTAGATCCCTCCTAACATGTGCATGATCAAGTTAGACAAGCCTCTTTGAAGTCCTTCTAGCTCTCAAGTTTCTTACAATTCTCCTTATATTGAAACCAAGCAAGATCCCTTCCCTCCATGTCCACACCAAGCGCCACCAACTTCTCTATCTCTGACATATGATTAATTCCTAATGCCTTTCTGTTGTGAATATCCATCTATTGGGGTTCATGGAATCTAATCCAAAAAATAAAATAACCAATCTAGTCAATAAAAAGGTAAAGAAATTGGATATTCGATCCAACAAATAAAAATAATATCCGATCTGATAAATCATATACATGTATGCATATATATTCTAAAAATTAGTTATTTTTAGTAAAATTTATGCATTTTAATTAATATTTTCATTGAATATTTAAATATTTTTCAACTTTTGGAATTACTAAGCGAATATAATGTAATTTAAGGTTCAAATTAAATTATTAGGTTAAATTGGTTCTATTATCGAGATATTTCTTGTATGTGATATGTTCAAAAGTTTTAGATACGATGAATTATTTGTGATCCGATCTAATATTTTAAATATTCGAAACTTTTTTTCTAGACATTCAATCTTCTGAAATATCTAAAGCTTTTTATTTTGGATATTTGAAATACTGGATATTTGATCTATGAACACCCTATCTGTTGGGATCACTTCCATCAAAAACAGGGAGGTCTAATTGTTGGAAAGTGCAACAATCCATCTTGGTTTCTGTCCCAATTATGGCGCTAGGTCAGCAACCAACACTTCCCCTACCTTCAACTTCCCAGAATCATGGGCGGAGGAGCTGGGTTCATCCCGTTGATTCAGCTTGGCCAGTTGCTGGACCATCTCCTTCAGCAACTCCTCCATTGTACTCAGCTGATCCTCTAGTACTGGAATCCTCTGGAACTCACTCCTTTCTCATTGCAATTCATCTTGAATGAGTCCCAATTTCTCCCCTATGCCCCTCCCCTTTTTAGCCATCGCTCCTCGGGATGAAACTGCTCTTATACCAACTGATACAGCTTACTAACAAAGCAGAGAGAATGGAGAGGAATTAGGAGTTTTGATTGATGATCGAGGAAGTCTGGACCTAAATGACAGATTCTCAGCAAGGTTTGGAGGGACCTTGCACCTCCTACCACTCCCTCTCTTTTAAATACTTTAGCAATTAACGGAAAAAGCTGACTCAGCCCAGACTCATGTAATGATCCCCATCTAGGGACTATGGCTCAGCCTAAAATGAAGGGAAATAAAGCAAGCAGCAGTAACTGATCAGGAGCAGCCCATCACACATTCCCAATATCCAGCCCCAGCAATTCTGGCCCTTGTCATGGCCTATTCTTCTTGTACGTGTACTTTGCCAGTCCTATCACACTTCTACCCCTAATATGATATAAATATGAATTTCTAAAATTTCATCGGCTAATATTCCATGGTTTTAAGTAGGGGTCAACTTGTGTCCCGTTTCCCTACTATTTCAGTACAATCTTGATTAGAACTGAGACTCTGGTTTCAATTAGAGGGGTGAAGTAGTATTTGGTTTGTGGAAACAAGATAATGGGTGAGTTGATGGTGGCTTGTAGTGCAAGCAGTCTGCTAAAGATTGATGATATTATACAGTATGTCTTGCTCTGCTTGCTATTGATTTCTTTAATTAAATCACATTGCTGCTTTGCTCTTAAATATCAATAGCTCCCTTACCAGCAGAAACTCCTGCTTTTGATCTGGTTTGAACCTTCACTTTCATAGATACCTAACGGGAAGCTTTTTATATGCGTAAGTCTTGTGGTTAAGACTTAAGGGTCTGCAAATCTCCTTCCCTAAAGCAGTACTCTGTGGTCGATTCTGAGGCAGCCACTGGTACTACTCCACAAGCTAGTAGAGTTGAGGATGTATATAGCTTGACCTCCCCAAACCTGTTTCATATAGAGGGTCACCAACCTGTACCTTTTCAGGCAGAGCAAGTTTGAGTTCACTATCCATTTACCATACATTCCAATGCTTGCAAAGTTATCTAATATCGAAAAGAATTTGCTGTCTTTCTTTGTAATATCTTGCTGAGCGGCTTGGATATTTTGTAATTATTATTGTCTTGATCATTTATCTAGTTTGTGAAGATTGCACCAAGTATGTCTCTGTTGTTGAAACGCACTTGTTGAATGAATAACTTCCATTTCCTCACTGAGAAATATTGCTTTGGCTGCTGAAAATCTGTGGTATTTAACAAACATGATGAACTCTAGCTGCCTGATCATGGAAAGTATAGTTGTGACCTGTATGGAAGATGAAAAACGGAGGAAACTAAAGTTTATTGCGCTTTCAGATTTCTGAGATTGAAGAAAGGTTAGAAGAGAAGAGACGACTTATTGCCGGCCTGCAGAAAAGATCCGTGGTACTAATTATTATATCCATCTGCTTCTTTGCATATGTAATTATTTTATTTCACTAATCCTTATTGACTTGGGAGTTCCTATTTTATGGATATGCTATTTGTTCCAGAATTTGGAAGATGAGTTGACATCTGCTAAGAAGCTCACATCGCATCGTCAGAAGCAGTTGACCAAGGTATATGGCATGAATGTCTCTGCTATTTTGTCAGCCGACTGGTCACTTTCTGGAGGGTCATGGTTCTGATCCTTGTTTATATGCAGTTACACAAGTGCTATCTGCAAGTGATGGATTATGGTGAAAGATTTAAAAGTTCTGAACAAGAATTGCAGGTGGGTTCTTTTCATTCTGTACTTTTGATAATTTGGGATCTCAGGTGGGGGCTGCTTTTGGATTTTGTTATGTGAAAACCTCTTCTCATATTCTGGATCTGATATGGGGGACTGCTCTACCTCTGAGCCACTAAAGCTTGAATTATTTGGGCATAGAATTAGATAACATTTGATAATCCACTTCCCTTTTACTTGTGTATTTTTGAATTTATTGCTTGAATAGGTTGACTTTGAATTTTCTAGTTGGCAACTCATCGAAGGAATCTCTAGTTCCTTGTCTTCCAAACCCCAGGCACTGGCCCCTTGTATGTTTGAAAGCTTTGTTTCAGTTTATTGTTTGTAGTACAGATAAATTATTTATGCATCAACTTGACTAAAATATAGGCTTTAGCGGCAAGTATCATAGTTTCTGCAGATGAGTTCGGAAGGCTGCGAACGACTCAACATATACTGTTGATGGCTGGAGATACTTTGAAATTCAACATTTTCTTTTTCTTTTCTAATCTTTGTGACATTACCAAAATGTGTTAGAAATGAAAATTTTGCTACCTTTGTGTGAATATATTCAGTGACCGACCTAACTACCATTCCCACTTTGATTTGAGATTATCTGCGCTGTGATTATGTAAATTATTTTGCTTGCAGGATTTGGCGCACTCTGTGATGCTAGATTTAGATGCAGGTGTTGATGTTAGTGGGAAGGACCGTTATCTTGCAAAATAGCAAAGTTTGACAAGCCTGCTGTAGGTTAACGGCCCATATTTTTTACTTCTGTTTTTATAGCTCTCTTTGTTCATGCTTTTTGTATAAGACGTGCACATTTTAGTTCTATTGTTTTGTGGCATTTTGCCTGATTTGGAGAGCATATTTTAAGTTATTCGAGATGGCTATTGTGTCATATCTTGTGCTCGCTTGCTTCTTAGTTGCTAAAAAAAAAAACACCCCTAGTATTGTGAGGTAGGCGAGTTTGTGACAATTTGTATGTAAATTGTTGAAAAGAACAAGAGTATATACATCAATTCAATCAATACAAACCAACCATCAAAAATCAAAATTTTGTAGAATATCAAATGTGTTTGTTGTACCGGGAGATAAATTTTCGTTCTGATGAGATTATTTTGTCATATTATAATATAATTATCTCGTCATTATTGTTCTTATGGTCAATATAAAGAGTTTTGGTATTGTGTACTTAAAGTTGGAAGCTAGGGAAGCCACGTAATAATGCCTAGTGATTTTGTGTGTGAAAGTCGAGAGAAAAGAGTTTGGAAAAGAGAAGAGTTTGTGTGTCTATTAAAATTGTGGCACAAGTTCTCTTTGAATATAACAAACAAAGGAAAAAATTTGAAATATAAAACCATTCCACAATTTTCGTTTTCCTAAAATCTTATAGATACAATGGACAATGTTTTGAAAACATTCGAAAGTGTAATGTAGGTTAATCAAAATAGAAAAAGAAGATTTGACTCAAGTTAAAATCATGCAAAAAAATTTAGTAAAAGGAACAACGTGCATGTTTGGATCTATGCTGCAATGTAATGCACATGCACTGCCATGCCCAACCTGGATTGGATGAACAAGCACATGGTATATATAGTTCAACCCATGGCTCATGCCAAACATCCCAAGAAACTCAACTAAAAAATATCAATAGGTCAAGATTTATAAAAATTAGTAAAAGTTTTATCTCCCACCTATGTGGGATAGGATAAACACAACAAAAACAACATCAACGAAATCTAATTTCTAGTTTTGTCATTGTCCAATAATCCCACCAAAGGCAAAATTGAAAGAAAACACAAAAATTATCTAGGTAAAGAACGTGCAACACTTTAGCTTTAAAATTATGATGATTGAATTGATATGTAGTGAAGTGAGGCAATAACTATTAGGGCTGTAAATGCATAGAGGTGCCTCGCTAGCTTTCTAGGCTGGGCTGAGCTTAAGCCTTGTTTTTAAACTCTCTTAATACAAGAGTTGAGTATGACTATATGAGTATAAAAAAATTGGGCCCAAGCGCATTTATAATACAAAAGCTCTCAAGCTCGGCTCGTTTACTACAAAAGAGTTGATCTTGAGCTTTATTTTTGGAATCATTTATGAAACAAGCCAAGACAAAATCCACCCTAGCTAGGCGAGTTCGACTTATTTACAACTCTAATAATCATGTTTAGGAAATAAATGAATCTTGAAATTTTGATACTTCAATTGAGACCTCTACAATACATGTCTTACCTTAACAACCACAACTTCCACGCTGATAAACAAGCACAATTAATGCCCATGCACATAACTTGACTACTTATGAGTGCTCTACAAAGACAACATTGATCTTCTATAGTAGTAGAGCAGACAAAAGTTGACCTGACCCACCCGACCCACACAAAACATGATAAATTAATCAATCCGATTCGATCCAAATCTGATTTTAAACTAATCTGACCCGATGTTGATCTGAATATAAGTGACCCAACCTATAATCCACCATCAACCCGACCCATTATCAAATTGGCCTGACTCAATAAAAAAAATCGATATTAACTAGTTATGATAATAAAACAATAAAAATGTCTTATTATTTATTTAAAGCTTTTAAAAATATAAAAATATATCATTATTCAAATTTTAGTTATTTTTCTTATCTTTATTGTGAATTTACTTATTCATCAACAATATTCTAGTTTTATCCATTTTTTCATGTAAGAACACAACATTAAAAAGTCATAACAATAAATAAATATTAATTAATAATACATAATTAATCACATGCTTAGATGAAGTTAAAATTAATTATTGTCTATAAGGTTAATGCGTTAGATTAATTTTGATGGTCAATATCTGATTTGACCTAAATCCAAATTAATTTGATCTAGAATTAGTTTGGCTTGAATCTAATCCGACCCATCAAAACATAAAAAGACCCAATTACTCAAGTTAGTCCAAACCTAACCCATCAAATTAACTCAGTCTCAAACACAAAATTACCCCAGTACGAGCTTGCTCAACCCAAACTTGACCCGATAAAGTTGTAAATCTCCATACCCAAATTTGTACCTGTATTTCAAACGGGTATCCACTAATACATCCATATCCGTATTCGTTGGGTATCTGTTACCCGATGGATTTTACCCATTAACGGATAAATCCATTACTCGAAAGATAAGCCCATTTAGAGTTAAACTAAATGACAATTTTAACCTTTATTTATACTATGTTTATTTTAAAATTAAGGGTAAAGGGTTGTTATATATTTGGTAAATGGATAAGGGTATGGATACAGGCATAGGTACGGGTATGGATATGGATATCCCAATTCAATGGATATTTTTTTCTATCATCCATATCCATTTATCCATATCCGTTTAAATATCGGACGAATAAAATAAATCAGATTTTGGCTAATATCTGCTTTGTTTACATCCTTAGACCCTATCCGATAAGCTAACCCAAATTAATTTAAACCTAATCCAACTCGAAACTAAACTCTCTCAACCCAAAGCTGATCTAACTTGATAAATTAAACTGATACATCTTGAATTTGTAATGATCCAAACCCGACTCGAACAATAATGCGACCCGAAATGACCCGACTCGATCCACAATCGACCCACAAAGAAAAATAACCCTAAGATAACTCGACCTAAGAATGGCTCAACTCTCTAAAACCCGACTCAATCCCGACCCGCCCAATTTGATTTCCACCTATATATAGTAGGCAACCCACCTCCATATTCATCTAGGTGAATCCATCATGTGCGTTTCACAAACACCATCACATGAGGCTATGGATTCATTAAGATCATAAAAATTTTCATCCTCATATATATCAAGTGGTAAGTTCATCAAGTTCGTATTATTAGGACTACCCCAAATTAAGGCTATAAATTTATTAAGAGACTAAACTCAACATATAATTAAAGCACTACCATACACTATAGGGATGTAAATGTATTGCAATTGAGTAATCGTATGGCTTTGTTTAACTGTGAATAGTATCCACCATACTTTTCTTAACTTAAAGACTTAAGCTCCACCCACTCAATGATTCGAGTACAACTCTCTTCATTAACCACTTTGTAAGAGGATATGCTAGATTTTTCTTTAATCTGACAAGCTTTAAGGAGGTCATATCATTCCTTAATAATTTTCTAACCAAATAGTATCTCACATGTATTCCTCCTCTTACCATTATATATAATATTTTTTGGAACTACCTATAGCTCCATGTAAATCACTGAAATGTCCCGAAAAATTCCTAATTTTAAATAGTATATTTAAATGAGGTTTGATTATAAAATTTAAGTAAGTAAATTATTTTATTTAAAATAAAAGGAAATTAATTAGGATAAATCAAGAATAAATTTCTAACTATTTTTATTAGGAGGGAATTTGGGTATTCTAGCTAATTAAGGATTTTATTTTAGAAATTAAGTAAATAAATTATTTTATTTAAAATAAGAAGGAGGAAATAGTTCCAAATTAATATTAATTTTATAAATAATTTAATGGAATAAAATTAGGGTTTTTTGCTAATTAAAATGGAATTTATGGAAAACCTTTTAAAAATCCTAATTTAGCCAAAAAAGGGATTTAAATATTATTTTATTTAAATATTATTATTTTTAAATATTCTAAATTTTAATATTAATTTAATTAAGCCAACCCATTATTTTTCTCCTTTTCTTTTCCCCTTTTTTCCTTTTTCTTTCTTCCTTTTTCTTCCTTTTTCTTCTTTTTCTTTTTCCTCTTCTTTTCCCCGACTGGGCCAGCCACGGCCTAGTTCTTCTTTTTCTTTTCTTCCTTTTCTTCGCGCGGCCCAGCCCACGCCATGTACCCTTCTTCCACCCCTCTCTGCGCGGCGTTCCATTGCTCATTTCCACCGAAACTCGTCGTTTCATTTAAGCATTTTTCCTTCGTTGATTTATCGCGCCGACCGCCCGGTTCTCCCTTCTTTTCTTTCTTTTCCTTCGCGAACCGCCCGGCCCAACCCATCTTCTTCTTCCTCCCTTCTCCTCCGTCGACGCTGCTGCAACTCCCGCCCCCATCAATGGTGTCTCCGGCTACGGTGATTAATACCGGCAGTTTCTTGGCTCATTGTCTTCCTCTTAACTTGAGAAATAAATTAGAATAAATATTGTCTGTTATCTCTCGCCCGTTCCTTCTCCCCAGCCTCGCGAAATTTCAAGGAAAACCAAACGATGCCCGATCAATTACTACCACCGGCCACCCAATTTCTCGCATCTAATGCCTTCCTGCCGACACCCAAAACCCTATTATCCCATCCACCATCTATAAAAAGCCTGATTGTAGGAGTTGTGGAAGATTTTTCTTTCCCAAAACCCTCAGCGAGGGCTGCCATCATCGAGACTTTAGACGCCTCTTCCGCCTCTGTTAGCCAACTTCAACGCCACCGAAACATTCCATTTTCTTCCCTGAAAGTTCATCTAATTAACTAAACCATTTTCATCTCTCGATTCTTCTTGCACGAGCCTCCATAAATGTGCAAAGTTGGCTGCTCGTTTCGCCAGAATTTTGACCCCGAAGCCTTAAACCACCGTGCGCCGCCGTGCGCCGCCACCTTTGGCTGCAACACCACTATTATTTTGTCCCTCTCCTCCCGGGCAACAATAAAAACCTCTTATATCACCTCAATTCTCCCTATCTTTTCCCCAACATCCATCTTTCCCTTTTTTCTTCTAATTTTCCGGCCACCGCCGCCGCCGCCGCGCACCACCGCTGGTGCCGCCTATCCCCACCAGCCTGGGGTCGAACCCTAGACCCTCTCAACCGTTTTCCATATTATTATAGGACTTGATTTTAATTTATTTCAATTATTTGCATATAAATACCATTATTATTATTCTTAATATTTATATTCTTAGTATGTTTTATTATTATTATTAGTAGTATTATTGTTTTATTATTATTTATGTTGAGGGCTGAAGCCTTATTGTATTTTAATTCGATTTTATTATTATTGCCCTTATTATTTCTTTTATTACTATTATTAATATTAATATGTTATAAGTATAATTATTACTATTATTTTATATTTTGAATTTATATTATTCTTATTCCATTATTATTAATGCAAATATTTTACCATTAGTATTGTTAATAATGTTATTATTGTTATCATCATCATTATTATTATTATTATTATTATTATTATTATTATTATTATGATTATTATTATTATTATTGTTATTATTATTATTATTATTATTTATATTCTCATTGATATTATTTTATTATTTTTGATATTATTATATTAGTATCATTATTATTATTAGGGTAAAGTATTTAACCCTATATTAACAAGGTTTATAATATCTCTATTATTTTTATGTCTTTAGCAAAGTTAGAATTTTATTAAGGTTATTTTATTAGTATGTTATTATTTGGTCAAAGCTCTCAAGTAATATAGGAGCGTGCACCAAGACCGGTGTCGTTTTAGGTAAGGGTTTACTAAGGCCATTGTGTGCTTATATACACTATTTGCTTCATATGCTATGCATTCCATGTTTATGATTATTAATTATGTCGTATATGATATGACGTGGACTTGAAGTATGTTTTGTATGGCATGTGTATTATTTATGTATGATAATATGTGTTGTGACCCTATAAGACATGCATGTGAGGATGTTGATATGATTTGTGCGGGGAAAAGGATGAAAAATGAGGATGGAGAAAGAAGTTGATTAAGGGATGTGAGTTGACCGAAGTATTCCATTGATTCATGAGTAAAGGAATAAAATGGAGAATTTTAGGGTTTCGTGTATGAGAATCTGATTTATGATTTTTGAGGTTTTGTATGGAGAATATAATTTATGGTTTTATATGGGGAATTTTAATTTATGGTTTTGTATGATTTTGTGTGAGAGAATTTAATCTATGGTTTTGTATGGAAGAATTTAATTTATGGTTTTGATTTGGAGAATCTAATTTATGGTTTTATGTGGAAGGATCTAATGTAAGGTTTTATATGGATGAATCTCTTGTTTGATATGGTTCAAATCTAGGGTTTGGTATGGATGAATTTTTGGGTTGTATATGGTTTGAATTTAGGGTTTGGTAAGGATGAATACTTGGTTTGGTATGGATGAATCTTTGGGTTTTATATGGTTTGAATCTAGGGTTTGGTATGAATGAATCTTTGGGTTATGTGGATCGAATTTAGGGTTTTGTATGATAAAATCTTGGGTTTTGCATAGTAGTATTAATGGTTGCATGGTGGCATTAGGGTTTTCATTGTGGTATTGGGGTTTACATGGTGGCATTGGTGGTTGAATGGCGGCATTAGGGTTTTGGGTTAGGGTTTTGCATGGGGAGATTAATGTCTGCATGAGTATGAAATTTACGTGTGGAAAGTTAATTTGAGATGTAAGGAAGGTCATGTAAGTGTTGTTTGGGCGTTTGAGCACTTGGGATGAAAAATAGCACGTGGAGAAAATTAAGGGTACGGAGGAGACTAAATTATAATCTGTTGAGGTTAATTGTGGTCTGTGGTGGCTGCTTAGGGTTTTTGTTGTATCGAGTATATTTGGTGATTAAAGTGTAATTGTGATTTGTGATGTGTGTTGATTCCTGCATGTCCAGGGCAAGCTTTGAATAAGATACTTAAGACACTAATTATTTAAAGTGGAAGATCGTTGAGACGGGACCAACCGATCCACCGGTTCGGAATAGTGGTTAGGGTTTTTACCCTATGTGTGACCGATCCACCGGTTATAATAGTGGTTAGAGCAGGATGCTCTATGCGTAAACCGATCCACCGGTTATAATAGTGGGGGTTCCCGAGCTCAACAACCGCAAACCAAAGTTTTGCTAAAATGCCTAAAAGATACTAATTACTTACAGTGGAGCACCATGCGTGCCGGAGCCAACCGATCCACCGATTAGGAATAGTGGTTAGGACGCGTAGTCCTATGTGTATCCGATCCGCCGGCTATAATAGTGGTTAGGATATGATACCCTATGTGCCTCCGATCCACCGGCTATAATAGTGGGGGCTTCCGTACTCGCATGTATTTGATAAAAAAAGCATGATGTGTATCGAATTCCGATAAAAGATTAATTAAGTAATTAATCTGGACTATGATTTGGCCTTTATGTATGTACCTGAATGATTGGTCGATATGATGATATGATGATGGTCTTTATGATCTTTTATTCTTATGCATGATTTTATGTGCTTATGTGTTGGCCTTAGTGTTCGGTTACCTTACTCAGTACGTAGCGTACTGATCACCCTTTTCATGGGTGCTGCTCATTCCCACGAGTAGTATGCCCTTCTGAATTTGTGCAGGTGGGCGAGATATTAGTCGGGGCTGAGTGTTGAGCATGTTTGGCTTGAAGTTCGAGAGTGTTGTGGCCGTATTCATTCTTTACGCGATTTAATTCCTTTTGTTATTTCTTTGGTATAGTATTTACCATTTTCTGATTCAGTACTCGATTGAGTATTTTAATGAACCTTTTATTGGTTGTAAGTTTAATTCTCTTTTGGAAATGAATTACATTTCTTGATGCGTACTATGATTTTGTTTTAGAAACGTTTAATGATTATTTGGAGTTTAGTTTTTATTAATTTTGTAATTGATTGTTAATCTCTTCTTTAGCCTTAGCACTTGGTACTGGAACGGTCAGAGAGAACCGGTCTAGTACTAACTGTGGCGGTAACATTGCCAGAATTCACGGGTTTTAAGTATTTCTATTTTAATTGCTTCCGCTTTAAAAAAAAAGTAGTGAATTTTGGGGTGTTACAATCATAGTGTAAGGAAACTAGCAAACAAGGTTTCCTCCACAAAGACATATCGACCATTCCTCAACCATTATGCCTTTTGACTAGCTAACTCAAGGGCAGTAAACTTTGACTCCATAGTAGAGTAAGCTATAAAAGTCTAATTAGTAGATTTTCACAACATAACTTCTCCTTTAAGGGTGAACACATAACCATTGATGGAACTAACCTTATCATCATTATAAGAAATCTAGTTAGCATATGCAAATTCTCCTAACACAACAGGAAACTTATAAAAAATATTAATCCTTATTACCCTTAAAGTATCTAAGTAAATAACGAAGTAAAGTCCAGTGATCACTACTAGGGTTGTGTGTGTACCTACGTAGCCTACTCACTACATAAGCTATGTCTGATTTAGTATAGTTTTTGAGGAACATCACACTTCCTATGATTTTAGCATATTCAACTTGATAAATGCTAGAACCTTATTTTTTTCCCAAATGCCTGCTCGGGTCATTAGGATTTTTCATCGGCATATCAACAAAACAATAAAAAAATTTCAATTTTTTTTCAATATAATGTGATTGACACAAGCAAAATTAATTATCATAAAAAATTTTCATTTTAACACTAAAAATCACATCAGCTTCTCCTAAATCCTTCAATCAAAATGAGAAGACAAAATAATTTGATCTTGTTAACTACAGTAACATTAGTGCCAAGAATCAACAAGTTATCAACATAAAAACATATAATCACATAATCTTATCCAAACATATTGGATTAAACATAAGAATCAGTTATATTCACAACATAACCATCACTCTCTCAATTTTGGTTAAACTTTTATACCATCATTTAGGATATTTTTAAATGCCATATAATGATTTTCTCAATTTACATACTTTGTTATTCTGATCCTCAACTACACAACCCTCCTATTTCTCTGCATAAAATTCATCTTTAAGATTGCACTTTAGAAACATAGTTTTAACATCCATTTGATTATTTGCAATTCCATGAATAAATATTAAGGTAACTAAATAATGAATAGTGATAATCTTAGTCCTAGAAAGATCATTATCAAAATATCTGACATCCTTTTTCTGCTTATAACCTATAGCCACCAATATGACTTTAAACTTATCTATGGTACCATAAGTTCTCATTTTCTTTCCAAAGACATATTTGCATATAATTGGTTTACAACCTTTATACAAATCAATTGAATATCATGTATGATTAGACATAATGGATTCTAACTCATTTTTGATTGCTTCATTCCATAAACTAGCATCAATAGGGATTATAACTTCCCTATAGGAATTAGGATATTTTCCAATCAAATAACCACACAAAAGTCTACATCTATCATATCAATATCACCATTTTCAACTAGAAAAGTAGTAGCAAAGTTGGGTCCATGGCTAGTTTCTATTTTGCTTCTTTTACTTCTCCTAGATTCATTAACATTTTTATTTCCAGAACTTTATGAAGAAGGTACAAACAAAGGCACATATGGAGCATTTGAAGAAATAACAATATCACATGCATTCTTTTTCATGGGAAACATATTCTAAAAAATTATGTATTTCTAAATTCACTAATAGAATTATCATTCAAACACAAAAATACACACACCCCCACCCACACCCCATTGTTTTGAGCATATCTAATAAATGCACAATCACAAGTTTTTTCTCCCATGTTAGTCCTTTTAAAGTCTAGTTAGCCAACCTTAGCAAGACACCTTTATACTTTAAAATTTTTAGATTAGACTCAAAGCCTTTCCATAATTTATAGGGTATTTTATCTAACTTTTTATGTAGGAATCTATTTAAAATATAATAGATAGACAACACAACTTCCCCCCAACATTTGGTCAAATATACTTGAAATACCCCAAAAATCCTAATTTAGGAATTATGGCAAAATGATGATTTATTATAGAAAATTAAGAAAATATATTACTTCATTAAATAAAGAGGAAATTAATTGAGGAAAATAAGGAGAAAATAATAAATAAATTATTTAGAAAATTTTGGACATTTTACTAATTAAAATGGAAGCTAAGGACAATTTATCCAAAATAGCCTAACTAATTTAAAAATGGATTTAATTATTATAATTAATATAATTATTATTAAAATTAAATATCTAAATTAATTATATAAATAAATAAAGACCAAATACCCCCAACCCAACCACTCTATCTTTTTCCATTTTTCCTTTTTCCTTTTTCTCCTTTCTTTTCTTTTTCTTTCTTCCTCCTTTACTTTTTTTCTTCTCATCCCCCGGTTTGGACCAGCCCGTCGGCCCAAATCTCCCTTCCTCCCTGGCCTGTCCTGTGTGCCGGCTTGCCAGCCCCTTCGTCGCCCGTTACCCCCAGCCGGCCAAACCGCCCCCTCTTTCTTTTCTTTCTTTCCCCTGGACCGACCGGTCCACCCCGCCCTGTCTCCTTCTCCCTCACGCGACTTGCAGTTCGACGCCTGCAGCTCGAATTTTTCCGGCGGCCACCAGCCCAGTACCGATCGTCCTCCCCTGCCCTTCCCGTCGTTTTCTTTCCCTTTTTCGACCCCAACAATCCCTACAGCTCCCTCCCCACGTGCCCATCTTCTTTCCTCCTTCTCCCCCTTCCCGACCTAACCTGCCATGGCAGGACCTGCACTGCCTGCCACCGGCCGGTCACCTGCCCCGCTCGTCCCTTTCTTCCCTTGTTGTTTTCCCCTCCCAATTGCCTATAAATACCCCCCATTGGCAGCCATAATCATCTCCCTCCTTCGATTTTTCCCCGAAACCCTGCCTCTCCGCCGCCTCAAAAAGAAGGGCTTTCCGCCACCACCGATGACCGCCACCGCCACCCTCCGCCTTGCTCTACACGTGCCGCCCTAGCTGTGCAAAGTTCTTATCCCAAAAATCACCACCCCCAGCCTTCGCCGCCTTCCACCGCCAACCCAGCCGCCACCAACACCTCCTCCACCCTCCAAAACACCCAGGGAAGCTTCCTCTACCTTCCCCTGCCTTCAACTCCCCCTGCCTCCCTCTCCTCCTTCCTCCCTCATCTTCCACCTCTCTCCACCACCCTCGGCCGCCGCGCCAACCACCGTACGCCGCCACCCCTAGCCACGCCACCACCCTCACTCCACTCCCCTTCACCTGCTGTTTTTTCCCCACCTCAAACTCCTCCTTTTCCCCTCCCATCTAACCAACACCTCTATCCTTTCCTCTCTTCTCCATCTCCACGCGCCGCCGCCATGCGCCGCCGCCGGACCACCACCGACCCTAGGTGGTTCTCCACTCATCCAAACCCTAATACCCTTTTATATAACTGCTACTATTTTCTACTAATATTAATACTAATATACCTATTATTATTATTATTATCATTATTATTATTACTTTTATTATTATTATTATTATTATTATTATTATTATTATTATCATTTTTACCATTATTATTGTCTCTATTATTAATTTTCTTATTTTCTTACTAATACTAACATCCCTTTTGAACCCTAACTTTTATTATACTTATGTAATCCCCCAAAAATTTTGAAAACCCATATTTTAATAAATAACTTTATTTGAAATAAAAATTAGCTTGTAAAATTGTTATTTTAATTATTTTATGGATTTTAGAGTATGTATATTTGGATAAGAGTATTTAATAAGATAAAAATAAATATTTTGCTAATTGTCATATTGTCCCATTTAAATAATTTTCCCAAACTAATATTTTACCAAATTTACCCTTTTAAAACTAAAATATTAGGTTATAATAAATTAAATTGTTAAATTAAATAATTTACCAGGGATATTATATTTTATGATTTTATAAATTTAATTAAACTAAATTTCCTATTTTTCCATTCCCATTTTTCTTTTTCCCCCATTCTTCCTTTCCTTTTTCTTTTTCTTCTTCCTTTTCCCTTGGGCTGCCTCGCCAGGCCAGCCTTCCCCCGCGATTTGGGCCTTCGGCTCGCCTCATTCCTCTTCCCCTCAGCCCTCTCTCCCGCGTGCCCAGCCCGGCCGGCTCCCTTCCTTTTCCCCTGGACCGGCCAGGTTTTTTTTCTTTCTTCCCCCTCCCTGGACTAGTCGGCCGCCTGTTTTCCTTTCCCCCGACCGGCCGCCACAGCCCTTCCTTTCTCTCTTCTTCTGCGTCCCGACCCAGCAGCCATCACCTTCCCCGACACTCGAACAGGCACGCCGCCGCCTGTAATTGCCGCGCCAACCTGCTCCCACCGACAGCCCCTGCTACTCCCTCCCTCTACCCTGTCCCCTTCTCCCCTCCTTCGAGCCGAGCTACCCTGCACCCCTATCCATGTCTGCAACTCCCCCTTCCCGTCGCCACCCTACCGCCTCCCTGCTGCCCTACGCCCTGCCGCCTGCCCCCTTACCTCTCCTCTTCTTTTCTTCTCCCATTTGCCCATTTTCTTGTCCCATTTTTTGAGCCACCTTCTCCCCCGAGCTCCCTCCTCTATCCTTCCTTCTTTCCCTTGTTTTTCTGTTTTCACCCCGCGCCGCCACCGTCCGCCGCTCCGACCGCCGCACCCAACCCCTGTGCCGACCCTTGCCACCATCCCCTACTGCCCTGCACCCCCACGCCGCCCCCTTGAGCCCTACACTTCCTCCCTTCTCCACCCCTTCTTTCTTTTCTCCCCATTTTTCCCCTTATCACCAACCATCTTCGCCGCCTTGCCGCCGCCGTATCCGCCGCCTTAAGCCGCCGCGAAACCACCCTTTGCCACCACCAACACCCTCTCTTCACTCTTGCATCCTTACCTTGCCTCTAAACCTCCCCCAACCACCCTCTTTTCTAGCCCAAAGATCTCAACCCGAACATGGCTCATTTTCTTTTCCACTTCACCTCTTCGAGCCTTTCCCCTCCCTTTTTCTGCATGAAACTCACGCTGCTCATGCAGCGTGAGCTCTACTATATGTAAAAAGACTAATTGACTAAATTTCTTAAGGTATAATGGTGTTTTATATTAAGTGTTTTACTAATTTAATTTTATAAAGTTTTATACTTGGATTTTATTTCTAACATGTATATGATGGATATTATTTTTAGGTGTTGAATTGCTAATTGTGCTTGGTAAGGTTGATAATTTTGCGAGATTAAGGTAACCGTTAAATCCCGCTTAAATGCATGGATTAATGCATGTTATCACATTAGGCATTATTAATGTGTGTTATGCTTGATATATGTTGCTTAGCATATCATATGTGGTTATTGTGTTTATTGTTGAAAGGAAGCATGATAGATTGATGATATGTATGGGGATAATATTTAAGGTAATAATTTGGTGGTTAGGGAAAATGTTAATTATTATCCATGTGGTTATATGCTATGGTGGTATTTAATACATGTTTAATACTTTGTTAGCATTAGGAGATTTTATTAATATATATTGTACAAGAGTATGGCCTAATATATATATACATGTGCTAATAAGCATTACATTAATTATAAGAGTCATGGGTGAGACTTCAAGGTTAATACTTCATGTAGTATTAATAATAATTTAATAATAAGGGTGTGTAAAGAGTAAAGTGGTGAATTTGTTAATAAAAGGAGAAAATAGTAATTTTGGAAGTAGGGGGTAAAATTGTAATTTTGTGAATAAAGGATGAAAGAGTAATTTTTGTAAATAAAAGGGGCAATTTGGTAATCTTGTTAAAAAGAATGGCAATTTGGTAAATTGTAATAAAAGGACAATTTGGTAATGTTATAATAAAAGGGTAAAATTGTAATTTTGTAATTAAAGGGCAAATAGTAATTTTATGATTAAAGGACGAAATGATAATTTTACAATCTAAGGGCGGAATGGTAATTTGGAAATTAAAGGAGGTAAGATAGTAATTTTATAATTAAGGATAAATGGAAAAGTTACAAGTAAAAGGGCGATATGGTAATTTTGGGAGTTAAGGGGGTAAAATGGTAAATTTGAAGGTAAAGGGGTAAAACGGTAATTGGGTAAATCAAAGGGGTAAAAGTGAACATTGGAAAGGAGTAATTTGGAAATAATAATTATTGAGAAGGGTAAAATAATAAGTTAAATAACTAAAGTGTAATTTGATAATTTAATAGTAGAGAAGGGTAAAATGGTAAATATGATAGATGTGAGGGGTAAGTTGGTAACTTAACCGACTGGAGGGTATTTTCGTAATTTTGGATAATGGAGTAGGGTAGTTTGGTAATTATGACAATTAAGAAGGGCAATTCGGTAACTTAAATAACTAAAGGGTAATTTGATAAATTTAATAACGGAGAAGGGCAAAGTTGTAATTATGATCATATGCAAGGGTAATTTGGTAATTTAACCAACCAAAGGGCAATTTGGTAATTTTGACAATGAGGAAGGGTAGTTTGGTAATTTGACCAACTCAAGGATAATTTATTAATTATAATAAAGGAGAAAGGGGCAAAGTGGTAATCTAACCAATTAAATGGAAAGTATATTAAGTGTAATAATTATTAAGGGGGAATTGATGTCCTAATAAGTATGATAAATAATTTAGTAACCTAAATCGAGTAAGGGATAGCTTGGTGATTTTGTAACAAGGAGGGTAACATGGTAATTTATCAAATAAGAAAGGGTGACGTAGTGATTTTATATGTAAAAGGGTAAATAAGTAGTTGTATCTAGTATATCATTATGATCGTGGAATTCGTAACATGGCTCTACTAGTGTTGATTGACGAGGTAAGAATGTTTGATGACTAGTAAGTATCACGAGATTGAGTTTTAATTCGGAATTAGATGAGTTTAGGATGGCCTTAATGATTCTCCTATGTTACTTGGGATGACCACCTGCATAAGAAATTTCTGATGATATCTGAACGATTAAAAGAGGATAATTATCTTCTTGTTGTGTTTTTGTGATCACCCTTAATTAAGACACTATTACTTAAAGTGAAAGACCTCGAGATCGGAAATGGTGACTCCTTAGGGGTCGCTACCCTAAGGACGTGGTTTAGTCCACGATTGTTTGGTATTTGCTGGTGTGCCTTTGTGCCCCAGCCAGGCCCTATATCTACTCTATCTAGCTCTACGGACCTAGTAGGGGGTATGCATACTTAAGGATTAGGTGTCCTTGTCGGTAGGGTACTGAGTCAGCTTTATGCACCAGTACGACCAGGGTACCTTTGCGTCCCTGAGTTACTAGTTGAAGGGTACTGAGTTGCTTTTACGCACCAGTGCGACCGGTGTACCTTTGTGTCCCGGGTTTTTGATCTCCCTATCGAGGCAAATAAAATGGAATTGTTGTGCTGAATAAAAAGGGAAAATACAAATTGTTAAAGTGAAAGATTAACGAGTCGGGACCAGTTGATTCTTTATATATCCCGGTCCACCGGTTATAATAGTGGCCAGGAGCGTTGTGCCTTGGGTGATGATTCTTTATATATCCCGGTCCACCGGTTATAATAGTGGCCAGGAGCGTTGTGCCCTGGATGATGATTTTACATATATTCCGGTCCACCGACAATAATAGTGGGGGTCCCGAGCTCAATGAAATTTATTTTGGATGCGAATGAGTTATGGAAAAATGTTAGTCATTGAGACGATTGATTAATGGCCTCAAGGCCCGAAAAATATCTCGATTACTGATCATGGCCTATTTGATATTGGTTGATGGATTATTGAATATATGAAGTAAATTTTACGTATACGCTATTAATGTATCATTGAGTTATTGGATGTACAAATAATTAGATCTGAATACCATGTTTATACCTATGGTTATATCTGAATGTGGTAGTATCATGTGTAATATGGCGTGCCTGTACTTTAAGTGTGTTTTTAAAGGGTTACTCAGTACCGTAGTACTGAAGGGTTCCTTCCATGGGGCCCCTGCCTATTCAATGGGCAGTACCCCTTGCATGTTGTGTTCAGGTGCTATTCAAGTGGGCCCTTGGGGAGAGCGTAAGGTACTGTCCGGAAATTTTTAGGGTTTTAATTTGTCTCCTTTAAATTCAACGTATCTGTTATTTTGTAATCACCGTGGTTGAATGTTTCTCTTGTAAAGTATTTACTGTGCTACTCTGATCTTCAAATGCTTAAGTTCTCGTAAAGTTTTATTTTACTCCTTTAGCCTTAGCACTTAGTACTGGAACGGTATGAGTGAACCGGTCTGGTACTAAGTGTGGCGGTAATACTCCCAAAGTTCACGGTTTATTAAGTTGCTTCCGCTAACTTTCTTTTAATTAAACGAAATTTTTCAGTAGTGAATTTTGGGGTGTTACAACTTAACTTTAATCTTAATCTTTATAATTATTAGTATTAACATTATTAATAATATTGCTATTATTACTTCTATTATCCTTACTACGGTTATTATTGTGGTTGCTAAACCTTACTTGGTTGTATTATTATTATTATCATTACGATTAGGAGTATTATTATTAGTATCGTTATTATTAGTGTTATTATTATTATTATTATTATTATTATACTTAACACCCTTATCATTTTGTTAACAATAATACTACTTGTTCTTATCCATGATACTTAACTCAAGCTAGTAAATGTCATGTGGTTATTAACTAAGAAGAGTACTTGAACCCTTATTACCATACCACTTAACATTAACCCTAACCTCATTACTATGACACTATTATTAGCTATTACTATTATTACTACTATCACTACCTTATTGTTGTAATCAAAAGCATTTGAACCCTTTTATTTTTCAAGAATATACAACTATTATCATTATCACCCTTAGGAATAGTTTACTTGTAATATTGTGACCTTATAATATTATCATTTCAAATATGACACCATTAATATACTTGGCCTTAAAACGCTAGGGTTTCTATCACTAGACATTAGTGTCACTATTTTATTAATACTAACACTATTTTCCTAAAGCTAGCATAAACCCTATTACTACAAGATTAGAACTAATGGGTTTAATAAAATAAGTGTAACAATAAGTATCAAAAATAAATATATTTTGACTACTAATTCTAAGGTAAAAACCCCAGTTTTTGTATAACACCCTCTTTAGTAATAAAAACTCTAATCCTAAACTGGAATAAGGGATTATGGTACTTATAAGGGAAACTAATACTTAGCATTTCCCCTTAATCCCGACCAAAGCCCTAAGGAGTTAGAGGAGCGTGCTCCAAGCCCGGTGTCACCTTAGGTAAGGACGAAGCTAATGGCCTTGTGCTATGTGTGACATGGATATGTGGAATGTTATGTATGCCATACTATGCCATGTATTATATGATTTGTGTATAACTTGTCTTATGTGTAGCGCAGCTTGGAGATTGAGGTATGTTGTATGTGCTTCCATGACATGAGCATGACATGTATATGTATGATGTTTATGATGTATTATGTTATGGCCCTCTAGGACATGCATGTTAGGATAAATGGTAATATGAGTTGGGAATATAAGGATGACCGGAAATAAATGGGAAGTGAGACCGCTAAGGGGGATATGAGGTTGACCTAAGTACCTCATGATCTATGAGAGAAGATTTAAGTGGGAGGAATGTCCGAAATAAATGAGAGTTGGGAACCATGCATGGGAGTCTTGAAGTTTGTATGGTGGTATTAATGTTCTATGGCGGTATTAATGGTTGCATGGTGGTATTAATGGCTGCATGATGATATTAGGGTTTGCATGGTGGTATTATGGTTGGAATGGTGGTATTAGGGTTTGCATGGTGGTATTAGGGTTTGTATGGTGGTATTAGTGATTTCATGGTGGTATTAATGGCTTATGGTGGTATTAGGGTTTGCATGGTGGTGTTATGGTTTGTATGGTGGTATTAATGTTCTATGGCGGTATTAATGGTTGCATGGTGGTATTAATGGCTGTATGATGATATTAGGGTTTGTATGGTGGTATTATGGTTGGAATGGTGGTATTAGGGTTCGCATGGTGGTATTAGGGTCTGTATGGTGGTATTAGTGATTTTATGGTGGTATTAATGGCTTATGGTGGTATTAGGGTTTGCATGGTGGTGTTATGGTTTGGTGGTATTAATGTTTGTATGGTGGTATTAGGGTCTGCATGGTGGAGTTAGGGTTTTGCATGGGAGTTAATGATTGTATGGGATTTAGGGCTTGTATAAAAAGTTCGAGAGGTTGCATGGGATGTGTAACGTTTGCGTGGGAGAAAAATTTATGTATGAAAGGTTGATTTGGGATGTAAGAAAGGTAATGCAAGTATGATCTGAGTGTTTAACTGTTTTGGACGGAGAATAGTACGTGGAGTATTATAAGGGTATGGAGGAGACAAAATTAGGGTTTGGAGTGATTAACTCTGGGTCGTCGTGATTAAGTAGGGTTGGAGTAGCTAATTGTGATTTGTTGAGGATAATTAAGGTTTGGGATGGCTAAGTATGGTTGTTATGGTAAAATAGGGTTAAGAGTGGTTAACCACGGTTTGGTGTGGACAATTAGGGTCGGTTATGGCTGCTTAGAGTTGTTGGTGTTATCATGTGTATTTATTGATTAAAGTGTAGTTATGAATGTGAGATTTTATTAGTTGTGATGTGTACAGTATAAAGAGAATGATTTATGCATGTCAAGGGTGTTGTGTGATTCAATAAGACACGGATAAGACACTAATAACGTAAAGCGAAAGACTGTTGAGCCGAGCCCAGTCCGATCCACCGGTTAGAATAGTGGTCAGAGGCATTCTGCCCTGTGCGTTTCGTTCCGGTCCACCGGCTATAATAGTGGTCAGAGGCGTTCTGTCCTGTGTGTTTATTTCCGGTCCACCGGCTATAATAGTGGTCAGAGGCGTTCTGCCCTGTGTGTTTATTTCTGGTCCACCGGCTATAATAGTGGGGGCCTCGACTCAATAGACCCAAAGTAAATAAGTTAAACCACTGGAAAAATACTAAGTACTTACAGTGAAACACCATGTGAGGCGGGGCCAGTCCGGTCCACCGGTAAGAATAATGGTCAGAGGCGTCCTGCCCTGTGTTTTTATTTTCGGTCCACCGGATATAATAGTGGGGTCCCCGTGCTCACATGGATTATTGAAGAATGTGTGAAATGGACTTATTATCATTAATGAGAATAAAGAATAAGTCACCAGAAAAGTATTCAGACCTTATCTTGCGGGTTATCGCATGTTGTCTATATGATTGTACTATGTGTGCTATATAGTATGATTGTATGTTTGGCCTTAGCGCACCAGCGCCCTTACTCAGTATTGGACCCGTACTGATACTACCTTGATTGAATGGGTCCTGTGATGATCCACCAATGGTGGGGAGCAGACCTCCTATGCAGGTTTGATCGGTTACAAATTGTGGGGTGGAAGGCTTGGCTTGAGTGAGTAGGCGATCTGGATATTGGTCCCTTGGGATCTGTTTTATTTAGCTATATTTTGTACTACGCTTCTTGTTTTGAAACCGTACTCTTAAGTTGTATTCCTAAACGATATTTTAACCGTTGTTGACTCGTGTTTTCGTGAATAACCTATGTTAACTACGTACCTATGTTTTGATGATTCGTATTTAATGATGGTTTAGCTTAGCCTTAGCACTTAGTATCGGAACGGTAGGAGTGAACCGGTCTGGTACTAAGTGTGGCGGTAATACCCCCAAGTTTACGGTTTTAATTCTTTCGCTTATGCTAAAACCTTTGTCTTAAACAAAATTTTTTAGTAGTAAATTTGGGGGTGTTACAATACTATAGCTTAATATCTTATCATTCATTTCTTTTAAAGTTCTATTTTTCCTTTCAGCTACGACATTTTCTTAAGGGTTATAAGGGGTGCCAATTTCATGTATAATCTTATGACTATAACACTAGTCTTTTATGAAACTAGTTCCATATGAGATATAAACCTTTTCACCACCCTTATTAGATCTAAGCCTTTCATCTTGTAGTCCAATTGGTTTTCAACCTTTGTCCTATATATTAAGAACATCCCTTCAGTATCATCTTTAGACGTAAGTAAGTAAACTTTGTTATGCCTAGAATAATCATAAGATGGTTCTTGAATTCCCTCCAAGATGGTGGAAAATTTTCTACCAACATGTTAGCCTAAGATGTCTTACATATTTTCATTCCTTTGCCCAATACATCAACAACTAAACTTTCATAATCATGGACTTAATCCATTACCGTATTGTCATCAACCATATAAAACTTTAGCAGGTTCCGAATAACGTACTTCTTTTTTCCAGCTTCATTTGAACCATACTTATTCTTCAAAGTATCCGAAATTTTCTTTGTAAACTCGATGGTGAAGAAAATATTTAACATCTTGTTGTGCATAAGTGATAGTAGATGACCCCGGTCAATCTTGTTGTCTCTATTATATTTTTCTTTTGCAAAATTATCAACTCTCATTGCTGCAAGAGGAGTTAGAGTAGTATCAAGAGGAGTGGGAGTAGTATTAAGAGGGGCAAGAGTAGTATCGATATCCTTCTGTGTAGGTGGATCAGTTAGTAACTCATAATCGAATCCAAGAGTCTAAATAAAATCAACATCCTTTGAGACCATCTACGGTATCTAGTATTGTTCAATGGCCCAACCTAAGATATATCTGAAATAATTCTTGGAGCAATGACCATGTTAGCTTAACCAAAAAAACACCATCGCTAATAAAAATTCTCCAATCATACCAACCAAAATCACCCATCAAGGAAAATATATAGCAGTAGCATTAGACAAAATTGGAAAGTTAGGCCACACTCCACAAACACCAGTAACACTGAAGACTAAATCATGAGAATAACAACAACACATGACTTCAATAACTAAAATTGAATACCAAACAATAGTAGTAGCGAATCCAAAGACGAGTCTAGTGCCAGATCCAAAAATAACCACAAATTAAATTCAATGATATCATGTAGGGAATCAAAGGAGCACAAAAAATTTCTTCAAAACTAGTGAACCCATAAAAACCAATCACTAGAACACCTCATGAAACTGGAAATATCTAATCCACAACAATACCAATAAACATAATTAATTTTGATTAAATTAGGTAAAATATTGGTTAGAAATATTTAAACCCAATGTTTGGTGCTGAACACAATCTAAACACAATACCAATTTCAAATAGTGGAAGCAACACAACAAGGCCAAATATATTGCCGACAATCGCTTTAGAATGTCGAAAAGAGTAACAGTACATGCAACAATTTAATCAATACAAACTGATAAACATTAATAAACAATCAATAGAAGATAAAGACCTTATCGAATGGGTTTGTTGTGTTGTGAGATAAATCACTTACCTGAAACAATCATTCCGCCGAACCACAGTATAATCCTTTTACCAGTATATCCCTGAAGTTTAACACAATGAGCTCCGGTATTGTGTATTCAAAATAGAAAACTATGGAAGTCATCAAACAATGCGCATTAATTTTGTGAGTAAAAACTAGGAAGAGAGAAGTCGATCTATGTCTGTCAAAATTGAGGCATGTGTTCTCTTTAAGTTGAACAAATAAAAGAAAAAAAATTCAACAGTGGTTAGAAAATAATTGAACCCAAGAAATATTGATGTCTGGATAAGAAAACGTTGGAAGATCAAATTAGTAAGTGATTACAAGAAATATTGGGGGAGTTGATGGAGTAGTGTTATACTAAGGAATGGTATGGAATAAATTTTCAGTCATCAACAACACCTTTTCAATCACAAAAACTAAAATTTTATATAGAATCTAGTGAATTGATTTTATTAAATTTTTTTATGTATAATGTAGTAAATTTATTTCATTAAAAAGTTTAGAAAGGTTAATTTCGAGATATAGCTAAGCTTGTGGCGCTCTAGAGTTCTTATAAAAAGGTTAATTGTCCTACATTTTTGTGTTGGCAACCCCGGCCCGTCCAACAGTGATTACCATTCACGTGCGTACATCCTATTGCTATATGTATGACTTTGACCAGGTCCTTTATTTATTTTATTATATATATATATATATATATATATAGATATATAAGAACATTATTCTTTGTTACCAAAAGGCGATTTCTTCGCCCTAGGGCCTCCGTCAGCCGACCCGACAACACTGGAGGAGATAAATCACGGTGACTCAGTAGCTTTGGGATCCTACTTTGAATTTAGAATTTAGGAGGAAGAAGAGAGTATATATGATTCTGACAGGGTGATGGTCAACTTTGTGTAGCTGAGAGATAATATGATATCCTTTCACTTAGTAGCTCATTTTATTTGCCTCATGACCTAAAATACTTCCCATATTTAATCTGAACTAGTGCAATGTGTATACACCTTCTTAAAAGAAATTGACAAAATAAAGAACCGAAAGAATAAAGACCGCCCGGGGGGGGGAGGGGAAAAGGAAGGAGAAGAGTAGACGGAATGGAGGAAAGTTGTTCATACAAGAATTAGCTTTCCAGCCTCGATGGCGTGAAAATTCTATGCTCTTTATTCCCACCATATATATATATATACGTACGTATGATTATACTAATATTATAATGACACTCGGCAACATAACCCGTCGATCGACAAAAGTAACCAAAATAACAATAGGCAAGGTGCCTTTCTTTCTTCTCATCCTATTAGATGACAGCATATGTGCCCGTCCATCCCTGACAAATGACAAAAAATCCACTTTCGCGTGTAAATCCAACATGTCAATTTCCACCGATCGAAGAACAAAAACATACCATGGCTAAGTTGAGGTGAGGGAATAACTGAACAAACACTCGTTTCCTCCTCTTCATCATCCTCTTTTTATGACTCTCTCTCTCTCTCTCTCTCTCTCTCTCACACACACACACAAAACATATCTAACAGCATGTACATATGCGCAGTAAAAATTGGTCAATTATGTTTCCCCTACAATAACCCTACAGTATGGTGCATGCAGTTTCTTAAAACAGTCAAAACTCATTAATGCACCATGCACTAGAACTTGAGAGTAATCTCGCTTCCGTTGTTACTCATCTCCTCATCGATACCTCCCAACATCTTTCTCACATCAACACCATTTTCACCTTTCCAGGTGCTGTTCTCAGACTTCCCCTCTTCTGTGCTCCCTGACCGATCACCTGATCTCCCGACTTCGTCCGAGTCATGGGAGATATGGACTTGCTGGGAGGCAGTCCTGTACACTTGAAGCTGTTGCTGGTGCAGCACGCGTGGATGAGGTTGGGATAGTAGCGAATGTGGGGGATAGAACTCTTGTGGCGTGCAGTAGTGTGGTGAGACTTGAGAAGTTGGATGCACACCATAGATAGTGGGTGCACCTCCATGTGCGGCGGCTGTGTACTCTGGTGGGACCCAGATGCTACCTAGGACAACCAGCTGCTGTGCTTGTGCAGGTACCGTTGATTGTGGGCTTGAGATTGGTCTCCTTGTGTGGAGCCTGTATTTCTGTACATAGAAAAACGGTGAAGCAGATGAAATAAATTATAAATGAATTGAGGACATGTAAATCGCAAAAAGTGAAGACTTAAGGGAAAAATAAAAATTACAAAAGGGACAGGGATGATCTTAAGTAGTGAGGTATAACAGCTTTGCCAACGTGATATGCATCTCTCCCTGGTTTGTGGATAGATAGATAGATAAATAGAGAGAGAGAGAAAGAGAGAGAGAGATTGCCTGCAGATGGCTTTTGACTTCATCATTCGTCAAACCGTCAACCTGCATCAACTCCCTGATTTGTTTTGGTGTGGCGACTGTTTTCCGTTGGCCATGTAAAAATAGCTGATGGTTAGGAAATAGTTTCAAAAGTCTAGAAGACCGAAAAAGGAAAATGAAACTTAAATTGAAAAACAATGATGATGACTTTGATTGCATCGAATCATCCTAAGAGAGAGAGAGAACTAGTCAACAGAATTAGGTGGTTGGACATGAATTAATTTACATCTATAAATTATATCTTCGAGTAGAAGGCATGTATTACCACCTTGAGAACCACCAAGCATTTGGAGTGCGTTGACAAATCGTCTGTGCAATTCCGGTGACCAGCACCGCCTTTGTTTCCTGTTATTCTGTGCTGTACTAGTGGTGGTGGCAGTGGCCGTGGCAGGGGCGTTTGTGGCAGCGGAGATGGTCTGCGTTTCTGCATTGTTTCTGACAGCGATCCCGTTCCCCATTACTTTGGTGGAAATCTCATCACTTCTAGATCCAGGATCTCCATGTCTGTCATGATTTTCCGAACACATGTTATCTTCCATCCGTCTACTGTCACTGGATACAAGAGCTAAATCAGAGATGAGTTTCTGAGTCGTCGGAGTAGATTTCCCGTCACTTTCTTTGATGAATGGAAGAAAAGCTCCTCCGTTCCTTCGCTTATTGTCTAGGGCAAGAAAGTTAGGGCAAACACTCAGACCGATGTTGGTTTCCTTAGGAGTAGTTGGTTGGTTCTTTGTTGCATCGTGATCACTACTGGCTTGATAGCTCCATAGTTGAGCGGTTGTCATCCAGTTTGCTTTATCTGCAGAATTATAATTATTTTTTGTAGTCGACTTCTGATTTGATCCTTCTGAGTTTGAATGTTTTAGGGGTATGAATTCTTCGAGGACAGGTTGCGTGCCTTCCTGGCTTGCTCCGTAGGACTGTAGTTGCTGCTTTGATGCCTCCATAGCTGCATGATCATGAGGATGTTAGATACGTAGTTGAAGAGTCCTAGAAAGGAGAAGAAATATTTCAGACGAGCCTTAGCAGGTTCTCATAATACGAAAGCCATCGATCCTTCGTCTGCACTAATGAAAAAAAGTTACAAAACGAAGGCAGAAAGCCATTCTCATAATACGAAGAGGGTTCAAACATTTATAAATTTTCTTCCTGAATCTGTAAACCTAAGTCCTTTCTCATCTTCTTTAGACCTCGCCTGTTATTATCGTATTATACATACAAACATCATATTAACCGGAGGGGCATTTTAATATGCATCAATCAATCAATACACAAAAGGCAATGCTGCCGTTACGTATATGTCAGTATATGTATTACCGTCACTTAGAAGCTGCACGCATAAGGGCAGCTCGCGCTTGAATGCATCGATCTTAAGTCGTTCTTCCTCTAGCCTAGCAAGGTATTCTTCGAGCTTCTGTGTCGGGTGGTGGTCATCATGATCAGTAGCGGTAGCAGGAACACTAGATGGTTTCAGCGGTGTTGGAGCGGGATGATCTCCAAAAGGTTTGAGAAGCATGGAGTACCTTTGAGACTTGCATTCAAGGGTTAGTTCAGAGGGTGAAGTCGTCATTTCACTGCGATTAAATGATGATAGATTGGGATGATGATACTTACAAAGAGAGAGGCCTACCCCCACCTAGCTTGTTGTCTGTTTCCAATTTCAATAATAGTTAAAAGGAGCTCAAATTGTTATGTTTCAAACCTTCTTGGGTACTATAGAATTGGGAATTGTGGGCACAAACGAGGGCAGAAGAGAAGTGCACCCCTTCTCTTTTTAAGGCCCTCAGAGGTATGGAGAGATAGAGAGAGGGAAAAGGTAGAGGTTGTTGTTTGTGAACACGAGGAGGATCCACTGCTTTCTAGGTCTGGCTGAGTTCCTGAGAGAATAAAGTTGGGGCCTTTAAAGAGAAGAGATAAGATGGATATATAGAAGGAGGGGAGAGAAAGGTAAAGTTAAAATTAAAAAGAAGGAATCAAGCGAGAGAGATGAAAAGATACATGGTAATTTCTTGCAAAGAGAGACGGAGGGAATCAAGAGGACAATGGACGTAAGTAGTCATGTATTTGGAGCCTCGGAGAGTGCCTAAACCTTTGAGCTGTTTTACATGTTCTTCACAAATACACTAAATCAAAAGATGATTCCCTTCCTTCCTACTTTGTCTGCTCTCCCTCCTTTTTTCTGTTAATCCATTTTCATTTTACCGCTCCTCGTGTTTTCAATCTTTATTGCTCCTTTTTAACATTGATGTTCAAATTAATTAATGTATTTATATTTACCGGTAGTAGTGCACTATTTATGCCACTGTCCTTTAGTTATTGGAAGGTGTAGTTTTGAGGAATTTGATCATGCAAATGTAACTTTTTCTATCACTTGTCATGCATGGTTTCAAGATTAAGCTTTTTTTTTTTGTCATACTCTTACATGAGTTATACTAAATTATTGAGAAAAGACCCTTTATGCCCCATGAAATCTTTAAATTCCCCCCTATTTGATTCTCTTCTTTATACATACATACATATGTGCAGTTGGTAATTGGGCCGGGCAGGTTGAGTTCGGGTTGAGTTATAGCGGATAGGGTCGTTCTTGGATTATTTTTCTTTACGAGTTGGGTTGGGTCATTTCGGGTAGTCCTATTATTTGGGTCTGGTTGGGTTCAGGTTGTTTTAGATTTGAGTTATATTGGGTTAATTTATCAGGTCAGGTTGGGTTTATATTGAAATAATTCGGTTTCAAGTCAGATCAGGTTGGATTATTTCAGGTTAGCATGTCAAGTTAGGTCTAGAGATGTAAACGAGACAGATTTTACCCAAAGTCTGATGTGTTTTATCAGTCAAATACTTAAACAGATATAGATAAATAGATATGGATGATTGAAAAAAAATACTAATTGGGTTGGGGTACAGATACGAGTATGGGATATCCATATATATACCCGTACCCATACCTGTATCGATATCCGTTCCTATTTACTAGATATATAATAACTCTTTTACCTTTAATTTGAAAATACATATAGTATAAATAAAGGTTAAAAGTGTCATGTGGTTTAACTCTGAATGGATTTATCCATCGAGTAATAGATTTATCTATTGGATAATATTTGTTAACAGATAACAAATATACAACGGATATGGATATGAATGTATTAGTAGATACTCATTCGAGGTACATGTACAAATTTGGGTACATATTTTCTTATCGAGTACGGGTATGGGTATGAGCGTATCCATCCTAAAACTGCTCTGTTTACATCCCTATCAGGTCGCATTTGGGCCGAGTAAGTTCGTATTTGGGTGATTTTGTGTTTAAGTTAATCTAATAGGTTAGGTTGTGTCAAATTGATGAATTAGATCTTTTTAGGTATTGATGGGTTAAGTTGGGTTTGAGCCAAGCTAATCTTAAATCAAATCACTTTGAATTTATGTCAAATCAGACATTGATCACTAAAATTAATCTAACTTATTAACCTTATAGGTAAGAATTAAGTTTAACTTCATATAAGCATGTGGTTAATAATATTTTATCAATTATTATTTATTTATTATTATGACTTTTTAATATTGTATTTTTACCCGAAAAAATCAAAAATTAGAATATCGTTGGTGAATAAATAAGTTCATAATAAAAGTAAGAAAAATAAATAAAATTTAAATAATAATATATTTTAAATGCTTTAACTAAATAATAAGACATGCTTTTTTATTATTATCATAACTATATAATATCGAATTTGGTTTTGTCAAGTTGGGTCGGATTAACAGTGGGCTAGGTTGATGGTGGGTAGGATTGATGGCCGGTTACGAGTTGGGGTTAGGTTTAGTCAGATTAGTTATATTTGGGTCAGTATCAGGTTAAGTTAGTTTTGATTCGGGTTTGAGTTGGGTTAGGTTGATAAATTTATCGGTTTATGTCAGGTTGGGTTTTATGCTAGTCGGGTCGGGCGAGTAGGGTTAAATTTTTCCAACTCTATATATACGTATTAACCACATCATGGCTCTTTTAAATTGAAATGATTGAGAGTTCCTTAGTCACATGACATTAGGATGGGCATGGTCGGGTCAACTTCAGGTCATATTACTTTGCGCGGTGAGGGAGGGGGTGCTTAGGTCATGCCAAGTTATTTTAGGTTTGGGTTATTATGAATTATTTTAACACCTAAGTCAAGCTCGAGCACAAGTTGGGTTAATTCGATTTTAGATCAGCTTGGGTTAATTTATTAGGTTAGTTTTGGGTTCAGGTCTGATTACTTCAGAGTTATGGGTCATTTTGGTACTTAGTCAATTTTGAGTCAATTAAGCTTCAGGTCATCCAAGGTCAATTTATTGGCTTAGCTTAAATTATTTTGGATTGATTCACTTTTAAGTTGGGTTATAGTGGGTCATTTTTTTAGTTAGTTCAAGACAATCAGGTTCAATTTATTAGCTCAGGTTGAGTTACTTTAGATACTAGTAATTTTGGATCAATTTATCTATTTAGATTTAGCTTGATTTTCTTAGTTTTTTTGGTTGAGTCAAGTTTAGTCGGATCATTTAGAATTTATTTTATCAAGATTTTATTTATTAATTGAGGTGAATTTCAAGCCAACTTACTTTAGGTTCACATTAGTTTAGCTTTAAAGTTGGCGTAGGTTAGAATGTATCAATTTAAATCTTTTTAAATTAATAGATTAATATCAGGTGATTTTAATTTCAAATTAGGATAATATTAAGTTTGGTTGATCTTGAGTCATGTAAATCTTCAGTTAGGTTGAAATTAGGTTTGGTCATGCCAATTTAGGTTGGCTCGAGTTACGAGTTAGGTTTGGTTTAGGTGGTCAACTATTGACAGGCTAGATTTGGGCCATGTTACTATTTCGCTAGGTTTGGATATATTGTTTTTTAGATTTTATCGAGTCGGGTTTTGAGCTTGTCAAGTCAGGTTAGGCATACCAAGTAAGCTTTTGCTAGCTCTAGCTAACAAATGATGAAAATATTGAAAAGAAAATTTTGGACTTTGAAAGGTGCATTCAATTCCTTAGGTAGTTGGTTTTGGCTCATAGGAAAATTTCTTTAAATTTGAATCCATTTTTTGGGATAATTATGATTAGTTAGCTCAACTTGTGAATTTTTTTTATGTGTTGTCATGTCTAGCAGATGATCCACAATTTTTGGTACGTTATGATACGATAAGAGCTTTCTAATTCTAATGTATGTTAGTTAATTAGAGAGGGTACAACCAATGGTATATACTTCGCTAGGATTGTAAATGAATAGATCTAGCCTACAATCTTTTTACGCTTTGCTCGTTAAGATATTGGCTTGTTAGCTCATTTAATTAAACGATCCAAGCTCAATCTTATATTTAGACTTGTTTAATAAATGAGTTAAGCTTAAGTATGAATAATTTAGATTGGAGCTCATTTACTATGCAAAAGCTCATGAGTTGGATTAGCTTGGCTTGTTTATAAATGAGATGAGCCCGAGTCTTATTTTTAGGCCCATTTATTAAATTATTCAAGCTCTATTCCATCCTTGGCTCGACTTGTTTTGGCTCATTTAAAGCCCTATCCGTCGTCTCACATCTATTCTCACAATTATATATTTGTTCTTCAATTCACCATCGTCATCATGTTATTGTTATATTTTATTTATACATAGTGAATACTACTCACCAAGGATTGGATTGGATACATTCTTGCTAGACCGATTGCATTAGTATCATAACAAGTAGAGGTGTTTATAAATCAGATATTTGATTTTTTCAACATTTGGTAAATTTTTTAGATATTTAGGTAATTGAATATTCGAAGAAAAGTTTCGAATATCTAGAACTTTGAAATTACAAATAATTCGTCAGATATTTTAATTTTTTGATCAAATAAAAAGATATGAAATATCCAATAAAAAAAATTATATGATAATGAGTAATAAACCAATTCGATTTGAACCAAAGTGATAATGATATGGTCCATGTCCTAAATTACATGATATCCAACTAATAATTTGAAATATCTAATAATTTTTAAATCTATAATAAAAATTAAAATATGCCAAAAATAAATAAAATAACTAGTTTAATAGTAAATTATGATATATATGATTATAAAGAATAAAATAGTGTATATTATTTTCAAATTATATACGTATAAAATTTATTTGAATTGGATATGATTGTATTTGTAGTATCCAATATTTTTTTTACCAGATAAATTATTTGGTTAAAAAAATAATATAAGATTAGTTTGTCAAATATCAAATTGTGTGAATAACCCTAATAGCTAGACACCTAACCTAACAAAATTGGATGCAATTTGTGTACTATATATATGTATGCAAAAAGTATGCTACCTACGGTAGACACATCAGCAAAGGCATTCACAAAGATCACCATAATCATCGAATTCTTATTCTTTCTGATGGTAGAGTGCCTGCCTTGTTTTTATTTTTATTTTTTTCCTATCACAATTGCCATAGATTATCAAAACAATCCCATACTATGCACTCAATTAGATGATAATTAAAGTAACTAATGTTAGATCATCTAGAGAATTGATGCCTTCACTACTACAAATACGGGAAATAATAACGGGACATTAATAACGGTAGTTCGAAAACCGTTGTCAAACGCGTGAAAATTAATCGGCGGGAAGTTTTGATAACGGTTCTAGTTAAAAACCGTTATTAAAAGGGCAACGTTAAAATTTGGACGGATGTTTTAATAACGGTTTTATATAAACCGTTATTAAAAGAGGATTTAATAACGGTTCATATTAGAACCGTTGTCAAAAGTCAGAAGCTTTTAATGACGGTTCTTCCAGGAACCGTTATTAAAAGATGTTTTAATAACGGTTCTCTCAGGAACCGTTATTAAAAGATGTTTTAATAATGGTTCTCTCAGGAACCGTTATTAAAACCCCAAAATCAAACTTTTATTTCTCGCTCAGTTCTGTTTCATGCCAAAATTTTCAGACTCTCTGCACTTTCGTTCTCTTGCTCTCCTTCCTTCTCCTTGCAAACCCTCGCACCGCCAACTCTCACCACCAGGCTCCTCTCAAGTAAAGGAAACCCTCGCACCGCCACACCTCTGCCATTGTTCCGAAGCTAGCTGGCACTTGCACCTTCATCCTCCGTCGTGTTTGAAGCCCTTGCCTCTCTCAACATTCTGACCGTCGTGTTTGTAGCTAGCTCACTTTATGTATGTGTTTGTTCTTCCTCTCGTAACTTTTTATCTACTTATATAAATGCATGTATGTCGCCAGGGTTTCGTTCGAAAATGTGTTGTTGAATGTGTTGGCTGAAAATTTTGCTGTTTGTTGTTGAATTTGTTGCGTTATTGTTATACATTAACAAATGCATGTGTTGGCCGAGAGATTTACATATTATTGTTGTATTTGTTTGTATGGAGAATATAGATTCAACATTATTTAGAGCTACAACTATAATAAACAAAAGAGAAGACATTATTGAGGTTATTTAGAGCTAGATTCAACTGTAAACTTTGGAGGATCATAACTTTTTCGTGCGACCTCGGATTTAGGTGATCTAGGAGGCTATTTTGGGTATTTTTTCGAGATCTACGACATGGCAAATGGCAGAGCCGGTTTGGCCAATATCGGAGCCCAAAAAAGGCCGTTTTGGCCTCTAAATTTAGGTTTTTTTGTGATACAACCTTTTTAGGGCTTTTTTTTTACAAATTGAACCTTTAATTTAGGGTATGATGGTGTTATATAACCTCTTGATTATAGTGGTAACATATGTTGCCTACCTTTGTATTATTTTGTATGTAGGGTAATACATGTTTTCATTTATTTTAGTTTTTACTTTTATCAGAATTGTTTTTCCTCTATTGTTTATCTCTTTATTGTAATTATGGATGAGATAAGAGCTTCAGGTACCTCCAAAATTGAAGATCTTCGAGACAAAAGACCTTAGATGATGATGATGAAATTGAAGTTTTTAAGGGTTCAAGTGAAGAAGACGAGCAATGGATCTTATAGTCTAGACTAGATTGGTCAACATAGATCCAAGCCATGTACGTTTGCTTTTCCATATTTTTCTATTAATGAATCATGACATACCTAATGGCTAACTGTATATTAATTGAAACATGGGTGTTGTAGTTTTTCACCGATGACTATGCACGAGGCCAGCAATATAATGTTGATCAAATTGATGAAGTTAGAGGCCAAGCACGTGCACTCATTCATTCGGTAGCGATCTATATATTCTACATGCATTTTTAGGTTTGTATTTCGTCTACCAGCCTAGATATGTGAACTCTTTACTTTGGGGTGTAGAGCTACCAAGTTGTGGTATGCCCACTAATTTTATTGCAAGTATAGTTGGTGTATTGAGACATGCATACCAATTATAGATTGATTGAAATTATGGTGTGATTGCAGATTTGGTATGAATTGATGTTGTTTTACATTGCAGATTTGGTAATTGTTTTAACATACAGATTTGGTAACTGTGTATGTGGGCAGGAACAAAAATGCAAAAAAAAAAGTGGAGTTTTAATAACGGCTCTTATAAAAACCGTTATTAAAACCTTGTTTTAATAACGGTTCTGATGAAAACCGTTATTAAAATGTAGGTTTTAATAACGGTTCTTCTAAAACCGTTATTAAAACTCCAGTTTTTAATAACGGTTTTCATAAGAACCGTTATTAAAACCTACGTTTTAATAACGGTTTTCATCAGAACTGTTATTAAAAACTGGAGTTTTAGTAACGATTTTTAAGTAAAAACCGTTATTAAATATGAAGTTTACGCACATATTCGCGGGTTTTTGTGTATTTTTCATGACGGTTATGAACCGTTATTAAAGATTTAATAACGGGCGATTCAATAACGGTTGAAAACCGTTATTAAAACTATAAAATAACCGTTATTAAAGCCCATTTCCGTGGTAGTGCTTCTCAATAAAGTAATTAGGCAATTTAGATCTTACGATAATATAGAAGATGAACTCTTATGCTATAGCTACATCCTCTTATGAAAAAGAAGAATGAAATGGTTAAATTGATGATGATGATAATGATTATGAGGAGTTGAAATATAATAAACACCTTAAGAATTAGGATTGCATGACAAGGAATTACTCTATCGAGCCTCCTGTTTAGTGAGCTTTGTATGTACATGATTTTTTTTCTCGGAACAATAACAAGAAGAACCACCAAGTAACTAGAATATTTGAGAATGCATATTTAAAAGGTGGTGTAAATAGGTTTTTGGGTAACTAAAATAAAAATGCCCATGTTCTACATTTTCTCAATAACCACCCATTCTATCCATGTACCCACTAAATAATCCATATTCTCCATTTGTTCTCAACCTTTCCACTACTTGTTGATGGGGTTGTGGGACAAGTGGTAGTCGTGGGGCAAGTCGTAGGAGTAGGATTACTTTGGAAATTACCTATAAATTCCTATAGTAACTTGGACTTGCAACAAATTATCAAACTCCATCATTACAAGCTACATTCATCCATTTTCCTTGAATTTATAGGTAATTGAATTATGCTATTCTCCATTCCTTCAACCTTGAGTGCAAGAATTTGAGAAAAATTGCCTAAATCCTTGGGGAAGTGAATGACCATGAATGATTATACCATAGTCGAGCCTAATTTGCTTTTAGGGCAAGATCATTTCATGACACAACAATTTTACCAACAATGCGCCGCATCCTTCCTGATCCATCCATAATCAAGCCACTCGATAGAACTAACTACAAGTAATGGTCTCTAAAGTTGATAATTCCGTTCTAACAAATAGAGGTTGACTACGTGTTATCCAATGATCATCCTGTAGCTGACAATTCATAAACTCACATATCTACAACAATTACTTTTGACACAATGCTCACAACTCAGGCAAATAAAGCCAAGAAGGCAGATGAAGAATAAAGGCCAAAATACTAGAGGGACAACAACTATGTAAGAGGGAATTTGCTCACCTACATGCCGAACAAGTTGTTTGATATTTTTTTTTCTAGAACATTCATTGAAAAAGTATGGTAGTGATGAAGTTGGAAATAAAAAATACGAAATAGGCAGTTAGTTGAAATTTTGAATGGTGGATGACAAACTGATAATAGAGCAAATTCATGAGTACAAGAATCTAGTAGCTATTATACTTGGTGAAGGAATGAAGATGTGAGAAATACTACAGGTGGGTGTGCTACTTGAGGAATTCCCTCCATCATGGTTTGATTTTAGAAACCATTTTAAGCATGAGAAGAAGGTTCTTAATCTCCAAGAGCTAATCAGTTGCATGAAAACTGAGGAAACAAACTACATAAAAAATAAATTAGACTCTCTTTCCTTTAATACTAATAATGCTAACCTTATAGAATCTAAAGGTTACGTAGACATGTTCAAAGGTAAAGGGAATAAAGTGCAAAAAGTAGGTCAACACAAAGGCCAAATGATTGTTAAGATAGACTGTCCTTTATATTTGTGGATAATAAGGACATAAGGCGCACCCATTCTTCTAGCATAAAAGGCAAATGATTTAAAAGTATTCTACGCATCCTCAAGCCAAAATTGTTGAATATAAAGAGGTGATTGCTATTGTTATTATTGAAGCCAATATAGTGAACAACAAGATAGGCTGGGTCCTAAACACTAGAGCTTCCAAGATTTTTGTGCTAACAAAGAACTCTTCTTCAACTTTAAAGATATAGAGAAAGGTGAATGTGTAACACTCTGAGTCGATATGACCACATTGGGCTACCCTTAAGTGTTTTCAAATTGATTGGTTGGCCCCATATATCAACACAAGACCTTTTAGTATACTTGTTCCTTAGTCACGCACTTCTCAAGAAATTTTTAGAAAATTCTAAAAGGTCACCCATTCTAAAAATTACTTCATTGTCAGTACACTTAACTATGGAGTTCTTAGGATGGAATCACCAAAAAGGGTGGTATACCATGTTGATGTATGTAGCCATATCAATTCTTATAATACTCCGTTCAATTTGGGGTATTACAGTCACTTCCACTTAAAGAACATAACATTCTCGTTGCACCTCAACCACTAATTGTCTTAATATAGTTTATCCCAAGAATCATCTTACTAAGCGATTGATCGACTCATCTAAGTTTAACTTGTGGTTTAGTCTAATACTATTTATAATACCCTAAGTTGATACAACCGCATAGGGGCTACCTTAGAGTACTTTCAGATTGATCGGCCGACCTCATAGATCAACATGAGTCCTTTTAGTACAATTTTTCTTCATTTATGAACTTCTCAAGAAATTTTCAAAAAATTTCTAGAACATCCCAGAAAGGTCATCCATCCTAAAATTACTCCACGGCCAACACACTTAACTATGGAGTTCTTAGGACGAAATCACTAAAAAAAATGGTATACCATGTTGATATAAGTAACCACATCAATTTTTATGACACTCATCTCAATTTAGTTTATTACAAAATGTGTTCTCATGGACAACTCTGCAGCAATAGGTATACTCGGAAAAGGAAAAGAATAGTTGAGAGACTTATTAGTAGAAATACCATTATGAAGGAAACCTACTCTTTTGGTTTTGCTTCACTGTGATTCATATGCCACCATAGGAATCGTTAAAAATAGCATGTCTAATGGCAAGAGGAGACATATTCATGTCATACATAAGGCAAACAAGAATTTGTTGAAAGAAGGAGTGATGTTCTTAGAGTATGTGCACTGGGAGAGGAATTTAGTAGATCTTATCAAGAAAAGTGGTCCTTGAATATTTAAAAGGGATGGGTCTTAAGCCCAGGGTAGAGGAAAGGATGGTAGATATCCAATCTAGTTAGATTTAATGGAGTCAAATCACATATGATACAACAAAATCAACGAGGTCAAATGAAGTCATATGATTACTCTTTAAACACTACAATCCCATCTTAGCAACATGAATTATAGAGTTTTGCATGCTCTTTTGAATCCAAATACTAGTATTTGTGATGCTATATTGAGACACATTTGATGGATTTACATGTGTAGTAGTGCTAAGTTTTAGTTGTATGCTCAATTTCAACCCACAACCAGCATTAGTGGTGCTTTGAGACACACTTGATGGATTTTATTGATTATTTTTTAGGTGAGCTTGAAGCTCTTATTGATTCCATAACTATATATGTTGGTGCTATAGAGACACACTTGATAGACTCACCTAACTGGATGTGAAGGTGAGCGACCTTCTATACGAGTTGAGCTATCTCTCTAGAGTACTTAAGAGTAGCCAAGGTGTGTGTAGGGCTATTTAAAGTGCAATTTTTTTTATCACAGAGATAATGCAATATTTAAAAGTGTAATATGTTTCATAAGAAAGCAATTCAAATCTAAGTAGTTCAAGAGAAATTCACTACTTAGACTATGTTATAGCCTCATTTCTCTATATAGTTCAATCAAAAGATATTGATATGTACGTATGAAGCTTTTCCTTTACCTAGGTTGTTCTTTTCTTATTTTCTATGATTTTTCTTGTAGTTAGTGGGGGATTGTTGTGTAACTACAATAAAAATACCCATGTTCTCCATTTTCTCAATAACCACCCACTCTCTCCATATACCTACTAAATTATCCATATTTTCCATATGTTTTCCACCTTTCCACTACTTGTTGATGGGAGAGTGGGGTGAGTGGTAGAAGTGGGGCGACTTTAGAAATTGCTTATAAATACCCATAATAGCTTAGACTTATAACACATCATCAAACTCCATCCTCACAAGTTACATTCCTTTCTTTCTACGAATTTCTGGGTAATTGAATTATGAAATTCTCCATTTCTTCAACCTTGCGTGCAAGAGTCTGAGATAAGTTATGGATTTGTGAAGGATATTAAATGTTTGTACCATAGTCAGACATACCTTGCTTTCAGGGTAATGATCATTTCATGACATATCAATTTTATCTCTCAATCTTCGTTCTTTACTATACGTACCGCCAACATAGGTCACTGCTGTGATGAATACCAAATCTTACAGGAAGGGGGGATACGTGACATGAGTTTGAAAGAAAATGTGAAGAGGAGTTACAGGAGCACCAATAATTGAAAGATGTACACAATGTGTTCAACAAATTGATTTAGAAGTTTATCAATGTGAAAGATGTGAAATTTTATATTATAAGATGTGTCGGATGTATAATTTGTGTAAGAGAATTTGTATAGTTGTATTAAAAATTGTGTATACACACCTTATAAGAAAGACACATCTTTAAAAGAATGTACATAATTCTTCTTGAAAATGTGTATTTGTATTCTCAAATATGTGTAATTTTGTTTCCAAATTACACATCTATAAAAATGTATAATCTTATCTTGAAATATGTGTATTAATATTTTGTAAAATGTGTATTATTATTGTAGTAAGATGTACATATATATACTTGGATATTTGTATTTTTGTTGAGAGAATATGTGTGTTTTATAAGATGAGTATATCTTTATATATATGTATATATATATATAATGTTTATTCACATCCTAAAAGATGTGAATTTTATTAAATAATATGGATATGATTCCCCTATCATACACCTAGAGAATGTACATTCATATTATATAAGATGTGTATTTATATCTAAGAAGATATGTATTTGTATATTAAAAGATGTGTAATATGTGCATTTATAATATAAAATTTTTTTTTTCCGCCCCAACTTTTCAAAAATTATACCAAAATCTAGCGAGCTAATATTTTAAATGAACCTAAATAACCGACGGGAGAAACTTTTCTAAATCGTGCCTAAGAAGTCGGGTACGTAAATGATTTCCTGAAATATAGAGTTCCTAATGGCAGCCCTTTCTATAGCTTAATATTAGCAGGTATCATCAACCAGAGAGAATATCGGCATGCAAAATTTTTTTTTTGGGCGTGTGCGTGTGCGTGTGAGAGAGAGAGAGAGAGAGAGAGAGAGAGAGGTAAAAAGCGTCGCATCATTGTATATATGTACATTGATACCATAAAAAGGAATAGGATAGAGGGGAACATGTGGTTATATTTTCTAATGGTCATGCACCTCAGTATAGGGAATAATATATATATATGTGTGTGTGTATTTCTTTTGGCTTTAAGCAAAGAATATCTTGTGTAGGCTCCAACCAAATTAAGGGTGCATAGCATAGCATACTTAATAAAGGAGATGCTAAAGGGCAAAAGACTTTAAAAACGTTTAAAGAGACCGATTCATTGTGAACCAATAGGATTATGTAAAACAATGAAGAGACCCTCTTCCTCATCTATTAACCTACATTTACTTGTCCTTTTAATATAATTATAATATATTTTTAAATAATATTTTATAATATATATATATATATATATATATTAGTTTAATATAATTATACCAAATATAAAATAGATCGCAAGACATGTTCGGCGTGAGAAGCGATGCACCGGAACGGGGACAATGAAATACAGAAGGAAAGAGAAAGAAGATAAGAAAGATCATTTTTATTTATTTATTAGTTAATTATTAGTATTATCCTTAACCGTGAAAGGTACTACAATTAAAGGGCAAAATTAAAGAAAGAGACTAAAGAGAAGGAATTCCGTTGGCACTTTGGCGGGAGAAAAAAGGTGTGGCATGGTGGTCAGTGGCGAAGGAAGGGCGATGGTTGGTCACTTCTCAATTTGATCAGTCTTCTCGTACAAGACTCCAACACTTCCTTTTGCGGAGATTCTTCTTCGTCTTCCCCTCCCTCTCTATTCATGTGCGCTGTTTGATGAGAAAGGAAAAAGGAGATTCTTTTCTTGGCATATCTCATTTCATGACATTCACTCCTCCACCTGAATATCCCTTTTGTCAGGTGTGCGTTAGTGCGTATATGAGATGAGATCATGAGAGTCCCCTCTAGCTTTAGTGTTTATATATGAGACGAGAGTCCTCTCTAGCTTTACATCCGAGGCCTAATATTTTTGTCCATAATGGCCGGAACTGATTTCTGTTGGATTTTTTATTCAGCTTTGGAGTTCCATATCAACGATATAAATTATGAGTTTTCATATAAATTAATTTCGTATAAAAGTAATTATATTAACGTATAAATTATTTGAGCTAAATATATCTAATTGGATATAAACCCGTATGTATAGAGACTTCGTGTATTTTAAATTATTGATGAACCAAACTATTATTACCTAATACAAGTATACAAATTAGATTAAATGACGGACATCATAAGATAGTTTTTAATTAAGACGTCGTCTAATCCATTTTCAGTAAGAAACAATACCGAGGGGGTATTCTAGCAATTTAAACATAAAGTATATAAGGCGCGCTATAAGTTAAATTCAACGTGTATACCCTTAAAGAAGAGGTAAATAATGGATAAAGGTATACACCGTGGTTTTAACTTATAACTGTCGTGTATATCCTTTCCTTCGTTTTTTTACTTTGTCATTTTTTAACCTAGAACTGCCTGCACTTTTTTCATTTTACTTCTTGATATCTAGATATCATCGTTCGAAGTGACAAAGCTCTGCAACTGTCATTGGCTTTCTCTCTTCTCTTCGCCAGAGTTCTTGCTCTTTTTCTTTCCTTACACGTTGCCGCTGTCGTGATTCTCTCTCTCTCTGCTCATAGTATGTTCATTATTCTTTGTTTTTCCTTTTTTTTTGAAGTTTAAGCATCGTATATAAGTTTCTCTTTGCTTCTGAGTTGTGCTTGTGTTATTTCTTTGCCTTGAATTACATATTATATAATTCATTATTCTTTGTTCATTATACTATGTGATGAAGAAGCATCCTCATTTGATAGTCACAATCTCGCCATTAATTTTTTTTTAAGTTTGAGAGCCATAAAACTGATAAGTTCATATTTTGACATATCTTATATCCTTAAAATATTAGTTTTTAGTATTTTAATTGAGTAATATATGTGAGTAATTATAATTTTATGCTTAAGTAATAATAATTGTATAAATTTTATTATTTCACCTAAAATGATATAAATTAAATAAATTTAAAGTATAAGATTATTTATTAATTTTTTTATTTTACTTTGCAGGTGAAGTGTATAAATAAAAATAAAAAAAGAAGTGAAATGATTAAAAGGTTGGGCCTTTGGACCAACGGTCCAAGGACCGAAGGCCCAAAGGCTTGGCAACGAAGAAAAATAATGAACGGCGCATAAGGGGCTGAAGGAGAGTGAAAAAAGAACGGGAGAATATAAAAGGGCCGTCAGAAAATAAATAAAAGGACGGGTGGCGGCTGCTGTAGAAGAAGATAAAAGAAAAGAAAAAATAGAAAGAAAGTGGAGTCAGCCATAAGGAAGTAGCAAAGTCAGGTGAGCGACACAAAAATAAAGAAGAAAAAGCTGCGTAGGAGGTAGCCATCAGCAGCGTAGAAGGACGCAGGAGTAGGCTAGCATAGGGTAAAGCGCTGTAGTAGAAGTTAGGCAAAAGAAGGAAGGTCTGCGCCGAAGAAAAAAAAAAAATATATTTGCAGGGAATCCAAAAGCCGACCGACATACATAGACGGAGAGAAAATTTTATCCAAAAAAATTTACTTCAGATAAAATTAATTACTTTTTTATCTGAATAAAATTTTGATATTTCATCTATAATTAATTTTAGTTATTTTTTATCTATTTTTGATTTATATTTTTAATACATATTTCTGTGTAATTAATTTGATTATTATGACTGGCTAATTATTTATTACTAGAAAATAAACTAAAATACTAGATTATGATTTGAGATATGATTTTATTTTTCTTTGTTTCATAATATTGTTCTTTAACTCTATTTTAATTGCCATTGTTTATATATATATATATATAATTCTGTTAAGTATAATTTATATGGTCTATGCCTTATTTTGGTTTTTTTTTTATAGTTATAGTATGTAGGATTATTTACATACTAGGTGACCATATTAATATGCTAGAATTTATATGTATAAATTACAGTTAGGTTAGATACAATTCACCTAATAGTTTTGTGATTCTAACAGGAGTAGTAAAATATTTAGATACATGTGGGTCAAAGAAGAGAAATACAACTAGACATGCTTAGTGTACTAGTCTGGGTAATTAGATTGACATCCTTCCAATTATACTTAATGCATTAAATCTAGTTAAATATAGGAGTCGTTTATTGCTACTATACTGCTAGTATTTAATATGATTAATATTGGCGCTTTATCGTATTAATTAATTTAGGAAAGTAATATAAGGTGTATATATCTGCTTTTAATATATAACTTAGTCAATCTCTTTCTCATGATTAAATATTGACTTAGAAATTATTATTATATTTTGACCTAATCTAGTGGTGGATTTCAATTTCCCTGGCATATTTATCATATTTATAGTTATCCATTATTTTTATTATTTTATTTATTCTTTTTATTATTTTCTATTTTTCTATTTTTAAAACCCCATTACCATTTTTCTTATTTATTTACTTTGTGTGATTTAGAGTTTTTACTTTTTATTATTTTTAAGCTAGTTAAATAGATGTGAGTCATCTCAATTTCTGGTATAGAACGATACCCTTATTTACCAGTACTATAATTGTCAACAAGAGAGCTTAAATTTTGTGTTGGCTATGACCACACTAAAAACTCTCCTTACTTGAACAAAGTAATCATCCAACAAAACATAGCTATGCAAGCCTTGTCAACTCCCCTTTTTGTACCGTCCACATAACACCCTAAAAGAGGACTACTATAAGCCACATTTTTCTCAAGTTTTTCCCATATTTTAAACCCATTTTCCTTTAATATTTTACCCCTAAAAATTGACAAACAAGATAGCCCATTTTGAACCCTTGGAAGCCATAAAAAATAGCCATAAGTCCCTCTCAAGTTGAATGTCAGGTCATTTTTAGCACCTGGGAAGAACAATGTAGATTTGGGGAAACCAAGGAAGGATATAAGACATTCATTTCTTCTTTTTGTTGCTTAAAAGATTAAAAGGACCTTTGTCTCTTTTCTTTTAAGTAATATGGTTGTTACATGAGTTAGAACATCTACTAAGTGGGTGAGGGAAGTTTAAAATTCTTCTCAATCATCCTCCCTATGACTAAAACTCATGGTTAAAACTTAAGTAGATTTTCTCCATTGTTTTAGCTCAAATCACGTGTATTAGTTGGTTAGTTGTAACCTTTAATCATATACTTCTTCTTTAAGAGTCAAGGACATAATGAAATAGAAAAAACTTTTGGCTTCTCATTTCCTCTCTACGTACCAGAGTTTCTTTTCATTTCTCAAGTGTAAGAGTTTAAAGAATTTACAAAAATCTTTCAAGATTTATTCTAAGAGTTTAAATCTTAGGTTGTTATTGCAAGTATTAATTCAAGGGGATACCAAGAATCAACTTTTATCCACTCCAACCTCCCTCATTTCTCTCTTTGTTTCTGTTACTCCAAGGTTTCTTGGATCACCAATACCTAGAAATACCCAAGTTGGATCTCATATACATCAACTTGGTATCAAAGATTAGGTGGTATTTAATTTGGTCTTATCTTGCCTTCCCATAATCCTTGTCTAATCCAAACACATACAAAAACAAATTTCTAAACCGAACACCCCCTTCCTTTTCTCAAACCCAATTTATTTTTCTTCTTCCTTTAACCAAACTATTTTCTCTTCTTAACTTTCTTAATCTTCAACAAGAGACATTCCTTTTCCAAGAGGGTTGAGCCTTGAGGAAATAAATAATTTAAGAAGGCATAGAGCCATTGAGTCTCTTCAAAATGATATGAGAAGAGTACTTGATATCTTGGAAATCATAATCCCTAATATATCCTGAGACCAACAAAAAACAACACCCTTATTTCGCGACCCATATGGAGATGTCGAGCATATTGGTAGTGAGGATGGAGAAGACTCGTCCTCAAATGAGTCTTTTATGGAGCTAAGGAGGAGGAATAGGAAAAAAAGGAGAGAGTTTTCATGATGTTAGGGCCAAATTCCCAGAGTTCGAAGTCAATTACAATCTCGAAGAATTTTTAGAATGGGGGTTGAGGTGTAGTAGGTTGTTTGAGGCCAAGGGTTATTCCAATACCAATGACTTTAAGGTGGTGTTTCTTAAGTTCAAAGGCCATGCATCCTTATGGTGGGAGAATGTAGTTCATAAGAGGAGAAAAAGGAAAAGTTAAAGTTTTAAGTATTGGTTGAAAATGAAGAAGTTGATGAAGGAGAGATCCTTCCTCCTTCTTTCACTCAATACTTGTGCAAAAAAATGTGCTCTTTGAAAAAAGGGTCATTGAGTATAGAGGAGTACATTATAGAGTTTGAAAAACTCTATATAAGGCTCGATTTTAATGAGGTAGAGGAATACATTGTCTCAATTCCTTGGTGGTCTAAGGAAAGACATAGCCAGGAAAGTGAAGATGCATATGTATTATACTTTGGATGAGCTTTATCATCTAGCTATAAAAGTTGAAACATGAAAAGGTGAGGTATGGAGGTTCAAAAATGGGAGCCAGCACCTCAAGGGAGGTTCCTTCACTATTCAAAGCCCCTTTCACACCTTTGATAAAAGATGTGAGGAGCAAAAGAGTAGCGGTTGAGAATCAAACTAAGAGTGTTAGGTGTTATAAATGTCAATGATTAGGAAACTATCAAAATGAGTGTCCTAATAAGAGGGTAATGACTATGGTAGATTTGGAGCAAGCTAACCGAGAGGAGGAGAGTGAAGAAGAGGAGGAAGACTTGTCCGTTAATGGAGAGGAGGAGTTTGCACTACTAGATGTGGGAGAATCTTTGATGATTAGGAGGGTGTTGCATACTAATGAGGTTGAATGTGATGAGTCCCAAAGAGAAAATATTTTTCAAACCAAGTGCACCATAGTTGAAAAAAATATGTTCTCTTATTGTGGATAGAAAAAGTTGTGCTAATGTTGCTTCTTGCACCATAGTAGAGAAGCTTGGTATTCCTACTACAAAACATAACAAACCATATAAGCTACAATGGGTTAATGATGATAACATGATGGAGGTGAAAAAGCAAGTGAAGGTTCCATTCACCCCTAGGAAGACCTATCAAGATGGGGTAGTGCGTGATGTAGTTCTAATATATGTTTACCATTTTCTTTTGGGAAGACCACAACAATTTAATAGAAGTGTCTTACATGATGGAAGGAAGAATAATTATTTCTTAAATTTTTCCAAGAAGAATATTGTTCTCACCCCTTTAGTTGCTTGGCCTAGTAATATTATTATGAGTTGTAAAAAGTCCTTACTCATAGGTGAAAATTTTCTAGATAAGGCTATAGTAAAAGAGAAGGTAGTCTACTTGTTGTTATTAGAGGATAATAAGGGGATGTTTTGCAATGAGACACAGGTTATGACATTGTTAGAGGAGTTTGATGATGTATTTTCTAAATAATCTACCACATGTATTACCCCCCATTAGAGGCATATAGCACAAAATAGACTTTATAACATATGCTATACTCCCTAATAAAATGGCCTATAGGTGTAACCCAAAGGAAGCCTTGGAGTTGTAAAGGCAAGTAGATGAATTATTGTCTAAGGGTTTAATAAGGTAGTCCCTTAGCCCTTGTGACATGCCTGCTTTGCTTGCGCCAAAGAAAGATGATACCATGAAAATGTGTTTTGATAGTAGAGCTATTAATAACAATACTATCAAGTATAGGTATCCTATACATATACTTGAAAATATACTTGATTGTTTGAATGGTGCATGATTGTTTTCCAAAATCAACCTAAGGAATGGCTACTACCAAATAAAAATGAAAAAGGGTGATGAATGGAAAAACGCATTCAAAACAAACAGAGGATTATATGAGTGGATGGTTAAGCCCTTTGGTATGTCAAATGACCCTAGTACCTTTATGAGACTTATATAAAAGGTACTTAGGCCATTCTTTAGCAAGTTTGTAGTAGTCTAATTTGGTGATATCCTTGTGTATAGCTCTAGTGAGGAAGAACATACAAAGCATCTCAAGCTTGTATTTGTAGCACTTAGAGGTCACAAGTTGTATGCTAAGTTAGAGAAGTGTGAATTCTTTGTACCTAGGGTTACATTTCTAGGTTTTGTGGGGTTTAATGAAGGTATAGCCATGGATGAATAAAAGGTGGAAGCAATCAAGACATGGCTCATGCTTACAAGACTTACATAAGTGAGATAATTTCATGGTCTAGTTACATTTTATAGGAGGTTTATTAGGGATTTTAGCACCTTACTAACCCCTATAATTGAATGCATGAATAAGGGTGAATTCAAATGGACCAATGCAACCCAAGACGCCTTTGAGGTGATTAGAGGAAAACTAAGTGAAGCAACCATCCTAACATTACCTAACTTCAACAAATTGTCCAAGGTTGAGTGTGATGTTAGTGGAGTGGGCATTGGAGTTGTTCTACCACTAAAAGGGAAGCTAATTACCTTCTTTAGTGAAAAGCTCAATATCTCTAGGGTGAATTATAGTGCATATGACAAGGATTTATACGCTTTAGTAAGAACTTTTAATAACTAGTCACACTTAGGGCTGTAAATGAGCTGAGCCAGTTTGGTATTCGGCTCGGCTCGGCTCGTTAAAAGCTCGGTTCAGCTCGTTCATTTAGTTAAACGAGCCTAAAAGTGAGGCTCGGGCTCGGCTCGTTTAATAAACAAGTCGAGCCCAAATATGAAAAAGCTCGGCTCGGTTCATTTTTTGGCTTTGGCTCATGAGCTCGGTTCAGCTTGGCTCGTTAAAAGCTCGGTTAGCTCATTCGTTTAGTTAAACGAGCCGAGCCCAAACATCATTTTAGGCTCGTTTAGTTAAACGAGCCGAACCCAAGCCTAGGAGTATTCGGCTCTGCTCGGATCGTTTACAGCCCTAGTCACCCTACCTGAGGCCCTAATAGTTTGTGCTACACACATATCATGAGTCGTTGAAGTATATCAGTGGAAAAATACAAGCTTAGTTCGAGGAATGCAAGATGGGTAGAAGAATTTTTACACTCTTTTTCCTTTGTACCTGAGCATAAAAGTGGAAAAATAAATGTAGTAGTAGATGCACTTTCTAGGAGATATTGTATGCTATCATTGTTAGAGGTGAGAGTATTAGGGTTTGGGTGCATTAGAGAGCTCTACAAGGATGATGAAGACTTTAGCTACTACTTCATAGATCAAGACAAAAAGAAGGGATCATTTTTCATCCAAGATGGGTTTCTCTTCAAGAACAATAATTTTGCATTTTTGAATGTTCCATTAGATAATAATTTATAAGGACAATGTATAGAGGAGGATAGCTGGACACTTTAGCATGAACAAGATTGTGTACGTGTTTAGTGAGCATTTTTATTGGCCCAAACTTGTGGGAGATGTACAAAGTGTAATAGTTAGGCGTTTCACTTGTGAAAAGTCTAAGAGTCACTTCCACCAAGGACTCTACAATCCTTTGCTTATCCTACATCAACCATGGGATCATGTTAGTATAGACTTTATTTTAGCATTGCTTAAGACACAAAGGAAAAATGATGCTATAATGGTGGTGGTGGATCAATTCACTAAGATGGCTCATTTTCCTATCATAATATGGATGACGCCTCTTATATAGTTAATCTATTCTTCAAGGAGATAGTTAGGCTACATGGTACCCTTAAGTCCATTGTTTCAGATAGGGATACCAAGTTCATTAACTACTTCTAGAAGACCTTATGGAGGCTAGTTGGTATCAAAATTCTATTATGTTCCACCTACCATCCACAAACTGATGGGAAAACCAAGGTCGCCAATAGGACCCTTACAATGCGCCTTAGAAGTTTGCTTCAAAAATCATTAAAGTATTGAGACACCAAACTTTCACATGTTGAGTTTGCCTACAACCGAGTACCAACCTATGCTACGAAACTATCACCCTATGAATTAGTATATGGGGTGAATCCTACTATTACCATCAACCTCTTACCTCTTCCCATCAAGCCCACACTAAATTTGAAGCACAAGAAATGGCTAAGGTAATGAAGAAGCTTCATGAGCAAGTGAGGTCAAAAATTGAGAGGGTAAATAAAGTGAAAAAGAATAAAGCCAACAAACACCAGAGACAATACTTGTATGAAACATATATAGTTTGGTTTTACCTTAGTAAGGAATGATTTCTTTCTAAAAGGAAGAACAAACTAATGTTTAGAAGTGATGGTCTGTACAAAGTTATTGAAACGATTAGTGATAGTGTGTATAAGATGGAGCTACCAGAGTGAATGGGATACATAGCAAACACATTTAATGTAGTATATCTACTTCCTTACATTCATGATGAGCCGTGTGGATGCTACTTTTCAAGAGGGAGAGGATGTTATACGAGCATCCTCATTTGATGATCACAATCTCGTCATTAACTTTTTTTAACTTTGAAAGCCACAAAACTCTCATTACTTGGACAAATTAATCATCCAATAAAATCTATTCATGCAATACATGAAATATATTCAATCCATATAAGCCATGCAAACCTTATCAATCTCTATTTTTGTACCGTCCACAAAACATCCCAAAAGAGGGCTACAATAAGCTATGTTTTTTCTAAAGTTTTCCCCATATTTTTAGCCCATTTTCCTTAATATTTTACCCCTAAAAATTAATGAAAAATGCAGCCCGTTATGAACCCTTGGAATCCACACAAAAAAAACCCACAAGTCTCTCTCAAGTGGAATGTCAAGTCATTTTCAGCTCTTGGAAAGAACAATGTAGATTTAAGAAAGAATAAGGAAGGCTAGAATACATTTCTTACTTATTTTGTTGATTATAAGATTAAAAGGACATTTGTCTCTTTCCTTTTGAGTAATATGGCTGTTATATGATTTAGAACATATGCTAAGTGGGTGAGGGAAGTTTGAAAATCTACTTAATCTTCCTCCCCATGAATGAAACTCATGGCTAGAACTTAGGTAGAATTTATCCTTTGTTTTAGATCAAATCACATGTTTTAGTATCATATGTTGTAACCTTTAATCTTACACTTCTTCTATAATCATCAATGATATAATGAAATGGAGAAACTCAACTTTTGGCTACCAATTTCTTCTCTATGTACCAAGAGTTTATTTTTATTTCTGAAGTATAAGAGTTTAAAGAATTTGTAAAAATATTTCAAGATTTATCCTAAGATTTAAAATTTAGGTGGTTCTTGCATTTATTTATTTAAGGCATTACCAAGAATCAATTTTTATCCACTCCAACCTCCCTCATTTCTCTCTCTCTCTCTCTCTCTCTCTTTTGGTTTCTCAAAGGTTTCTTAGATCACCAATACCTAGCAATACCCAAGTTGGATCTCATATGCATCACTATATATAATGTTGTAGTGTATATCTGTATACTCTATGTTGTTAGCTTCTGTGTTGATATGATATGATATATATATATATTATCAAACTATATATTTTGAAAAATAGAGTATACAAATGACATATATAGTGATCTATAGAAATGTATTGTTACTAGTGCAAATTTTATTGTGTTGTATATGTATTCCAGTTATGTTGCTAATATTGTCATATTCCCCCATTTTTGTGTAGCTTAGGGACCGATCTATAATTATTTGTCATTTTGTATCATAAGTGGATATATACAAGTAGGTTATCTAAAGAATATATAGATGGTGTTCAAGACTTTATTATGTTGGCCGTTGAACATTCAAAACATCCTTTGCGGATGTCTTGCATATGTGTAGATTTATGAAATATGATAAGGAGGGGGTAAATGAGATATAAGATCACCTCATTATTCGTAGAATTGATAAAAGTTATACTAGGTGGATATGGTATGGAAAGCCACTTCTTAATGAGCCTTGTGTGGTTGGCCAAAATGATGTTAACGTTGTTAATGATTTTTCTTACATGGAGGACCTGACCAACAATGTTGAAGAAAACTTTAGAGACCATCGGGAATTATTTGAAAAGATGGATTTTGATTTAGAGACACCTTTGTACAATGGTTGTACTAAATTTACAAAATTATTCGCTATGTTATGACTATACAATTTGAAGGTGGGTAATGTATGGAGCGATAAAAGCTTCACTTCTCTTTTCGAGCTCTTGAAAGAGATGCTTCCAGAGGACCATGTACTTTCTCTACGTACTTATGAAGTTAAGAAGATTCTCTACTGTATGGGTTTGAATTATGAAAAGATTCATGCTTGTTCTAATGATTGCATTTTGTATCATAATGAATATGCATCATTAAATAGTTGTCCTCAGTGTCGAATATCATTATACAAGAGGGTTAAGGTTCCTAATAAATTATTGTGGTACTTTTTAGTTATGCCATGATTTCAACGCATGTTTCATAATAAGAAAAATGTAGAGAACTTTATATGGCATGTGAAAGGAAGGATTTATGATGACAAAGTTAGACATTAGGTAAAATCTCCTCAATAGAAAATGATTAATTATATATACCCTAATTTTGGTAATGAAGCTAGAAACCTAAGAATTACAATCTATTCAGGTGGAATAAACCCTTTTAATAAAAGCATAAACTATAATTTATGGCTTGTTATTATAGTGATATACAATCTTCCGCCATCATTATACATAAATAGAAAATGGATGATGTTATCCTTACTTATATCTAGCCCAAATCAGTCGAGTAATGATACTTATATTTATTTGGCTCCCTTTATTTAGAATTTAAAGTACATGTGAGATAAAAGAGTTGAAACACGGATTCAAGAGTCTTTTAACTTGAGAGCAATGTTATTTTGTATAATAAATGATTTTCTTACTTATAATAATCTTTTAGGTTATAGTGTACATGAATACTATACATATCCTATTTGTGAAGATAACATAAAATTTCTCTAGCTACCGAATAATAGGAAGACTGCTTATCTTGGACATCGTAGATTATTTTACTACAAATCATCATTATCGTAGGTAAAGAAAATCTTTTAATGAAAAAGTTGAAGAAGCAAAATCTCTAAATCCTCTCATGTTATAAATATATATAATAAAATAGTATCTTCAAGTGGGTGGAAGAAAATGTCAATCTTCTTTTACCTTCCATATTAGAAGATGTTGCACATATGCCATTTTCTTAATGTGATGCATATCGAGAAAAATATATCTGATTATTTAATTGACATGCTTCTGAATATGCCAAAAAATGCAAAGGATGGTATCAACGCTCAATTGGACTTCGTTGGAATGAGCATAATAATATAATTACATCCATAAAAGGTGCAAAATAGAACTTTTTTTACCTCCTGCATGTTATACTCTTTCCACAAAAGAAAATATCTCGTTCTAGTGTTTGCACGGAGTGAAGGTTCTTAAACGATATTCATCAAATGTCAAGAAACTTGTTTTGATGAAATAATTGAAGTTTGTGGGTATGAAATCTCTTGATGATCATATTCTTATTTAATACTTGTTACCGATTGCTATACATTCTATCTTGCCAAATTGGGTTCAAAGTGTTGTCATTAGATTTTTTTCCAGGAACTATGTAGCAATGTTATTGGCCCTGCAAGGTTGGCAAAATTGTAGAGTGAGGTTATCACTATATTATGTTAGCTTGAGATGTCTTTTCCTCAATCATTCTTTGTAATCATGATTCATTTGGTTAGGGAGGTTAGATTATGTGGGCTAGTTCATTTGAATTAGATGTATCAATTTGAAAGGTATATGAAATTCTTAAAAGGATATGTGAGGAATATAAACAAACCTAAAGTTTGTATTGTTGAGAGTTGTCTAGTGGAGGAGGAAACATAATTTTAGTATGAGTTCTTACCCAATATTAATACGATAAGCTTTCCTAAACCACGACATTCGAGCATAGAAGAATAAGGGAAAGGGTCCAAAGGATTTCTCATTGTCATCATTAATGATGATCAAATGTTTTCGCAAGCTCACCTCTATTTTGTTCAATATAGAGATGATGTTCAATTGTATGTGGATCAACACATGGATAATTTGAGGGCTTCAAATCCATGTAGGAGCGAGAAATGGATATTAGATAGACACAATAGCTCCTTTTTGGAGTGGTCGTCATCTTAATCATTGGAATTTGATATTGATTTGTATTACTTGTCACATCCTCCTTGTAAGGAAATGATGTCATATAACTCATATATGATCAATGATTTTACTGTCTACGTAAAGAAGCAAGATGACAAGAGTAATATGCAAATAATTATGTGAGTGTAATATCAAAAGCTTTGCATATATCGAGTGCCAAAGATAAAAAACCCTATTTATTCATCAATGACATACTATAGGCTAATAGAGTGAATATGGATATTGAATGATACTACTTTTAGCATTTCTTTGTTATGGTGTAAATGAGTTGATAATCAAAATGGGGTTTATACTAAGGAAGATAGATTTATAAGGGTGGATCTTTTAAGGTTTGGTCATAAGCAAGACCCATTTATATTATCCTCACAAGAAAAATAGGTATTCTATGTTATTGATCCAGCTGATAATAGTGGTCCATTGTATTGAATTCAAAAAAATAGGAAGATGGCATACAAGGAAAAAATGTTTTGACTCATGAATTACCTTTCTTGTCTAACCATGATGACATTATCGATGATCTCTATAAGTGAGATGATCACGAAGAAGGGTTATATGTACTTGAATAATAGTTTGTGCATAAGAGGGTACACGCCACAAATAAAAGCGTTATAGATAAAAGGACTAATTACTTCCTATGTATTGTTTTGTTTTATTTTGTGCATAAAGGTTTATTTTTTATATATTGACGATATCACATCACATATTAATTTCTTCCCAATATATAATTTTTGTTTGTTGTTCCAGATATGGATCCACTTAGATATGACACATATGATCAAGAGATTGGAAAAAAACATAAGGGGGAGAATCAGATTGACATAATTTCCTAGAAATAGAGAAAGGGGTATTGTTCTTAATGTTAATTTTGATGAATATGGATATCTAGTGGGAGAGAACAGGGTTTTGTTCACTGATTATTATAACGTTAGGGCTCATGTGCACATCCCCATCACTTATCATATTATGAGAGATGTCCCAAGAGAGTTGAAGGATAGGGTGTGGGATGACACTATGGCATTTAATAGATATGATTTTTTTTGTTATTACCATATAATAACTTAATTATATGTATACTAACTATTTAATTTTTATGATTGTAGCAAGGACTTAATGTTGGACAACAACATAAAAGTCTTGTTATGAGTCAACTTACAAAGTCTTAGACGGATTGGAAGTCATGGATGGCCAAAAACTATATATATGTAGCTGATCATGCTATCATGTTCACGCTCTAAGATATCTATAGTGATGTGATCACCCTTGACCAATGGAGGGAGTTTTATTGATGGAGGAATTCAGAATAATATGATGTACATACGAATATAATATTATTAACTTTCTAATATGGCTAGAGTATATTTAGGTTACAATTCAAACTAACATCATCTATGTACTTTGTCTTAAACTGGCAAAAAGTGCAAAAAAGAAAAGAAAGAAAAAGAAGCTAATGCATAGAATAACATATATGCTCGTAAGACAGGGCGTAGAGGCAACAAGGTAGCTCGAGAATCCTTGGTGTGAAAATAAGTATATTTACTTGATTCCATTATTTTTTTGATCTAATATTGTTAATATATATTTTTACTTGGTGTAATAAGAGAGATAACTTATGGGGGGAGTAGAGCTAACCTAGACACAATATGTACCCCTAGAGCGAGTTGATGTTTTGATACACGATAAAGTAAAGAATAGAAAGCCTGCTAACGAACCAACTCAATAGACGGTGGAGAAAATTGTAAGGCACACAACATCTATCTTTAATTAGTTTGGTTTAATATGGTTAATTATTCCTAAATAAACTTTCTATCTTTAAATAGTCAAGTTTGATAAAGGACTATCTGACCAATGCTTTTGATAGAGAAGGTCCAAATGACCTTTTAACACACGCTTTGGGCACTCAAGAGCATGGTGGCCAATATAGTACATATAATTATGGGTTCAACCTAGCTAAGATGTTTGGATTTCGCCTTAGTTCTCTCCCTTTAAAGGATAAATATGAACATATGGAAAAAGAAATTGTGGCATTAAGGGAATCACAAGATGCAATCCTTAGAAGGTTGGATAGTATATCCTCAAATTCACAATGTCTAGTTCAACCCTCCATATCTAGTGTCCCTAGACCATTTCTGAAAATTAATGAGGTAATATACTACACTATACTCTATGTACTTGAATGTATTTTTGTTGACATAACCTTAATCTTTTAATTATTAATTACTATAGGGTCAGTATCCTTATGACTTTCAAATCATAAAGAATGATCCTATTGCAGCAAATGCTACATCATGTATTGATTCCAATTCAATCCTTCATGCTTAGCCATTGGGGGTTGATAAAGTTTGTGTAACACCCTGATTTTTACTACTAAAAAAATTTATTTTGCAGCGGAAGTAATTAGGTAAAATATTGGGGGTTACTATTGTGATCAACATAATTTTGGCTTATGCAACCATCCTTACATCAATCACAAGGCTAAAACATTTAAAGTAACAAAAGGAAATTAGAAACAAAAGAACATTTATATTATAATACTAAGTTTGGAGCCTAACTCTGAGTTTAACAATACAAAATATAAAAGAGGGAATACCATGGATCAAGAGTTCGAAAAGGGTGTCTGGCTAAATACATAAACCAAAGAACAATTACTCTTCACCCAACCCTAACATAGATGAAGTCACTTATCCCCACATAAGGTGTCATAGGCAGCATAATCATCTAACTGATCTTCTAAGACCTGCACATAAGACTCAGCACCTTATGCTCGTGGGAATGAGTAGCACCCATTAAACGGGTGGTCAGTATGCTACGTACTGAGTAAGGGAACAATACTATCGAAGTAGGGATACAAATAACATATGATTTTACATTAGATAATAAGTGAGACAACCAAATAAATGAAACTTCTCATAAGATAGAATATGATCCAGATTCCTTTATTAAGTATAATCCATTTTCATTCTTTTATGTGTTGAGTGCAAGAACCCCACTATTCTTAAACCTGTGGAACAGTCTGAAATTCTTCTCGAGGACAACACACCTGAGCCACTATTCTTTCTGGTGGAATGGAGATTAAAAACATCCATTTGGAGAAAAATGTTCCCGAGCCACTATTCTCCCCGGTGGAATGGTATACACACACACACACACACACACACACACACACACACACACATATATATATATAGAAAAATAGATCACCTTGGTCCTGACTCACGTATTCTTCCACTTTAAATCATTAGTATCTTTTCCATATTTTATAATGATACATTTTTATTGCACGATAAGTAGGGACCCCACTATTCTTAATATTGTGGAACGGACTGAAGCACCTTCTGAGGACAAAGTGCTCCCGAACTACTATTCTTTCTGGTGGAATGAAGATTAAAAATATCTTCTCTAAGTAAAATACTCTCAAGCCACTATTCTCTCTGGTAGAACATGAATACATACATACACACATATATAGATCACCTTGGCCCTACTCACGTGCTCTTTCACTTTACGCAATTAGTATCTTATTCAAGATTGATTTCCAGGCATATGACACATTAAAATATATATATATATATATATATATATATATATATATATCCCATAATGACCAAGTTACTCTTAAGAAAAATTAAAAACCTTTATTTTTCCACATATGTTATTTTCCAAGTCCACAATTAATCATCATACATTATGAGAATTCTTAAGTTCATTTCTCAAAAACTCACTTAGCTCATATTTCATACCATAATACATATATTTTCACAAATATGACATTATCACTACAAAATAATAATGGTACCTCTTACCCATTCTTACTTTCTTTCAATAATATAATATCCTTAAACCAATACTTCATACCATAAGATACAATTCTATAAATATGACATTATCACAAAAAAATCATAATATAATGGTACTTCTCACCAATTCTTACTTTCTTTCAACATAACATTCATATCATCACAAAATATCAAGATCAACACATGTTACATCATATATCAACAATATCATGAAAAACACATAAAACCGTACAAGCAATTAATATAAAAAACCCTAAACATCAAATAGTATTCTTACCAACTAGGATACATGGGTCTAAGCACGCAAATCCTAGACTTCCTCCTCTGAATCTACTATAATAGCACCTACAAAAAATAATAAAATTCATGCTTAGGCTCAAAGAGTTAAATCAAAGGAGAAATCAAGGTAAAGAGGGTAAAAATATATATAACTATAGTTAAATGTGAGTTTGAGATGTGTAGATGTGTAGAGGGATGTGTGGTGGAGCTATGGTTAAATTTTGGTGGTGTTTGGACAAGATTCGGGGGTGAAAATAGGGGTGCACGGTCAAAAATAGGGGTGCACGATCAAAAATAGGAAGTTGCATGACTGTGCAGCAGGTGGTGCAAATCCTGGTCAAGAGAAAATATGTTACATGGCTAGATGGTGCAAAAGTTATACGACTATGCAACAACAGGTCAAGAGGAGAAAAATGCATGACCAGGAGGTGCAAAAGATGCAAGGATGTGCTGCAGTGATGCATATTAGGCTAAGAGAAAAAAAGACACATGGCCAGGTGATGTAAAGATTGCACAAATATGCAGTAGGAAATTTTAAGTGTTGCATGGTCGTGCACCAGGCGGTGTACAGGTCGTGCACTATGAAATGTTGCGACGTACAAGAGGAAGAAGAAGGAAAAAGAGGTGATGGTTAACTATGATTGACGACAATGGCGAAGGGGGAGGTTGGGGTGACCTGAGTGGTCAGTCCACTAACTAAAGGGCAGCGAGTGATGGCCGAGGTGGTGCATGGTGGTGGAAGCTATGGTATATAGGCCAAAAATAGGTAAAGAAGGAAGTGGAAGAAGAAGAAAGAGAGAAGGAAGAGGGAGTTTGGGCAATGGCTCTTTGACATAAAGATGAGCAGAAGGAGGAAAAACCAAAAAGAAATAAGGAGAGTGTGAAGTATATACATACATACATACATACATGTGTGCGTGTGTGGTGTGAGTCGGGAAAGAAGAAAAAGAGCAGGGGGTGATGTGCGATGGTGATGATGGTGATGGTGCAGCTGCAAGGTGATGATGAGGGTGATGGTTGCAGATGATGGTTAGGGGTAGGGTAGTAGATGCAAGGTGGGGTGGTGATGGTTGTATTTAGGTGTTGCATAAGAATGAAAAGGATAAGAAGGATACAGGGAGATAGGGTGATGCATATGGGGGGTGTGTAGGGAGAAGGAGAAGAAGAAGGAGAAAGGTGATGGGTGATGGATGAGGGTGCAGAAAGGTGATGGGTGATGGTGCAAGTAGTGGTGCAAATTGCAAGTGCAAGTGCAAGTTGCAACAATTCAAAAGTGAAGCTTAAGGTTGGTGGGAGGAGGAGGAGAAAGAAAAGGAAAAAGAGGAGGGTTGGGGGATTAGTTTAGGGTGATTTTGGATTAGCCAAAGTAACTAGAATTAGGAGAGATTTTGGCGGGTTTTGATTTTTTTTGGTTTACAAATTACGGTTTATCCAAATCAAGGTTTCGAATTTGGTTAAAGCTTCAGGATTAAGGAGTTAGGTTAAGGCTAACATAGGATTTATTGAGATTAGAATCAAATTAGGGTGTTAATGATACATGATTAGGCTAAGTAAATTTTTGGGGTATTACAGTTTGGGTCTTAATTCATAGTGTCTTCGACTCATAATTAATGGATTCAGTGCCACTTGATGTGGTATATAATCGCAAAAAAAAAGGATATGCCCGTACTGTGCTTACTAGTTAGGCAATTCATTGGATGACTAAGTAATCTTGTAATTATCAAGGATGAGGTAATCCAAAGTTTTTAAATTTTAGATTGCATTCTTCTTACTTAAGTTATAATATACAATATAATAATTATTCCATCGACATTGTCTTACTTAGGGTGGTAATATTCTTGAAAAACATATTAGTAAGAGATCCACAAAATATATAGAGTATGTTGAAGCCCAAAAAGCCTTGGGAATGAAAACAATAATAAAGTGTCATGGCATATCACCCCAATTTAGGTGGTATTTGTACATGTTGCTTTCATTAGATGGTAATTCCATTAGGATTCCTCTTCCTACTAATTTACATATGAAGTTAGTAGATGTGAATATCTAGATTGGGACAGAAGATATCCTACATTTGTTACAAGGAGAAATGTTGCAATGCGAACATATAATTGCACATATGAGCTAATTCAAATAATTTCACATTTGAACTTCTTTTAATTATTAGCGGGATGGTGAAGTCGATACTATTTTTTTTCTTTCATGGTTATAGGTTCTTGAAAGATAATTTATTATCTAATGTCTTGGACAGGTCTGATGTATATAGATTTATATTCTCAGACACAATCTCTAATAAAAATGATAATATGGAACATATTCTAAATGTGTTTAAATCGATGAATATGGCTCCATAGCCCCTCTTGTTTGCTCCATTTTCCTTTGACATGCATTAGGTACTAGCGATATTGCAACCATATTTAGTGACTCCATGTTGGATAAATTTAACTGATGGTAATCCTCGTTCTGATCCAAAATTGTTTGTGGAAAGGTACATTTATATATATATAAAATATGATATTAGTTATAATCACACACACAATTATTTTTTAATATATAGATCCTACATCATTTAGGTCCTTCAAGACTTATTTTGGGTCACAGAAGAAGAGAAGGGCACCACCCTTTGTATGTCTTGAAAAAATAATAAGTAAAGTTTGTAGTTTTTATGTCATTTAAGAATCATTTTAATATAATTTTAATTATTTAGTATGATAAAATAACAAGATAATGTGATTAATATTTTATTTTTTAGTGTCCACTACAACAAGAGAGTGTAAGTCTGGGATACTACATTATGATTTTTATGAAGGAAATCATTTACAAACATTAGACGGGGTAGTGAGAAGTATATATTTACTTGTTTAGTTCATATTAATTATTTTTATCTATATATACTGCTAATAACATGGTATTTTCCATCTTTTGTAGGTGTATCAATATCATACCTTCTCAATAATCAAAATAACAAGATTAATGAACTTAGGAAAGACTGGTTAGATTTTATTATAAGTTTTTATGATGATTATGTGTAGAATCATATTCAGCTTTAAATTTTTGTACATAGAGTGTAAATATGAATGAAAAGTTTTTTTTTTGTAAAAGTCTTTGCATACAAAGTATATAATTGGTTATTTCTGGTTGCTTTCTGTTTTGGACGAATCAAATACTTATGATGTTGTAGAAAACATCATTGAAGCATATGTAAGTTTATTACAGGAAAAAATGTGGTAGGAAAACAATAATAGTATTCTTTAAAAGAAAGATAGGAATATATGACAGTTCTACATAAAAATGTTAATGTATACCACAACAAAAATAGAATACATGGCAGTTGGGGCATAGAAGCGCCATGTATTCTCTATGGCATGAGTATACACGATGGTTGGGGTATTGAATCGTTGTGTATTCTATTTTTTATTGTGGTATACATGATGGTTTTTAAGTAGAACCGCTGTATATTTACGCTCTTAATGGTCTAACTAGGAGCTATTTAGAGTATACATAATGGGTTTGGTTTAGAATCACCATGTATATTAAATATACACGACTGTATTTTAATTAAAGCTTCATATAAAATATGGCACCAATGATTTTTGGGCCAAATTTAAATAATTATATGTCATTTTTTTGAGCTGTCATATATAATATATACGACGATTGATTATGCAGAGGTTATGAATCGCCACGTATGCCACTTTTTTAACTATCGTGTATTATTTTTTCTATAGCAATGTAATAGATAATATATTAGTTATTTATATATATGGTCTTAGCTCTTGGGTCGCATACACTTTTTCCTACTTAATTTCTATCGATTAATAGAGACTGACGAGCGTGTGGATGATCCAGAAAACTATAATACCACATGTATGGTTATCATCCCAAATCCATTGATATACAATTATTCCAATGTTATTGATTTAGATACATCTCTACATTATTTTTACATATGAATATTGATGAATTGTATCAGGATAATATCTATTAACCTAGTTAACAACTATAATTTTGCTATATTATTGTAGATTAAGTCAAAGCATCCTAATATTTAGGAGGTAGTTCAGGATGTATCTATATCCTCTAAAAACTTAGCCTTACACATGTTATATATATATATATATCAATCATGAAATGAAACAATAAGGAAGGCATTGTTTTAATATGGTATCAAGAGCTTGGCTATTTTCATTGTAAATCCTATGTAACTAATTATTCTAGATGTTTTTATTTTCAATTGTGAAATGCCAAAAAATAAGGGTACTTCACTTTGTAAAGAGAATCTTCTGAAGCAAAGTGTTGATGCCCAGCAGAAGAGGATGCTCTATCTGCTCTCAACAGGCAAAAGTAGGGGCTCAACACCTTGCAATGAACTCCGTGACAGGTTCATTGATTGCTTATTCCTTCATCCGAGAATGCATGAAGATTGTATCTTTCCTTATTTCTTCCATTCGCCCATCCTCCTTACTAATCAACCATGAACCCTCGATCTGCCACCCCTTCTCCTTTTGCAGCTTATTCTATTGCCCCAAATCTAAATCTTTCTTTTTCGACTGTTATATTAAATTGGACCATGACAACTAATATCTCTAGTGTACCACAATTACTGATGCCTTATAACCATTTAAACTAGACTCCTTCATCTTAGTTGATATGTTATCATCCACTCCATCAACCTCCTTTAACTCCATAGATAACACCACTTCAACATCATACCCAGTGACTTCATGGACTCGTCAAGATAAGTTAGTATTGTTGTGGCTTTAGTTGACTTTTGCTAACCGTTTACTCTGCACCATAGCCAATGCCAAATCCTTCTATGAAGACATGCTCATTCTTGAACATATTTTCATGTTTCACTCTCAAGCCTGGGTTATGCAAATTTGTATGCAACTGCAAACCCTTACTAAGGGATCTAAATCTATGGTGGAACACGTTGAGCAAAAGCACTGCCTTGCTGACATCTTAGCATACAATCTCCAACTAGTTTCCTCTAATGATATGATTGGATAGATAATAATGAGCCTTAGAGATGACTACTCAACCTTCTACACCTCCTTTATCACCAAAAATGATTATATATCAGTTGAAAATCTCTAAGGCATGTTGTAATAAGAAGAAGAGAACCTTGAGAGATCTCATCATCTACTTCCGCAATCCAATGTTGCTAATGTTAACGCTAAACACAATCATACTATTGAATCTGTAAACCTCCAAACCTCTGGTTCCTCTTTGTCTTCTTTCACTCACAACCATGCTCGTGGTAGAGGGTTCCGAGGTAGTGGTCATGATCCTCCAATGACCATCACTCAAGATCCTTCAATTTCAACCATTTGCAAGGAAATCCCAGGCCACACATCTAATGTCATATATGCACTAAATTTGGCCACTCTACATTTCAGTGCTACAATAGATTTGACCATGCATACATTGCAGAGAATGCTCCTTATATCTCAACATTGCTTGCTGGTCCTAACTCCCATGCCGATCAAGACTAGTGTTTTGATTTTGGATCATCTAGTTATGTCACTTCCAACCTTAGTAATGTCTCCATTCATGATGAGTATACCAATGGCGAGAAGGTAGTAGTTGGAAATGGTATGACATTACCTATTACCCATGTTGGCTCCTGTATGATTTTAGCTTGTAAACAACCACTTGTTTTATCTAATATGCTACATGAACCCCATATTCTAAGAATCTTATGTGTGTCTCCTAATTAACTAAATACAATAACATCTTCATTGAGTTTTTTGATAACCCTTGTATTGTAAAAAACTCTTAGGGTCTTCCACTCCTTCAGAGCATCTTAAACCTGACCTTTATAAAGTACCCTAACTCTTATACTTACCAAGAGTGTTCCTTGGAATCAAACCAAATCTTCATGGCTAGAATACATGACTTGGTCATCTAAATGAATGCATCACACGCAAGCTTGTTTCTACTTCTTCATTACCAGTGTCATTTAGCAAGTTCCCTAAAGTTTGTGGCTCATATAAGCTTAGTAAGTCACATTGCAATTCTTCTTCTTTTTTTTATGTCTCACGAATATTCATCTACTCCTTTTCATATCATATATTCTGATGTTTGGGTCCCTTCCCTTATCCCATCTCTTAATGGAAACTATTATTATGTTTCATTTTTAGATGATTATTCTTAGTATCCATGGGCTTATTTTATGGTCAACAAATCTCAATTTTTTGAAATCTTTCTATCATTTCACAAGGTTCCTATAAAGTTTGTTCAAGTTGGTTGGGTAATGGAGTATCGAAATGTCTCAAAATTCCTAAATGACCTTGGCACTGGACATCGCATATTGTGCCCCCATATTTAAGAACAAAATGGAGCTGGTAACCGTCAAAACCATGATATTGTTAATAAAGGTCTATCTCTCCTTGCGCATGCCAATCTACCTTTCATCTTATGGGAACATGCTTTCCACACTGCCACACATCTCATCAACTACACAATTACCCCAAGTTTAAAATATTCTTCTCCACATTAGCTTCTCTTCCACCCTGCTCCTGACTATACCTTTATTCAAACCTTTGCCTGCCTTTATTATCCTTACACATGGCTGTAAAACTACACTAAAATGTCCTTTTGATCCACCCCTTGTATCTTCATTGGGTATAACTCCAAACATCGGGGATATCTATACATATATTCATCATCTTTATGTGTTTACATCTTGTAACTTTGATGAAACTCAATTCCCATATAATACTCTTATAACATTAGACTCATATCATCCTATTTCTTCACCCATATCTACCTTTCTTCACTTGTTACAACGAGTAGCCATATCTAGTTCTCTTCACATCACATCTATTTCTATCACATGAAACTCACTCCTTCAAATTCTACTCCTATGTTGCCTTTAGCCCATCCCACTATCATCACACTAGCCTTCTCTTCATCACATGTTTCTCCTTCACCGCCCACAACCACTCATGTCAATGACCCACCTCAATCTTCAAGTCCACCTCATTTGCATACCTCTCATTCAACACATCCCATTATCACACATGCACACACCGATAACCTCAACCTCGATTCCTTCATGCTATCACCACCACTTCCTCCTCAGTTCCACACATTGCCACTCAATATCTTAAAGATCCTGCTTGGTAGACTGCTATGGATAAAGAGCACTGTGCTCTCTAATGGAACAACTCTTGAACCCTTATCCCCAAACCATCTCACACCAATGTAGCAAGTAAAAATTGGTTGTTTCTTGTTAAATTTAATTTCATGGTTCCATTTCTAGGTATAAAGCATGTCTTATTACTCAGGGATTCAATCAACAACCTAGAGTGGATGTCTTTTATAATTTTATCCTTGTTGTAAAGCCCACTACTATTTACCATATACTCTCTCTAGCTATCACCTTTGCTTAGCCTCTCTGATTGTTGGACGACAATAATGCATTCCTGAATGGTGATCTCCAAGAAACACTTTATATGAAGCAACCATCAGGCTATATTTACCCCTCCCATCCTTACTATGTGTTTCGACTGAATAAGGCATTATATGGTGTTAAACAAGCACCTAGGGCCTAGTTTGATAGGCTTTGTGACACTTTATTTTAGCTTGGGTTATCCTCTTTACACACTAATTCATCCTTATTTGTTCAACACCATGACTTTTCTGATGTTTGTCCTTGTATATGTGGACGACATCATTATCATTGGTAACTATCATGCATCTATTGACGCCTTCATTTAAACACTTGATCGGTTATTTTATATCAAGGATCTTGGATATGATCCTACCTTATTTCAAAGTGCTATTGGAGCCCTACAATATGATACCATCACTCGCCTAGACATCTCATTCGTTGTTAACCGTGTATGTCAGTTCATACATCGTCCCAGGCTCTCTCATTGGAAAGCCATCAACAGGATTTTTTGATATCTTCGAGGCATCTTAACCCATGGTCTCTCACTTTAGCATGATCCCTCATCCACACTTAATGCATTCTATGATGCAGAGTAGGCTGGTAATCACACTAACCACATATCTACTCATGGTTATGGTGTTTTCTTTAGTGGCAATCTTATAAGTTGGTCCTCTCATAAATAGTTTGTAGTTGCTCGGTCAAGTACTAAAGTAGAATATTAGGGTTTTGCCTTTTCCATGACATAACTCATTTAGCTTAAGCAAATGCTTTGTGAACTCAGGCTTCCACTCTCCTCATCCCAGCCTTGTACTATGATAATATAAATGCTGGATATACAACTTAGAACCCCGTCTTCCACCAACGCTCCAAACATATCTAAATAGACTGCCATTTTGTTTGTGAAAAGGTCTATCAAGGAAATCTTATAGTTCACGACATCTTCACCAAACCACTCAACTTAACACACTTCAAGCTACTTCAATCCAAACTTTCAATGTCTCCTGTACAATAGTGTTTGTGGGGGGGTTATTAGGATAATATCTATTAACCTAGTCACCAACTATAATTCTATAATATTATTGTAGATTAAGTCAAAACATCCTAGTCTTTAGGAGGTAGTTTAGAATGTATCTTTATCTCGTAAAACTTAGTATTGTACTTATTATATATTATATATCAATCATCAAATGAAACAGTTAGGAATGAATTGCTTTAATAAATTGGCATACATTGATGTTAGGTCTACATATTAATTTTCTATGAATTTCACGTTGCTACTCCCTTCCCCCTTTGGTGTACGTGATGTGATATACAAGGATGACAACTTAGTTTGGATACCCCCTTTTTTTACGCCAAAAAATTTCTCCAACAAAGCCTAGCTCATCATACTATTAGACAAGGTATATAAAAACTGTTGATATTAGCCGTTGACTATGGATTATCTCAATTAACTTTTATCCCCTTATTTAATTATTAGAAAAAATCTTGTATCTCCTTATTTAGATTTTTTTTAAATAAAAATTTAGCATCAAGTTTGAAGATATTGTGTTGAAAATATATTTTAATTTATTTGATAGGATACTATTTATATTTTTTGGTCAAATATTTAATTTATTTAATTTTTAATTCACCAAATTGGTTACTTAATTTAAAAGGCAATATCACATTGATTATTTAAATTTTAAATCTATTCATTGGATATCCATAATAGTGGACATGGCCATAACCATAAGTATCTCTAACAATCTAGGTAAAATGATATATTGTTAAATAAATATATTTATTTAATATTTAATCAAATCATCCAATGAATTGAACATCGACACTGGCAGGATAATTAACACATTATGAATTAGTATAATCTATCTAATGCCAAACAAAATAGTTTTGCCATATTGTTGTGTAAATTTAATTGCTTGATGATTTATTAGATGAATACGCTTAATTATTATTTTATTAGTTGTATTCAATCGCAACATTGCACTAATGATATAATGAGTAGGGAGCTAACATCATATGTTGTTGCATACAACTTTTCGGTGTCTGTGTTGATTTACTTTGTATTTTCTGTAATATATTGAGTTTATCTGAGCAAGATACGATGGACTTAAACAATAAATCAAATACTCTCAGATACATTAAATCACGTGCGGATGATGCACTATATATTTGTAAATAGTATATTATTATTATTATTATTATTATTATTATTATTATTATTATTATTATTATTATTATTATTATTATTATTATTATTATTATTATTATAGTAGCACTTATAACATATGAAACCTAAAAACTTATGTTGTTAGTTAAATTGGAATTATCTCATCTATAATTTTATATTATACACCATCTTACTCTTTTTTTATGGTTATACACCATCCTACACTCCTATTTATTGAATAAATTTGCAGTAAATAAATAAATAAAATGAGTATATGCTTTCAATCAATTCAACTGGAAAAAAAAGCATATTTGAATTCAAATATGACATGTATATTTGATTCAAATAATAATATGGTGTAAGACCTATATAATCCAAAATTATTGAATGGAAATAAGTGCTCTAATGTGTCGAATCATGCGTTAAAAACCACACTAGAAAATTAGAGAGAATCTTGTTAAGAAATTCTCCATAAAGTTGGTCTCACCCCCTTGTTGTATAAAGATTCCCTAGCATACAAATTAGAAGCCAATGGTGAGATATATTTATTGGTTAAGCCTGGGACACTGCATGATTCACAAATTCTTCATACGTCATATACTGTTAGGCAAAAAATGTAGTTCAATGCTAGCCCATTTGAGCCATCCATAGTGCAGATGAACTATAATTAAAATACTACTTTAAAAAATTTCGAGCTAACGGGGGCAACTATTTGATTGGTCAGACATGACCATATTACTCCACCATGAACATCACATATATACTCCACATTACATGGCCTAACTGAGCCCATACCCCCTGATAATATGCCTACCAACTATATACCCCTTTTATACTTTATTACATCTTTCGGCCATAAAATTCTAAATGTAACAACGAACCGGTCTGGATAGAGCTGATTATTCTTATGCACATGAAAATGTTGTTTTTCACTGCAATTTGATGCTTATTTTCCTACTCTTATAAACATAATTTGCTCGTACACATTTAACTTCTTATAGGATATATGTAGCTTCTATATTTATTTATGTCATAGATATCTCCAACACCTACTCTTAGTTCACCTGCTTAATTTTTTCTTTTAGGTATGGATGTGTTCAGGCCCTCTTGGATGTGTATAGATGTGGTTGTTATCTTTCATTATGATGTGTGTGTGTTTTCACATGTTCGGAAGGTGTGATGCCTCTTCTTAATCACCTATTTTTATCATAGGTTGATTGCTTTTGTTTGTCTTTTTTGCCTAATTAAACTAAATAATACATAATAACAAAATTGTTCTTGAACCATAGCTTACATGGGACCATATTGAGTAGAGTTTTATAAAGATTGATATAAATATTTATATCAACATGATATTCCATCATTTTAGTAATTTCATCCTATGAATTCCATAGATAAGTTTTTTTACTGTGAAATAATTTTTAGAATGGGTGACCATCTTAAAAAGTTTCAAAAAATTTCTTAAAAAGCACATAAGTGAAGACAAAGTACGGTGAAAGGACTTGCATTGATTTGTAGGGCCAACCAATTAATCCAAAAGTTCTCCAGATTAGCCACTGCATGGTCATATTGACTAAGGGTGTTATAAATGGTATAAGGGAAAAATGGCGACCATGAGTTGAACTTGAATATACCAGTTAGCCACCTAGCATTTTTGGGATAAACAGTATTGAGATAGTCAATAGCTAAGGCACAAGGAGGACTTTTGTTCTTTGAGTGGAGGTAAATGTAATATATCCAAATTGAGTAGAGTGTTATAGGGATAGATATAATTACTTATATTAACATGGTATACCATCTTTTTGATGATTCCATCCTAAGAACTCCACAATTAAGTGTGCTGGTTGTGGATCAATTTTTAGGATGGGTGACTCTCTTGAAAAGTTTTATAAAATATTCTAAAAATTTATCGGAAAGTGCGTGAATGAGGACAAAATACTTTGAAAGGACTCATATCGATTTGTGAGACCAACTGATCAATCCAAAAGTGCTCCAGGTTATCCTTTGTGTGGTTGTATCGACTAATGGTGTTATACCAACCTTCTACCATCCTCCCAACTCATAGCCTTCACTGCTTCTTCTTTATTGGCAAACCTCACAAATGAAAACCCATAATTATAGTCATTGATGCATGGGGAAAACATAATGACGATGTTTCCTATCCTAGGGATGGAAATGATGCCAGAAATAGTGAAGTCCAAGTGAAACAACCAGTTAAAAAAAATAACTTGAAGAATAGAAGCATAGAAGAAGTTATCATTATCGTCCCTGGTTGTGCTCCACTATTCTACATCTTGAGTTTCTCCATCCTTTTATATCCATGAGTTACTAATTTTGATTTCAATTGGTGCAGCATGAAGAGAGAGGGAGATATTGCTAATGTAATACCCCCCCAAATTGATAGGAGTGTTATAAGGATTGATATAACTACTTATATCAACATATTATACGATCCTTTTAATGATCCCATCCTAAGAATTCAAAGTTAAATGTAATTTTTGTAGAATAATTTTTAGGATGGGTGACCATTCTGAAAAGTTTTTTTAAAAATCAAAATTTTCTTGAAAAGTGTGTGAGTGAGGATAAATCGTGTTGAAATAGCTCGTATTGATTTGTGGGGTAAGTTGATTAATTTAAAAGCATTCTAGGGTAGCCCCACAACCCTTGTGGGCCTGTGGTGTTATCATGTACCTACTAAGTGACTCTCGTATGGTCATATAGACTTGGGGTATTACAATCAGATTGGAAGGAGGAAGAGAAAAGGTGAATAAGGCTAAGAGAGAGACCATGTTAGGTTTTCTAATTTTAGGATACTAGGTAAAAAAAATTAGGTCATGTAACTTATTTAGGTTTAATTAGTTTATTAAAAGATATCCATATAATTTATGAAACTCAAGTAGTTCATCAAAATATATATGTTTATAATCATGTTTTGTTAAATTAAAAATATTTAATTTGACATACATATATATTTTTAAAACTATCGCATCTCCAAGTTTTAATCTTTTAAGAAGTGACATTTTTGAGTCTCCATTTTCGTGTACCACTAGTTACAGTTGTTCCTAATTCTCTGAGACATTAAGGTGTCAAACACCTTCCCTCCCTTAGGCTTGAAAAATACCCCTCGATATCATATTATTAATTCCCAACGGTAAGTAATCCACAAATCGTGTTACTCTTGATCTGGTAGCTATGAGTAATATTTTGTGGGGTTTATCAGGTCAATTAAGCACCTTGGGATGGGGTGGAAACAACAGAACCATCAACACACTCTCTCCCTACTCTATCCAGCGTTGTATTTGTTTCTATCAAGGAGAAAGGTAATACCTAGAGATAAGGTGACTAGTTGACATAATATTGGTCGTTTTTTAGATTCATAGGACCCTCCATAAAGGTAAGTACAAATCACCATATAGATGACAACAATATAAAGATATTATAAATAGAGAGGTGGGGGGAAGGAAGATTCGAGCCTGATACCTCTAGTACTCCGAAGTTGGTATTTGTCATTAAACAAAATATCATCTGGTATAATATTAGTCCGGTTGCACCAACCTTCACTATCACAAGGTAGTGTATATGAAATAGTAGACCTAGAGGGTAGAAGAGGGTTCATATTGAATATAATATATGTACGAGGGTATATATAATTTTGTATTGAGAAAGCCGGATGCAATAGATATAGAGAATATTAATCAATCAATATAACCTTTCAAAGATCAAATATTGAAATGTGTTAGATACTATTTTTGTAAAATTATCCCAGAACTATTTATTGCATTATATAAAGTAGTGTATATATCATTTATATATTCAACAGCCTAACGATTAAAATTCCATTTCAACTTAGTTCATAAAAATAAAGGAGACCCTTTGTTCATCAAAATCTCTACACCACGTAGAATATTCTTTATTATTATTATTATTATTATTATTATTATTATTATTATTATTATTATTATGTTGTTGTTGTTGTTGTTGTTGTTGTTGTTGTTGTTGTACGTTATATATAGTTGATAATATGCAACTAGCTAGCTAGTATCTTTAGTTTGCGGAAAGTGAATATGGTGTTTGTCTCCAACCTGTAAGTGTAGTGGAGCTTTAAGAAGAAATTGATTTTGCTTTTACTTAAAATTTTTGAACAAATTCATGGAATCAGAATAAATTAATAATCAATTGTTGGCTTCTAGCTATATTTGATTTGATTTGTTCATATGACTTCCTTGTTTCCTTTTATTTTCCTAATATTATTCATCGAGACTACTATTTATTTTAACAACAACAGCAACAACAACAAAAAAGACGACCACACTGACTTGCTCAAAATTATTATTGTCTTTATCAACCGTTCAATCTTTTGTTGTGCTTGGAAAGGATTGGGCTCTACCCCAATGCTCATTTACAGACCATTAGAATACCGCTTGGAATATACTTTGAACTTAATTTAAAAAAAAAAAGCAAACAAGATTTAGATCGGGTTGAAACATTTTCTCAATTAATGGTGTCTTTGATCATGGTTCACCTATAGACTATGGCTTACGTTAGGGCTTATTTGGATTGGGATAAAAGGGACCGAAAAAATTTCAAAACCTATTTTGTATATTTTATATCAAGTATTTAAGAATAATATAAATATTCTTAATAAAATATCTATTTAAGATCAAATTAAGATTTAAAATAGATATTTATTTAAATTTTTTTAAAAAAAACTTTTAAATATATTATATAAGACATGTAAAATACAAGGATAATCTTTTTATCCATATTACCTTTGTATGGTCCATATTAGAGAATAATGGTTGCCGATAATAATAATATATGTAATAATAGCAACAAGTTTAAACCATCGCTACATGTGTTTACTAAAAGCCAAGTTTTTACTTATGAACAACCAAGTACGAAATTCTAACCCACGTATATTTTTCGTTCGCTAATGGTCAGAAAAATCTAGCCCTTTTAATAATATACTAATTGACTCCAAGTAGAAGCACACGACCGAATATCTTATATAGCATCTTAGTAAGCAATAAGGGTGTTAATGGAGAGAATAGAATCAGAAACACTCTTGTCGGCCTCTTAACTTTAAAAATAAAGATAAGATTACTTCTTGTAAAAGGTGAATTCTTAAGAGTGCTATCAAAGCGAGGAACGCCATGAGAATATTATGATATATATGAAAGGTACAATATGAGCCAAATGTTAGAATGTTACTAGATAGTTGACCTAATCTTAGTTATTGTCATCAAAGAAAGCGGCAGCTGGAAGGTATAATTAGATTGGTATTAATTAATTAATTTTAAGAAATGACAAAAAAGAGGAAAATCATAATATATATGCAGTTCTTATTTAAAGATAAAGATTTTATGTCCGCATATTGGCTCTTAAGTGGGCCTTACTCTTTTTTGGATGAGGCACGAGATCTCCACGTATTCCCCCTCACTTTAATACTATGTTTGATTAATTTTATGCTATCTCAACTTACAGGTTTGCAAAATACTAGTTTGAAAAAGGTGTTGTTGGTTGTTAACTATTGTGATATATAATTTTATTTATGGGAACTTATGATTTATATATGTGTGTGAAAACTAACATGGGTTAGTATGTGCAAGTATTCGGTAGAGTTTGGAGCCAAATGAAGACTTGAGGAGAGAATACAGGGGGCTTGTGTTAAATAATACGACCCCTTTTTCTTGTGTGCTCCTTAGTCTAGCAAATTTAGCCCAAACCAAGTGTTTCGGAAAAAAATTAGGACCTTGTGTTTATTTACACATACCAAGTTTTTTGTTCCTATTTGCTGCCACAACATTGATCGCATTAGGGTTAGTTCATACTACTATAAATATATGCATTTGAGTATCCTATCTACCTCCTAGTGTCGTAAAATTTCCCCAAACTTCTCTTCTTCAATTCTATTATTTCCTTAGAGTTATAAGAGAAAGAATTATGTATTAAGTGATTTTGTTATGATTTTTTAGTTGTCCTTATAATCACAAGTACTTCACATAATAATATCATCCTTTCCCTTATTTGGTTATTGTTCTAATTGTGTTTCTCCAATCAATCTTGGATTTCTTGATTGCTATTAGATATGGGCTTGGGCGTTTACATTAGCAAATTTCCCTAACAAGTTGGTATTAGAGTTTGGGTTGTGTATGTGATAAATCTGCATTGGGATGACATCTACAAAATTTGGGATTGAGAGGTTTGATCATTCTATGAAATTTTCCTTGTGACAATTGAAGGTGAAGGTGATTCTTTATTAGAATGTATTAGAGAAATCATCATTTGGATAAGCAAATAAACTTAAAATGATGACTATTAAGAAGTTTGAAGAGATCAATTTCAAGGCTCTAACTACCATACAATTGTGTCTATCTAATGATGTCTTACGAGAGGTGGCTAAAGAGACAATTGTGTTTGTTCTATGGTTGAGGTTGGAGCCTCTAGATAAGAGGAGATTTGTGACGAATCATCTCTTGTTGAAGAAGTGGCTTAACGATCTAAAATTCAGTGATGGATAATATCTAAAATCTCAACTTGATGAAATTGACTCTATTATTATGGGTATAAAAAATATAAAGGTCAAATTAGATTATGAGGATATGGTTATTATGTTGTCATGCTCTTTGCCTACCGATTAAAAATATTTTCGTGAGGCTATGTTGTAAGGTAAAAACAAGTTAGTTCTTGAGGATGTCAAGAATGCCTTGCTACAACATGAATTAATTGACTCTTGGGAAATTAGTTTACTCATGTGGTGAGGGCCTTGTAGGGAGGAGGCATGCGACAAGAACACCTTGTTACATTTTCATTATTATTCAATTTTCCCGCTGATTATAAAAAAAACTTGAGTGAGGCTATATTGTATGGTAAAGATAAGTTATTTTTTAAGGACATCAATAGCTTATTGTTATAATGTAGATTGATTGACTTAGGGAATTAGTTAACTCATATGGTGAAGGGCTTTTAGTGAGGGGGCTCAATCACAAGAGGAAGCCAAAATCAAGAAAGGATATGTTCAAAAACTCATATGGCATGCTTGTTGCAATAAATGTCATATTAGAAAGTACTGCCAAAATAGGAAATTCAAAGATACCACTTATGATGTATCTAATGATGATGAGTATGTCATAGCTAAGGGTGATGGTGATGGTGATACAGTAACCCCAATGGATCGACAAACAAAATTGACTTATAGGTAGATTTTGGTTGCTCCTCCCATGTCTGTCCCAATAGAAGCTAGATCAAGATATATGATATAGTTTAAGGTGGAGTTTTTGTCATAAAGAATGGTGCTTCAGGAAAAGTTGTTGAGTTTGATACTATAAAGGTGAGGAAGCATGATGGAGTGGTTGAAAACTATTTGATGTTTGTCATGTTCCTCAGATGACTAAAAGTTTGATTTCATTGTATTCCTTTTATAGCAAATGCTATAAATAGAGCTAAAAAATTTAACTTAACATGCATAAAACTCGGTCTAATATAACTCGATAAGTGCATCAAATTAACCCAAATATAATTTATTTAACTCGAACCCAACCTGTGATCTAAGCTAACCACACCCAACATCAACTAGACCCAATATCAACCAAACCTAAAATCAAATTGACTCAATGAGACCAAATTAAATATTAACTCGTTATGATAATAAAAAAATTACACATAACAATCAACTCATTTAAACCTTTTAAAAATATAACGTTCTCATAAATTTTACTTACTTTTCTTACTTTTACCATGAAATCCTTTTTTTACCAATGATTTTCTAATTTCGTTGATTTTTTCTCACAAAAACACAACATTAAAAGTCATATTTATAAACAAGTAGTAATTATTAATACATTTTTAATTACATGTTGATATATGAAGTCAAACTTAATATTTTCTTATGAGATTAATGAGTTTGATTAATTTTGGTGGTCAATTCCCAGTTTGACCTAAACCTAAAGTGATTTGATCCGTGATTAGCTTAGCTTGAATCTAATCTAACCCATGAAAATATAAAGACCTAATTAGCTAAATTAACCCAAAAAGACCCTAACCTAAGCTAAATCATCTCATCAAGTTAACCTAAACATGAGATAGTTAAGTTCAAACACATCCCACTAAGTTAATACAAAATGACCCGAGCCCAAACTAACTCAAAACAAGTGCGACATAACCTAAAAAAAATAATCTGATATAATCCAGATGTAAAAAAGCATAAATCCAAACAATAAAATAACCCAAACATGATCCACAACCGACCCGTTAAGTAAAATGAATCACAAAAAATCTAAACTAAGAACAACTAGACCTGCTATAACTTGAATCAAAACCCAATTATCACTTCTAGCTATAGATGTGTCATTGAGAATGACACACTAAATGTTGCTAAAGAGATTGTGGTAGAGATTGTAGGTAAGTGGGTTGAGATATTGTATGATTTTGTTGGTATGACTATTTGAGTATGTGGTATGGGCGACGTTAATGGTGTTTGACTCTTATGTTGCTAGTCTTGGGTTGGTGCGATTAGGACACTATAGTGTCATTAGCATAACTATAGAGGACATGTTTGAGTTGTGTGGCCCAAGTACATCCAAACTTGTTACCTTCTGCGGGTTTGAATATCTTCTTAATGAGGAGGTAGAGTAACAGAGTATGTTAGGTGTTTCAAATAAGGTGGAGATTATAATTTCTCTAGATGGTACATATTCTTTTGGTGTCGAGGAATTTAGATAGTAGGTGGAGCAAATGGGCATAAATTTAAGCATAACACTAAGGATTGTGAAGGCTCCTATTGGATATAGCTTTGAAAAGTTAGTTAGTTATACTTTATATATTATTAGTAGTGGTATTGGTGTACTAGAGCTAGTTTTATACTCAGAGACTATTGCTATCATTGATTCTACCTTGTGGTATGTTGTTCTTAATAAAGAAATCTAGTCTCATTGGTGGAATCACACATTAGTATGTGATGTTACACTAGTTTTTCTTATGTTGTGTGTCTATGTAATGCTTGTTGTAACAAAAGGCGTGTATGAGATAAGCTGAAGACTTTCAATGTGCCTTTATCTAGAGTTTTTGTGGTATTTTTATTATCCACTATTACATACTCTAGAGTTGTGGGATGCTTAATATACGTTGTGGTTAGTTCTTATGTTGATATTGCTCAAGTTTTAGGTGTTGTGAGCATATGTGGTGGCAATTGTGGAGATACACTAGCTAAATGTGGTACTAGGTGTGTATACTTTTAGCTTGTATGGGGTATGAAATGTTGGTTGTTCCGTTGATTGGTTATATTGAGTTTGGTTGTGGTCCTAATGACTAAAGGTGCACTAGTGTGCTAGTGATGTGCCTTAATAGTTTTGAGGTTGTGTGTTTAATTCTGACTAGAGCTAATGATGTTGTTTTGCTTGAAGAGTTAGCTCACGAGTCTAGGTTGAAAAAAGGAGTTGTTTCTAATGATGATATGGCATGTGTACTAACGGAGACATTGCTTGCATTTGAGTTTTAGTAGGGCTTAGACTTGGCTCGTGTTCATATGTCATAAGGGGTTCTTTAGGCCCAAGGGTTTTTTGATGATATTTTGTATTCCTATATCTACTTATCTAAATACCACATCAAGGTGGAGATTGTGAGCTTATGACTTGTATTAGTATTTGAATATTGGCATGGATTAGTATGTATAGGTATTTAGAGGATTTTGGATCCCAAAAAAGGCTTGTGGAGAGAACACGGGCACTTGTGTTAAATAAGATGACATGTGTTTCTTGTTTACTCCTTGGTCGTGCAAAGTTTGGCCCAAACCGAGTCTTCATGAAAAAATAATATAAGGATCCTATATTTATTTACACTGATAATGTTTTTTCCTATTTTTTGCCAGTGCATTAGTCTCGTTAGGGCTACTTCACACTATTATAAATAGTTGTGTTTGAGAACATTGGTTATCACCTAGTGTCATAGATTATGTCCAAACACCTCTTCGTTAATTATCTTGTTTTCTTATAGCTCTAAGAGAGAGAATTGTGTACTAATTGATTTTCTAAAGATTTTTTGATTCTCTTTGTAATCATAAGCATTGCACGTAATAAGATCATCGCCCCCCCCCCAAAGTTACTCTGTTCTCCATGTGTTTCTTTGATCAATGTTGGATTTCTTGATTGTTGTTAGATCTGGTGGTGGGTGTTTATATCGATAAATTTTCCAAACAATTTCATTAAGAAATAATATTTCATGAAACTCATATTTTTACTAAAAAGTTAGAGTTGAAAATTAAGTTGCAGTTTGGAGTTGAACCTCTTTTCTAACCAAACCTTAATGACATTGCAAATGTTGTATGGAGGTTAATTGATGACCAAATCCAATTACACTTCTTGAATGTGGATGAATTATTGCATTCATTGGGTTTAAATCATGAATTAGGAGGACCGGAGCTGCTAGAGTCATCAATAAATGTCCCCTCCCCCAATCACATTTGCCTCTTATTGGAAATTGGAAGAATTCCTCAACTGATTTCATATCACCTCACTCGCTCGCTACCTTGTGATCTGATCTGATTGATTCATCATTTTGTTTTGAATTTTTGGTGAGTTGATAACAGATTCAAGTTCCATGTGCATAAGCTATGCATAGATCTAAAATAAAAAAAAATGTCTCTACATAACTCAAGCATTTTTATTGACTTTAACCGAAGTATTTTCCAATTGAGTGATCTTGTATATATGTATATGTGTTGTTGAGGTTTTGAACGTGGAAATTTTCTTAAGAAATGAAGATCAAGGCATGTAAGTCTAGCTGTGAAAAATTCTAAGGCTATATAAACTAGGTGACGATGACCGAGGGTCAGATCAGCGTCAATATGTGAAGGTTGGTTCAATTAATAATCTAAAAGGTGTTGTAGATGCAAAAGCTACAAAGAGGAAAGACTGAATCATTGAGGGATTTTCCAAGAGCGTCTTAGCAAATGTTAGCTCGGCATGATGTTTAAGGAGTGGGAAGATAGGGGTATGGCATAGTATGTTAACCAAATGTGGGAAGTACATGGTGCTTAGAAATATCTCTATGTTGAAAAGATTTTGTATTCAAAATTCCTGGTTGGTAAGATTTGATTAATCAAAATCCGAACCTTATTGTGGGAAGTTGGCGTTTACTCATTGTAAGAGTTGAAGTCTTTCAAAAAAAGAACAATATTAGAGGATATACAAGTTATTGGACCTTTGGCGTACTCTTCTCTTATCTTAAAATACGGTAAGATTTTTAGCCTCTTTCTCATGAACATAGTCATAATTAAGGATGTAAACCAACATAGTCGGGTTGTGAGCTTTCTAGATTCAGCTTGTTAAGGGATAGGTTTTGCTTATTTATTTAATTAAATAAACTAAACTCAAGTTTTATTTGTAAGCTCGTTTAATAAATGAACCGAACTTGAGTATAAATTTTTTTTGGCTCGAGCTCATTTATAGGGTAAAAGCTAGCAAGTCTGAAATTTTTACCATAAAAGCTCATGAGCTAACTCGCCTCGGATCATTTATAAATGAGCCTAACCCGAACCTTATTTTTAAGCTAATTTATTAAATGAGATAAGTTTATACTCATCCCAACTTGTCTTGAATCTACTTATTTATGACCCTAATTATAATTAATCAAACCATATGTATTACTTATCATTTATAATTGTGCAATTGGCCGAAGAATTTAAATCATTTGGTTTATTGTACCTAAATTCTTCCATTTGTGACAAAACAATTGAGATTCTAGAAATTAGTCTACCAAAAGATCTCAACATATTCACGTAACATAAGTTCAAAAGGTTAGATAGAGGAGGCATGTATGTAATGAAAAAATGAGAGAGGATATTTGTGTTATGTATTCTTGTATATATCGGTAGGCATGTATATATCTTTACATAGAGGAGGCATGTATTCTTGTATAAAACGAATAAAAAATTTTATTTACAGAGTTAAATGTGAAAGCTAAAATCATAAAAAATGAAGGGTGCTACTACCACACTTGGTATAATTTTGGCTACTCTTACCATTCTTATACCAAATACGAAGGATAAAATCATTAATCCACTTAGATTTATAACATAATTACAAGAAATAGAATAGACGAGACAAAAGAATAATTTTGTGCTACATAAAAGCAACATTAGAGATTTACAAAATTCAGAGGGAGAGGATACAAAGGGACACGGGCATAAAAATACAATTGAAATCAATATACTAAAAGACACCTGATAGTTCTAGGCTCTCTCAACCTAACTACCAGCTTTGATTGGACTCAAAAGCTTATATGTAAAGACTACTACCCATTGAATAGGTAGGGCCCATGAAAGGAACTCTTTAGTATAACGGTATTGAGCAACCCTTTATACTAAAACTAAAAAAATAGCATAGAACACATACAATGCATCAAAATAATACATGGTACAAACATCAAACTGCACATGTGTCAATTAACCATTCATATAATCACATACACCCAATACCACATACTAACTATACTTGTTCATTTGAAATTAACTAAAATTTACCAATAGAATATCCAAGCGATGATTTTTGTAGTATAATTAGAAACAACATCAACCCAAGGCTAAAACAACAACCACATGCCACATAATTCATCATTAATCTCGTTAAATCTCACAACATAGTTAGGCACATAAGCACAAATCAATAACAACTCATCATATCATAGGTAGGCACAAATGTTACTACCGGAACATGCCTCTTTATTAGATATAACCATTTTTGTTATTTTATTTACACTGACTTCAAGGACCCCCACTATTCTTAAACTAGTGGAATGGTCTGAAATACCTCTTAGGGATAATACACCTGAGCCACTATTATTATCCTATGGAACAGATTCATAGAAATACCTCTCAGGGTAAAATGCTCCCGAGCCACTATTTTTAAACCAGTGTAAAAGTCTAAAACACCTCTTAGAGATAACACATCTGAGCTACTATTATCATTAAGTGGAATAGATCTATAAAAAAAATACCTTGGACTTGACTCACATACTCTTCCACTCTAAATTATTAATCTCTTATCTATTAGGTTACTTATTTCAATCCCTATTCTTATTCACGATGAGTATGGGTCCCCATTATTCTTAAGTCAGTGGAATGGACTAAAGCACCTCTAAAGAACAACACACCTGAGTCACTATTGCCATCAGGTGGAACAGATCCACAAAAAAACTTCTTAGGATAAAATGCTCTTGGGCCACTATTATTATCCAGTGGAGCGGATTTAAAAAACACTTTGGCCTAACTCTCATGATAAATTTAATGGGCAGTGATCTTTTTAAGTTATCTTTTGAGTCTAGTCAAAGCTAGTAACTCTATTGAGAGAGCCTAGGATTATCCGGTGTCTTTCGTTATATTGATTTTGATTGTATTTGGATGCTTATGTCCCTTTGTATTCTCTCCCTAAGCTTTGTAAATATCTAATATTTCTTTTATGTAGCATAATATTTATCTTTTGTCTCCTCTATTATGTTTCTTGTAATCATGTTATAAATCTAAGCAAGGTAATAATTTTAACCTTAGCACTTGGTATAAGAATGGTAAGGGCAATCAGACTCGAACCAAGTGTGGCGGTAACACCCTTTGTTTTTATGGTTTTAGCTTCCATGCTTAATTATGTAAATGAAAATTTTCAATTCATAAAAATCGGAGTGTTACAATATTGCTATTTCTAGAACTAGTAATATAAAGGGGATATTCAATTATTTACACTTAGTGCTCATTTGGTATGGGGGTAATAGGGGTGGAAAATTTGTAATCCCCCGGATTTTTAAAACCCTATATTTTAATAAATAAATTTTATTTTGGATAAATTAGCTTTTAAATATTTTTTTATTTAATTGTTTTATGGATTTTTGAGTGTTTGAAAGTTGGTATAAATATTTTAATAAATTAAAATAAATATTTTGTTATTTTATCATACTCTTATTATTTAAATAATTTTCCAAATTATTATTTTACTAAAATTATCCCTTTTAAATCCTTGTATTTTAATTAAATTGTTAAATAAATTTATTACCCAAAAATATTTTACCTTACTATTTATAAACTAAATTATTTTAATTAAAAAAATTTTTTCCTTTCCCTTTTTTCCTTTTTCCTTCTTCTCCCTTTTCTTTCTTTTTCTTTCTCCTTCCTTGGGCCGCCGGCCTGCCCTCTCCCTCTCCTGTGCACTGGGCCGCAGACCCATTTCCCTTCCTTCCTGCGCGTCGTTCGGCCGCCCCTCCTCCTTTCTTTTCTTTCTTCTTCGACCGGGCCGGCTCTTTCTTTTCTTCGGCCGGTCCGTCTCGCGCACATAGCCCCCCGACACTCCCTCCTTCTTCCTTTCGTCTTCATTCTCCATTACCGGCGAGATTTTCACCGCCATCTCACCTACTGCTCCCCTTCCCCGTTGACCTCCCTTGTCTCCCTCCCTCTCCTTCTCATTGTTTTCCGGCCATACCGGTCCCACCACCCTTGTCTCCCTCTCTTCTCCCTCTCCCTGCCGCCCCTCTTTTTCTCCCTCTCCCTGCAACCCCCATTCCCCTACCACCCTGCCGACACCCCTCGAGCCACCTTATCCCTCCCCTTCTCTTCCTCTTCTATTTAATCCTCCTTCCCTGCCCTTTCTGCATTTTTTTCGAGCCTCCCCCATGCTCCCGAGCCTCTCCTTTCTCCCTTTCTTCTCCTCCCTTCTCTCCCCCTGTTTCTGTTTCGCCGCCCCTCTCCGCCGCTCCCGCCGCCTCAAACACCACTTGCACCACCTCCTGCCACCCTCTGCCTCACCCTCGAACCATCACAGTTCCCATTGAGCCACCCCGCAGCCCCATCCTTCCTCCTCTCTTCTTTTCTCTCCCGTTCACCCCCCTTCTCGGCAACCGCCCTGCAACGCCTCGTCCCGCCGCCTTCCCGCCGCTTCCGCCGCCACTTGAGCCACCCTATTGCTCTCTGCAACCCCCTCTACCATCCCCAGTCCTCCTTTGGTCGAAACCATCACCCGAATGCCTTCTTTTTCTCTCCCCATTTTCCTTCCTCGCCAGTTTTTCACCTCGACCCCCACTTCGGCCGCCGCCTACGCAGCCTTGCTGCCGCCGCCTCCGCCGCCCTTAGCCACCTTCAACCCATCCCCGACAACCACCTACACCCCCTCTCCACCTCTGGTCCATTGCCTTGCTCTAAATCCTCCCCGAAAACCCTCCTTTTCTAGCCCCAAGCAACCAACCCAAGAGTACCCATTTTCCCTTCTTCCACCACCTTCGAGCCCCTCCTTTTTATTCTTCTGTGCATGCAGCTCATGGTGCATGGGCAGTATGAGCTGCTGCCCTCTTTGGTTTGCTTACTTAATATTTTAAGGTATAAAAATATTTTAGTTTAATTATTTGAGTAATTAAGTGTTATAAGCCTTATGATTTGGTTTTATTTTTTCTAACATAATGAGTCTTGAATTATTTTAGGTATTGGTTTTGATAAATCAAATCTTGAACCTTAAACCGGGATACCGGTATGGTTTGTTTTTCGTGGAATCGAGGTAACCGTTAAATCCCGCTTAAATATATGGATTAACGTATGTTAGCACATTAGGCATTTTTGATGTGTATTATGTTTAATATATGTTGTCTAGTATATTATATATGTTTTCTTGAGTTGGTTGATGAAAAGGAAGTATGATAGATTATGTGCCATGTTTGGAGATATTGTTTAAGGTAGAAGTTAGTTATTAATGAAAATGTTAAGTATTATCCACGTTTTATTATGGTATTGTGATCTTTATTGCATGATTAGTATTTTGTGAGCCTTCGTGAGTTTTGTTAATGTATCTTGTACACGATTATGGCCTAGAATATATATGGGTGTTAATAATGCTACATTAATTATAAGATTTGAAGATGAGAGATTTAAGTTAATATTTTATGTAGGAATAATAATAATTTAATACAAGGGGAGTGATAAGGGGTAAGATGGTAAATTTGTAAGTGGGAGGACAAATTGGTAATCTTGTAACAAAAGGGGAAATTTGGTAATTTATAATAAAAGGGCAATTTTGAAACTTTATAATAAAAAGGGACAAGTCGGTAATTTTGTAAGTGAAAGGATAAATTGGTAATTTTGAAATAGAAGGGTAATTTGGTAATTTCACAATTAAAGGGGCAAAATAGTAATTTTGTGAATAAAGGGTAAAATAATAATTTGTGATTAAATTGTAATTTTGTAAGAAGAGGGCAAAATGGTAATTTATAATAAAAGGTTAAAGTTGTAATTTTGTAATAAAAGGGTAAAATGGACATTTTATCATAAAAGGGCAATTTGGTAAAATTGTAATGAAAGGGGTAATTTGGTAAATTGTAATAACAAGGATAATTGGTAATTTTGTAATAAAAGGGTAAGATTGTAATTTTATAATTAGAGGGTAAAATAGTAATTTTGGGATAACGGGCATAATGGTAATTTGAGAATTAAAAGAGGTAAGATAGTAATTTCATAATTAAGGATAAATGGAAGTTTTAATAAGTAAAAGGGCGATATGGTAATTTTTGGAAGTTAAGCGGGTAAAATGGTAAGTTTGAAGGTGAAGGGGTAAAATGATAATTTGTAAATCAAGGGGTAAAAGTGGAAATTGGAAAGGAGTAAATTGGTAACTATAATAATTGAGAAGGGTAAAAATAATAATTTAAATAATTAAAGGGTAATTTGATGACTTAATAATGGAGAAGGGTAAAATCGTAAATATGACAAATGTGAGGGGTAATTTGGTAATTTAACCAACTAGAGGGGTAATTTGGTAATTAGGATAATGAACGGGGGTAAATTGGTAATTTGACCAACTAATGGGTGATTTGTTAATTATAATAAAGGAAATGGGTAAATTGATAATCTAACAAACTAAATGGGGAATATATTAAATGTAACGATTATAAAGGACGTCTAGGGGCCTAATTTATGTGAAAGATAGCTCGGTAACCTAAACCGAGTAAGGGTGTAGCTAAAGTCGAATGTGTGCTATATGTCCTACGTGCCTTGAATGCCTTGTATAATTTTTATGTCGAGACCTATATGTTGCTATTTTAATTGTCTCATGTGTGGTATGGCTTGGAACCAAGGTGTGTTCATGTGCTCTTTTTGGTATGTGCTGATATGGATATGCTATGTGTTATGATGTGATGTGATGTGGCCCTTAGGGACATGCATGCTAGGATAATTATTGTGGTAGTCGGGTATGGAGGCATGAAAAAGAGTAATGAGAGAGGAAGATGACCAAAGGGAAGTAAGTTGGCTAATGTAGGTACGGGAGAAACTAGGATTTGCATGGGTTGGTTAGAGTCCGCATGGGGGCAGACTTTACGTGTGGAAAGTTACCTCAGGATGTGAGGAAGGTAACAGAAGTGTTGTTTGGGTGTCTGGGAGCTTCGGGCGAAAAATAGTACGTGGGACGGTATAAGGGTGCGTAGGAGACCCAACTAGGGTTAGGAAGAAACCCTAATGTGAGAAGGTAGAAAAAGAAAAAGAAAATAATATAAGTAAAAGAGAATGAGTGGGGTAGAAAGTGAGGATTGGATCTAAGGGTCATGACGTGTGGGGTGTTGAATTAGTCGGGATGTGTACGACAGAGAAGGATGGGCCACATAGGCCCGAGTTAGGGTTTTTGGAGAACACCGAGTTAGGATGTGCAGAAGTCTTAAGATATGGGACGAGCCCTCCTGGGAGGATAAGGGTGGATATAGTTAGCCATGCATGTCAAGGGTGGAACACTTCCGAATAAGATACGTTTAAGAAACTAATCACTTAAAGTGGAAGATGCTGAGCCGGGCCCAGACCGGTCCACCAGCGAATAATAGTGGCCAGGAGCCGGGGTGCCCTGGAGACCGTGCCACCGGCGAACAATAGTGGTCGGGAGCGTTTTGCCCTGTATATTTCCGGTCCACCGGCTATAATAGTGGGGGTTACCGTGCTCAGCAAACCAAACGTAAAATCGATAAGATATGGGAAAAATACTAATCACTTATAGTGGAAGACCTTGTGAGTCGGGGCCAGACCGGTCCACCGGCGAATAATAGTGGCCAGGAGCATTTTGCCCTGTATATATTTCCGGCCCACCGGCTATAATAGTGGGGTTCCCGCACTCACATGGACATATAAAATTTGAGATGATTGATTAATGATGGATTAATGGCCTTAAGGCCCTAAAGTATTGATTATTCATTATGGCCTAGTGATATTCGGTTAACTTGTTAAGTATGTGATTGGACAAAGATGAATGTCATGTATACACCATTAATATTTGATTGACATGTTGAATACGTGAATGTATGGATCTGATTGTTATAGTTACATATGTCGTTATGTACGGTTATCCTAGTATATCATGTGTGTCATTGCGTGCCTGTCTTTAAGCGCGTTTTTAAAGGGTTACTCAGTACCGTAGTACTGAAGGGTTCCCTTCGTGGGGCCCCTGCCTATTCAATGGGCAGTGCCCCTTGCAGGTCATGTTCTATGCTTTCAAGTGGGTCTCGGGAATGAGCATAAGGAACTATCCGGACTTGTTAAGTTTTTAATTTGCCTCTTTAAAATTCATAAATTCACTATATTGTTGTTTTGTAACCACCACTGGTGGATTTTACTCTGATAAATCATTTACCGCGCTACTCTGGTTAATTTATGCTTAAGTTTCTTGGAAATTTTGATTTCACTCCTTTAGCCTTAGCACTTGGTACCGGAACGGTATGAGTGAGCCGGTCTGGTACTAAGTGTGGCGGTAATACTCCCAAAGTTCACGGTTTATTAATTTGCTTCTGCTAAATTGCTTTTAATTAAACAAAATTTTTCAGTAGTGAATTTTGGGGGTGTTACAAAATTACCCCCATATTTTATATATCTTATATAGTATAATAAAAATTAAAATACTCTTTTTTAGAAAAATACTCATTTAAGATCTTAATTTGATATAAAATGGGTATTTCATTAAAAAAATTATTATTATTATTAAATACTTAATATAAAAGACACAAAATAGGGAGTACTTTTTTCCACTCCTATTACCCCCATACCAAACAAGCTATAGTGTTTTTTTCCTTTGCCTAGTCATAATTATGGTTTCGATTAATTTACATACATATGACCCAATCCTACTTGTGATGATCTTAGCTCACCTAAGAAATATTTGTGACTGACATTATAGTTGGTGTGAAAGCAAAATTCATAGATTCCACCAAAGCTAATTTAGAATAGGTCAGTTACCCAAGTTGGATTATTTATGATAATATCCAATTTGGATCCATAAATAATAATAATAATAACCTATAATAATATGAAAAATGAAACAACCTAAACTACCACAAGATTGAACCAAATATGTAAATCCGATAAAAGTAGAACCAACTCAAACTAAAATAACTGAAATTTCATACTATCATTACTCCTACATAAAAGTGAACCAAACTAAGGTTAAACATCATCAAATTTGGTTGTCACCCCTTAAAGCCACCATTTTACTTAGAAGTTCGTGCCAACACATCAAAAGACTATTTTGTTAACAAGGTTTTGTGTGTAACCTTATGATACCTAACCTAGACATTAGAAAATAGAACTAAATTAGTGTAGGTTATATATTTGTAACCGTGAGATCGCCATAATACATGAAATTATGAAAATATGATAATTATCTTTATGAAACAGTTATAAAAGTAAATTCATTTATGACTAATTAACCCTAAGAATTCTATTCATTACTTCTAATAATAAATAATACATGAAAATAAATTATTTCACTCCCTTCGTTTCATAGTATATGCCACTTTTAGATTGAGTACATTGATTAAGAAATAATAAGTATTAAAAAATAAAATGTTTAATATTACTAATATACCCTCACATGAATAATCTCGACGGCTTAATAATTAATTAATGAAGAAAAGAATAGCATACTACTGCACGATTTGGAATACACGATATTTAATATTAGGTTGTTCAAGATTGGCTTGTCATGTATTAGGTTGCCTAGTAAAAAATGAAAAGGTGGTGAAATTTTTATCACACAAAGAAGGTTATACACAACTTTTTCTTGATAGAATCGCCATATAACATTCTTCAAATAGGAAAAGAACATATGAAATGTCTTCTAAACTAAATTTTTTTATATTATCAAATTCTTAAATGATTATAAATGTTGGTTATAAAAGGGTAGAGATGCTTAATGTGAAATGACTTTATAAAATGGTTATATAATCAAAATCATTGGTTATTGTGTCATATATACCTTTTTTTAAAGATTATACAATGGTTTTATTTGTAAAACTACAAAATGTTCCTATATTCCGCTTGTTTTCCCTACTTATTTACTTTAACCTAGGTGAGAAATTTTCAATACATTTACCCCTTCTACTTTAAACTATCCCCCATGATTTCCAGACCAAGACCATCAATGACCTAACTATCTATTGTGTGTCATATTCTTCTTCCATTGTTCTCGCCATCGCCGATGTTGTTCTTGCTATTTTTTCTACATCCTTCCTCCTTTGTTATCCTCGTGGCTTTAGGTACACTATTGTCCTTGTTCTCATGTTTTTTCCTCTTTATATATATATATTCTCATGCATGTCAATTTTGCTTGCTAAATTTTACATGTTACATATGGATCAATATAATCTTATATAATAATTGTGTACTAGTTGTTTTGGATTTTTAATGTATAACTTGTATGACGGTAGTTTTTTTATTTATGTCTTATGAAAGTGGAAATCGTAGTGTCTCAAGAATTGTGAAAAATAAAGTAAAGAAAGAAAAGTGATGGTAGTTTAGAAACCATTACTAACAAAATCTCTGACATTATCAAACTATGTAAATAAAATATGTTTTTATGGTGGTGATGTTTGGACCTTAACTTATTTAATTCAGTTAGTTTGCTCAAATTTGTTTTAAATATAGGAATTTGTACACATCATCATGGATCACATGTAGATACATGCTACTATAATGTATATTTAGTAATGATGAAAATGCAAAGAACCTGATAGGGCATGTGAAAAAAATAATTTCTTTGATAAACTTAGACATCTAGCCAATTTTCCTTAGAGGAAGATGATTGACACTATGTTCCCTAATTTTGATGGTGAAGGAAGAAATATATGTCTTATACTATGTTCGGATGGAATTTACCCTTTTAATGGAAACACAAATTACAATCATGAAAAATTTCATGCTTAGTTTTTATGGTATTTTTCAATCATACCAAAGATTCTAATGTATGTTTAGTAAGGCCCAAAATGCAAAGAACCTCATATGGCATGTTAAAGAAAGAATTTCTAATGATAAACTTAGACATCCATCTGATTCCCCTAGTGGAAGATGGTTTACACTATGTTCTCTCATTTGGTGGTGAAAGAAGAAATTTGTGCTTTTCACTATGTTCAAACGGCATGAACCCTTTTAGTGGGAACACCAATTACGGCTTATGGTTGGTTATTCTCGTGATCTATGATCTCCCTTTATCATTATGCATAAAACATAAATAGATGATGTAATATTTGCTTATATTGTGTCCAAATTAGCTTGATAATTATATTGATGTTTATTTAACTCCTATTGTCAAGGCTTTGAAGTATATGTGAGATAATAGAGTTAAAGTAGTTGGTTCAAACATCGAAGAATCATTTAACTTGAGACCAATACTCTTTTGTACAATAAATAACTTTTGTCTCATCGTAATATTTTAGTTATAGTATGTACGGGCATTATGTTTGTCTTATTTGTGAAGATAACATATACTTTTTCCAACTACGAAAGATTAAGAAGGCTATTAATCTAAGACTTCGTAGATTCTTACCGATGAATTATTATTATCATAGGTAAAAAAATTTATATTTTAATGGTAAAGTTGAAGTAGCAAGAGATTCCAATCTTTCATGGGACAATAAGTTTTTGAAGAGGTGAGAAACATAAACCTGAAATTTGGCAAAAAGAATGAGAATCGAGTTACTTAAGTGGAAGAAGTAAATATTCTTTAACTTTTTATAATGGAAAAACTTGTAAGGAATAAAATTTTTAGATTTGTTTCATATTGAGAAGAATGTATCCAATAGCCTTATTGACACACTTAATGGTATTTTTTTAAATAATTATAAAGAAAAAAACTAAAGTCGTCATAACCTACTTGCCATATTAAAAATGCGGATGATTTAAATGGAATTAATTTAACCTTTCAGCTGCAATGAGGAGCTGCTTTAGAATAGTATGCAGTACAATAAAATTCTGAACTTGAACGGCAAGACACAAAGATAGCTCGCTTGCCGACCAAATCCCGCTCACTTGGTACTCAAAACAGATTGAAGTACATTATGACCAAGTCCATTTTTGCTTCTCTGTTTAGGTTTTACTTCAATTAATATGTCATCCGGCGGGAAGCATAAATGTGGTAGTTATAAGGTCCAACTGTTAATTCGGATATATGTGAAAGAAATTTTCTATTGTCGGAACCAGGGCCGGCCTGAGTTCTAAGGGGCCTAGGCCATAAAATAAATTGGCCCCATTTATAAAATATATAAATAAATAAATTTACACTAAAATAAGCTAATTGAGTTTTACAAGTATTATTGTCTCTCGATCGATCTGTCAATATTCTTAAGATGATTGTATAGTTTTATTTTTATATACAAAAACTGATGCCATATGGGACCCTTCTTAGTCGGAACATGAATTTAGTCCGGCTATACCTAAGACCAGCGGTGTGTGTGTATATATATATAGAAAATAAAAATTTACTATTTAGAAAATATTAGTACATAAACTAGTAAAATTATTCTATCTGTCTCTCCTTTACTCCTATACTGAATTTTTTTTAATACTTTCTTTTCCATCTTCCTCCTCTTTCTTCTCTCTTCAACAAGTCGAATAAAGAAAATTTTTGTCATGGATAACAGTACTCACATAAGAGGTAAAACTATAGTTTTAAAAATCGGACCGATCATCGAACCGGTATTATAACTGATTCACTGGTTTAGTGGTCGAACCAGTAATTTGGATTGGTCGAACCAATGGTACATTTTAAGTTAAAAAATATAAAATACATAAAAAAATTAAACTATACATGAATATGACCGACTCCCAACCAGTTTTTTGACCGGTTCTAAGATCAATTTTTTGACCGATTCACCGATTTACCGATTTTTACTGATCCGACCGATTTTTACTGGTTTCGAGATATTAAAAATCGGTACATGAAATCTGATTAGTGACCCGACCGATTCGCCGATTCATAGGTCGGACTGGCCGGTCCGGTTCAATTTTTAATACTAGAGGTAAAACAACAATGATCGGTAGATACTAGCAATGATGTCTAGTGGGGGGCTTGCAAAATGGATCAGATTTCCCAAAAAACATAAAATCAAATATCATATATATTTAAAATATTTAATTATATTAATATACATAATTAGACGCATCTACTTAGAAAAAAATATTACAATACAGTCTAATATGCTACATAATACAATATATATAATACACCAAAAGTATAATATAATATGCTCTAATACATATTAATTAATATAGTTTAATATATTTTCATATGTCCGAATACAATAAAATATTTTTAAAGTATAGTATGATATAATTCGGACATAGTAAAATATATTGATAAAAAATAAATATTATATTAATTTTGGATAATCTAATAAAATATTTAGATTAAATATTCATTTCAATTGCAACCAAATATTTCCGAATCATATTATTTTAGATACTAGATCCCACATTTTTTGTTCAATAGCTTGGTTAATAAGTAAGTTTTCTACACTTTCCGTCATAATAGCTTATAATAAAAATGTTTACGGAGACAAAATATTCTTACATTCATACCTCTATTATTTAATAAAAGTATATCAATTCTATACTATTATTATAAGATATACATATTTTATATTATAATTTGAGATAGTAAGAAGTTTTTCTATAGTTCACCTCCTTACACTATTTTCTTTTACCAATCTGTCGTAGTTTTTGTTGATTTATTTATTATTATTATTATTGTAAAATCTCATTGTTCTCGTGCAGACCGACTCTCCATGTTACTGATAATTATTATTTATCGATGACTACTAATATCATAATTGTACTTCATGTGAAAAGTTACACGATGGATGATGGAAATTAGTCCTCTGAACAACATGAGCAGGCTAAGCCATTATACTGGGGGCCCAACCGATTTTAAGGGCCTACATTTTAAACATTGCAGCATATTTTAGTTTAGCACAGAAAAGCAGACCAGACCTGCAGCTCAGAAGGAGAAATCGATGAAATAGTGGCCTATTTGGTCCGGATAACGCTCAAGACCGGTTCTTCATAGCATACTAGTTAAAGTTGGGTCAAGCCGCCAGGTACAGCTATAAATAACCTGAGCCAACTTAATATTCAGCTTGTTAAAAGTTTAAGGTTTGATTCGTTAAATATTCGATTTGGCTTATTTGTTTACTTAAACAAGTTAAGTTTGAGTATTACTTTTATTTTTTAATCAAGTCGAGCCTCAGCCTAGAAATATTTGGCTCGAATCTACTTGTTTAAAGCTCGTTAATAATTCATTGATATATAATACTTTTTATAATTAATTTTAAATATATAATAATTATATTATATATAACCCCTCTATATAATATATATAATATAGATAAAATACATGTAATATAATGAAATTGGGCCCAAATGGATTTAAATTATTGGAATGAAAAATAAACTAAAAACCTAACTCCTTACCTAATCTCTACCGACGTAACTAATTCGCTAATTGCTAAATTAGTCTATCAATTTCTCTCACTTTATCTCATCTTCTATCACACACATGACCCATACGGTCACACCACTTACACACACCACACCAATTAGTTACTACCGCCGGTCCTACTCCTACATCCTATCTTCATGACTCTCGACTTGAGCATTTTGGCCCAAGCATCACCAACGCAGTAACACCACCACATCAGTGCAGAAGTTGTATCTCCCTTTCCATTTGTTGATCACCGCTCTAAAATACAAAGTTCACTCCATCTCCCTTGCAGAAATTCAATCCACTCCTCATCTTAAATTTTGATTTCGAATCTAGCCATTTCACCACTATTTCTCTGCTTGTTCATCTATTTTAGATATGTTACTACACTTTGTAAGTTATTTTTACATCTTACTTCTGTGTTCCTATTTAATTGATTCATCATATTTGAGTCCAAATTTTAGTTTGAGTATTGTTGTTTTAGGGTTTGGAGGTGTTCGATTTTATTGAATTTGGTGGTGTTCGATTTCATTGAGCTTTATGGACTGTGGTGTTCGACTATAGTGGGTTTATCAAGCATAAGTTCAAAATACTGCTTCAAGCATTTTTCTTCTGGTAAAAACAACCTCAACTAAACTTTGATTTCTTTATGTTGATTGGCGTGGCTTCATTTGTGCAGATTTGGTATGGACTTTGGATATGCTTGTAGTTCTTGGCTTTGTGCTTGCAAATGTTTATTCCAACCATTTTTTTTAGTTCATCTGGAAAAATGTTAACCTTCTTGTATGGAGTATGTGTGTATTTTTATTTTCTTGAAGGGAAATCCAATAAATGCTTCATCTGGGTGTTTTATCCAATAATTATGAAGTATGTTGTTTGTTGGTTAATGATAGTGGTGGGGTTCCCTTTAAAGTTTGGCAGTAAACCCCATAAGGAAAAGTGAATAAATGTATCTTAATATAAAGCTCTGTAGTCTGCATTCCCAATAATGTAGTCTGCAAAGCTTTGCATACAAAGTAGGTGAAATAATGATAAAAAAAACAACTACCCTTCCTTGGATTTTCTTTTTCTTCCATATTGAAAATTGGTTCATCTAACAAGAACTTGAGGAATTATATATGTTAAAATTATATCATTTCCGTATCCAATCAAAGATGAGAAGATAATGTAAGTAGTAAATAATTTAGGTAGATGATACTTTAAAAAATCTAAATAACATTTTATCCAAAAAAAGGCTAAACACGCCAACATTAAGCTGGCATATTCAGTGCTGCATTCACAATGTCCATTTCAAATCAAGGATGAGAAGATAATGAAGTATTACTGTGCATGGGTAATTAGGTTCATTCTAGTGAGAAGCTAAAGAAAAAGGAGAATGCTTTTCTATTTTATATTTGAGTTTAATTTATCTAATAATTTAGCCTTGTTTCAAACCAATTAAGAAATTTTTTTTATTGGATTGCTATGTTTTTTATAGAAAAAAGAATATGAAGGTATGCAAGAATATGATTTGCTATAGTTTTGTTTGTGATATTCTCATATAAGGTACTTGACTCTCTAGTGACTCTAACTTCATGCATTATATAGGCATATAATAGACTTTGCTACTTATTTTTACACAACTCTCGCTGTTTGTTTTTGTATATACTAATCAAGAATATTTTCATATATTAGGTTTGATATGAGCTTTTATTGGATGTGTTGATTTTGTATTTATTTTCATTAGAGTTTGGAGTCCAATTATGGATTTATTGTTATGTTTTCTAGACTTGATGATTTATTTACTTCCTTCTTTGATGTATCGTGCACTTTAGATGCTATAAAAGGGTTTGCAAAAACTAAAATGTAATTTATCTATTTCTATAAAGCATATGTGAAACATTAAATATATATACTTATATGAATCTATAAAAGTTGATTTGACAAAGCTTTCTGTCATTGCCTCTTTGCACTTGCTAGATGGTGGAGTGATTTTGCAACTCTAAAAGAAATTTAAGGCTATATTAAGGTGGTGGCCTATATTGAAAGGAAAAGAGCATGATTCCACAATTGTTACTTATGTAGAAATATTTTATTATTATTCTGATTATGTTGTGCTTGGTCCTTTCAGGTATATTGGAGTGTTTTGCATTGAAAATCTTATGATCCTATGAGCATGGTGGATCTTGTGTGTGCAACTAGACAGGATGCAATTTATGACTGTCTCATTTTGTTGGATATTGAAGGATCATGATGGATCTTGTAATCCCCCAAAATTTTAAAAGCCCATAATTTAATAAATAAATTTTATTTGGGATAAATTAGCCTTTAAACCTATTTAATTTAATTATTTTATGGATTTTTGAGTAAATAAAATTAGGTATAAATATTTAGTAAATTAAAATAAATATTTTGTTATTTTATCATACTCTTATTATTTAAATAAATTTTCAAACCCTTATTTTACTAAAATTATTCTTTTTAACCCTTATATTTTAATTATACTAAATTAAATTATTAAATTAATTTATTACCCAAAATATATTATATTGTATTATTTTATAAATTAGATTATTTTATTTAAGACCATTTTTCCTTTTCTTTCTCCTTTTTTTTCCTTTTTCCTTCTCCTTTTTTTCTTCTTTTTCTCTTTTCTTTCTTTTTTCTTCTTTGGGCCGCCGGCCTGCTTCGGCCTGCCCCTTTTCCCCCTCCCGTGCCTTGGGTCGCTGGCCCACTTCTCTCCCCCTCCTCCCTCCTTTCCTTTTTTCCTTTCCCCGGCCCGACTCCTTCTTCCTTCTCCCGCACGAGCCGGCCTGCCCCCTCTCTTTTCTTTCCTTTCTCTCCTGACCGGGCCGACTCGTTTCTTTTCTTAGGCCGCCCGTCGCGCACTAGCCCCCTCCCCGATTCTCCTTCTTTCTTCTTCCCTTCTTATTCTTCCTCTTTCCCCGGTGAGAATCCCGGCCATCCTCCACCATTTTCGCCACTCCACCTGCAACTCCCTTTCCCCCCGTTGACCTCCCTAACTCTCCCTCTCTCTCTCCTGCCATTTCTCTGTCCCATCCTGGCCCCACCATTTCTCCTTTCCCCCATGCCCTGCCTTGCCTTCGTTCTCCCTCTCCCTGCAACTTCCATTCCTCTACCACCTACCGCCACCCCGCGAGCTTCCTATCCCCTCCCTTCTCTTCCTCTTCTATTTCTTCCTCCTTCCCTACCCATTCTGCATTTTTTTCCCGAACTCCCCATGCTCCCCAACCCTATCTTTCCTTTCCTTTCTTCTCCTCCCCTCTCTCCCCCTGTTTTTGTTTCGTCACCCATCTCCGCCACTTTTGCCGCCGCAAACACCACCTGCACCACCCCTGCCACCCTCTACCTCACCCCCGAACCATCACAGCCCCCATCGAGCCACCCCGCAACCCCATTCCTCCTCCCCTCTTCTTTTTCTCTTCTTCTTCTCCCTTCTCGGTAGCCACCCTGCACCACCATATTCCGCCGTCATTTCGCCGCCTATGCCGCCACCTGAGCCACTACAATAATCCTTGCAACCCCCTCTACCACCCCCAATCCTATCTTGCCGGAAAACACCACCTAAAGGCCTTCATTTTCCCTCCCTATTTCCCTTCCTCACCAGCCTCCATCTCGACTTCCTCCTCGGCCGCCACCTTCATAGCCTCGCTGCCGCCGTCTCCGCCACCCTTATCCACCTTCAACCCATCCCCAACCACCACCTACACCCCCTCTACACTTCTACACCATCCCCTTGCCTTAAATCCTCCCCCACATGCCTCTTTTTCTAGCCTAAAAACCCTAACCCGAAATTACCCATTTTTCCCTATTTCCACCACCTTTGAGCCCTCCTTTTTCTTTCTTTGCATGCACCTCATGCTGCATGAGCAGTATGAGTTGCTGCCTTCTTTGATTCATTTGAATATTAATTTTTAAGGTATAATAATATTTTAATTTAAGTATTTGATTAATTAAGTGTTATAAAGCCTTATACTTTGATTTTTATTATTTTCTAATATAACAAGTCTTGATATTATTTTTAGGTATTGGTTTTGATAGTCAAAGCTTGAACCTTTAACCAGAATACCGGTAAGGTTCGTTTTTGGCAAGAATCGAGGTAATCGTTAAATCCCACTTAAACGCATTATTATGCTATTGTGATTCTTAATGCATGATTAATATTTTGCTTGGTTTATGTTGTTTAATATGATATATGTGGTTCTTGTGTTGATTGACAAAAAGGAAGTATGATAGGTTATTGCTATATATGGAAATATTATTTAGGATAAGAGTTTGAATGTTAATGAAAATTTTAAGTATTAACCATGTTATATTATGCTATTGTGATTCTTAATGCATGATTAATATTTTGGAAGCCTTAGGGGATTTTAGTAAGGTATCTTGTACAAGAATATGGCCTAATATATATATGGGTGCTAATAATGTTATATTAATTATAAGAGTGGTGGATGAGGAGTTAATATTAATATTTTATGTTGTAATAATAATAATTTAATATAAGTGGTGTACTAAGGGCAAGAAGGTAATTCTTAATTAAAAAGGGTATTATGGTAATTTTAGAGGTAAAGGTAAAATAGTAAATTTGTTAATAAAATGATAAAATGATAATTTTGGAAGTAAGGATAAATTGGTCATTTTGGAAGTAAAGGGGGTAAAATGGTAATTTCATAATTAAAGGGGGAAATAGTAATTTTATGAATAAAGGTTAAAATAGTAATATTGTGATTAAATGGTAAATTGGTAATTTTGTAAGAAGAGGGGCAAAATGGTAATTTTATAATAAAAGGGTAAAATTATAATTTTGTAATTAAAGGGCAAAATAGTAATCTTGTGATTAAAGGGCAAAATGGTAATTTGGAAATTAAAAGAGGTAAAATAGTAATTTCGTAATTAAGGATTATAAGTGAAAGGGTGTTATGGTAATTTTGAAAGTTAAGGGGTAAAATGGTAAATTTGAAAGTAAAGGGGTAAGATGGTAATTTTACAAATAAAAGGGGTAAAAGTGGAAATTGGAAAGGAGTAACTTGGTAATTATAATAAAAGAGAAGGGTAAAATGATAATTTAATAATGGAGAAGGGTAGAATGGTAAATATGATAAATGTGAAGGGCAATTTGGTAATTTAACTAACTAAAGAGGTAATTTAGTAATTAGGATAATGAACGGGGGTAATTTGGTAATATGACCAACTAGAGATGGCAATGGGTCGGGTCTGGATCAGGTCCATCGAGATCCAGACCCAGACCCGTTTATTTTAGAAGATCCAGACCCGGTCCAGATCCAACGGGTCTCAAAATTTCAGACCCAGACCCAGACCCGACGGGTCCGGCGGGTAATCGGGTCCTAAACGGGTCCTTAACGGGTCCAGACATTTTATGTCTAAAAAATATATTAATTCATGCTGTAAATAGTAAATCTATTATATACCTACTAAACTATCATATTTAAATATAAAAAAAATATTTAAACATAACTATCTGCTAACCCCATAAATCAAAAGCTAAAATAAAACATAACCACCTGTTATGTTATACAAGTCTTCAACATCAGAGTATCGGATTCGGACCATCCAGTCATCCACATTCCACACAAATCCATTTCAAGCTAATTTAAACAACAATCAATAATTCAGTGACATACTGAGTATGATAGTAAATAGTACATCATTGCTTACAAATACAAATAGTATAACGACATAATACAATTATACAAACGACAACAAACTAAAAATCAAGTAAAAATAATTTTTCAATCAACACAATTGTAGGCTTGCAGCTTGTAGGATATATCCTTGCCTCCTTGACCATCGATTCATCGGTAAGTTCAAGACTTCAACTTAGGGATAGCAATGGGTCTCGGACCCGACCCAGACCCGCTAGACCCGCCTCATTTTTAGCGGGTTTGGGTCCATAATTTTTGGACCCGACGGGTCTGGGTCCACATATACCTTAAAGGGTCTGGGTCTGGGTCTAGTTCTAGATCCAGACCCGACCCGCCAGACCCGTTTAATATACATATGTGTATGTGTATCTATATATATATATATATATATATATATATATACATACATACATACTTATATTATGTTTGTCATTATTGTTTTAATCTTATATAAGCTCCTTATTCATTTTTTTTAATTTTATTTTTATATGCTTACTTTATAAACAATATGTATAACATTGTATTCTAAAAGCTAGGGATATAAACGGGGCGATTTTATCTGAAACCCGACGGATTTTGCCCAACGGATATGGATACGGATATGAAAGATGGAAAAAAAATACCCATCGAGTTCGAATACGGATACAGGTATGGGATATGCATACCCATACCCGTATCCATATTCGTACCCGTTTACCCGATATATAATTATCTTTTTACCCTTAATTTTAAAATAATTATAGTATAAATTAAAATTAGAATTATCATTTAGCTTAAATCTAAATGGGTTTATCTGTCGGGTGATAGATTTATCCATCGGATAATATCCATTAACGGGTAAATGGATAATCCGTCGAGTAACGGATATCCAATGGATACGGATATAGATATGTTAGCGGATATGGATTCGGGTATACCCGCCCCAAACCCGACCCATTTACATCCCTACTAAAAGCATTAAAACACCATTTGAAAAGTTAATATAACTATTTTAATATATTTATTTTTTCACTTAGATGATTTTTTTAACAAAAAAAATACATATTAAGTTATATAAAATATAAATATATTTGTATTAGCATAGATTATTAATTATTTTTAAAAAAAATAACCGGACCCATTTAGGACCCGTTTAGGACCCGTTTATCCGCTAGACCCGATGGATCTGGATCTGGGTCTGAACTTTTAAGATCCGATGGGTCTGGGTCGGGTCTGGATCTAGGTAATATAAACGGGTCCGGGTCTGGATATGGCTGGACCCGGTCCAGACCCGACCCATTGCCATCTCTACTTCAACTTAACATTAATCATCCTCTTCATCATTGTCAATATCCTAAAAATTTATAAGATTATAAATATTAACTTTAATCGGTGAAATTCTATACAATAATAATATTAAAGTAAAATTAAATAATTATGTACCATATCACAAACGTCAATTATATCTACTCCATCCTCAGTGTCCGAATCTTCTATCATTGTAGCACATGCATATGGATTCTCCAATGTACCTTCATAGAATATTAAACAAATAAATAATAAATTATCTCATATAAAATAAAATATACAATAAGTTATGATTGAAGAGAGATTAAAATACCTTTAATGTCTTCAACCATCCAACTTTGTAAACACATCAATGCCTCTACAGTTTTTGCATGCAGTCTCGAACGATGGGGACTTACAACCCGTCCTCCTGTGCTAAAAGCACTTTCTGAAGCAACAGTAGAAATGGGAATAGCAAGAATATCCCTAGCAATCTTTTGTAGAGTTGGATACTTGAGGTCGTTCTTCCAAAAATTTAGGATATCAAAACGATCACTTTCAGGCAATGTATCACTTTCCAAGTAATGATCTAACTCACACCTCACACTTACTTTTCTTACTTTAGTTTTCTTAACTAAAGCAAATTCATCCTCCTCATCATCAATAGAAGTTTGAGGTGATACCCGCTTTAGAGAATTTTTCAATGGAGCTTTAGAAGAACCACCAAGGTCACTAGAATAATCAACAACTTTCTTCTGATATTCAACCAAGAGAGCATCAAACATGTTTCTAACCCTATCTAATTCATTCTGAGCCTCATCATCATATAATCTCCTGAAATAGTATTCAACACAATCCATTTTGTTTTTAGGATCCAAAATACTAGCAATAGCCAATATTCCATCAATTTCGCGCCAATATTTGTCAAACTTTTCAATCATCTTTGATGCCATAGAACTAATGACATCAACATCACTTCGTAGCCAACTTCTCAAAGCAATTCTAATCATGCATACTTTTTGAAAAAATAAATTTACGGTAGGGTAATTTCTTCCCGAGAAAACTACGGTAGTCTTATAAAAAATTTCCAACTTCTCGCATACAACATGAGCCAAATCCCAATCATCATCACTAGGAACTACAAACTTAAGTCTACCATATAAATGTTTCAACCTTTTAAACACATCTTTATAGGGAAAAGCACTCTGGAGCATCAAATAAGTAGAATTCCATCTAGTTTTACAATCAAGAACTAACATTTTAGAAGTATTGACCTTCAAATATCGACATGAATCCTCAAACTTTTTAATCCTTTTAGGAGTTAAAGTCCAAAATGAGACACAATCTCGAATATTTTCAATCCCCGTCTTGATCACATTTAATCCATCATTAACTATCAAGTTAAGAATGTGAGCACTACACCTCATATGTAATATTGCTCCACCAAGTATAAGAGACTTTTTCTCAAATTTTCTCAACAAAATTCCCATCATTGCATCATTAGTACTCTAATTATCAACCACCACAAAAGAGATTTTGCTTTCAAGCCCAAATTGGGACACACAATCTAATAAAACCTTGGAAATAATGCCTTTTGTATGTGGACATGGGACAAACGAAAACCTTCAAAATAATAATGAAAAAATCATTAAAAAATTACACTTAATCAAGCTAATATAATATAACGATAATAATTAAATAGTTACCTCAAAGTTCTACTTCGCAAATTCCAATCTTCATCAATAAAGTGTGATGTCACGACCATATATCCCTTTTTTTGGTTGGATGCAGTCCACATGTCAGTGGTGATTGCAACTCGACTCTGATTATGATCCAACAAATCCTTTAGATTGTGTCTTTCACTTTGATACAACTTCATCACATCATTCTTCAAAGTATTCCTTGAAATCATCTTGAAGGAAGAATTGAGGCTTTGTACAAATCTCCTAAATCCAATATGGTCAACAATCGACAACGGATACTCATGCATCACCACCATGTTTACTAATTCCCTCCTTGAAATTTCTTGATCAAATGACGTATCATTATTCTGCTTTATATCTAAACTTGCTGAGTCGTCGGATTGAGTCTTTATACTCAATTTTTGTTTCTTGACCCCTCTTGACCCAAGCCTCAAATGTCTTCCAGGGCAAGTCTTGTCTACATGCTTTTTAAGATGTGAGGTTCCACCAGTAGTTGCACAAGTTAAAATAGCCTTACAGTGACGACATTTGGCCTTACCCACACCATTAACTTCGATTCTATCAAAGAAATCCCATACCACTGAAGTGCGCTTCCTAGTTTTTTGTGTACAAATAGCAGAATCAAGTTCTTGATCTACTTCCTTATCACTTAGGTGCCCCTCATTGTTCTGATTTTGAACATCCTCCATGTTTACTTCCAAATCATCCACATGTAATGTAGCAGGCTGAAATGAACCAACACAAGTGCCCTTAGACCATGAAAACTTTGAAGAAGCACAATTAAATTCTTGTTCATGTTCCATGACCTACTAGAATAAAAAAAAAATACAACTTGAAGTAACCTCAAGAATAGAATATTATCAAATTTAACCCATGCAATAACTTGTAATGTTAACTTGCCAAAAATTCATCATTTCTAACCATAGTCTTAGTTAGTTAATCCTACTAGACAAATATCATAATTCATAAATTCATCAATTTCCTACCTTACATTTCTTTCATTTATATACTAGTGGCAATCAAACACTAGTTCTTTTTTCATGCTCATTCCAAATACACATTAGGATTATCTTTTCCTTGAAATCTAGGTATCTAAAACTTAACGTTTCCAATATCTACATTTATATATTAACCATTATTAATCCTATTATGACCTTGGTTGTTTCTAGGAAGTATATAATTAAGCAAATTTGTATAGAATCACCATCACCTACAGACATTAAATTATCTTCACATTGGGATTTATTCTAACTATTAGTTCACTTATTATTTAAATAAGTCCTAAGTTATTGAATCTTAGTGTTCATATTACTAATACTTTTAATAAGATTTTTTAGCACATTATTAGGAAAATTATTAGTCAAACTATAACCCATGCTGTCTTAACTAATAATTAGCACACAATAAAAACACTACTTGAGAGCTAGTAGAGTGAACATTGAGTATGTAAAGAGCTATAGAAAACTAAGAAAAGTAATAAAAATCAAGTGTAATACCCCAAATTTCAAAATCAATATTTAATATTATAAATAAAGGATATGGTTGTTGTTCTATAGGAAGTGTTCAGTCAAATTTTATTCTTAAATAGATGAACCACAACTTATGCACAAAAGTCTTTTAAGTAAAAAGATTAGCGGTTCAAAATATTATCCTGCCATAAGGACACATGAAGGAATATAACAAAGAAATAATCTCTTCTCAATGTATGGTGAAAATTCATTTAAGGAAGGCATATGCCACTATAAACTAGAAATGTATATAATCGATTATTTATGGTGGGATTAGGGATTCCTATACTAGTTTGTAAAATAGTTTATGGCTTGTTTCACCACCACCTCCTTATTTCAAGATAATAATGGGAAGAATACTGTATTATTCAAAGGTGTATAAGGGATTAGACAAGGTGACCCAATGTTACCTTACTTATTTGTGTTGTTCCTATAATTCTTGATCAAATTATTATGGAAGAACATAACTACTTTATGGTTTATATTTCATCCCCAATGTATGGGATGGACATGCTTACATAGCATTTGTTGATGATATAATTTTATTTTGTAATTAATATATAGGTTTAGTAAAAATGTTAAATGAATGATCTGGGTTGTACACCAACCAGAAAACAAGCATCCCTAAGTTGACTTTATTTCTATCTTAAACATTTCAAACATCTCATTTAACAATTTTTTTCCTCGGGACATTTCCAAGATAAGAAACTACCAAATCTGATCATAACAAAAAAATATACAAAATGAAGTTGTCGTCTTGATGATATACCAGACGCCCAGACCTCTTATAGCACAAGACACCTCCAAAGTATGCAAATTGCAAGTTGCAACTAGTGGATTAACCCTTGTAAGCTAGATTTGCTACACGGCTGCCGGCCTGCCGCTACACCATTTTATTCCTGCACGGCTGAACCTGAAAATGAATACAGAATGAGTGATTCAAAGTCTCAAACTTACAAAAATGTTACTTACAAATACAATAACAAAACCTACAAGCTGTCGAATGAGTAATGCTGTGCTGCCTGTGGCTGTGAGTCTGTGACCACTGACCACTTTGAATTTATGAAATCCTGAGAGGAGGGGAGGTCGGGGACTCGGGGTGCAATGGAAACTTCGAAGTTCGAACTTCGAATAGGCGTGGACGTGTGGGGTCGTGGGGGGAGTCGGGTTGGTGTCTTGGTGAGTCGGTGACTGCCTGACTGGGTGGTGCAGTGCAGCGAGCGAGTGGCAAGCCGACAACCTGTTGTCCTCAACGTCGACGGTGTCGGACGATGAGATCGAGACTCGTACCGTCGTCTGTTGTCCTCGACCAGTCGCCACTCCACTGTTGAGCTTGAGCACGATCGACTGATCGAGTATCGAGTATCGACTGTTGACAGTGTTGAGTGTTGAATCTGTTGATTGTTGAAGTTGAAGTCTTGATTCTTGAAGAACAGAGAGAGACTCAAAGAGAACAGAACAGACTCTTTTGAGTCTCTTCTTCGCGTGAGCCGTGAGCGACAGAGACAGAGTGAGTCACAGGGGGGCACACAGGGCTGCCGGCTGCGTGAGTAGTCTGGCGAGAGAGTAAGAGTAGAGACATTAGGGTTTAATGGATTATGTAAATATATATATATATATATATATATATATATATAACGGGTCTGGGCCGGGTCTGGGTCTAAAATAATAGGATCCAGATCCAGGCCCGTTTATTTAGGTCCAGACCCAGACCCGATCCAGACCCGCCGGGTCTAAAAATTACAGATCTAGACCCTGTATTAACGGGTCGGGTCCGCCGGGTCTGGGCCGGGTCCTGGACCCATTACCATCCCTATGACCAACTAAAGGGCAATTTATTAATTATAATGAAGGAAATGGGCAAATTGGTAATCTAACCAACCAAATTGGAATATATTAAGTGTAACGAATACGAAGGGTGATTAGTGGCCTAACAAGTGTGGAAAATAGCTCGGTAACCTAAACCAAGTAAGGGTGTAGCTAAGGCCGAATGTGTGCTATGTGTCCTACATGCCTTGGATGTCCTATATAATTATATGTCGTGTTTTATATGCTATTATCTTAACTATTTCATGTGTGGTGTGGCTTGGAACCGAGATGTGTTCACGTGTCCTCTCTTGGTATGTGATAATACAGATATGCTGTAAGTTATGATGTCATGTGATGTGGCCCTTTAGGACATGCACGCTAGGATAATTAATGTGGTAATATGGGATGGAGGCAAGAAAAAGAGAAATGGGAGAGAAAGATAACCAATGGGAAGTAAGTTGGCTAATGTAGGTATGGGAGGAACTAGGGTTTGCATGGGATGGTTAGAGTCCGCATGGGGGCAACCTTTACGTATGGAAAGTTACCTCGGGGCGTGAGGAAGGTAACAGAAGTATCGTTTGGGTGTCTGGGGGCTTGGGGTGAAAAATAGTACGTGAGACGGTATAAGGGTGCGTAGGAGACTAATTTAGGGTTGGGAGGAAACCCTAATGTGAGAAGGTGGAAAAAGAAAAAGAAAATAATATAAATAAACGAAAATGAGTGGGGAAGAAAGTGAGGGTTGGATCTCAGGGTCATGACATGTAGGGTTTTGAAATAGTCGGGATGTGTACGACAGAGAAGGATGGGCCACATAGGGCCAAGTTAGGGTTTTTTGAGAAAACCGAGTTAGGAGGTGCAGAAGTCTCAAGATATGGGACGGGCCCTCTTGGGAGGATAAGTGTAGATATAGTTAGCCATGCATGTCAAGGGTGAAATATTTTCGAATAAGATATGTTTAAGACACTAATCACTTAAAGAGGAAGATGTTGGGCCGGACCCAGATTGGTCCACTAGCGAATAATAGTGGCTAGGGCCGGGGTGCCCTACATGACTGGTCCACCGGGGAATAATAGTGGCAGGGCATGTACCCTCGTGACCATTTCACCGGCTATAATAGTGGGGGATTCCGCGCTCAACAAACTAAAAGTAAAAATGATAAGACATGGGAAATATACTAATTACTTACAATGGAACACCTTGTGAGTCGGGGCCAGACCAGTCCACCGGCGAATAATAGTGGCAGGGTATGTTACCCTCGCAACCATTCCACCGACTAAAATAGTGGCAGGGCATGTACCCTCGTGACCGTTCCATTAGCTATAATAGTGGGGTTCCCACACTCACACGGACATTTATAATCCGAGATGATTGATTAATGATGAACTAATGGCCTTAAGGCCCTAAAAAGTATCGATTATTCGTTATGGCCTATTAATATTCGGTTGACTTGTTAAGTATGCGAGTGGACGAAAGTGAATGTTACGTATACACCATTGCTATCAGATTGACTCGTTGAATATGTGAATGTATGGACCTGAATGTTATATTTACACGTGTCGTTATGTATGGATTTAGTAGTGTATCATGTGTTACATTGCAGACCTGTTTTTAAGTGTGTATTTAAAGGGTTACTCAGTACCGTAGTACTGAAGGATTCCATTCGTGGGGCCCCTGCCTATTCAATGGGCAGAACCCCTTGCAGGTCGTATTCCGGGTTATTCAAGTGGGCCTCGGAAAAGAGCGTAAGGATCTATCCGGAACTGTAAGGATCTATTCGGGGTTATGATTAATATAACAATTAATATTTTAATAATAATTAAAACTAAAAATATTAAATAACAACATATTATTAATAAATAATATCAATATAAATATTAAATATTAATATTAATGTTATTTATTCATAATATAATTAGTAATATATTATGTTTATTAAAAATATTTAAAATTATTATTTAATTTTATTATGAATAATTACTATTATTAATTATTAATATGAATTGTTAGTATTATTAATAGCATTCAAATAAATTAACATTATTAATATTATTATTGATATTATTTACTAATTATTAATTTTATTTTGAATTAATAATATGAATGTTTAATTATTTTTTGTTTACAGTAATTATTAATAATATGATTATTACTATTTAATATTTATATTGATATTATTTATTAATAGTATATTATTATTTATTTTTTATCATTATAATTAATATTAATATTAAACATTATTATGATTAATTATTATTAATTAATTAATATATATTATTAAAATTAAGTATATAAAAATATATAAAAAAATATTATGAGAATATATCTTTTTGAAATAAAAATAAGTGTCCAAAATTGTCAATATACATCAGTTTATTTTATTACAGATAAGTTGTGATACATCATCATTACTTTATCAATTTTAGTACATCAATAATATGTGTCTACCGAATATTATTATTGCTTGACATCAAATCCTATAGAAAATGAGGTTACTTACCAAACGATTACTAAATCTTCCAAAGAGAACATGCTCGAGATTGGAATAAGTAAAATTTAAGTTAAATAAATACCTTGATTTAATTCAATATCCTTTTATATAGTTTATGAACTCTAATAAAATTTATATAATTTTCAAAATTAACATTGATTTGTGGTTAAATAATAATTTTATTAATTTAAGTAAAATGTTAGTTTGATGGATTCAAACTACTATTCAATTATATAAGTAAATAGATAAATTATAAATAAAATTAGTTATTCCGGATAAAATTGGTGAATATAAGTCATGTAGAATTTATAAAAGTGCTGGACATATCCAAGAATTTATAGGCCTACCGTATCATGGTAGCTCAAACACAAAAAACTCAATTCAGAAAACAAAGAAGATATCAATCCCTAAGATCAAGTCACAATCTAGGCACTAAATGTTACAAAACACTATATACATTTATATATTTTTTTACTACCAAAATTAAGCCTTGAGAGTCTGGAACTTTGAATTCGAAAAACAGCTGCATTCCGTACTCTCCAGACAGTGTAAATCTATCGGACTTTTATAAATAGTAGCGAGGTTTGATGGTATTGGTCAGACAATACTTCTGCTCAACACCGCGTGGGGATGGTTGTTAGTTGAACATCCAATAGTTATTACTATTAGTTGACGTTCTTTATAACTTTTTTTCCGCCTCATCCAATTTTGCCCCTCCCATATTTTAGGCCATTCCTCTCTCTTCTCTTAACTCTCCCTTTTCTCCCATCAATTGACTAATTATCACAAAAATTACATGGATAATGAGTCAATTTGATGTTGATGGAATCCATGATGTAGTCAATAATCATGTGTGTTTCCTTCTCTCTCTCTCTCTCTCTCTCTCTATAATCATGATAGATACTAATTAGGGAAATAAAAATAAATGAAACTATGAAATTGGAGGATGATGGACGCGCCATGCGGATCTCAGAAGAAGAGAAACGTATCCTGCGTGCGTCAGTATCCAACGGCAAACACTCTAGTAATGTGTCGCGGGTGATGTGAAACACGCCATGCGTGCATCCCTAGTTGATTGAAGACTCCCACGGTCCCATCGTGTGTTTCTCTGGCATAGGAAGACGCCCTAGCCGTGGGTCCTAAGTTCCTGACCATCCTCTGCCCTATTTCTTTGTCTTTTTTCGGGATATTGTTCATTCTATAAAAGAATATAGCTATCAAAAAATAATTATAACAATGATGAATATTTAATTATCATGTAATAAATAGCATAAAAAATTAATTTGTCATTTTAATAAATATTAAATAGTTAATCGTAATCTATTAGTGATGAAAAAATTAAAATAACTGTGGCACTTGAATTTACTATCGATAGTTGATTAATGTCTTTATTATTATTATTATTATTATTATTATTATTATTATTATTATTATTTATAATCCAATTGACTCCGATTAGAAGAAACATTTGAGGATGATATAATATTTTTTTTACGTGATCAATTAATTAAGTGTGTTAGATTAATAAAAAAGAAGAAAAAGATAGTTATAGTGATTGATTGATTGATCAAAAAACATAAAAGGAGATAAAGTGGGAAAATGTATTATTGCATCATGAACGAGGTGGCATGCATTAAAGAGGTGATTATGAAAGTGCAAGACCAACTGGTTTAAAGAAGTACGATTGTCCCTTTATATAATATTCCTTATTTTTAATTTTTAAATCTACCGAACTTAATAATTTTAATAGCATAATTTAATGAAATTTTTTAATTATTTTAATTATAATTTATTTTATGGCTTTATTGAAGATTTTATATTTATATTATAATTTAATTAGTCGCTATCATTATGAATTATTCTAGATTTATTTATTCATGACCTTAATTTTATTATACTCGTGTGATTTTGATTTTCATTTAAAAATATTTATTTCTTTTCTTTCTCATGTTTTAATTTTTAATATTGTATATTTATTTTTAATTATAACTTTGTTGTGTAATTACAGCTCTATTTTAGAGTTATATTTTATTGACAAAATAAATTATTTCAATTATATAATCTTCTTTAAAATAGTAAAATTATTTGAATAATTTTATCTGTAAAAAATATTTTCGACCTTGAATTTTATGTTTTTCTAAGGTTGTTAAAATCTTTAGAAAGTTTTAAATTAAAATGATTTTCGTAACTTATTTATGATATTCTTTCTGAAATTACTTTAATTTTATTTTATCCCTTTTGGTTTGCGGATGAACTTTTTTGGATATAGTTTAAATTAATCATGGTTCCTTAGATTGTTTTTTAAATAAATTTTTTTTTGAGATCTTATTATGTATTTTCGTCAAAGTACAAATTCTCGCGTTCATTGTTATTTTTTTAGAAAGGCTTTTCTAGAATTATTTAAATAGCTTTTATATTAATTTTATACCTTCGGATCTAAGGATGTAAACGGGACGAATTTTACCCGAAACTTGACAGATTTTATCCGACGGATACTTAAACAAATATGGATATGGAGGATGGAAAAAATAGCCATCGGGTTTGGATACGGATACGGGTGTGAGATATCCATACCCATACTCGTATCCATATCCGTACCCATTTACCCAATATATAATTACCTTTTTATCCTTAACTTTAAAATAAATATAGTATAAATTAAGGTTAAAATTGTCATTTGGTTCAACTTTAAATGAATTTATCCTTCGAGTAATGGATTTATCTGCTAGATATTATCCATTAATGGGTAAACAAATAATCTGTCAGGTAACAGATATCCAACGGATACGGATTCGGGTATGTGTACGGATTTTCTTACCGGTACAGATACATTTATGGGTATACCCGCCCCAAACCTGCCCCGTTTACATCCATGTTCAGATCTTTAGAAAGGATCTTTGTTAAATGAATTTCAAATAAAATTTTCTATAAATATTTTTTTAGGTATTTTTTACCCTCTTATGTATATGTGTAAAAAAAAGGAAACTCGACCGATCTCCTCGCTACTTTTCTTATTTTTTCTTCTCTCTATTCCCTTTCTCTCCTTCCAACGTGCAACACAAACCCAGCCTACCTCCTCCCTATTCCTCTTTTCTCCTTTGTCGTCCACCACACCACCTCACCACTTGCCTTCGAACCACTACACATCTCCCTCCACTCTGGGTCATCGTCATTCTTTGATGCATAGCAGCGTGAAGTAGCAATCATGGCGACAGATGGCAGCTGCAACGTCATAGCTAACCACACACATCAGTGCACTAGTGACTTCCAACCACCACCAATGTCGCCCGACCATCGGCAAACATTCCTCATCCTTCGATGGAGCTTCCTTGGATTTGATTTGTAGATTCCATTCGATATAAATTACCCCAAACTTTAAATTTTATTATGAGTAATATTGTATGAATTGGCTTATGATAAGCTAAACTGGTTGTTTAATTATGTATATATATGTTGTATGATTGATTTATAGTGGTTAATTGTAGTGTATATGGTTGATTTGTGAAAATCAAAATTTTGACTCGGTTATGTCCACACTTTTTGGATTCGTTCAATTAAGATACTGCTGATAAATTGATTATACAATATATTGTAAAATGTATTGAATTTCATATTAGAAATTTCAACTTGAGAAATTTATGTAAAGTTATTCGAAATTAGATTCATAGGTCAAAATCTATGTGTAATGAAATTGATTCGTCTAATTGAGTTGTTTCATTCAATTGATTTTACAATAGACTTTGAAATGTATTTAATTTTATGTTAGAAGTGTCAATTTGAAAAAAAAAATATGTGAAATCGATCGAAATTAGATTTTTAGATCAAAATTCTTATGGATCTAAATTAGATTGCATAATTGAATTCTTATATTCAATTGATTATATAATTTATATTAGAATGCATTTAATTGCAATCTTCAACTGTCAATTTGAATGTTATAACGATAATTAACTAGATTAACATCTTGGACTAAAAAATCCTAATTTTGTTAAATAGGATATTTATTTTATTATTTTTGATCAATTAATTATATAATATGTTATAAAATATGCCTAATGGCATTTCTAAGCATTCAATTTATATAAATTAATAAAATTTAATTTAATTACATTTTTGGGCCTAAAATCCTAGATTTCAAATGAAATTATAAAATTGATCAATTATATAGTTGTTTATCAAAAATTAAATTTATAGAAATGGTTGAAATGACCTTAATTGCATTTTAATACCTTAAATTTGGATCAATTAACTTGAATTTTCCTAGTTTTTGTCTTGACCTTTAAAACCCTAATTTTTGAGAAATGATTATCTTAAATTAGCTACTCGTAATATTATTTTTGTTAAAATAGATTATCTGGGTTTATCTAAAAGTAGTTTAATTTCTTTTAAACTTTCAATTAGAGATAATTGAAATTAAGTGGTTGGTTTTCAGTTCGGTCTTAGAAACCCTAATTGTTGGAGATAGTTTTATGAAAATGATTTGCTTATGCTAATTTTACCAAGTAGATTGCTAGTTTTGATTTAAAATAATTTGAATTATAATTTTATCTTATCGGTGTGGATTAGTTTTTTGAATTTGGTTGGCTTGTTTTTTTAGTTGTAAAACTAGATTAGTAAGTCATTTCAATAAAATTAACTTATCCTCCATTATTCTTTTCATGGGTTTTCAAATTAATTTGAAATGACATAAGTGATATATGTGTTGAAGTCGGTTTGGTTAATACTTAATTTTAAATCTTAATAGAGCTGCACTCACAGGTATTAGGTTTTGGACATTTTTTCACCTTACATTTTCTTATGAAGGAATCATGGAATGTATGTCTTCTTGAAGTAGAAGGTGATGAGTATGTTTTATGTTATTTCAGTATGGGAAGCATATATTGTGTTTTTTTGTGGTATTTATATATATTTATAAGTTTATAACTTTAATGGGAACACATGTTAGTATTTCTCTTGAATATTGTATGTGTTTGAGTCTATGAAGGGTTGAGCGTGATTATATGGTTAACATGTTCAGCTGTAAAATACCCAAAAACCTTAATCTAAGAAATTATGTTAAAATAGAAATTTATTAGGAGAATTAATTAAATAAATTATTTTTATTAGAATAAGGAGAAAATCTAAGGCAAAATCAAGAGGAAAATAATAAGGAGTTTAATTAGGGAAAACTATAGTGTTTTGCTAATTAAAATGGAGTTTAGAAAAAATTATCCAAAATATCCTAAATTAATATAAAAAGAAATTTTAATTATTATTTTACTAAATATTATTGTTTTAAATATTCAAAAATACCAAAATATTCTAAATACCCCAACCAACCTATTTTTTCTTTTTCCTTTTTGCTTTTTTTTTCCTTTTTCCCTTTCTTTTTCCTTTTCTTTCCTTTTTCTCCTTTCTACTTTTTTCTTTTTCCCCTTCTTCCCCTAGATTGGGTTAGCCCCCTCACGGCCCAACTCCCGTCCCTCTCTTCTCCCTCCGTGTAGCCCAAGCCCGCGTAGTTCATTTTTAACCTTGCCCGCTGGTTCCTTTTTTTTTTCTTTCTTTTCTTTTTCCCAAACCAACCGGCCGACCCCTTCTTCTTCTTCTTCTTCCTCCCTCTCCCTCCCACGCGTTGCAAGCGACCTGCAACTCTGCGTCGTACTACTAACCCAGCCATTGTACTACTAGGCTGCCACCTTCCCTTCTCTCCCCCATCCCTTTCCTCTCCTTTCCGGCCCTAACTAGCCCCACACCTACCCTCACTCGTGCCTCCTTCCTTTCCTTTTTCTCCTCCTCGATCCAACCAAACCTGCAAATCGCAAGCTTGTACTGGCCTCCCACCGCCGGCCGGTGAGCCTGCCATATCTACCCCCTTGTTATCTTCCCCCTTTGTCTTATCCATCCACCATTGGCCTATAAATACCTCCTACCAAACTTTAATCGGCCTTCTTTTCCTGCCCAGAATAATTCATCTCCCTTGTGCCACTGCCACTTCAAACGTCGTCGCCATCATCGCCGCCCGAAACACTCACCAAAATCCTTCTGCATCACCCTATACCAAACCACACCACACACCACCCCTAATTCCCCTTGTATGAGCAGCCTCAGCCGTGCAAAGTTGGCTGCTCAATCTACCACTTAACACCCATCGCTGCCCTTCTCGTCATTGTGCGCCGCCATCCCTGCCGCAGCCACCACTTCTCATGCCTCCCAAAACACTCAACAAAGCCTCCTCTACCTCCCCTACCTTCATTTCTCCTTGCCTCCCTCTCCTTCACCCTCCCTTATTCTTCACCACCTTTGGCCACCGCAACAACCACCGCATGCACCGCCACCTTTGTTGAGCCGCCACCACCATTCCAACCCTCTCAACTCAGAGAATCCCCCACCACCACAACCACCCTCTCACTCCCCCTCTTCTAGCCTAGAAAGCCACCTCTCTAACTCCACTTCCTCCTCCAGTGCCGCCTAGTCACCACCACCACTAGGTTGTGCCCTAATCTCCAAACATAATTCATGTAATTGTTATTTATTTTATTAGTGTTAATATCATCATCATTATTGTTGTTGTTGTTTTTGTTGTTGTTCTTGTTGTTGTTGTTGCTAGTATTATTATTATTAATATTCGAACCATTATCATCATCATCATCATCATCATCATCATCATCATTATTATTATTATTATTACTATTATTATTATTAACTTGGGCACTATTATTACTAATGTTATTATTAATATAATTATTTGAAACCCTATTATTATTATTACTAAGATTCAAAGTACTACTATTATTATTATTAACTTTGGCCCCCATCATTACTAAATAAGGGTAAAGTAGATTTGAACTATTATTATTATTATTGTTGTTGTTATTACCTATATCACTAATATTACTATTACTACTATCATTATCATCATTATTATTATTATTATTATTATTATTATTATTATTATTATTATTATTATTATTATTATTATTATTATTTAGGTTATTATTATTATTATCACTCTTATCAATATTATCATTATTATTATTATTGTTGTTGTTGTTGTTGTTGTTGTTGTTGTCAATATTAAAGTTATTATCATTAGTGACATGAATATTGCTAATAATACTTTAACATTGACCAATATAACTACGAAGACCTATTTTTACTAGTAATAGTATGATTAGCTACTTTGAGAATAATACCTTTATTTTTACTTATAAAACTACTACTATTATTATTAACCCTAATACTGAGTTATGATAAGGGTAAAGTAGAAAATAATGATAATATTGATTAGAGGGAATTTAACCTTTAGTATTTCCCTCTTATAGGTGAACCAAGTTAAAACCCTAAGGAGGCGTAGGAGCGTACTCTAAGCTTTATGTCGTTTTAGGTAAGGATATGGTTAAGGCCTATTATATGTGAAAAATGTTCTATGTGTGTTGATTTGATGTGTGTGCTTTATATATTATGTTCTTGTAATGTAGCTTGCTAAGCATGGAGCTAAGGTAAGTTACATGTGTTTTATGATATGTGTAATGTGGTATTGTTGCTTGTTCATAAAATGTGCTTATGTAATATTGCCCCTTATGACATGCATGATAGGAAGTTCTAAATAGTGTGATGTAGTTGTGAGAGAATGGAAAAGAGTGAGGTAAGTTAGTTTACTAAGAGGATGATAAAGATGGCCTAAATATCTTATGACCTATGGATAGACAAAAGGATAAATAATGGGAATAAATTAAGAAAATGGACCAAAACATGCATGGGGAGTCTAGGGTTTGCATGGAATGGTTAGCCTTTGCATGGAGATGACTTTTATGTGGGAAAAGTGGAATTGAGGGTTAAGTAAGGTAAGGGAAGAATTTTTAGGGTGATTGGAGTCCATATGTGAAAAATGGTACGTGGGTTGGTGTAAGGATGCATGGAAAACTTGACTAGGGTTTTGGGAGGAAACCCTAAGTGAGAGAAGTGTGCAAGGAAGGGAAAAATAATGGAAATGGTTAGAATGGGGAATAAAGGATGAGAGGGGTGTAGCATGGAGGAAAAGTGAGCCAAGTGAGAAAATGTATTTGGGTGTTGAGGGGGTGAAATAAAAGAAAGGAGAAGTATTAGGATTTCGGGGAGCGAACTAGGGTTTTTATGATCATGTGTGGGAGTTAGATGGTGAGGTTATGATGTCAGGTGTGGATCAAGGGAAGTGATGGTTTTGGTAACAAGGAAGAGTATGGGTCGTGTAGGATGAAGGGAAGTGAGGCCACATAGGCCATAATTGGGTTTCAGAGGAAACCCTAAAGAGCAAAGAGGAGTTGAAACTGAGTTATGGGGAGTGATGCCTTGAACCATGTGTAGAAGAGTTTTGGGCTCTCATGGTGAGTGAAAAAAGATGGCAAAGAAGTCTCGGGGTCATAGGTTATGTTGGATATGTGTCATGTGGAAGAGAGGATGGTAAGTAAGAGAGATGAATGGATAACATCATTTGAGGAAAGAGAGGTGCTAGAGTTTTGGGATGGCTAACTAAGGTTTCATGACCATATGTGTGAAATGAGAAGTAAAGTGGGGTGCTTGGGGATGAATCGAGTGAGGTGATGAATTGGGGGTAAAGGAACATGAGTTGTGTGGGATAGAGGAAGGTTGGCCATATAAGCCAAATTAGGGTTTCCCAGTGGAAAACCCTAGTGATATTGAGTTTGTTCAAAGATACAAAAAGTGGGCCTCAAAGTTGGATATTCATGGTAATGAGGAAAGAACGGGAAAGAATGTTTGGATGTACTAGACGGTGTAGAAGTTCTAAGATATAGGATTGGGTCTTCGGGAAGCTGAGAATAAAAGGGGTGAGTATAGAAATTCTAATGGGTCATGCATGTTTGGTTGGGGTTGTGGAATAAGATATAATAATACACTAAACACTTAAAGTGAAATATTATCGAGCCAGGGCCTAGTGAGGATATATTTTTCTGGTCCACGGCTATAATAGTGATCAGGTGTGTCTTGCCCTGTGGAGTGATTTTTTGGTCTACTGGCTATAATAGTGGTCAGGTGCATTATGCCTTGTGGAGTGATTCCGGTCCACCTTATAGCAAGGGATTCTGGGCTCAATAAACCAAACTTTGCATAGTAATAAGTCATGGAAAGATACTAATTATTTACAGTAGAACACCACGTGAGTCGGGACAAATGAGGTTGATTTTCTAGCCCATCGGCTATAGTAATGTTTAGGTGCATTCTGTCCTATGGAGTGTTTCCAATCCACTAGCTATAATAATAGGGTTCCCGTACTCACGCAGAATTAATATGATAAATTTTTGAAATAAAATTATAAGATGTGGAAAGATACTAATTACTTATAGTGGAGCACCACGTGAGTCGGGGCTAGTGATGTTGGTTTTCTAGTCTACCGGCTATAATAGTGGTCAGGTGTGTTTTATCTTGTGGAGTGATTCCATTCCACCGGTTATAATTGAAATGCCCCGAAATTTTCTAATTTTAAAGATTATATTTAAATAATGTTTTATTTGAAAATTTAATTTAGTAAATTATTTTTACTAAAATAAAAGGAAATTTAGTAGGGCAAATTAATAAGAGATTTTATAAATATGTTAAGTAAAGGAAATTTGGGTATATTATCTAATTAAAGATTTTAATTTGAGAATTTATTTAAATAAATTATTTTATTCAAATTAAGAAAGAGAAAATAGTTTCAAATTAATTTTAATTTTATAAATAATTAAATTAAATAAAATTTGAGCAATTTATTAATTTAAAATGGAAAATTTGGAAAAATCTTTTAAAAAGCCTATTTTAGCCTAAAAAGGGATTTAAATATTATTAATTTTAAATATCCTAAATATTCAGATTTATTTAATTTGGCCCAACCTAATTATTTCTGTTTTCCTTTTTCCCTTTTTCCTTTCCTTTTCTTTTCTTTTCCTTTTTCTTTCCTTTTCTTTCTTTTTCTTCTTCTTCACCGAATTGGGCCTGTTGCGCAGCCCAATTCCTTTTCTTCTTTCCTTTTCCTTCGGCGCGGCCTAGCCCGCGCGTCGTCGCCCCCCCTCTCTTCGCGCCGCGTTTTACTTCTTCTTCCTCTTAAACGCCGCGTTTTATTTCATTTTCTTTACCGTTGCGCGACAGCCTGGAATGCCGTTCTTTATTCCTTTTTACAACAAAACGCATCATTTTATTTAACCCTCCCCCACCTCGCGCCGAACCGCCCGGTCTCCCTCCCTTTTTCTTTCTTTTCTCTCCCGCGAACCGCCCGGTCCAGCCTCCCCCATCTTCTTCTTCCTCCTCCCGCCCGACGCCATAACTGCCAGCTCCCTTTCTCCCCGAAAATGGTGCTGTTGGCCACACGTGGTGTGATCGGCATTTCTCCTGCCCTTTTTCTTTCTCTCGACACACCCTTCCATTTGAATTTCCCCGCTCTCCATTTCTTCTCCACGTTTGCCCCCATTTCCCTCTCGAAGGTCGAGCAAAATTTTAAATTTGTGCCGCCCGACCAACAGCGAAACCAACCCATTTTCCCACCGAAATTGATCTTCTGGTAACCTCCACAACTCGAGCCTACCCTCCACTACTATAAATACCCTCCGTATGGCTCAAAATCGAGCTTTCTTTTCCCGAAAACCCTAAATACGATCGGTGCGCCACCGCCACTTTAGACGCCTCTTTCTCCACCATTAGCCAACCTCACCACCTCTTATTCTTCTCAAACTCTTCCTTGCAACACCATCTAATTAACTAAACCATCTACACACTTTGATTCTCCTTGCACGAGCCTCCATAACCGTGCAAAGTTTGCTAGTTCTCCCGCCAGAAATTTCTACCCCGAAACCTTAAATCACCATCCACCACCACATCTGCCACTTCTGCCACCCTCTAAACCACCCAATATATCCTGCTAATTCTCCTCCACCAACCCATAAACTTATTTTATTTTTCTCCTCCTCCCTTACTTATTTTTCTTCATTTTCACCCCTCTTAGATCACTTTTCTGGCCACCTCCGGGAACCACCGCCGGTTCCACCCATCCCCTCCGACTCAAGGTGAAACCCTAGACCTTTTAAACACTTCCTTTCAATTTATTGATAATTATTCTGCTTTTATCCTAATTTTTAATGTTAATTCGATTTTAATTATTATTATTATAATTATTATTATTATTGTTTTCATTTGAATCCTAATTGCTAAATTTTGTTGACAGTTTAGGAGTATTCTTGAGTTAGATAAATTATTATTCTCAAATTTTGGTTATTTAAGGGAATTATTACAAGTTTACCATTATTATTAATAATATTATAAATATTATTATTATTAGTGTAATTATTTATTTAATATTGTAATTATTTCAGGAGGATTAGAAACCTAAAATTTTAACTAAGTCTCGCACATTTGCTTTTTACAACTATTATTAACATTTTTAACATTATTACTAATTATATTATTATTATTATCTTTATTAACCTTTATATTATAAGTATATATATATATATATATATATATAATATTAATATCATTATTACATTTTTGAATAGTGTTATTATTAAGTGGAGTGATTTTGAAAGCCACCTTGTAATTTTAAGAATTATGGTATTATTAATATTAATATTCTACTAATAAGAGTATTATTAATAATGTTTTTCTTTTATTATTATTATTATTATTACTATTATTACTATTATTACTATTTTGGTGAAGGGTAGAAACCCTTATATCACCACCCTTTCGAATGAAAATAATAATTTATTTGTATTTTTAAGTAATATTTTGTATAGTTAATTATTGTGTAGTATTATTTTAATTAAAAACCAAATCTTAGAATAAGTTAGAGAATAATAAAATTTTATAAGGGAGCCTAATTCTAGTATGCTTTGATATAATAGGCGAACCCAATCAAACCCCCAAGAGGAATAGGAACGTGCACCAAGACCGGTGTCGTTTTAAGTAAGGGTTTACTAAGGCCATTGTGTGTTGATATGCATCATGTGTTTCATATGCCATGTATTCTATGTTTGTTACTATTAATTATTTCGTATGCGGCATGATTATAGAGTTGAATGTGTTGGTATGAATAAATCATGGCATAAAGATTATGTGTATGTTATGTTATTATTATTGTATGATATGGCCCTAAGACATGCATGCTAGGATTGTAAAACAATGATGGGGAGTGTAACAATGTGGTGTTTGGGTTTGCATGAAATGACATAATGCTAGAGGTTTGCATGAAATGTGGTGTTAGGGTTGCATGGAAGCATGTCTACGTGGAGCTAGGGTTTACATATGAATTAGGGTTTGCATGGAAGGGTGATATATGTGAAGCTAGGGTTTGCACATGAATTGGTGTTGCATGGAAGTGTGGTATACGTGGAGCTAGGGTTTGGATATGAATTAGAGTTTGCATGGAAGTGAGGTAAATGTGAAGCTAGGGTTTGCATATAAATTGGGGTTGCATGGAAGTGTGGTATACGTGGAGCCAGAGTTTGCATATGAATGAGGGTTTGCATAGAAGTGTGGTCTACGTGAAACTAGGGTTTGCATGTGGATTAGGGTTTGCATGGAAATATGTCTACGTGGAGTTAGGGTTTGCATGGGAGCTAGGGTTGCATGGAAGTGTGGGTTACGATGAGTTAAGGTTTGCATGGAGTTAGTTATGCATGTCTGGGCAAATGTTTGTGAGTGGCTAATGTTATGATTAAAATACTTAAGACATTAATCTTTTAAAGTGGAAGATTATTGAGCCGGGTCCAGACTGATCCACCAGTCAGGAATAGTGGTTAGGGTTTTACCCTATATGTGACCGATCCACCGGTAATAATAGTGGTTGGGACATGAGGTCCTCTGTGTAACCGGCCCACCCGCAATAATAGTGGGGTGACTCGGGCTCAATAAATACAAACCAGAATTGTTAAAGCTCTTAAAAGACCTTAATTACTGACAGTGAAACACCATGCGAGCAGGGGCCAGACCGATCCACCGATCAGGAATAGTGGTTAGGGTTTTACCCTATATGTAATCGATCCACTGGTAATAATAGTGGTTAGGACATGAGATCCTATGTGTGACTGGCCCACCGGCTATAATAGTGGGGTGTTCCTGTTTCTGCATGGATCTGATAAAAGGCATGGTGTGTATCGACTTTTGATAAAAGAAAGATTAAATGATTAATCTGGACCTTGTTGGGCCTTATGTGTCGACTGTTGATTATAAGTTATGGATTTCACTTTATGCTCCCCTGTATCATATGTATGGGTTGTAATTTTATGTGATCGTTATCCTGCATGATTTAATGTGTTATATGCCGGCCTTAGTACTCGGTTACCTTACTCAGTACGTAGCGTACTGATCACCCGTTTCATGGGTGTTGTTCATTTCCACGAGCAGAAGGCCCGTCTGATCTATTGCAGGTAGGAGATATTTACTTTGATGCTATCGATGTCTACGGGACATCAGGAGGGACAGAGTGATAGATGGGCTGGATCGACTTCTAGAGAGAGACGTGGCCATTTTCCTTTTAATTTATGACTCATGTTATCTTTTATTATGTTTGAATTGTTGGAACAATTTTACTAACGTTGTTTAGTTATTATCTGGAAAGACAATAGTTGGTATTTCGAATTATGTAAGACTTGCGCATACTCTGATTTTCATTTTTATAAATTTGAATTTATATGGTATTACTGATAATGTTTTCTTAGCCTTAGCACTTGGTACCGGAATGGTAGAAGTGAACTGGTCTGGTACTAAGTGTGGCGGTAACATCCCCAGAATTCACGGGTTTCAAATTTACGGTTTTAATTTATGAGTATTGCTTTTAAAAAAAATTGGTAAATTTTGGGGTGTTACAATAATAGTGGTCAGCTGTGTTTTATCCTGTGGAGTGTTTTCGGTCCACCGGCTATAATAGTGGGATTCTTGTACTCACGCAGAATTAAATTAAGAAATACTTAAAATAAAATATTAGTTTAAGCCTAGCCTAATGATATGAACTTGAATTATGCTTTGTATGCCTTACTTGTCTATTTTCTTACATGGCCTTACCTATATGGTTATCTTACTCAGTATGTAGCATATTGACCACCCGTTTCATGGGTATTGTTCATTCCCACGAGTATAAGGCTCTTGTGAATTTGTGTAGGTAGCAGGTACCATGTTTGATGCCTATAATGAATTGGATGCATCAGGTGGGGATGTGTGATGACTGTTGAACTTACTTGGGGCTAAGAGTGGATGCCAATCAGACTCTATTTTATCTCTTTGTAATTATACTTTCATTTTATTTCCATTTCATTTTACCGTATTGTACCTTTTAGCCCTTTTGGGACTTTGACTATGTAACTCGTTTTCTGTTGTAATGACTTTTAATCCACACACTCTGATTTTCTCATTATGAATATTTTAGTTTTCTATGAATCATTATTTTAAGTTCTTTAAGGTTGTTATGAAATTATCCTTAGCCTTATGGTTGGTACGAGAGGGGCTGGGGGTCGGGCTTGTACTGATCATGATGGTAGTAATCTCGTGCTTGTATTTGTTTTAATTAAACGAATATTTTCAACTATGATTTTTGGGGGTGTTACAAGCTGATTATAAAATATTTAGTTATTTAAGAGTATGTTCTAATGTGTCTCAATTATAATTGGTTTAGAAAATTGTATCATTAGTTGAGTATGGATTGAAATTATATTAAACATTACACTAAATTTTTATGCCATGAAATTATTCGGCTCTAACGCCACTTGAATTATTCTACTTTAATTCCACTTATATTGATCGCCTTTAATGCCACTAGAATTGATAAATTTAATGTTGCTTAGATTGTATTAGCTTTAATGTCACTGGGATTGGTTCGGCTTTAATGTCACTTGAAATTAATTGGCTTTATTGCCCTTGAAATTTATCGGCTTTAATGCCACTTGGAATGGATATAATAGTGGAAATTAATTATGTTAATGGAAATTATTTAGATGTTGTTATGTGGGCCTGACTTATGCTTGGTTAAATATGTTAATAAAACATTAATCACTTAAAGTGAAAGATCTTGAGTCAATACTTGTACCACTCAGGGTAGATATCTAAGTTAATTTTGGTATTCACTTGGTATCATTCTGGTGTTTTTCTCTTATGTGATACCAGGTGCCTTACGAGGTCCGGAGATCCTTTTCTACCAGATAGGTATCTTGACATATTTCATCCCTATAGGGAATATGCATACTTAAGTGATTAGATGTTCTATTATTTGATGATTTGGTTACGTTTCTGAGCGGGTCATCTAAGGCTAGTATTATTCGAGTACTAAATTAGTTGTTATGATTTCTTTGAGTCTCCATCCTCAAGATGAAATAATCAAATGGATGTGATCACAATAATGGAATGTAATAATTTATCGTTCTCATCCATTTATGGGCTTTATATTTCATTATTCCATGCATGTATCTTGGTTTTCTTTTTTATGATAGTGCTACCATACGATGCCTATTCATACTCAATTATCAAATAATCTATTATTTAAACCGCATGTGGACATTTTGTGTAGAATGTCATCTTCTAGAGTAGTTGTGTTACTTAGCGTGTGTTTATGATTTGTTATATGCTCATACTTTATGTGTTGCCATATATAGTTGTGTATTTATAAGCACAAACCCATAAACCCACATTTCATCATTTGTCAATGCATGTCTCATATGTTCTCTACTACTATCACATGTACCATTGATAATTATGACTAAAATATTTCATATGGAAATGCTTTACTTTAACTATTGCATCTGTGTCCTTCTCTTTTCATTTTATGTATGAATTTCCTCAATACTTATTGAGCGTGCAATTAATAATATGTTATATAATTCACAAAATCATATGACCAGTTGTATGAGTGGAATGGTTTATATATCACATGTATATTTAAGCATGAGTATTATAAGTTAATGATTACCATGCCTTATGTGTATCATATTTCCTCCCATAAGTTAGTTAGTTATGATTTACTCAGTACTGGACTTGTATTGTTACTACCTTGGTTGAATGAGTCCTACGACAATCCACTAATGAAGGGGAGCAAACCTCTTGTGCAGGCTTGAGATTGATTATTATTGATGGGTTGAACACTTAGGCTTTAAGAGAGTAGGCAAACCAAAGTTTTATCCCTCAAATATTTGTCTTTATTTATCCGTATCTACTTTTGGAAAAGTTTTAAGGGTGGTACTGAAATTTTAATGGTGTTGTAATTGAACTTCAGTTTCCCATTGCTTTGCTATGGTTTTTTTTAAAAAAAAATATCTCGTGTTATTTCATATATTTTTCTCTTGTTTGATTAGCGATGTTTTTGTTTGGTGAAAATATTTATTTCCCATCTACCATTAGATATACCATTGTGGGAATTTATTTTCTCAGTATAGATGATGTTCAAATTTTAGTTGGGTAGGTTTTATCCTTGCATCTAGCATGAGGTAGATGATATGCATCTATCTTATGTTAGGTGTGAAGGTATAATATTCTCCATTTTCTATTTTAGCTTCTGCATATTTTTATTTTAAATGAAATTTTTTAGGAGTGAATTTTGGGGACGTTACAAGTTGGTATAAAAGCTTTTGGTTTTAAAAATCGGATTTTATGTTTTCAAATTTTAAATTTCAATGATCTAAAATTTGTTTTAAGTGTTTTATTTGGGCCTTGATAGAAGATCAAGTGAATTTTCAAACCCGGATTAACTTGTGAAGATAGTGTGATTGGGTAATGTAAGTGGCCTTGTGATTTGTTATTGTGTTTATGTCTCCTTAAATGGTCATTTGTTGTTTTACATGCTTGACTTGTGTTAACTCTATATTGTATGTGTTGTGAGTGTTATGGTTTCATAGTTAGTTTGCTTTTAAGGGGGTAACCCTACTAGGTTAACTTAGTCTTGCAGGTTTAGTGGGTTGATAACCTTAAGATGAACCTTGCTGGATGTAACATGATGTGATATAAATTGTAATCTATTTTGGTTGAGTAGTTTCACTTTTTGGAATTATAAGAAACTTAGGTTTGTGACCTTAATGGTGATGTTTAGATAGATGTGTCCTTTTCAATTGGAATAAATCTAGAATTATGATAATGATGATGTTGACGTTTAGATAGAGGTGTTTTTTATAGGTGATGTTTAGGGTGACTCATTTATCTGAGTGACCTCAATGAGGCAGTATGGCTTTCTTTAAGTGTTTATATTTTAGTTTTCCATTGACTAGCATTCAATCACATATTACTTCGGTGTTGTATGTTGTAATTATCGTTTTAACCTTAATGTATGAAGATCCCCTCGTAAAAAATGCATGTTTTCTTGCCTACTTGCTTATGAATGGTAATGTATTAGGTCTTTTTTTGTATGAGGAGAATTATTAGTGGCCAGTGGGTAGTCTAAAAATGGTGGGCTTTGAATTCTATAGTTGGCATAGTAGTAGTATTTAGAAATTGAAGTGTGTGGACTATCATGCTTGTAGTGAAGAATAGGGAGCTCTTTAAGTATTATAGATTTAGGAATCTCCTTTGACATAGATGTATGAGTTGGTATTTATAGGGATCTTTTATGAGTCATTGGGTCAAGTGTTAGCCTTGTTTTCATGTATGATGTTATAGAAATAACTCATTATATAAAGTATTACGTGCAAATTTTGTATTTGTTGTGTTAATGGAGTTGTATAATATTTAGAACCTTTGATCCCTTCCTTCTCTTTGAACTTCAAGTTACACATTTTCCTTATTCTCAGCTTTAGTTTTTAATTTAAGGAATAGTATTTTTGTACCTTGTTTGACGTTAAGCGTGTGTTTCTTCCCTATTTGAACCCCGTTGTATCTTATTTGCTAAACATTTTTTTCCTTTCTTCAATTTTACTTCATGTGCCTTGTTTTACTTAAAATTTTGCTTTGTTTAGCTTATTAAAACCTTCTTTCTTTCTCTTTAGATTAACTCTTAACATATTTATTCCAATCAAACTTTTTATTAAATTGTTTTGTCAAGTTTCCACTGTTTTGGTTTTGTTGAACTTTGGGGACGAAGTTTCTTTTTAAGGGGGTTGTAATGTAATACTGCGTATTTTTAAAATTTTATTTTATTAAGTTTAATGATTTTAATAGTGTAATTCGATGAAAATGTTTAATTATCTTAATTTCAATTCGTTTTATGGTTTATCGATGATTTTGAATTTATATTAGAATTTAATTCATTATTATTGTTGCAAATTATTTTAGATAAATTTGTTCATGGCCTTGATTTTATTATATTCATATGATTTCAATTTTCATTTAAAAAAATATATTTCCATTCTTTCTCCTATTTTAATTTTTAATATTTTAGATTCATTTTTTAATAGAACTTCATTGTGTGATTACAATTCTATTTTCGAGTTATATTTTGTTAACGAAATAAATCATTTCAAATATAAAGTTCTATTTAAAATAGTAAAATTATTTTAATAATGTTATCTGTAGAAAATATTTATGACCTTGAATTTATCTATTTTTCTAAGGTCATTAAGATCTTTGAAAAAAATTTAAATTAAAAAGATTTTTATAATTTATTTAATATTTTCTTTCCAAAATTAATTTTATTCTATTTTACCCTTTTTGATTTACAAAATATCTTTTTCAAAAATCTTTTAAATTAATCTTGGTTCCTTAGAGTGTTGTTTAAATATTTATAGATAATTTTAAATATTTTTTGAGATCGTATTATGTACTTTTGTAATAATATAAATTCTTGTACTCATTGTTATTTTCTTCCAAATTTTTTTTGAAATTATTTAAATATCTTTTTTATTGATTTTATACTTTTGGATATTTACAAAAGGGTTATGTTAAATAAGTTTCAAATAAAATTATCTATAAATAATTTTTTAGGCATTTTATACCCTCTTATGTATATGTGGGGGAAAAAACAAAACCCCATCGAACTTTGCCCCCATTTTTCTTCTTCTCACTCCCTCTTTTCTTTTTTGTTCTCTCTCTTCCCTTTCTCTCTTTCCTTTGTGCAACCCATCCTTGACTTGGCTCCTCCCTGCTCCTCATTTTTCCATCATCAACCGCTACACCACCTCACTACCTGGCGTCGAACCACTACACATTTCCCACCATCTTCGTCGTTGCCATCCTCCGATGAACAACCGCACAAAGCATCATCACGATGATAGATAGCATCTGCAACGGTGAAGCTAGCCACACACAATAGTGCACCAGTGACTTCAGGCCACCCCCAATGTAGTTCGACCACTAGAAAATGTTCCTCACCCTCTGACGCAGCTTCCTCGGCTTTGATTTACAAATTTTGTTTGATATAAATTACCCCAAACCTTAAATTTTTTAGAGTAATTTTTATGAATTGTCTTACAATTAGCTAAATTGGTTGTTTAATTATGTATATATATGTTGTATGATTTATTTAGAGTGGTTAATTGTTGTGTACATAGTTGATTTGTAAAAATTGAAATTTTGACCCAGTTATGTCCTGATTTTTTAGATTTGTCCGATTAAGATATTTTTGATAACTTTATTATACAATATGTTGTAAAATGTATCAAATTTAATATTAAAAATTTTAATTTGAAAAATTTATGCAAAATTAATTTGAATTGGATTTTCATGTCAAAATCTGTGTGTAACAAAATCGAATTGTATAATTGAGTTGTTTCATTCAATTGATTTTATAATATACTTTGAAATATATTTAATTTTATGTTGGCAGTGTCAATTTGGAAAAGTTATATAAATAGATCGGAATTAGATTTTTAGGTCAAAATTATTACGAATCTATATTGAATTGTGTAATCGAGTTTCTTTATTTAATTAATTTTAATTTACATTATAATGTATTTAATTGCAATCCCGAACTATCAATTTGAAAGTTTTAACGAGAATTAACCGCATTAGCATCCTAGACTCAAAAATACGAATTGTATTAAATTGGGTATTTATTTTATTATTTTTGATAAATTGATTATATAATATGTTATAAAATATATCTAATTGTATTTCTAAATATTCAATTTAAATAGATTAATAAAATTCAATATAATTGTATTTTTTGGCTTAAAACCCTAAATTTCAAATAAAATTATGAAATTAGTCATTCATATAGTTGTTTTTCCTAAAATTAAATTTATAGAAATGGTTGAAATAACCTTAATTGCATTCTAACACCTTCAATTTGAATTAATTGATTTTAATTGTCAGAGTTTGTATCTTGGCTTTAAAGCCTTAATTTTTGAAAAATGATCATCTTAAATTGGCTACTCGTAAGATTATTTTTGTTGAAAATTTATTATCCAGATTTATCTAAAATTAGTTAATTTTTTTAACTATCAATTAAAGGTAATCAAAGTTGGTTGGTTTGCAGATCGGAACAAGAAATCCTAATTTTTGAGGATTATTTTATGAAAATGATTTGTTTTTGCTTATTTCACTTAGTAGATTACATGTTTTGATTTAAAACTATTTGAATAGTATTTTTATTTTAGTTCTTTGAAATTATTTAGTTTGTATTCTTAGTTGTTAAAATAGATTAGTAAGTCATTTCAATAAAACTAAACTATCGCTATTATTCTTTTTCTTGCTTTTCAAAATAATTTGAAATACCCTAAGTGATAAGCGTTGAATCTGATTTGGTTAATAATTAATTTTAAATCTTAATAAAGTTACACTCGCGAGTCTTAGGTTTTGAACATATTTTCTAAGAAAGTCATCTATGTCTCTCTTTGTTGATTAAATTATAATACTTGAATTGTTGATCGATAAGGTAGTTTCTAATCTAGTATTACAATTTCTATTAGCAATAAAAGAAAACATTTTCACGAGTTGTCAAGCTCTTGATATCTCTCTTTATTTCTCAATTTACTTAGCTAGCATCGGATTTAGGCGAGTTATTACTCACCTTTTTTTTATGAGGGAATCATGAGATGTATGTCTTCTTGAAGTGGAAGATGATGAGTATGATTTATGTTATTTACGTATATCAAGCATATACTATATTTTTGTGTGGTATTTCTATGTATCTATAAGTATATAACTTCAATACGAACACATATTAGTAAACCTCTTGAATATTGTATGTGTTTGAGTATGTCAAGGGTTGAACATGATTATGTGGTTAATATGCTCGGATAATTATGAAATCTTTGGTAATTTTATAGTATATTATAATGTGTCTCAATTATAATTAGTTTGAAAATTTATATCATTGGTTTAGTTAGGATCAAAATTATATGATGCCTTATGCTAGATTTTTATGCCATGGAATTATTCGGCTCTAACACTACTTGAATTATTCGACTTTAATGCCACTTGGATTGATTGACTTTAATGTACCTAGATTCATTGACTTTAATGTTGCTTGGATTGGATTGACTTTATTGTCCCTTGAAATTGATTAGCTTTAATGCCACTTGGATTGGCTCAGCTTTAATGCCACTTGAAATTGATATAATAATATAAATTCATTATGTTGATGGAAGAGATTTAAGCGCTGTTATGTGAGCCTGACTTATGCTTGGTTAAATCTTTAAATAAAACATTAATCTCTTAAAATAAAATATCTTGAGTTGGGACTTACACCACTCAAGGTAGCTATCTAAGTTAGGTTTGGTATTTACTTGGTACAATTCTGGTATTTTTCTCTTCTATGATCACATGTGCCTTATGAGGTCCAAAGATGCCATTTTCTACTCTATAGATGTCTTAATACATTTAGGACCTATAGGGGGTGTGCATACGTAAGTGATTAGGCACCCTATTATTTAACGATTTGGTTATGTTCCTAGGTGGACTAACTAGGGCTAGTACTATTTGAATACTAGATTAGTTGTTATGATTTCTTTTAAGTCTCCATCATCAAGATAAAATAATCAAATATATGTGATCACAACAATTGTGAAGCTTGTGTAGGATGGCCTAGTTGACAAGTTTAAATAGTATCAGGTAATGATTAAACTGCAAAGTTTAAAATCTGAGTTGAAGAAGTTTAATGCCACTTACTTTAGCCATGTGAGTAATGTATCAAAAGACATGGTGTAAGAAGACACAAATTGAATAGAATTACATTAAACAAAAAACTATAATTGGGTTGAAAGACAAACAACACAATGATTCACTCAATTAACTCCATAATGCTGATGGATAGAAACTTACAAATTAGGATGACATGGAGCATGAAATTCATATATTCTTTGTTGGCTTATTGGGTTCAACCATGCCAGTATTTAGTCTACTTATTTTCTCATCATAAATAAAGGTGATTTGTTATCACATGCCAATAGGAAACAATTAATGAGAGAAATATCAAAGTAAGAACTGAAAGAGGTGGTGTTTAGTATGGGAGATTTGAAGGCTTTAGGGCATGATGGGTTTAGTGCTCATTTCTTCAAGAAGGCTTGGTGCACCATGGGAGATGATCTATTTATTACTGTGAAATAGTTTTGGGAGTCAAGGTTTCTATTGAAATCCTTAATAATACAACACTTCATCTCTTGACAAAGATCAAGAATGCAAAGTATATCACTGAATACATACCCATTTATTGTTGTAATGTGGTTTATAAAATATTCTCAAAGTTGTTAACAAGAAGAATAATTATTGTACTAAATGAGATAGTTAATGAAACTCGGTAAGATTTTACTCCTGAACATTAGATTGGATATAATATCACATTGAATCAATAGTTACTTAGAAAATATAAAAGAAAAGGGGTTGGTCCCAAAATGATCATGAAGATTGATATCATGAAAGCCTATGATTCTATAGATTGGTGATTCCTTCAAGCTCTAGTAATTAGGTATGGTTTTTGCTATCACTATGAGAACATGATTATGAAATGTGTCACAAATGTTAGATTCTTTGTTTCTTTACAAAGGACTCTTTGTAAACCTTTTAAGATAAAGAGGGGATTAAGTTCAGGAGACCATCTTTCTCCTTGTCTATTTATCCTATCCATGGAGTATCTAAGCCATATATTGAAAGCTCTATGGAGTAAATCCTACTTCAAAGGGAATCTTGCATACAACATGAGTCTCTTGGTCTCACTCACTTTTTGCATATGATTTGATTTTGTTTTTCAAGGGACATTTCGAGCCTATTGAGCTACTCCTTGGTAGATTGGAAGATTTTGTTGCTATCGTAGGTTTGAGGATAAGTCCTTAAAATAGAAATGTGTATATTGGTGGGGTTAAGGAAATTTTGAAACAATAAATATTATCTTTATTGAGTTTTAAGGAGGGATAGTTTCCTTTTAAGTACCTTGGATTACCTATTAGTAGCTCCTCTGTAGTTATAATTCTTTATCAATTATTTATTAAGGGGATCATGAATAGAATTCATTCTTGGTCTCTAAAATACATGAGTTATGCTAGTAAGGTACATGTTATTCAATTCATTATAATTAGTATTATTAACTATTAGATGCAAGTATTTGTCACCCCCAAGTCCATTGTACATCATTTGGACATTATTTACAAAAGGTTTCTATGGGATAATTTAGACTCGAGTAAGAAAATATCTCTTATTTCCTAGCATAAAGTTTATTTACCTTAGAAAGAAGGTGGTATTAGGCTAGTTTAGCTTGAAGTATGGAATGCTGAGTGCTTGAAAAAGCATTTATGGATATTAATGGGTAATAAGAAAATCTTATGGATGAAATGGATTCATGAGAGGTGCATCAAATCTATTGATATTCAAATTTTCAATCTTATAGCTGGTTCTTCCAGGATTATCAAGAGCATTGTGAAGATCCTAGAACTAAAGATGGAACTGCATTATTTCAACCATAGTAATAAGTTCTCAATGGGTAAATCTTATCAAGATGTTACGGTTAAGGTCTCTCCTCTTGCATGGTATAAGTTGGTTTGGTGTCATTTTGGCTTACCAAGACATAAACTTATTTTATGGATGGCTTGCCATGAGAGCATGGCTGTTAAATCTAGATTAAGGACTTGGCATATGGTGGATTTACTTGTATATGAGGTTTGCCATCTTAGTGATGAACCAATTGTTCACTTGTTTGTTACTTGTTCAGTAGCATAGAATATTTGGAGGAAGATTTTGAGCTAGGTTCCACTACCCTGTTATTTTACTTCCTGGTATACATGCCTTAAGTGAATGATTCGAAATACTCAAAGTGATATAAGTTGGGAAAAGTTGATGAGGGCTACATTCATAGCTATAGTAGCCGCAACATAGTTGTGCTTCAACATAAACAAATCATGCCCACTATTTTGATGAAGAAAATCATTCAAGAAACATCTATTCAACATGATGGGAGCCTAAATGGGAAATAGTTACAATACTTAAGTACTTTAGATAAATGGAAGTTTTGATTTTGCTTTACATGCTTGTTTGTTTATGTGAAACGGGTGCATTTCTTATGATTATTTGTAAAACTTAGTTTTAAATATTTCCATTTGGTAATGAGAATTTAATTAATTACCAAAAAACTTAAGGTCTAAATCTAATGACTTATACATGTAATAATGAATCTACCTCTAGGGTTACTATTCATAATTTAAATTATTTTCGCATTGTATTAGAATGATAATACTCCTAATTACCCATAATATTTTGTATAGCATACTTAGCATATATTAAACCCATTTCCACTTCAAAAACACCAAAATTACATATTTAACCCATATTAAAAAGATGCCCTTATCTTACCATAATGGCACAAAATCTCACTTCAGATAATTTGTATCCCAATCAAAAATCATTTAATCATATATCTTGTGATATAATTTATAAAAGTCTCAAATATTATCATCCCTTAATTATTTTTCCACCTTACCACAAAATGTCCAAAATGTCTTTATGATAGCCACAATATCCTACAAAACTGATATCATTATTTTCTTAATTTTAGTTCATTACATCACTATACAACTTAACCATATTCATTTTCCACTTAACATACTTAATAAATACCACCTTACAATACCATAGATCATATTACCCACTTAGGGTTTCAAAATATGACTTTTCATAACAAATATCATGTATGCGCATGCTTTCTCATAATGCTCAAATTTCAAGATATAATATCACATTATCATATAATTTTATTATCAATATAACAATATCAAACATGATATTGCACAAATATTCACACATAACAATCAAAACCCTAACTATGACATGTATTTTTACCAAATTGACAATGGTCTCTAAGCACAAATAATCCTAACATGCCTCATATTAGAACAATATAAATCACCTAAAAAACAATATCAATACTTGGTTAGGAATTAAGAAATCAAATAGGTAAAATGCTAAGGAAAAGGAGTATGGAAAAAAGATAAAACTGAAGCAAACAAAGTGTCACCAAGCTACGAGAAAATGTGGCACAAATAGGACTAGCTAGATGAGGCAATGGTGCAGCAAAAGGAGTGTTGTGTAAGCCTCTTATGATGATATGGGGCTTCTAATGCGAGGGTTTAACATAGGAAGGGTAGTGTGGTGTGATTTTTGGTTGAAAATGGAGGTAGTTCATGTGAGGTAGTGGCTTAGGGGTGAGGTGACTTGCATGAGGTTGTGGTGTAAAATGGGGGGAGCATTGCATCAAGGGGTGGCACATCTTGGGGTTTTGCATGAGGTATTGATGAAGGGTGGGTATGGGTGTAATTAGGTGTGGGTTGTTGGAGAATAAATTTGATGAAGGAGTAAGGTTGTGTGAGATTTAGACTCATCTTGGGGGTGTTCTACTTTAGAAGTTGACATAGGTAAGGGGTGTGTTGCATGAGGTTGTGATGCTAGTAAGGTAGAGTTGCATGTGTTTTTTAAGAAGTAAAGATGTGTTTCATGAGGTTGGATAAGCAATGTAGAGCTCGTTGGATGAAAATGGTTAATTATGATGGACGAAAACATAGAGAAGTTGAGGTAAGGAAGAGGAAGTTTGGGAAGAAGTTAGATGAGGTAATAAATGAAGTAAGGAGAGATAATGGAGGGGTAAATATAGGAGTACTGTGTGAATGGTTAAGGAATTGGCTAAAGGAGAGATACATGTGGTGATGGGAAAAGCATGATAAGAGGAGATTTTTGGGGTAAAATTCTATGACAAATCCCTTGAGTTAAGGCAGGTGATGATGATTTATGATTAGGTAGCTTTGGATCAAGGCACAACCAAAGGGACTTGGTCAAGAGATGGAGGGAATCACATGGAGTAGAAGAGTAAGAAGAAGATCAGGGAATAAGGAGAAAGGAAAAAAGATAAGGAAAATAGGAAAAGGAGTTTAAGGTTAGAATTAGAATAGGGTTTAAATTGTGATTAAAAAATTAGGGTAATATTAAAATATTAATCATCTAATATTATGGTTAGGTTAAATATTTATTATGCAAAATTAGAGTTAGGTTAAATTTAAGGTATTATAAAGACAGTATACAATATTTGATAAAAAAAATTCTATGTCGAAATGTGTAGGTTAAAATAACAATGTGAGGGAACACATAGAGAAAAATTTTGGGGCAGAAATCACTAAGGGGGTCTCAAGAAAATAGAAGCTTAAGCCCCTCTAGGTAAATCTATTATTTTGTAATATTTAATAGTTTGGATTTTTTTTTAGATCCCATTAATTTCATAACTTATAATTATGTTATTGGTATGTCCCACTACTTTTGATGAAATACAAGGGAAAAAAAGTTAGATTTAAAAAAGTGGTGATACATCTTAAATCAATGGAATTATTATTTATCCTTACTAACTAAACTTAGACTACCTCCCTATCTTATAATATTCACTTTTATAACAAAGATAATTAGTTATTAATAATAATTTTATTATTATTAAAATAACATAATATAACAGTGATTAGTCAATAATTAAAATAATATTATTCTTCAAGTGCTTCAAATGAAGAACATATTGTAGTCGATCAGTCAGGGGTGTGTGGCAACAAGTTGGAAGGCTTATAATATTAGAGCCGTCCATGAGGTATTAAGGATAAATAGACATGGAAATGGTGGGCATGGCTAGACCTGAGCAACTAATAGGAGGTTGTAACACCCCTATTTTTAAAACACAAAATACTTAGAAAATAATGTGGAAGTTGAATATAAATAAAGGTATTATTGCCACATCTAGTGCAAGTAAGAACTAATGTTATGGTTACACTAGATACTAAGGATAAATATTAAATTCAAACCAAAATAAAATTCCATAACATTCTTACTATAATAGAACACCATAATAAATTCAAATAACAACGTCGAAAGTAGTTTATGATAGATTAATAAATTGAATAACTCTACCACATTTAAAATCCTTTATAATATAGAGACCATCAAAAGATATAACTCTAAAAGCCAAACTACTATCTTAACTTGTCTCGTATGAATGCATCCACCATTAAATATGGTCACAATCTATTCACACAAGAAAATCTTCTCATCATGTACATCATGAATCATTGCAACCCCATTTAAAATAGTAGCAAGTCAAATATGGAAAGTACTCCCATGATTTAGAATGAAGAGATTATAATTTATAACATCACCATAGTACATCGATTTCAACAACACATGATTCAAATGTTAAGGCAAATATTAGTTTACTATTTATAAAGCCTTTTTGATCAGTAACCACATAAATACACCATCCAATTATATCTATTGACTAGGAAGAACCAAGAGGGTCACCTAGCTAATATGTCCAAAGACATCCAAGAACAACAAAAACAACAATAGAAGATCCATCTCCTAGGCAATCCTGATGGTCCTAGCACCAAAAGAAAAAATACAATGTAACATCCTACAATTTCATAACATTTGCTTTTTAGGTGTTTAGCCTTTTATTCAAAAAATAATCCTTAAACCTTGGTTTAATTATTTTATTAATAACCCTTGACCTATAACCCAAATAATGTCTTAAATATTTATCCTAACTATTTTACCTTTTTCCTTCTTAATAAACTTATCCTAAACTGATCTATTTTTTTGGGGTTACTTTCCCTAACTGGTAACCTAACCTAACCAAACTAAACCTAAAGTTAAATAAATTAATTTATATCCTACCCCTGCCACCCCTTACCTTACACAACTTACCTATACCCCCTATGTCAAATCCACTATGTCGCAACCCCATCACCATCACCTTACCTCTGTCGAGTCATACTCAATCACATCCAACCTCCATGTGTACATATATACACTCCACCCCGTCTCTTTTATTTTGTGCCTTTTTCCCAGCAAACCATCCTCACCATCCAACCCCCTACATCTCCTCCTACAAACCTTTTTTGTCTCTCCTACACCTCTCCTAGGCCCTGTTTGGTTTTACACAAAACTACCCCCTCCTCCTCCTCCTCCTTCTCTTCCCAATATGGTCAATTTGATTTTTTCGTATAGCTGTGCCCCATCCACATACCCCAACCATGCACCATCTAAATAGTCGTGCCTAAGCCATACACCCTAACAATGTGTCATCCCTGAGTGCATGTTTATGCCCCTGCCGCACGTTCCAACTATGCATACTTCATTCTTCCTATATAATTCACCTCTAGCCCATGTCTTACTTCTTATTTGCTAACCATCACCTCACCGTTGCCCTCTCTCTTGATGCCCTATACACCCAAACACAACCCATTCACTGGCCCTTATTTCTACTCCCTCTTATACCATCTTCCTTCGTAAACCTTCCACCACTAATCCATGACTCCCTTAAATCAACTAGCCTAGCCAACCAAGACACCCAATGCCTCCCTTCCACCCTGCCTTCTCTCCTCTTCTTCCTGCGCTGCCCCTACAAGCCCAACACCTCCACCACCTCATCACCGTCATCTTCCTAGAAACCCACCTTGCCAACACCACCATGCCAACCAAGGCCATCACTTCCATCTCCCCTAACTCATTGTTCCACCATCTCCACCACCTTGCAGCCATCCAGCCCTTTCATGACACGACTCAAGCTGCATAGGTAGCGTAAGGTCTTTGTAACAATTTTGGTACCCAATTTTAATAATAAGGGTATTTTGATAACTTTAGATAATAAATATTTTAATATTATAATTTTTATTTTATTTTTTAAATACTAATATTGTTGATGTGGTATTATTTTTAAGTACAAAATTATGGTGAGTGGGGATTAATAATTTTAGTAGGATATTGATAATTTATGCTTTGCTAGAAATCAAGTAACTTTTATACTCCACTAAAATGATCGATATTACAAGATAGCACATTTGAGTTTTTGTGTATGAAGTATGTTAAGCATGATTTGTTACATTATAATTATGTGCTTATTATTATTAGCATGAAAATCAAAGAGAGGAAACATGTTATCTAATGTAAAATATTCCAGGTAAAAAAGTATGAATAAAATAAGTTTAATGTCAAGAAAAGATTATGTATAATATATATGCATGAAAAGATAGGTTGAGTATGCTTAGATATACTTGTGGCATAATTATTATTAATGTGTACCCTATGAGCAACTTTGTCATTTTATGTGTAATATGATATTTATCCCAACAAGCATGTCAAATGTGTATTATATATCATTGAGCATGATATTATGTGATTCTAGATGGATTAGATATGCATGCTAGGGTTCTTGTATGTAGAATCATGTATAAGGGCAAAATAGTCAATTGACATATATGATAATTTCATTACATGATAACTGATCTAATTATGGTATTTTAGCCTTTTCATGAAAAATTAATAGACAAAAATGGATTTAGTATTTACAATGGACGATACTTGGGTAATTTTGTTCTTAGGGGCATTTTAGTTATTTTTGACCTAATGTGTCCAAATGTTAATAATTAAGCCTATAATAGTCTTAGAATATTTTTAATGATTGGCCTTGCTATTGACCTTAATTATGGTTATCTTAAATATTTGAAAATGAGTAAAAATGGCTAAGTATGGAAAATAGGATCTATGTAAATAATGTGATTTCATGGTCAACTTAATAAAACACTAATACTTAAAGATTTGGTTTATCCCACAATTGATTGTAGATTTTTACCAATGTGCGTTAATACCCGAGACATGTCCTATATCGTACTTTGTTTAGCTCTATGGACATATAGATGATATATATACTTATAGATTAGGTGTCCTTATCGATAGGATATTGTGCTGCCTTCATATGCTAGTGTGACCAGGGTACCTTAATGTCCTTGGGTTGATAGTTAGTAGGATACTATATTGCCTTGGTGCACCGGTATAATTAGAGTACCTTGGAGTCTCCACATTGATATGTTCTCTCATTGAGTAAATAAAAATGAAAATGATTATGATTGAATTATTAGATTGGTTGATAGTAGTCTTTGTGTCTACATGTGGTTCAGTAGTAGCCTTTTTGCCTAACTATAGTTTATTTATAGCCTCCGTGCCTACCTATGATGTTGTAGATTTTTATTGGTCTTGTGCTTGTAAACCTATCGGTGATGTTATTAGATTTATTGGTATTGATAATGAGATATATGATTGTTTCTATTTTTATGGCCTTAGGTTGATGTTGTTTCTAATCATACTTCAAATAGCATCCCTTGGATATTTTTTTGGTAAGTATCATTATGTTTTAGATGAGCGAGCATGAGTAATGTATTACCTTAACGATATTTAGTTATCTTATATGCTTATCGTATTTCAACCATCTTGTGTATAATTTCATGTTATAAATTATATATTGTTATAATGTATTATATGTGTTCCATGATGGTTTTTCATATTGGTTTGATATAATGGATTGTTCAAATATTATTATTAGCACACTCAAAATTTAAGGCCTAACTCCCATGTCTTATACGTACAATAATAAACCTATTTCAAATGTTACTATCGCTAAAGCTCCCGAAACACTAATTGTGCAGGTAAGTCATAACTCTTTCCATAAGGCTCATATGATTACCAAACTCAATATACATCCCCAACATACCAAAATTAAAAATATATCCGAAATGCATGGTCTAACTTTGAAATTTGACACATGTGAAATAATATTATCGTTTTAAGGTTAATATTTCCAATTTAAGTCATTTTCTCATTTTAAGGAATTTATGACATTCATAATCACTCTAATCACTCAACATGATCTTATTATCATATTTTCATCCACCTAACATGTTAAAATACTAAAACTCCCATATTATCCCTTAATGACCAAAATACTCTTATAGATAGCCGAAAGCCCTTATAGATAGACAAAAGCCTTTATTTTATGAAAGTCGTATACCTTCAATGTGATTATTTCCAAATCCTCCATTTACAATCATGCATCTTAAATACACTTATTTCCCATGTATCATATTTTATTAGGTTCATACTACTCTTCCACAAGTTATACTTATCCACTAAAAATATAACCTAGTGTAACAACATCATATTAGCACATCTTTCATTATTCATACTCTATTTATATCTTAAAATTCATATTATCATAAAACATCATTAACCACATGCATTTAAAAATATAATACCAATAACATGATAATACACATGGCCATTCAAGCATTTAATACAAAACCTTAAATATCGAACAGTATCCTTACAAAAAAGCCTGTGATCTCTAAGCAAGCTTATCCTATCCCACCTATTCCAGAACCTCTGGAATATCACTAAATAAAAATTAATAAAACATAATTAGAATCAAATGATATAATTAAGGAGGGGTTAAGGTAATGGAAGGGTGAAAGAATAGGGAAAAACCAAACTAAGATTTAAAGGAAGTCTCGGCCAAAATTTATGCAACAAAGGAAGGTTAAGTGGTGGATGCAAAAAGGTGGGGATGGGCTTTGGTGATGGATGTCGAAGGGGGGTGTGGGTTTTGATAGAAATGGTTGGAAGGAAGGTATGATTTTGGTAGAAATTGTCTAAAGGTAGGGGTGTTGTGGTGATTTTTGCCGAAGGTGGAGGGGTGATTTTGGAGAAATGGCCGAAGGTTGGGGGTTTGGTTTGTTGAGTTAACCGAAGGTGGTGGGTGGGTTTTGATGGTTTTTTCTGGTGCTTTGAGGCCTGTTGTGGGGATTTTGGCCGGTGGATGGGGTGAGGGAATGGAAAACTTTGCTAGTGGTGGTGTTAATGCCATAGTTAGGTTCGCCGGTGATGGGGTTTAGGTATTGTTTTGGCAATGGAACAAAGAGGGAAAGAAGGAGGGAGGAAGGCTTTGTTGGGGTGCAGATTTTTGACAAAATAGAGGGAGAAGAAGGGTGGTTCTGTGCATTAAATAGGGTGTGTGTGTGTGTGTAAACATACACACACGAGGGGGAGAGGAGAGAGGGTGAGGTGATCTATAATAACGCAACCCATCACACTAAAAAAGAGAGAGTTGATGGGTGATGATGAGGGTAGTGTGTGCAAGTCATGGAAGGGGATGTCATGCACGCAAGGGGAAAGAAAGGAAAAAGAAAAACCGGCTGGGAGGGAAATGTAAGGATAGAGAAGAAAAAGAAAAAAGAGAAAAGGAAAAAACGTGTGGACTTAGATTTAGGTTTAGTTTAAGATAATTTAGGTTATGGTATTAGGATAATTAAATTGTATAATTATCTAGGAGTAGGTTTAGGTTGGAAAATATAATAATAACACGGAATAAAAATTAGGGTTAGGCTAAAATTTAAGATTAGGAAGCTAGGGTAAGATAGAAATATTAATTTCTTGATATTAGAATTATATTATAGTATTAATTACTTGGGATTAGGGTTAAATAAAATTCAGAATAATATAAGGCCAACCCTAGAGGATCCTATCCCACTCTCATCTTCCACTTTAAATTTTCATATTTTATTCAAGGTAACCATATACCACATCCAAACTGTACAACCATATCTATTTCTTATTTAATCACCTTTCAATAATAGGTATCTTTCATATTTGGTATTTTCCAAAAATAACAACTTCCATATATAACATTTTCCATGATTATTACATCCCATAAATATTATTTATATTAAATAAGTTTTTCACAATACTTATTTTTAATTTAAACATTTTCCATAAAGAATTGACCAATTGGACCAGAAATCAATCAACTATAAATGTGATTTAATGTCAAATGAGAAAACAAATATCGTATACCTATAAATAATAACATTATAAATTAACATGTACCACAAATTTCATAAGATCACGTAAGCATCCTATACATGTTCTAAATAAACTAGTAAAATAAATTTATAAAAATACGTATGAATAGACTCATATTTGTAAATTTCGTATTATTGGGTAAACTTTAGAGCCAAAATAAGGATTACCTAGAATGAAATCCGACCTACAATTGCTAACAAGACAAAGGTCCTATAAAAATAATAATAATAAATAGCTATCAATTTAGAACCATACTGCTCCGGAGAAGCTGGCCCACCTGTTTATGGAATATCCTTTCTCTTTACGAATTTGGAAGCGGATCTGAATTGTAACCGGACTTGGGGATGCAATTTTCGATTAGGCTAGACAGGCTCAAGCCTTGGGTGCTAGATCAAGGCAATCGAGACACGAGAAGAAGGTACATGTCACGTTGCTTGGGGCATTTGTGGGGACCATTTTGAATTTTCTAAGGATGTCAGCGGGATGAGGGTCGTATTTCGCATTCCACTGTTTTGATACTAACTTAACTGGGACATCTCCTACCTTAATGTAGAAGGAAATATGAGGCGGATAGGAGGACCACTCGATACTCGATTGTATTTGTCGATCACGCGTTAGATTGTAATTGCTATTTTATTAAAGTAATGAAATCCTCTTACTTGTGGGGGAGAAATATATATCATTGATTAACAGTTGATTATTAAGTTATTAATATATCGCTACTTGTAATTTTATTAGTAATAGCCATAATAATATGATTACTAGTTATTCCTCCCTTCATACAGGAAAAAAAAATGTATATATCTTTTTAGTAATTTTTACATTTTTTTAGACACTAATAAAATTAACAACAAAAGTATATCTTAACTCTTTATTGAAAAAAATTAAAATATTTAATGCATAAATAATAAAGAAAAAAATACGTATTTAAAGATACAAAATGTTTTGGATTTGTTCTTATAAATACAATAATATTTTTAATTTTTTTATTAAAACACAAATTTTTAGACTTTATTTTCATTAAACCATGAACATTATAAAAATAAAAAATTAAAGAATAATCATTAAGATTTTATTCTCATTAACATATAAATGTTTAGACTTTGTTCCTAAATCCTAATAAGACATAAATTACAATGACAAAAATTTTCTAAAATTTAATTTTTTTAAAATATTATGTTTTAATGATAATAAAGTTTAAATGTTATCTCATGAAAAAAATGCATTTATTCCTTTCTTAATTAAAAAAATAAAATATCTATATTTTTAATTATACTTGTGTCCAAAAGTAAAGATAAAAGTGAAATGTAAAATTTGACCTTTTAAAATAATTTTTTATACAAATATTTACACTAAAAACGACTACATTTTTTATATAGATGGAGCAATGATTATAATTTAGTAGTTTCATTTATAAATTGTTTGATTATTAAGTAATTAGAATTTTTCTAATTATTCTTTGAATATTCATAGTTATAAGTGTATATCAATATTATATTTTATTAATAATAATATTTTTCATTAATATTAAACTAATATATTAATGATTTATAAATAGTATTTTTGATTATTTATTAATTATTAAGTAAATTAAATATTAAAATTTGTATCTTTATTATTAATAGCTATAATAATATATAATTATTAGTTAATAATAATAAAGTTTTATTATTATTGTTATTGGTTATTGATAAAAAATATATTATTATTAAGATAACATATTAAAAGTAAAAATTGATCAATAACTATAAATAAATATGTTCAATAGTTATTGATTGTTAAACAACTATAATATTAAAAATTATAATTTTTTTTAGTTATAATAAAATATGACAACTATTTGTTAATAATTATATTTTATATTAAGATAATCTAATAATAAGAGCAATTAATCACTAATTACGAATTGTGTTGTTGATTGATGGTTTGATTATTATTTAATTAGAATATGTTAATTATATTTTTTAAATTTGTAGTTATAGTAATATATTTTTATTATGATTATCAATATAATAATAATTAATCGATATATATGAATAAGATTATTGATTAAATATTGGTTCTTAAGTAAATAAAATAGTGTTACTTATACTTTTATTATAAATGGTCATAATAATATATTATTATAAGCTGTTGACCATACAAGTTTACTATTATCATTTTATTATTATGAATGTATGATGATGATTGACAATAACCGACAAGAATGTTGATTTATTATTAAAGCAATTAAAATTTTATTATTTATAATTTTATTATTAATAGTTATAATAATTTATCATCTTTTTATTAAGATAATAATAATATTAATAATAACCAACCAATAACTTTAAATAATATTGTCAATTAATGGTATAATTATTAAGTGAATAGAATATTGTTAACTATACCTTTATTATCATTAGTTATAATAATATGTTATTATTAGTTAGTTATCAATAATAAAATTTTATTATTATTATTATTATTATTATTATTATTATACTATTATTAATAAAATATAATAATAATAATAATTAATCAATTATAATAAATAATATTTTTTATTAATTTTGATTATGAAGTGATTAAAATATTGTTACTTATTTTTCTATCATCAATAGTCATGATTTTATATTATTCTAAGTTATTATCATCATCATCATCATTATTATTATTATTTAGTGTTGATAAGAATAATTTATAGTTATTAATTTAATCTATCAATAATAACTTAAGAGTCATGATAAATATCATTTTTAATTAACTAGTGGTTGGATTATTAAATAATTAGAATACTATTCATTATAATTTTATTATTAATAGTTATAATAATATGTTATTGTCAGTTATTAATAATACTAATATATTATTAGTATTAGTATTATCATTATTATCTATTGATGATAACATTTTATCATTAGTATTGTATTATTAAGATAATTTATTATTAGTAATAATTAATCAATAAGTGTAAATAGTATTATTAATTAATGTTTTGGGTTTAAATGTATATGGGATTAAAAGTAATAAAATTCCATGTGCGGAACATTTAAAATATAAATACTACATTGTTAATAAAATACTTTATTTCTAAAAAATTTATTATATATTAAATTATTTTATGTCAGATGAACTATCAAATGCTTCATCACTTCACATACTATAATATACAAGTAATATGTGTGTGACAAACCCTTTATCATATTATTAATTTAGATCAGATCATGAGTAAGTTGCTCAAATCATTTTATCAATGTTACTTTCAAGAATTGGACATAAAAGTATCTATAACACCCCAAAATTTTATAACCCTTATTTTTGAGAGCTTAGTCTTTTAGACAAAACACAACCTTTAAACCTTAGCTTAAGTATTTTTCTTAACCTTTTGATCTGCAAACCCCAATAAAATCTTAAATAAACTTATCCTATTTATTTTTTATTTTTTAATTTTTATTTATCTCATCCTATATCGATAACTTTTGTCTCAGTTTATTTTTCCTAATTGGGTACCTAGTCCCATATAAATTAATTTTATCTTAATCTTAAATCTAAACCAATTCTAATCCTAATCCTAAATGTATTTTCCTTTTTCTTTATTTTCCCTTTTTCCTTTTTTTTTTCTTTAATTTTTCCTTTTCTGTTTCTCTTGTCTTTCCTGTCGTGCTCACCATGCCTTTTTCCCTTTTTGGGCCAAACACTTCACTTTCCTCCACATGCACCTAGTTCTCATTTTCCCTTCCCTTCTCGGTTCTTGCAACTTTGCCAACATGAACCTTGCAACCTTCCTTGTCTATGGTGTCCTTCCCCTATAACCACCTAGCACCACACTCTAATCTCCAACTGTCGACCCATCTCCCTTGATTCTCACCTTTGTCCTACATGCGCCTCAAGGTATATATACCCGTATAATCCTCCCTTTCCTTTAAGCCTATTTGATTTCCTATAACACCCCCATTTTTGACACTTGAAAATTTATTTAAAAATAGTTGATTGCAAAAGGTAAACCATTAAAACGTAGGGTATTACTGTCATACTTAATATAAGTTTGATTCATCTACCTTTTTTACACTAAGTGTTAAGGTTAAGGTTAAAATATTTATCCGCTTAAATTAAAAACAATGATTGATAAGAAGCAGTGAAAGATTTCATTCAAATATTAAACTTTTCTAATAACAAAAGATCAGACAAAAGAGTTACAATTGATAAGGGAAAAAATATAGAATGGGACATAGGAGTGCAAAAAATATCTAGATCAAAAGATATCAGAATGGAAACCGAATAGTTATAACTCTCAAAACTTACCAAAATCAATCAAGTTGTACCCTCAAAGTACTCCTACAAGGTAAAGACTACCCATTGAATAGACAAGGGACCATAAAACGAAATCCATTAATACAACGGTACTGAATAAGCCAATAAGCAATACCAAGCATGCAAATATTACAGTAAGCGTATAGAAGGTAGCCTAAAGTTTCATGGGATAACATGTTAAATAGTACATACCATAGCTAAGTATCACATTTATACCATAATTCATGTCATACCATAGGCCACATGTTCATCACATCAAACTTAACCATATTATGACTATTTTATTAATCAAATTACACCAAGGGTGTCCCACAAAGGGAAACACCAATCCATAATTAAGTCCTTTTACATTAACCACCTTTATATCACTCATAACATGATAAGGAAATTACTAAGATAATTACCAACAAACATACCAAATCTAAATATTTTTTATAAAATTAAAAGAAAGCATAAGTTACACTTAGGCATAACACTAGGAACCCCAAACATGCTATCACATATTTTTTACATATTTATTAGGAGCATATGGGTTACCTCTTTCCAAGCACAAATAGAAAAATAAAATAAATAACCTCCAAATGAACTTCAACACCTTCGAAAAATGGAGTCACAAGAGTTGACGACAAAAGATGGCAACTTCACAATTTAACCTTAAATCTAACCTTTTTTACTTATTTGAAGATAAATAAAGGTAAGATAGAAGGAAATGTAGAATTTAAAATAAGAGAATAAGGAGAAAAAGATGAGGATGAGTCTCAATTATAGGCTCAACAAAGCATAAGAACACTTAACAAAATAACCAAAATGAAGAGAGAGGTGGGAGTAACCAAAAGGAGAAAATAAGAGAAAGTATAAATAAAAACAAAGGAAGAAAAATGGGTTACAAATAGAGGGTAGAGGAACCAAAATCAGAAGCCACAAGAAGGGAAAGTTAGCTTTTTCAACACTTGAATGATAAAGGACGCAGCAATTGAGTGTGTAAGGTGGTGGAGTGTATTTAGGTTGAATGAAGTTATGAAAATCAAGAAATCAACCAAAGTATGGGGGAGGTGATTGTGTGCATCAATGCAGGTCAAAGTACAGATTTTAAGCATAGGAAATGCAAGTGAAGGAGTTTGGGTGCAAGAAAAGCTAAAGTGACATAACTAATGTAGGTAGAAAGTGTAAGAAAATAACTCCGCTCAAAATTTGCTTGAATGAATAAGACAATGGTCAACATGACACAAAATCTTATCATGGAAGTCTAGGAAAGTGATTGCCTGCATGAACAGTAATTTTAAGATTTATGGATTATTTTTAGCGGTGGAAAAATAAATAAAGAGGATAAAATAAATAAAAATATAAAATAAGCTCATAAAATTAAGAAATTGACAAAAATACTTAAAATAATATTTTGAACTCATATGTAAAATTTCATGAATTTAAAATAAGGCTTGATATATAGAATGTTGATTTGATAATGAATTAACAAGCTTACAAGGTAATTAGAAAACTAAATACCAAAACAATTCCTAAAATCGCTAAAATTTCTATATCCTCTTATTTATTCATTTAAAACTTAAATATAAATTTTCATAATTTTTAACATACAATTGATATGAGTTTCATCTAGCATGTATTAAGTATATATTTTGCATTAAATTTCAAAAGGAATAACAAACATAAATAAAATTAAACAAAACTTTATAGATTTAAATTTAAACCTATTTAGGATCCAAATAAAATTTTATAACAATATTCTTCAAGGTTTTACTCAAAAGTTCACATATATGGATAGTATTTTATAAGCAAAAAAATGTGCGGCTATAAAATTATAATTACTACTGATTCATTGAATCACCTGAAAAATCTTAAAGCTATAACATGTTCTACAATCATTTATGTAATTAATTAAACATAATCAGAAGTAACTAAAAATGGGTTATTACATTCCCCCCGGCAAAACTAGCCTGACCTCCCTTTATATTTCTTCACCTCCTCTCGGTCATCTTTCCTCTGCATTGAGGCATCACAGCTCAACACCACCCTGTCTCAACCCCAGCACTTCCCTTCTTATTGTTACCCCCTTCCCTCCGCATATGCCCCAAACCATGCCTCTTGCCTCAACTCTAGCAATCGTTGACTCTCCTCTCTTCTCCTCTTTTTAGCATCGTCCAGCATAACCACCAACCTTACCCAGCCCTTGCTTCATGTCCCTCGACGTCGCCCTCTCCTTCTCAAGCCTGCCTTTTTCTTATGCGCCTTCTGACCTCGACCACCCTTGAAACCATCACCACCACCATCCAATACTTCCCTAGTCGTTGTCAACTCCTCTACCTCATATCACCGCCCTCAACCACCACCTCTAGTAGCCAACACCATCGAAGCCCAACGCCAGCCAACCTCCCCTACCAAATCCTTTCTCCAACACCCCTTCCTTGTGCGTGAATTTAGTAAGTTTTCCCCCTTTTGCAATCTAAGGGTATTTTGGTAAATTTACTTAATAAATATTTTAATAAAAATTATTATTTTATGGATTAAATATTAATATGGTTAATGCGGTATTACTTTTAGATACAAGAGCTTGAATAGTGGAGCCTAATAAATTTTAGTGGGTTGCTTAGTATTTGTACTTTTGCTAGAAATTAAGTTATCTCTATACTCTACTAAAATGGGATATATCGCATAACAACATATTAGATTTTTTATGCATAAATTGTATTAAGCATGTTCTTTAGGTTGTAATTATCTGCCTAAAAATGTTAATATAAAATTTGATAAAAAGGAGCATGATGGTTTATATAAAGTATTATGTGTATGAAGTTAAAATGGGTTTAATGCCGGAAATAATTAGGTATGTCATGTATGTCCAATATGATAGGTTGAGCATGCTTAGATGTATTTTTAGTATAAATGTTATTATTGCGTATTTATTGTTAAGTATGGAGGTATGTGATATGATGTTTTAGAACACATGTTTTAGTATGATTACTATTATTATGTATCCTAGGGGTAATTTAGTCTTTTTGAGCATCATGATATTTATTTCGATAAGTATGCCTAATATGTATTATTTATTGTTGAGCATAGGAATGCGTGGTTTTAGATGAGCTAAATATACATGTTAGAGTTTTATATGTTATATCATGTGTAAGGACAGAATGGTCATTTAGTGTGTATGTTAATTTATTTACATATTAAATAATTTAATTATCGTATTTTAGCATTTTCATTACAAATTAATAAATTAAATGGAATTAGTATTTAAAATGAATGATAATGTAATAATTACGGTCTTAAAGATATTTTGGTCATTTTCGACCTAATACACTTGAATGTGAATAATTAAATTTAGAATGGTCTTAGCTGATCTTTTTAGTTAATCTTAGTATTGACTTTGATTATGGTTATCTTGAATAATTAAAAATAAGTAAAGATGGTTGACTATGAAAATTAGATCCATTTGTGTATTATGTAGTGTCGTAGTTACTTTAATAAAATGCTGGTATTTAAAGTAAAATACCTCAAAATCAGAAATGATAACTTTTTAGGATAGTTATCCTAAAGACATGGTTTAACACACAATTGTTTATAAGTTTTTATTGGTGTTTCTTAGTGTCACAGTTATGCTCAATATTTTACTCTATTTAGCTATATAAATTTATAATAACTATCATTTAATATAAAAAGAATATAATTAAAATACTTGTTATCATATAATAAAGAAAACCAAAGAGTATTGGGATAGAATATATATTAGAAGAGATCTACATATTTCTCTATTTTCCTCTCATTTATTATTTTAACTTTTAATTTTATTTTTTTGGGGATGATCACTAACTAAATACCCATACTTGTGCATACATGAGTTCCCTGTACTCCTAAGGCATATGCCGCTATTACCTCTGTTATATTAGTTTAGGATAGGGCTGGCAGTGGCGCCTAAGATAAACATATTGCCTTTTAAGATGAGTTAACGGTAGGTTTTATATAAAGACACTAGCCTACTTCTAGACTAAATATCATTAAGTGATAGTTTAGTATCGGAGTTATAGGATTCGAAAAATGATCCTTAAATTATATATATTGTATTATTTATTTAAAAATAAAAATAAAAAAATTAAATGAATATTTATTTTATAATTTAATTTAATTATAAATAAATATTTAATTAAAAATAATTTTATTATTCTTAAGTATTTAATATAAAAATATTAATTAAAAAATCCACTCCTTTTTTTCCCGTGCAAAACAAGCCTTACTTCTTTTCTATTGCCTCCGTCTGTAAATGTTTAACACCACAATTCATACGCGGCAGTATGAATAAAGTGGCATTACCGCAAATTATATCCCTCCTTCCCCACTATACAATAAATGTCATTATAACATCAGTATTGTTTTTAAAAAAATAATTTTGTTAGAATTCTTAAGATGAAATATATTATAATATTTAAAAAAAGTATGTATATAAATATTCTTATTGATATATTTTAGACAACAAAAAAATATAGTAAAATTTAGTGATAAAGCATAACATAATAGTAATAAAATATTAAGACAATTATAGCAAAATATAACAATTACATAATTATTTATAGACAGAGCATATAATGATAAAATATAGAATATACTATAGAAAAATAAGTATAATATCAGGGTAAAATAACATTATAACCTGTTAATAATAAAACACCTAATATAATATAGTAAAATAGATAACATATCGTAGTAAAATATAAAAAATATTATAGTAAAATATCAGATTTATAATAACAAAATATGAACCATATAATCATGAAATATGAATCATATTATGATAAAAATATAAAAAATATTATGATAAAAACCTAGATATATAATCATATAAAAATTAATATTCTAATAATTATTTTTTATTCACTTAGATATCTCCATTTACACCATAAGCAAAGTGTATCATGGTATATACGGTTACTCCACTACCTTCGACACCATTTTTGCTAATTTAGGGTATATATGTTTTATTTTTATTTTATCAAACAATCCAGTAGTGAATAATCTAATCGCTAAAACTACCTACATCTCATCATTCTCATGTCGGTAACACGAAGCCGATAGCAGACAAACATTCTGAACAAATGATACACCAAAAGTAGTGACCTTTTTAGTCACAATTTGAAATTGAAAATAACAATAGAGAAATGATATCCACCAAAACGTCACTCACTCATTCGAAGCGAATTGAAACACTGAAATCACTAATAACCAAAATAAATTCACACCCACCCCACCAAATCCCAAATTTTCTATTTCCAATTTCCCTTCCATTAATAAATCTGTTGAAAATAAATCATTGCCACAAATTTAACAATAAACCCAATCAACAAAGCAAAAACATAGAAAGACAAATCTTAAATGAATTTTTCTTCAAATTTTGGTCCCTTTCATGCGCATTAAATCCCAATTATTTACGCACGGCGCGCATTTCAGCAGAGCCACCCACCCGAACCAGAAACTCTTATCAAATTATCCGCACAGACCGATGGTCATCAATTCAAGGTGTGACAGAAGATGGCGGTGTCCGGGACTCGAGAGGCGGCGTTTGACCATCCGACCCTTTAGATGGATCATCCGACGATTGTCGGATTCCATCATCGGTCTCGGTACCCCGACTCATCTCTTCAATCATCTTCAATGCTTCCGGCATTGACGGCCTTTGATCCGGTACAGGCTGAACACAAGACATAGCGATCTGAAGCAACTGGACCATCTCTTCTTCTATGTTATTAAACCTCATCAACTCCACATCAAACACTTCTGCCGTCCACTCTTCCCTCACAACTGACTGGACCCACCTCGGCAGATCAATCCCTTCCTCTCCTAGAGACGCCTGATTGGGCGATTTTCCAGTCAGGAGCTCGAGTAAGAGTACGCCAAAGCTGTAAACGTCCGATTTGAAGGTGACTTTTTTTGTCTCATTGACTTCAGGAGCTCGGTAGCCGGCCAAGCGGTTTGGTGCGGAGGTGCTGGAGAATAGTGGATTCAGGCCATAGTCTGAGACACCGGCTTCGTTGTCCGGTTGGCGAAGGAGAATGTTGGAGGATTTTACGTTGCCGTGCACCACGTTGTTAGAGACGTGAAGATGGGTTAGGCCGCGTGCAGCACTAATTGCCACCTTCATTCGGCTTTCCCAGTCAAGTGGCGTTCGGCCGGAACCTCTACTTCCTGCATAGTGTAGTTAACACAATTTCAGTAATACAAATTATAAACAATCAAAGTATGAAAGTTTCCTCACTGAATGGTTTGCACATAGCATGATTTCAATTTGAGCTGCACCTAATATCTAACTCATATATGAACATCAGAATTTTTACAGCGAAAGACGAACGGTGGTGTTTTTTTTTTTTTTTCCAGTGAAAGAGTTCCATCCACTTCTGGCTTTGAATGCTGCTTATCTCTAGATTTCACATGTTTAGTGCAAATAAATTCTATAAGAAATAGATATGTAGGTCCATTTTTAGTTCAAGATAAAGTAAAAACGATTTTTATTTCCTTTTCTTATGCCTGGCGTTAAAGAGAATGTAAAGAATAGATAATATCATTCATTCCCAATCCTTTTTTTAAACAAATCTTATCAATATGAAAAAGATCCATATATTCCTATTTTTATTTTTATTTTTGGATAATAGGATTTTATTCCTTGTAATTCTCACCATACCAAACAATGAAGTTCAATAAACAAATAGACAAATCTATTCTATGTATTTTGGGCATACCAAACAACCAATCAGGCTATAGAAGGAGGCTATAGACAAATCTATTCTATGTATTATTTAAAATTCATACTCTATAATCTAGTGACTGAACTACGCAAGCTAGAACTCACATTATGGCGACTTGGCATGCAGGTAAAAATGGGATTTTTCATTAGCGGAACGATTCTACAAAAAATTATAAACCGGTTGAACCACTAAATATGCATTTAATGTAAGATTCTTATCAATCATTTACAAAATGGGTTAAGATCCATTAAGAAAGTTCCATCACGTATTCACCTAGCTCATGTTAATGGTGGGGCATTCTATTGTAGCATTGTACAGCTTGTACTAACATCCCGGTGAGGGAAAAATAGCTCCATCATTGAAGGTCTAGACAGTCTAGAAGGCAAGTGTGACTAAAGGTCTAGGCAGTCTTAGAAGGCAAGTGTAGCTGCACCATTGCCCAACCAGAATCTTGGTTTGTCCATCAACTGATAAATGCATTTTCAAATTGGCTGGAAATAACAATAATGGGCGTCGACAGAAAGGACAATCTTACGATTACTGTGGAAATTTCCTATCCCATGGTTTCATATCCAGAACAAGAAAAAGAAAACACAAACAATAGTACGAAATAGTCGCATGTATAAGACCACAGCATATTTTTTTGACTTTTTTATTTTCTTTTTACCTCACTAGCTACCTATTTTTAAACGAATACACCACAATTTTCTCTACCACATGCTTCTTAGGGTAAAAAAAAATAACACTAACCAAAAGTATGGAAAAAAAAATACGGGGAACGGAATCATCTATTGGATGTTGGAACTAGCATTACAACATTTAATAGCTAAAAACAAGGGCAAAGGGGGAATAGAAATCAGCTTTTCTCCATCTTCCCACCCACAGAAAAAGAGGTTACAGCTCACAGTCCACGCATACCCAAAGACCACCCTTTTTAGAAGTCCAAAATGCCCTTTGAATTACCATCCTCTCACACTAGAGGAAGTTGAGTATTGAGAATCCTATACATGCACAGAACCATGGAAAGATGTGCCCACTTTTACCACCCCGCATCCTTGAAAGTCCGAGAGATTATCTAAATAAGTAAAATCATACTCGGTACCAAATATAGGGAAGAAATTACTAGTATAATAAGCTAAGCTAAGACCCTTGATAAAAATAAGAAGACATGGAAGAAAAGCAAATGGTGCCATAATATCTTTAACAGCATGAGCATGTCGGTGGTAAATCACAAGGTTTCTTGGCTCTTACAATTGCAATCTTGGTCCCCCAAGAAAAGGGGGATTATAAAATAATACTTAATCATCTCCGCTCCATTGTCACTGTAGTGTTCTTGAAGCAACCAAGGAAATTTCTAATCAATACAAACCAAAAAAAAAATTTGGGGATTTAATCACAATTCTAGTTTCAGTTATTTGTATCCAATTCATTCGATGAACATCCGGCTACCAAAGAAAAAAAACTGATTCACCACAAGAAAAAAAAAAGAAAAAAGAAATTCCATAACCAAAATCAATCGACTGAAATGAATTCCGAGCTCCAAAACAGAGAATGGAGAGCAAAAACATACCGTGTAAGAGAGCAGATAAACTACCAGCAGGCAAGAAATCATAAACCAACAACTTCTCATCCTTCGAGTAATAAAACGCTCTTAATGGAACCACATTCTCGTGTCTACATTTCCCCAACATTTCCATCTGCAACTCAAATTCCCTCTTAGACGCCGTCACATCCTTCAATCTCTTCACAACCACCGTCGTACCTTCTTCCAACACCGCTTTATAACTCGTCCCTACACTCCCTTTACCCAACACCTCCGCCGATGCACGCAATAGATCCTCCAAATCAAAGCTATACCCTCCTCCGGCCCCGCCCTTCGTATCTAAGAAGACCAGTTTATTCCTCTCCCCATCCAATGCTCCACTAGTCAAATCATCCTTCGACGACGAAGTCCCAGCTTCCATTCCCGGTATTGCTCGGGCTCCTGCCTCGACGCCTGTGGCGGACGAGGGCTTGGGGGTCTTGGCTTTTCGGTCGCCACGGCGGCGTTTAAGACAGCAGAAGAGTAAGATGAGTAGGATTAGGAATACCACAACACAGGCGACTACTATTGCAGAAATGGCGGACGCAGATAGCTTCTTAGGAGTAGCAATTTGTGCTGGATTTGAAGGGACGGTTGATGACGGAGGAGTAGTAGGTGGTGGAAAAAACGAGGCGTTACATGGAGCTAATGGTGGTCCACATAATTGCAAGTTTCCGGCGAAGGAAGATACAGGGAATTTCCTCAACGTCTGTGGAATCGACCCATTTAAGTTGTTGTTCGAGACATTGAACTCGGTCAAACTGCCGCCATCGATACTCGGTAACTGGCCGGAGAAATTATTGTTTTGGAGAAATAACCTGGTTAGGCGGGTTAAATTATTGAGACCAAAAGGGATTGAGCCACTGAAACTATTATTAGATAAATCAAGTCGGACCAATCGATTTAACTGAGTCACACTCGTCGGGAAGTCCCCAGAGAAGTGATTATTGTGCAAGTACAAGCTCCGGAGAAACGTCAGGTTTCTTAAATCGTTAGGGATTTGGCCAGTGAGTGCGTTAGAGTGAAGACTCAGGACCCGTAGCTGAGTTAATTTACCGATGGTGTTGGGTGGAATAGGCCCCATTAGACCAGCAGCAGGAAGACGGACGTCGGATACGTAAGAACGGGTTCGGTCGCAGATGATACCGTACCAGTCACAGACGGACTCGGAAGTGTTCCATATGAAACGATTGGCGTGAGGTATAGCAGAGTGGAAGGATTGGAGAGCTTCTTTGTCTTGAGTCAGTTCCGCTGAGTTTTGCACGAGGTTATGACTCAGTAGGAGGAAAGGGAGATAAATTGCTAAGAGATACCAAGAAGGGGAGTAGGAGGAGAATGATAAGGCCGCCATTGAAGGTGGATTTGGTATCGAATTGAATCGAAGAGAAAAGGAAAGCAGTGGTTAAAGTAGAATGTTCTATTTATTCTCGAACGGTCTCGGATTCTGGTTACAAAAATGGAGTCTCCGGGGCCTAGCCATGTGAGAGAAAGTCGAAAAAGGATCTGAGGGAGAGGGAGAGCGAGAGCGAGAGCGAGAGGGAGGGCCGGCACAAGTGAAAGGGCATCACCCCTGACCAGACCAAGACAGAAAAAGGCTGTAAAAGCCTGGAAGGGGCATGGGGCGCTGAAGATCGAAGGAGGAGAGAAAGAGGAATTTCGGGTTTACTAAAATTTGCTTTGCTATAAATCAAAGGGGAAAATTGCTTTGCTGGCGAAGTAACGTTGACGAACGTAATTAATTACGGAACTTAAAGCGTTTTATTATGGAGATTTAAAATCTCTTCAGTGGGTCGGCCGGCGGAGGCGCGTGAAGGAAGATGCATGGGGAGGAATCTTTGAGGCCTCTTCCCATCATACGTTCGTTGGTCCGATTTGAATCGACGTGTTAGAATAATTTTTATAGAAATGTATTATTATTTCTTACTATTATGATTAATATTATTACTATTATTATTGTAATTATTATATTTAATTTATATTCTTTTTATTATTTTTAAATTTTGGCTAACATTTCCTCTCTTCATGCACTATTTTTTCTATTTACACACATATATTAGGGTTGAATAAAAAATTTAAAATCTAAATATTTAATCCATCATCTAAATTTTTTGGTTATCAATGCGGGTTTGAAAAATTAGAGTGAATATTTGATCAATTCAATTTTTTATTTGATCAGAGCAGATATTTGACCCTATTTTTTACCAAATAATTCTGTCCGACTAAAATATATGCTTTATAAAATATATTTTTAAAAATAAAAAATAAAAATATTTTATTTGATAAAAAAATTTATTCCAATCATTACTCCAAATTATCTTCTTACTGTCATTTTTTATGACACTAATCTTTATAAACCTAGTATTCAACCCATTAGTATTACAGGATTTACAACCCAATTAAAAATTTTGTTATTTAAAATGTGATATGCTCTGAAGCCTCAAGTTCTTATTTCTTTATATCTCTTCAAATCAAGTTGAGGAGAAGTCGATGGGAGGATTCTTATATATTTGCCGGCTAAAAAAGGACAAGTGAACCCTAATCTTTCTTTTTTTTTTTCCTTATCTCAATCATTTGGTATCCTCGGTCATCTGTTCTCGTTATCACCTTGCCATCGTTCACTCTAATTATTTATTTCCATTCACCGTCCATTCTCCTCATTGCCAATTTCTAAGTCTTCATTCTTGTTCAGTTTGAGCTGCCAATTGATGGTTTAGGCTCTCATTTGCTTTAGGATTTTTTCAATGAGCCTGTAAAAACACTCAACCTTGGAAACTTACAATAATCAAATCTATTTGTTGTTAGGCTATTATGATGATTATTTTAATAATTTTGATTATTAACCTCTCTAATTTTGTTGTCTGTTGTCCATTCTCCTCAACGTTGGTCTTTGATTCTCCTCGTTATTGTTTAGTTTGAGCCATAAGGTGATTTAGGGTCTCTTTCGCTTCAAGTTTTGTTAGTGAGTCCATTACAACATTCAACCTTGATAGTTTACAACAATCAACTCCATTTGCTGTTAAGGTATGTTGTCGATTATTTTAGTAATTTTGGTTATTATTCATCATCTCTTCTCATTTTTTGTTAAATATTGTGTATTCTGGAATAACCTAGGATGAGATTAATAGGGTTTAACAAAATGGAAATGACACAAAAAATTTACATATAACTTATAGTGGTTCAAGAGTAAAATGCTCTCTACATCCACTACCAAAATGTGGTGTGGTTTTATTGGTGATTACTCTTCTCTTACTTTATGAGCCTTGAAATCTCAATGATCATCTTAGATATGATTCACTACTTGACATATTTATCTTATCTAGACTCTTGGCAAGAATGATAGGCAAACACTCACTACCCCCTTTTTTAATGTAATTGGTAAGGTGCTTGTGGTCATAATTGATTCTCACTAAAAATCAAGATATAAAAGTGTAGAACTTTGGATGAGATATAATCTAGATAGATTGTAATTCCCCAAAATTTTAAAAACCAAAAATTTAATAAATAGCTCTTATTTGGGATAAATTAGCTTTTAAAATTATTTAATTTAATTATTTTACAAATTTTTGAGTACATAAATTTGGATAGGAATATTTAATAAATTAAAATAAATATTTTATTATTTTATCATACTCTTTTTATTTAAATAATTTTTCAAACTAATATTTTATTAAAATTATCCTTTTTAAACCAATATATTAAATTAAATAATTTATTAAAAATATTGCATCCTATTATTTTATAAATTAAATTATTATGACTTTCCCTATTTTTCCTTTTCCTTTTTCCCTTTTTTTCTTTTCTTTTCTTTCGCTTTATCTCTTTTTTCCTCCTTTCTTTCTTTTTCTTTTTTTTCCTGGCTTCGGGCTGCCAGGCTAGCCTTTCCCCCTCCCACCTGCGCGCCTAGGCCTCAGGCCCGTTCTTCCTTCCCCAACGCAGCAACCCAACCTAGCCGTCTTTCTTTTCTTTCCTTCCTTTCCCCCTTCCCGGGCAAGCCTAGTTCCATTTTTGTATTCACCAACTGGCCTGCTGCTCTTCCCCCTTCCTTTCTTTCTTCTTCTACGCCGACCACCACCCTCTGCCATGCTCGAGCATGCCCGACCACCGCCTGCAGCTACCAGCCCGACCACCATTGCCTCTCCCTCTCTCCCTTTCTCTCCCCATCCTTTTCTTTCCTATTTCGAATCAAACTAACCCCTGCACCCTCCATCCACGCCTAACTTCTTTCCTCTTCTTCCCTTCCCTCTCCCTATCACCCGACTACCACCTGCCACCCTACAACCTGCCCCGGTCGGCCACCTACTCCCCTCTTCCCCCTATTCTTTTTCTTCTTCCCTCCTTGCCCCATCCTACCCCATAATGTCGAGCCTTACTTTCCCTTTCCCGATTATTTTCTCTCATTTTCTCCTCCTTCCCATTTTCCTCGATTTTTGCACCACCGCCACCCTCTGCCACTTACACCGCCGCACTGACTGTAACACCCCAAAATTCACTACTTTTTTTTTAAAGCAGAAGCAATTAAAACAAAAATATTTCAGACTTGTGAATTTTGGGAATGTTACCGCCACACTTAGTACCAGACCGGTTCTCTCAAACCGTTCCAGTACCAAGTGCTAAGGCTAAAGAAAACAACTCATAAATATTAATAATAGTTCAGATTCATAAATACGAAAATTAAATACGCACAAGTCCTTATTCAATCCAGACTACGAGAGTTAGTTTTTCAAGGAAGAGAGAGATAACTCCGAACGTAAATTTATTTGGAAGTGCTTAACATAAATTAAGGAAAATAGGAGGAAAAATCTCAATGGAAGTCCGGCCACGCCACTCTGATACGGATTCGGCCCAATCATCACTCGGCCCCACCTGATGACCCATGGATATCAATCGCATCAAAGTAAACATCTCCTACCTGCACCAAATCAATTGGGCCCTCTACTCGTGGGAATGAGCAGCACCCATGAAACGGGTGATCAGTACGCTACGTACTGAGTAAGGTAACCGAGCACTAAGGCCAGCACATAGACACATAATCCAGATAAAATAATAAAAGGGCATAATCTAACATAACAACATAAAGGCATATGAACAATTCAGGTAAAAGTACAAGGCTCATTCATAGTCCAGATTAATTAGTTAATTAATCCCTGATCGGAAATCGATTCACACCATGCTTTTATTAAAACCATATGAGTACGAGAGCCCCCACTATTATAGCCGGTGGATCGGAGGCGCATAGGGTATCATACCCTAACCACTATTATAGCCGGTGGATCGGAGACACATAGGACTACGCGTCCTAACCACTATTCCTAACCGGTGGATCGGTTGGCCCCGTATCACATGGTATTCCGCTATAAGTAATTAATGTCTTTTAGGTATTTTAACGAAACTCTGGTTTATTTTTGTTGAGCTCGGGAACCCCCACTATTGTAACCGGTGGATCGGTTTACACATAGAGCATCTTGCTCTAACCACTATTATAACCAGTGGATCGGTCACGCATAGGGTAAAACCCTAACCACTATTCCGAACCGGTGGATCGGTTGGTCCCGTCTCAACCATCTTCCACTTTATGTAATTAATATCTTAAGTATCTTATTCGCAATCGTAGCTTCAGACACGCATTACCAACTCCATGCAAACCCTAGCTCTTATGCAAACCCTAGATCCCATGCAAACCCTAGCACCACGTAAACTATGCAATCCTGATTCCCATGCATCATACCCCACTTCCACGCAACCCTAATATTGCCATGTAACGTACCACCCCTTCCATGCAACCCTAATATTGCCATGCAACGTACCATCTTCCATGCAAACCTAATATTACCATGCAATGTTCCACCTTTCCATGCAACTCTAATATTGCCATGCAATGTACCATCTTCCATGCAACCCTAATATTGCCATGCAATGTACCACCTTTCCATGCAACTCTAATATTGCCATGCAATGTACCATCTTCCATGCAAACCTTAATTTTACCATGCAACGTACCACACTCCCACGTACCCTAATATTGTCATGCAACCTTAATATCGTCACATGAAACCCTAACACCATGCAATGTTAATAACATCGTGCAAACTCTAACATGCATGTCTTAAGGCCAATCACATATTATCACATATAAGTAAAACCCATGCCATATAACAAACCAATATCATACGTGGACTCCACCTCACATCGTATATAACATAAATAATAATGATAGACATATGATACATAGCATGCGAATCACATTATGCAAATAAGCACACAAAAAGGCCTTAGCACCCCTTACCTAATACGACACCGGTCTTGGTGCACGCTCCTATTCCTCTTGAGGGATTAGACTAGGTTCACCTATTAAATAAAAGTATACTAGAATTAGGCTCCCTTATAAAATTTTATTATTCTCTAAATTATTCTAAGATTTTGTTTTTAATTAAAACAATACTATACAATAATTAATTATACAAAATATTACTTAAAGTACAAATAAATTATTGTTTTCATTCGAAAGGGTGGTGATACAAGGGTTTCTACCCTTCACCAAAATAATAATAATAACAATAAGGGTAATGATAGTAATAATAATAATAATAATAATAATAATGATAATAATAAAACATTATTAATAACACTTTTATTAGAAGAATATTAATATTAATAATACCAAAATTCTTAAAATTACAAGGTGGCTTTCAAAATCAACCCATTTAATAATAACACCATTCAAAAATTTAATAATGATATTAATATTATATATACTTATAATATAAAGTTAATAAATATAATAATAATAATATTATTATAATTAGAAAAAATGTTAAAAATGTTAATAATAGTTGTAAAAAGCAAATGTGCGAGACTTAGTTAAAATTTTAGGTTTATAATCCTCCTGAAATAATTACAATATTAACTAAATAATTACACTAATAATAACAATATTAATATTATTATTAATAATAACATTAAACATGCAAAAATTAGATTAAATAAGTAAAGGCCGAGATGAATAATATATCTTACTCAATAATACTCCCTGACCTGTCAAAAAAATTTAGAAATAAAATTGCAGTCAATATTACTAATATTAATAATTATAATAATAATAATAAAAGTTGAATTAATGCTAAAATTTTGCTAAAATTAGGATAATTATAAATAAATCGAAACTAAGTACTTAAAATGTCAATGACATCACCTTGAGTCGGAGGGTGCATGTGGAATTGGCGGTGGTTCCCGGAGGTGGCCGGAAAATGGATCTAAGAGAGGTAAAAATGAAGAAAAAGAGGGAAGGGGTAAGGAGAAAAATAAACTAAGCTTATGGTTCGATGGAGGATACTTAGTAGAAGATTTTGAGTGGTTTATAGGGTGGCAGAAGCGGCGTAAGTGGCGGCGAGCGGTGGTTTAAGGTCTCGGGGTCAAGATTTTGGGCGAGATGAGAAGCAAACTTTGCACGGTTATGGACGCCCGTGAAAGAAGAATCGAAGTTTGAAAATGGTATGGTTAGCTAGAGGGAATTGCAACGAAGAATTTGAGATGTGGTGGTGGCGTTGGGGTTGGCTATCGGCGTCGGAATATGCGTCTGAAGTCACGGTGGTGGGCGATTCTCACTTAGGGTTTCGGAAGGAAGAAGTCTCGACCACACTCACAACCAGGCTATATATAGATTTTAGATGGGTTATTAGGGTTTTGGGGGTCGCGTGGATGACATTTATTGCTATGGTTTTGGCGGCCGGTGACAGAAATCGACCGACCTAAGCTTGGGTTGGGTCGAACCTTCGCGAAGCCAGAGAGAGAGAATGAGCGGGGGTTAGGGAAAATTGATTATTCCCAGCTAATGTGCGAGCTGAGAGGAAGAAAAAGAGAAGTGGCTCGGCCGGTCAGACCTCTCGTAGCCGGTGCCGCCATTTTCGGCGGGGAGTTGCAGGTGCGTCGGGCTGGCAGGTGCGAGGGGTTGGGGGAGGAAGAAGGGGACTGGACCGGGCGGTTCGCGAGGAAAGAAAAGAAAGAAAAAGGGGGCAGGCCGGGCGGTCGGGCGCGAGGGAGGTGGGAGTTAAGTGAAACGACGCATCTAAGGGATAAAAGGGACGAAACGCAGAGCTCTGGATGCCGAAGGAAAAACAAAAGAAACAACGGAAGTGGGCCGCGGCAGGGAAAGAAAAGAGAGAAGGAAATTGGGCCGCGTCAGGCCCAATTCGGGGGAGGGGAGGAAGGAAAGAAAGAAAAAGGAAAAAGGGGAAAAGGAAAAATAATAATATTGGGTATTTAAATTAATTAAAATATTTGATATATTTAAAAATAATAATATTTAAATAAAATAATATTTAACTCACTTTTTAGGCTAAATAAGGATTTTTGAAAGATTTTCCATAAATTCCTTTTTAATTAGCATAACATCCTAATTTTCTCTATTTAAATTATTTATAAAATTAATATTAATTTGAAACTATTTTCTCCTTCTTATTTTAAATAAAATAATTTATTTAATCTATTTTCAAACTAAAATGCTTAATTAGCTAGAATACCCAAATTCTTCCTAATTAAAATACTAATAAATTCCTTCTTTATTTTTCCTAGTTAAATACCCTTTTATTTTAATGAAAATAATTTATTTAAATAATTTTTCTAATAAAACCTCATTTAAATATAATTTATAAAATTAGAAATTTTTCGGGGCATTTCACTGACCCCCTGCGCCACTTTCTGCCACCACATGCTACCTCCCTAAACCACCACGCCACCCCTCGAGCCACCTTACAGCCCCTTCTTCCTCCCCTCATTTTTTTCTCTCATTTTCCCTCCCTTCTCGGCAACCACCCTGCACCGCCCCCTTCCACCGACGTCCTGACGCCTATACAGCCACCCAAGACACCGAGCCACTCCCTACAACCTCCTCTACCAACCCACACCCCCTTTGGTCGAAACAAGCTCCCTCACCCCTTCATTTTCTTTCCCCCTTTTCCTTCCTTCTTAGCCACGCCCACCTCGACAGCGCCCTTCACCACCTCGCCGCCGCTGCCTTCGCCGCCCTTGGCCACCAACAACCCATCCCCAGCCTCCACCCACATGCCCCTTCACTCCTGCACCCTTCCCTTGCCTCCAATTCTCCCCCATCTACCTTCTTTCCTAGCCTAAAGACCCCAACCCAAACCATCTCCCCCTCCCTTCTACCTCACCACCCTTGACCCTCTTCTCCCCTTGCAACCTGCATGTGACTCATGTTGCTCATGCAGCGTGAGTTCCACATTATTTTGGGATTTTCCTTGTTTAATTTTTGAGGTATATTAATGGTTAAGTAAAGTGTATTATTAATTAAGTTTTTATAAAAAAAATTCATCCTTTTAATCTCCTACTTCTAATATAATAATTATTGACATTATTTTTTAGGTGTTGATTTTGCTATTTAAAACTTGAATCTTTAACCGGGATACCGGTAAGATTCGATTTTTGCAGGAATTAAGGTAAATGCATGGAAAAACGTATGCTAGCACATTAGGGATGTTAGTATGATTTTATGCATGTTATGTGTTGCCTAGTATGATATATTTGGTTGCTTATATTGATTGATAAAAAGAAAAGTATGCTAGCTTTTGTGCCATGTGTAGAGATGATACTTAAGGAAGGAGTTTGATTATTGATGGAAATGTTTAATGCTTGTATATGATGTATTATGTCATTAATGCATGAATAATATTATTGTAAGCCTAAGGGTATTTTAGTAATATGCCTATGTAAGTATGTGATCCAATATATGTCGTTGCTAATGAGTATTATGTTGAATAATGACAAGTTGGTGGAGTTAGAAGATAATAATGAAGTACTAATATTAGTATTTTATGTAGTGGTGGTAAATTTATAAAAGTGGTGTAATAAAGGGGTAAAATGGTAATTTTATAAATGAAAGGGTATTTTGGAAAATTTGGAGTAAAAGGGGTAAAACGGTAATTTTTATAAGTAAAATGGCATTTCGGTACTTTTGGAAGAAAAGGGCAAAACAGTAATTTTGTAAGTAAAAGGGTATTTTGATAATTTCAAAAGAAAAGGGTAAAATGGTAATTTTGTAAGTAAAAGGATAAAATTGTAAGTTGTAAGAAAAAGGGGTATTATGGTAATTTTGGAGGCAAAAGAGCAATATGGTAATTTTATGATTAAATGGAAAAATGGTAATTTTATAAGTAAAGAGGTATTATGGTAATTTTGGGAGTAAATGGTAGAATGGTAATTTTGGAAGTAAGAGGTAAAATGGTAATTTTGGAAGAGAAGGGTAAGAATGGTGATTTTGGAAGTAAGGAGTAAAATAGTAATTTTGGATGTAAAAGGGATTTATGGTAATTTGCAAGCAAAAGGGTAATATGGTAAATCTGGATGTAAGGGGGTAAAATGGTAGTTTTATAAAGAAGAGGATATTGTGGTAATTTTGGTAGTAAGGGGTAAAATAGTAATTTGTAAGTAAAAGGGTAAATTAATAATTATAAATACGAAGAGGGGTAAATTGGTAATTATAATTATGGAGAAGGGTAAATTAATAATTATAAATATGGAGAGGGGTAAATTGGTAATTATAATTATGGAGAAGGGTAAATTAATAATTATAAATATGGAGAGGGGTAAATTGGTAATTATAATTATGGAGAAGGGTAAATTAATAATTATAAATATGGAGAGGGGTAAATTGGTAATTATAATTATGGAGAAGGGTAAATTAATAATTATAAATATGGAGAGGGGTAAATTGGTAATTATAATTATGGAGAAGGGTAAGTTGGTACTTATAATAATGGAGAAGGGTAAATTGGTAATTATAATTATGGAGAAGTAGAAATTGGTAATTATAATTATGGAGAAGGGTAAATTGATAATTATAAACATGGAAAAGGTTAAATCGGTAATTATGATAATAGATAAGGGTGATTTGGTAATTTAACCAACAGGAGGGTAATTTGGTAATTTTGATAATGGATAAGGACAATTTGGTAATTTATCCAACTAAAGGGGCAATTCGGTAATTATGATAATGGAGAAGGGTATTTTAATAATTTAACCGACTAAAAGGTAAATTAGTAATTATTTAACCAACTAAAGGGGAAAATTGGTAATCATGATAATGAAGAAGGGTAATTTGATAATTTATCCAACTTAAGAGCAATTTAGTAAATATAACAAAGGAGAAGGTTAATTCGGTAATCTAACTAACCAAATGGCAAATATGATAAGTGTAGCAATTATGAGGGGTGAATGGTGATCTAAAAAGCATAGGAGATAACTTGGTAACCTAAACCGGATAAGGGATAATTTAGTAATTATGCAACCTGAAGGGTAATAGGGTAATTTGTCAAGTAAGGAAGGGATGACTTAGCAATTATATAAGTAAGGGTTAAATAAGTAATTTGTACCTAACATGTCGTTGTGATTGTGGAATTTCATAATATGATTCAAATAATGGTGATTAGCAAGGTAAGAGTATTTGATAATTAGTAAGTATCACGAGAACAAATCCTAATTCGGAATTAGATGAGATTATGATGGCCTTGATGGTTTCTCTGTGATATCTTGGATAACTTTCTGAATAAGAAATGACTAATGATATTAGAACGATTGAAAGTGAATAAGTATCTGATTATTGTGCTTTTTGTGATCACCTTAATTAAGACACTAATACTTAAAGTGAAAGACCTCGAGATCGGGAATGGTGGCTCTTTATGGGTCGCTACCCTAAAGACGTGGTTTAGCCCACGATTATTCTGGTATTCGCTGGTGTGCCTTTATGTCCCATCCACGTCCTATATCTTACTCTATCTAGCTCTACATATTTAGGAGGTATCCATACTTATGGATTAGGTGTCCTTGTCGGTAGGGTATTGAGTAGTTGTATGTACCAGTACGACCAGGGTACCTTTGCATCCTTGGGTTGATGGTTGAAGGGTACTGAGTAACTTGTATGCACCAGTACGACTGGTGTACTTTTGTGTCCCGCGTTCTTGATCTCTTGTCTGAGGCAAATAAATAGAATTGTTGTGCTGACTAAAGAAAGGAAAAACACTAATCATGAAAGTGAAAGATTAATGAGGCGGGTCCAATTGACTTATGATATTGAGGACCAATCCACTGGTTATAATAGTGGCCTAGGAGCGTGTTGCCCTGACAGATAATATTGAGTACCAGTCCACCGAATATTATAGTGGCCCAAGACCGTTTTGCCCTAGATGATGATTGTATGTATTCCGGTCCACCGGCTAAAATAGTGGGGGTCCCGAGCTCAATAAAATAAGATTTGGATGTGAATAAATTATGGAAAGATATTAATCACTTATGGTGAAACACTTTGTGAGTCGAGACCAAACCAGTCCACCAGCGAATAATAGTGGTCAAGAGCGTTCTGCCCTATATGTATTCCGGTCCACCGGCTATAATAGTGGAGTTCCCGCACTCACTTGGATATAACTAGAGAGATGATTGAATAATGGTGGACTAATGGCTTAAGGCCTAAAAGTATTGATCGTACCTTATAACTTGTTGATATCAAGCAACCTTGTTATATATGTGAATGTTATATATGCACCTCTCATTACATATGTATATAGCTTGCATTATGTGTCGCATTGCGGGCCTTTTTTAAGTGTGGTATTAAAGGGTTACTCAGTACCATAGTACTGAAGGGTTCCATTTGTGGGGCCCTACCTATTCAATGGGCAGTGTCCCTTGTAGGTTCTTTTTCAGGTGTTATTCAAGTGGGCAACAAGAAAGAGTGTAAGGAATTATCCGAATTTATAGGGTTCATCCCTTTCCCCCTTTAGCCTTGATTTAAATGTAACTTGTATTTGTATCCACCCTTGGTGGATTCTATCCTCGTAAAAGGTTATTACGGTACTCTGATTTAAGTATGTTGAATTTCTCGTAAATTGTATTTCATTTTTTTGCCTTAGCACTTGGTATTGGAATGGTATGAGTGAACCGGTCTGGTATTAAGTGTGGCGGTAATATCCCCGAAATTTATAGTTTGTTGTTTTGCTTCCGCCAATCTTTTAATTAAGTAGAATTTTTTAGTAGTGAATTTTGGGGGTGTTATATAGATGTCATAAGAGATATTACAATTATAGAATATCTCTAGCTAAGAGAAGTAAGCAATGAACAATTTTTAATAAAAACTTAGAATTTGAAAGTTAAGAAAATTTAAATGCGCAATTGAATAATTTTTAGAGTAGATGATTAATTGCACATTAAATGTAGTTGAAAATCTATTGTAATAAATGATGAGGGAGATTATTTATATAGCTCACTCTCATCAATTAGCCGTTAGACATAAAATGACAAAAAAAAATGTCATCCAAAGGAAAAAAAATTAATATTTAATGCTCACCAATCAATCGATTTTGTGTTTTACTCGATTGGTCCTCTAAACATATTTGAAAAATATCATGGTTTAGTAAAACAATCAATGTGTCATTTAAACCAGTCAATCAGTTTACTCAAACGTGTCTATCGGTTTGCTTCATAGGCAAAACCTTTCCGCTCCTCATCTCAACCCTTATCCTGATTAGTCAAACCAATTGATCGGTTTGGAAAAACCATTCAATGAGTTTAAATAGAGATATAATGGTTTTATATAGGAAAAAACCAAAGGACTGGTTAGTCAAATAAACTGATCAATTTCCACACTAGTCAATTGGTTTTGTGAAACCAATCGATGATTGTAAATAGAGATGAATGAGTTTCTACATGAGTGAAATCCATGGACTGGTTGGTAAATCCAATTGATAAATTTGGCAAAACTAGTCGATGAGTTTAAACAGAGATGAAAAGATTTATGTAGGATCGAAACCCATAGACTGGTTAGTCAAACCAATCGATCAGTTTTCAAACCTTTTGATTGGTTTGATGAAACCAACTAATCAATCATTTTGCTACGCCAGTTGATCCATCTAAGTTTTACTCATTTAATACCCTTAGTTTGAACTAAAAAAGTTGATTAATCTTGAGACCGGTCAATTGTATCTGACAAGAACTGAACAATAAGATTTAAAATACTTGGAAGGATTAAGTAGAAGTGAATTCATGTCAAGTGGTTAAATTTTTTTTAAAGAGTTTTGATCAAAATGTGAAACTTCTCAACTTAACTCATTATAAGAAAACCTAAGACTTAGATATATAATCTTTAAACGTTAAGTATTAGTAATCTTTATACGACCTTCTCTTGTGCTTTAAAACTCAATTTCTCTTTTTAAATTTGCACATGAGAATTGATTTGAGTAATTTGTGTTTAGATCTCTTTGTTTGTCAACCATACTACATTCACACTTAAATAAACTCACTAGTTCTCAAGACCCGGTTGTTATCATAAAAATAGTGACAAAGACATTGTTTCACATATAAGGTCATCATATTCTTATTAATGAGGATGACATATAGATAATGTGTATTTGATGGGGATGGGTGTAAATAAGTTAGTTGTTGTTTTGTGTATACTTTTATAGGTTAAAGTATTATGGGAATTCTATAATTTATTGTTGTTTTGTGCCCACTTATGGCCGATTACATACATTCTATTTTCATTTATAGTTTTGGTTGTTGTTTTGTATGTCAATTGCCTTATCTCCTAATTTACTTGTGTTTGCGTGTCTTTGACACAATAAACTTAAAAAAAAAATTCATCCCCTATGAACTTATAATATATATTATTTGTGTATATTGGTGTAAATACAACTTATGATTATTAATGTTTGTCCATAATTATTAACTGCATTTTACTTTTGTTGCATTTTTTATGGACTTCGGACTAATCTACCATAATTAGTGCTTTTAGAATTTATTTTATGAATTAAATAGGTTAAAATATCTGAATTAATATTGATTTTGGATATTCATATCATTTTATGAACTTCAAGATTTTAGATATTAGATATTGAATATCATGTTCTAGGTATCACATTTTCTAATATATAATCAAATACAAGATTTTTAATATTAAAAATAGGTGTAATTTTAGATACTTGGATATGCCAAATATATTCAATATTTGCATTTGATTTTTGGATATTTAGAACTATTGGATATAGATATAATATATATAATATCCTATCAGATTAAATGCCCGACAAAAGTATCTAATTAGATTTGGATATATGTTATTGTACAACCCTAATATATAACCCCTAAATTTTTGTCACTTTCCAAAGCACTCCCTTCTTATTTTCACTCCCCCTCCCAACATTCCCTCTCAATTATCTCTATGTCCCCTCTTCTTTCAACATAAGGAAGAAGAAATCATTCATTAAAACAACAATCATCCATAATTAGTAAACTCTTATTCTATAAAGGTTATTATTCATCTAATTTAATTATTATTCTTTTTGTTCAAATCATTTATTTTGGAACATAGGGTAGAATGGATGATTTAGTATTTTATTTTTTGACTTTAATATGTTTTTTGATTGAATTAGTTGTTTATATATGTATATAAGCTTACAGTAAGTAGTTTTTATATTATTTATTTATTTATTCATTTGGATCTTCAATCTTTCTTAAACTCAATACAACATTTTTATATGCATAAATTTAACTCTATGGTTGAAACACCCATATCACACCTCACACAATGGAAAAGTCTATCATTATGATTGGCAATTATACTAGTTTTACCCAATGGATATATTAAAAGATGGTTATGAGGTATCCAAATCCATACATGCCTCCGTACCCCTATTTGTACTCACCTCCATTTACCCATAATAAAAAGACTTTTTTACCTTTCATATAAATATCATAACACATTTATTGAGGTTGAAAAATGAAAACCAACCAAAACCCTAAAAATCTAGCTACATTCACAACAAAAAAGTGTCCTCTGCATTTTGATTTTGAAATCCAATTTGTTTAGTCATTTTCACCCTAGACCGAACTCACTCCCTCTATCCTAACAGTTCACTTCCCACCCTGCCATACCATCCTTACGAACCTCGTCATTTTCTTCTTCCTATGTGGTCCACGTCTTCTTCTCCTTCTCTCAATCAGTTGATCTCACCCTCCAATGGTCATTGTAGTTAGCTCACCTCATCATCGACATTGTCTCATCATCATCATTAAGATCTCTCTTCTCTATCATCATCATATCTCATTAGTGAGTTCTCACTTTTTGCTTCTCCATCTTTATTATTTAGTATGTTCTTGCTCTCGTAGGTAAGTTCTTTTTGTATCATGTACTTATGAGTTATGATTGAGTATCTCTATCCTTCTCTTACTTAGTTAAGAGTTGACCTTAGACACCTAGTTATCCCTCGTAACCTCATTACAACCACCTAGTCTCATTTTCATCATTGTCTCATCGAACCTTTGGCACCTCATCCTTGTTAGATCTTGTCAGTAAGCTCTCAATTTTTTTCCTATTTTTTCTTATTGCTCTTAATCCTAGTTTTGACCTTTTGTTGGATCTTATTGGATCCTGCTCATATAATTCAATTTTACCTCTAAAGTGCATCTTTTATTTGATAATGTAGGAAATAAGTTGGTGTGTGGACCAATGAGAGCTAATGTATTGACACATACAATGCATATCTCTATATTGACATATATGATATATTGATATCAATGTATGCATGTTCAACTCAACATTCAGAATGTTGAATGCCTATATTGGCCTATATTTTTCATTAGAATTGTCAACAGCTAGCCAAACTGATCGTCACTGACCTTTATTTTTTAATTGTGTTGGTTCTGAAATTTGAATACCCAACTACCATAGTTGATGCCATACATGACCCTAATTATTCTCTTTTTTTGTTATCTAGTCGTATTTGTTATGCAATTATGTTTGACTAATGTCTGTGATATATTATGAACCATTTGAATCTGATAATGTGAAGTTTTATGTGCTTTTATAGTTTGCTACTTAGGTTTAGGTATGGTAAAAAGAGTTACAGATTCACCGAGTCAAATACCTCCTTGTTCATCCATTGCAGCTAGAAACCCTATTACGACTAATCTATCTACAAATGAGGAAGATGCAGAATTGCAACAACTTACTATAGGGAAAAAGAAGAAGAAGAAAACTTCAGTATTATGGGAACATTTTAATGTGGTGGAGACTAACGGGAAGAAGAAGGCCATTTGTAATGGTTGTAATCAAATTTTAAGTGAGGATCCCAAAAAAAACCACTCGTCATTTTTATGAGCATATGAAGAAGTGTGTTATTTTAAGGTTATACAAGAAGTAAGATAAGATAAATTACGATTCACTCAAAAGGGGGAAGGAAAGGGAAAGGTGTTTGAATTTGATTAAAAAAAATGGTGTCCTTACTACATAGTGATAAGAGTTGAATTTCAATCACTACCGATATGTGACCACTCAAAATTAAAAGAAGGGTTTTATGGTTATAACAACTCACTGGATTAATACTCAATGGAATTTATAAAGACAGATATATAGGTGCCTTTAATAGTTTATCCATATCAAGTTCTAAGTTTTGATGTTTATATTATATGATAATGTGTTGTTCTTATTTTTCTGTTTTATTTTTCTTCAAATTTTCTTTATTAAGGTTCATTTATGTTCCTACTCCCCACACAGCTAAAGTACTTTGTGATGGTTTGGCAAATGTTTTGGTGGATGGGAATATTAATACAAAACTCACAACACTAATTGTAATAAATTACCTTCTAAAACCCTAATTTATCACAATTTTCTTGTTTTAAAAATAAAATCATTATATTTTATACATTTTTTTGCATCTCTTCCCTAATGGTGTTTTTGCAACTTTTCGTTATTGATTTCTTGCCCTTTTTGTGATTTTGGCTCCCTTGAGACTTTTGGACCACTTTTTACCTTTGATAATTTTTGAGAATCTTCTCTAATGTGTATTTATAAATTCTAATTATTATTTTGAGTCTCCTAGGCCCTTTCAAAATACCAAACCAATCCATTAGTAAAAAAATATTATTTATTGTACCAACGTGCCTTAAACGTGTTTTTAAGCCCTAAAACAACACTTTTAGATATCTACATTTTATGAAACTTTGGATATTCATATATTTTATTATTTTTAAGATTTTAATAACTTAAATATATTATAAAATTGACTTTATATTTTTTGACCAAAGTAGATATTTTTAGACGCGTATACATTATCAAATTCGATTTTTCTTGTTCCACCTTACCATAAAATTTACCCATTTAATCTCCACCACTCATTTGAGGTTAGAATGAATCTCGACCAATTATTTACTCCCCACCTTTTTTGATCCATGTGCTTCCTTTTCCTTTGATATTTTGCACCAAAATATTATAGAAACTTAATAATTAATTTTACAAATAAACTTACCATTTTACTCCCATAACCTTAACACTTATCATTTGTTTATTCCTTCAGTTTCCCTCATCTAACCAATTATTATCACTCTTCTCATTCCCCTCCATTTCATGTTTCACTAACACCTTCATTCCTACGACATTTTGAATCTTTAATGTTCTAAATTTCATCTTTTTGGTTTGTTCATATGTGCTTCCTTCTTATTCTTATTCTTATTCTTCTTCTTCTTCTACTACTACTACTAATTTTGTTCCTCCTCCTCCTCCTCTTACTGCTACTACTATTGCTACTACCGCTGCCTCTACTACTGCTGCTGCTGCTCCTACTCCTACTACTAAGTTTAATGGGTATTTATGTAGGCTTTTAAAGACTTAAAGTTGGGCTTGACTCTTCATTTTTTTTAAATCTAGATTAAGGTAAGAACTATGGTTTTGCAATATATAAGCAAAAATTCATATTTTATGGCTTGATTAATGCTGTGGTGAATTTGTGAGTTTCGGTCAATTTGAGTATTTTTTATCATTTAGATGTTTTGTAAAATTTATGATATCATTTTATTCATTGTAAATTGTAGAGTATATTGGATATATAACTTGTTATTGTTTGATTAATCAAAGTATGATTAATTTTTGGGTAAAGACAAGGTTGATTGAGGGGATTTTGATTTCATAGGTATTTTTTCAAACTTATTATACAATGTTGTATATTGGTTGATATAGATAGACTTTGATGTTTAAAATTTTTAAATCAAAGTTCATTTTATATATTTTTTTAGCAAAATTCAGATACAGATGATTTAGGCATGAATTTGGTATTTTTGATGATTTTGAAGTTGGATCTAACATCTGATCATACCATAATGATCCTTGTAATTTCTTGACCAATTTTGGTACATATTATATTTAGTAATAATTATGTTTTGAAGGTCTTAATTTTGGTTGAAGTTTTGAAAGCTTAATAACATTCTTCATGATATTAAAATAAATCTTGACTTATGATATCATTAACTATCCTAAGTAGTGTTTGACTTTTTAATATTTGTGTTTCTCTTTTTAATATTTGTGTTTCTGAGATCATTAACTTGAATATGACTAAAATATTCCTAAAATGCTTTAGTGGACTTTTAGAGTCAAAGGTTAACCTCATCTTTTGACATTTGATCGTTTTACCCTTATAAATATTAAATCTCAGTGAACAATAAACTTTGATGAATAGTAATTATTGATAATAAAATATATTTTGGCCTTTATTTTTAAACTTCTCAGTATAAAATGACATTTCTATAAGATCGTTAATAATGATTTCCATAAATAGTAAAAAAAAATCAAAATTGATGTGGGACCTTATTTTTACGTGGTTAAGCTAATTTTGTTTGTGGTTTTGTTAACTTTGGTACAAACAAAAAAAAATGGGTTTTAGCATTTTTGTCATAGTTTGGGGTTATCTAAATCTGCGTGTCAGTTTTGGATCTTTAAAGTATATTTTGGTCATTGAGTGAATAAATAAATGAATAGTGAATTATATTGGACTTTAGTACCTTGTTAGCCTAAGTTAGACTTTTATTTGGTTTTCATGACTCTTAATTGGTAAGAGGTGCACCATTTTTACATTTAGGAAAGGTTTTCTTATGGTTTATTGCCTCTTGTTTTGGATTTTGTCCCATGGCATATGGCCTTCGAGTTTTTGGTTTTCCTAAACTTGATAGTGATCTTTGATCCATGGTGATCTTATAAATCATTATTTTCTTTGTGATGTGAGATATATGATCATTCTCGGGGGTTTGGTGTTATCCTTAAATACTTATGTGTTTTACGTGAAATGTGTGCTCTCTGAGCTTTCCCTTTGTGGAATATGTTTGGTGTTATCATTTAAAACACAATACTTTGGACTTTCATTTCCTATTATCATAAACATGAGGGTATTGCTAATTGTATAGTAGATTGGTGCCTTATCTACTCTATAGGCTTTGTCTAGTCCCTATAGGGGGTATACATACTAAAATATTATGTTAACTTTGAATATATTACATTAGCTTAATTTCGATAGTAGTGGATAGGATATTCGACCTATAGTAGCATACCAAGGTTATGAGATAAGTGGACATTAAAGTCTCCATGCATGCCCTCGATCTAGATGTCCATTTGTAGTAGAGCAAGGTGTTCTTATGGTTTATTATGCCTCATGGATTTTTTCCATTTGTGGTAGAGTGGGATACTCATTTAATTTATGATGCCCTATGGCTTTTGTCCATATATAGTAGGACAAGATGGCCATATGTGAACGTTGATATATATTTTTGATTATGCCTAGTGACTTTGTCCATTTATGGTGGGATATTGGAGTCTGGATATGGAACTGACTTTTATGCCTTTATAATGTATATCTTTGACTTTGTTTATTATGATAGGATAAGTGTCCATATATAATTGAGTGTGTATGTCTTGTTGATATTGTTTGTGCCCATTGTTTTTTTATTAGTAGTATGATTGAATTTCTAGGTTTGTGCCTAGGAGTTTGGATCCATACGCATGTGGCCTATGTGGTTTCCTTGTTGGTGTTTTTTGCCTGTATGACTTTATGTGCCATTTGTTGAAACATGTGATAAAGATACCTTAGGGTTTTCCTCTTGGAATATGGTTCTTCATGTGAAATTGTACCATCTCCCTACCATGATAAGATGTTAGCTTGTCTTAATTTTATGAGTTCATGATTGTTATAGTATGATTCTTTGATACTATGCATAGTGAGTGAGTATGTTATGCTTATGTGTGATAACTAGATTTTACTCACTACTTGCATACTAAAACTACCACTTCTAGTCCTAATCCATTTAATGGATAGATCATATGTTTGTGCAGGTGATGAAATCATAGTTGTTGATGGATATGATAGTTAACTCTCTGATAATGGTTATTTAGTGCTTGATGGGGCATGATCACATTGATAGCTAGAACAACTAGTGAGATTTTCTGCCCATGTTTGGGACCTTTTTTAGTTTTATTGGTTGTTAAAATCTTTTTATTACTGTGAAACATATTTTATGTTTTTTGGTGTTTAGGTAATATTATCACTACTGGTATGTATATATACATGCTTTAACATAGTTAAGTGGTTGAAATATTTTGTTTTATCGTTCCAACCTTAGTCTAGCACCAGACATTGGCTGGGTGATGATCACACTTTTTAAATGTTTGATGTGATGGTTTCACCCTTGACTTTGACTTTTGCTTCCACACTAATTTTTAAATGATTTTTTGTTACAAAAGTTGAAGGTGTCGCACTAACTATTAACAATTGTACTACCACTAATGTTACGATTGGTGAGATGAAAAGATTATCACAATCAAAGTGTTTTCTGTTGCATGTAAAATATTTTTGCATGTGCTGTGTTCCACATATTCTTAATTGAGTTGTTAGAGATGGGATAGTGTAATCCAAAAGACAATTGAAAATTTTCGTAAGAGTGCTATGTTTTGGAGGGCAATGTCAAAAAGAATAGAAAGGTTTGAAGTAGCTTATCTACAAAAAGAACTTCTGTATAATAAGGTCTTAATGCAAGATTATAAGATAATATGGAACTCTACTTTCTTAATGCATGATTTTGCATTGTTGTATGAAGATGTGTTTGAGTGGAAATCATGGTTGGATTTTAGCTTCAATGTTGTCCTAGTTATGAAGAGTGGAAATTTGCTCGGCTAGTTGTTTGAAATTTTCATTGTTTTGTGAGATTACTTCATTGTTTTTGGGAAATAATTATACTTTTAACTTGTATTTCCCTAAGGTACATACAATTATATTGGCTTTGATTTTATGGGTATTTGAGAAAGATGTTGGTATTAAAAATATGACTATAAAATGATAGATAAATTCGATAAATACTGGATTGTAATTCATGGGATTATGGTAGTGGCATCTATTTTGGGACCTCGATTTAAAATGAAGTTGTTAGAATATTATTATTACTTAATTTATCCATACTCCACTTATGATAAGGTAGAGAAGGTTCGTAGAATATGTTATAAGTTATTTTGTGAGTATGCGGAGAAACTAAAGTGTATGGAAATAAATACAAGTACATCATATAGTTCAACTATTTCTAGTCATACTTCTTATGGTGATTTTGCTAGTTTTGGTTATAGAAGAGTGGGCATATACGAAAAGTGGTTAGCTAACAATGATGTCACTAATTCATTAGAAAAGAATGGGTTATATTATTACTTGTATGAGCCTGTTATGCCAAGAGTGGAGGACTTTGATGTTTTGTCATAGAAGAAAACAAACACTAAGCTTCTAAGTTTGTGAAACATAGCTAAGGATATACTCGTTGTTCTTCTTTCCATGGTTTTTTTGAAACCTAATTTTAGCATTAGGGGTTGGTTTATAAGTCATCATTGCAATTGATTACATCTAAAGAATTTATATGCATTAATGTGTGGTGGAGATTAGTAAGTGAAGGTGGTAATATATAGTTTATGTTGTAAAAAAAATTAGTTTAATTATAAAATATCTACTACTTTATCTATTGATTTTATTATTTCAATCCTTATCTAGATAATAATGATTATAAAAGATCATATTATTATGGCATTTGCCACCCTTCTTTTGAGGATGATGATTCTGATGATAGTGAAAATGAGGCAAAATGTAACTGTTTATAAATTTTACAATGTTATTGGTAAATGTAATATATGTGAATTTTATTAGTAAATGCACAATGATTGAAGTATGAAGACTCAAGAAAGGAGATTTAAAGGTTCTTTTTATCCTAAATTCCATTTGTGTTTTTCTACTAGTTTTTGATCATTTTTGGACATTATCTACTAGATTTAAACAATATTGATGTAGTTAACATATTTTACTATACTTTTTTATTTTGCTACTCATATATATTTTGAGAAATTTGCTTGTTATTTGAGTGTTATTATTTATATGAATCTCAACATAATCAACAAGAATCAATTGATTTTTGGAAAGTTGAGAATGTTGTAGATGTTTAAGTCTAAGAGGATATAACTCTACAACATGACTAATTCATGTATAGGAGTAGCATGGTTGCTTTGGTAAAGAATGGGTTGTCCTCTTTAGCTAATAAGTTTGTGATTTACTAATTTTTTATATTTATTTAATGTCAAAAAATAAGTCCATAGGTAGATTCAGTGTAATTAAAAATTTTGGCAAGTAAATGGATAATGATAATGGGTAAATGAGTAATTATATTATGTCATGTAACAAGTTTGGCAAGTAACTGGTTGATCTAGCAGGAAACAAATTACTCGTTGGTTCTCAGGTATCTGACGGATATAGATATGGGTAGGTAACAAATACTTGTTCGGATACATGTATGGATATAAATAAAAAAAATAGGTATAGGTAGGGTTACCCAATCCATACCCACGTTGCTGTCATTCCTATCAACCATAAACTTCCCAACATCAAAGGGTAAGTCACAAACAAGTCCCCCCTCCCCAATGGATTATTCACTTGTAAAAATCTCTCCATTGATGGGTAAGTCACATGTAGGGAATAAAATATATGGAAAAAAAGAATCAAAGACTCATTTTGCGTATTTTTATTATTATTATTGAACGGGGATTAATTTTTTATTGTTAAATATGATATTAGATATTATGCATTAAAGATTAAAATGTCGGGGATTTAATATATTGAAGACTAAAGGAGGAATTTAAAGAAAATACAAGATATTGTGTGTGAAATAGGATGGGTAAACTAAAAAAAATGGTGTGTAGGTAACAAAACCCTTTTGCTAATTTGATAAGATAAGTTATGGAGAATATACCTTTCATTTCATAAAGAATGAATAGGTTTTTTATCAACTATGTGCACTTGTTTTCTTATATTCCCAAGGTATGTTTGGAAGGCATATAAAAAAGCTTTTTAACCTATTATTTTATTAGTGTATGTTACAACTTAAATGGTGTTTAATAGTTAAAAATTACAATTGTATGTCTTGATGTCAATTTGAGTCACTTTTTAGCTTATTTAAAAACTTATTAAACCAATTTTATAGGTATATTTATAATGATTTTTTATTTAGCTTAAAATATCCCTTTTTAAGCCTATCATGGTAGCTTATAAAAATGCATTTATGATATTTTTCAACTTTCAAAAAAGAAACATGCATCCCATCTATCTTTTAAACTGGTCATGATAAACAAGTATATTTAATATGGGGTATTTGATTATTATTATTTTTTAAATTGTTTGGAGTGATTAGTTATTGAAATGATTGAAATATATTGTAACACCCTTTAATTTATTACTATTTTTTATTTATATTGAAATATTAAAAATAAAATATTGGGTGTACGACCCATCAAACATATAAAAAATACTCCATATACCCCTTTTATACTGGGTGCAAGGCTAATAGTACTTCATACCCAGAGATCAGATTTAGGAAGTACTTGATCCCACAATGGTAAAAGATTATAAAATAGGGAAGAGAGAATATATAAGATAGAAATAATATGACTAAAAGTTCAAAGAGAGAAATATTTGGATAGCCATGCGCTTGAACCAACCTATGAGAAGCTCACTATAGGTAGGCAATACAAAAGCATTAATTCAACATATGCCTTCAAATAACGCGATATCTACTTATGGGAATGAGCGACACACATAAAAAGAATAATTAGTACACTAAATATTAAATAAGATAATAATACACGCCCATAGAAAATAAAATGCATTACACAAGAAACCTAATGATAAGATATATACTATGCATGCATAGATGGTCAGATACGAGATAATCCAAAAGAAAACCATATTTTAAAATTTATCATTAGGTGATCACATAAATCCATTTACATAAGTTGCATTGAGATCCTTGAACCATTTTTTACAATACCAATCCTCTCATCTGTCCCCCACTAATGGGAGAAATATAGCCAACCTCACCGATATGTAACATTTACTCTCCCCTTCCTCCTATAGATGGGAGAAAGGTACTCAACATCATTAATACACACACATCCAAGGTAGAAAAGGCATAAATCAGTAGTAAACCTATAATACTTAAGAATACATACCTCATAAAAATTAGTGGATTGGTCAAATAGAGTAGACTAGGGTCATCTCCTTCCATTAGGACCGGGCAATTATAATCAAATAACTTCAAAACTTAGAATCTCTTGGTTCCACCTTATGCGATATTCTACTTTATGTACACATGTTTTATTGAACCATTAACCATAAATTAATACATAATAAATCATCACTTGATTTATTTATCATCATAACACTTACCTATTATCATTGTCTTACTACTTAGGATATTGATTACTATTGTTACATGAAATACCAACTATTACAGAATTCATTCCTATAATTGTGTTTATTTAAAATTCTTAAAAATGCACAAAGGTTAATCAAATTAATCATATTATAACCACATGAAGTAAAGGTAAGACATAATATCATACATTAAGCACAAAAAGAACATTTTAAAAGGGAAAGACCATATTGCCCTTATAAAATCTTAATTCACAATTACACCATAACTTTATTTATAAGAATTTTCAATTCACCAAATTTAACAACTAACCTAATGTATTATTAAAAATATCATATCTGAAAATCATAACCCAACTTTAACAATTCACATATAAAATAAACATTTTACCTTTTTGTTATTGTTTTTAATTTAAGTTGTTTTCTTATAATAGTGCACTTCTGCCACTATTGTTTGTCCCTAATTCTTTATATATCACACTTAAAATTTTATGGACCAAAAATTATTATAAAAGGTCATAATTCCATATTTTATCCAAAATGACGAAAATACCCCTAAATCACATAAACACTTCCAAGTGTAAAATTTTCGTCGCTTAGGTCATAGCCATTCAAACCCTAACATATTACATATTAAATATAATGTAAATACTCCACGGAATACAATGGAATACCAAATCTCCATAAAAAAAACCTCACATAAAAGCAAAATATACCCTTAAGACCAAAATACCCGTATAACCCACCAAATTCTACAAGTTTCCAAAATTCCTCAAATCTACACACACTCGCCTTCACATTATTAGCAATTCAGATATATAATTGTCTTTATTTAAAATGGTCCACAAAACCCCAAATGACCCTGTGGTAGAAACCATCACAAGCCCAAAACCTCAATCTTGCAACCTTAACATACAACAACAATTACAATATCTAACATAATTAAATCTACTCCCACGTGGACTTATTAATGTAACATAGTACACCATCATACTTGATATTTTACGGCAAAACTTAGTAAGGAATAAAATATAGAAACTTCATATAAAATCATGAATATAAATTTATGATTTTACCAATTAATACATGGCTATAAATAAAAGTAAAATCTTAACATGATTTTTAGCACAAAACATGAAAATATTGAAATTCACAAAATTAAAACATAGTAAATTAAAACCCTAAATTATAGACTTGTATCATTACTAAATGCTACATCAATCTCAAAGCAAAATACTCTTAATTATTGATTTCCACACTTTGTTCACCTAAAATAAGAATACAAGAATTAGATAAAATAATCATAACAACGGTTAAAATAAAATATAAAAATTAAAGGGAAGAGAATAAACCCTATAGGATTTGAAAATGGGTTGAGAAATAAAAGTGAGAAATACTTCACAACTCACAATTTTAATCTACTTTTGCTTGCTAACAAGAACTAATGAATGAAAATTTAGAGCTTTACAAGTAAATAACGAAAAAGAAATGAGAAGAAAAGGAGGGAAGGATGTCGGTGCAAAGGGGAAAGAAACCAAATATCACCCTAACTCAATAATAATAAGAGAGGAGAGAGAAATATATAATATAATAATTTGCTAAGTGTATAATGACCAACCAAAGGGGCATGCCCCCTTGTGGTTGTCAAAAATGGTGTGTGTGTGTGTGTAAAAGAGAGAGAGAGAGAGAAAGCAGTGAAATAGGGGGCTTGCTTGCAAACAAGATGAGTGATGGGAGTGATTGACATGGAAAATGGAGTGCAAAAGAGTATATGGAATGTGATTAAGTTGATTATGGGTAGATGTCTGGTTGAGTGAGCAAGTACAAGGCATAATCTCATCATGGGGTGTAGGAGGGTCTAAATTTTGAATTCCTTATGCCTAAAAAAGTTAACAAGTATTCAAAATAGTTTAGATAAGGTACAATGTCCAATAAATAGCTAAAAATAGGGAAAAAAACTATCAAATAATTACTAGAAATCATAAAAAATTAGGAAAATTTGAAGAATTAATATAAGAACTAGTATGTATGTATGTATGTATGTATGTATGTATGTATGTATGTATGTATATATATTGGGCATATGAATTGATTTGGAGTAAAAATAAATTAAGAAAATAAAGAATGGTGGTAATCACCCATTTTCGATCAATCGGATAGTGATGGCGGTTGACAGATGGATGCCTAGGATGAATCATTCTAGAATACTGTTGAACAATCCAATGATAGTTGGTTGAATTGAAAACAAGTGTTTTGCTGATAGTAAAAGGCTAACAAGTTAGCTAATTTCATACAAAGTTTGTTGTTTAGTTTGTCAAAAGGCATAAGGTGATACTAAATGAGATATTTAAATTGATAAAATTAAATAAAGATTTTTGATAAATTTCCTTTAGGTACCTTGATATTTTGCCTAATTATTTTTTGGTTATTTGACATTTTAATAATTTCATCTAAACACCTTATTTACTTTAGTGTTTAATATAAAATCTAAATGAAAATAGAGACTTGATTAATTTTAATGTTGAAGTACTCATGTGAAGTTTGCTTAAAATGTAAATATATTTAATGTAATTATTGAAGGTGTGTCATTGATTTAGCGGCATTAGATGGCTGACAACGGCTTTAACACCACAACTGTATGCATAATGCTCCTCTTCCCTCCAATACATCCTGAAAAAAAATAAATAGAACTATAAAGAAACATTAGATTAAATATTAAGGTGTATAAATAAAATATATCCTAAATTGTAACACCCCCAAAATTCACTACTGAAAAATTTTGTTTTATTAAAAGATAATAGCGGAAGCAGATAAATAAAATGTGAACTTTGGGAGTATTACCGCCACACTTAGTACCATACCGGTTCACTCATACCGTTCTAGTACCAAGTGCTAAGGCTAAGAAAATGAAATACAATTCGAAAGACATTCAACATGCATAAATCAGAGTAAATTACAAGAACTTCAACATATTTAAATCAGAGTAGCGCATCAAATCGTTTTCAGGAATAAAATCCACCAATGGTGGTTACTTTAACAACGTTAACATTTAAAACCAAGAATTTAAATGAGAAAGAGAAAAAGCCATGATATCGGAAAATTCCTTACTCTCCTTCCCATAGCCCACTTGAGTAGCACCTGAAAAACCTGCAAGGGCACTGCCCATTGAATAGGCAGGGGCCCCATAAAGGGAATCCCTTCAGTACTACGGTACTGAGTAACCCTTTAATACCACACTTAAAGACAGGCCCGCATACGACACATAATGCAAGTCACGCACATAAATAATGAGAGGTGCATACGTAATAATAACACGTATCACAAGTTATAATTCACGATCGATATCTTTGGGCCTTAAGCCATGTCATAGTGTGAGATCAATACATTTGGCCTTAAGCCATTATTCCGTCATTAATCCATCAATATCATATTTTATATCCATGTGAGTACGAGAACCCCACTATTATAGCCGGTGGACCGAAAGGTATACACTCAAGGCAGAACGCCTCTGACCACTATTATTGCCGGTGGACCGGAAGATAAACACACAGGGCAGAACGCACCTGACCACTATTATTTGCCGGTGGACCGGTCTGGCCTCGACTCACATGGTGTTCCACTATAAGTGATTAGTATTTTTCCATAATCTTATTCACATACATAACCGATTTTATTGAGCTCGGGACCCCCACTATTATTGCCGGTGGACCGGAATACAGATAACTCATCATCCAGGGCACAACGCTCCTGGCCACTATTATAACCGGCGGACCGGGATATATAACTCATCATCATCCAGGGCACAACGCTCCTGGCCACTATTATAACCGGTGGACCGGGATACATATAACTCATCATCCAGGGCACAACGCTCCTGGCCACTATTATAACCGGTGGACCGGTACTCAATATCATAATCATCTGGGCCCGACTCATTAATATTTCACTTTCAATAATAGTATCTTTCCTTTCTTTAATCAGCACATCAATCATATTTATTTGCCTCGATTGGGAGATCGATAACCCGGGACACAAAGGTACACCGGTCGTATCGGTGCATATCAGCTACTCAGTACCCTTCAACCATGAACCCAAGGACGCAAAGGTACCCTGGTCGTACTGGTGCATAAAGCTAACTCAGTACCCTACCGACAAGGACACCTAATCCATAAGTATGCATACCCCCTAACTAGGTCCGTAGAGCTAGGAAGAGTAAGATATAGGGCCTGGCTGGGGCACAAAGGCACACCAGCAAATACCAGAATAATCGTGGACTAAACCACGTCCTTAGGGTAGCGACCCCTAAGGAGTCACCATTCCCGATCTCGAGGTCTTTCACTTTAAGTAATAGTGTCTTAATTAAGGTGATCACAGAAAGCACGATAATCCAATACTTATTCACTTTCAATCGTTTCGATATCATTAATCGTTTCTTATTCAGAGGATTATCCAGGATGTCACAGAGAAACCATCAAGGCCATACTAATCATTAGATACTCTTACTTGGCTAATCAGCATTATTTAATCATATTAATATTCCACAATCTCAAAGGCATGTTAGGTACAAACTACTCATTTTCCCTTTTCTTATATAATTGTTAAGTATCCATTCCTTACTCGCCAAATTACCATATTACCCTTTAGGTTACATAATTACCAAATTACCCCTTGTCCACTTTAGATTACCAAATTGTCTCCTACACTTTTTAGACCACCATTCACCCCTCATAATTACTACACTTATCCTATTTCCCTTTTGGTTGGTTATATTACCAAATCGCCCTTCTCCTTTGTTATAATTACTAAATTGCCCTTGAGTTGGATAAACTACTACATTACCCTCCTTCATTATCATGATTACAATTTTGCCCCCTTAGTTGGTTAAATAATTATCACTTTACCCTTTAATCGGCTAAATTACCAAATTGCCCCTTCAGTTGGATGAATTACCAAATTACCCTCCTCCTTTATCATAATTACCATTTTACCCCTCTCAATTATTTTAATTGCCATTTACCCTTTTTTAATCATTATAAATTCCAAATTACCCTTCTTCATAATTACAAATATTAATTCGTAATCAAAATTACTATATTACCCTTCTCCATTACTAAAATTACCATAATGCCCTTTAATTGGTTAATTTACTAAATTACCCTTCTATAGTATCATACTTATCCAATTGTCCTTCTACAATCATAATTTAATCGCTAAATTATCTTTTGTTGTTATTATAATTACCAAGTTACCCCTTACTCCCAAGTTTACCATAATATCCTTTTATTTACAAAATTACCATTTTACCCCTTACATCCAATTTTACCATAATATCCTTTTATTTATGAAAATTACCACCATACATCTTTTACTTTACAAATTACTATTTTACCCCTTCACATCCAAGATTACCATCTTTATATTTCCTTACATAATTACCATTTTACCCTTCTTTTCCAAATTACCATATTACCCCTTTACTTATAAATTACCACTTCACCATTCACTTATAAAATTTACCATATTACCCTTTACTTATGAAATTACGATTTTGCCCCTTCACCCCCAAAATTACCATAATGCCCTCCTTCATCCAAAATTACTATTTTACCCCTACTTCCAAAATTACCATTTTACCCTTCTTTCTCACAACTTACAATTTTATCCTTTACTTGTAAATTATCATTTAACCATTTAATCATAAAATTTCCATATTCTTCTTTTATCTCAAAAATTACCGAAATACCCTTTTCGCTTATAAAATTTCCATTCAACCCCTTTATTCACCATTTTTATGAATTTACTAACACTACATAAAATAATGATATTAATACTTCTTCTTTTTCATCTAAGTCCACCAACTTGTCATTTTTCAACATAATACTCATTAGCAACTACACACATTGATTTATATACCTCATAAGCATAATTAATAAAATACCTTTAAACAATAACACCATTCATGCATTAGCAACATGATACATCGTAAACAAGTATTTAACATTTCCATCCATAATCAAACTCCTTCCTTATTTAACATACCTACATATGGCACAAAAGTTATCATGCTTTTTCTTTTTAACAAACAATATAAGAAACCATAAACATATCATGCTAAGCATACAAAACATGCATAAAATTATACTAAACCCTAAATGTGCTAGCATGCGTTTTCTCATATATTTAAGGGAGGATTAACGGTTACCTTAATCCTGCAAAATATCAATCTTACCAAGCATAATTAGCAACTCAACACCTAAAAATAATATTCATCATATTTATGTTAGAAATAAGAATCCAAGTATAAAACTTTATAAATTTTAATGAATAAAACACTTAACATAAAATATCATTATACCTTAAAAATTAGCCAAATAATTTTTAAAATGAAGGGGAGCTCACGCTGCATGAGCAGCGTGAGTTTCATGCAGAAAAGAGAAGGGAAAAGGCTCAAAGAGGGGTGGAGGAAGCAAGATTTATCATTTTCGGATTAGGGTCTTTAGGCTAGAAAAGAAGGTGGTTGGGGGAGGTTCTAAGGCAGGGGAATGGTGCAGAAGTGAAGAGGGGTTGTAGGTGGAGGCTAAGGGTGTTTTCGAGGCGGCTCAAGGCGGCAGAGACGGCGGCGGAGAGGCGGCGAAGGTGGCTGCCAAGATGGGTCGAGGGAAAGGGGTTGTGAAGGAAGGAAAAGGAGAGGGGAAAATGGAGGGGTGCAAGAGTTGGTTTTGGCCAACTAAGACATGGAGGTTGTAGAGGGGGTTGCAGGGTGTCGAACAGTGGGTTGGGTGGCGGCAGAGGTGGCCGGACGGCGGCGGTAGAGGTGGTTGCAGGTGGCTCGGCGGTAAGGGGAAAAACTGGGAAGAAAAAGGAAGGGGAGGAGAAGGGAGGAAGTGTAGGGCTCGAAGGGGCTGTGTGGTGGTGCAGGGTGGTAGTAGGTGGTGGCAGAAGGCGGCGCAGGGGCTAGGCTTGGTGGTTCGAGCGGCGGAAAAAGAAAAACGGGGAGCGAATGGAAGGAGGAGAAAAGAGAGAGGAGGGAGCTCGGGAAGGGGATGATAGGCTCAAAAATGTGGTAATGAAGGGCTTGGGAGCTGAAGAAAAAGAAGAGGGAAAAGAGAGGGGGCAGGGCTGGCCGGCGATCGTGCTGTAGGTGGCAGGTGGTGGTCGGGTGGTAGGGGAAGAGAGGGGAGAAGAAGGAAAGGGAGAGGGTCACGCGTGAGCTGTGGTCCAGGGCCGGTTTGGGTCGGAAAGGGAAGGAAAATGATGGGGGGAAGAGAGAGAGGGAGAGGGATCGGGTGGTGGTGGCAGGCGGCCGTAGTTGCAGGCTGGCATGGCGACGGGAGCGTGTCGGGCAGAGGTAGAGGAAGAGAGGAGAAGAGGGCTGGGCGAGCGGCTGGACCAGCGCAGGAAAAGGAGGGAGCCGATCGGTCCAGGGGAAAAATAAGGAGGCGTTTGGGTTGGTGTGTTGGGCGGCCTGCGCGAGGGAGAAGAGGGAGGAGGCGGGCTGAAGGCCCAACGCGCGGGGGAGAGGGGAGAGCAGGCCGGGCGGGCGGCCCAAGGGGGAGAAAAAGGAAAAGAGAAGAAAGAAGAAAAGGAGAAAAGGAGAAGGAAAAGAAAAAGGAAAAATGGAAAAATAGGGGAAATAAATTAAATTAATTTATAAAATCATAAAATGTAATATTCTTGATAAATTATTTAATTTAATAATTTAATTTATTATAATCTAATATATAAGTTTAAAAAGGATAAAGTTGGTAAAATATTAGTTTGGAAAATTATCCAAATAAAATAATATGATAAATAGAAAAATATTTATTTTTAATTTATTAAATACTTTTATCCAAATTTACATACTCCAAAATCCATAAAATAATTAAAATAAATAATCTAAAGCAAATTTTATTCCAAATAAAAGTAATTTATTAAAATATAGGTTTTCGAAAATTTTGGGGTATTACATAAATTCTAATATATTTTTATCATATTTTTTGGTAATTAGTACTACTTTTTAGGGATTTAAGCTAGCATAGCAAGCTTTCAAGCTTGCTATGATCAACTTGACTCATCCCTTTAGCTAAAGAAATTAAACTTGAGCCTTATTTTTATGCTCATTTAATAAACAAGTCAAGCCTAAGTATCAATAATTTGGGCTTTAGATAATTTACAGTGCAAAAGCTTGCGAGTTGACTTAGTTTGGCTTGTTTAAAAAATAAGTCAAACTTGAATCTTATTTTTAGCCTCATTTATTAAACAAACCAAGCCCATTCCTACTCAACTCGACTTAGCTAATTTAAATCCCTAATACTTTATACCTTATGGGTTTATCTTCAAACATGTGAAAACCTTTTATCGTTTGGTGATTCTTTTTTTTTTGTATGAAAGGAAGGAGTGACACTTGTCAATGAATTGTGAAACTATTTACAAAAAAGATTTTTTTTTAATAATATAAACTTGTTACTAATAGGAATGAAATAATACAAAAAGATAAATCAAGGATTTTGAGAGGAAAAATGGAGAAATGATAAATAAATTAGCTTGATCTATTGAATAGAACTTAATGAACATGTTCTGAATTATAGGCACCATGTAATACATAATGGATTACACCATTATAAAAAGGGTGTTGTTATATGTACACTCAAAATGCTGAGCTCACGCCCCTTAAAACTCCCAATTTTTTTGAACAATTTGTCGCTTTCATTTATGTGGACCTATTCTCATCACCTCCTCGCCTCTCTCTCTCCCCCTCCCTCCTCAATTAATCACACAATATTTAATTCTTTAAACCTTAAATAAAATAATTATGGAAGAAGATAATGAATCTAATGATTGTTTTAGTTAAGATGAGCTCAACGAAATAATAGTAAGTTAATTTATTTATTTTCAAAATTTTTAGACTTGATGGGTAAGCAACTTATCAGAAAGCAAAGGTGACGGGCAATTCACCCATTAGAAGGCAAGGCTAATAAGCAACTCCCCCATCAAAGGGAAAGTCTGATGGGAAAATACCTATTAGAAGGTGAGAATGATGATCAGTTCATCCACCGGGTCTTAATATTAATAGGTAGTTTATCCAGCAATGGGTAATATCTTTCCAGGCATTTGTCTAGAGCTTTTAAACTTTAGCAAGAAAATTATCCAAAAATCCTCCTTCTATAAATTTTTGTTATTCATTTTTATATTTATGTACTCCTTATAATTTTATATTTTAAATATTAATAATAGAATGAATATTTGGTTAATACTAAATGATAAAATGTTTAATAATTGTGAGTCATTAATTGGGTGGCTTAAAGAAATTGGAAGGCCATATAATATGATTTTAAGTATCGAGAGGTAAACAAAGGTAGGATTTGGATACGTTGTGAGAAAGATGGTTCTTATAGAAGACAACCTTCAATGAATTTAGGAAGTGTTCAATCTATTGGGACCAAAAAGTGTGGTTATGAATTCATGATAAGTGAAAGTGAAGGTGCTTGTGGTGGAGACAACGTACAATGTGGTATTTGTTTGCTTGAGTTTTCATGGGTCAATCATATATTTACAACATAGATCTCCAACTTAAAACCAAAAACTTTATTAGAGTGTCAACAATTTATCGCACTATATATCAGTATATATTTTACTCACACTAATTTTATATACACTTTTCATTACATTGTGTATGTATGACACTCATATTATCATATTTTATATTCATGTAATCAACCTTTATGGAAAAAACAATATGACCACCTATATATAATTAATGACACATACATGTTGCTTCAAGCGTATATGGATAGGATGAGCTATATTGTGATCGCATTCACCTATATCAGAATACAATAGGTATGAATACCAACCAAGGGGGATACTTAGGTTAATGATTTGTTTGTAATATAACGAGTATAGTGAAGAACTTTATGTAATTTGGTTTATGTATTTTGTTGTAGAAATTTATATACTTTGGTTTATTGCATTATCTTAAGTATTTTGTTGATGATGATTTGTGTGTAATATAGCAAGTATAGTGAATAAATTTATGTACTTTGGTTTATGTATTTTTTGTAGAAATTTATATACTTTGGTTTATCGCATTCTATTAAGTATTTTGTTGAAGTACTTTATATACTTGTTGAGAAATAATCATGGTGTATAGGTGTCAACCAAATGTGAGACTTAGGTTAATGATTTGTGCGTAATGTAACATTAATTTAAAATTACCATACAAACAAATTTCTTTATAAACAAAGTTATAACAATCTTGATACAAATGTAAAATATAAATACAAGAAAAAAATATACTTACTATTATCAATAGAAGGTTGGTCGAGCTCTAAGCCCACCCATGGAGAGGTACATCTTCTTCATCCTATCGAAACCTTCATCCTTGTTAATTTTACCTTTATTCTCTTATTTGGACTAGTAGTGGAACCCACCAATAAATTCATTATTTATTTTCACTTTTTTTCCTAATATATATAGCATCTTTTGGTCCTTTGTTGACTAGCACATGATGGACTTCTAGGTGGGTTTGAGGATGATACCAGGGAAGATAATGAGCAAAGGCATCATGTTGATACGTCGAGCGATGAAACTGGGAGTTGAAGGGCATTCGGTGGTGGCCAAGCATTCTAAAACATTACACAACTGAAGTACTCTACCTTATCTTTTTTAATGTATGCACTTCAGTAGAATCCATGTGATAGAATTATAATAGGAAATAAGGAATCATGATGATTTAAGGGTAGATAAATTTTTGAACAACTCGATCTGGCATGTAAGGCTTCACAACATCCATAAAACATGGCCTATATTATTACATTGACTCGGGATGTTTTATTTTCGGCTATTGGTCGAATGGTAAAAAATCAACCTACAAATGCATGTAAAACAATATTGTTATCAATTACTACAAATAACTACGATTGAACCCCCCCCCCCACACAAAGTATGCTGCCCACTTGCTGGGCCCTTAAAATTTTCAATTGCCTCCTACGAACACATGGTAAGTGTAATACCCTAAAACCTTAATTTAGGAATTTATAATAAAATAGGAATTAATAAGTGAGATCAATTAAATATAATATTTTTAATAAAATAATGTTATTATAATTAAAGTAATTAAGACAAAAAAGAGGAAAATAATATAGGAATTAAATTAGTGGAGGTTAGGGTAATTTGCTAACTAAAATAGATTTTAGGAAAATTTAATCAAAAGTTCTAAATTAATATAAAAAGAAAATTTAATTATTTATTTTTACTATTTTTTAAAAAAAAATCCCAAATACCCCAACCACCTCATTTTCCATTTCCTTTTTCCTTTTTCCCTATTTTCTTTCTTCCTTTTTCTTTTTTTTTCTCTCCTTTCTACCGGTCTAGGCCCCGCCCAACCCACCTCTCTTTTTTTCTTTCTTTCTTCCTCAAGTGAGTCAGTCCACCATTTGTTTTCTTCCTTTCTTTTCCCCCGCTCACCCGGCCAACCGTCCCTCTTCCTCCTTTCCTTTTCTTCTTCTTCCCCTCGCCTATCGTCGACCATGCGCGCCTGCAACTCTTGCACCAGCCAGTTGTCCCTCTCCCTCTCTCCCTTCTCCCTTTCCTTTACTTTTCCAACTCTGACCTCCCCTACTCACGTGCACCCCACTCCCTTCCCTTTTCTTCCCTTGCCACCTATAAGACTACACCCTATAACCCTGCGCTAACTACCACCGCCGATTGATAGCCACCTGCCCCCAATCCCTTGTCCTCTTCTCCTCCCTATGTCTATAAAATCCCCAGCCCTCACCCTTCTTCCTCTTCTTTTTTCTCTACCCAGAAACCTTGAAGCCCTCCTACACAGCCCCATCAGACGCAACCCCAGCCATCGCCGTACATCGCTATCGCCCAAACTTTCACCCAACATCTTCCCCGCACTACCCTCTACCAAACAAGACAACACTCCACCTCTAACTCCCCCTACACTGCCCTCCCTACTCATGCAAAGTGGGCAGCTTGAGCTGCCCTTTACACTCTGTCACAGCCCCATTTGCCACCCTGCGCCACCTCCTCTGTCACAACCACACCCCCATTATCTCCCTCTCTACCTAGCAGACCTTCCCCTACCTCGCCATACCCTTCCTTCCCTCTTTCTCTCCCTCCTTCCTCCTCCTTTCTTCTCCTCAACCTTTGGCCACAACAGTCACTGCCACCTACTACACCGCCTTTGCACACCACCACCACCACTACAACCCTCCTAGTCTAAGGAACCTACCACCTCACGACCACCACTTCCCTTCCCTTTTTCCAACCCCAAAGTTGGGTCTTTTCAAATCACCACCACTCCCACCACCCGCTGCCACCTCTACCGCTACCCTAGCTGACGCCCTCACCCCTGGTTATAACCCTAACCCTTGTTTCCACTTAAATATAATTTATTTTGTATAACTGTTATTATTAGTCTTATCACCATCATCATCATCATCATCATCATCATCATCATCATCATCATCATCATTATTATTATTACTACTACTACTACGAATATTTTTTCCATCATCATCATCATCATCATCATTATTACTATTAATCTTATTATGGTTATTATTACTATTACTATTATTATCAGTATCATTAATAATAATATTATTATTATCAGTATAATTAATAATATTAATATTATTATTATTTAGACTATTATTATTATCATTACTATTATTAGTCTTTTACTAATAATTAGTTAGGGGATAATAAAAAAAGAGAGGGAAGTTAACATTAGTGTTCCACTCTAATAGGTGAACCAAGCCCTTTCTCTAAGGAGGTATAGGAGTTGTGCTCCAAGCCCGGTGTCGATCTAGGTAAGGATGTGGTTAAAGCCAAATTGTGTGTTATGTGTTCATGTGTGTTTGGTTATGTGCTTGTATCTTATATGGTTATGGACTATATGCTTGTGGCGCAACTTGCTAAGCATAGAGTTAAGGTAAGTTGTATATGTGTTATGGCATATGTAATATGGTGATATGACTTATATTTGGTGTTATGCCCTTATATATTGTTGCCCTAATATGACATGCATGCTAGGAGTCCTTAGGTAGTATAATGAGGTTGTGGGCAGATAAAAAAAATAAAGAAAGTGGAGTGATTAGAGGGAAGAGAGAAAGGCCTAATTACCTTATGACTTATGGGTGGACAAATAAAAGGATAATAGGAATAAAATGAGAGGTTAGAGTAAATCTTGCATGGGAGGTGTAAGGCTTGATGAGGTGGTTAGTCTTTGCATAGGGGTAACATTTACGTGGGAAAATGTGATTTAAAGGTTAAGCAAGGAAACAAAGAGAACTCCTTATCCTCCATTTGAACCAAGGATGACAAGGCAAAGAGCTGTACAATTTGCTAAACATGATGTTTCTTGTGGGGAACCTACAGGTACATTTGATAGAGGGGAGCGGTTGAATGGTGTTGGACAAGATTTTTCTTGTCTTGACCCTCATGGTAATTTTTAGTGCTTGGAATGTTAGAGGATTAAATAAGGCTTCCAAATACAAGGAAGTCAGTCATTTTTGTGAGTTGAATAAGCTTTCTTTAGTCAATATTCTAGAAACTAGAGTTAAAGAACACAAGTTTTTATCTATTTTAAATAAGATCAGAAGGGGATGGAGTGCTATTAATAACTATTACCATCATCCAAATGGCAGGATTTGGGTAGTTTGGGACCCTGCTATGTGGATGATTTCGTCCTCCATCATGTGTGATCAAGTTATTTTATGTAATTTTACTAATTTGTTGTCTTCTGTAATTTTTTCTGTTGCTTTCATCTGTGCTCATAATGTTGGGGCATATCGAAGAGGTTTATGGCAATGGTTGAGGAATCATTCTCTAGGTGTTGTACCATCGATTTTATTAGGTGACTTCAATGTAGTTCTAGATGCTAATAAAAAGTTTCAAGGTGGTATTCCCCTTGCCTCTAATGTACAAGATTTTTGAGAATGTTGTTTGGATCTTGGTCTATTTGATCTACAGGGACAAGGATGTCACTTTACTTGGTCAAGTTGAAGGGTTGGTGAAGATGAGGTCTTCTGCAAGTTAGATAGGGCTCTTGTAAATATGCATTGGCTGGATTCCTTTCCTAATTCTGTGGCTGAGTTTCTGAGTCCGTTAGTATCAGATCATAGTACAGTGGTCATACATTTGAATGTGCCTCTAAATACTGGACATAAACCTTTTAGATTCTTCCAGTTCTGGACTAAAAATGAAGAGTTCCTACCTCTAGTTAAAAGAGCTTGGAGTCTTAATCTGGGAGGCAATCTATTACTATGGGTTTCCAAGAGATTATCACTTTTGAAGCATGGTTTGAAGAAGCTTAATAAGGAAAAGTATGGATATATTTCTTATAAATTTAATGCGGCTAGGGAGGCGGTTGATGCTATTCAAAAATTAATTTATTCTAATCCTTATGATTTTGCTCAGAGGGATTAGCTTCGTCTGAAGGAGCATTATTACCACCACTTGTTACATTGTGAGGAGATGTTTTTGAGGCAGAAAGCATGTGTGCAATGGCTCCAATGTGGTGATTCTAATCACAAGTTTTTCTTTGCTAATGTGAAGGAAAGATAGTAGAGGAATTCAATGGTGTTCCTTCTTGATTTTCATAATAGGGAGATTAGGGGGGCCAAAAATATTCAGAATGCTCTTATTTCTTATTATGAGCAGCTTCTGGGCAAGGAGTCCAGTATATTGGGTGGTTTGGATCAATCTGCCATGGAGACTCAATTGTCATTGGATCAGCAAGCAGCTCTTAGTACACCTGTATCTAAGGATGAAGTCAAATAGGTTGTGTTCTCTATTGGAGACACTAAAGCTCCTAGGGTTGATGGGTATTCAGCTGGATTCTTCAAAAAGAGTTGGCATATTGTTGCTGATGAACTTCTTTGCGCTGTTAGAGAATTTTTTGCATCTGGTTTCTAATCTAGGAAAGTGAATGCCACTTCCTTAACTCTTGTCCCAAAGAAGCCTAATGCACATAGAGTGATTGAATTTCGACCCGTTGCTTGATGTATTGTGCTCTATAAAATCATAGCCAAGATTATTATGCAGAGAATGCAGAGTATTATGCCTGCTATCATTGACATCTCACGAAAGGGTAGAAGTATTGGGGAAAATATTCTTTTGGCTCATGAGCTGGTCAGGAAGTATACTACCAGTGGTATATCTCCTAGGTGCATGCTAAAGATTGATCTTCAAAGAGCTTATGACATGGTGAATTGGAAGTTTTTGCAGAATATGTTACTTTTATATGGTTTTCCCCACCATTTTGTTAAGTTGGTTATGACATGTGTGACAACTGTGTCCTTCTCTTTGAGTTTCAATGGGGTTCTATCTCCTCCTTTTCTTGGTAAGAGGGTTTGAGACAAGGAGATCCACTTTCTCCTTATCTGTTTGTGATGGTTATGGACTACTTCAACAGATGTTTGAGGAAGTTATGGTCTGATCCAAGATTTCATGGTCATCCTAGATATAAAGATCTAAGGCTTATTAATATTAATTTTGCTAATGATCTAATTATGTTTTGCAAAGGGGATCTCCAGAGTGTTTTATGTTTAAAAGAAGTGTTGTCTCAGTTCTCTACCTTGTCTGGGATTACTGTGAATCCAATGAAGTACAATATTTTCTTTGGAGGTGTATCTGAGCAAGTTAGATCTTCTATTATTTCACTCTTAGGGTTCCCTGCATGCTCATTCCCTATTACCTATTTGGGGTTCCCTTTGTCTATCTGCAGGCCATTTGTAGCCTCTACCAGATAAAATTTCTACTTGTCTTAGACATTGGAATACAATCTACCTCTCCTATGCTGGTATACTATAACTCATTAAATCAGTTCTTTTTAGCATTTAGTTGCATTTCAGTCAATTAATTTTATTGTCCAGGAAAATTTTGCATTGTTTCATTAGTCTGTGTAGGGGCTTTCTTTGGTTTGGGAAGATTAGTGTCAAAAAGTGTGCCCTTGTCTCTTGGGATCAGCTTTGCTGTCCAACTAATGAAGGGGGTCTTGGCCACCTGGATCTTGAGCTATGGAACACTTGTGCACTGGGGAAGTTACTTTGGAACATTACTGCTAAGAAGGATACTCTTTGGGTCAAATGGGTGCATACCATTTACCTTAAGCATCATACTTTATGGGATTTTATTCCCACTGCTTATGCCTCTTGGATTTTTCAGAAAATATGCATACTCGTACTCTTCTACGGGCTTATGTGCAGAATTGTGTGGATAGGAAATTTGAAGCTTTTAGTATTGAAGCTGCTTATCACTTTACTTGTATCAAGCATGAGAGGTAGAGATGGACAAAAATGGTTTGGAGTCCCCTGACTGTGCCAAGGATAAGGTTTCTAGCCTAGCTTGCTCTCAGAAACAGATTGCTAACCAAGGATAAATTGGGGGAGTTTGGCATGGATGTGGATACAGTGTGATGTTTCTGTCAGCAGCATGTGGAGACTCGAGACCATATGTTTCTCTTCTATCCTTTCACTTCCATTTTTTAGCGAAATATCAAGGCTGCTACAGGGAGGAGTGATGGTATCTATGGATGGGATCAAGAAGTTAAGGCTTTAGTCACTAGATCTAGATAGAACTCTAGCAAAAAGCATGTGTTAGGGGATCAAGAAGTTAAGGCTTTAGTCACTAGTTCTAGATAGAACTCTAGCAAAAAGCATGTGTTAGGGGCTTTGTTTATTTCTTACATTGCTACTATTTGGTATAAGAGGAATCCTAGATTGTTTGAGAATCAGTTTAGACAAAACTCCACTATTTTAAGAGTTATTATTATGAATGTATCTAGGAGAATGGTCCACCAAAGCATGTATGCTAAATATGCTAAGTGGTTATCATTTGTTGATAGTATTCTCTGTTAAGGTTTAGTTGAAATTCTTCCATTTCAATAGTAAAGCTTCTTACTTATCAAAAAAAAAGGGCAAGGAAGAGTAATTTGGTTGATCGGAATCCATGAGTGAAAAATAGTATGTGGGTTGGTAGAAGTGTGCTGCATGCATGGGGACTTAAATGGGGTTTTTGGGGAAAGTCCTAAGTGGGGGAAATGTGTGGAAAGGAGAGTTGATGGTAAGTGATTAGAGTGAGGGCTGAGAATAGGAGGTGTCTTATCAAAGGGGGATTGAGTCAAGTGGAAAGGTGGGTGGAGTGTGTGTGATGAGGGGATGACATAAAAGAAAGGAGAAGTACTAGGGTTTGGGGTGGTCAACTAGGGTTTTCATGATCACACGTTAAAGATGGGAAGTAAGGTTGTGATGTGGGGTATGGATTGAGTGGGGCGATGGTGTTGGAAGCAATGGGAGCATATGTCGTGTATGATAGGGAGAGGTTAGGCCACATAGGCTAGGTGAGGGTGTCTGAGGGAAACCCTAGAGAGCGATGGTGAGTTAAAGTGGAGATATAGAAAGTGGGCCTTGATCTACGTACGTGGGAGTTTAGGTTTTTCATGGTGAGTAAGGGAAAAGTGGGAAAGGAGTCTTGGAGTCATAGGGTGCGTAGGGATCCCAAGATATGGGACAGGGCTTTTCAAGATAGCTGAGATAAAGGGGTAAGAGTGGGAAGTTCGGTGGGTCATGCATGTCTAGTTGGGGTTGTGTATGGAATAAGACACGATTAAAGAGCTAATTATTTAAAGTGAAAGATTATCGAGCAGGGCCCATATTAGAGTATTTTTTGGTCCACTGGTTATAATAATGGTCAAGCGTGTTTTGCCTTGGAGTGTATTCCGGTCCAATGGCTATAATAGTGGGGGCTCCGAGTTCAATAAACCAAACCTTGTATTATAATGAATAATGAAAAAGACACTAAATACTTACAGTGGAATACCACGTGAGTTGAGGCCAAGTTGGGATAATTTTCAGTCAACTAGCTATAATAATGGTCAGGTGCGTTTTACCTTGGAATGCATTCCAATCCACCGGCTATAATAGTGGGATCCACATACTCACGTGGATATAATTCGGGAAATATGCAGACAAAAATAATGGCCTATGTCTTAATAATGATGTGAACCTTAATGAATTACTATATGCATCATTTGCCTATTTGCACTTGCATGATTTTAACTATATGGTTACCTTACTCAGTATGTAGCGTACTGATCACCCCTTTCATGGGTGCTACTCATTCCCACGAGCAGCACCCCCTTGGGTTTGTGCAGGTAGGAGACAAGGCTTGTGATGAATTTGACCCATACGATGCTTTGGCGGGGTTGAGTGATGGCCTATTGTACTTGTCTAAGGGTCTAACAAGGTGTTGTCCAAACTTGTCTTCACTTGTTTTTCATATCGCTATATTTACTATTTTATTTCCCTCATAGGGATGGTATTGTACTTGCTTTTATTTCTGTTTCATCTATTACATTTGCGAACTCTGTTTCGTCTATAAAATGTTGGACCATTTTGGTTTTATTTACTACTTGAATTCATGCCTTTAAATTTTCTAGCATTGTGGTTGGTATGAGATTGGTCGGGGGTCAGTCTTGTGTCGATCACGGCGGTAGGACCCCCTTGATTTAGTGTATGGTTTTCTGCATCAACGAAAAATTTTAACTGTGAATTTGGGGGTGTTACAGTAAGAAGCAACTCAATATGTTTTATTATTAGATCTTAGTCAAATGGTAAGAGGTCAACTTACAAACACATGTAAAACAGTATTAATATCAATTACTAAAAATAACTATATTGAAACCCCCCCAACAAAGTATGTCACCCACTTACTGGGCTTTAAAAATTTCAGATGGCTCCTATACTGAATTAGGTCATCCATAGACTCAAGGGAAGCATCTGGTGAGACATATCCCACCTCATTGTTCTGGTATCGCATGATGGATTATACATATAAGAATAAATCCGCCAACAGGGATGTAAAAGGGTAGGTTTTGGGTAGGTATGCCCATACTCATATATGTATCCGATATAAAAATTCGTACTCAAATCCATATCCGTACTTGAATGGGTATCCACTAACACATCCATATTCATATTTGTTAGATATCCGTTATATGATGAATAAATCGTTTACCCGTTAACGGATATTATTCAACAAACAGATCTGTAACCTAATGGATAAAACCATTTAGAGTTAAGCCAAATAAAAATTAAAACTTAATATTATATTATGTTTATTATAAAATCAATAATAAAATATTAATTATTTATTGGGTAAATGGATATAGGTACGGGTGCGGATATGGTTACCCCTTACCCGTATCTGTACCTAAACCCAATGGGTATTTTCTTTCATCATATATATATACTTTTATCTATATCTATTTAAGTACTCATTAGATAAAGTCCGTCTAATTTCAGGTAAAATCCATCCTATTTACATCCCTGTCCACTAAAAGCGTAGGAAATACTCGAAAATCCAAACCTATGCACAATTATAACACCTATATAAATAATAAAACTAATAATTAGCCCTAAATATTTATCTCTAATAGTGTCATCCAACCACCAATCGGCTTGTTCCCGATCTTGTTATTCCTACGTGCCTATGTAAATATGCTAAAGTCCCAGCTCCAAGGGCTTGATTCTAAGTGTTTTTGTGCTTAATTTATTTCCAATGCATAGAGTGTTCTACCTATCAGCCATGACTAAAGTTTGCACCAAAAGGGTTGGCTAGGGGTATTAGAAAGAAAAGCATATGTCTCCCCAACACTATAATCGAGAATACACCTTTTCCTAAACCGAAGGTGAGCATCTACTCCTTCTCGGCATCCCCTCCCCCTTTTTTTCGATAAGCCACTTATCTTGCTCTATCCTTTATAAGCCACCTGTAATACCCCGTATTTTTGAAACCTAATTTTATTAAGCTTAATGATTTTATTAGCGTAATCTGATGTAAAAAAATAATTATTTTAATTTTTATTTGTTTTATGGATTTATCGACGATTTTGAATTCATATTTTAATTTAAGTAATCGTTGCCGTTGTGAACCATTTTAGACAAATTCGTTCACAACCATGATTTTTTTATATTCTTTTAATTTCTATTTTCGGTTAAAAATATGTATTCCCATTTTTTCTCGTATTTTGATTTTTAATATTTTAGATTCATTTTCGATTATAACTTTTTCGTGTGATTACGACCTTATTTTTGGAGTTATATTTCGTTAACTAAATATATTATTTAAATTATAGAATTTCTGTTTAACTAGTTAAATTTATTTCAATGATTTTATCCGTAGAAAATATTTCCGACTTTAAATTTATTCATTTTTGGAAATCTTTAATATTTGGGAAGTTTTAAATTAAAAAAAGATTTTCGGAGTTTATTTATGAAATTGTTTCTAGAATTAATTCTCTTTCGTTTTATGCTTTTTGGTTTACGAAAAACCGATTTCGAAAATTATTTAAATTAGCTTTGGTTTATCCGAATTTGACTTAAAAATATTTTAGTATATGTTTTAAATAATTTTTCGAGGTCTTATAATGTATTTCCGTAAATAATATAAGTTTTTTTTCGTTTGTTGGTAAATTCTTCCGAAAATGTTTTCGAAATTCTTTATATAGCTTTTTATTAATTTTAAGCATTCAGATCCGTTCGAAATAAATTTTCGTTAGATAAATTTTATATAAAATCTTCCAATAATATTTTTATATTTTTTGTATTTTATTTTATGTGTATTTGTAAAAAAAAACGCGCAACCCCAAACCGGTCGACCCCCCTCTTCCTTTTCCTTTTTCTCTTCTCTTCTCTTCTCTTCCCTCTACTGCTCCCGACCCTGTGCTCTTCTCTGCGCAGAAACCCCAACCCCGACCTCCTCCTCCCTGCTCCTCCTTCGTCGGCCGCTGGCGTCCAACCTGCTGCCACACGCCACCACGAACGACTGCCACTGGCGACGCAACAGCCGCAGCAGCCCACCGAAGCGCGCAGGAGCAGCAGCGGCATCAAACCGCAGTAGCGACGAGCCACGCAGCTCGCGCCACCGCCCGGCCACCGTCGACATCTCCCGACCACCGGCGAGCCACCCCCGACCTCCGACGAAGCTCCTCCAGCCTTCCTTTGCCCCCAATTTGTCGGTTTTCGTTTGGTATAATTTTCGAAAAACCCTAACCCTTGTTTGGATTAATTGAATGTGAATTATCTTATAAAAAGCTAAATTGATTGTTTGATTGTGTATATATGTGCTGTAAGATTGATTTGGATAGGTTAATTGTGTGGTTGTGTTGAGATTTTGGAAAAATTGGATTTTTGGCCGGGTTATGCCCGAATTTTTCGGATTTGTCCGATTTAGCTATTTTTGATAAATTGATTATACAATATGTTTTAAAATGTATCCAATTTCATTTTGGAACCGTCAATTTGAGAAATTTATGCAGGTTTTATCGGAATTTGATTCCTAGGTCAAATTTCGGGTGTAATGAAATTGGGTCGTATAATTGAGCCATTCCGCTCAATTGATTTTATAGTATCGTTTAAAATGTATTTAATTTCATATTGGAAGTGTTGATTTGGGAAAATTGTGCGTAATTGACCGGAATTGAATTTTTAGGTCAAAACTCCCGCGGGTTTAAATTGGTTTGGGTAATCGGGTTATTTTATTCAATTGACTATATAAATTACATTATAATATGTTTAATTACATTTTCGAACCGTCAATTGATATGTTTTGGCAAGGATTGATCGGATTTGCGTTTCGGGCTCAAAAACCCTAATTGTGCTAAATTGCGTACTTCTTTTATTGGTTTTGAGCAATTGATTATTTGATATGTTATAAAATGTGTTTAATTACATTTCTAAACATTCAATTTGATTAAATTTATAGGTTTTTAACGAATTGTATTTTCGGGCCTAAAACCCTAAAATTTAGTGAAATTATGAAATCGATTACTTGTATTATTATTTTTCTAAAATTGAATGTATGGAAATAGTTGAAATGGTATTAATTGCTTCTAAATACCTTTAATTTGAATTGATTAAATTGAATTACTTGAGTTTGTGTCGTGGGCTTTAAAACCCTAATTTTCGGGGATGATTTTATAAAATTGATTTTGCTATGTGTATTTTATCTAATCGAATTCTATCTTTGGGTTTTAAATCATTTAAATTCTGTTTTAACCTAATCGGTTTGGATTTGGTTCTATGTAAATGGTTAGGTTACCTATTTAGTTGTAAAACCTAATAAATAAGTTATTTTCGATAAATTAACTTATGATCGATTATTCTTTCTCGGGCTTTCCAAATTAAGTTGAAATGTCCCAAGTGATATTTGTATCAATCCGTTTTGATTTAGTTTTAACCTTAAATCTTAATAAAGCTATGCTTTTAAGTTCTAAGTTTTGGACACGTTTTCTAAGAAAGATCATTTGTGTTGTTTGTATTTATTTAATTAGAATATGTGAATTATTGATTGATAGAATAGTTTCTAATTTAGTTTTCGATTTCTATCGGATCTAGGAAATCTTTCTCGTGGATCCACGAGCTAGTGATCTTTCTTCCTCTTATCTCGCTTAGCTAGCTTCGGATCCAGGTAAGTCTCTACTTACCTCTACTTATGGGTATTTAGTAAGGACGAAGCTATGGCCTTGTGCTATGTGTGATGTGATGTGTTGATTGTTGTGTGCACCATGCTAATGTGTGTTATATGATGTATGGATAACTTGTCTCATGTGTAGCGCAGCTTGGGAATTGAGGTACGTCGTGTGTGCTTCCATGATATGAGGATGACATGCTTTATGTGTGATATTCTGTTGTGTTGATACGACCCTCTAGGACATGCAGCTAGGGTTTCGGTACTATGAAATGGGACTAAAAGAATAATGAGACGGGGAATGGGAAGTGAGACCATTAAGGGGGATATGGGGTTGACCCAAATGAATAAGAGATAAGAAATATGTATGGGAATTCTAGAGGTTGCATGGGGACTTGAGAGTTGCATGGAGTGGATAAATTTTGCATGGGGGTGATCCTTACGTGTGAAAAGTTGGTTTAGGGTGTAAATAAGCAAAAAGGAGAGTTGTGGAGCGATCGGAGACTTGTGAGGAAAAATAATACGTAGGTCGGTGTAAGGGTGTGTGAGGGACCCGATTAGGGTTTTGGGAGGAAGTGATAATCTGGGAATTTTGGGAAGTAAAAGTGATTAAGGGAGAGTAGAGTATGGGTTAAGAGTGAGAATTCTATTATACAAAAGATGAGTATGGGTTTCCTTGTGAAAGAAGAGACTTAGGGATGAAAAGAGAGAGGTTACTTATGGAAGAAGTGAGGTGCTAGGGTTTGATGTGGCCAACTAGGGTTTTACCGAGTACATGCCAGGTCGAGGAATAAAAGGGTATGACTTGGGGTTTGACTTAATAAGGGTGAGATGTGGGGTGAAGAATGAGTAATGGTAAGGTAAGTGAGAAGAGGTTGGACCACATAGGTCCAACTAGGATTTCCAAGGGGAAAACCCTAGAGGTTGAGAATAGGCGAGATCGATGTCGTAGGGTGTTGGGTTTAACCTACACTTCCAGAAGTTGGTCTCTCATTATGTGTGAGCTTAAGGGGAAATAATGTCGGGGTGTGACTAAGGGTGCACGAGTCTCAACATATGGGACGACCCCCCTTGAAAAGAAAACAATAGAATGTGGTTGGCATGCATGTTAAGGGTGATGTGTGACTTAATAAGACACTGATAAGACATTATTCACGTAAAGTGAAAGATGTCGAGCCGAGCCCATGATCCGGTCCACCGGCTATAATAGTGGATCAGAGGCGTTTTGCCCTGTGCGTATTTTTCCGGTCCACCGGCTATAATAGTGGATCAGAGGCGTTTTGCCCTGTGCGTTTATTTTTCGGTCCACCGGCTATAATAGTGGATCAGAGGCGTTCTACCCTGTGCATTATCTTCTGGTCCACCGGCTATAATAGTGGGGGATCTCGTGCTCGACAAACCAAATGAATAAGTTAGTCCATGGGAAAGATACTAAGTACTTAAAGCGAAACACCATGTGAGTCGGGGCCATGATCCGGTCCACCGGCTATAACAGTGGATCAGAGGCGTTTTCCCCTGTGCGTTTATTTTCCGGTCCACCGGCTATAATAGTGGATCAGAGGCGTTCTGCCCTGTGTGTATATCTTTTGGTCCACCAGCTATAATAGCGGGGCTCCCGCGCTCACATGGGTTATTGAAGAATATGTGTGGAATGAACATATTATTAATGATAATAAAGAATAAGTCTAATTGGACCACGACCGGCTTTTATTATCTGTTGCTACATGCTGCTTGCGTGAGTATGCCACGTATTGAGTTTTAATAATACGGATCATTCCTACCTGAGGCATATGAGCCACTTTATATTTCGGTTATACCACGCTTATATGTTAAATGGGATGTTACATATGTTTTTATATGTTACTATGGGTGTATGGCAAGATACATGATGTGGGTTGTGAATATGTATGATATGGTATCAATGTGTTGTACCAGGATTTAATATGCACTTGATGTATAGTTATATCTCTCCTATATGATAGGGTAGCGAGACTTACTCAGTATTGGACCCGTACTGATACTACACTGGTTGAATGGGTCCTGTGATGATCCACCGATGGTGGGGAGCAGACCTCTTGTGCAGGTTTAAGATCGGATACTGTGTTGGGGTGGAAGCCTTGACTTGAGTGAGTAGGCACTCCGGATATTGATCATTCGGGATTTATTTTTGTTTAGCTATATTTTGTATTACGTTCTTGTTTCGAGAAACATATTCTGAGGTTGTAATCCCAAATCGTATTCTAACTTCTGTTTGACTTACCTCTTATTAAGGATTTATGTTAAATGTCGTCTTGCGTTTTTGATACTTCCTACTAAAGGTTGATCGGATATAGCCTTAGCACTTAGTACTGGAACGGTAGGAGTGAACCGGTCTGGTACTAAGTGTGGCGGTAATACCCCCTAGTTTACGGTTTTATCCTTTGCTTCTGCTAAGCCTTTTGATTTTAAATGAAATTTTTCAGTAGTAAATTTGGGGGTGTTACACTACCACCACCATCCCTAATGTTAGAGCACGATTTCTGGACTTGTCTACAAAAAAAGAGAGTAAGATAGCAGGTACCACATATAAAATTGAGCATAAAACTCACTGTTCTCAACATAATTAATTATAAGCTTATTAAAAATATCATCTAATGTGATCATACTTTCCTTCACTAAAGTTGACTTAACCAAAACTTTTGGTTCACCCCACATGTTGGCTAGAAGCTTCACCTTATTGCCATCACTAGGGAAATGCTCACTAATACACTCATACCCATGACAATTAAGATCCATAATATAAATCACACCATGTAGGATAATATTCATCTTAGCAAATGGAAGGTGAAAGTTTTTGGTCTCTAGGTATCATTTCTCTACAAAAGTAGAGATAAACATAGCATTGTGATGGTAGAATTATGTGTTACATATATTCTTCAGGCTCGTGGTCTCGATGTAGTCATTGGGAATATCCATGTCAACATCATTGACTGGTAGTCTCATCAAGTTTTTTGTCACTAATTTAACCCTCAGTATAAGGTGTGGTTCTTACAACAAAAAGAATATTAGAATAATGAATTACAGGATAAAAAATAGAAACTAATCTATATAATAATAAAAATTACCTTAATGTCATTTCATATGGCACATGTAACAAAACCCTTAAAGCTAGTCAAAAGATTCAAAATGAGTAAACCCATACTAGTAGGTTTAATTAATCTCCAATCTTTGTTAGATGCCGATGAAAGAATAAATCCTATTACATTGGCAGAAGTGCTAGTGCCAGCAAAAGTTCCTTCATTGAAATCATCTTACTCTTCCTAAAATGACACATAACATATGTATGCAATATGGGGATCTTTCCAGTGCTCCATCGCAACTTGCCTCTAGAACTAGTAGTGACTTTTCTCTTCGCCACGTTAGTGGTAGTGGGAGTAACCTGCCTCGAATCCTCGCCTCTGCCTCCTCTACCAACCATATGTCAATTATAACAAAAATATCAATAAATAGTATGCATTAGTTCATTGATGTTTTAGGGTTTGGGGTTTATGCTTTAGGGTTTAAGGTTTTAGGGTTTGGGGCTTAAGTTTAAGGGTTTACTATTAGGGGTTTAGGGCTTAAGGTTACGGGTTTATGGTTTAGGGTTTGGGGCTTAGTGTTTATGGTTTGGGGTTTGGGGATTGAGGCCTAGGATTTGGGGCTAAGGGTTTAGTGCTAAGGGTTATAAGTGGGGCTTAGTAGTTTAGGGTTAGGTTTAGGGTATAAGGGTTAAGGTTTTAGGGTTCATGATTTAAGGTTTCCACAAGTGTGTCACTCATTTGAGGTAAATAGTGATGGGTGAACTGCCTGGTGGAAGAGGTGTTTGACAGGTGAAGTACCCACAAGAGAAGGTATATAGTGGGTGACTTATCTATCAGGAGACTATTTTGACGGGTGATTTACCAAGTTGGGGAGGAGGCTGATGGGTGAACTACCCATTAGTAGTGCTAACTACTGGGTGAACTACTCGCTACCTTCACTATTTCATTCTTTACCTCCATATATATCTTTTAAATCTCAAATTTTAACCAAAAATTACTACAAATATACTAATATAAGCTCTATCTATATTACAAACACTAATTTTAGTAAAATAACTACTAAAATGCAAGAATCAAATCTTGAATTTTCATCTACTTCAAAAGTCATAAAATTTAACAAAGAAAAAGATGAAATCTTAAATGTCTTTAGATTTAGAATGTCGATTAAAATATGATTTCTTGAAATAAGGGAATATTTGGGAAGAATTTAGTACTTGAGTGTAAGGAGTTGAGATGAGGGATAAATGAGGACGGATATAAAATCTGATAGAGAGATAGAAGGGGTGGAAAAATAAGATGGGTCAAAATGGGAAGAAAAATACATGTGGGAATAAATGGGTATGTATTCAATAAATTTGGTGTTAGGAAAGTTAATGTCATAAAAATAATATTCTTTAATGTATCATTTATTAGAAATAAAGGAAGTAAAAGCAAAAAAATACTAATACAATATGATGGTAATAAAAATATAATGATATAAGTATATAGTTAGAACATTTATGTGACATACAAAAATTACTACGACATTTATCAATAGCAGAATAAAAATTATCATTTTAATACCATAGGTCACACTAATACACTCAGGGTATCAAAATGAGATTTATCACAACAAAAACATATAAGCTCTTACTCTTCACATATTCTCACTTTATATAGATTTGATACCACATTATCATACCACAAAACTATCAACATAACATTATAATCATAGAAAAACCAAACATGAGCTTTTATATAGTTATACACATTACACACAAAACCCTTGTTATGACATGTATCCTTACCACAAATGTCTCTAGTATCTAAGAACGTATAACCTTAAGACGCCTCCTCCGAGACAACCAGAAGATCCCATAAGAATAAAGGATAATAAATTATTAGAATTTAAGAAAACAATCAAGGAAAATCTAAGGCAAAAGAGAGTGGAAAAGGAGCAAAATTGAAGCAAATATAACTCGGTACAAAGTGACACAACTAAAGGGAGTTGTGTGAGAGACTCACACACCTAGGGGTGTTGTATAAGCTCCTCATGTTGATGGAGGGGAAACATGAGGGCCTCACATTGGTGGGGGTGGTATAAAATCAAAGCCTCACATTGGCGGAGGGTTGGTAGCATGAATGACTGATGTTGGTGGGGTGTGTGTAGTGAGGTTGTTGTGTGAGCTATGGACGCAGCTAAGGCTCAACAATGTGACATGCTTACAATGTGGTTACTTTGTAGTGTGAGGTGAGGGAAATTTGTAGATTTTTGTGGATAAAACTGGCGATATTTGGTTGAACAATGCATAAGGAAGTTGAGGGAAGTGAGAGGGAGTCTAGGGAGAGTGTGAGATTTGTAAAAATGAATTAGGATAGGAGAGGTAATGTATTTATAGGAGATGAGGGGTTGAGGTGTGAGAAGTGTGGAGGAATGACTAAGGTATAGGGGTTCAAGAGAGTTGGTGGCATTTTCACACGAGCTAGGGGAAGAGGGATAAGGTGTACCTTTTGTGGTTGTAGGGTAAGTGAGGTAGAGTAAGGAGGCAGTGCAGGCATAGGTAAGGAAAGAAGCAACCATGCGGGGGAGGTGATGCATGGCTCAAAGTGGAAAGGGGAGTAGGCCGATTGGGACGGGGATAAGGAAAGAAAAAAGGGGAAAGGGAAAAAAGAGTTTTAGGTTAGGATTATAATTAAGTTTAAATTTTATATTACAAAATTAGGATAAAATTAATTTATCAAATATTTGGGGTTAGTGTTATGTTAAAATATTGATAATCTAAAATTAGGATTAGGATTATCATCATATTTAGGACAAAGAAATTAATATAAGATAAAAAATATCAATTGTTTAGAATTAGAATTAGGTTAAAATATTAATTATTCAAAATTAAAATTAGATAAAATTTAAAGTGTTACATAAGTAGTGTTAAATAAATAAATAAAAGACGCCTTTGTAAGTAGCTATCAAGAAAAACCTCACATTGATAATTAACTTCCATCATTTTGTAGAACTCTTCTAAGGGCTATTTTGTTATCCATTATATATATTAATGACCCCCACTAAATGGGAAGGGAGTTTATCCAATTACAAGGTCATGACCTGTGAAGCACGGAGGTGTCGTTTTCCATCTCGGAATTGTCCCCTCATTGTTTTTTACCCAAAATTTTTTTCTGTATTGAAATCAGTATTGAAAATGTTGGATTTTCTTTAAAAAATTTAATAATAGTTTACATCAATTAAGGTAGGTAGTAATTTTAGGATTTTTTTTCTTCTCTTAATTTTAGTAGATTTGGTCTATTTTTTTAAATGTATATAATGTGTATGTGCATAATTTTTTTTTTGTCTTTTCATTCCGTCCTCATTTATTAGGATTTAAAAAGTAACATTTCCGCGTTTCTCTTATATCTATTTTTACGTTTTTGTTTCTGTACAACACTAGTCATGACCTAAATTATATATATATATATATATAATGAAAAAAATATTTTAACAATAATTAAATTATATCACAATACACCTGAAATTTTGGAGCAAATTCCAACGAGATTTCAACCTAGAAAAAAAAAATGAAGTTAATCCCAAATCAACTAAACTAAATTAACAGCAAAACAAAAACAAGAATATAACAAAGAAACGATTCAAATACATCACTTGGCATTAACAAAGGAGGTGATATAGCATCTCAAATTCCACCTAAAAAAAAAAACCACAAATACAACTAAATACGCCAATAATTAAATAAATACAATATATTAACAAAGAATGTAAAATTTATAATAAAAGTAACCTCTAAAATCCAGCCAATAATAGAAAGAAAATTGACGGAGGTCGTGCATTTAAAATGGCGTATGCTTTGAACCGAATAAAGTATATGTAAAATCAGGGTCTAGTGTTTAAATTAGGATAGAGGGACATAAGTTTTAAGATAGAATATCATTGATCAAAAAATATACATATATCATTGCATTTGGTATACGTTATTGCATGTGTTGGTTTATATTGACTTTTGGATTCTTTTTATTTTTTTATTTTTTTTATTGTAACGGTTGTTAAAACTACATATGTGAATAAACAACAATGGGCTGATATTTAATAAGTTAATATGTATCCTCGACTTGAGCCAAGACTAGTCTTCATAATATTGCTCCGAATGTAACTTTTTTAAATTGACTTTGATGATTCGTCGAGTAGGCTGAACAAAAGTCGTTTTTACATTGAAAGAAAGCACATGACCATTATTGCTTCTTTTTTTTTTGTATAGACTTGTAAATTTAATTAAATCCTTAGTCTTTTTTAAATATAAGTAACAACATTGGTTTTCTTTTCTGTAATAAACAAACAACGTAGAACATTGTTCTATCATTGAGGAATTGATGGGGGCCAACAAAAAAGTGTTCTCTTCTAACTTATGGATACAATATTTCTTTACGGGAAAAAACTCAAGCATATTTTAATTTATTTTACTAGCCAATAACTTAATATTATGAATCATATAGGCAAATATTAGAAGTTTAGAATGACTACAATGTCAATTGACGACTTATCTAACTAGTTGGCAACGACATATTGTACCAAATAAATCTATTGACCAGGATTGAATTATTCAGTAAAAAAAAATAGATATTAATATCATAACATATCTAATATTTTGATATCTAAAATTTTGAATTTTATTATAAATATTCCATCAAATATCTAATTAATTTTATCACATAAAAAATTATACAATCAATGAATAACAAACTGATATGATTTGAACCAACGTGTTAATGATTCGATCCTAATTTTAAATTATATTATATCCAATTAATAATTACAAAACTCTAGTAATAGGTAAATCTATAAAACAAATGTACCAAAAATAAATAAAATAAATAGTCTAATAGTAAATTGTGATATATATAATAAAATACTATGAAAAGTACATTATTTAAAAATTATATATGTATACAATTTATCAGATCATATATTATTTGTATTTGTCATATTAATTTTTTTATTTTTTGTCGATTGGATTTATTATTTGACATGATAAAAATATCGTATTGGTTTTTTGATTTTTCAGATCAATTTATTAGATATTAAATAATATGAACAATCTTATATGTACTTGCTTTTTAATTGGATTCAATTCAAGGTGCACATGGTTTGAGTAACGACGGTTGATCCCCTTTACCAAACCAAACTATAACATATTTTTACTTCTATTTTTTTTTCTTAACCAAATTATAATTTTACTATTTGGTCTGATTGGTTAATGGTTAACTAAAAAATTATACAAAAGATAAAACTATTATAAATATAGGCCAAAAATTAACAATATTATGATTTTTAAAGGGTTCATAGTATTTACAATATCCAAAATGACATTACAGACTTCAAATAAATGGATCACCTTAAGAAATAGTGTATTAAGGAACTATGTTGAATATGGGGCCAACAATGATGGTTAGCTAATAATTACTCGAAATACTTGGCGCCAATCTTTTTAATACCAAGGTAGTAGTATATATACATATTAAAAAAAATATAATACGGTTAAATGGTTAATGGTTAATTGACCCTAATTTTTTCCCTCTAACCATTAGTTAACCAAACTATTTTAAAGCATCTTACACCAAATCATAATATTTTTAACTATTAACCAAACCAAACAAAACCATAAGATTAGATTTTGGGTCGATTCAATTAATGGTTTAATCATATGTTATACTCCTAGGTTCTGTTTACTATTGTATATATTTTTTTTTCCTTTTTGAATGTTGTCTAATAATATTTTCCGTATAACTTAGGCAAGGATTCATGTGTTGGAATCGCAACCATAATTTTTCCTAATTACACTCTGCAAATTCTATATACGTGTATCATAGTATTTGCAAGTTTTTTTCCCTCCTTATGATGACGGATACAATTCACTTTCCCCCCCCCCCGTTTTTTCTTGCTAGGTTTCTACTACCATGAAAAAAATAAATGTTGGCATAATAGGCATTATTAAAGATTTATTTAGTATGAGAATAATAGAAGTAAATTTATTTTTAATATTTTGTGTCTTTTCATCAAGTATTTAAAAATAATAAAAATATTTTTAATAAATATTTATTTTAAAATTTAATTTAATTTTAAATAAATTATACAAAATATATAAATTATGTGGATATTTATTTCACCTTATTGCTCCCCACCAAATGAGAATTAAACCAATGTCATAAAATATTTTAGCCACTAAGTTGGGTGGGAATCTAACATGCTAGGCTGGAATGCTATCCATTTTGTCTCTTAATTATAGGATTGCAGCGCGGATGCGACTTGTTTGTGTTGTAAGATGTGGCACATCAGTTTTATGAATACGGAAATGGGAAAGCAGAGATAAAAGAAAATTTTGTTATTTTTAGAAAAAAATTTAAAAAATGGGATGATATGAAAAGATTATATATATATTCAGTCAATTAATATATTTAGATGTATATTAAAGTTATTTATTTTATTTCATTATATATATATATATATATATATATTAGTTAATAATACATATATATATTCTGTTAGATTTTATTATATATAGTTCAAAAAAAATAAACTCAATTTAATAAATTTAGAAGAAGAAAAAAAATTCTCAAGTCATTACCTGAACTAAAGATTTAAAACCTTCTTACTGTTGTCCGTACTCATCACTCTTCAGGATCAAATTTGATGTTTTCTTGCTACCTTTTTGTCCCCAAACATGTCGGGGACGAAAAATATCCGTTTAGATTAGGGATGGCAATTTTCCCCGTGGATTCGGGGCCCCGTCGAGGATTTATTGTTCAAGTTCGGATTTGGGGAGAGAATTCGGGGATCGGGTTCGGGTTCGGGGATTCTTAACGGGGATTTTTTCGGGGACGGATTTGGGGTCCCCATCCCCGAACCCGCCCCGAAATTATATATATATATATATATATATATATATATATATATATAATTTTTTTATAGAATATAAATTAAAAATATAATATAAAAAATAGTTTGAGGATCGGGGATGAGATCGGGGATCGGATCGGGTATGGGGATCGGGTCGGGGAATCCCCGATAAAAAAATAACGGGGATCGGGTCGGGTTCGAGGATAATTTTCCTTATCGGGTTCAGGGATGGGGATGGGGTCCCCGTCCCCGACCCGCCCCGTTGCCATCCCTAGTTTAGATGCGCCCCACGCTCCTATGGCGCTAACTAGGTTACCAGGGGTCCGCTCCTACATCTCGTAATTTCTTTTTTACTAGTTTTGCCATAACGGGTGAAATAGGAGTATTATTTGTTAAGATAAATTCATCCTCAAGTAATCAAAGGATAATATTGAACTAAATCAAAGCATCTTAATATCAAATGAATAATTATATGTGGTAAAAATAAAATATTATTGAACTATATAAAAAATGGGTTAATTTAGTTTCTTTGTTATAAATACTGGTATAATTTGAATCAAACAACATCACCAATTATTTAGTATTACTATTATCTAACTTATGTAGCTTCTAAGATAGACCTGACATTAGGTATGTATTTAATTTTGAAATTTTTTACTAATTTATTTTATCTATATTTAATGTAGCATATAAAATTGTTACAAATGAGTAGAAAAAATTGCAGTAATTTAGTTTATTGGCCATAATTACTTATTTAAATTGATCTACTTAATTTTATTAATTTCATTTTTTAACATTTTAAAATTTCTTTAAAAATCTTGACAATCGGTATATTGTGGAAATATTTATTGATTTATTTTATTCAAATAAAATAGTTTAATAATACTTAAATTTGTGTATAAAACTATTAGGAAGGATTTTTTTTTTAATTCAAACATGCTTACTATAATGAGCTATTTTTTAAGTCAGTTTTCAAATAAGATATTTATTATTATTTAATTTATCATATAAACTTGTTAGAATGGAGTTTTCTTTTAATTCTAATCATGCTTACTATATTGAGTTATATATATATTTTTTTGAAAGTTAGTATTCTAATAAGATATTTCTTATCTACATTGACATATAAAATTGTTGAAAGGCGAAAAAAATCTTGATTCCAAGCATGTTTACTATAATAAGCCTCTTTTTTCTATTAATAAGTCCTTCTAACATCGTTTTTTATTTATTTACTAGTAAGTAGTTTTCTTTCATGCAAATAAGTCTTCTATAAATTAGGTGTTTGTTACTATAAATGGTTTCTATCATACATATTAACTTTGGCATATTAAATTGTTAGGAAGGAGGAGTATTTGGGTTCTAAATGTAGATAGTAATTTACAAAATAAATAAATTTATTTTATTTAATAATGAGATATAATTTATTATAGATTGACAGAGATACAAAAGAGTATCTTCTATGCTTTATTTTAACCTTCAAAATCAAATTATATATAGGTTTCAGTATTCGAATAATTTTTTTATATATATAAATTGGCACATGAAACTATTAACACGGAATTTTTTTTTGCCAATTTTATGCATACTTGTTGTAATGAGGGTTTTTTTTTTTTTGCTATATGAAAATGTCAGGTTTGGTAAGAAATTAGCATATTTAATTATCATTTATTGCCAATAATAATTGAAAGTTATACGGTGGATTCTAATCGTAATACCCCATATTCTCAAACCTTAATTATTGTATGTGTTTAGGCTTGTAACACATCTCCAAAATAATATATATATATATATATATATATATATATATACATACATACTATTATCTAATTCCATACATGTTGTTCATTCATGTTTCATCCATTCCTTTTAAATGATTAAATTGCAAAAAAATCGGTTCCACGATTAGATGATCTTAGTTATTTTTTCCCATTTCTAATCTGTTGAGCTTCAATACAACTTCGATACCCAACATTTTTGTATATTTGAGTTTTTAAAATTATTCCACACATTTTCATAAATATTATGATTTGTAGATTTCAATTGATATTTTTTCTAATAAATGCCCATTATTGGACTTTCTTATAATTTAATTATTCAAAATAAATTGTAACCAATAATCTAACCATTCTTTTACTCTAAACTAGTTTCCTAACCAAACAAAATCATATTTGTAACTTGGTTACCTTTTACCCTACCCAAAAGTGCACAAAGTACTATAATCATAATTTTATAATATTTCTCTTACACACTCAAACATAAAATAAATTATTTTTGAAAATTGTAAGTGTATCATTGTCTTCATTGGGTCTTTTATATAAAAGTTGGTGTATGATATGTTTGAGTTTGATCTTGTTTAGAGTAATTTTTGAATTTTAGAAGTTTAATGTAATTTTAGGTGAATAATGACATTTTGGCCATTACATGTAAATTCTAAAAAATTTTGAGACATAAGTGAATATTATGCTAATGAAATAAGTTAAAATATACAATTTGACACTTGAGTGACATTTGATGATTAGACCTACACACCTTAATTAAAACAATTAATTAAGCAAGAAAAAGAAAAGTTGAAAGAGACACTTTGGATGTTTCGAGTAATCTTAGTATTTTTATCTTGGTGTCCCATTTATATTTTATCCTAAGAAATCAATTGGTTAAGTATCATTTTTTTAGTATAAAATACACATCTCTTAATATTAAGTTAAATTAGTGGACATTAAATATATTTTAGTCATTTTATGTGGCTTTAAGCTAGTTATTTAATTCGGCCTTATAAGTAAACTCTTAATTGATTTAATTGTTGGTTGTTGATCCTTGTCTCGAATAGTTGGAGTTAATATACATTAAGATCCAATTTTATTGGGTCATTCATGGCATGAAACTTGGGCTTTAATGCCTCAATAATTTAGCTTGGGGTTTAATGCATCAATAGTCTTCCTTGGGCTTTCATGCCTTGTATACTCAATTACGCTTTAATGACATGTTAATGGTCATTTGTGCTCTAAATGGTTGGATACTTAATTCCTCTATGGATCAAGTGTGTAAGTAATATAAGGATTTAATAATACAATTGGCTTACATTCATAGAAGTTATTAAGTGATATTTTGTAGCCTTTGTCCTTGTTTGACCTAAATCTTTAATAAAACATTAATTACTTAAAGTGAAAGATCTTGAGTCCGAACCTATACCACTTAGGGTAGCTATCCAAGTTAGGTTTGGTAGTCACTTGGTAATTGGTACCATTTCGGTATTTTCTATTTTGTGACCCTGGGTGCCTTACGAGGTCCGAAAAGACCCTCTTATACTATATAGGTGTCTAGATATATTTTTGCCCTATAGGGGGTATGGATACTTAAGTGATTAGGTGTCCTATTATTTGATAGTCTATTTACATTTATGGAATGACCAGGTAAGGCTAGTACCGTTCAAATACTAGATTAGTTGTTATGGTTTTTTTGATTCTTTGTCCTTAAGTTAATATAATATATTAGGTGTGATCAAGATAATGAAATATAATAATCAATGAATCTCATCTATTTGTACCATTGTATTATATTATTTTATACTTGATGTTTAGTTTTCTTCTTCTTAATTAACGTCTATATGTAAACATGTTATTATATGTTCTATTATTTTCTTTACATGGGTATCGTACATAATGTTATATCTTTAGGATAGTTGTGTTACTTAGTAAAATACGTGTACAAATACTACACACTTGTAGACGTTGGGTCATAGATATATGGTAATGATCCTATTGATTTAGAGGAGGCTCTTCAAATGGAGTGATTCGGGTTTATGCCCTAGAGTTAGGGTTATGTGCCCTAGATTCTGGAGATCTCTTTTGAACTCTTCATCTCTTTTACCCCCTTAACTCTTTTTATGTATTTTATTATCTAATGTTCTCCATACTCTGTTATTATATTTAAATTATTAAAGTCTTCTACTATTTATATCAATTTTCATAAGTTATGATTTATTTGTCATAACGTTTTAGCCGTGCATTTAGTACGAGAAATGTATGGACTAGACTCGCGCTAAGTGTGGCGGTAACACCTATTATATTATGCTAATGCTTCCGCATAAAAAAATTATAGTAAATTTTGGGGTATTACAAGTGGTGAATGTAATACCCCTAAAATGAGTGGAGTGTTACAATGATTGATATGGCTACTTATATCAACATGGTATACCATCATTTTAGTCATATCATCCTAAGAACTTTACAGTTAAGTGCAATACCAATCAATCATAAACCTCTTTAGGGTAACCCTCACGTGGTCATATTGACCCGGGGTGTTAGTATTAGATCGAAACTGCGATTGAGAGCTGAACTTGGATGAGGTAGTCAATCACTTAGCTAGATGATATATTAGGATAAATTTGTATTGAGACAGTCAGTGGTTGAAGCAGAACGAAGACATTGTGTTCCTTTAGTGAGGGTGAATATAATACCCCTATATTGAGTAGAGTATTATAAGGATTTATATTGCTACTTATATCAATATGGTATATCATCTTTTTGGTGATTCCATCCTAAGAACTTCATAATTAAGCGTACTTATTGTGGAGAAATTTTTAGGATAAGTAACCCTCCTAGAAAGTTTCAAAAATTTTCTAAAAATTTCATAGGAAGCACATAAATGAGGATTAAACATACTGAAAAGACTTGTATTTATATTTGGGATTATCTGAAAGATCTCTAGGGTAACCCCCATGTGGTCGTATTGACATGGGGTGCTACACTAATAAATTAAGATTTAAGTGTGTTGAAGCTTGTAGAGGATCCCCATAGATTTGTTTGTGAAATTGGACCTGGCTTAAAGGCATTCAAAGGTGTACATGAGTAGGAAGTGTTGGTATAATGTTTGTGTAAAGTTTCGGAAGGAACAAGTGAATAAAAGATGAGTTATACATCGACACTACCCTCATTGTAGATTGATACGGTTGTGTTGATGGACACACCCCCTTCGTCAATCAACACACCTATGTTGTTGACTCCAGAAGAGTTTTGGAAAAGAGTCAATACGATGGTGTTGTGTTGGCCAACATGGTCGTGTCCATCGACACAAAAACCATATACCTTTATCTCAAATGCTTCATAGTTTATGCAATAGTTTCCCAATGATAATATCACATGTTCATCCTTCAAGGAAATTAGATTGTTGTGAGTTGATATATTATTATTATTATTATTATTATTATTATTATTATTATTATTATTATTTATAATAATAATAATAATAAATAAAAGATAAGAGGCAGTTAACCAAAAAATTTACAATGATTCTTAGATAGAATTACACAACTCGATGGGATGGAATTAGAAAACTATCTCAGGCTGTTTGATATTATTAATAAAGGAAATATGTGCTTGGTTGAGCATGCTAGGGAAGGTTCCTACTTTCTAACTAGTATATACAATACATCATGTTGTTGGTCTAGAGATCTTGAAAGAAAGATGGATGTATACCATCGGGTACATATGATTTTAGGACCCTTATAAAACAATCTTTTTCTTCTCTCAATAGATGACACCCTTTCCACTTGAATTTATTTGGAATTTTAAAGACAACGTAAAAAATGTGGTTTGCTTCCTAGCTAATATGATATTTCTGGATATTGCCGATGATTATGTTGAATAATATTAGTAAAATTTCTATCATATGCATTCATGATTGGTAATGACTTCTCTTTATTTTTTGGCTCCACCAAGGATTGAGCTTATTTTTTGGCTCGCGATTCAACAGAGACGTAACACGAGAGATAGGCTTGTTAGACTTCACATTGGTGATATTAGTGAATCAGGGTGTCCTTTTTGTAGAGATGAGCAAGAGTTGGTCAATCACATCTTTCTTTATTGCATTATGACGGGGAAGCTTTGGTATGAGATATGCGACTAGATTGGATGTACTTGGGTGATGCTGAGGTCCATTGAGGACAATGCTACAGCTTGGTTAGGAAGTAAAAGGAAAGGTATAAAGGGAAAAATTTTGGTTAACAACTTTTTTTTGCGATAATAGAAACTATTTGGGAGTTCAGAAATAAGGTAATATTTGAAAATATTCAAGTTTGCAGAAGATGGATGGTTATGCTCGGCAAACAAAGGATTGGTTTCTGGATCAAAAATAGAAGAGAAGAGTTCCATTATAGAATTGATGAGGTAGTTCATAACGTGCAGGCTTTTCTGTGAGTCGGGGGTGCAGTAGGGAGTGTTCTTATTTCGACCTAATTTTGTTGTTAATTTTCTTTATATTTTATCCTCGTTCTTATTTTGACCTAATTTTGTTGTTAGTTTTCTTTATATTTTAACCTTTCTCAATTATTAAAAAAAATGACTTCTCTTTATTTTCAACAAATGCTAGTGATGTTGTTGAAGGTCCATCGACAAACAACCATATAAGGTTAAGCATTTTGGCATTGTAGCCCCTGAAAATTAATTTATCCATTTGGCCCTTGGCGCTCCAAAACTCTTCCTCCATTAGTGGGTGTCGCTAGAGATTTGTATGAATATATTTAGTTCTCTCTGGATATTGCCTGTGGATGAAACAAATCCACCAACATCCTCACAATAAACATTGTCACATCTAAGTCACTCAAAAATAACTCAGCCACACTCCTCGAACACCTCTCATCTCGATTAGGATAAAAACAACCGAAGGGCAATGCCCTCACACATAGTTTTGAAAGGCTACATAGAAGTAGTGGACTCTTGACAAGTTCATGCAAGTATTTTCATTGCGTTAGTTAAAGGTAGAAAATCAGCCTTAATGCTACTCGTTGGCTACTAAGGGGTCATCCAACTATCCCATGCCGATTAGGGGAGGTGGCTGCTGCACAAATTCCAAAATGAACTTGACCTTGTAGCAATCCATCAAACATGACCATACCGTTGGATCCGGACGAGCAAACTTACTAACTAAACATTTGAAAATATACACGTGGTAGTAAGTAATCAAAAGTCAGGACAGAAGAACTAAGGTCATATGAATGTTTGTGCATCTGTGCTGAAAGATTTGAAGGTCGACAAGGTATAACTATCCACGATGATGAGTTAAAGATTGTTATAGGGCCTTGCATATTATTATGATTGATAAAAGTGTTATTCATTATATTTCGCATATTATGACCCAGAAAATTTTTTAGCGTATGTTAGGATGAAAAGCCTAAAAAAATGGTACCTAAATGTAAAACATACCTAAGCAATAATTATTTAAAATAAATAATTGCCTCAACACAATAAGTAATAAAAAAATACTTGAAGAATATTATGCTAGTGGAATGGCACTTGAATGAAATTTGTTGAATACATTTTTTAATCTAAATTTTTTATCTTAATAAGTATGTTGCCTATATTCTACTTGAAACTATTAGCAAAAAAATCATATATATATATATATATAAATGCAAAGTAAAGTTCATATTTTTTTTGAGATCAAGAGCGCCCAAGACCGGGCTAGGAATTTTGTTTAGTTACGTCACTTGAAGCTACATTGTCAAGCCATCTAGTTGGATCACCTATCTAAAATTGGTTATCATTACAAGTCTTGAACTTAACGATCTTATGAGCAAGACAATTACCGGATCTATTATAGGTTAAAGACCGTTTGACAACTTCAAAATAGGCAAGTAGATCCAAGATATGCTCAACAGTAAATATGAGTCTCGATTTCATGTTCCTTTGAGGCTTTAACTTACGGATTAAGCCATTATAATATGATTTGAGAATAGCCTTCTTCTCTTGCCAACACTTGGCATGCTCAATCACAAGAAGCATACCTTGTCCCTCTTCCTCCTCCATCGATCGATTTCTATCCATTAATGGTTTGTATACCCAACAGACTTTCCTAGTATAGTCACGACAAACCATAGCTATAGCCCCATTACCTCTCTATTTTTTAGGCATCAAACATTAATCTTCACCCTATCGACAGATAGAACACTCCATCTAGTCTACTTGATGGTGGCACCAACAGCCTTGACCAATAGCTCCCACAAAGAAATCAAGGTTTGTTCAATTAAATCCAAAATAACCTTTCCATCTATAACCTTATCCTCGAACCTGAGATCATTTCTACACCACCACATTGTCCCAGCATAATTGAGACTCCAAGCCAAGTGCTTTCATTCTTTTTGTCTCATTGCACCAACCGTTCACTCCATGATTGTCCACAAGGTTATAAATCCACCTCAACAAGTGCCATCTACAATGCTCATTAGCATGAGGGCATTTTATCAAAGCGTGCATAATAGATTATGTCTTTTTGCATTATTGACAAAACTAGGGTAACTGAGCGCCTTTGAGTTGTCGTCTTTCCCAAGTACATATTGATTTTTAAGACCTTAATTTTGATTTTTAAGATAGAATTGCATATTTATTTTTAAGACCTTAATTTTGATCTTCAAGATATAAGTGCATATATATATATATATATATATATATATATATATATATATATATATATATATATATATATATATATATATATATAGAGAGAGAGAGAGAGAGAGAGAGAGAGAGAGAGAAAGAGAAAGAGAGAGGATATTAAATCAATTTTAACGATTGAATTGTATTTGGGTCTTCAAGATATCAAATTCAATAATCATGATTGAATTGTATATATGTTATGGGTACCTTTGTTTTATTCAATCTTTTAGATTGAATTGCACATAGTTCTATAAGATCTTAAATTCAATATTCATGATTGAATTACATACATATGTCTTAAGACCCTTAATTTATTCAATCTTCTAGAATGAACTATATGTAGGTCTAATTTTCTATATTGAATTATATATAAATATTTGTGACATTTAATTCAACATTTAGGATTGAATTGTGTATGAGTCATGGGGACGTGATATTGAATCTTCATAATTGAATCATATATAGAAGCTAAGAGTTATGAATTCAATATTTATGATTGAACTATATATAAATCCTAGGTATCATTCAATCTTCAATATTGAGTTATATATAAGTCCTTTACGACCTTTAATTCAATATTCAATATTAAATTATATATATATATATATATTGTGGGGGACCATTTAATCTTATAGACTGAATTGAATACAGTTCATTTAAGATCTTTAATTCAATCTTTATGATTGAATTAGATTGTATATAGGTCTTGAGGAAATCTAATTTAATATTTAAGATTAAATTGTACATAGGTTTGTAGGACTTTTAATTTAATAATCATGATTGAATTGTATATAGGTTACTGGGATCATTCAATCTTCAAGAATGAAATCATTTTGTTGGACTCTTAATTCAATCATTAGAATTGAATTGTATATAGGTTTTAAGGAACCTTAATTCAACCTTTGGGATTGAATTGTACATATAAGTCTTCAATATCTTAAATTAAATATTTAATATTGAATTGTATATAAATGTTCATGATTTTGAATTTAATCTCAACGATTATTGTGCCAATAATGTGTTATAATACTAGAAGATGAGTGGAAGAAAATATGAGAGAGAGAGAGAGAGAGAGAGAGAGAGAGAGAGAGAGAGAGAGAGAGAGAGAGAGAATTAGAGAGTTAAACCTGTATCCCTTTATTTCTAATATATATATGCCCTTATATGGATATGGTATTGGATTAGGTACATCTACATGTATAACACTTTTGTACATAGTAATAGAATACGTTTACATTCATAACAAAAGTCAAATTTTACTATCCTAAGAAAACTCTCATGTTGGTAATATAAAATCCATTAACTTCTCTTTTTTGTACCTCTATTTTTCTATATAGAAAACTCTAATTTTGAAACATTATTTAATTGTGGCACACTTGTATACATCCATAATTTAGTACCCTTTAAAATTTCTTATTATCTAATAAGTTGTATTTTATATAGTTTATTTTATGTTATTAATTTCATATCCTTATAATCTCATATTCTATAACTTATTCTTACTTAATGGGTAGGCCGTAAAATACAATATACTATTTACTTTAACTACAAATATACCCTTATAAATTAACCACAACCCCCCATTTAATAATAATAATTAATAATAATAATAATAATAATAATAATAATGCTTAATATATAATTATTGATACTATTAATGATTATTAATATTAACAACATTGATTATTAATTATTAATAAGTTTTAATATTAATTATTATGATTATTGATTATTAATATATTATTCTTAATAATCATTATTTTAAAATTATTAAATTTGACTAGCATAATTTCAATTGCTAATTATTCTATAATAGTTATTAATAAGATATTAATAATAATATAATGATTATTATTAATTATATTATTATAAATAATAATATTGATATCAGTTATATTATTATTATTCTAGGTTATTACTTATTAATATTATATTATTATTGTTGTTGTTGCTACTACTACGGTTATTATTAAGTTGAAATAAATATTTCATTGATAGGGGATGGAAGATTAGAGTTCATCGAGTAAAACTTATACAAACTATACAAGACATTATGATACAAGGCGAGTATTTAGCAGATACAATATAAGTTATCTTTCCAACCATAGCTTTACAATCTAACACTTAATGGGAGAATATATCAATATTACGGGCATTCCAACAACCATAAAGACACATGACACATAAGGTCCTTAAGACTTGGGTTTCATTTTTGGATCTTGTGGTAGTATGATCCATAACCTTTGGCATTCTTGGTTAACTTTGAACATCAAGTTCACCATATTTTCAACATCATTACAATTCATTTTTGTTAATCCAATTTTAGTATAGTTTCTACACGCAAGTTATTTTTGGTACTACGACAATTTTCGGCCTTTCTCATACTCTTATATTGCATAACATAAGTATTTTGCCTTCTTTGGACTACTAAACTAGGTGTCATCTCTTAATAGATTATATATATGTAATACCTCCAAATTGAGCGAAGTGTTATAAGGATTGATATGATTATTTATATCAACATGTTATATCATCCTTTTGAATATTCTATCCTAATAACTTCATAGTTAAGTATGATGCATGTGGAGTAATTTTTAGGATGAGTGACCCTCCTAGAAAGTTTTGAAATTATTTTTTAAAATTTCTTGTGAAGTGCATGAGTAAGGACAAAGTGCGCTAAAATGACTCATGTTGATCAGTGGGGCTAGCTAATCATTTAGAAAGCACTCCAAGATAACTCTGTAACCCTTGTGGGACCGGGGTGCCATCAGATGGCTACAAAGTGGTCTCTGTATGGCTGTATCAAATTGAAGTGTTACAAATGGTATCAAAGTGAGACCTTGATCACAATATAAAATTGGTTTAGTTAGTTAGGTTCCTAGAAGGATGATTCTTATGTTAAACTATAATGATATAGTTAGTGGTTGAGGCGTAATGAGGATGTTGCATTCTTGAGTGGGGGTAAACGTCATACCCCAAAATTGAGCAAAATGTTATAATGATTCATATGGCTACTTATATCAATATGATATGCCATCCTTTTGGTGATTTTGTCCTAAAAACTTCACAGTTAAGTGTGATGGTCATGAAGTAATTTTTAAACATTTCTTGGGAAGCACGTGAGTGATGACAAAGCACTTTGAAAGGACTTGTATTAATTTATGGGTTCAACTGATCAATCTAAAATCACTCTAGGATAACTCTACAACCTTTATGGGATTAGGTGCTTGTAATACCCCATATTTTTGAAATCTAATTTTATTAAGCTTAATGATTTTATTAGCGTAATTTAACGCAAATATTTAATTATTTTAATCTTGATTCGTTTTATAGAGTTATCGACGATTTCGAATTCATATTTGAATTTAATTAATCGTTGTTGTTGCGAACCATTTTAGATAAATTTGTTCACGGCTATGATTTTATTATATTAATATGATTTCAATTTTCGGTTAAAAATATGTATTCCCGTTCTTTCTCGTGGTTTGATTTTTAATATTTTAGATTTGTTTTCGATTATAACTTTATCGTGTGATTATGACTTTATTTTGGAGTTATATTTCGTTAATGAAATATATTATTTAAATTATAGAATTTCTGTTTAAATAGTTAAAGTTATTTTAATGATTTTATCCGTAGAAAATATTTCCGACTTCAAATTTGTTTGTTTTCAGTAATCGTTAATACTTTCGGGATGTTTTAAATTAAAAAGGTTTTTCGGAAATTATTTATAAATTTCTTTCCGAAATTAATTTTCTTCAGTTTTACGCTTTTTGATTTACGGAAAACTGATTTCGGAAATTATTTAAATTAGTCTCGGTTTATTAGAATTTGACTTAAATATTTTATTATATGCTTTTAAATATTATTTCGGGGTCTTATAATGTATTTCTGTAAGCAATATAAATTTTTACGTTTGTTGGTAAGTTTTCCGAAAACATTCCCGAAATTCTTTATATAGCTCGTATATCGATTTTAATCTTTTGAAACCTTAGGAAATAATTTTTGTTTAATAAATTTTAGATAAAATATTCCAATAATAATTTTTAAACATTTAGTATTTTATTTTATATGTGTATTTGTAAAAAAAAAGGGACCAAACACGTCGGACCTCCCTTCTTTTCCTTTACTCTCTTCCCTCCCTTCACTTCTCTTTCCCTGTCCCGACTCCCCCGTCCCCTGCCTCTGCGCAGTTCCACAGCCCTAGGCTCCCTCACCTCCTCCATCTCCTAGCTCCACCAGTCGCCGGCTGATCTCCAACCACCTGCAGCCGACGACGCCGCAACAAGCAACAACCGCAACGTCAACCACCAAAGCAACCGCGCAGCAGCAGCAGCAACGGACTGCAGCAGGGGCAGTGACGAGCCACGCCGGTTGTGCCGCCGTCCGGCCACAGCAAGCCTCGCTGACTACCGGCGAGCCACTCCTAGCCTCCGACGAAGTTCCTCCGGCCTTCCTTTGTCCCGATTTGTGTTGGTTTTGTTGGTATAAATTTCTGAAAACCCTAAAATGGATTTGATTAATTGAGTATGATTTAGCTTGTGATAAGCTAAATTAATTCTTTGATTATGTATATATGTGTTGTGAGATTGATTTGGATAAGTTAATTGTATGGTTTAGGTTGGATTTCTGGAAAATTAAATTTTTTGCCGGGTTATGCCCAAATTTTTTGGATTCGCCCGTTTTAGCGATTTTGGATAAATTGATTATACAATATGTTTTTAAATGTATAATTTCATGTCGGAACCGTCAATTTGAGAAATTTATGCATAATTTATCGGAATTTGATTTATAGGTCAAAATTCGTGTGTAATAAAATTGGGTCGCATAATTGAGTTGTTTTGCTCAATTGATTTTATAATATCGTTTGAAATGTATTTAATTTCATATCGAAAGCGTTGATTTGGGAAAATTGTGCGTAATTAATCGGAATTGGATTTTTAGGTCAAAACTCTTGCGGGTCGAAATTGGATTGTGTAATCGGGTCATTTTATTCAATTGACTATATAATTTACATTAGAATATATTTAATTACATTTCTGAACTGTCAATTTATATATTTTAGCAAGAATTGATCGGATTTGTGTTCCGGGCTCAAAAACCCAAATTGTGCCAAATTGGGTATTTCTTTTATTGGTTTTGATCAATTGATTATTTGATACGTTATAAAATGTGTTTAATTGCATTTCTAAACATTCAATTTGATTAAATTAATAGAATTCAACCGAATTTTATTTTTGGGCCTAAAACCCTAGATTTCAAGTGATTGATCATGTGTATAATTGTTTTTGTAAAATTAAATTTGTAGAAATAGTTGAAATGATCCTAATTGCTTTCTAATACCTTTAATTTGAATTAATTAATTTGAATTACCTGAGTTTGTGTTGTGGGCTTTAAAACCCTAATTTTGAAAATGAATAGTCTTAAATTGGCTACTAGGAAGATTGTTGTGTTGAAATTAATTATCTAGATTTATCTAAAATTAGTTTAATTGTGTTTTAAAACTATCAATTTGAGGTAATCGAAGTGATTTGGTCGATTCGTAGTTTAGGGATTAAAAACCCTAATCTTCGGGGATTGTCTTATAAAATTGATTTTTGCTATGCGTCTTTTATCTAATCGATTTTTGCCTTTGGGTTTTAAATCATTTAAATTATGTTTTAATCTAATCGGTTTCGATTTGGTTATATGTAAATGGTTGGTTTACCTATATAGTTGTAAAACCTAATGAATAAGTTATTTTCGATAAATTAACTTATGATTGATTATACTTTCTCGGTCTTTCCAAATTAATTTGAAATGTCCCAAGTGGTATTTGTATTAATCTGTTTTGATTTATATTTAATCTTAAATCTTAATAGAGCTATGTTTGTAAGTCCTAAGTTTTGAACACGTTTTCCAAGAAAGAACGTTTGTGTTCGTTTACATTTATTTAATTATAATATATGAATTATTAATTGATAAGATAGGTTCTAACCTAGTTTCGATTTCTATCGGCGATCTAGGAAAGCTTTATTGTGGATCCTCGAGTTAGTGATCTCTCTCTCCCTCTTATCTCGCTTAGCTAGCTTCGGATTTAGGTAAGTCTCTACTTACCTCCACTTATGGGTGTTTTGTAAGGACGTAACTAAGGCCGCCTGTGTGTTACGTGTTTTACTTGCCTTGGATGCCTTGTACGATTTATATGTTGTGTCCTATATGTTATCTGTTTTATTGTGTAGTGCAGCTTGGAACCGAGGTATATTCTTGTGCTCTTATCTGGTATGTGCTAATATGGGTATACTGCAAATATGATGTGATGGGATGTTAAGGGTAAAATTCTTTCGAATAAGACACGTTAAGACACTAATCACTTAAAGAGGAAGATGTTGAGCCGGACCCAGACCGGTCCACCGACGAATAATAATGGCAGGGTATGTTACCCTCGCGACCGGTCCATCGACTATAATAGTGGCAGGGCATGTGCCCTCGTGACCGTTCAGCTGGCTATAATAGTGGGGGATTCTATACTCAACAAACCGAACATAATAACGATAAGACATGGGAAAGATACAAAGTAATTATAGTGAAACATCATGTGAGTCGGGGCCAGACCGGTCCACTAGCGAATAATAGTGGCAGGGTATGTTACCCTCGTGACCGGTCCACCGGCTAAAATAGTGGCAGGGCATGGCCCTCGTGACCGTTCCACCGGCTATAATAGTGGGGTTCCCACATTCACATGAATTGATAAAGACTATGATGTGAATCGACTATATTTACCAAATATCTAAATAATGAGTCTACCCGGACCATAGCTAACCTTCATTATCTATATTACTACATGTTGCTTATGTGATTGTGGCCATGTAATGAGTTGTCAATAATATGGATTATTCCTACATGAGGTGCATGAGCTACTTTATTTTGGTAATACCACACTTACATATCTAAATATGATGTTACATATGTTTCGCATGTTATTATATGTGTATGGTAGGACTTATGATGTGGGTATTGAGTATGCATAATATTGAATCAATGCAATGCACCATGATTCAATATGCACTTGATGTTATAGTTTACGTCTCTCCCATAAGATAGTGTAGTGGGATTTACTCAGTATTGGACCTGTACCGATACTACCTTCCTGTAATGATCCACTGATGGTGGGGAGCAGACCTCTTGTGGAGGTTTGAGATCGAATATTGTATTTGGGTGGAAGGGTTGGTTTGAGAGAGTAGGCAATCTGAAATTTGATCTATCGGGTTTTATCTTGTTTAACTGTATTTATATTTGGAAGTTACAAGTGTTGTATTGAAAATTTCAAAGGTATTATAACTGACTTTTAATTTCTCGTACTCTGATAAGCTTTTAAAATTCGGGTTTATTTCACAGGTTCCGCTAATTCATTCAGCGATGATTTTATTCAGTGAAAATATTCACTTGTCATCTGCCTGTGGATATCTCCTTGTGGGAGTTTTTCCTCACGACATAGATGTTTGGAATTTTGGTTGACAGGTTTAGCCTTACATCTAGCATAAGATAGATGGTAGACATTTATCTTGTGCTAGATGTGGTGGTAACATTCTCCAAATTCTATTTTAGCTTCCGTTTTATTCTTTTAATTTTTTTTTTCATGAGTGAATTTTGGGGGTGTTACAGTGCTATCATATGGCTATCAAGTGGTCCCCATAAGACGAAACTGCTTATTTTTGAAATCTTACATTTTCTTTGAAAAAAAATAAATTTTTTTACATAGTACCTTTTTTATTTCACATAAATATCATTAATTAATAGCCAACAAATTAATGTAAAAATGTCAAATTTTTTAACAATTACTTTGTCACTACATTTGAATTTCTTCCTACAACCATTCTCGAAATTTCTTCTTGGGCTTCCCATAATTAATATACCTAGTTGTCATACAAATTAATTCCATCATTGGTATTGTTTTCATTAAAATATGAGATTAAAAATCAATTTTAGTTTTCCCATATCAATATTAAAATGTGCCTAAATAAAATACTAATTAAATCTAATAATTAATAGCTAAAAATAAATTAAATAAAAAAAAAGACAATGATTCAATGACTGTAAGTTCGTCACCTCTCATATGGTAGGATTAATTAGGGACTCTATTGCAAAATCATTTAACTATTACTAACTTATTATAAAAAAAATATGACAATATTACAAAAAAGGAAAATTAATATCTATAATAATTCCAAGCATTAAAAGAAAACATTTTTGCAAAGGCAATTACCTTAATTTCCAAAAATAACACCATTTAAAATGGTTTGACGATGTAATTTTCTTAAAGACAACATGAATATAGCTACAATTTCAATATGAAATTGTAAACATGAGTTTGAAATTAATATTAAATAACATACTAGCCACTTAAAGAGAAATACTCAAGTTTGGAAAGGGATCTTATGAATAATTAGACCTTTGGGTCAAATAGCTTGCGTTGTGTGACCTCCTGGACTTGTTATCATGGAGGTTAGTTATTTGATTTGTTGATTTATGCTAGATATTAGTGCTTTAAATTATGGGATGTATTTATTGCAAACTTTGAATACACCTTTATTTGTGAATTAAACTAGACCTTGGTACCTCTTGAATAATTGGCTTGGGTTTGGAATTGATAAGAGTTTGAGATTGTATTTGAAATCATGTTGATATTTGGGTTCTCTTTGTTTGGCCATGTTAGATTGTTATCTATGATGAGTTGTGATACTATGTTTACACTTATAAACCACAAACATATGGAATTATATGGTGTAAGTATGATTCTTGTTATTGTATGATTATGTGTAATGTGGATATACCACCTATTAAGAGGTATTATGATTTACTTAATGTGAGGAAGTCATACTGATACTATATTATTATTGTTCTTGTTGTTCCCTATTGGTACATCGAGTATTATAAACTCTTTGTGTATTGTATTCCATCTCCCTTTCTCCTACTTGTATATAACATCTTCCTTTCTCTTACTCGATGGAATACCATTTAATTTTTTCGTGATCACATCCATTTGATTATATATATATAAGGATAGAGACTCAAAGAAATCGTAACAACTAATCTAATATTCGAACATTACTAATCCTGACCAACCCGTCTAGAAACATAACTAGACCACCAAATAATAGGACACCTAATCACTAATATATACCCTCTATAGGGCTTAAATATATTGAAACACCTATAGAGTATAAGAGAATCGCTCCAAACCTTGTAAAGCATCCGAAATCACAGAATAAAAAACACCATAATGGTACCAGTAAATACCAAACCCAACTTGGATAGCTATCCTAAGTGGTACAAGTTCCAACTCAAGATATTTCATTTTAAGTAATTAATATTTTATTTAAGGATTTAATCAAGCATAAATCAAGCACACATAACAATACTTAAATTAATTTTATCACACAATCAAATTCCATTATTATATCCATTCAAAGTGGCATTAAAGTAGATAAAATTTAAGTGGCATTAAAGCCAATCAATCCAAGTTACATTAAAGCCTAACCAATCTAAATGGCATCAAAGCCAATCAATCCAAGTGACATTAAATATAAATAATTTTATGAAGCATTAAAGCCAATCATATGGCATCATAAAATTTCAACAAATAATTAACCAATTATACAGTTCTCCAAAACCAATTATAATTAAAACATCTCAGGATGTGCTAACATATACCTATACTGAAAATTATAGCATCATAAATACATAAAAGTATCATACAAGACATGATATGCATGAATTACATAAATTATATAGAAAATGCCTATCACTTTCAACCTCAAGAAGACACACATTACTTGATCCCACCATAAGTAAGAGTGAGTAGCGACTTACCTAAATTTGAAGCTAACTAAGAGAAAAAAAGAAAGAGGGATTCATCACTAGCTCGAGGATCCACCATAATATTTTCCTAAATCATTGATAGAAATCATAGGACTAGGTTAGAAACTACCTTATCGATTAATAATTCAAGTATTATAATTTAATAAACAAAAATAGACACTGACGATCTCTCTTGGAAAATGTTTCTAAAAACCAAGATTCAAGAGCATAGCTTCATTAAGATTTAAAATTAAGTATCAATCAAATCGAGTTCAACACATATCACTTAGGGCATTTCAATTTGAATTAGAAAATAAGGGAAAGTATAATAGATAACGAGTTAATTTTATGGAAAATGAATTACTAATTAGATTTTACAACCAAAAAGATAAACCAATCAGTTTCAAAGAACCAATCTAAACTAATAAGATAAAAACATAGTTCAAATGATTTTAAATCAAAGCTAATAATTGATTAGGTAAAAATAGCATAATTAGATCAATTTTATAAAACCATTTACAAAAATTAGGGTGTTTAGGCCCGAACTGGAAACCAACAAATTCACTTCGATTACCTCAAATTGATAGTTTATAAACACAATTAAACTAATTTTATATAAATATAAAATTTCAACAAAAAATCTTATGAATCACCAATTTAATATAATTGTTTTTAGAAATTAAGGTTTTAAAGCCCAAAATACAAATTAGGACAATCCAAATTGAAGGTGTTATAACGTAATTAAAGTCGTTTTAACTATTTCTATAAATTCAATTTCACCTGAAAGCTAGGGTTTAGGTCTAAAACTACAATCCAATTGGATTACATTAATATATTTAAATTGAATGTTTATAAATGCAGTTAGACCTATTTTATAACTTATTATATAATCAATTCATCAAAAAAAATAAAAGGAAATTCTGAATTTAACAAAATTAGGATTTTTGTATCTGGAATGCAATTACGGTCATAACTTGTTAAAATATTTAAATTGATGGATTGAAAATGAAATTAATCATATTCTAGTGCAACTTATATAATAAATTAAATAAAATAACTCAATTACTCAATCCAATTCAAATCCATAAAAGTTTTGACTTAAACATCCAATTTCAATAGATTTCATATAATATTTCTAAATTAACACTTCCAACATGGAATTAAATGCATTTCAAACTATATTATAACATTAATCAATAAAACAACTCAATTATGCAATTCAATTTCAATACATAAGGATTTTGACCAAGAAATATAATTCCAATTAATTATGCACACATTTCTTAAATTAATAGTTCAAACATGAAATTAGATGCATTTTATAGCATATTGCATAGTTAATTTATCAAAAATAGCTTAATCAGATGAATACAAGAAATCTAGACATAATCGGGTCAATTTTTTTTTAGATCAACCATATACACTATAAATAACCATTATAAATCACTCATAAAACATATATATACATAATTCAACAACTAATTTAGCTTATCATAAGCTAGTTTATGCAAAATTACTTAAAACAATAGTTGGAATTTGGGGTAATTTATGCCAAATAAAATATTGCGAATGAGATTTGGTGAAGACCGAAGGAGCTCCGTTGGAGATCGAAGACCACTCATCAATATGCTCGAACAGTGTTGGCACAAACCGTCGATGTTGTTGCCCCTTGTTGGTGCTACTACTCGCGTCAAAGCTTGGCGACAATGACTAGGATGAGCGGCAGTGTGGCTACTAGCAACTATGATGAGGGGGTTGACAAAGGAGCAAAGAGGATCAGGGAGGAGTTAGGTTAGCGACTAGAGTTGCACGCATAAAAGAAGAGGTAAGGAAGGAAGAGAGAGAAGAGAAAATAAAGGAAAATGGGGGGGGGGGTTATTCAACCGATTGGGTTTGATACTGTTTTTTTTACACATACACATATACTTAGGAAAGTATAAAATACCTGAAAAATACTTACAGTTACCTTTATTTAAAACTCATTTAATGAAAATCCTTTCGTAAAGGTCCAAGGGTATAAAATAAATATAAAACTATTTAAAAGATTTTGAAAATACTATCGGAAGAAAATATCAATAAGCGTGACGATTCACATTATATACGAAAATACATAATATAACCTCAAAAAATATTGAAAACTATCTAGAAAAATATGTAAATAAAACTCTAAGAGACTGAGATTAATTTAATAAATTTCAAAAAAGACCTTTCATAAACCAAAAGTAAAAAAATAGAAGAAAACTAAATTTGGAAAGAAAATCATAAAAAAGTTATAAACATGTTTTAAATTTAAAACTTTCTAAAAATCTCAAAGACATCATAAAAACAAATAAATTCAAATATGGAAATATTTGTTGTGGATAAAAATTATCAAAATAATTTTACTATTTTAAAGAAAATTTTATAATTTAAATAATTTATTTTGTTAAAACTCCAAAACAAATTTGTAATTACATGATGGATTTATAATATAAAATAGATATTAACAATCAAAACACAAAAATGAATGGAACTATATATTTTTAAACGGAATTTGAAAGCATAAGAATATAATAAAATCATGGTCATGAATATAATTATTTAGAATAATTTGCAACAACAATGATTAAGTAAATTCTAATATGAATTTGAAATAGTCGATAAAACCTTTAAATGAATCGAAATTAAAATAATTAAACATTTTCATCAATTTACGTTAATAAAAACATTAAGTTTCAAAAAAATAATTTAAAAAATATAGGATATTATGATAACATTTTTTTCCAAATGCAAAGCACTAAAAGAGCACTTCAAACAACAAGTTCCATAATTACTCCAAAATCTCCTACCTCTAGATAAGAAGCGCTCGGTGATTACCACACCGATCTTCCTTTGTCTCCATCACTCTCCCTCAATGATTACCACCATGATCATCCATCTTCCTTAGATTATTCGTTACCATGATAACCACAAGGTGAGAATACTTCTATAAATTGTAATTTGAAGTTTGTTATCCACATTATTCAACTAAAAAGCATCTTTCTCAATAACGATTAGTAAAAATTGATTCTCATTGTTGCCTTGTTTATGAAATATTAGGTTAATGTTTTCCTTCCTCAATTCAAGTTTCATTGAACTCTAACTCTACGACCTTAATTTTCTTTTAACATGCATGCAAGGAAAAATATGTTGATTTGGACTTTTTGTTTATTTCTATTATGTGACACATTTTGTTAGTTTTTGTCAAATTACAAGTTTCAAAGAGATAAAAATGGCAAGCTCCAGCGATTCAGACTTTGAAAAAAATAGAAGAAAACTGAAGAGAGCTTATCTAAAATCAAACAAAAACTACAACAAAAGAGACCGAAAAGGATAAATGATGGTACCAAGTATGTAGTTATACATTTTTGTTATTCATTTTTTTTTACCATTAGTAGTCTCGATGTTTACGATGACTCATCTCCATGTTTCACCACAAACTATGGATTACATAATTATGCTTGTAAGTATGTATGTTTCACCATGGTATGTCATGATGCTTTTAGACATCATGTTTCACAACAACTCATCTCCATATTTCACTAAAAATTATGTGTTATGTAATTATAGTTTTAGGTTTGTGTATTTCACTGTGTTATGTCTTGATGCTTTAAGATATACATATTTCACAATAAGTAGTATTGATGCTTCAACATGACTCCTATCCATATTTCACCTCATATTATGGATTATGTAATTATGGATGTAGGTATGCATGTTTCATTGTGATATATCCTAATGCTTTTAAACATCATGTTTCATAATTAATGTAACACCCCACTCATAGAAAAATTAATTTGCATAAAATATCAATGTTGATTTATGAACTTTGACTTATAAGTTAATTTCATTTGGTTTATTTTATTTAAATTGAGATACTCATAAATTTTTAATAATTTTTTGAGTCTTTTTACAATTTTATCAATGATTTTAAATTCATGTGACAATGTATTTAATTATTTGGTGTTACAAATGTTTCTAGATCAATTTATATATGACTACAATTTTATTAACTTTACATGACTCAATTTCTATGTAAAATATTTTCTCATTCATAACGTATGTTTTGATTTTAATATTTTAATTTGTATCAAATTATAATTTCATAGTGTGATTACTAATTTATTTTGGAGTAATATTTTATTAACTAAAATAAATTTTGTTTAAATTATAAAATGCATTTGAATTAGTAAAATCATGTTAACATAAAAAAATATCCGTAGAAAATAGAAATGCCTTTAAATTTATTTATTTTTATGAGGTTGATGAAAAATTTGAAAAAAATTATTTTAGAAGTTTTTGTGACTTATTTATAGTTTTCTTTGCAAAATTAATTTTCTTTCGTTTCCATTTTTGTTTACGAAGGAATTTTTTGGAAATGTTGTAAATGAATTAAGCTACTCAAAGTTTTATAAGAATATTTTTCCGATGTATTTAAATATTATTTTGAGGTTATATTTTTATTTTATTATGTGTTACAATTTAGTTTAAATTATATAATTTTATAGGATAAACCTTTTGATTTTCATTAGAAAACTCCTAACAAAATTATTCATGTTAAATAGATTCTAAATGATCTATTTAATGTTATTTAGACATTTCTATATAAAATTAGCTTTATGAAGGGGAAAAAACTATTGACGACCCCTTCTTCCTTATTTTTCTTTCTTTCTTTTCCTGTTCATTTTCTCTATTAGACCCATAACCATTGATCCTCTGAACTTCAAGTGGCATAGTTGCCTTATCACCATCTTCCACCATCACTACTCCATGCCACCACAACCAAGCCATATCAACAACAAGCAACAACCGCTCAAGCCATCAACAACAACTAATGCTAGCAAGGGATCTTCGGCTTAGCCCTACTCTAGAGCCTCCTTCCTTCGTCCACTACTAGAGTATGTCGTCACCTCTACCACCAAAACGAGCAACCACTAGCAACTTCAGCTTCTAATCACTGCCATCCTCCAATGCGATAGACAACCAACAATGATGCATGAGTAGAGAAATGATTAGCAATAGGTCAACTTCTAGCCACCGCAAGTGCAACCCTATCACCGATGAGTGATGTTTAACCTCCGATGATGCTCCATCACTCCTCACATGGTATGTGTTTGGTTTATTTTCTTTGGTATAATTACCCTAACTCTGACTTTGATATTGGATTTAATTCTTATGAATTAGCTTTAATTAAGCTAAATTGATTATTAGATGAGTATATATGAGTTATATGGTTGGCTTGAATAGGTTAATTGTATTGCATATGCTTGATTTCTAAAATTTGAATTTTTAACCTTGTTATATTTAGATTTATCTGATTAAGATATCTTTTAATAACTTGTATAATACTAACTTGTTAATGAATATACAATTATGAATTCACAAAGAATGCAAAATTGAATGAAACTTACAAAGAGAACTCTATTACTTAACATTACAATCTATTCTATCAACAAGGCCGCATATATGTCATATATATAGGAATAACCCATGAAATATCTATTCATTAAGCTATATTACAAGTTGGGACAAAGAGGGAATTAATTAAGAGTAAATCTTAACAAATTAGAAAACCTTATCCAAATAGTTTTGAACCAAGCTAGTTGTAAACCCCACGTTACATGCATGTTTCTCCACCTCAAAGATGTCATATTGTCATCTTTAACTTGTCAACGCATTGTCTAACTCAACAAGGCTTTGTTTAGTTGCAAAAAATTGCCTATTTTGCAAAATTCTTCAATTTATGCCCAAAACTACAAGAAAATTTTTGCAACTTGAAAAATACCTCTAGTAACTTTAAGAAACATCTAAAACATATCCAAAATACTTGTTTAGATGTATGAATGAGGATACACCTGCATCATTCTCTCCCTCTTAAAGAATTTGACCTCAAATTCAAATATTTAAGCATATACAATATCGATACGAACACATATTCTTCAAGGTGATGCTTGTTCTTGAATGTTTTTCAAATTTTGTTCTAGGACTCTATCAGATTATGAAAAAACACCTCATGACCAAATGCATCATGATCATCAAACATTGCATATGGCTTCAAATCAACCTTCAACTCTTTGCTTTCTTTGTGTATGAAATCTAAACCATAACAATCTTGATCCCCAAGCTTTAAATCATCAATACAACTCATGGAATAGTCACCATGAAGCTTCAAATCACACAATAGCTGAAATACCAATGTCAAATCATATAAGCAAAAAGAAACCCTAGGATAATAATGAACATGATCTTCATAGGTTTTGATCTTCTTCATCATGAAACATGGTTCTCCTCTTTCTTCAAAGATACTAGGACAATCACCATCTTCACTTTGTCATCCATCACTAGAATAATCTTTGATGTCTTCATTCTTTTTCTCTTTTCTTGCCACTTCAATTTCTTTTAATGTCAAATTGTGCTTCTTAGGGCATTCTTTGGAAAAATTTCCATAACCTATGCACTTATAACATTACTCGTGTATGCATTTAACCACCTTATCTTTCTTTTTATATTCATATGGAAGCAACCTTGTTTCTTCTATACTTGTGTTTGAACTAAAAGTAATATCATATGAAATGGACGAAATAGGCTTGAATATTACCTTTTTCTTCTTAAGTTATTTCTTGAACTTTAATGCTAACTTGATCATGTCTTCAAGTACGTCATACAATGAAACCTCCACCTCGTCTCTAATGTTCAAATTCAAGCCTCGTAGGAACCTTGCACAAGTTTGCCCCTTTCAAAAATACCCCAAAACCCTAATTTAGAGAATTATAGAAAATTTAGGGATTTATTAGGGAAATTAATTAAATAAATTATTTTATTAAAATAATATGAATAAAATAAGGCAAAATCAATAGAAAGTTAAAAAATAATTTGATTGGAAAAAATTAGGGTATTTTGCTGATTAAAATGAAATTTAGGATAAATTTCTCAAAATTCCTAAATTAACATAAAAAGGAAATTTAATTATTATTTTATTAAAATATTATTATTTTTAAATATCCCAAAATGCTAAAATATTTAAATACCTCAACCCGCCTATTTTTATTTCTCCCTTTTTCCTTTTTCCCCTCTTGTCTTTCTTTTCCTTTCTTTTCTTCATTTCCCCTTCGTTCTTCTTTTCTTTTTCCCTTTGCTTCCTTGAGCTAGACCAGTCCACCCCTGCAGCCCAAACCCTCTCCCCTCTCCCCTCTCCCCTCTCCCTTCCTCCTATGTGACCCAAGGTCTACCGCTCTCCCTTCTCTCCCTTGCTAGTCGTAGGACAAGTCCGATTCTTTCTTTTCTTCTTTTCTCCTTGAACCAACTCGCTGCACCCCCTTTCTTTCTTTCCATTCTCCCTCGACCCTCTCTCTCCCCAATGCTTAGCCACTCCAATTCTCGGTGCAGGCATGCAGCCTCTGCGCTGCCTCACGCCGGTCTACCACCCCTATCCCCTTCCCTATCACTCCCTCTCTCTCCTCAACCCAATCACAACCTCTCTCTCTCCTTATACATGCCCTTTCCCCCCTTCCTTTTGCCATTCCCAAGCATGCTAGACCTATAACAATAGCAGGCCTACTCCGGCCATAGGCCGCCGACTAGTGACCTCCACGCATGCCACCGACCTTCCCCCCTTCCCCCTTGTTATTCCCCCTCATCCATAGCCTATAAATACCCCTCAACCAACCCCATTCAACTCTTTTTTCTCTCAACCTAGAAATCCCCACCTCTTGTCATCGCTGCCAGTTCAGCCACTTGTTGCGCTGCCACCATCCGACGTTGTCGCCCAAACCACCACCCAAACTACTCCATGCACTACCCTCCACCAAGCTACACCCCTCACCACCCTCAATACTTCTTGAACAAGCCGCCTTGGTTGTGCAAAGTTGGTCATTCGACCAACCTTAAACCAGCCACCGTCACCCTTTGAGCCGTCGTCCACTACCACTTCCGTCGCAACCACCACCCCTTATACCCTCTTAAATCACCAGCATACCTTCCCCTACCTCCCTATTTTCCTCCCTTCCTCCCTCTCCACCACTCTCAGCCACCACACCACCACCGCCTATGTTGCACCGTTTGGCCTCGCCACCACCACCAATCCAACCCTCTCCACCTAGGTATCCTCCACTGCCAAATATCCCTCTAATTCCCCCTCTCCTACCCTAAACACCCAACTTTTCCCCCTTTTTCCTCTTTCCCCACCGCCGTACGCTACCATCGGTGTCGCCGGTCACCTCCAACCCTAGGTGGTACCCTAACCCCTCGCAATCATTAAACCCTAATTATGCAAAAATTATCCTTTTTATTTATATTTATAATATTCTTACTATTACTATTATTATTGTTGTTAGTATTATTATGTTATCATTATTATTATTATTTATCATAATTATTATTATTTATAGCCTCTAGATATTAATTCTATTATTATTGTGAAGGGTTGAAACCTTGTTTTTATTATTATTTCAATTATCATTATTTTTATTATCATTATTTTTATTATCATTATTGTTATCATCATCATCATTATCATTATTAATTCTAACTTTGGCATAGTCTCACTTTTATTACTATTATAAATATTCAAACCCTATTATTATTATTTACTATTCGACTATTACTATTAATAGTATTATTCTTAACACTTTTATTATTATTATTGTTACTATAGTTACAACAACAACAACTACTACTACTACTACTACTACTACTACTACTACTACTATTTTATTCTGATATCATGACTATTATTTTTACCATTATTATTAATAAATGTAGCCTCGAGATATTTATCCCATTATTATTGAAAGGAGTTGAACCCTATTTTAATAAATATTATGACAATCCTTATTTTTATCACTATTATAATCATTATTAATTTTATTGTTGTTGTTGTTGTTATTAGTTCTAGTCTTAGTATATTACTATTATTACTTTTGTAAAAGAAATCGAAACCTTACGCATATAAATATCATTATTTCGAATATTATTATTATTAGTACTATCCTTAGCAATATTATTAATTTTGTTAATATTACTATTATATTATTTTTAATTACTAACCCTGTTACTAGCCTTAACCTTGATAATACTAGGGTTTCCATTACTATAAGTATTATTATTATTACTACTACTACTACTACTACTACTACTACTACTACTACTACTACTACTACTACTACTACTACTACTACTACTACTACTACTACTACTAATAATAATAATAATAATAATAATAATAATATCACTACTTTTGCCATAACTAGTATTAGTACTATTATTAGAAGAAATAAAGCTACTAGCTTTGATAATATAAATATGGCTATAAATATTAACATAAACATATTTTGACTAGTAATACCGTAATAGGCTAACTTAAGAATAAAAAACCCTAGTTTTACTTGTAAAGTTTATTTTAATAATATTAACCCTAATATTATAATAAAGTAGGAAATAATAGTATTTTTGGTAGTAGGGAATTAATCCTTAGTTTTTCCTATTATAGGTGAACCCAGACAAAACCCTAAGGAGGTGCAGGAGCATGCTCCAAGACCGGTGATGTGTTAAGGAAAGATGTAGCTAGAGACCAATGTGTGTTATGTGCCTTGTATGCCTCGTATGCCATATGTCATGATATATTATGTATCTTACGATTATCATTATAATTGTTTTATGTGTAGCGCAGCTTGGAGTTGAGGTATGCTTATGTGGTTTCTTATGGCATGTGTATAACATGTATATGTTGTGATTCTAATATTTTGTGAAGTGGCCCTTTAGGACATGCATGCTAGGATATTTAATGTAATGATATGGGATGAGAGGATGAAAAAGGAAAATGAGGAAGCAAGTTGACCAAGGGGAATTAAGTTGACCAAGGGATATGGGATTGACCTAAATATCCCATGATCCATGAAAGGGAAAATAAGAGAGGACTATGAATAAAATAGAAGAGTGGGTGATCTTTGCATGAGAATTCTAGGGTTTTGCATGAAAACTTCAAGGGTTTGCATGGGAATGAACTTTACGTGTGAAATGTTGTCTTAGGGTGTAAGGAAGGTAAGGGAAGAGTTTTTTGGGTGATTGGAGGCTTTGGGTGAAGAATAGTATGTGGGTTAGTATAAGGGTGCATAGGAGATCTAGCTAGGTTTTGTGATGAAAACCCTAATTTGAGGTGGTTATGAAAGTAAAAATAATTGAGGGTGAGTGGAGTATGAGATGAGGGTGGAGGAATGTCATGTGTAGGGCGAGTATGGGTATCATGGGAAAGTAAGAGTATAAGGGTGCCACGTGGAAAGAAGGATGCTAGGGTTTGGTGTGGCCACTTAGGGTTTTGTGGTCACACGTGTATTTGGGGGAGTAAAGTGAAATGATGAGGGTGGTGATGTGTGGGGTGCGAAGACAACCTTAGTGGTGTGAGGTAGAGAAGGATGGGCCACATAGGCCCAAATTAGGGCTTCAGGGAAAAACCCTAGGATAAGGAAGTGAGTGGACTTAGAGGTGTAAGGTAGTTGGGCTTTGACCCATACACTTAGGAGTCAAGCCTCTAGTGTGAGTAAGTGAAAGAAGTAAAGGGTGTTGGGGTGTGTCAGGAGGGCAGAATTCTCAAAACATGGGATGAGCCCTCTTAGGATCATAAGAGTAGATAGAGTGCGACATGCATGTATAGGGTGAAACTTGTTGAATAAGACACGAATAAGATACTAACCATTTAAAGAGGAAGATTATTGAGCCGAGCCCAGACCGGTCCACCAGTGAATAATAGTGGTCAGGAGCCGAGGTGCCTTGGAGACCAATCCACCACCGATAATAATGGTCAAGAGCATTATGCCATGTATGTCTCCGATCCACCGGCTATAATATTGGGGGATTCCGTGCTCAACAAACCAAACATAATTATGATAAGGTATGGGAAAGATACTATGTACTTACAGTGAAACACCATGAGAGTCGGGGCCAAACCGATCTACCGGTGATTAATAGTGGCCAGAAGTACTTTACCTTGGAGACCGATCCATTGGCAATAATAGTGATTAGGAGCGTTATGCCCTATATATTTCTGGTTCACCGGCTATAATAGTGGGGCTCCAACACTCACATGGAATAATAATAAGCATGGTGTGAATTGAGTATTGATCAAAGTTTTAAAGAATCAATTTATTTGGACTATAAACTGGCCTTTATTTATCCATAATGATTGTATGTTGTTTATGTGATCATGCTTGTGTTACATGTTTTTTATGCATGGTCTTAGCTGCATGATTACCTTGCTTAGTACCTAGCGTGCTGGCCACCCGTTTCATGGGTGCTGCTCATTCCCACGAGTAGAAGGCCCCTTTGAGTTTGTGCAGGTTGGTGATACTAATTTCGATGCCTTTGATACTTACGAGGCATCGGGCAGGGCTGAGATTTGAGCATGGACTTGGCATGAATATCGAGAGAGACGTGGCCGGATTTACTTTTTATGTTCCCCTTATTTTGTATATGTTTATTCAGACTCATTTTATCATACTGTAGCCTTATTTCCCTTTGAGGAATTTTACTTATGTACTTTTGGATTGTAACTCTTTACGCATACTCTGCTTTCATATTACAAAAATTTCAATGCTTTTATGAATTTGTAATTTTATTAGTGATGGATGGTAATTTTTCTTTAGCCTTGTGGTTAGTATGAAACCGGCCAGGGCCGGGCTTGTACTGATCATGGTTGTAATATCCTCAAAATTCACAAGTTGTTTTACTTGCTTTTGTTGAACCTTCTAATAAAATAAAAAATTTTAGTAGTGAATTTTAGAAGTGTTACAATTTCTCTCTTGAATATCATATACCAATGAAAGTTTTTCAAAGTCTCTTGTGTACTCTTCCATACTTGAAGTTCCTTGCCTCAAGGAAATCACTTTGCTGAGGTTGTCTTGTTCAAACTCTCTTGGGATGAACTTCCTAGTTATATGTTTCTTCAATTTTTCTCAATACTTAATATTTGGTTTGCATTCTCTTTCTCTACTCCTCTTGAGATTATCAAACTAAGCTCTAGCAAACTTTATTAGTTTGAGTATGGAAAGCTTACATCTCATTTGATCTTCATCTCCTTAAAATCAAAAATAGACTCCATTATTTGCATCCAATCAATAAACACCTTGATATCAACTCTCCATAAAATTTTGGAAGGTATAATTTGATGTTCTTCTTGCCATCACCATGATCATGTCTTAGATGTCTTTGAATGGATATACTTGATGTGCTACTGTCCACATATTGTATATGTTCTAATCTTTCATTCTAATGTCCTTCTCTAAATTGCAATGCTTTTCTCAACGTGCCTTCATATCTATATTGATTCTCTTATCTTTGATCATTCATATGTTGTAATTGCATTTTCAACATGGTTATGGTCTCAAGTAAATACCTCATCACTAGCCATTTGTATTCGGTGGAAGTGAAGATTACCAATTATCGAATTGATTTTTTTGTGATACACAACCCAATCGAATATGTTCTTCCTAGATAAAGCACAATCAAATAGAAATCACTTAAGGAAAGGTATGTTTTTGTGTGTGTGGTCTCACAACTCACAAAATAAAAGGATGTAATACATAAGAATAAAAATTGAATAGGTTTTATGAAGAAAAGACTGTGTATCTTCAAACTTATGATAATCTCGATGAAGTTTATCAAGATCTTGATGAAGATCTTGGTGTAATATGCATAGAAAAGATTGAAGATCAACTAATGCTTGGGATCATACAATCTTGTTGGATTCTTGAAGGAGAAAGAAATGATAAAGAGATAAAAAAGGATAAAGAAATGAAGATATTGATGGCTTTCCTCATAAGAGATGTACTAGCAAGATGAATATATGCTAATGAATGGTTTCTTGGTATAATTCAAGAAAACCAAGAAGACAAAAAGAAAAGAAAAATGGTGTAGAAAAATCAAAAGAAAATCATCAAAATGAGTGGAACAAAAGGCCTAGAAAAGTGATTACATTTACAAATGATAAACCAAGCTTTGATACCAATTTTGACATGGATCTAAATGCCCAATCAAACATGAAACCACCATCATATATCAAATCCAATTCAAACGATGATATTCAAACTCAAAGGGTAGGAAATGGATATGAATGAAAGTGATTTCACAAGGTAAACACTCCCAAACTACCAACTAAGGATTCACAAAGATTTCCTCACTTGGGATCCCTCAATAAGAAGACACAAATTAGACTTCCAAAGGTAAGAATAACTCTGAAGAGATTCACAAAGTAAATCTTCAAAGATACAAATCCAAACTCACTAAGATGAATGGACACGCTCAACTTCAATTCAAAAAGAATATAAAATCGAATGGAACTCACAAAGAGAATTACATTACTCAAAATTACACTCTATTATATCTATAAGGTCATATTTATGCCATATATATAGGCATAACCCACAAAATATCTAGTGTCAAGCTAAATTACAGGTTGGGAAAAAGAGGGAGTTAATTAAGAAGAAATCTTAACTAATTAGGAAACCTTAGCTAAATAGTTTTGAACTAAGATAGTTGTAAAACTCACATTGCATGTATGTCTCTCCACATCTAAGATGTCATATTGTCATTTTTGACTTGTTAACACATTGTCCAAATCAGCATGGCTTTATTTGGTTGCACAAAATTTCCTATTTTGCAATATTCTTCAATTCGTGCCCAAATCTTCAATAAAGTGTTTGCAACTTGAAAAAAACCTCTAATAAATTTAATAAACATCTAAAACATATCCAAAATACTTTTGTAGATGTGTGGATGAGTATACATCTTCATCATAGGAGATTGTAAAACATTTATATGGAAAACTCTAACTACTACTATAAGATCAAAGGGTGAAATTGTGTTAAATCTTACTTTAAATGAAATTCTCTCTTTTATTACCTGATAGAGAAATGCTCATTTGAGATTTGCAAGTCTAATTAACCAAATGATGATTTAGCATGTAATATTAAACAAGGGATTTAGTTGGCCAATTCAATTGTTGGATGTAAGTTAATCATTTGGGATGAAGCACCCATGTTATATAAATATTACTTTGAAGCTTTAGATTAGAGATACATTATACTTCAGCAATCGTTCCATCCAAAAGAGACCTTTTGGTGGTATGACCATTGTATTTGGAGAATACTCCTAAAGGTAGCAAATAATATATTTTTCTTACAACAATTAATTCCTATTCCATTTGGAATTATTGCAAGATTTTCATTTGACAAGAATTATGAGATTACAATAAGTAGAATCAGAAAGTGCAATAACATATTTAAATGATTTCTTTAATTGGATAGCAAGCATATGTCATGGAACGATTGAAGATCCAAATGATGGCATTGCAACTATTGAAATTCTAGAGGATAATATATAAATATCTTCATTAGACCTTATATCAACTATCGTGGAGAGTGTAACACCCCAAAATTTCGTAACCTTTTAGGTGTTTAGCCTTTTATTCAAAATTAACCCTTAAAACATGGCCTAATTATTTAACTACTAACCTTTGCACCATAACCTAAACAAACTCCTGAACATTCTTCCCAATTATTCTTACCTTTTCCTCCCTATTAAACTCATCCTAGATCAAATTAGTTTTTTTTTTCTGATTATTTTCCTACTGGATATCCTAACTTAGCAAAGTTAAACCTAAACTAAAATAAAATAAACCTATTTCTACCCTACCATTTTACCACCCCTATTCTACCCTTGCGTACCCAAACCTCATCCCCTAAACATTCTCCTAATCTCCCTCCACTTCTCCCATTACTCTCATAACCCTGTCCTGTCAGGCATCCGTCACCCTCTACTGAACCATACCCCTTTCCCACCTATGCAAAACTATACACACACTTATTACCCCTACCTTACCCTTATATACATGTACAACCCCACTTCTCCTTTTTTTCTCTACGTACATATACATAACACACACATCATCCCTTATCCCCTTTGCACTCTCCCTCATATATTCTCCTTTTGTGCATAGCTTTCCCTAACCATTTTTGTGTAACCCTCGCAACATACACAACTCCCCAACCATTGACCACAACCACCACTATCTTCACCATTGCCTACTCCTTACCCTTTTCCAACCACACACCACATTATTCTTCTCCTCCTCGTCCTTCTTATGCTTCTCCTTTTGCTTCTCCTTCTCCTTCTCCTTATTCTTCTCCTTATTCTTCTGCTTCTCCTCCTCCTTATTCTTCTATTTCTCCTTTTCTCGCCTCTGCCTTTCTTTTCTTCTCCTTTGTTGTGAAATATCTTGTTGATCCCCAACCCCCTTACAGAAAAGTTTACTTCAACTCATCCCTAGGCAACCTCAATTTTTGTTGTTCTTGTCCCGACCCCTTTGAATCCCTCGACCAAAGCTAGTCACCACCTCCTTCCTGCACCTTCCACCGCACAACCACCACTCCAACCGACCAACAATCCCAGCCATTCGGTGCACCCCGACGGCTTGCACCACCCTTCTCTCACAGCACCAAGCAACTACCACTGAGCCTTCTTCCCCTTCTTCTTCTCTTCTCATTCCCTATGATCTCTTATGCCATCTACATTGTAGCCTCCACCTCGCATCACCTAGCCATTTCTACCCCTCATCACCCATGCCCCCGCTAACTAGCTCCAACCTACCTCCTTCCCCATCGCATGTGCATGGCTCATGTTGCATGCACAATGTGAGTTTGTGTTTGGTTTTTAAGTTAATTTAGGTACCTATTATGTATATTTAAGGGCATTTTGGTAGTTTTAGAAATTATTATTATTATTTTATGTGTTAAGATATTAATTTGATGTTTTGGTATTACTTTTAGGTATGAAAGTTGTTTAGTGGGATCTCATAGTATTTAGTAGTATACCACTATTTTTTGCCTTTTTTTGTTGGAATTCAGGCAATTGTTATATTATACTAAAATGTTAAATTTCACATGATAGTAAATTAGGGTTTTGTGTTAAAACATATTAAGCATGATTTTTCAAATTATAATTATTTATTATATCTTAAAAAAATCTACAAAAATAGCATGTTATCATACATAAAATAATTTAAAGACAAAGTATGGGAAAAATGATCTTTCAATATTATGTGTGACATATATGTGGAAAATATGAGTATGCTTGAATTTATGGAATATTAATCATGGATGTAAGCGCTAGGGGCAATTTGGTCAATTTATATAAATTATGATTCATACCATGACATGCATGCTTAATTCATATTATATGTTGCTAAGCATGAGATTGTGTGGCCTTTGATGTATTAAATACATATGCTAGGATTTTATATACAAAACCTTGAATAAGGGAAAATTGCTCATTTAGCTTCTCTGATAATTTATCTACATGATAAATGGTTTAATTATTATGTCTCAACCTTTTTATGGACACATATGAAATAAAATGGATTTAATAACTTAAGAGGATGATAATGTGGTAATTTTGACCTTAGGAGCATTTTGGTCATTTTCGACCTAATGCTTTCAAAAGTGAATAATTAAGCCTAGGATGACCTTAGTATATTTTTATGAATAACCTTGGTAATTATTTTGTTTATGGTTCTGTTGGAATAATTTGAAGTGAGTAAAATGGTTAAAGTATGGAAATTAAATTCATGTGATTTGTATGCGATTTTGAGGTCACCTTAATAAAATATTAATACTTAAAGTGAAATATGTCAAGATCAATAATGATGGCTTTTTAGGATTCACTACCCTAAAGATGTAGTTTATCTCACAGTTGATTCTGAATTTCTGTTGGTGTTCCTTAGTGCTCCCTCAAGGCTCTATATCTTACTCTATTATGTCCTCCGAACTTATAGGGCTTATGCACACTGATGGATTAGGTGTCCTTCTCGGTAGGGTATTATGTTACCTTCATGTACCAGTGTGAATATGGTACCTTTACATCATTGAGTTGATAGTTGGTAGAATATTGTGTCGCCTTGGTGTGCCAGTATGATTGTAGTACCTTAGTGCCTTTAGATTCGATATGATCTCGCCTTGAGTAAATAAAAATGAAAAATGATTGATGGATTATTGGATTGGTTGATAGCAGTATTTGTGCTTATCTGCTGTTCGGTAGCATCCTTTGTGCCTACCTTTTGTTCAGTAGCGGCAGTTGTGTCTACTTATGATCTGGTAGCAGCCTTCATGCCTACCTATGTTTTGGTAGTTACCTTCGTGCATACCTATGATGCGATGAGTTTTTATTGTTCTGTGCTTGTGATCCTACACATATTGTTGAGATTTGTCGAGATTGATGATGAGTTATGTGGATTTCAGTTATTGTCTTAACCTTGAGATGATGCTATTTATAATTATACTATAAAGAACATCTCTTGGATGTTCCATTGGTAAACTTCGATTAACTCCAGATGAACGAGTATGGATAGTATATGGTATTGGTGATATGTGGTTATGTGAATGGTTAATTGATGCATGTAAAGTTTGATGTCTTACAACATATATTATTATGATGCCTGGTATGTGTTATATGATAGTTTTTCATTTTGGTTTAGTATAAATGGTTTATTAGTACCATTGTACTAAAGGGTTCCCTTAGTAAGCCCCTACCTATTCAATGGGTAGTGGTTTTTGGAGGTTAGTTATTGAGCTCAGTAGAAGCTGGTAGTTCGGTTGGGAGAGCCTAGGGTTGTCTGGTGACTTTTGGTACATTAATTTTAGTTTTATTTGGACACTTGTGTCCTTCTATTTTCTCCCTCTGAGTTTTGTATATCTCTAATGTTACTTTTATGTAGCACAATACTTATCTTTTGTCTCTTATATTATATTTCTTGTAATCATATTATAAATTTAAGCGGAGTAATGATTATAGCCTTAGCACTTAATATGAGAATGTTAAAGGTAACTAGATTTGTGCCAAGTGTGGTAGTAACACCCTTCGTTTTATTTTGGCTTCCTCACTTAACTTTGTAAATGAAATTTTTTGATTCATAAAAACCGGTGCGTTACATAGAGCACCTACCCATCATTTATCACCGCCTTTAATGATGCTTCTTATTTAGATGGTCAGTTTATCTTGGATCCTCCTCTTGTTGTAGCGCACTTCGTTAATGAGTACATGTTATTCATGAATAGTTCAAGAGGTAAGGTCAATTCCACCTACAAGTCATATTTGAATGTTGATCTATTACATCATTTACATGTGCCAAAATTCTTAAATGGAATCAAGTATTCAAATGATCTAAAACATATCTTGAATCTCAATCTTGTCACACCTATTATGTTATTATAGAGCATCGACCACTCATTTAGGTTATGCAATAGGACTAGATTGGTTTTGAGCAAGCTTGATACAAAAATCTTAGAAGGAAATGTTATTCTAATTCGTTTGAGGATGAAAAAAAATCCGATTCTTCGCTAAACAAATAGCATTCAGGCTATCACTACAAACAACAGAAGCACCATGAACAAACTTCAACTCTCTTACTAAACCACCAACCCACAAGGCTTCCCAAAAAGCCTCTATCATAGCCAAACACACAACCTTAGAACCTCTAAGGTCGAACGCTAGCAAACTAGTGTACCTCTAATCATCAGGACCACAACCAAGATTAGAGTAACCCATGAACAAAATAGTCGACAACACATACTCAATACAATTCAATAATGTATGCATCGAGTACCATAGAATCGTCACCACATGACACCTAACCAAGGTGTCTTCAAGAGAATCACCACACACATGCTTACAACACGAGTAGTATAATGGCTGGTACTAATTATATTGTACATCAAGTATCTGACAACTAGAAAGTATGAGCCACTAGGTAATCAAGCCACCACAACCACTTTAGATTTGGGCACATCCAAAGTCTTTAGCTCATTCTCCTCATATATTTCTTTTATCATGATAAGCAAAACATAAATACATAACAAAAGAATAACCGGTGGAATATCACATACTAATATTTGAGTTCGCCAAAGAGACTACATTTCTTCAGCAAAACCAGTAGAATACCACAAGGTATAATCAACACCCAAAATAACCTATGAATCTAATACTATCTCTTACACATCAATACTACTCGCAGTATACAGTGCATAACCAGATTTGTCTAAAGCAATGCCCATTTGCTCCACGTATTGCCTAGATTCCTCCTCACTAGAAGAATCTATACCGTTTAGATCAATAAAAACCTCCATATTTTCTAAAGAACTCAAAAAAAATCTCTTGCTCCACCTTCTTGTCAAGAATGAATTCAGACTCAAAAAAGGTAACAGATATAGATATAATCGGGTCACAACACAAGGACTCCTCGGTTGTGCCAATGACACTTCTGTGTCTCAGGGGCACCAAATCAAGGCCATTGACATCTAAGTTAGAAACTCTTAGTGTCACCCCAATTGTACATTTAATAGTTGTGCTAAAAAGCTCATACAATGTCCCGACCCACTTTCCAACAATTTCCACCACAACCCCTTTAGCAACCTTCAATGTGTCATTCTCAATGACAAACTTATAACCTTTGCCATCCAAAGAACACAATAAAATTAAGCTCTTGGTCATGTTAGGAACATGACGAATACCACAAAGTGTCTTGACCGCACCATCATACATCCTCACCCTCACAGTCCTAATCCCAATAACTGTACATGAAGCATCATTTTTCAAGACTATGACTCCATATTGAGTACTATCATATGTCTAGAACCAACTTCTATTTGGAAAAACATGGCAGGAGCACCAAGAATCTAGAATCCACCTATTGTAAAATCTGGGATGTCCATCTATGCTAGTCAATACACCACCATCACCATCGTCGCCAGCTATGACAACATCACACTTATCAGATACACCATTAATAGCATCTATTGATTTTCTATTGGGATAGTATCTCTTGATATGGATTTTCATGCAACAATCATGGCATGTCACATTTTTTTTTTCAACTCTTCGACTTAGACCTAGGTATCTTTCGTGTCACCAGACCCCCACTCACATATCCTCCTCTAGCTACCTATCATTCACTATGTGAATCCCTAGAAGTACCGCTGCTAGTCAGCTGACTATCAATCAATTCCTGTTGTAGTAGGGTGGACTTCTCATCCCCAAGGACTAACTCTTCATTCTTAAACAAAAAAATTTCATAAAAATGCTTAAAGCTTGCAGGCAAAAAACATAACAACATAATAACAAAAGCTTCGTCATGTAATTTAACATCTATATTATGTAAATCCATAACCATAGAGTCAAATTCATCTAAGTAACTTTTCAAAGATTGACCCTTACCTAATTTTAGGTCATGAAGGAGACTCTTCAACAGTATGCAATTTGCTACTAATTTTATCATATACAATTACTCAACCTTCAACCACAAGATAATCATTATTGGTTCCTTTGCCATTTCTTGTAATACCTTGTTCGACAAACACAATTGTATGGTAGATAGGGCCTATAGATCTAATTCTTCAAATCTGTCATCCATTATTGATTCTAGCTTCTTCGAATGACTGGATAAAGCTTTTTCCATTCTGTTCTAAAATTACCCGCATCTTCAATTTCTATAATCCAAAATTGACAGATTGATTTAACTTCTCAATATCAAATCTTGTACCCATCTTGATAATAGGTTCTTTATAGCAATGCAGCTTTGATACCAAATTATTATGGAATTAACATGGAGTTACAGAGATCCAAATTAAATAAGATTTTACAAGATTATGACCAATTAAGGATTCAATCACAAGATAAAATAATTAAGAAAAAGTAGAGATCTTTATTCACGCTCTTGTGTAATTACATGATGATTAAACTAATCAATCAATTACACAAAAGTATAATTCTCTCTAAATGGATAATGCTACGGAGAAGAAGAAGAAGTTGGGTCACACCACTCTCGCCGGCTAGGGAATATATTCTTTTATAGAATAAAAAACTTGATGGGGAAAAATAACGTGTTTCAAAAATAAAGAAAAAATAAGGTATGTGTTTAGAAAACATAGGATCCCTGTATTTAGTTCCTTACTCTTGACTTTTGTCGAAAACACATCAAATGTTTCTCTCGAAAAATCAAACTGTGTTGATTAACACGGGACCCCTATGTTTCTCACATAAATCTCCATACTACAGTAAATTTCTCCAACACCTACAAGAACCAACATAATATTATGGTGTGCTCAAATATCCAATCAAAACTCACACTTTCCATTTATACCATCCTTTTTTTAAATTACATATACATTAAATGCTTTTTTATTTTTCAATGAAGGGTGTAAATATAATTTTAATTTTACTTTTATTACTTTATTAAAAAGTGTGCAAATTGATATAATGACTTTATTTTTCATATGAAGGTAGTATTATTTATTTTTGAGTACAGAATTATATGATTTTGGATGAATTAGATGTGCATATTAGGGTTTTATGTGTTAAACCATGTATAAGGGCAATTTGGTCATTTGTTATGTCTAGAAATTTACATGCATGCTAAAATAATTTAATTATCATATTTTAACATTTTTATTACAAATCATTAAATAAAATAAAAATATTATTTAAAATGGATAATATGGGGGTAATTATCGTCTCATGGGTATTTTCGACCTAATGTGCCTAAATGTGAATAATTAAACCTAGGTTGGACTTAGTGTTAACTTTAATTATGGTTGTATTAAAAAATAAAAATGAGTAAAAATGGTCAAGTAAGGAAATTAGAATCATCTATGTACTATGTGATCTTATGGTTGCCTTAATAAAATACTAATATTTAAAGTAAAAGACTTTAAGATTTGAAACGGTGGTTCTTTAAGGATAGCTGCCATAAAGATGTTGTTTAGCCCATGGTTTGGTTTAGATTTGCACTAGTGTGCCTTAGTGCCTTAGCTAGGCCTCGTATCTTATTCTATTTAACTTTACAAATTTCTTAGAAGGTATGCATACTTATGGATTAACTGTACTTGTCGGTAGGATATTGTGCTTCCTTTATGTACCAGTATGACTAGGGTACCTTAGTATCCTTGAGTTGATAGTTAGTAGGATATTGTATTACCTTTGTGTGTTGGTATGACTGGTATACCTTAGTATCTCTGGGTTGATATGATCTTTCTCGAGTAAATAAAAATATAAATAGTTGTTATTGATTTGCAGTGATGTTGGATTGGTGGCCGATAGTTTCCATTGTGCTTGCCTATGGTTTGGTAGTTGTCTTTGTGCCCTTTCTATTATCTGTAGTTGCCTTCATGCCATACTTGTGGTGTATTGGAATTCATTAGTGTAGATGTTTAGTTTATGAGATATAATGTGAATGCTATAGTAATTGGGTTAATAATGGTTCCATGTTTTTACTTCATAAATCATCCCTTGGTAGGCTTCATTTATAAGTTTCATTTATGATTTAAGTGAAATGACATGAGCAGTATGTGGCTTTAGTGATATTTGCTATCAGTTGGCATGGCTATTACATTATAGTTAGCATATGTGTATTTTAGTATTTCATACCCTATTCTCCTATAATACCTTCTATGTGCTTTAGGTGATCATTTTATATTTAGTTTTATATAGTGGGTTACTTAGCACCGTTATACTAATGTGTTTCATTTCATGGTTCCATATGTATTCAATGTGTAGGGGTGACTTTGCAGATTTGCTTGTGAGTTTTATTTTAAGGTTAGTATTTTAGGTTGAGAGTTAAGGCTATCTAGTTTGCTATTCAATATCTTTTGATTTGAATACTCATGGACTCTTATTTCCTTTCATTTGAAATTTGTAACCGTTGAATGATCTTGTATGATCATAATGACGTTAACCTGTAATGCAATCTTTATTATGTTTTCTAAAATTGTAGTATTGATTTTAAGTAGAGTAACATTTTAGCCTTAAAAATTGGTGTAAGAATGATAGAGTAAACATGACTTATACCAAGTTTGGTAGTAACACCTAACACTTTTATTATTTTAGCTTCCACAATTAACTCTTTAAAATAAAATTTTTAAGTGTTAAAAATGGGGATGTAATTCCCTAAATTTTATCTAAACCAAATCCCAATTAATTAATATCTTAACAAAATCCTAATATTGAGGAATTGATATTTTTACCTAACCTTAATTCCTTAACCCTAAGTTTAAACCTAATCTTAATTCCAAGTCAATAATATACTAACCTAACCCTAACCCCTAATGATTGATAAATTAATTTTACCTTAATTTTCTAATATTAAATTTACATCTAATTCTAATCCTTACCCCAAATTCTTTCTTTCTTTCCCATTTTTCCTTCTCCTTTTTTTTCTTTTCTTTTCCTTTTTCCATTTTCCTTCCCCTTCTTCCCTGTCTCAATTAGATTGATTCTTCCCTTATTCTTCTTAGAGCCATGCAATTTATTCTCACATGGCTCCCTTCCTTTTTCTCATCTTATCCCTCCACTAATACTACACCAACCCCTTTCCCTACACCTACTTTGCCTCACCTGTACTACACCATCAACCATACTAGTCACCCTTATTCCCCAGAGTTTTATCAAGACAAACCACTAGCCATTGCACCTTCAACTCATCTCCTATAAATACCCTTCCTCTCCACTCCTTACTTCACTTAGCAACTCACACAAACTCTCCTCATACTCCCTCTTCATTCCCTCAACTCCTTTGTATTTCATTCATTGTTCATCCACCATTTTTGTCCATTTGGGACACTACTACGAAAACGAGAAATAATAACGGGACATTAATAACGGTAGTTCGAAAACCGTTGTCAAACGCGTGAAAATTAATGGGCGGGAGAGTTTTAATAACGGTTCTAGTTAAAAACCGTTATTAAAAGGGTAACGTTAAAATTTGGACGGATGTTTTAATAACGGTTTTATGTAAACCGTTATTAAAAGAGGATTTAATAATGGTTCATATTAGAACCGTTGTCAAAAGTCCGAAGGTTTTAATAACCGTTCCTGGAAGAACCGTTATTAAAAGATTTTTTAATAATGGTTCTCTCAGGAACCGTTATTAAATCCTCTTTTTAATAACGGTTCACTCAGGAACCGTTATTAAAACCCCAAAATCAAACTTTTATTTCGCTCAGTTCTGTTTCGTGCCAAAGTTTTCAGACTCTCTGCACCTTCGTTCTCTTGCTCTCCTTCTCCTTGCAAACCCTTGCACCACCACACCGTGCACCACCAACTCGCACCACCACAACGACTCCTCTCAAGTAAAGGAAACCCTCACACCGCCAACTCTCCACCACGCCTCTGCCATTGTCAGCTCTGCATGTGCGTGCTGTCATTGTTCCGAAGCTAGCTAGCACTTGCACCTTCATCCTCCGTCGTGTTTGAAGCCCTTGCCTATCTCAACATTTTCACCGTTGTGTTTGTAGCTAGCTCACTTTATGTATGTGTTTGTTATTCCTCTCGTAACTTTTTATCTACTTATATATGTATATATATATATATATAAATGCATGCATGTTGCTATAGGGTTTCATTTGTTTGTTATTGAAAGATTGTGGTTTGTCGTTCGAAAATGTGTTGTTGAATGTGTTGGCTGAAAATTTTGCTGTTTGAACAAATGCATGTCGTTTGTTTGTTTGTTTGTTATATATTAACAAATGCATGTGTTGGCCGAGACCTTTACATATATATATATATATATATATATATATATATATATATATATATAATATGAGTGTGAGTGTAGAATTATATACATTTTCACTCATAAAAACTATATATATATACACACACACATTTTCATTAATAAGTATAGGAGACTAGCAATAAGATATAGGAAATGTCATATAATGAAATGCAAATATATTTTACATATGCATATGTTAATGATTGCTATTTGATGAGGATTAAATAGATATAGAGAATAAGGAATATATAAAAGTGAATAATTAAATAGAGAGAAATAATTGTGTATGATAATAATAATAATAATAATTATTAATAATATGATTTATATATAATGCTTTAATTACATTTAGCTAGGTTTAGGGATTAGGGTTTTTTTTGTGGTTTAGGGTTAGGTTTTATTATAATAAATTATGGTTAATTAGCTAGGGTTAGGGTTAGGGTTTATCATTTATTATGGTTAATTATGGTTAATTAGGGTTAGGGTTAGGGTTAGTATTAATATCTTTTTGGAAATGTGTTAGCATGATTCGTATATATATATATATATATATATATATAGAATAGCATGATACATTTGAGATTAATTCTTTCTAAGCATAATTCGTATCGATAATATAATGGTACATTATTATGCTCAATACATAACATTCTAACATAATTTATTTATTTATTTATTGTAGAGATATGGCCAACAAAAACATTGATAGGGATAGCAGTGATGAAGAAGGGAAGAGAGGACCTACGATTATGAGAATTATCATAGACATGAGGAATAGAGGAGAAGTAGTCGAGTTGGGATGGAATACTTACAATCTTCCTATTGGCCCTTACGCATATATGTTCTTGACCTACATTTCACTTGTGACCCGTAACCGTGTTCCTATCTCCTATAATAATTGGAAGCAGGTTCCACAGGGTCATAAGGAGCATATTTGGCAGGAAATCATGGTAAATATGCTATTTTATGTAATTATTTTTGTATGTCAAATGTTATTAATTTTATTACATTAACATCAGTATACATCTACATGTCTTATTTTGCAGAGAGTGTTCAATGTCCTAGAGAGTAGGAAGAAATGGCTTCTTATACATTGTGGGGAGTGTTTAAGAACCTTTAGGTCATATTTAGCTCGTAGAAAAATGTATAGAAAGAAGGATGGTTCTGTACGACAGAACCCACCCAAACGATACGGTTTCATCGATCAAGAAAGTTGGAACCAATTCATTGCTTATCATCTTAGGGTGGATTTTAAGGTACTTGTTAGATAACAATTAAATTTTTTGTATCAATCCCAATATTATGCTTAATATTGAAATAACCATGTCATTATGTTTTGGCTTGTCACATAGGAAAAAATACCCAAAATAAAGAGATTGCCAAGCAAAATAAATACCGGCATAATATGGCTCGCAAAGGCTATGCGGGCCTTGAAGAGGAGTTGGTATGCATTTTGTGATTATCTATTTACATGTAAATGTTGAATTTTATAATAATATTCTTAATTAAGAATATTTTTTGATTTGTAGCTCCTAGCCCAAGACTTGGACCCATGTACCTCGTCCATCAATATTGGTACATTATGGAAGAAAGCTAGAGCAACAAGAGATGGATATATGAATGAATATGTTGATGTTGCAGACAAAAAAATTGTAAGTTTGTAGATATCTAGAACCTTACTTAGTTTTCTTTTAGAAAACTATTATAATATGCTTATTCCTATAAGTTAAATTTACAGGACGAACTTGAAACGTCAGAAGGTGAGGAGGTGGACCAATATAACATTGTGGCCCAGGCTACAGGAATTGTAGAACACCCTGGAAGACACAGGGGCCTTGGATTGGGTGTTACGAGAACGAGCATATATGGTCGATCTCGTGGTTCTCGTAGCACTAATGAGCAAGTCGCCATCCTCACCCAAAAATTGAACGTGGCATTTGAACGGATGGCAACAATGGAGCAAGAGTTGTCATTTATTAAATATCAAGGGTTTAAGCCATCCGATTCAGTAGACCATGATCAGCTTCACATACCTAATGTAAATAGCGCCAGAGATAGTTGTGAAGCTGATGCATTTCTTTCTACTCTTCCCGAGGTAAGCATTACAAACTATGAATTGTTATTAAATGTATTCGGTGTAATAAATTATTAATAATGTGTAATATTTTTATTTAGGGTTTGCATAAATATGACTTATTAGCGAATGACCTTTCAACAATTTTGGCGAAAGGAAGGGTCCGCATCAGTCACAGTACCGAAACGCAGACAATCCATGGGTACAATTTAGCCCTAAATACAAGGCCGGTGAGTATTGACACTCCAATCATTGGCAGTGCACACTTGCCTTGTTATAAAGAGGGCGATGAGGCAACCACGGTACTAGAAGCTCATGGAAGCTTTGTGGCTTGGCCTGCGGATCAAATACGTCTCACTACTGAAGAGGTATTGACATTTGACATTTTCATTAGACATTGTTTAGTAGTTACACTATATATACCTTTTTCATATATATATTTATATGCTCAATATATATTTTGTTTAATATTATCAATTAAGGAATAAAAAAAGAAGACTACTTCTGCTAGTAAAACCAAGAGAGGTACTAGCAGAACGAGCAACACAAAACAGGGCCTGCTAAAGGAAAGAGAGCTAAATCTGAAAAATCAGTTGCCCCACAAAAGATTTCTTCTTCAGATCAGCAAAGCCAACCTCCACCAGCATTAGCTATATTATATTTTTATGCCCAAAACTACCTCAGGGACAATTATATTTTCATTGATTGTCGTCCTGAGTATGTTGGGAGGGACGATGCTACTTATATGGTATCGACGGCTGACATAAGCGACATTTATAATCAAGAATGGATGTCAACCATAAGTGTCGCCGTCTATGTCACGTAAGTATTATTTCATTTTGAGATTTTAGTACTCTTAACTTATACAATTGGAATTTTTATGACCTCTTATATGAGTTATTATTTATTAACAAATATGCATTGTTTTTGTCGTCCATAGGTTGGTAGCTACTCGAGCTGCGATGGAGGGAATGCTGTCCTCTATTGTGTTTGTGTGCCCATACTACATAGCTGACATTAGTACAATAAGAGAGGGTAGGCACATAAACTATTTAGCGGATCGCATTTTGATTGAGGGACACAACAAGCTCTATCTCATTCCTCACCTCGCAACTGAACATTGGGTTTTGTACGCCGTCCGACCTGATCTTAATAAAGTCTATGTGTTTGATTCCCTTCGAACCTATGACGTGCCTTTTGAAGTCGCTCGTCGTGGTGGGAAGGAATTTATCGACATGTTAGTATACTTTTCGCTTCTTACTTCATTAGCTTATTTATACATATATTCGCCTAGCTTTCATTATTTGAGGTATATATGCGTACTTACAATATTGTGTATCCAACTCTATTTATTAGGGCACCACAGACAGCGTATCAAAGGAGAGGTGGGAATGGTGTCCCAGACCCAAAGAATGTTCAATACGAGCCTGTCATAGTAAGTAGGAAGGCTACTATTTCGTATTTTATTTTAATTAAAATTAATATCTAATAGTTAGAGAGCTAACTGAATTCATTTGACAGTGTCCACAACAGCAAAACGACAAAGATTGTGGATACTATGTATGTAGAGCAATGGATCTAATAGTCCAAAATGGATCGGTCAACATAGATCCAAGCCATGTATGTTTTCTTTTCGATATTTTTCCATTAATGAATCATGACATATATGTTTGGTACTTGACGTAAGTGCTAACTGTATATTAATCAAAACTTGGGATTTGTAGTTTTTCACCAATGATTATGCACAAGGCCAGCAATACAATGTTGAAGAAATTGATGAAGTGAGAGAGCAATGGGCCAATCATGTGCACTCATTCATTCGGTATTAGGTAGAGATCTATATATTCTACATGCATGTTCAGGTTTGTATTTTGTCTATGTATTTAAGTCTTCTAAGCTAGATTTATGAACATTTTACTTTGAGATGTAGAGCTACCAAGTTGTGGTATGCCTACTAATTTTGATTCTTGAGTATATATGTCCGGTGTATTAAGACATGCATATTAACAAGGGATTGATTGAAATTATGGTGTGATTGCAGATTTGTTATCAATTGATGTTGTTTTACAATGCAGATTTGGTAATTATTTGAACATATAACTGTGTATGTGGGCAGGAACAAAATTGCAAAAACTAAAAAAAAAACTGGAGTTTTAATAACGGTTTTCATCAGAACCATTATTAAAACCCTCTTGTTTAACAACGGTTTTTCTGAAATACCGTTATTAAACATGCATTTTATGCTCATATTGGCGGTTTTTTTTATATTTTTGATAACGGTTATGAACCGTTATTAAAGATTTAATAACTGACGTTTTAATAACAGTTGAAAACCGTTATTAAAACTGTAAAATAACCGTTATTAAAACTACTTTTTGGGGAAGTGGGATCTACAAGGTTTATACAACCTCACATAGCTCAAACTCTGCTATGCAAAAAACCCATGTTGAAAACCCTTTAGTTGTGCAAACACTTCGCACAAAAAATAGCCTAGCTATGACAAACTGTCATGCAACCTTCATCATTCCACACCCATACCTTAGTTGTGTTAAACTTGCACGTTGTACCACTACTTTTTGACTGACATTTCCACATACCCCATCTTCCTTACACCTTCAAACTCATACAACCACCACCCCCCTAGGTCACTTCTTCATGCAATAAGCTCCTAAGCACACCATAAACTCACGCCAAACCACCACCTATAATGTCAACAACCCATGTCAAATCACCACCCTTAGCATTAAGAATCCACGCCAACACCACCCTATTTGTGTTAATCCTTGATACAACTAGCCCTTTAGGTGTGTCACATATTAACGCTGCACCCCTAGAGCTGCACCAACTTTTGTTGCAGCTGCTTCAAGCCTTGCGCAACTTGGTTTGCTTTAGTTTTACTCTATTTACACCCTATGTTACCTTATCTTTTCCTCAGTTGTTTTCAAAATTTCTAATGATTTATCATCCTTGACTCTTAGGTAATTTTCTAGTGGTCTTAGAGGAGGTATCTTTGGTTATATGTGTTTAGAGACCAGAGACATTTTTGGTAAGGATACATGCCGTAATCAGGATTTTGTGTGAAATGTGTATTTTTTATATTTATTTATGAAATATCATGCTTTTTATTGTTGTATGGATAATGCCATTATGGTAATGTTCTTGCATGAAATATTGTGTGGTGTGATTAAAAGGTGAGAAAACGTGAAAGCATATGATTTTGTATGTTGTTGGTTAAGCGTAGTTTTACAAGTTAAGGTTGGTATGGGTTGTTTATCTACAATAGGCTATGATGTTTGGCTCATATATATACATATATACTCATCGATAAGTATTTTCATTTGAAGATGTGTTGAAGGTTGAAAATCATTCATATTGGGGACTCGTAGGGGCTTTTGTGTGTGGGTATTTTAGGTTGTCTTAAGGGCAAATTTGGTCATTATAGGTAAAATGTCGAATCTATGGTATTATTAATGTGTTGATTGGTTCAAAATATGCTAAATATATTATGTGAAGTATTTAGGGTAATTAAGAATGACTTAAGCCCAATTAAATGAGAACATAACTTAAATTGGGAATATTAACCCTAAAGGTGGGGTCATTATCACATGTGTAAAACGTTGGAGTTGGGCCTAGAGACATGTTATTATCACATGTGTAAGAAGTTGGATTTAGACCTTGATTTTCTAATATACTGTTAATGATAATGTTTTAGGGATATGTACTAAATTTAGTCGTAAAATGATTATTATGGGATAAATTATGCTTAACTAGTGAAATAAGGGTTTCTTTATAGAAATGTGGTATTTTCCTTTGGGGGATATCACATTATTGTGTTTTATACATTTTGAATAATTATGTTAAGTTGGATTATGTGCCTTGCTTACCTACATATATGTCTATATGGTGATCTTGAGATAAATAACTATAAATAATTATGTTAATTACTTAAAGTGAAAGTTCACGTGAGTCAAGTTTGAGGTGATGACTTCATTAATCATTTGGCTTAATAATAGTGGCTAAGTGCTTTTTTTTATTGGAGGTGTTTCTATTAATTCCATTGGATTAAGAATAGTGGGGTCTTGAACTCAATGTAACTTAAAAATGGATCGTGGTTATACCTAATAATGGGATTTTGATTTATTATTTCTCTTGCATCATATCATGTTTAATCTATATGCACGCATATTCTTCTATGTGACTTTTTGTATTTTGTGTAAACTCACTATGTCCATATTGTCACCTTATTCAGTATGTAATGTCTTAATCATCATTTTCATGGGTATTGCTTACTTCCACATCAGATAGCTCACATAGGTTTGTGTAGCTCAATGAGGATCCATTGGAGGACTTTGCCACTTATGATTTTCTACTTGGGGAAGATTAAATATGTTATCTTTGGGGCTTTGTAAATAGGGTCATGTTGTTTGGCCTATAATTTTCGTCTAGATACCTTTTGAGACTTTTAGTTCTAAAGTACCATCTTTTATAAATTTTGGATATTGTAATGGGAGTTAACCTCCAATCTCTCATTTAAGTTTATGAATCTATCTCTTTCTCTATTTTACCATGTTTAAGTGTTAATTGCTTTACCTTGTATTCAATGTAATGATGGTATGACAAACTAGACTTTATGTCGAGTATGATAGTAATGCCCACTATATTGTCATTATGCTTTCACTAAAACATTAAATTTTCAGTCATAAATTTTGGAGTGTTATAGTTAGCTTCTATTATGGCTGTAGATACATATCTCCTTACAAAGTCTATTTGGTTTTGATATCTATTACAAGGATCCACCAGTTGAGTGTTTAAACTTTCATTTAGAGAACAAACATTTAGTCTTATTCTTAGACGATGACCCATTTTATGATATTTTTAATTTGCTTATTATTAATGAGAGCACGTTCTTAGCTTGGATGCAAGAAAACAAGGAGTATGTTGTTGCTATGTAATTAACCTGTATTGAGTTCCCAATAAAATTTATCTAGCGTAAGAAATATTATGTAGAAGTTGTGAAAGAGTATGTTTTCCATTAGCTAAATATTATTTCTACCACTTGGTAGTGGTAACATATATTACTTAAGATGTCTTCTCAATGTTATTTGTGGTCCATTGTACTTAATTTAGATGTATTAATGGTGTTCAATATGGATCATATTGTGATGCTTGTTGTATGTTAGACATAATAAATGATGACAAGAAAATAAGTTTATGAGATTATCAAGGCTAGCCATTAGGCATCTAGCCATTCCTTGTAAAACATATTTGCCTATTTATTTTCATCTTAGATTGTCAAGCAAACTAGAAGATGTTTGGGAAAAGTTTTGGTAAGGTATATCCAATATGTTCTCCCCTATATTTTCACTTTAAATACCCACTCCTATTTTCATTACAATTATTATCATTGTCATGTCCTTAACATTTTTCCACTTATAATTCCATCTATCTTTTCTATTTAACGTTGTTTTTAATAGATGACGAGATAAAAAAATTATTCCTTGGTGGATATTAATGAATTGTCATGATTATATTGGACATGTTTATATAATTTCCCCTATATGTCATTACCTAGTTGCAACAAACTTCAAAAGACATATAATATAATGATATATGATGAAATTGTTATGACAAACAATATTTATTTGAACAACACACTACCATGTTGTCTAAGCTAAATGAAAAGTAGTGTCGTGCTTATGACGCTATTATGGAAGTAGTATCATCTAACTCTAGTGGTACATTTTTTGTTTTAGGGTGTGAAGGCATCGATAATACATTCATACGGAGGACTCTTTGCTACTAATAGATGTTGGGGTGAAATTGTGTTAAATGTTGCTTCCAGTGGTATTGCCTCTCTTTTGTTACCTAGTAGAAGGACCTCTCATATGAGGTTTGCTATTCCACTTAACCTATATGAGAAATCCACATGCAACATTAAATAAGGGAGTTCGTTGGCCCAATTAATTGTTGGTTGTAAGTTTATTGTTTGGAATGAAGTTCTAATGCTACATAAATATTGCTTTGAAGCTCTTGATTGGGCATGACAAAACATTTTGCGATTTAGCAATCCTTTGAGTTTCAGTTGCCCTTTAGAGGTAAACTTATAGTTTTGGGGGGAGATTTCAAGTAAAATGTGAGTGTGATTCTTAAGGGAACTAGACAAGATATTGTGATTGCATCAATAAATTTCTCTTATAGTTGGAATGATTGTAAGATTATTCGGTTAATAAAAAATATGATGTTGGAAAATATTGAATCAATAATTGATAGGTATGACTTGACAGCTTTCATTGATCGGATAACAAACATAGGTAATGGAATTATAAGAGGTTCAAATGATGGCACTACAAGTATTGAAATCCCATATGAAATTTTGCTCAAACTTTCATCTAGCCTAATCTAAATCATTGTCGATGACACGTATCCATGGTTTACCACTTTGTTGGCCAATTCTTCATACTTTGATTAATGATCTATCTTGGCCACAACTCTTGACGTGGCAGACTCTGTCAACGAGTACATGTTATCATCGAATAACTTTGAAGGTAAGGAATATTTCAATTCTAACTCCACTTGCAATTCAAAATTCAACTTTGACCTCTTACCTAATACACACTAGAATTTTTGAATGCAATCAAGTGTTCTGATGTGCCAAATAATGTCTTGAATCTCAAGGTTGGTATACTTGTTATGCTACTACGAAATGTTGACCCCCCTTTTGATTTATGTAGTGACACAATATTTGTGCTGACAAAGTTTGGAGCTCATATATTAGAAGGTAAAATTATTGGAGAAGCTAACGCAAGCCACACAATCTTGATAATATGATTGTCGTTAACACCCATGCTTCTCGCTAAAATTTAACAGAAACTAGTTCCCATTGATTGTGTCATTGAAACTTTTTTGGCTACTTTTAAAGAAGTTTGTCTTTAAATATGTTTAGCTATACGTGGCTATTTTTAGGATCACAAATAATAAAATATTTGAAAATATTTATTCTCTATTGAAAAGAATGTTATTGTGTATTTTAAAAATAAAATTTAACTATTAATATTTTTTAATATATATTATTATGATGAATATAATAATTATATTTTTATTTCATAATATATTATATTTTAAAAGAAATTAATAGTCAAAATTTATTCTTAAAATACAAAACGATAATATTTTGAATACGATTGTAATATTAATTTGTGACATTAATGTTCAAGATAATCACTTAATAATAAATATAGTTTACAAGAAAGTATTCCACAACTTGTAAGCTATACATACATTATCTTATTGATTATTATTATGCTTATAGATTTTTCTAATTTTATATTCCAATATCTTTGTCTTTATTTTTTTTTTTGTCGTTCGTATTATACTACTTTAATCTGTATTCTTTGCATTTATTCCTAAAAATTCATCACCGGAGGGGAAATAATGCTCCGTGGTGCGAAACTAGCTATTGTTGATAGGGTTTACGGGTCCAGTCGGCTGGTGGCGGTATAAATATCCATCGGCCTGAAAATACTCGAAAGCAACAACAGTGGGAATATTTAAAGTTATATTTTTCTGACATCAAAAAGCGATATCCGACGCTTGGTTTAATCGGGAGACTTTGTTAATCATGTCTCAGACCAATTGGGAGGCCGATAAAATGTATGTTGTCCATTCAAGCAGTAAATTTTGTCTCTATACCGGTTCACCTCTTTGCTTGTGAGTATAACCACTTTTATATGTTCAATCGGCCGAACTTCAGGAGGTTTGGTTGATAGTTGATGTTTGTATGCCGGCATGGGGAAAATTGTCCCTTTTCCCGCTTCTATGTTTAGGTTTTAGTGTCTGGGTTTGGCGAGTGTTCTGTTTTTGTGGTCGTTTTTATGGATGCTAACGGCCAATTTTAGGGTTTTTTTTTCAGTTTTAGGAATTGTGTGTGTCTAGGATCGGGGTAAGGGGGTTTCGAATTTTCTTGATTAGTTTGCGGTATAATCTGATTTTTCATTCTTGTTGCGTCAACTTGTGGGGCTACGCGTTTCTTCTTGTTTGAATTCTGCTGTTGTTGCCTTCGTGCTTCTGTTACTATTCGATTAAAGAATTCGTTAATATTCTTTGTTATCATAACAGGTTGGATGTTTATATACATGATTACTTCGTTAAGAGGAATTTACATAATTCTGCGAAGGCCTTTCAGCAAGAAGCCAACGTTTCTACTGACCCTGTTGGTAAGGAAAGGATTACATGACAGCGAGTGGTAGTTTACTGATATTTCAGTTCTGTTAGTCTTAAGTGGCTGGTTTTTGCTTTTGGCTTCTTGTTCTTGTGCAGCAATTGATGCTCCAGGAGGTTTTCTGTTTGAATGGTGGTCGGTCTTTTGGGACATTTTTATCGCAAGGACGAATGAAAAGCACTCTGAAGCAGCTGCTTCGTATATTGAGGTGGGCATGTTTAATCTGATAAGTTTGCAAAAGCTTTCCTCTATTCGCTCAAGCTTGGTTTAGTAGAATGATATGCTAAACTGAACCAATAAGCTGTTTGTTCCAAGGTTAATCTCGGTTGACAAATATTAATTGGGCCAAACCTGGGTTAGGTTAGTTTACACATTAACCTAATTTGATCTAGATTAACCTCAAAATTATTTCCTAGTATTTTATTGATCTTTAACTATTGATCTCCATCCAGCTCAATCTAAACACAATTATTCTTTGTTTTCTTATGTTAACTTAATAAATATTCAAATAACTTTTTAAAATATTCATCCAGTTTGGGTTAACCTAGATTCATCCAAACGGACCTAGGCTCACCTTAATCCAAATGGACTTAAACCAAACAGACTGTAAAAAGAGCTAATTGTTTGTGATTATTGACTTACTATATAAAATAAAAATAATGCGGGGGTGTGAAAATATGGCGTCGAAAGAATGATTATTGACTGATCAAACTGGTTAAAGTAATAATCTGCTAATATCAGTAGATCACCCAATAATATTCCTTAAACTTTTTGCATTTTGCTCATTGCATGGGTTTCATGTGTGAGGCCGGCTGGTTACGCTGTGTTTTTGTTTATTTTGGGTGCTAACATTCTTAATTTTTTTTTATCACAATATACAAGTGTTATTCAGTATGTAAATAAAAAAGGTTAAGACATGTATCTTGATTGTTAGTGTACATCATCTCATTCTATCAAAATATTTTTCCCGAACAATGCCTAACATAGGCGCTATATTTCACTTATGATTTTATGCACCTCACTCCACCTTGGTGCATGCTTCATGCCAAGGCTTTAGGACACTACTGAGTACATCCTCAAACCTTCTAAAACACTATTTTGAATTCATATATATATATATATATATATATTTGCAATTATTAGATAGAATTGCCAATAATATAATTTCAGTTAGTATATTGTTTTAATTAATAATCGAATATACGGTTTTAACTGAGCTTTTTCTTAATCAATCTTTGAATTGATTTAACTCAAGCGAAACATTCAGGTTTGGATCGAATTTGATCCACACAAAATACATACCTTCAATACTCAACTCGGCTCGAGTGCAGCTCTCTATTTTCTCAAAGTTTGATTTATGGTTAATTATGTTAATATCCAGACAATGTGTATGACTTTGATATAGCTACTATTAACATGTATGGGCCCTAATGGCTAATTCCTGCAATTATTTAGCACTTCCCATTCCAGTAGTTTTCATTATTTGAATATATCAATCGGATTTTACTGCTAGCATACCCATTCTCTCATCATGATGCTTGAAGATGCCCTGGTTATTTGAATATTTAGTCGTGCACCATGTACGACTTTATGGTGTACTATTCAGACTATAAACTCATGGTGCGGTCAAGGTCAGGATCTTTATTTTTCCCTTCACAAGAAGTAAATACTATTATTGGGAAATATTGGCCGAAACGTATCATGGTGGCTGAAACATATCATATTGGCTGATAGCCTCGATACACGTGATTTCATTTTGGTATCTTGTATCGGACATTTTGTGTATGCATAGGCTAAAAATACGGTACTTATTGGGGATGTATTGCTGTATTGATTGGTGTTTTATTCCGTGGACTACTATCAGAATATAGTTTAAATTTTACGAAGAAGTGGCTCTCTGATTGCCTCTTGAGCTTTTTGGAGCAATAGAAGTGTCTACTCTTATCATTGTAGATACATCAAGTTTAGTGCTTGTTTTGATGAATTTCATTGTTGTTCTGTTGCTGTACTACTTGTTCATGGAATATGCTGTTTCTTGATGGATTTGAATCAAATCTGTGGTGGAATTTTGAGAAAGCTTATGCTTTTGTTATGTAAAAATGGCAGACACAAATATCTAAAAGCAGAGAACAGCAGCAACAATTGCAACAGCAAAAATCTCTTCAACACCAGCAGATGCAGATGCAGCAGCTCCTGTTGCTAAAGCAGAAGCAGCTGCAGTTGCAGCAACAAGATCAACAGCATCTACAGCAGCAGCAGCCTCAGCGCAGAGATGGCTCTCAGATTCTGAATGGCAACCCCAATGGGATGGGAAACACTGACCCACTAATAAGACCGAATACTGGAGCAGCCAGTGCCGTGAATAAAATGTATGAGGAGAAATTAAAGCTCCCGCTGCAAAGAGATCCCTCAGATGATCCTGCAATGAAGGTATTAGGTGTCGCTGATTCAGCAAATAATCACATGGTTACAATTGCATGTATTTAGCTTTTAAGTTTATACTCATTTTTATGATCTAATGATTTGCTACAATGATTCAGCAAAGGTTTGGAGACAATATGGGCCAAGCATTGCATGGTGCAGCTGGTGGTAGCTTGGGTAATGTGCAGCAATTCCAGAGGAGCCAACAACTTCCTTTGCCAGGACAGGTGAAGCAATCTGGAATCTGGATGTTCTGGATAAAAAATCATGCCCACATACTTGGCAATATTGCCCACTCTAATCTAATTCTTGTATTAATTTTTCTTTTCCCCTTCTATTTATCTTGTGCAGGACCCAAGGAGTGAGATAAATCCTCTTATGTATGCCAGACTTGCTGCTGGGGAAGGCTCTTTGATGAGAGTTCCAGGCACTGATTCCTTAAGCTCTGGTTAGTAAATTACACTGTGTTTTGTGCTCCAGTTTTAATGTTATTGACTTATGATAGGCTTAAGATCTAGTGCTCTTTTCCTTTGCGATTACATGTTTTACTGTGCAGTGATGACTGTGGCTGCATAATTGGTATACTTCTATCTTACTACCAAAGAAACCCAAGTATGTGTGTTTGCAACAACTTGGGGAGCTTGTCATCCCTTCTTGAAACAATGCTCCAAAGTATTTGCTCCTTGTGGTTGTTTTTAAAAACTAACAGTTTGGAGTGAATTGTCTGTTGTAACTACTTATTACACTTGGTGTTTCACTTCAATATCCTATGTTTGAGTGAGACAGAGAAGATGTTTATTTGGCCTAGTCTAATCCTTAGCTGCTAAAAGAAGTACGTTCATGTAAATCTTGATTGTTTTGACCCTTTAGTCTGATAGTCCTGATGGTTTGTTTAGCCAGTCCGCTTAAGTAGTATCAAAATGCTGGCTTGTTGTGGTGTGTTACATACGGCATGCATCACCTGTCATCTCATAAATGTTACTGAATCTGTCATCTTTTGTTTCAGGGTCAACACAAGGTGGTAACAACTTGACATTGAATGGACGGCCATTGACAGTAAGCCATTCATTTGGTGTTTTCCCATCATGTTGTATTCGATGCTTTTACAACCAGACTCTCTCTCTCTCTCTCTCTCTCTTTCTCTTATTTATTAAAAAAAAAAACTCTTGGGGAATGTTACACCCAGTGAAGACCTGGTTGACATAATTTAATCAGTTATCAAGGAACTGGTGATTTCTGATCATGTTGTTAGCCATCTCACTTGGTAATTTCCATCATGTTGTAAGCCGTCTTGCTTGGTGACTTCCCATCATGTTTTATTTGATGCTTTTGCAATCAGATTGTCCAGTTTGTGGTTTTGTTTTTGAGATTAGTGCACCCAGTGAAGGCGTGGTTGAATTAATTTAATCAGTCATCAAGAATCTGGTCTGCCTTGCCTGGAATTTATCATAACCTCAGATCTTTTTGTTTTCTGGGCTCTGTTATGATTGTTGAAAGCAACAACCCTGTCATAGCTGTAGATTTTTATGTGCCAACATTTTTGATAGCAAAGAATGCTATATAACTTATTCTGTATAAATTGCTGTATGTTTCTTCTAGGATTTGAGGGCCAACCTTTTAGATCAAAATTAGGGTGTAGGGATCCCCATATCTATGCCTTAAGTAATGATTCACTTTGATACTCTCATCTTTTGATTGGCTTTCTAAGATTCTTTGATGTTTTATGAATGATTTTACCTCTTCCTGCTGGACCCTACTTTGCCTGGCACAACAAGAACAGATACTAGTATTCAACAAAGAATGCGGCATTTTCACTCAGCAATTAAAAGCTTGCATGATCTGTGGATTTCTGGTGTTTATACATTGGACTTTGTCTCATTTGTCACGCATGTTTGCTGCAACTCTTCTGCTTCCTTGCTATAATTTTTACAAGTTAGCTTTGTTTGCAGTTTGACCAGATCCGACCTGGGTTTCTTAATCAGCAAAAGCCAATTGTCCAGTCTCCTCAAACTGTCAATCAACTTCAGCTACAACAGCTCCTTCAAGCACAACAAAACATGGCATCTCCATCTACCATTGATCATAAAACCAGACAACTCAGAATGCTGCTAAACAATCAACACATGGGTCTTGGGAAAGACAGCCTAATAAGTGGTATTGGTGATGTACCAAATGTGGGTTCACCAGTTCAAAATAATTGTCATGTTCTGCCCCGTTCAGACTCTGATATGATAACAAAGGTTCCTATTCTTATTTAATATTAACCTTTTCTGTTTTATGATCTTCTATTGCTTCCTCAAAGTACCACCTGCTGAGCTGAGTGTTGATTCTTTTCAGCAGCAACTGCAGAACACCAACCAACAACAGCAACAGAATCAACAAAATCCAGTGATGAATCAACAATCTCCTATTCTAAACCAGCCATCCCAGCCTGTTGGTTCTGGTAGCATGAATATGGATAGTAGCACTTCTAACTCCATGAGAGGAAATGATCAGGTTTGTGATGGTTATGTACTGTAGAACCTGGAAATATAATACATGATTAATCAGTAGCATCGTTTAAATGATATTTTTGGCTGGACAATGTTTTAAGACTCACCAAATTCATAAGATGATATATATATATATATATATGTGAGAATTTATACTCTATGCAATGTATAAATTAACAATGCCTCAATACATAATATATTTATGATTTATCTGTGAAGCCTTGTATCCATTATTTAATGCTGCATTCCATCTGTCACCTTTTATTTTTTTGCCCCTTTGAGATGAGAAGTTATTTTTGTGAGAAGTGTTGTGATGCTATGCTTTATTTTATATTAGGAGTTCTATTAATTATTGAAAATAAAACAGATTAACATAGTTCACAGAACAATATATTACATTAAACAGTGGAATACATTGAACAAAATGCAACATTGAATAGTATGTGCGACATAAGATGAACATATTCATTAAGAAAATAAATATTACTTTGACAAATCGTTAATTAATAATCATTAATTTATTGATTCATTTTAATATTCTCTAAATTCATAGGACATTGCTACTTGCCACTACCGAATATTAATTTATGAAGGTTTTACTGTATTCACAAGAATATTTTATTTTTCCACTTTTTATTTGAACACTGCAGCAATTCCTCTGAAGATATTGTGTTATACTGATAATCAGGAATGAAATATACTTGCTGTCAGCAACATGCATTACTTTTGTGTTCGATGATAGAAATTAGTTTTGAAGAGGGTTCTATTTTTTTCTTTTTTCAATTTCATTCTGGTTTTGTTGTAGCCTTTGTGAAATCCTTTTACTTATGTTCTAGGTATGCATGTAATTTGGTTTTTGATATTGATTGTCTTGCATTTGTTATAGGCTTCAAAAAATCAGCATGGTCGGAAGAGGAAACAGCCAGTGTCATCTTCAGGCCCTGCTAATAGCTCAGGAACTGCAAACACGGCTGGTCCTTCCCCAAGCTCTGCTCCTTCAACACCGTCAACACATACCCCAGGGCATGTAATGTCCGTGCCTTTACAGCATAATGGGGGTTCTTCAAAGCCTTCACTTATGTTTGGCTCTGATAGTGTGGGAACCCTTACTTCAGCACCTAACCAATTGGTGAGCACACAATTTCTTCTTTCATTACTTTGTGAAACTTTTTCCTGCTGGTTTTCTTTGATAAAGAGGTGGTTTGTTTGATTATAGCGCGCGCGGGAGAGGAATAAGTTTATATGATCCAAAATGGTATGGCCTATTTGTAAACATTGAGAATTTCATTAGACATGACTTCGCTATGTCGACGTTAGCGTGTTTGGCATACGGACTGCGGTGAATGCTGGTCTATTTGACACAACGAGATGATGAATGATAAATGTGCGCGTTTTGTATCTGTCTGCCACAGATAAAAGAGCTGCTTATAATTTTTTGTGCTTGTACACCTGTCCATTTATGTTTTGAGGCTGTCATTTTGTTTGCAGTTAGCATAATGAGAAATTATTTCTTAGGGTGATATGGGTCGCTTTGTGGATGATGCAACTTATGAAAATGTTGATTCATTCTTGTCTCATGAAGACGGAGACTCGAGGGAAACCCTGGGTCGGGGCGGTGATGCTAGCAAAGGTAATTCTGCATTGGATGCTCAATTTTTCCCTGATATTTTTGCACACTCATATATTGCTATTGTGCTAATATTTTATGTGGTATACCAGAGGGCAGATTAAGTATGTCCAGATTTATGCTGCTGTGCCTCTTTAATCTTGCAGATGTCTGACTATTTGGTGTTCTTTGATTGTTTCAGCCTTTTCATTTAAGGAGTTAGCGACCATTCAAGCTAGCACTAGCAAAGTTGATTGCTGTCACATTTCATCTGACGGGAAGCTTCTGGCTACAGGAGGCCATGATAAAAGGGTTTGTTTGGTTGGTCCTTCTTCTTTGCATGATTAACTTCTGTAAGTGATTTTGCTTGGTTTCGTGTGCAGGCCGTCATATGGTCCACAGATACTAATGACATGAAATCCACCCTTGATGAACATACAAATATGATTACTGATGTCCGGTTCAGTCCAAGCATGTCACGGCTAGCTACATCCTCATTTGACAGATCCGTGAGAGTATGGGAGGCCGATAACGTTCGTATAAACATCTATCCTTCAACTTGACATCTTTATGTGCTTATATTGGTATATTTGACCTCTTTTTGGGTCTTCTCCTTTGATGGATACTATCCTTAACTGAGTCGTGGACTACTTTGCCTTGCAGCCAGGCTTCTCGCTTCGAAATTTTACCGGCCACTCTTCTTCTGTCTTTTCATTGGATTTTCATCCAAACAGAGAGGATCTTATCTGCTCTTGTGATGGGAATGGTGAGATCAGATACTGGAGTGTCACCAATGGTAACTGTCCTAAAGTTTTTGAGGTACCAAGCTAGGGCGTTACTTTTAGTCTTTTAGGTTTGTTAGTCTCAGAAATGGTTTGTTTTACATTTGTTGGACTCTTTTTTTATTTTTATTTTTTCTTCCCTCAGGGTGGGATGACGCAGGTCAGGTTTCAACCTCGTCATGGCAAGTACCTTGCAGCTGCTGCTGAGGCTGTTGTATCTGTGTTCGATGTGGAGACCCAAGCTCGTCTTCAACTATTACAGGTTTAGTTAATTGTTGCTTGCCTTGATCCTCTATCATGTTCTGGATTTCTGTTAAGTATTATTTGGCATAATGCATCCTTTATGCCCTTATATAAACTTGAAGTGGTTGGTTGAGAGGTTTTTGAGTTCTCATGTTGGATAAATCAAACAGAAGCTGAAGTTCATGTAAGTTTTATTTTATGATTAATAGGGCCATGCACAGAAGGTGCAGTCAGTGTGTTGGGATGCTTCGGGTGAGTATCTGGCATCGGTAAGTGAGGACTTGGTTAAAATTTGGCGACTCAACTCTGGAAGCAACTGGCGATGCATTCATGAGTGGAATCGTGGTGGCAACAAATTTCACTCCTGTGTTTTCCATCCTACTTACTCAAGTATTATCATCATTGGCTGTTACCAGGCAAGTTTCCATACTCCCAATGCCACTTTTATTTCTTTCTTTTCCCTTCCCTTATTCTGTGGGTCTAGATAAATATTTCCACGACACACCATATTTTACAGTCCGTCTTTATTGTTTTTGTTTATTTAGAATCTGGAGTTGTGGAACATGGTGGACAACAAATCATTAACTCAGCCAGCGCACGAGGGGTTAGTTACTTCCTTGGCTGCATCTGTCACTGGGTTGATCGCTTCTGCAAGTCATGACCAGTGTGTCAAGCTTTGGAAGTAACATCTTTTTTGGGCTTCCTGGTCTGAGGATCCCCTCAGCATTTTTTCTGTTCATAGGATGTGGTTTACAGTGCATTAGCCGGTTTAAGTAAGCTTTTCATTAGGTTTCCTATAATCCCGACGCTCTGTTCTTTCTGCTTTTTCTTAAGAGGTTTTAGAACTGATCTATTTGGACTGCATCAGAGGAAGAATTGTTTTTGATATTTTTCTTCGCTGGTTGTAAATCCTTGCAAACTTTATCTTGAAACTCGAGCTACATATTCTAATCAATACATTTTGTTTTTTTACATCGAGCTTTCTCATATATTTGTGTGCGTGTCAAACATCTTATTATCTATATTATTAGTTTATACAAATTTTAGATTGTTTGTTTTACAAGTTATTTTTAGAATTTTATTATTTATATTATTTTTTACATTTTATTTTGTTAGTAAGCCTCATTATTTTTCACTATGAATCTAAATTATTGTATATTATTATTGTAATACCCCATATTTTTAGAAAATTAATAATTTAATAAATAACTTTTATTTGAAATAAAATTAGCTTGTAAAATTATTTATTTTAATTATTTTATGGATTTTAGAGTATGTAAATTTGGATAAGAGTATTTAATAAATTAAAAATAAATATTTTGCTATTTATTATATTGTTTTATTTAAATAATTTGCTAAACTAATATTTTACCCACTTTATCCTTTTTAAATTTATATTTTAGATTATAATGAATTAAATTATTAAACTAAATAATCTATCAAGAATATTATATTTTATGATTTTATAAATTAATTTATTTTATTTTTTCCATTTTCCATTCCCTTTTTCCCCCTTTTCCTTTTCTTCTCCTCTTTTTTTTTTTCCTTTTCCCCTCCCTTGGGCTGCCCAACCAAGCCAGCCCTCCCCCACGTGTTTGGGCCAAGCCCGTTCCCCAGCCCCTTCTCTTCGCACGGCACACCAGCCCACCCTCCTTTCTTTTGCTCCTGGATCGACCGGCTTGCCTTATTTCTTTCTTGCGTCGGTCCGCCGGCCAGCCTTCTCCTTCTCCCCTCTTCTTCTCCCACGCCCGACCAGCGCCCCTCTGCCATGGTCGAGCACGCCTGCAACCACCGCTCTGCAAGCTGCTGCCACCTGCTCCCTCTCCCTCTCTCTCTTCCCCCGTCATTTTTCTTCCCTTTTCGAGCCAAACCGGCCCTGGACCACAACCCCGCATGCTCTCCCCATTTCCTTCTTCTTCCCCTCCTTTCCCCTGCCACCCGACCAACCCTGCAACCTGCAGCACCGATCGCCGGCTAGCCCTGCCCCCTCTCTTCTCCCTCTTCTTTTTCTTCATCTCCCAAGCCTTCATTTCCCCATTTTTTTCGAGCCCTACTCCCTTTCCCGAGCTCCCTCCTCTCTCCTTCCTCCTTCCCCATTTTCTCCCCCGGTTTTTTATCACCGCCGCCCGCCACCGCTCGAACCACCAAGCCCAACCCCTGCGCCGCCTCCTGCCACCACCTACTACCACCCTGCACCACCACACCGCCCATTGAGCCCTACACTTCCTCCCTTCTCCATCCCTTTTCTTTTTCTCCCCAGTTTTCCCCCTTACCACCGAGCCACCTGCAACCGCCATTTCCGCCGCCGTCCGGCCACCTCTGCCGCCACCCAACCCACCGTTCGACACCCTGCAACCCCCTCTACAACTGCCATGCCTTTGTTGGCCGAAAACAACTCTTGCACCCCTCCATTTTTCCCTCTCCTTTTCCTTCCTTCACAACCCCTTCCCCTCGACCCTTCTCGGCAGCCAACTTCGCCGCCTTGCCGCCGCCGTCTCCGCCGCCTTGAAACCACTCTTAGCCTCCACCTACACCCCCTCTTCACTTCGACACCATTCCCCTGCCTTAGAACTTCCCCTAACCACCTTCTTTTCTAGCCTAAAGACCCTAACCTGAAAATAATAAATCTTGCTTCCTTCACCCCCCTTCGAACCCTTTCACCTCTCATTTCTGCATGAGACTCACGCTGCTCATGCAGCGTGAGCTCCCCCTTATTTTGGAATTTGTTTGGAAAATTTTTGAGGTATATTGATAATTAATTAAAGTGTTTTATTATTAAATAAATTCTTTTTTATAAAGTCTTATCCTTTTAATTTCTTATTTCTAACACAATAATGATGGATATTATTTTTAGGTGTTGAGTTGCTAATTATGCTTGGTAAGATTTGATATTTTGCGGGATTAAGGTAACCGTTAATCCTCCCTTAAATATATGGAAATACGTATGCTAGCACATTAAGGGTTTAGTATGATTTTATGCATGGTTGGTGTGCTTAGCATGGTATTTATATGGTTTCTTATATTGTTTGATAAAAAGGAAAAACATGATAACTTTTGTGTGTAGGTATGTTAATTAAGGGAGGAGTTTGATTATTGATGGAAATGTCAAATGCTTGTTTATGATGTATTATGTTGCTATTGCATGAGTAATATTATTGTCTAAGGGTATTTTAGTAATTTTGCTTATGAAGTATGTGACCTAATATAGGTAGTTGCTAATGAGTATTATGTTGAATAATGACATGTTGGTGGACTTAGATGATAAGAATGAAGCACTAATATCATTATTTTATGTAGTGTTAGTAAATTCATAAAAATGGTGAATAAAGGGGTTGAGTGGAAATTTCATAAGTGAAAAAGGGCATTTTGTTAATTTTGTAAACAAAAGGGTATTTTGGTAATTTCAAAGGGAATGGGGTGAGATGATAATTTTTTTTATGTAAAGGATAAAATTGTAAGTTGTGAGAAAGAAGGGTATTATGATAATTTTTGAGATAAAAGAATTATATGGTAATTTTATGATTAAATGGCAAAATGATAATTTTATAAGTAAGTGGTAATAATGGTAATTTTGGAAGTAGGGGTAAAATAGTAATTTTGGATGAAGGAGGGCATTATGGTAATTTTAATAATGGAGAAGGGTAATATAGTAATTATAAATATGGAGAAGGGTAAAATTGGTAATTATAATTATGAAGAAGGGTAAATTAATTATGAGGAAGGTTAATTTGGAATTTATGATAATTGAAAAGGGTAAATGGCAATTAAAATAATTAAGAGAGGTAAAATGGTAATTATGATAAAGGAGAAGGGCAATTTGGTAATTTATCCAACTGAAGGGGCAATTTGGTAATTTAGCCGATTAAAGGGTAAAGTGATAATTATTTAACGAACTAAAGGGGCAAAATAGTAATCATGATAATGAAGGAGGGTAATTTAGTAATTTATCCAACTCAAGGGCAATTAGTAATTATAACAAAGGAGAAGGGCGATTTGGTAATCTAACAACCCAAATGGGAAATATGATAAGTGTAGCAATTATGAGGAGTGAATGGTGATTTAAAAAGTGTAGGGGATAATTTGGTAACCTAAACCGTATAAGGGGTAATTTGGTAATTATGTAACCCCAAAGGGTAATATGGTAATTTGGCGAGGAAGGAATGGATACTTAACAATTGTATAGGTAAAGGGCAAATGAGTAGTTTGTACCTAACACGCCTTTGAGATTGTGGAACATTATAATATGATTCAAATAATGTTGATTAGCCAAGTAAGAGTATTTGATAATTAGTATGGCCTCAATGTTTTCTCTGTGACATCCTGGATAACCATCTGAATAAGAAATGACTAATGATATCGGAATGATTGAAAGTGAATAAGTATCTGATTATCGTGCTTTTCGTGATCACTTTAATTAAGACACTATTACTTAAAGTGGAAGACCTCGAGATCGGGAATGGTGACTCCTTAGGGGTCGCTACCCTAAGGACGTGGTTTAGTCCACGATTATTCTGATATTTGCTGGTGTGCCTTTGTGCCCCAGCCAAGTCCTATATCTTACTCTTTCTAGCTCTACGGACCTAGTTAGGGGATATGCATACTTATGGATTAGGTGTCCTTGTCGGTAGGGTACTGAGTTAGCTTTATGCACCAGTACGACCAGGGTACCTTTGCGTCCTTGGGTTTGTGGTTGAAGGGTACTGAGTAGCTGATATGCATCGGTACGACCGGTGTACCTTTGTGTCCTGGGTTATTGATCTCCCGTTCGAGGCAAATAAATATGATTGATGTGCGGATTAAAGAAAGGAAAGATACTATTATTGAAAGTGGAATATTAATGAGCCGGACCCAGATGATTATGATATTGAGTACCAGTCCACCGGTTATAATAGTGGCCAGGAGCGTTGTGCCCTGGATGATGATTCTTACATATCCCGGTCCATCGGTTATAATAGTGACCAGGAGCGTTGTGCCCTGGACGATGATTCTTTATATACCCCGGTCCACCGGTTATAATAGTGGCCAGGAGCGTTGTGCCATGGATGATGAGTTTATATGTATTCCGATCCACCAGCAATAATAGTGGGGGTCCCGAGCTCAATAAAATCAGTTATGTATGTGAATAAGATTATGGAAAAATACTAATCACTTATAGTGGAATACCATGTGAGTCGGGGCCAGACCGGTCCACCGGCAAATAATAGTGGTCAGGTGCGTTCTGCCCTGTGTGTTTATCTTCCGGTCCACCGGCAATAATAGTGGTCAGAGGCTATCTGCCCTGTGTGTTTACTTCCGGTCCACCGGCTATAATAGTGGGGTTCTTGTACTCACATGGATATAAAATATGAGATTGATGGAATGATGACGGAATAATGGCTTAAGGCCCGAATGTATTGATCTTACACTATGACATGGCTTAAGGCCAAAAGTAGCGATCGTGACTTATAAATTATTATGTATGTTATTGTTATGTATGCATCTCTCTTTATTCATGTATGTAGCTTGTATTATGTGCCATATGCGGGCCTGTCTTTAAGTGTGGTATTAAAGGGTTACTCAGTACCGTAGTACTGAAGGGATTCCCTTTTGGGGCCCCTGCCTATTCAATGGGCAGTGCCCTTGCAGGTCTTTTCAGGTGCTACTCAAGTGGGCTACGGGAAAGAGAGTAAGGAATTATCCGGTACCATTAGACCTTTTATCATTCTTATTTAAATTCTTGGTTTTAAATGCATATGTTATTACTGTAACCACCATTGGTGGATTTTATTCTGGTAAACGATTTGATGCGTTACTCTGATTTCAGTATGTTGAATTTCTTGCACATTGTATTTCATTTTCCTTTAGCCTTAGCACTTAGTACTGGAACGATATGAGTGAACTGGTCTAGTACTAAGTGTGGCGGTAATACTCCCAAAGTTCACGATTTATTTATTTGCTTCCGCTAATTTCTTTTTTATTAACGAAATTTTTCAGTAGTGAATTTTGGGGGTGTTACAATTATCATTATATCTATATTGCTTGTCTCCCCATCACTAACGAATTTTAATTATAACTAAATATTCAATACAAGTGATTGTTTCTTCCCTATAAAAAAAGTTCCTTAGTAAATTATATTTTTTTAATCTAAATTAAAATTTTATTTGTATGCTTCATTGAAAAAATAATAAACTATTTAATATATTGATAATAAAAGGAAAAAAAGAAGAGGTTGGTTGTGGAAAATAATTTTTAATTTTTTAATTAACTCTTTCTTTTTGATAAAAAACTATAGTGTTAGAACATGTTACTTTTTAATATCGGGGTGGCATTCTTATAATTAATTAATAATACTATTAGTTGTGATGATAAAAGAGTAAATATTAAAAATAATAGTAATTATAATTATAATGAATTAATGTAAAAATATTAATTATAATCTTAAATAGTAAATTAATAAGGATAGTACTCATTATAAATATACATTACTAATGCATAAAAAATATTATACATAAGTATAAATAGAATAAAAAACATTATAAATCATAAGTATAAATAATATTAATTTTAATGATATATACTTTGTTTAAAAGATCAACATAAATCATACTTATAAATAATAATGTTAATTATAATTATAAAGAAATAATTATAAATAATATTATTTTGGATAATAATTATTCATAATTAATAAAAACATTATTAGCCTTAATTATAATTAATTTATGAAAAAAAATAATATTAATTAAAGTCACAATTAATTAATTGATGATAATACTATTAATTGTGATGATAAACTAATAAATATTAATCATGATATCACTTAATTAATTAATGCAACATATATTAATTATAATATTAAATATTAAATTAATAGATATAGTATTTATTATAGCTATAACTTAATAATAAATATCACATGTTTAAAATTATTTATATACATTTATTTATATTAGATTTCAAACACTTTTATTACTTCAATAATTTTTATATATAAATAAGATGTGTCTATCAAATCAGATAGGATACGAGTTATTAAATAAATACTTTATTATAATTGACATTTGTTTACATTTTTTAGGTTCTCGAACATGAGGACCATAATCTATTGTTGAAATACAATGAGTTGGCGCCATGTTTAGGTCTCCTAACCTATAGGTGAGTGTCTTATGACTTATGAGCACAAAATTGTATACAAATTAGGGATAATGAGTTTTTAGCTAACGTTTTTGCTTTAAACTAGTTATGTTAAACATATTTTTAAAGTTACAAAGCTATTGCAAGTTATGTGTAATATCCCTAAAATTTATAGTAAATTTTTTCGTTTATTATAGAAAATCATACACAAAAAAACGGGGTTACTACTACTGTGATCAATACAAGATTGACCCTTAATCAATCTCATACTAACCACAAAGCTAATGAACTAAAATTATTAACGCAAATAATTAAATAAAACCAGAAGAGTTCAACATTTTATAAAAAAAATCAGAGTACGCAAACATCAGAGTTAGTACATAACGGAAATTAAATGCAAATATGCCCACTATGGGGAAATAAAAGCAATAGTAAAATAATAAGGATAAGTCTGGAGAACACCCTCTTAGACCGCACAACAAGTAAGATAGGCCATCACTTAGAGTCTGTTTGGTCTGAAGAAAGTTAAGTGGAAAGGAAAATGTAGAGGAAAGAAAATTGAAAGAAAGAAAATGAAAGAAATTCATTTTTTTTTTCCTTTGTTTGGTTGTTGGAAAATATTTTTGTAGAAAATTGAATTCTTAGAAAATATTTGTAGTGTTTGGTATATAGAAAGAAAATTTTAATAAAAGTTAAATGTTATTATTTAAATATTATTATATATTTAATTAAAATAAAAATATTATATTGGTATATAAAAAATTACATAAAATTTCTAAAAAATTTATAAAAACTCCATAAAATCAATACTTATTCTAAATTTTTTTATAGAACTATTCTAAAATATTACATGAATAACTTACAATAATTTTAAAAAAAAATATTATTATTATATCAAAAATATATTTATTATCTTTTAAAATAATTCATAAATTATTAAAAAAAATTCTACATATAGAAAAAGTAATAGATATCCGTGTAGGCTGCTGAGCTTGGTTCATTCTCTCTCTCTCTCTCCACAAAAAATAATCAAAATGACGTACGCAGATATTTCTCTACCAAATATTTATGGAAAATATTAAATGTTAGGGGTATTCTGTGGCCATCTACGAGAGAGAGAGGTATAGTTTTCATGTCAGTAGAAAAAAAATAGCATTAAATATGTCAGAAACATAAATTCAGTCCTTTGTTTCCTTAACTACTACTATTTATCAGTATACGGGGCTCCAAAAAGTCGTTGTGTCGTCCCCTTTTCTCACTTTCTTTTTCTTTTGATTTCATTTTCGCACGATACAATCAGACGTTAATTGAGGAGTACTACGCCTACTGCTACTAATTGAGACTAATTGGTTTAGCATTTGGGGGCAGATAGTCCGCCGCCCCTATGCGACGCATGCAGAGGGGCAAAGGGCATGTGCAGCAGCAGTGGTTGAGATTCTTATGCCTGGGCTTTTCCAGCCGTTTCCAGGGTTGCTGAGGTTCTCATCCACAACCCTGGTGTCGAAGAAGACCCTGCCTGCAACCCCTTGATCGATTTCGTCCCTATGAGAGCCCTCTATCCCCCCAGGCTCACCAACAATAAGCTTTTAATTAAGCTCCATGGTTCTATTGACTTTGTCATACAACGTTTGTGCGATGATGATGATGATGTAGAGAACATGCTAAAGAACGGTGATTTTGAAGAAGGGTCGTACATGTTCCCGAACACAACATATGGCTACAGCGTCCTGATCCCACCGAGCATCAAGGACAATCACTCCCCGCTCCCTGGCTGGATGGTCGAATCCTTAAAATCCATCAAGTAAATCGACTCCGACCACTTCTCGATGCCACAAGGGAGGAGAGCGATTGAGCTCGTCGCGGGCAAGGAAAGCGTGATTGCCCAGGATGGAGGTGAGTTGAAAGTCAGAGGAGTGGAGAGGGAGGTTGCAAAACTTTTTTCCGAGATTTTCTTTCTTTCCTCTGCTAATCGTGTGGAAAATCTGTTAGTTTAACTTTCATTAACATTTTTCTCTGTATTTTCTTTCTTTCTAATTTTTCAGCTAACCAAACACGTATAAATTATTTTCCATCTGATTTTTTTTCCTTTCCTCACATTTTTTCTGTAAACTAAACATACCCTTAGTCTCACCTAAGGCATCGTAGGCATCAAAGTCATCATAGGTATCGTCTCTTACCTGCACAGACTTAGGAGGGGCCACTACTCGTGGAAATAAGTAGCACCCATGAAAGGGGTGATCAATACGCTACATACTAAGTAAAGTAACTATATGACTAAGACAAAGCATAACATGCAAAAAGACAGATAATACATGCAGTCATTTTGATTAATCATAATTATTACAACTTAGGCCATTAATACCATCTTCACACAACTCTCAATTTATATCCATGCGAGTGCGGGAATTCACCATTATAGCCGGTGGATCAGAAACACCCAGGGCAAGACGCTCCTGGCCACTATTATTTGTTGGTAGATCAGTCTCTAGGACAAAATGCTCATGGCCACTATTCTCGCAGGTAAATCGGTCTGGCTCTAACTCACAAGGTGTTCCACTATAAGTGATTAGTATTTTCCCCATGACTTGTTATCATTTAGGGTTTGGTTTACTAAGCTTAGGATCCCCCACTATTATAGCCAATGGATCAGAATACACTCCAAGGTAGAACACACTTGACTACTATTATTCGTTGGTGGATCGATCTCTAAGGAAAAATGCACTTAACCACTATTTTTGCCGGTGGATTGGTCTGGGCCCAACTCAACTGTCTTCCACTTTAAAAGTTTAGTGTTTTATTTGTCTTCTTCAACAAGTAATTTCTTACTAGACATGCATGCCTCATTGGACTTCCCATTCTCACCCTTTCACCCTAAACTCCCCGAATAACCTTATCCCATAACTTGGGACCTCTACACTCCCTAGGACTCCGAGACTTCTTTCTCTCCTTTCCCCTACTCACCATGAAATCCCAAAGTCCCCACACATGTGGGTCAAGGCCTACTTTCCTATTTCTCCACCTAGTCTCACCATCACCTACTAGGGTTTCCCCTTGGAAACCCTAATCTGGCCTATGTTGCCCTAACCTCTCTTTATCATATATAATCCATGCTCCCTTTTGATTTCAACACCATCACTCCACTCAACCCACATGCAAGCATCACAACCCTACTCCCAATCTTCCAAATGTGATAAGGAAACCCTAGTTGGCCACCCTAAAACCATAATACTCCTCCTTTCTTCTACACCATCCCTTCACACACACACTCCAACCTCTTTACCACTTGACTCACCCCTTCATAAGACACCTTCCTAATCTCAACCCTAAATCCAACCAATCACCATCAACCCTTTCACATACTCCCCTACTTAGGGTTTTTCCCCAAAAACCCTAGTTAAGCCCCCATGTACACTCCTACCCTCCCACATACTATCTTTTACCCATGGACTCCAATCCCCCAAAGTACAATTCCCTAACCATGCTTAAACCTTAAACCAAAATTTCCCCCTTTAACTTTATCCCTATGCAAAATCTAATCACCACATGCAAGCCTTATACTTCCCATGCAAGATTTACTCCAACCCTCCATTTTATTATTATTATTATCCCTTTATTTTTTCACCCATAGGTCATAAGGTACTTAGGATTTTTCCCACTTCTTCTTATTCACTCCACACTCTTTAGTTCTTTTAGATCCCCACAACCTCACCATACCATTTAAAACCTCCTAGCATACATGTCATATTTTAATAGCTATACATAAGAGTATGACATAAATAACAAGCCATATCACCTATATCACACATATCATAAATCATACACACTTACCTTAGCTCCATGCAAAATAAGCTGTACTACACACCTTTTTAGTCCATATTCACATATAATACATAACACATATCAAAATACCCATGAACACACAAATCATACAAACTAAGCCTTAATCATATCCTTACCTAATAGGACACTGAGCTTAGAGCACGAATCCTATGCCTCCTTATGGGAAGGGTTTGGTTCACCTATAAAAATAGAACACTAAATATTAAACCTTCTTCCTACATCTTTTTCCTTTTTCTTTTATTTTTTCTAACTAAATATTAGTAAAGAGATTAATAATAATAATAATAAGGTTAATAGTAGCAAAATATTTAAATTAAATTATACCAAACAAAGATAAGGGTTAGAGCACAACCATATAAGGAGTGGTGGCTAGGGCAACGGCTGCAGCAGTGGCGGCGCAAGGGTGGTGGTGATAGAAAATATGAGATTTTGGGGTTGGAAGGGGGTGGGGAGTGGTGTTTTCTTTGGTAGTAGGATTTTTGGGTCAATGGGGGTTGTGGTGGTGGTGGTGTCCTACGGCAGCGGTACAGGTGGTGGCGACGGAGGTGGCTGAGAGTAGCAGAGAGGAACGAAGGAGGAAAGAGGGAGAGAAAAAGGGAATGGAGGGTGTGGGAAGGTAGGGGAGGTTTTCTGGGCATAGATGAAGGGAGTGGAGGTGGTGGTTGTGGCAGCCCAAGGGGCGGCGAGGGGTGCAAAAGGGTAACTCGAGCTACTCATTTTGCACAGGTGGGGAGAGAAGAGGAGGGAGAGTTAGGAGTAGGGGAATGTCACTTTTGGTGGAGGGTGGTGCAAGGAAGAGAATGGGCGGAAGTTGGGACGGTGATGGTGGCTTCATGTGGAGGGGCGACGGGAGACAGGGAGGCAAGGGAGAAATGGGTGTAGAAAAGAGAGGGAAGAAGAGGGTGAGGGAGGGATTTTATAGGCATAGGGGAGGGAAGAAGACAAGGGAAGAAAGTGGACACAAGGTGAAAGAGCAGGTGGCTACCGGTTGGCGGTGTAGGCCTACGATGGGTGAAGGTTTGCAGGGGGTGGGGTTGGGTTTTGGCAAGGTTGCAGGGGGTTAGGTGAGGGTGTTGGGGCTGTAGAGGGTTGGGTTTTTTATAATAACATTATTTTATTAAAAATGGTATATTTAATTAAATCTCATCTATCAATCCCTACTTTATTATTAATTCCTAAATTAAAGTTTTGGGGTATTATATTATGTTCATTAAATTTTACTATCCAAACATTATTATTATAATTTTATTTAATTTAATTGTTATTTGAATAAAGTTTATGGTACCATATATCCCTATATTTGGTATATATCCTTGCCTCTCTTTTTTTATGACACCAAATGCTAATATTTATAAATATAAGATATATGTCTGTAATAAAAAAGAGAGAGATGATATGTGGTGTAATTTCACCAAAGTAAAGCAATATATGGTGTAATATTTATTATTATTATTATTATTATTATTATGACAAATGAGTCTTTCTAAGGTCAAATAAGCTAAAGAATAGTTGACATTTAAAAAACTTAGTCTAACAAGCTTATTTTGAAAGACTTTGAGCTAAAAACCATCATTATTCAAATGCACCTAAAATTAATAAATTGAGTTTTTTTTCTTTAAACAAGCTAAAGCCAGCTAAAAGTGGCATCAAGTGTACACTAAAGTATAATTTTCATGACTAATTAAAAGTTGAAAATTGAATAATTAGTTGATAACTAAATGTTAAAAAAAAAATATTCTAACAAATTTATCAAAAAGAGGTTTTAAGTTAATAAGCTTGTTATCCAAATACGACTACAAGCTTTTTATTTACTATAATAAACTTTTCATATAATCAAAACCAAAATTAGTCAAATGGGCATTTGTAGGTTGAATAAGCTAAAAGTCAGCTAAAATGGTCATCCAAATATACATATACATAATAATTGATATTATGTCATAAATAAAGTATTTAAATAACGGATGCTATGTTTCATGTGCATTCTTATGTCTGTAACGCCCTCTCTAACTCTTCATTTCCTTCCTATATCTTCACTTTTCTTAACTCCCTCATATAATGTATGTAATAAGTATAAATACTATATATATATATGGAATAAGTTAAACTTTATACGTGAGATGAAGATTAATGAAATAAGAGCTCTATCCTCATAACTCCCTCTCTATATGTTGTCTTTTTATCCATTTTATTTTCTTCAATATCATCACATGTGATTTGGAGTTTCTAAATATCACAACATAACATCAACACAATAGATTCTAATTTTAAATTGGCTACATCAAATATATAGAATAGCCAGGACAGGATTTCAATTAATGTTCAAATTAAATATGTGGAGTCTAGATAAAACTATAGGTGGCAATTGGGTCGGGCAGATTGGGTCATCCTTGGATTAGATTATTTGCAGGTCAGTTATAGGTTGGCTTGAGTCATTTTGAATTATTTTATTATTTGGATCGGGTCGAGTTTGGGTTCAGGTCGATGTAGGTCTATATTGTATTGGGTTAATTTATCGAGCTGGGTTCGGGTTGAACTAGTTCAGATTCGAGTTTAGTCGGGTATAGGTTGAGAAAGCTCTTATGCTGGTGATTTTGTGTTTGAGTGAAATGCCCCGAAAATTTCTAATTTTAAATATTATATTTAAATGAAATTTTATTATAAAAGTTAATTAAATAAATTATTTTATTAAAATAAAAGAAAATTAATTAGGGCAAATCAAGAATAAATTTATAAGTATTTTAATTAGGAGGAATTGGGGTATTTTGACTAATTAAAGATTTTAATTTGGGGATTTTATTTAAATAAATTATTTTATTTAAAATAAGAAGGATAAAATAGTTCCAAATTAATATTAATTTTATAAATAATTTAATGGAAGAAAATTAGGGTGTTTTGCTAATTAAAATAGAATTTATGGAAAATCTTTTAAAAATCCTAATTTAGCCTAAAAAGGGATTTAAATATTATTTTATTTAAATATTATTATTTTTAAATATCCTAAATTTTTAGATTAATTTAATTGGCCCTGATCTAATTATTTTTTTCCTTTCTTTTTTCCCTTTTTCCCTTTTTCTTTTTCTTTCTTCCTTTTTCCTTTTCTTTTTCTTTTTCCTCTTCTTTTTCCCCGAACTGGGCCAGCTTGCGGCCCAGTCTTCTTTTTCTTCTTCCTCTTCGGCCTAGCCCGTGCGACCTCCTTCCTCTGACTCCTTCCAAGCGCCACGTTTTGCATCCGTTTCCGCCTGAAGCTCGTCGTTTCATTTAATGCCTCCTCCTGCGTCGCCCGAACCGCCCGGTTCTTCCTCCTTTTCTTTCTTTCTTTTTCCTTTCCCGGCCGACCGGTCCCCCTCCTCTTCTTCTTCCTTCTTCCTCCTTTCTCCTCCGTCGACGCCGCTGCAACTCCCTCCCCCGAAAATGGCATCTCCGGCTACGGTGAATAATACCGGCCGTTTCTTGCCTCATTGTCTTCCTATTAACTCCAGAAATAAATTGGCATAATTATTGGATGTTATATCTCGCCCGTTCCCTCTCCCCAGCCCCGCAAAACTTCAAATCCAACCAAACGATGCCCGATCATTTTCTGCCACCGGCCACCCAAATTCTCGCATCTAATGGCTTCCTGCCGACCCCCAAAACCTTATTATCCCATCCACCAACTATAAATAGCCTAGTTATGGGAGTTTTGGACTTTTTTCTTCCCTGAAAACCCTAAGCCAGAGCTGCCGCCACCTCGACCTCAGACGCGTCATCCACCGCCGTTATCCAACTTCAACGCCACCTCCGCATTCTAAGTTCTTCCCTGCAACGTCCTCTAGTTAACCAAACTATTTTCAGCCTTCGATTCTTCTTGTATGAGCCTCAATAACCATGCAAAGTTGGTTGCTCGTTTCGCCGGAATTTTTTTTACCTCGAAACCTTAAACCACCGTAAACACCTCTTATATCACCTCAATTCTCCCTATCTTTTTCCCAACATCCATCTTTCCCTTTTTTCTTATATCTTTCCGGCCACCGTCACCGCCACCGTGAACCACCACCGGTTCCGCCCATTCCCGCCGACTCAAGGTGAAACCCTAGACCTTCTTAATCATTATTTACTATTTATGGTAAATTATTCTATTTTTATTTTATTTATCAATAGTTATTCGAATATAATAACTATTTCCTTGCTATTATTATTATTATTATTTGATGTAAAATTTATACTGAATTGTACTTGTAGGGCGGAGAGTGGTAATAAATAATTTTATTGTTAGTTTTGAATTTTAAGTTATTAATTGAATTATTATAGGATTATTATCATTCTTCTTCTTCTTATTATTAATATTATAATTATTAGAATAATTATTATTAACATTTTATTATTTATTCTGGAAAATCTTAGGCCCTAATGTTTTATTAACATTCACACTTATTTATTTTAGTATTATTATTTATTAGTAGTATTATTGTTTTATTATTATTTATGTTGAGGGCTGAAGCCCTATTGTATTTTAATTCGACTTTATTATTATTCCCTTATTAATTCTATTTCTACTATTATTAATCGTAATATGTTATAAGTATAATAATTATCATTATTTTATATTTCGAATTTCTATTATTCTTATTCCATTATTATTAATGCAAATATTTTACCATTAGTATTGTTAATAATGTTATTATTGTTATTACTATTGTTATTATTATTATTATTATTATTATTATTATTATTATTATTTATATTCTCATTGAAAGTAGTTTTATTATTTTTGATATTATTATATTAGTATCATTATTATTATTAGGGTAAAGTCTTGAATCCTATATTATCAAGGTTTATAATATCCCTATTATTTTTATGTCGTTAGCAAAGTTAGAATTTTGTTAAGGTTATTTTATTAATATGTTATTATTTGGTCAAAGCCTAAGGAGGCGTAGGAACGTGCTCCAAGACCGGTGTCATTTCAGGTAAGGGGTGCTAAGGCCTTTTGTGTGCTAATGTGCATTGTGTTCCTTATATGTTATGCATCCTATGTTATTATTGTAATTATTACAGATTTGGTATGGCATGGAGTCCAAGCATGCTTTTGTGTTGCTATATGGCATGTGTACTATGTGTATGGAATAATATGTGTTTGCATGTGACCCTAAAAGACATGCATGTGAGGATGTTATATGGGAAATGTAGGGTTTCGTGGGAGACAATATAATTTATGATGTTATATTGGAGAATTGAATTTATGGTTTGTTAGGGAGAATCTAATTTATGATGTTATTTGGGAGAATGTAATTTATGATATTATATGGGAGAACCTAATTTATGATTTGATTGGGAGAATCTAATTTATGATTTGTTTGGGGGGAATCCAATTAATCCAAATTATGGTTTTGCTTGGAAGATTCTAAATTATGATTTTATGTGGGAGAATCTAACTTATAGTCTTGTATGGGGGAATCTAAATTGTGGTTATGAAAGGGGAGAATCTAATCAATTGTATTATGTGGACAAATCTTGGGTTTTGTTATGGATTGAATTTAGGGTTTTATATGGCAGAATCGTGGGTTGGATGGTGGTACTAATGGTTATATGGTGGTATTAGGGTTTGTATGATGTTACTAAGGTTTGTATGGTGGTATTTATAGTCGTATGGTGGTATTAGGGTTTACATGGTGGCATTGATTGTTGAATGATGGTATTATGGTTTGCATGGTTGAATTTAGGGTTTCACGTGGAATTTTAGGGTTTGCATGAAAAAGGTTTGAAGATTTGCATGGGGAGATTAATGTCTGCATGGGTATGAAATTTACGTGTGGGAAGTTAATTTGGGATGTAAGGAAGGTAATGTAAGTGTTGTTTGGGTGTTTGAGCACTTGGGATGAAAAATAGTATGTGGAGGATTATATGGGTACGTAGGAAACCAAGCTAGGGTTTGTGTGGGTAATTAGGGTTGTTGTGGGTGCTTAGAGTTTTTGGTAGCATCATATGTATTTGGTGATTAAAGTGTAATTATGAGAGTGGAATTTATGATTTGTGATGTGTGAAGCGTAAGGGAGTGAGTCATGCATGTCCAGGGGTGAAAGCCTTTGAATAAGATACTTAATACATGAATCACGTAAAGTGGAAGATGTTGAGACGGGCCCAGATAATAGTGGCAGGGAATGTTTTCCCTCACGATCGATCCACCGACTAAAATAGTGGCAGGACATGTACCCTCGCGATCGGTCCACCGGCTATAATAGTGGGGGATCCCGAGCTCAACAAACCAAACTATATATGTTGATAAGATAAGAGAAGACACTAATTAATTATAGTGGAACACCGGACGAGAAGGGGCTAGGCTGATCCACCGGCATATAATAGTGGCAGGGTATGTTACCCTCGCGACCGATCCACCGGCTAAAATAGTGGCAGGGCATGTACCCTCGCGACCGATCCACCGGCAAAAATAGTGGGGTTCCCGTAATCGTATGGACTTGAATAAAAGTATGGTGTGAAATGATTCTTGATTAGAGATAAATGAAGTAATTGAATCGGATTATATATATGGGCCTTTATACTTTTACTTGGATGATCACATGAATTATGTTATCATGATTATGCTCTTTTATTCTTATGCATGGGTTATGTGCTTACATGTTGGCCTTAGTGCTCGATTACCTTACTCAGTATGTAGCGTACTAATCACCCTTTTCATGGGTGTTGCTCATTCCCACGAGTAGTATGCCCTTCTGAATTTGTGCAGGTGGGCGAGACATCATTCGGGGCTGAGTGTTGAGCATGTTTTGGCTCAAAGTTTGAGAGTGTCGTGGCTGTATTTCCTCTTCACGTGATTTTATTTCATTATGTTATTATTACTCGATCGAATATTTTAAATGAACCTTTTATCGATTGTAAGATTTTTCCCTTCGAGGAATTTTGATTTCACACTCTGATTTCTATTTAACTCGTGATTCTTCACGCACACTCTGATTTTTGTATATGATCATTCTAGTTCTTTTATGAACTGTTGGTTTAAGTTTAATATTAATCTTTTCTCTAGCCTTAGCACTTGGTACTGGAATGGTCGGAGAGAACCGGTCTGGTACTAAGTATGGCGGTAACATTCCCAGAATTCACCGGTTTTAAGTAATTTTATTTTAATTGCTTCCGCTTTAAAAAAAATAGTGAATTTTGGGGTGTTACATTGAGTTAATTTGATAGGTTATGTTTAGGTTAACTTAACGGGTCGGGTCTTTTTAGGTTTTAATGAGTCAAGTTGGGTTCAGACTGAGCTAATTATGGATTGAATCACTTTTGATTTGGGTCAAATTGGATATTGATAACCAATATTAATATATTTTATTAACCTGGTAGGCAAGCATTACGTTTGATTTCATATAAGCATGTGATTAATAATATGTTATTATTTATTTTTATTATGACTTTTTAATCTTGTGTTTTACGTAAAAAATTTGATAAAATTAAAATATCGTTGGTGAATAAGTATATTCACAATAAAAGTAAGAAAAATAAGTAAATCTTATAAAATAATATATTTTTGAAAGATTTAAATAAATAATAAGATATGTTTATTATTATTATTATTATTATTATTATTATTATCATCATCATCATCATCATCATCATCATCATCATCATCATCATCATCATAACTGGTTAATATCAAATTTAGTTTTGTCAAGTCGGATTGGGTTGATAATGGATTTGGTTGATGGTATGTTGGGTTGATAGCATGTTGGGTCACGGGTTGGGTTCGGGTCATGTTTGCGTCACTTATAATTGGGTTAATGTCGAATTGTGTTAGTTTTGGGTCGGGTTTTAGTCATACCAGGTTGATGAAATTCTTGGGTTATATTAGGTCAGATTTTTTATAGGTCGGGTCGGGTTAACTTTTTCCACTTCTAGACAAAAAATATGGAAGGAATCACATGTAGTGATTTTCAATTTATTTTCTTTATTGATATGCTCATACTCAAATTTGTTTGCAGATATATAAAAGTCTTGTGTCATCATTGACCATTTGATTAATATACTCATTCGCAAACTTGCACAAAAGATGGAATTACATTATGTATCGTATGCCTATATTAGAATATGTGCATTAGACTATCATTTGTTTCTAGCATTAAAATTATGTCAAATAACAAGGGCTTGCTTTATGTTTAATATCCACAATCATGGTATCCTATTGCATATTTTGATCAATGCATGTATTCAATCTAAATTTAATATAAATTAATTTTATTAGTTGTGAAAGGCCATAATTAGTAAAGCTAATGAAGGCTTATGACCTTCCACTTTATTTATATTTAGTTGATGCCATTTATTGTTTAATTCTTATGCTAATTGATATTTTTATCAATTCTAATCATATGTATTGGAAATATGTATTTTAATTTATTATATCTATATGTATTGATGACATCTTTTCCAATTATGAGAGGATGATAGAGGTACATGACGGTAAAAGGTTAAAAGCTTCCCATTTAATAAACTTAAAGTTGATCTAGTATGATCGATTCAAATGTTCAAGGTGATGGATGAAAGATCGCATCTCCTACCAACATATGTAGATCTCCATCACATGAATATGATGGCAATCCACCTAAAGCAGCAACATATAAGAAAATTATGTGAACTTAAAAATAACGGATTGACGATCCCATCATCGTGTACATAAAAGTGATGGATCATCGGTCTCATTGCCTATCACCATATATATATATATATATATTGCAACCGTTGAAGTTGATTGGAGAATATGATGTAAATTTCCATTATCTGAAGTTAATGTTTGGTGGCTAAACTATTCTCATGTAAGAGAAGTACATATGGGTGATTGCATAACTGTCAATTTATGAAGCACCTACCTAACTTTTTTTATTTACAATTACGTACCTAAACTATGAAAGGATAGTGAAACAGTTGAGGTAGGAGTTAGAAGGTTTACTCAATAACTAAATGGTCCTAAAGATTAGATACACGATTTAATCATGAAGATTGAATGATTAAAAGGTGTTGAATACCTTATATGTTATTTAATCAAGGAGATCAAATATTTAAAAGTATTTTAAGACTTATGTAATAATGATCAAGAATATTAGATGGTATATATTAAATACCCCAAGTGTATTTTGATCCATAAGAGAGCTATTTAGTAGTTTACAGATCCAAACACTAATTTATATTTTTTGTACTTTCAATTTATGTAATTCTAATTTTCACAATATTTAAAATATTTGTTTGAGTCATGATATAGAGCTAGCACCTTTCTATAGAGTTTTCTAACTATTTCATTATGAGACCTTACATGTACTTTGTTATTTGTAGTATTTAGAACCTTCTATGATTAGGTATGCTTTGTCACCATAGGGGCTAAAGTACTTACAAACCTCTCCTATTATATTATAGTTTTGTAGGGTAGAAGAAATTGATGTTGGAAGACTAAAGTTTCCCATCCCATAAGTAATTTGATGGTTGAATATTAAATCTTCCCAATTGATATTTAATTTGATGGCTAAAGTTTATGTGGTCTAGATGATTTTTTTACTTGATTAAAGTGTCACTGCATAATCTATCATAAAAAATAGATATGTTTCATGAATCTGCATGAGCAAAAACCAATATACACATTGTATGTGATATAGTTGATCTATTAAAAGGTTCCTTGAAGGAACTATCAAATAGCAAAAGGTGTATTTTACTTTATGTAAGTTCCAAAAGAAAGTACTAAAGTTTATGGTTAGTTGATAACAAGGTTATCATAAATATTGGCTAGAGATAAGTATCGAGAGAAATGCACAAAGCGTGTATTTGATATATGTGAAAATCCAAAAAGTATCACTAACCAGAAGTTAAGAAATCACCAAATATAATCTTTTTGGCAGGATAAATGAGATCATGTTAGTGCAGCAATAATATGTAATATTATTGAAACTTGCACGAACACCCACTAAGAATTCTATATATTATTTTGATTGGTGATCTCATATGATTGATATATTATCTTGGCAAATTTTAAACTAAGCTGCCATAATGTAAGTAAATACAATATCTCATATGCCCTTGATAGAATTCAAGTGGACATATATGGATCATTTAAATATACCATGATATATAACAACACATTAATGTAAGGTCACATGTTATATTTTACAACGTATATTGTTGCATTGACATAAAAATGAATAATCATCCAATTAGGGTAATATAATATTACTGCTTCAAGTTAGAAGTAGAACAACTTGGTAGAGTTGGTGATTACACATTTGATTGTTATACCTTTTATAATGTTATATAGAAGTGATATGCCATTATGCATGTAAAGGTTTTCTTAGTATGAATCACATATTATATTATCCTTTAAACTAGGTTAATTGGAATGAACCTTATGCCTATTTTAAAATTTGGATACGTTATATATGTGACCATAAACCTCCTCCATAGATATGAAAGTAAGCCACAAAGAAGGTTGGAAATGATGATATTTCCAACCTTGTAGGAAGGAAAAAGGATTTTGAGATTATTATAGAGCAATCAACCACTTAGAAGGTGTAATTTATGAGATATTGTCCTAAATAAAAATCAAAATGTACTTAATACTTATGCTTGCTAAATGTATCTCAACTACCGCTTGTGTTTATTATTTACAAGAAACTATGAAAGTTAGATGTGCTAACTAAAGTTCCAACTCACATAAAAGTCCCTATAGTGAATTCTAATAAATTAATGACATGTATGGTACAAATATGATTTATGCATATGATATGAGTTCAAAGAGTTGAATCCTTAAAAGAAGAGTTATAATCCTTGAAAAAGGATAGAAAATTTCCCATAATAATTTGATATATCCATATTGATGGAATTAAAGAATAAATTCCACTAAAGAATGAAGTATTTATGAATTATTTTTATACCATGAGGTAAATATTAGTGAAGTCTTTACTTAAATAGTTGCAACTAATAATAGATATAAGTGGGAATTATTCTTGATTCACTATGAAATGCCATTGGATAAATGATTAATGAGTTGTAATGGAAATATAAAAGATTAATGTATCTGTTTAATGAGTGTAATTTATTTATATTGATATGAAATATAACATTCAAAAGTGACAAACCAATAGACTATAATCATTCACTTACAATTAAATGATTTAAAAGCTAATTTGGTGACACATGTCATTGTGCGAAAGACATTTTTTTGTCCCCGATAGTATTTTTATTGAAGAAGTTTCAAATATAGGTACTATTAAAGTGTTATTGTACATACAATTACAATCATATATGATGATACATATGAAATATACATGCTAAATTGAAGGTAAGAAAGCCATAGTATTTTCCTTAGTCACGATTTTATCCCATAGGAATTTTCTAGTAAGATTTTTAATGAGGTAATGTTTCAAAGGTGTATTCATAAGGGGGAGTGTTAGATATTAATGGAGAATACAAATCACATATGTGGATTTATATTTTGGTTCTCTTAAATCCTCATGCATAATTGCAAAATACTAAGTAGATATGGGGAGCATTGCAAATATTATATTATGTTCATATAAGAGACCTAATGTAAATATTAGAATAAAAATGTCCAATGCCCAAGGGGAAGTATCATAAATAGCCTCTTTATATAATGAGTATTATATATTCTTTTCATTTTTATGTATGTAGCTCCCTTCTTAGTAACTCTTAATATCCTCCCCATCTCTTTGCCTTCCTGATCAACTCCCTCACATAATGTGTGTACTAAGTGTATGTGTGTGTATAAGGTGAATTATGTATGTGAGATGAATATTAATGAAATAATAGTTCTATCCTCATCTTCCACTCTATATGTTGTCCTTTTATCCATTTGATTTTCTCTAATATTATCACATGTTCATTGGAGTTTCTTAATATCATAACATATTTTTTTAATATATTTTTTTTACAATTATAGTAGTTTTTTTAAATATAAATATGGTACTATGTTTATCTAAGTATCTATAATTATATTTTTATTATAGAATCATTTATTTATTTTGTTAGTATATTAAGATCTTTCTACTGTATATATGCAATCTTTGCATCTTGCTAGTAGTAGGAAGATGCTTCCTACATATGACTTGATTTAATATATAATCTCTAACATTCATTTTTTTTTTATTTTCTAGCAACCATCCTTACCACCAAGATGTTAGAGATAGCAATATTATACCTTCAGTGATGCATTTCAGCATCATAGTTTTAGCGAAACACTAAAATTTATTTTTGGAGACATAGAACTTCTTAAGTGTAAAAAGAGATGGTATGGATCTTATCATAGTTAAACTTTTCTAATAAAAAATGCCACTTATAAAATCAAAGGAATATCATCAAAACTTAGCAAAAATAAAATAAAATCAAGGTCACCTATAAGAAGACTATGCATATCATAGCATTCAAAGGCTAACTATCAAAGCAACTCTCTCACACAAACCAAGACTCTAACCCAAATTCACTTCCTCACAAGGCAAAATCATGTTTCAAAATGTTTAAGGACATAAGTTTTCGAAAACAAAATAGAGGATTTGAAAACCAAAAGCTCTAATACCAACTTATAAGCCCCCATCTTTTCTACTTAATTTTTTTATTTTGTAGAAGCATAAATCACAAAATATTAGGTGCTACCTCTACACTTAGCATTATTTTGGTTTCCCTACCTTCCTTATGCTAAGTGCTAAGACTCAAAAGAAGATAGATAAAAAGAATAAAGTCATGGAAAGAAGACAAAATAATAAAGATAAATGTCACAAATAAACATCCTCCATACAACCAGCTAATAAAAATATAATTATTGACACACAATCTAGAGGAAAACTGATTACAAAAAAATTTATCCCCCAAGGTAGATGTCGGTTTGTCCTAACTCTTAGATCAAAAAATCTATTATGAGAATGGAATCTACTTCTTTTGATCCTCACCGCACTTATATCACTCGTGTTACTCCATGTCCCACACATAATTATCTATAAATTTAGTATCAGTACTACTTCCTCACACTGAGTAAATCACAATGTCTCTGAAGAGGTAACATGCTCACATTTCATGGAAACATAACATAACTAAAAACATGCTTAAAGCACAAAACATATATGATAACAAAATATGATAAATATACTATAACATATAAGTCACCAATGCTTCATACTCATCATGCCAACACACTTAACCATTTCATAATCATCTCAAAATCTATAACTAGTGGGGTAGTGCATTAAGGCTCTAGTAACCAACTATACCATAATATTCTCAAATACCACTAACAAAGTTACTTATTTATTATTTAGTTTAATCAAGGGGAGATAATATCAACTTGGGAACACTAATATAGATCCAATTATACTGGTGTACGAGGGCAACACAATAATCTTAAACCACAAAACATAGGGATAACAATATACACTTGGTTATACTAGCACACGAAGGAAACACATTATCTTTATTCTTCTTATATTACCTACTTCTTAAGTATGAATACCCCCTTAAGGTTCCTGATGATTAATTGGAATATACTAGGGATTTATTAGATTACTAATGCACACTGACGAAACAAACCAAACCGAACTGAGGGCTAATCCTTATCATTAGGATAACTACTTCTAAGGAGACATCATTTCTAAACTCAACGTATTTTACTTTAAATATTAATATTTTATTCGGTGATCACAAATATCATATAATACATAATAATTCCAATTCCATACTTAACCTTTTTTTTTCTTTATTTCAACTATTCAAGTTAACCCAAAAGTCAACGATCCAAACCAAAGTCAAGAATCGACACTAAGGTTATCCTAACCATCTACTACGGCTAACCTAGTTTAATTATTCATCTTGAGGCACATTTTGTCATAATGACCAAAATGTCCTCTAAAACTATAGTTACCATCTTTTTTTCAATTTACCACCATAATTTATTTTTAAAGGGTAATTGACATAAAAGGCTAAGTTATAATAATTCTGAATACTCTATCATGCAAATATTATGTGACTTGGAAAAATACTATTGTACCACCTCCAAAATTCAGTACTGAAAAATTTCGTTTTATTGAAAGAAATAACGGAAGCAAAGAAAACAAAACTGTGAATTTCACGGATATTACCGCCACACTTAGTACTAGACCATTTTACTCCTACCGTTCTAGTACCAAGTGGTAATGATAAAAGAATAAAATATAATTTGCTTGAAACTCAAACCATATTTAAATCAGAGTAGCACAATAAACATTTTACAAGAATAAATTCCACCAATGGTGGCTACAAGAACAAATATTACATTTAAACTATGAATTAAAAGGAAAAAGAGTGAAACTCTAAAGGCTCCCGGACAATCCTTATACTCTTTCCCGAGCCCTCTTGAATAGCACCTGTAATGGACTTGCAAGAGACACTGCCCATTTAATAGGCAGGGGCCCACGAATGGAACCCTTTAGTACTATGGTACCGAGTAACCCTTTAAACCACACAAAAAGGTAGTCCCGCATGCAACACATCATGCATAAATAGTATACACATATAATAAGAAATACATAATGCAACATCCACATACTTAGCAAGTCTATCACATACCTAAGCAGGGATAAGCACTGGAGCCAACTCATGTCATATCAATAGATCATAATGTGAAATCAACACTTTTGGGCCTTAAGCTATTAATTATTCATTATTCAATCATCATCTCTCGAATTAGATCCATGTGAGTGCGGGAACCCCACTATTATAGCCGGTTGTCCGGAAACATACAGGGCATAATGCTCTTTACTATTATTTGTCGGTGGATCGGTCTCCAAGGCAGAAGACTCCTGGACACTATTATCGCCGGTGGGTTGGTCTGGCCTCGACTCACATGGTATTCTACTATAAGTGATTAGTATTTTCTATGATTTGTTCACATCCAAGATTTAGTTTATTAATCTCGGGACCCCCACTATTATAGCCGGTGGATTGGAATACGTATATACATCTTCCAGGGCAAAGCACTCCTGGGCCACTATTATAACCGGTGGACCAGTACACATATACATTTTTTAGGACAAAATGCTCCTAGGCCACTGTTATAATTGGTAGACCGGTACTCATAATATAATCCATCTGAGCCCGACTCAATCGTCTTTCACTTTCATAATTAGTATTTTCCTTTTTTAATTAGCACAACAATTCCATTTATTTGACTCGAGGGGTAGATCAAGAACCCAGAGACACAAAGTTATACCAGTCATACTGGTGCATACAAGCAGCTCAATACCCTTCAACCATCAACCTAGGGACGCAAAGGTACCCTAGTTGTATTGGTGCATACAAGCTACACAGTACCTACCAACAAGGACACCTAATCCATAAGCATAAATACCTCCTAAATAGGCCCATAGAGCTAAATATAGTAAGATATAGGGCCTGGTTGGGGCACTAAGGCACACCATCAAATACCAGAATAATCGTGGGCTAAACCACGTCTTTAGGGTAGCGACCCCTAAAGAGCTACCATTCCCAATCTCAAGATCTTCTACTTTAATTATTAGTGTCTTAATTAAGGTGATCATAAGAAGCACAACAACCACATACTTATTCACTTCCAATTGTTGCTGATATCATTAAGTCATCCTTATTCATACAATTATCCATGATAACCTAGAGGAATCACTAAGGCCATCATTATCTCATCCAATTCCAATTCATGATTCGTTTCCATTTGTTCACATGCCATAAGGGTCAGCATATCATAATCACATTACGCTCTTAAAGTCTGGTTAGTTCACATCAAAGGATCATGGCACACATAACCCTAACATGCCCTTAATTCACACCTAACACACAATACCATGCGTGATTAATGGTTAAGACACTTCCTTCATGAATATAAGAATAACACCATACCACGACCTTAATTATCCATCTAATTCTAGGTTAGGCCATGTTCTTGTGATATTTACTGATTGTCAAATACCCTTATCTTGCTATTCATTGTTAATTGAGTCTAATTATGAAACTTTGTTAACCCATTGATATGATAGACACAAGTTGCTGATTTACCCCTATCATCTCTACAAAATTACTGAAATACCCCCTACTTGTATAATTATTAAGTCATCCCTCTTTACTTGCCAAGTTACCATATTACCCTCCATGTTTCATAATTACCAAATTACCCCTTACTCATGTTAGGTTACAAAATTATCCTCCATACTTATTAAATCACCAACTTTCCCCTTATACTTGTTAAGTTACCAATTTACCATTCCAGTGGGTTAAATTATCGTATTACCCTTTTATACTTATCTAAATTATCAAATTACCCTTAGGCCCATTAAGTCATCACTCACCCTTTATATTTATTACACTTGTCAGATTTTCCATTTGGTTGGTTAGATTACCAAATTGCCATTCTTCATTATTATAGTTACCACATTGCCCTTTTGGTTGGTTAAATTACCATATTACCCCTCTTCATTATTATATTTACCATTTTCCCCCTCTTTCTAAAAATTACCAAAATACCCTTCCTTTACACTAATTTACCATTTTACCCTTTTGCTTTATTAAATTACCATTTATCCTTCCTTTATACTAATTTACCAATTTACCCTTCTACTTTATTAATTTACCATTTTACCTTTCCTTTATTCCAAATTACCATTTTACCCTTCTACTTTATTAACTTACCATTTTACCCTTCCTTTATGCCAATTTACCCCTTTACTTCCAAAATTATCATTTTGCCCCCTTCACTTACAAAATTATCATTTTTACTAAAATATCCTCACTATATAACATATCAATAATAATGCTCCATACCCATCATTCAAACTCCACCAACTATTATTAAATTATCATCATACTCATTAACACCTACACTTATTTAGGCCACACACTTATATAAAAAAATATTACTAAAATGCCCCTAGGGCCCATAATAACAATATTTATGCAACAATGGCCACATTAACATAACATATCATAGATACGCACTTAACATTTTTGTTAACAACAAAACTCCTTCCTTAAGCATTATTTCTACACATGACCCATAAATTAGTAGGCTTTCCTTTTTATCAATTAATGCAAGCAGCTAAATACATTGTACTTAACAACAATTATCATGCATATAATATATTAAAAATCCTAATGTGCTAGCATACATATATCTATACATTTAAGTAAGGTTTAACAATTACCTTATTTTTTGCAAAAATCGAACCTTACTGGTACTCCGGTTAAAGATTCAAGCTTTGATTAGTAAAAATCAATACCTAAAAATAATACCCATAGATATTATATTAGAAGTAGGAAAAACCAAAAAGGATAAAACTTATAAAATCTTAATTAATAGCACACTTTACTTAACCCTACATGAGCAGCGTGAGCCACATGCAGATTAGAAGGGGGAAAGATTCGAAAGAAGGGAGGTGGAGAGAAAATGGGGGGTTGGTTCGGTTAGGGTCTTGGGGGCCAAGAGGAGGGCATGTGGAGGGGAGTTAGGGCAAGGGACGGGTGCAAGGGTGGAGTGGGGGTATAGGTGGTGGTCGGGGATGCTGATTGGTGGCCAAGGGAGGAGGAGGCAATGATTACAGGGCTGCAAAGTGGGCTACAGGAGTGGTGGAGAAGAAGAAGGAAGGAAAGGGGAGGAGTAAAAGGAGAGGCTACAAGGCTGGGTTTTAGCCAAAGGAGGTGAGGGGGTGGTAGGGGAGGTTGAAAGGAGTGGGTTGGTGGCTTGGGAGGTAGCAAAAGTGGCAGAACGGAGGCAGATGGAGGAGGAGCAGGGTAGAGGTCGAGATGGGATAAAAAGAAAAGAAGAGGAAGTAGGGGCTGTAAGGGCTCGAGGGAGTGGCTTGGTGGTGCAGGGTGGTAGTAGGAGGTGGTACAGGTGATCGGTAGGGCGGTGACAGTGGTAGAACGGGGTGGCGGAGAAAAACAGGGTAAGGGAAATGAAAGGAGAAGGAAGGGAGAAGAAGAGGTCGGGAGATGGAGAAAAAATAGGGTTGAACGAGGTAGAAATGAAGTAGGTGAGGAGAAGAAAAAGGAGAGGGAGAAGAGGGGAGGTAGTTGTGGCCGGTCAGGGTAGGTTGCAAGTGGTAGGTGTGTCGGGGTTGCAGGGAAAGGGAAGGGAAAGAAGAGAAAAAACAAGCATGCATGGAGGATTTATAGGGGTTGGGTTGGTCTGAAAATGGTAAGAAAAGGATGGAGGAGAGAGAGGGAGAGGGGGCAAAGTTATAGGGAGGTAGGTGGTGGTAGGGAGGAGTTGCAGGGTGGTAGGCATGGTGTGTTCGGTGGTCGGGGAAGGAGGAAGAAGAAGAGAAGAAGAAGAAAGAAAGAAGGAAAGACAGAAGCCAGTCGAGTGGGGAGAAAAGAGAGAATAGGTCGGCCCATGCACGAGGGAGAGGGGAGAAAAGAAAAGGAGAACTAGGCTAGCCCAGTCAGAGGGGAAGGAAGAGAAGAAAATGAAGAAGGGGGGAGACCGGGCTAGGTTGCCGCATGGGAGAAGGAGAATTGAGGGAAGGAGTGGTCGGCGACCCAGAGCGCAAGGGGGAGAAGGCCACAGGCTTGGCGGCCCGAAGGAGAAGAAAAAGGAAAAAGAAGGAAAGGAGAAATAGAAGAAAAAGGAGAAAGAAAAGGGAAAAAAAGGGAAAAATGGGGAGAAATCAGATAAAATAATTTATGGAATAATAGAATGTAATATTTTTGATAAATAAATTAATGTAATATATTGATTTAAAAAGGATAATTTTAGTAAAATATTGGTTTGGAAAATTATTTAAATAAAATGAGTATGACAAAATAACAAAATATTTATTTTAATTTATTAAATATTCATATCCAATTTTATATACTAAAAAATCTATAAAATAATTAAATTAAATAAATTTAAAAGTTAATTTATCCTAAATAAAGGCTATTTATTAAATTATCAATTTTTAAAATTTTGGGGTATTGCAACTATATTACCACTAAGCAAGAATTTAACATATTACACATATAAACCTTAGAATGTAATTCAACCATTTTATAATTTCTATGATATTCATGCATAATAAATCTGAAGCACACGTCAACATTCATGATGGGAAAAAAAATCATGGCATAGGCAAAAGATATATTCCTCCTTAAGGCATATAATAGAGATTTATTTAAACTAATCTCAATCATGCTAAGATATCTCCACGCCATATATCTCAATCTAACTAAAAATAATCTACCATATAATAGCATGGATGACATATCACGAAATTGCTTATAAAGGTGGAACCCTAATCGAACCTTAAACCCTAAACATATATAATAATCAGGCAATAATTTATATATTAGTACATGTATACATCCACATATATTTAAGTAAAATAAAAGCATACAAGATAGTTAATTTCTAACATTCCACCATAAATTATTTTGGAAATCATAAATTTACATATAAAAACCTAATATTGTATGTTTCCACTTTCTAAGACACAAACAAAAAAATTACCATAACATGAGTCTAGCATGATTCTATACTAAAACAACCTAACATGCTTATAAGACAATTCTATAATCTACAAAGTAGTTGCATTTACCTCTAAGATATCCAAGCTATTGCACAAAAACACAACCACATGAGTCTTACCCAAAGCATATCAAGAATTCCCTAAACAAACAACACCCAAATATACACAAAACATTATAACCTATTTTTTGAAATAAAATATTATAAATCAAACATTCAACCAAAGGAAAATTAAGGCTAAGGATGAAACACACAAAGATTACACAAAAAAGATAGCGAATGACTAAGGATCACGTTGCCATGGTTGGTTTTGTCCAACCTCTATACTACAAGGGAAGTGACACATGTGAACAAAAAGAGAGTGCCTACATTAGCACATCACACAGGCGGATGGTGGTGGAATTGAAGCTTAAGTGAGGTTTTTGCTCCACCGATATTGGTTGGGTTAGGCTATTACACTAGATTTTCATGTTGTAGGAAGGAAAACACAAGCTAAAAGTTGTGCAATCAAGAGGGGTGGCTAGAAAAATGTGGGTTGGAAGTGCAAGGTTGGTGGCGTGTGTTGGTAGGGATGAGCACAGGGAGGTCACTTGTGAGGGAATCTTAGTTGTGTTGGTGGTTGGAGAGGGTAAATGAAGGTCCTATAATTTAATAAATAACCCTTATTTGGGATAAATTAGCTTTTAAATATATTTAATTTAATTTTTTTTTGGAATTTTGAGTATATAAAATTGGATATGAATATTTAATAAATTAAAATAAATAATTTTTTTATTTTATCATACTCATTTTATTTGAATAATTTTCCAAACTAATATTTTACTAACATTAATCTTTTTAAACCAATATATTAGATTATAATAAATTAAATTATTAAATTAATTTATCAATCAAAAATATTAAATTTCATTATTCCAAAAGTCATTTTATTCCTCCCCATTTTCCTTTTCTTTTTTTTCTTTCTACTTTTTCTTCTTTTCCTTTTCTTTTTCTCCTTTGGGCCACCAAGTCATGACCCCTTTCCCCTCGTGCGCTAGGCCACCGACCCACTTTCCCTTCCTTCCTCCATCTCCTCTCCTGCGTGACCAGCCCCGGCTTCGCCTTCCCCCTTCTTTTCTTTCCTTCCCCCCCGGCTGGGCCAACCACTCTTTTTTTTCTTCTCCCCTCTCCCTTGCGTGCGGGCTAACCCGCTCCCTTTCATTTCTCCCCGCCCGCCCGACCTTCTTCCTTCCTTTGTACTACTTCTTCTTCTTTTCTCCTTCTCCGACCAATGAGCATGCCATGTCTGCCTCCTGTACCCTACAACTGCCACCGCCTATCTCCCTCTACAACTCTGCTCTCTCTCTCTCTCTCTCTTCCCCATCCTTTTCTTCCTCTTTTTAGACCAAACCAGCCCCTGCAAACCCTCCCCGCATGCCCTTTTTTCCCCTTCCTCTTCTCCTCTTTTTTCCACTCTACAAGCTGGCCACCTAAACCCTACCTAACCGGCCACAACTTCCCTCTCCCACCGTTCCTTTTTTTCCCTCTCCTTAACCTCCCAATTTCGCCCGATTCGAGCCACTTTCTCCCTCTCCTGACCCCTTCTTCTCCCTTTCTCCTCCTCTCCTTTCCTTCCCTTGTTTTGCTCCACCACCCTTGACAGCTGCTTCCACTGCCCTACCAACCACCTGCACCATCTTCTGCCACCCCTTACTATCACCCTACACCACCAAGCCACCCCCTTGAGCCTCTGTAGCCACCCTCCTTCCTCTTCTTTTTCTTTTCCCCCTTCTCGTCCTCCACCCTACACCTCCACCATCCACTACCGCTCTACTGCTTTTGCCACCTCCCAAGCTACCAATCTACTCCCCATAACCTCCTCTACCACCCCACGCCCTCCTTTTCCCAAAACCCAGCTTTATAACCCCTCATTTTTCCTTCTTCATTTCCCTTCCTTCTTCTCCTCTTCCACCCCTACAACCCACTTCACAACCCTTGGCCTCCGCCTTTGCTACCCTTGGCCGCTGATAATCCATCCCTGACCACCACCTACACCCCCACTCCACCCCTACACCCAGCCCTTACCCTAATTCCCTTCCACCTGCCCTCCCTTAGCCCCCCAAACCCCTACCCAAACCAACACCCCTCCATTTTCCTATTGACTCCTTCGACCCCTTCCTCCTTCATTTATGTATGCAGCATGAGCAACATGAGTCTTGCCTTAATTTTAGCATAAACTTAATTAACTTTAAGGTATAAAAATAGTTGGTGCATTACATATTAATTAAGCTTTTGATATAAAAATTATTCCTTTGATTTTTCATACTTCTATTATGCTAATTTTTGATATTGTTTTAGGGATTGATTTTTACTAATCAAAGCTTGAATCTTTAGTCAGGGTACCGGTAAAGTTTGATTTTTGCGATAAATAAGGTAACCGTTAAACCTTACTTAAAGGTATGGATATACGTATACTAGCACATTAGGGTTTCTAATATGTTTATGTGCATGATATATGTTGTTAAGTATGATGTATTTAGTGGCATGTGTTGATTGATAAAAAGGAAAGTATATTAATTTATGTGTCATGTGTGGGAATAATGCTTAAGGAAGAAGCCTTGTTATTAATAATATTGTTAAGTGCATACGTATGATGTGTTATACCAAAGTGGCCATTTGTTGCATAAATATTATTATTATGGGCCCAAGGGGCATTTTAGTAATATCCCTTGTGTTATAAGTGTAGGTGCTAATGAGTATTATAACAATAATAATAATTGCTGGAGTTGGATGATGGGTAAGGAGCATTAATATTAATATTTTATGTAGTGAGTGTATTTTGGTAAAAGTTGTATAATAAGGGCAAAATGATAAATTATAAGAGTAAAGGGGGTAAATGGTAAATGGACAAAGAAGGAGGACATTTTAGTAGTTTTTCATGGAAAGGGGATGACTTGGTATTTTTGAGTTTAAGAAAGTATTTTGGTGAATTAAATATAATGGAAAGGGTAAAATGGTAAGTTTATAAATAAAGGGGTAAAACGGTAATTTTATAAGTAAATGGGTAAAATGGTAATTATGTAAAGTAAAGGGATAAAATAGTAATTTAATAAAGGAGAATGGGTATTTTGGTAATTATGTAAAGTAAAAAGGGTAAAATGGTAATTTGGTATAAAGGAAGGACATTTTGGTAAATATGTAAAGTAAAAGGGTAAAATGGTAATTTGGTGTAAAGGAAGGGTATTTTGGTAAATATTGAAAGTAAAAGGGTAAAATGATAATTTGGTGTAAATGAAGGGCATTTTGGTAATTATGTAAAGTAAAAGGGTAAAAAGGTAATTTGGTATAATTGAAGGGTATTTTGGTAAATATTGAAAGTAAAAGGGTAAAATGGTAATTTGGTATAAATGAATGGTATTTTAGTAATTATGTAATATAAAAGGGTAAAAATGGTAATTTGGTATAAAGGAAGGGTATTTTGGTAATTATGTAAAATAAGGGGTAAATGGTAATTTGATATAAAGGAAAGGGTATTTTGGTGATTTGTAGAAAGAGGGGCAAAATGGTAATTATAATAATGAAGAAGGGTGGTTTGGTAATTTATCCATTTAAAAGGGGCAATTTGGTAATTATAATGATGAAGAAGGGAAAATGTTAATTATAATAATGAAGAAGGACAAAATGGTAATTATAATAATGAGGAAGGAAAATTTGGTAAATTAACCAACTAAAAGGGGCAAAATAGTAATTATAGTGATGGAGAAGGACAAATTGGCAATATGATTAACCGAAAGGGCAACTTGGTACATTTAATAAGTATGAGGGGTAGAGTTGGTGATTTAATAAATATAGAGGATAACTTAACACAAGTAAGGGGTAATTTGGTAATTATGTAACATAGAGGGTAATATGGTAATTTGACAAATAAAAAAGGATGACATGGTAACTTTGCAGACAAGAGGTATTTTAGTAATTTTGTAAAGATGATAGGGGTAAATTAGTAACTTGTGTTTAACATGTCAATGGATTAAATGAGTTTCATAATGAGACACAAGCAACATTGAATAATAAGATAAGGGTATTTGATAAGTAGGGAGTATCACAAGAATATGGTATGGCATAGGGTTGGATGGATAATTAAGGGTGTGATATGATGTTATATCATAATTATGCAAGAGGTGCCTGTTTTGTAAGTATGCATGGAAATGTGTGTTAAATATGTTTGAAGTACTTGTTAGGATTTTGTGTATGCCATGATCCTTGATATGGAATGCTTGATTCTATGACCAGTATATCTAGTGTTTTTGGATTTGTGACCTTTCCCCTTCCCTTGAATTGAATAAATGGACCTTTGAATAAGATATGAATAAAGTACTAATTACGTAAAGCTGAAGAGTATTGAGCTGGGCCCTGACTGATCCACTGGCAATAATAGTGGCCAAGCATAAGATGTCCTGGAGACCGGTCCACCAGTGAATAATAGTAGTTAGGTGCGTCCTACCCTGTATATTTTCGGTCCACCGGCTATAATAGTGGGGGATTCCAAACTCAATAAACTAAATGTTGGATATTATTAAAGTATGGGAAGACACTAATCACTTACAGTGGAACACCATGTAAGTCGCAGCCAGACCGGTCCACCGACGAATAATAGTGGTTAGGTGTGTTCTACCCTGTATGTTTTCGGTCCACTAGCTATAATAGTGGGGGATCCCAAGCTCAATAAACTAAACGTTGGATATTATTAAAGTATGGGAAGACACTAATCACTTACAGTGGAACACCATGTGAGTCGAGACCAGATCGGTCCACCGACGAATAATAGTGGCCAGGTGCAGGGAGCCTGGGAGACCGGTCCACCGACGAATAATAGTGGTCAGGTGCATTCTGCCCTGTATGTTTTCAGCCCACCGACTATAATAGTGAGGTTCTCGCATTCACATGGATATAATTTGAAAGATGATGATTGAATAATGATTAATTAATGGCTTAAAGCCCAATAATATTGATTTCATGTTCTGATCTATTGATATGACATGAGTTGGCTTCAATGCTTGTCCCTACTTGGGTATGTGATAGACTTGCTAAGTATGTGGATGTTGTGTTATGCATTTCTTATTTTACTTGTATATCGTTTATGCATGATGTGTTGCATGCGGGCTTACCTTTCAGTCTGGTTTAAAGGGTTACTCGGTACCATAGTACTGAAGGGTTCCATTTGTGGGCCTCTGCCTATTCAATAGACAATGTCCCTTATAGGTTCATTGCAGGTGCTATTCAAGTGGGTAATGGGAAAAAAGCGTAAGGATTTTCCAGAAATTTCTAGGGTTTAACTCTTTCATCTTTTAATTCTTGATTTAAATATAATCTTATTCTTGTAGCCATCATTAGTGAGTTCTATTCTTGTAACGAAACTATTTGCGCTACTCTGATTTAAATAAAGTTTGAATTTGAGCAAATTGTATTTTGTTCTTTTAGCTTTAGTACTTGGTACTAGAACGGTAGGAGAAAATCGGTATGGTACTAAGTGTGGCGGTAATATCTCCGAAATTCATGGTTCTTGATTTTTACTTATGCTAAATTTTAAATAAAATGAAATTTTTTCGTAGTAAATGTTTTGGGAGTTACAGATGCAACGGTGGTGGTGGCTCAAACGAGAGGGGACGATGTGGTGGTTGGTGGCAAAATAAAACACACGGATAATGGAGAAGATAACCTAGGATAAGGGTGTTGTTGGTGGTTGTTGGCGATGAAACTAGGGTGGAGGGGTGTTGCATGCATATGAAAAAACCCAAGGGGAAGATTTGAGGCAAACATAAGGAACAATGTGGATAGAAAAGGCAACAAGCATGGAGGAAAAAGGAGAAGTTAGCTTAGCTGGGGTAGTTGAAGTTCGAAAGAATGAAAGGGAGGAGGAGTTTAGGCGCAGGGAATGTAACATCCTCAAATTTATTGCTTAGAAATTTTATTAGGTAAAAGCATTAATCAAAAATTAATAAATAATGGGTGTTACAACCACAATAGGTATAAGTCTGACATGCTTTATCATTCTTATATTAAGTATTAAGGATAAAATGTTACTTTACTTAAATAACATTTACAATGAAAGTCAAACTAATAATTTCATTACAAATTAACTTTGTCTTGATAAATACAAAAGGATTGGTATTTCAGGTACACTATAATAAAATAAGAAAATATAAAGGATATAAAATTCCAAGGAATATACATATCAAAAGATGGCAGGACAAGCACCAAAAAGTCCTAACTCTCAACCATTAACGGATTCCATCAAGCTAAACCCTCAAATTATTCCTACAAGATAAACACTGGCCATTGAATAGGTAGGGAACTGCAAATAGAATCCATCAGTACTACAGTGCTAAGTGAACTATTACATAACGCTAACATACAAAGCCACATGAAACATATAGGTAATAACATGGTAGAGATATATTAGGAAAATCATGCAATCATAGAATGACCACAACTGATAGAATTAAATCAATTCCACATATAGGTAAAAGTAAACACTAAGGTCAACCTATAAAAAAGTCTAAGGTCATCCTATCTCCAATTATTCATAAAAGATGCATTAGATCAAAAATGACCAAATTACCCTTGAAATTCTAATTTCACCATTATTATCTAAATTTCATTACAAACATTATTATTATTATGAGGATTTGTCATGAATAGGTTAAAAGATAATGATTTACAATATTTTAGTACATAAGTAATCTTTATGACTTAGCAATTAACTATATTTTCTACTTTTTATGCAATTAGTAAGTTACATCCAAAAAACCCTAATCACACATTTCTAATGTGATATTGTAACACCACCAAAATTCACTTCTGAAAAATTTTATTTTATTTAAGATTTAGCGGAAGCAAGTAAATCAAAACTTATGAATTTCGGGGATATTACTGATAGATGAGATTTATATGTTATTTTGCTAAGTAAAAATGTCATTTATTCCTCATTACTTTTATAACATGTAATATTTTCTCGAGTTTTTCTCTTTTGGATAGATTTTGCAGGAAAAGATAAAAATGAAGAAATTCAAAGGAGAAATCGATGGAAAGAGAAAAGGCAACAAAGAACACATCAATAGATATGGAATCAATGGAAGAAAAGACTGGAAATGAAGAATATATATCAAAGGGAAGATTGTGTTGAAATTTCATGAAGAAATAATGAAGGAACAAGAAACACGGCCCCCCCGTGTTTCCTAAACACGGCCCGTGTTTTTCTATCAGCACACAAATTTCAGCACTTAAAATTCAGCATTTGGCCGAGAGTTCAAGGAAAAACACGGGGGTACCGTGTTTCCTAAACACGGACCGTGTTTTTCTCAAATTCTGTAACCGTTCGCGCAACGTTTCCCCGATATATTTCTAAAGTTTGAACATTCGAGGGGGTGGTTCGGGGGAGTTCGAGAATGGGATTATCTCTTTCTCTCTATACTCTCTAGATACCACATGTAATTTCTAATTCCAATTCTCTTTCTCTCCATTGTATTCAATTGAACAATCAACGCTCCGCAATTCAATTCGATAAGTTCTTCTCCATTCCTCTTTTAATTGCAAGTTTTGATTTTTGATTGAATGCAAATCAATTCTCTTTGTTGCATTATTATTTTTCTCACGTTTGATGTTTCATTGTTAATTTATTTGTAAGCATTGATGTTAATTATAGATTATTGCATTTGATTGTGTGTTATTAAAATTATGTAGGTAGTATAAGGTAGGAGGATTTGATGACGGAATTAGGGTTTTGGATTTTGAATTCATGATTCTAGATGGAATTTAATTGAATTGATGGACGAAATTGAATGATCTCGCATCATTGATTAAGAATTTAAACTAATTAGACTGATCACCTATCTAGTTTAGATCTTAATCTACGCTAGGATAACAGAATTAATACGTAATTGTTAATTAACGTTTCCATAGTAGCAAAAGATTAATTATTAATCTTGTCCATTAATTCGTATGATTGCATGATCCGAGCTTATGTGATTATGGTCATAATTGACTGCTTTCCATTCGTAATGCTGCCATTAATTGAATCTAGTGTTCTTAACCTAGGTTATTAATTGGTTAGGTGATAAATTGAGAGCTTATTCAATTTATTAAAATTGAGAGAAAGCAAAGAAATGAATTAATATGAGTTTCTACAAGTCAACATTAAATCATTTGGAATCATTCTTTTCTCCATGATTATTTGATATCCTAATTCCATAATCAATACCTTCCTATCCTTATTCATTAATTAGTGAGTACAATTTTTTATTATTTATCCATAGTTTAGATATTGATGATAGAATTATATGTTATTACATAACCAGGGTTTTAACATCGATTACAGAATTATTGATTATATGCCATTCCTTGTGGGTTCGACTCCTTCTTGCCATATACTACGTATTTGGGAATTAGGATTTATTTATTAAATTTGTTGTGCATACGACAGTGCATCAATTACCGCCATGATTAGTACAAGCCTGGCCCCTAGTTGGTCCCATACTAACCATAAGGCTAAAGAAGAATTAACAATCACCATAATTCAAACTCAAAGCTAGGATTCATAAAGTATTGAAACATTCATAAGATAAAAATCAGAGTACGCGGAAAAAGGTTTACAATCTAGAGTACATAAGTAAAATTCCTCTAAAGAAATAAAGATTACAATAGAATAAAAATCAAGTCTGAGTAAACCAGTACAACATAAAAGAAAATTAAAATTAAATTTAGCCACGACGCTCTCGAATCCCCAAGCCAAGTCCATGCTCAATACTCAGCCCCGCCCGATGCCTCATAAGCATCGAAGGTATCGAAAACAACATCATTGACATGCACAAACTCATAGGGGCCTTCTGCTCATGGGAATAAGTAGCACCCATAAAATGGGTGGTCAGTACGCTACGTACTGAGCAAGGTAACCATGGAGCTAAGACTAAGCATACAAAAACATGTAACACAAGTATGATCACATAAACAACATATAATCATTACAGATGAAAAAAGGCCAAGTTCTAGTCAGGATCAACTGATTCTTTAAACCTTTGATCAATACTCATTTCACACCATGCTTATTAACATTTCATGCGAGTACGGGAGCCCTACTATTATAGCCGGTGGACCGGAAACATACAGGGCATAATGCTCCTGACCACTATTCTTTCCAGTGGATCGATCTCTAAGGCAAGATGCTCCTGGCCACTATTATTCGTTGGCGGATTGGTCTAGCTCTGACTCTCATGGTGTTTCACTATAAATACTTAATGTCTTTTCCATGTCTTATCACAATTATGTTCGGTTTTTTGAGTACAAAAACCCCCACTATTATAGCCGGTGGACCGGAAACATACAGGGCATAACGCTCCTGACCATTATTATTCGCTGGTGGATTGGTCTCTAGGGCACCCCGGCTCCCTGCCACTATTATTCGCTAATGGAACGATCTGAGCTCAGCTCAACAATCTTCCTCTTTAAATGATTAGTGTCTTACTATGTCTTATTCAACAAGTTTCACTCTATACATGCATGTCACACTCCATCTACATATATCCTCCTAAGAGAGCCTGTCCCATCTCTTGGGACTTTGTCCCACCTAACACCCCCAACATCCTTTCCTTCCTCCACTTACTCACATTGGAGGCCCAACTCTTAAATGTGTGGGTCAATGCTCACTACCTTACACCTCCAAGTCAACTCACTACCTTACCCTAGGGTTTTCTCCAGAAACCATTATTTGGGCTTATGTGGCCTATCCTTCTTTGCCTCCCACAACTGAGTCCATTTAACACCCCACGCATCACATCCCTTAGATTCAACCCTCATCATTTCACTTTACTCCCCCAAATACATGTGTGACCACGAAACCCTAGGTGACCACACTAAACCTTTGTTGGCCACACAAAACTCTAGCATCCTTCTTTCCACCTGTCACCCCTCCATTTCTCACCTTCCACTCTTGCTCTCCCATGATATCCATACTCACCCCACACATGAAATTCCTCCACTTTCATCTCATACTCCAATCACCCTCAATTATTTTTACTTTCACCACCATCTCAAATTAGGGTTTTCCTCCCAAACCCTAGCTTGGTCTCCTATGCACCCTTATACTAACCCAAGTACTATTTTTCACCCAAAGTCTTCAATCACCCAAACAACTCTTCCCTTACCTTACTTAAACCCCAGTATAACTTTTCACACGTAAAATTCATCCACATGTAGACTCTAGGCACCCTATGCAAACCCTCAAAGTTTTCATGCAAAACCCTAAAATTCCCATGCAAAGCCTATAATCTCCCATGCAAAGTTCACCCCCTCTTTTATTTTATTCATAGTCCCCTTTTTATTTTTCCTTTTGTGGATCATGAGATATTTAGGTCAATCCCATATCCCTTGGTCAACTTAATTCCCTATTTTCCTTTTTCATCATTTCACCCCATATCATTACATTAAACACCCTAGCATGCATGTCCTAAAGGGCCAAATCACATAATATTATAATCACAACATAAACACATTATACACATGCTATAAGAGAACAAATGAGCATACCTCAACTCCAAGTTGCGCTACACATAGATAATGATAACCATAAGATACATAACATATCATGATACATGGCATACAAGGAATACAAGATATACAAGGCACATAACACACATAGGACCTTAGCTACATCCTTACCTAAAACGTTACCGGTCTTGGAGCACGCTCCTACGCCTCCTTAAGGTTTTGACTGGTTTCACCTATAAGAGGAAAAACTAAGGATTAACTTCCCTCCTACCAAAAATACATATTATTTCCTACTTTATTCTCATATTAGGGTTACAATTATTAAAAGAAACTCTACAAGTGAAAATAGGGTTTTTAATTCCCAAGTTAGCCTACTAGAGTATTACTAGTCAAAATAGGTTTATGTTAATATTTATAGCCATATTTATATCATTAAAGTTAATAGCTTTATTTCTTCTAATAAAGGTACTAATACTAGTTGTAGTAAAATAGTGATATTATTAATAATAATACCAATAGTCATGGTAATAGAAACTATAGTATTATTAAGGTTAAGATTGAAAATAGGGTTAGTGATAATAATAATAATATTATTATTATTAACAAAATACTAATATTGCTAAGGGTAATAATAATAATATTACTAATATTCAAAATAATGATAATACAAGGGTTCGAATATTTTTACAATAATAGCAATAGTAATAGTAATATTATGCCTAAGTTAGCATTAATAATAATAATAATAATAATAATAATAATAATAAAACAATATTAATGATAATAAAACCATGATAATCATAATAATATAAAAAAGAATAAAAATAAGGTTCGACCATTAATAATAATTATAGTATTAATATTTTTTAGGTTCTATTTAATAATAATAATTATTATAAAAATAATAATGATGATATAATAATAATAATAATAACTACATTAATAATAATAATAATATCTATAAAATAATGATAATTGAAATAATAATAGAAATAGGGTTTTAACCCCTTAATAATAATAAGATTAATATTTCAAGGCTGTAAATAATAATAATATTAAAAATAATGATAATAATAACGACATCATAATAATAATAATAGAAATATTAATGATAGAATACAAGTAAAAAGAATAAGGCTTGCATAAATAGGACTTAGGGGTTTAGAGGGGTCATGGTACCACCTAGGGTTAGTGGTAACCGGTGGCACATGGCGATGGCGGGGAAATAGGGAGAAAAGGGGAAAAGTTGAGTGTTTAGCGTAGGACATGGGGAATGAGAGTGGAAGTTGAGATGGTGGAGGATGCCTAGGTGGAGAGGGTTAAAGTGGTGGTGGTGGCGGCGCAGCCAAAGGGGCAGCATAGGCGGCGGTGTTGTGGTGGTCAAGGGTGGTGGAGAGGGAGGAAGGGAGGTAGGGAAAAAGGGAGGTATGGGGAAGTAGAGGAATCTCCCTTGGTTGTTCTGGAGGGTAGAGGGTGTGGTTGTTGTGGCCGAATCGACGACGCATGGTTGTGCGAAGGGTGGCAATGGTCAAGGTAGGGTTGATTGGGAGGGGGATTTTGCATGGCCGGGGTGGCTCATGCAGGGAAAATCGAGGGTGGTGGAGGATGATGCAGGGAGTGGTTTGGTAGGTGGCTCAGGTGGCAGTGTTAGACGGCAGCGGAGCAACAAGTGGCTGAACAAGTGGCGGCGACAAGAGTTGGAGGTTTTGGGTTGAGATAAAAAAGAGTTGAACGGGGGTTGGTAGAAGGGTATTTATAGGCAAAGGATGAGGGGGAAGGAGAGAGGGGGAAGAGGGAGGGTCAGAAGCAGGCGTGCGGGACACCGGTCAGTGGCCCAATGGCCAAAGAAGGCCTACCATTTTTGTAGGTCTGGCTGCTTGGGAAAGGGAACAGGTAGGGGAAGAGAGCCACACGCGAGGAGAGAGAGAGAGAGAGGCTGCGATTAGGTGGAGGAGAGAGAAGGAGTGACAGGGAAGGGGATAGGGGTAGCAGGCCGGTGTATAACAGCATATAAGCTATGTGTTTGCCCCGGGAAGAGGAAGGGTCGGGCATCAAGGAGAGAGAGAGTCAGGGGAAGGGAAAGAAAGCAGGGGGTGCAGCCGGTCGGTCCAGGGAGAAAAGGAAGGAATCAGACTAGGCCAGCAGCTGATGAGGGAAAGAAAGGGATAAGGGAGGTGTGGGCTTGTGCTGCACGGGAGGAAAGGATGGGGAGAAGGTTTGGGCAGCAAAGGTGGGTTGGCCCAAGTTAGGGTAAAAGAAAAAGAAAAGGATAAAGGAGGGGGAAAGAAGAAAAGAAAAGAAAAGAAAGAAAAGAAGGGGAAAAGGAAAAAGGGAAAAAGAAAAATAGGTGGGTTGGGGTATTTAAAATATTTTGGTATTTTAGGATATTTAAAAATAATAATATTTTAATAAAATAATAATTAAATTTCCTTTTTAGGCTAATTTAGAATTTTTGAAATATTTTTCCTAAATTTTATTTTAATTAGCAAAACACCCTAGTTTTTCCCAATTAAATTATTTATTAATTTCCTCTAAATTTTTCCTTAATTAATCCCTATTATTTTAATAAAATGATTTATTTAATTAACTTCCTCAATAAATCCTTAAATTTTCATAATTCTCTAAATTAGAGTTTTGGGGTATTTCAGATATATATTCCATGCAATACATATGTACATATTTATAACATAATATGGTATTTAATAAGGCAATTAACATCATGGTGCATGTAAAAAAATATTTCTAGTCATAGAGCAAGCGAATGATAATTATTGTATTCTATTTGTATCAACCCTAGCTACGATACAATCATAATCATGGCAATTATATCATAACTTGGTAAGATCATAAACTCTAACAAAACCCTAGACATGTAAATGTTAATCATTAAAAAAATACACTTTCTTATATCTTCTATTAAATAAAACATCGAATACATGCTATATATTCAACATTATACTTTCATATTACACCTACTCGTACCACTTGCATAACTATTGTAAAACTTCTGGCATATAACACATACATATATCCTTTCAAAACTCATGCATAAATCATATCAACACATAATGAATTTCATGTGTTACCATAGGATTTCACATCTTAGTGGAACAATACAGTTAACTATTTCACATCCTAGTGGAAGGGTACGGTTAAATTTTATCCAAGTAAAAGAGATAAAGTAAGATTATCCCACCTAGTCTCCACTCAACCTGATAATGCTATCTTGTGTAGATGGCTTTTTGTTGGAGAAGGAAGATATCTCTACATATATTGTGGCTATATTGGTAGAGATAAAACTTCTATATATGGATATCTACCGGTGCATTGCTGTTGCTTCCTATTTTATAAGAAATTTAGTTGAGTAAAATTAGCATTATGCTTTTATGTAACTCTATATAAACACCATGGTAATATATGTTGTAATTCAACATAACATCATATATAATAACAATCATGATCTTCCTTCTATTGTGGATGAATGGCCAAACCATTTAAACCTTTTGTTCTTAGTTAATCTTATATATGTTCAATATGGCATTAAAGTAGGCTACCCAAAATCATCTATTTGTTCCCCTTTTTAATATATTATCATTGCTAGTAGCACAATGCCTTGATCAGAAAATTTGTTGTGTGTGTGTGTGTGTGTGTGTGTGTGTGTGTGTGTGTGTATATATATATATATTGTAAAATTATGGCCAATATTGATAGTAATTCTTGATGGATACTGTCTACCGTTGCCTTGAATGGAATAAATTTTATTCCATGTTCTAGAGCAATTAACTTATTCCTAGGAGGAAAAAGGAAATTAAGCTATATTAATGACAAGTCTACCTGTCCAGAGTTGACCAATACAAAATATGAATAATGGATAGCTAATGATCAACTTTTTCATTCATGGCTTTTGAATTCAATGGAACCACAAATTTCTGAAATCTTTAGTTTTTCATAATCAACATAAGGGTTATGGAATTCTATGGAAGAACTCTATGGTAATACAAAATAACGCTACCATAATTTTTGAGTTGAAATGTGAAATAGTTGCTACTTAACAAGGTAAAAAAAACCTTTATTGAGCACCTTGGTAATCTAAAGAAGATGTGACACAAGCAAGATCTATATCATCCCACGCTACATATGCAAATATTTTATAAAAGAGATCCGAATAAGATAAAATATATTTGTTGCTAAGCAGTTTAAAGGTAGAATATGAGAATCTTCAAAGCATAGTTCTTATGAGTTCAAACCTTCCATCTTTTTCTATTATATGTTCTATTATACAATGTAAGGAAACTAGAAAAAGACTATGGTCCATGATCCAGGGCCTATTCTTGAATCATATGCCTTTATTGCTAAAAAGGAGGATCAAAAGAAAAATAATAGTTATATAAGTCAGGATACAAGCAAAGGATGAAAATATATCTACAATGCGATCACTACCATAAGACAAGGCATACAAAAGATCTATACTAAGAACTTCATCCTCATTTGAAGCTAAATTCCAAGAAAGAGAGTAAGAAGTACTTTGCTACAACAGTCGACACTACCATATCTATGAATCAATTATCTATGTTTCTTCAGCAACTTAGTATGTCTAATTCATCCGAATCCACACCTTCTTCTAGTACTCATGTTTCAAGTAATCTCAAGGAAAACTTCTCTTTATGTTCTTATAATCACTTACCCACTTGGATTACTAATTATAGCGCCACCGGCCATATGGAAAATGATGCATCGTCTTTGATTAATTTTTCTTACGATTCAACTAAACCTGTTATGTTAGTTGCTAATGGTACATCTGTGCTTGTTTTTTTATTGAAAAAAAGTTAAATTCTTTGATGGTCTTCCTAGTTCAGATGCTCTTATCATTCCTTCCTTTCCCACTCAACTCCTTTAGGTCGAGAAAATAACTAACTCTATGAATTGCAATGTTATTTTTTCTCCCACTAGGGTTATGTTTTAGTACTGAGCTTTAAGGAAGAAGATTGGTGATGGTACTTATTCATATGGACTCTATTTACTTAAAATTCTAGGAGGTGTCACTTCTTTTAATAGTGTTATAATGGAAACCTAAGTTTTGCATCAATGATTGGGACAACCTTCCAATCGTGTCTTATTATAATTACTTCCAGCAATGTGAGTCCATTCTAATATTTGCAAAACTTGTTATGTTTCTAATAAAACTCATTTACATTTCAATGTTTCTTCATTAATGACTATTTCACCATTTTCCAATGTATGGGGTCCTTGCTATGTTAATTCATATACCAACTTCAGATATTTTGTTTTATTTATTAATGATTATTCTCGTGCAACTTGGATTTATTTCTTGAAATCTAAAAGTTAAGTTTGTTATGTTTTTAAGAAGTTCTAAAATATATTCCCCACTCAATTTGATGCTAATATTAAGATACTTAAGATGTATAATGGGACTGACTTTAGTAAGGGGTTTTTTTTACTAGAGTTCCTTCGTAGTAAGGGAATCCTTCATCAGACCAATTATGTTGGCATTCCTCAACAAAATGGAGTCACGGAGAGAAAAAATCAGCACATTTTGGAAACTTCAAGAGGCCTTATGCTTCAAATGCATGTTGCTAAGAAAATTTTCTCACATGGAGTTCAAACAACCTTTTTTACATGATTAATCATCTTCCTCGCCATATCCTCTAGTTTAAATCACCATTAGAAATCCTTGAACAAAGAAAACTTGATTTAAAACATCTTCAAGTGTTATATAGTGTGTGTTATGTACATTAGCTAGTGACTCAACATATGTAACACCCCAAAATTCACTAATTTTTTTTTGAAAATAGAAGTAATTAAAATACTTAATTTAAAACCCGTGAATTCGGGGATGTTATGAACACACTTAGTACCAAACTAATTCTCTCCGACCGTTTCAGTACCAAGTGCTAAGGCTAAGAAAAGATTTACATTGAACTCAACCAAAAGTTCATAAAAGAACTCGAAAGATCATACATTAAAATCAGAGTACACATAAACGTTTATAAACCATGATAAGATAGAATTAAAAGTGTGAAGTCAAAGAGGATAAATCCGATACAAAAGAAATAATAAAAATAAATAAGATAACAAGAAAGTGGGTCCGACCACACTACTCTCGAACCTTGAGCCAAACATGCTTAACACTCAGCCCCGACTGATGTCTCGCCCACCCACACAAAGTCAGAAGGGAATACTACTCGTGGGAATGAGCAGCACCCATGAAAAGGGTGATCAGTACGCTACATACTGAGTAAGGTAACTGAGCACTAAGGCCAACACATAAGCATATAATCAATGCAGAATAATAACAGGGCATAATCATCAACACAATAACATAATGGCATATGAATGATCAAGTGAAAATGCCAAGGTCCAATATAGTTTAGATTAATTACTTCATTAATCCTTTACCAAAATATTTTCACACCATACTCTTTATCAAGTCCATACGATTACGGGAACCCCACTATTTTAGCCAGTGGATCGGTCGCGAGGGTACAAGCCTTGCTACCATTTTAGCCGGTGGATCGGTTGCAAGGGTAACATACCCTGCCACTATTTTATGCTGGTGGATCGGATTGGGCCCGGCTCAACATCTTCCACTTTACGTGATTAATGTCTTAAGTATCTTATTCAAAAGTTTTCATCATGAACATGTACGAATCATTATCTTTACACTTCGCACATCACAAATCATAAAATTCCACAATCATAATTACACTTTAATCACCAACACACATGATAATATAAAAATTCCAAGCAACCCCAACAAACCCTAATTATCCACACAAACCCTAGTTCGGTCTCCGACGGACCCTTATATAATCTCCACATATTATTTTTCATCTAAATGTTCAAACACCCAAATAACATTTCCATTACCTTCCTTACATCCTAAATCAATCTTTCATATGTAAATTTTACTCCCATGCAAACTTTACACATCCCATGCAACCTCTCAAACTTTTCATACAAACCCTAAATCCCATGCAATCATTAACTCCCATGGAAAGCGCTAACTCCACCATGCAAACCCTAATACCACCGTACAACCCTTAATACTACCATGCAAACCCTAATACCACTTTACAACCATTAATACCACTATACAACCATTAATAGTACCATACAACCATTAATACCACCATACAACCATTAATACTACCATACAAACCATTAATACCACCATGCAACCCTAGATTCCGTCATACAAAACCCTAAATTCAATCCACACAAAACCAAGGATCCATCCATACCAGACCCTAGATTCAAACCATAGAAAACCCACAGATTTGTCCATATAATACAATTGATTTGATTCTCCCATTCATAACCACAAATTGGATTCTTCCATACAAGACCATAAGTTAGATTCTTCCACATATAATCATAAATTAGAATCTCTCATATAAATCATAAATTAGATTGTCCCATATAAAACCATAAATTATATTATTCCACACAAAACCATAAATTAGATTCTCCTAAATAGAACCATAAATTATTTTCTCCCACACAAAACCATAAATTAGATTCTCCCAAATAGAACCATAAATTATATTCTCCTACATGAAACCATAAATTATATTCTCCCACACAAAACCATAAATTAGATTTTTCCAAATAGAACCATAAATTATATTCTCTCACACAAAATCATAAATTAGATTTTCCCACATGAAACCTTAAAATTCTCCATTTTATTCTTCAACTTATGAATCATTAAAATAATTAGGTCAACTCACCTCCCTTGGTCAACCTCTTTCCCCATCCTCCTTTCCATCCTTTCTCCCACACAAGCTATATCAACACCCTCACATGCATGTCTTACAGGGTCACAACACATACCATCATATATAAATAATACACATGCCATATAACAATATAAGAACATGCTTGGACTCCATGTCATACCATATACAAAATAATTACAATAATAAACATAGGATATATGGCTTGCAAAGCACATAATGCATATAAGCACACAAAAGGCCTTAGCACCCCTTACCTGAAACGACACCGGTCTTGGAGCACGCTCCTACGCCTCCTTAGGGCTTTGACCAAATAATAACATACTAATAAAAATAACATTAAAAAAATTCTAACTTCGCTAAAGATATAGAAATAATAGAAATATTATAAAAGTTCATAATATATGGTTAAAGACCTTACCCTAATAATAATAATGAAACTAAAAATAATATTAATAAGAATAATAATAGTAACAGTAATAATAAAAAGGCATTATTCAAATATAAAGTAGAATAAAGGCTTCAGCCCCTTTACCAAAATAATACTAATAATAATATTAGAAAAATAAACAACCAAATTTGGTAGTAGTAGTAGTAGTAGTAGTAGTAGTAGTAGTAGTAGTAGTAGTAGTAGTAGTAGTAGTAATAATAATAATAATAATAATAATAATAATAATAATAATAATAATAATAATAATAGAAAAACTAATAGTAAAGTAGTTGTAATATTAATGAAATAATAGTAAAAGTAATTCGAAACAGTAATAATAAAAATAATAATTATAATTATAATGATAATAACATATTAATATTAATATTAATAATATTAATAATATTAATAATAGAAATAATAAGAAGAATAACAAAAAAATTGAATTAATATACATTAGGGCTTTAGCCCTCAACAGAAATAAAAATCAAAACATTAATACTAACAATAATAATAATACATATTAAATAATAATAATAATAATAATAATAGTATTTATATGCAAATAATTGAAATAAAATAATACAAGGGTTATAAAAATAGGGAAAATGGCTTAGAGGGTCTAGGGTTCAACCTTAGGCTGGTGGTGAAATGCGGCGCCGACGGTGGTTCATGGCGGTGGCCGGAAAAAGGGAAGAAAAGGGTAAAAGTTGGATGCTGGGAAAAAGATAGGGAGGATTAAGGTGGGATTTGGGGTGTTTAGAGTTGCCCAGGAGGAGAGGAACAAAATAAGGGTGGCGGCGCATCCAACGGCGGCGGATCACGGTGGCGGTGGTGGTGGCCAAATGGGAGAGAAGAAGAAAGAGAGAGGATGAGAGGGAGGAAGAGGAAAAGAAAGGTAGGGGAAGGTCGAGAAGGGTCTGCAGAACAATTTTGGAGGTGAAGGGAGCGGCTACAACGGCGGAATAGGTGGTTAAAGGTGGTTCGAAGGGTGGCGTAGATAGAAAAATAGGTTGATCGGGAAGGCTATTTCGCACAGCCGGGGTGGTTCATGTAGGAAGAATCGAGAGATATGGAATGTTTGGTTAGCAAGAGGGAGATGCAAGGGAGAGTTTGGTGGCCAGATATGGCGGCGAAGTTGGGCGGAGGCGGTGGGCAAGGTGTCTATAGAGGAGGTGGTGAAAAGGAATGATTTCTGGGTAAGAAATCAAAAGCTCGATACAGGGCTATTATGGGGGTATTTATAGGGTTAGAAGGGAGTCTAGTGTTCTGTGGGTCGGTGAGAGAGTTGGGCAAGTAGGGTTATGGTCACCGGCGGCGTCCTGTGGCCGGTGGCAGTAAATCTCGGGCAGGGGAATGCGTAGGAGAGAGAGAGAGAGGATCGCGCGATAAGGAAGGGAGATGGATGGGTCTGTGTGGTCGCCGAATTAGGGGGGAGAGATTGGAAGGAAAGCCGCCGGTCAAAATGGGCGAGATTGTCGGTGAAAAACCAGGGCAGGCGGCGAAGGTTACAAGCGTCGGTGGCGTTGGGGCTGGGGAGAAGAAAAGAAGAAGAAGAAGAAGAAGAAGAAGAAGAAGAAGAAGAAGAAGAAGAAGAAGAAGAAGAAGAAGAAGAAGAAGAAGAAGAAGAAGAAGAAGAAGAAGAAGAAGAAGGAGCTAGGGGACCGAACGGTTCAGGGAAAAAAGAAAAGGAAAGGAAAGGCGGAGAACCGGGCCGGGCGTGAGATAAGGGGTGAATTAAATGAAACGACGCGTTTTGGGAAGAAAATGGAAGAAGCGTAGCGCATCGAGGAGCGGAAGAAGAGCGACGGGCGCGGGCTGGGCCGAAGGAAAGGAAGAAGGGGAAAAGGATTGGGCCGCGGGAGAGGGCAACCCAAATGGGGAAAAAGGGTGGAAAGGAAAAAGAAGAAAAGAAAGAAAAAGAAAGAAAAAGAAGAAAAAGGAAGAAAGAAAAAGAAAAAGGAAGAAAGAAAAAGAAAAAGGAAAAGAGAAAAATAATTATTTTGGGTATTTAAATTTATTAAAATATTTGGGATATTTAAAAATAATAATATTTAAATAAAATAATATTTAAACTCCTTTTTAGGCTAAATTAGGATTTTTAAAAGATTTTTCATAAATTCTATTTTAATTAGCAAATCACTCTAATTTTCTTTAATTAAATTATTTCTAACATTTATATTAATCTGAAACTATTTTCTCCTTATTATTTTATATAAAATAATTTATTTAATTTATTTGTAAAATAAAATATTTAATTAGCTAAAATACTAAAATTTCTTCAAATTAAAATACTTGTAAATTCCTTCTTAATTTTCCCTAACTAATTCGCTTTTATTTTAATAAAAATAACTCATTTAATTAATTTTCATAATAAAATCTTATTTAATAATAAATGATAAAATTAGAATTTTTAGGGCATTTCAACATGAGAAACTTGATCCACATCTCATATAGTATGTGTTTTTGGGATACTCCACAATGAAGAAAGGATACCTGTGTTATGATCCTCAGGCTTACAAGGTTATTGTGTCATGGGATGTATAATTTGCTGAAATTATGCCATTCTTTTATTAGTAAAGTGAGGGGGAGCTTCTGAAATATTTATTTTCTCTACCTACTATATGGACTACTTCTATTCCTTCATCTCAAGAGTTACCTCATCTTTCACATGAAATTCCTGACCTTAAGGCTCCATTTGGTTCAAGGAAAACAGTAAGAAAAGGAAAAAAAATTAGAAGGAAAATATTTTTTATATGTTTGGTTGTTGCGAAAATTATAAGGAAAGAAAATATTATGGAAAAAGTGAAGGAATAGTGTACCTGTTAACTTTTCTCAGGTTTAGCTGAGGAAAATAACAGGAACGAAAGAAAATTAAAGCTCTGACTTGAGTCTCTCCCCCTGCTCTGCTTCATTCTTCTTCGTCAAATACTTGTTTCTCCATCAAAGCTTTGATTCTGCTCCATATCCCTTCTTCGTAAAAAAAAAAATGGCGTGGAATGATTATATATATGCTAAGTTAATATAGTTCAAAATTGTATCCATAACCCTAATCTTCATGGGGATCGACTTGTTTATTTAGAGACCTCGGCTCAGTCTTCGCTTCACTGACTAGTAATCTCTCTCTGTCCTACGTTTTCTATTTCATCGATGATTATGCACTTTGATCTACACATTTTTGGCATATATACTCGAAGCGTCCGGTCCGGTTGAATGTTTTCCAGCTTTCTGACGGTGTTCTCTACGCTTGATTAGTCATTTGATAGGTATGCGCCTGATTAGTTATTTGCTAGCTATGCTCTAATTTAATCATTTACCCATCCTTTATTTTCTTAATTAAAATCATGCATTATTTGTCTGCTTTGATTCGCCAAATTACTGAGTAATTAAATTTTTTTCTCATTCAATTGAGGTGCTTTAAAATTTGGTTGGTCAGTCACCCAACTTTTTCCTTATTTATCAATTTTGTTCTGTGCGGATGATTGGATCTTTGTAGCTGTCATTCTGAGAGCAATGATTACCGGACCTTCTGATGTTTCTCTTAGTACACATTTCGGTGTTATCTCTAGGTATTTCAAATTTTTCTTCATGACAGTTCCCGTGAAACTGCCAGCTCCGTGAGGACGGCGACTCACTGTTTTTCGTTGTTTCATTCAAATTGTAACAGCTCAAAAGAAGAGATGGGCTGTTTCAACTGTTTTGTGGGGGATGATTTTCATAAATCTGTAGATAAGGGACCTTTTGTGGCAAATCATACAGCAGGTATGCCAATAGGCAGTTTATGGTTTCGGAAAAAATAAAAAATGTCTTCCTTGTTCTCAGCTGGTGTTTATTTTGTTCCTACTAGACAATTAGCTTCGCAGATGCTTAGGATGAGAATGAGATGAGTTTCATGACACATGCAAAAATGGAGGTTATCATGCTGCACGGGACGCCCCAAAGGACACACAAGTTGTAAAATATCAACCTCCTGCTGTTCCTGCAATCTCCGTGGATGAGTCGAAGGAAACTACGGATAATTTTGGAACAAAAGCATTAATTGGTGAGGGCTCTTATGGGCGAGTATACCATGGCGTGTTGTGGAGTTCAGTTCTGTCATTTTTTATGATGCTAATGTACCATTTTGACTTGTTTAATTAGTAATTAGTAACTATGAATTGACAATGCACATTGTGTTTTTTTATGGAGATCTTGATATATACATTGGTTAGTAAAGTAGGATGGTTTATTTTATTTTTGCTTACTCTATCTTTCATTAGTAGAAAGTTTAGAATGTTATTAATATTTTATAAATATTTTTAAAAAAATTATGAGTTCACACAATGGTTATAATTACTCTTTCCTACCTTCCACAATATCTAAGGAGGCATTTTTAAGCTTTGTGTGTATAGTGTGTATGGTATTAGTAGAAACATTGACTTCGAATACAGAAAATGTGTAAATCTAATAAAAAACTCAAACTGATTTTATTTATTAGATACGAATATAAACATAAAAAATATGCATTAGATTTGAGTATGGATACGGATATAGATATATGTTTTGTTATCAGGTTTGGATTTTTTTATATATTTTTTAAAAATTATTGTAAATTATTAATGTAATATTTTAGAATAGTTCTATAAAAAAATTTTTGAAATAAGTATTGATTTTATGAAGTTTTAATAAATTTTTTAGAAATTTTATGTAATATTTTATATATTAATATAATATTTTTAATAACATTAAATATATAATAATATTTAAATAATAACATTTAACTTTTCTTAGAATTTTTTTCCTAAATACCAAACACTAAAAATATTTTCCAAGATTTTAATTTTCCACAAAATTTTCTCCAACAACCAAACAAAGGAAAGAAAATAAATTTCTTTCATTTTCTTTCCTTCAATTTTCTTTCCTCTACATTTTTCTTTCCACTTAATTTTCTTTAAACCAAACAGACTCTAAAGCACCACACATTGACAATCATCATGAAAACTTCCCATAAACAAAAATTCTACCAACTCCTCAAACATTACCCAAACCAACTCTCAAAAAATCTAATAGAGTATCTAAACCTCCTAAAAAATTAAATGACTATGTCACTTATAAAGTTGTACGTTATCATATTCAAGCTCATGTGACATATTCTAATGCTTATTCATCTCACTCTGCATTTTTAGCTTTATTATCATCTATTCACAAGCCACAAACTTTTCAAGAAGCAAACTCCAATACTACCTAGAAAATTTTAATGTAAGAAGAACTTTATGCACTTGATGCCAACCATATATGGGATATTGTTCGGCTCCCTCTAGGTAAGAAGGTTTTTTGTTGTCACTGGGTGTATACAACTACATTTAACAGTGATGGATCAATAGAGCATCATAATGCTCGGTTTGTTGCAAGAGGCTTTAACTAAAATTATGGAGTAGATTATACAGTGACCTTTTCACCGGTTGCAAAGATGAATACTTTTCATGTTCTTTTTTCCATTGTTACTAATAAAGATTGAAAACTTTTCATATGGACATAAAAAATGTGTTTTTACACAGCAAATTTAAAGAGGATGTTTATGAGTATTCCTCATGGGCACCAATTAGAATGCCGATGAGATCTTACATGCAAATTAAATAAAGCCATATGTGGGCTTAAATAATCCCCTCGGAGCTGGTATGCTAAGCTTAGTTAGGTCCTTATTTGAAATGGATTGAAAACAAGTAACGCCTGAAGTTGTTATTACAGGGTATGATAATGTTCAAATATTGAGACTTAAGATACTATTGCATACTCAATTTTCTAATAAAGATCTGGGTACTCTTCGTTATTTTCTTGGTCTGGTGGTAGCCTTCTCCCAAAAGGGCCTTTTCATCCACCAACACACGTATGTATTGGACTTGCTACAAGAGGTATGCAAACTAGGCATCAAACCTTCTTCGATGCCTGCAAATTACAATTTATAGCTCACACTTGATCACGAGCCTCTATTAGATATCAGCCACTATCAGAGGTTGGTGGGCAAACTGATTTACCTCACTATTACTCAACCTTATATCACCTATGATTTTAGTCTCATTAGCCGCTTCATGTGCTCTCCTCGTAATCAGCATTTAGATGCTATCACTAGAATATTGTAGTATCTTAAAGGTAGTCTTGGACGAGGTATATGGATGGGAAAAAATGGCCACTTTTCCATCACTGCTTATACTGATGCTGATGGGGTTGAATGCTAGGTAGATTAAAAATTGACAACCTAGAGGTAATTTGGTGACCTGGAAGAGTAAAAATCAGAGTGTGATTATTTTCTTGAGTGTCAAGGTTGAATACTGTGCCATAGAATCTATCTAGTACAAGTGAAGTCATTTAGCTTCAATCCTTGTTGACAGACTTGGGTTTCACTCCTATTACACAAACTCCACTAGTATGTGACAATAATTCCATTATACATATTGCTTCCAACCCAGTCTTCCATGAGCGGACAAAGCACATTGAAGTGGATCGTCACTTTTTATGTGAAAAACTTCAATGCAAAATTATTAGCACCCCATTTGTTCGTAGCAATTGGCTGACATTTTCACTATAAGGGTCTATCCCCAACCAAGTTTTATGAAATTATATCCAAGTTGGGCTCGATTGATATCTTTGCACCAACTTTAGGGAGATTGTTGGAGAAGGAAGATATATTTGCATATATTGTGGCTATATTGGTGGAGATACAACTGATATACATGGATATCTATTGGTACATTGTTGCTCCCTATTTTATAGGAAATTTTATCGAGTAAAATCAACATTGTGCTCTTGTGCAACTCTATATAATATAGATGAATAATGTTATTCATGCTTTTCATAAGATCTAATATATATATATATATATATATATACACACACACAATTAATGAGATATAATGGGAACAACTTTGACTTCTAATAATAGTTTAAGATAAGTATTAGACTATTCAAATAATTAGTTGCAATAACTAGCATTAGATTAGCTAAGACTTCTTATCCTTATCATGCCCCTGCAAGATGGACAATGGTGACACAAGACCGATCTTGTAAATTAACAAGGTTAGTCTTGTGCGATTTAGAGGCTTTGTAAGAGCATCCTCTAGTTGATCGCCGGTAGGGACATAAGAGACACGCAATGCACCATTCTGAACTTGTTCACGTATGAAATGTAAAGCAAGAGCTAAATGCTTCATACAAGAGTGAAAAACTGGATTTGCACTGAAATATGAGCACCTAAATTATCAAAATAGATGACTGGAACATGAGGTAAAGTGATACCCATCTCATGTAATAAATGTTGTAACTATAAGATTTCACTCATAGTAGATGTAATGGCTTTATATTCAACCTCTGTCAATGATTGAGCTAAAGACCTTTTCATTTTAGAACTCCATGTAATAGGAATAAGTCCTAAGAAGATAATGTGACCCATTATCGAGGTAAAATCATCTTTGTTACTAGCCCAGTCTCCATCAGAGAATTCATGAAGATTAAGAGGAGATTCCTTGTAAATGTTGATCCCTTTGTCTAATGTCCCAGAAAGATACCGAAGAAGTCTCTTCAAAGCTACCCAGTGATTGGTACAAGGTTGATGCATGAATTGAGATAATTTGTTAACAGCAAAGGCTACCTCAGGCCTGGTAAGAGTGAGATATTGAAGACTTCCAACAGCAGCATGATAATCTGACAAATTATCAATCAAAGTACCAGAAAGAAGCCAAAGAGAAAACCTAGTGACCATTGGAGATGGAACAAGATTGGCATTGAGCATGGCAGTATGAGCAAGTAAGTCTATAATATACTTCTTCTAACTTAAAAAAGAGTCCTTGTATGGTGGGAACCATCTTAACACCCAAGAAATAAGAGAGTGATCCAAGGTCTTTGAGAGCAAATTGTTGAGCTAGTTACATGACAAAACTATCCGGTGCACTTGAAATATGTCTAGTTAATACAATATAATCAACATGAACAATCAAATATATGGGAGAAGCATGATGTGGATATTTAAACAAAGATGCATTTGCAACTAAATGTTTAAACCCATGACCTTCTAGAAATAAAATCAACGTTGTGTACCGGGATCTTGGGGCTTATTTGGGACCATAAATGGCTTTGCATGCAAACGAAGTTAAGAAAAGCAGCATCTTTTTGTATACTGGTTCGATTTAGAGGAACTAGGGATGGAGGTGGGTGGATGGTTGTGTAGTTAGGTGGATGTGGCGTGGGTAGTAGCAAGCACGGAGCTTATGATTGGTTGGGTTTTGATGACAAGCTTATGTTGAATGAGTTTCTCCATAAGATAGGAAAAGAGATGGGATCATCTCTTGTGTTGACAACATCAATGATTCCTTGGTAATTAGAATCTAAGCTTTCCAGCACCTTATCAGTAATAGCTTCAGGTTTCATTGAGTGACCCAAGAGAGACAATTGATCAGTGCAAGCTTTGATGGAGTTCATGAAGTCAGTGATAGATTGAGGACCTTTGGTGAGGCTTCGAAATTGTGCCTTGAGCTGCTTGATGTGGCCATAGGAAGCACTAGCATAAATGCGTGTGGAGGTATCCCAGAGTTCCTAACAGGTTTTTGTGAGGGATACAGGTAGAATAATATTCTGATCCAAGGTACCAATAAGTGTGCCATACAAGAGATGATCTTGACGTGTCCATGTGAAATAGGCTGAGTTTGTGAGAGTAGATGATTCTACAGAGAGAATAAGTGATGTTAGGGGGAAGGACCTATCAATAAATTTAAAGAGACCATAGCCAACCAAGATAGCCTCAATTTGGAGTTTCCTCGAGAGATAATTTGTGGAATTAAGTTTGATGATGTTGGGAAGAGAAACAATGATTAAGGGACTGCTTGGATCAGTATCATTAAGAATAAGATTGTTGCTGGCCAAGAGGCGAGAAGAAGAAAATATCAAGATTTTTTTTTCAAGAGCTCGCTGGAGGCGAAAAGAAGGAGAAAGTGGCAGAAATTTTTTTTGATCGAACCTTGCTTTGATACCATATAGATGAATAATGTTATTCATGCTTTTCATAAGATCTAATATACAATATATATAGATACAACTAATGAGATATAATAGGAACAACTTTGAATTCTAATGACAGTTTAAGATAAGTATTAGAATATTCAAATAATTAGTTGCAATAACTAGCATTAGATTAGCTAAGACTTCTTATCCTTATCATATAAACACCATAATAATATCTGTTGTAATTCAACATAACACAACATAACACCACAAACAATAATAATCACCCTCTTCCTTCTTCGGTGGACATTGGTCTTCTATGGCCGAACCACGTAAACCTTTTGTTCTCAATTAATCTATTTTGTTCAATACTTTCAATAGTAGGCGTTCTTAGTGCTACTACATAACTTTCATCTATTGTTCTCTCTTATGCAATTCAGGACATATGTTTTGTCTCACACTACAATTGGTACAGTATTGTTTGTGAAGATCTGATGGCTGACCGAAAGGAAGGACTGATGTTTGGACACGACGAATGAATCTGTTGGAGAAACAGAGAAGAGGACACAAAAAAAGGAGAAGAAGACAATGGTAAATTTTTTGAAACTGCACTTTCTTTATGTTCCGTAAATCAGTAAAACTGCACTAATTTATAGAAGTTATAGGATGACCCAACCAATCCACTATCTCAAATTCCTACAAATCTGCAAAAAGTGGAAAACCCCAAATTAACTACTTCTTCCTAAAAACTAGGATCAACACAAAACGTGACATATTAAAAAAACAAGGATACAAATTAAGTCTGTAGCTAACTTTGAATCATACTTCAACACTCCCCTTTGATTCAAAGTTGCACACTCCAAGCTTGCTCCTAAAATACTTGAACTTGTCTCTGGATAACGCCTTGGGTAGAACATCTGCAATTTGCTCATTTGTTTTGCAATACTCCAGAACAACAAAACCTTCACTAACAAAATCTCTGATAAAATGAACTCTGATGTCGATATGCTTTTTTCTCCCGTGATAGGCTAGATTCTTTGTCATTGTTATAGCTACCTTGTTGTCGCAGAAAATAGTTGTTGCCTCTTTTTGTTCTTGCTTGATATATGAGAGAATTCTCTGTAACCACACTGCTTGACAAGCTGATGAAGTAGTTGTTGTGTATTTAGCTTATGAGGAAGATAAAGCTATCACAGCTTGCTTCTTTGAACTCTAACACACTGCTCCTGTTCTGAGAAAAAAAACATACCCTGATGTGCTTTTTCTGTCTTGTAAATAGCCTGCCCAATCGCTGTCTGTGAACCTAACCAACTTAAACTCTAAACTGGTGTTGTACCATAAGCCAAAATCTGTTGTTCCAGTAATATATCTCAGCAATCTCTTTGCTACCCCGTAATGTTGCTTTGTAGGACTGTGCATAAACCTAGAAATCACACCAACAACAAAAGAAATATCTAGCCTTGTGTGAGTGAGATAAATGAGACCTCCAACTAGGCTTCTGAACTTTGTTGCATCGGCTTTTTCTGTTCCAACCTCCATCTGCAGCTTCTCATTAACATTCATAGGAGTTACTACATCATTACAATTATACATATTGAATCTCTCTAATAGATTTCTTGCATACTTCTTTTGAGAGACAAAAATTCCATCTTCCACTTGCTGAACCTCAAGTCCAAGAAAGAAATGCAGTAGCCCAAGATCTGACATTTCAAACTTGTTCATCATATTAGCTTTGAAATTAGCAATAAGTGAAGCATTAGATCCCATGTAAATCATATCATCAACGTACAAGCAGACAATAAGAATGTCACCTCCACTTTGCTTCTTTGTGTAGAGGTTAGGATCACTTTTGCTTCTCTCAAAACCAGTTTCTACAAAATAGGAGTCGATCTTGTTGTACCAAGCCCTCGGAGCTTGCTTAAGCCCATACAACACTTTCTGCAACTTGTAAACACACCCTTCTTTGCCCTCAATTATGAAACCCTCAGGCTGATCAACATACACTTCTTCCAACAATTCTCCATTCAAAAAAGCTGACTTAACATCAAACTGATATATTGGCCAATGCAAATGAGCTGCTAAGGCAGGTAAGATTCTTATAGTTTCAAACCTTGCCACCGGTGAAAACGTGTCTGCATAATCCATGCCATATTCTTGAGCATATCCTTTAGCTACGAGCCTTGCCTTATGCTTTTGTATGCTGCCATCTGCGAGATATTTAGTCTTAAACACCCATTTCACGCCAATCGAATGTTTACCTTCTGGGAGTTCAACTAGCTGCCACGTTTGGTTCTTCTCAATGGCTGCTATCTCCTCTTTCATTGCATTGTGCCATTCTTCTTTTTCAACTGCCTCATCAAACATCTCTGGATCAGCAACAAAGAGTGCTTGAGATGACTCATAAACCTCCTGCAAAGTTTTAAATGTTTTAGGAGGAGTTGAGCTTGGACTCTCTTCCTCATTATTAGAACCGGCATCACCATCGCGAATAGGACTTGCTGAATCTTGATTCGCTGGTTGTCCATCATTGCTTTCTAGGAAAACTTCAACTAGTTCACCATGTTCTCCTTCACGCCAACTCCAAGTTGCATACTCATCAAAGATAACATTCCTAATTTCAACAATCTTACCATTCACAGGGTTATACGATCTATATCCTTTAGATTGAGAACAATAACCAAGGAATATGCATTTTTCAGATTTCTCATCCAACTTTCTTCTGTTATGAGCATGTTGAATCATACTTCAACAGAATCTACTATTACTACCGCACTTTTGGGTGCTTTTATAGGTCATTACACATGTTGTTGTGCGGTTACTTGTGCCTCAACGGCGGGATTAAGCAGTGACGAACAACCTGAACTGATCACAACTTTCATGGTAAGATTTGAGTCATTAATTTGTTTAAGAAGTACCAGTGTTTAATAGGTTTACTTATTATGTTCAACTCCATTTGGCACTAAAGAAGGCAGTAACTTATTAATCTGATAATCAAGGGTAGAAATTGGAATAATTGTATGACTGTATCAGTTCATCCGATTATTCTGTATATATATTCATAAAAAAAAATGAAGAGCGGAGTAAGAGGGTAGAAAAAAGACCATCCAGTGATATGTCAGTTTTGAGTTTGCAATATTTATGACTTATGTTACGGATATTAACCATAACTGTTTTACGAGTCAGAAAAATGCACAACTGCATCGATCTCTTAGGTTGGAACATAGTTAAATAGATTGTAATATATATATATATAAGAGGGTTTCATTTGAATTAATTTGAAAAGTCCTAATTGTTTCTTTTCATTTGAATTAATTTGAAAAGTCATGATTGTTGATTTGGTGCCTTTTTATTTGAATTAATTTGAAAAGTCATATTTTTTGACTTGGTGCCTTTTCATTTGAATTAATTTGAAGAGTCATGATTGTTGACTTGGTGTCTTTTCAAAGGGACTTCATTAACTCTATAAATAGCCCCCACCATCAACCAGAAAAATCAATTCGGATATTCAGATTTTTCGGAAATTTCAATAGTTCTCTCTTCTCTCTCTCTCTACTTTTTTTATTCCTATATTCCTAGTTGAGTACAAGTATAACGTTGCGTTCGTTGGAATCCTATTAGATTAAAGTGCTAACATCTGATAGGAACGAAAATCCGTTTTATCGTGGAAGACGATTGTTCACAACCTTGAGCACCGTGTGAGAGAGCAAAATCGTCTTAAGGACACATCGTGAATTCGGTGGACTCGGATAAATTATTTCTGATATTTTATTATATTTTTATACTATACACCCAATAGGTTAAGCATAGCAAAATAGCTGGCTTGATCTTGACGTCTTTAATATGGTTATGCAATTGAACATATGACTCACACCATAAATGTTTAGCCGGATTAAGTTTAAATGTTATGCGTTTGAAGCTCGTGAGCATAGAACGCTAACTTAGCTACTTTTTTGTGAATATTATTATCAGCCAGTTCCTACGGGTACACATGGAGGTGTCACAATAGGAGGCCTCTTTGCCGCGGCAGAAGGTGTTTCAGTTGGACTTGCATTTCTGCTGTTTGGACTCTTCACAGCCAACCGTTCATCTTTTTATGCAGCTTTCTGTCAGTGGCGAGTAATAAAAATGTCTGCAGTGGTCGGGAACTGGTAGCTTAATCGATTCTTTCTTGGGTGCAACAATGCAGTTCAGTGGATTCTGTAGTATTCATAGGAGGGTAAGTAAAAAATAAATAAATAAATAAAATAAATCTGCCTACACTGTAACATTTAATCAGTATCCTCTCCTCCATGCGGACTATGTTTCAAGTTTTCATCGCCCGCCATCCCTATGCATAGCCGTCCGTTAATTTTCTAGCTTGTACCATTAGCTATAGATTGAACTATTTCCTAGAGGCAGACACTCATTCTTTATGCGATCGTGCTCTCACATTCCGTATTAGCAGAATCTTCTAATATTCCCTCGAAGGTTGTTAGGAGTCCTGGACCTGCTGTGAAGAAAATCTCGGGCTGAACATACTTGGCAACGACGTCGATGACTTTGCGACCGTATTGCTCACAACCGTACTGACTTGTATGCAATGTAAATGATTTGATTCGGATGTTATATTACTGATGTTGATAAACGTATCCCACAATGGGTGGATAGCACAAAAAAATGTACTCTGTGCCAAAAGATTTCATCCTAATAATTTGTAAATTTTTTAAAAAATTAATAAAAATAATTTTAAAATTATACTTATACTTATACTTTTCATTAAAAAATAACAAAGAATGTAATGCAAACATAATTAAACAAAAAAGGTAAGGATAAAAATAAAAATAGACATTAACTTTTTTAGAAATAATTTTTTTTATATGATAATTTAATAATAGAATAATTTATTTTGACATGGACAAACCGTTTGTATATGCCCACTCTCCTATTTAGATTACATGGAAAAGATGAAAATAGTTAAAGTCATGCTTCATAGATAACAACACAAGAATCATTGGAACCCTGCTCTGAAAAATGCTTCTTAGTTTGCACTCTCTTTCTTTTTGACACACTACTATTTTACAATACTTGACTAAAAATAAATGTTAAAACACATGCCGAAGTATATCATTCTTTTTAATAAGTTAAATAGAATTGTTGAAACAAATTGTATCTGAGTGAAATTTATTCTATTTTTTTAATTATAAATTAGTATAAAATGCTTTTAATAAATAAAATATTATCACAATTTATATCCAAAAGTATCGATATAATTTATCTCATATTTATTTTGATACTAAATTTACCAAAAACAGTTTTTGTTGGTTATTGTCACCTTTAATTATTAAGCATTGCTATGGAAATATTAAATGTCTCTCTGGTCTCATAGTTTTCATGACTTATCCATTTTTAGTTGTCCCAAAATGTTTACAAATTGTTTATTTTAGGATGATGAATACATCATTCTATATATACTCTTATAGAATATAAAGTTTTCAATATTCATTAATGATTGCATCGATACATGTAAGAAAATGATTTGTGTCGATAAGTAAGATTAGAAGAGAGTCACTTTAGGAAGTACTTATGAAATAAATGATGTGTTAATAACAACAACAATAACAAAATTTCATCTAAGTCCCAACATTGGTAGGGTTTGGGAGATTTGATGCCCCCAACCACACCTTTAATTAGCTTGAGGTTACTAAGGAAGTGTGTCCAAAATGACTTAAAAAACTATCTTTAATTTACATATGGATCTTAGTAAATTTAGTTGACAACTTGTAGAAAAATTAACAAACAATTTCAAAACTTCAAACACTTGATAAGAAACTAATTCATAAGATCACAAAACTTTAGAATTACTTCCAAGAAGGAAGAACAAGTAAAGAATTATTATCTTTGTAGCTATATGATGAGTATAATTAGGAGGGAATTTTATCATAACACCAAAAATGCTTGAGGACCTTAATTAGGAGAAGTGGAAGGAGTGTAGAGTATTGTAAATAATAATCAAGGATTAGCTTTTTATTTAATTAGAATGAAGATAATCATCTTATCCCCTAGGTTAATTTTGATAGCCAAGAAGGATGGCACATGATTTTTGGCTAACTTTCATTAGTAGATATTATACATAAAAAAAAGTGCTTTAGTCAAAAACATGAAATTTCTAAATTATAAATAAGAAAAGTATGCAAAACAAGCTCTAACTAATAAAATTATAAGTTGTAAAATGACGGATAGGAGAAATCCTTCATAAAAAGCAAAATTCTCTAAAAATGGTAAAATTAAGGAAATAATTATTAAACACCATTTCGTATGTTAAATTGAGTGGAAAATATGTTGAGCATAAAACTTTGTTGGTATCTAAGAGCTTAAATTAATTTAAAGAAGTTGTGAAAATAGTACTAAGAGAAGAACCACTAGGATTGACTTATGGTACTAAATAAATCATAGAAATTAGAAAAATACTAATATATCATCAAAATAATACTTTAGATATAAAAGTATTATTTTTAATATATATATAATGGCCAATTTTTTTTTCACTCCAAGATATTTAAAATGTAAGGAAATAGATATATTAGTGTAAGGATGATTTTGTCATTTAATGTGCTCATTTAAATGGAGGAAAATGGAGAGAAAATTAATTTTGAAATGATTAACTCCTAAGGTAATGGTGAAAATAGATATAAAGTTATCTGATGTATAATGATTTAAACTCAGAGTTATTTTATACTTTTTTAAAACTGTAGGTTTATATATTTTTTATATTAAATCTAACCTTAGAATTATTTAATGCATTTTCTTATAATTTTTTCCCTATTATATGGTAATATTTTTATGTGCAAATGGTGACATTAGTGATTGGTATAGTATTATCTTTATCCTTTATAATTGTATATTTATTTTTTTAAATATTAATTCCTCCTTTTTTGACAAATTACTTTATAGGATTTTTATATATATATTAAAACAATTGCTCTGTTACTCATTTAAATAGTAGTATCAAGATTGATTTGTATATTAATTTATTTCTAGTTATTTTAGCTTTAGATTAGTATAAAATGGGTCATTCATCATTTAGCTCACACAAATTCATTACTACTACTCGTTAGTTTATTCAACTTTAATTTATCCATTAGACAAGTATAAGATAATGAATTGCTTTAAAAATGAAAAGATAACGTTGAAGGACACATACAAAGTTAATACTTGGAGACTAAAGAAGTGGAAGGGGATGAAAAGAAAGTAAGAGTTGTCCCAAATGTTTTGGGTCTGATGATAATTGGTGTGACAACAAGAATTGATAAGCAAAACTAAAATGGATGAACCACAAATGGAAAAAGATCGAGGGAGTAGTATCTTATGATTTTTTTTTTTGCATAGTATATATGTATAGTTTATGTTAGTATCCTTAAATATATTATGGCATGGTTGTCTTCCTAATGTAGCATATTCAACTTCTTAAAATACTTTTAAGTCTCATAATGCTTTAGAGTCCATCTTTTAGGAGCATGCATAAGTTGTTAATATTTTTGGTTTTATATTAGTATTGTTATTTTTTTATAAATAAAGTCTTTATCTATATATATATACATTAATATTTAACGTGATTCATGTTAAATTAGATATAAAAATATTGGTCATAAAGTTATAAATTATACGGTCTTTAGCTAGTAATAAGCCATACCTGTCTACTCTCCTATTTCTTGATAGTAGAAATATAGGTTGTATATGGATCATTTGAGAATAATGAATCATGTACATGACACATATATAAGAAAAGAGGAGGGTGAAAGGTATATTAAATTATTGATGGGCCGAGGCCCATGTGTCATACTAGAGAAACATCATTTTCTAAAAATATGTTATAATTAGTTTTCAACGGCAATTCTTGGGACCTCTTTTCTCCTCTTCTCAATGTCTCTTTCAAGAACTAGTATACTTTGTAATAGAGAGTGACAGCTGAGGGTTTCCATCTTCAATAATCAAGCAAGGAGATTGTCCAAGGTCCCTATTCTTAATCCTGTGAAAGACATACACCCCATCAAGTTCAGGATTCAATGAATAGGATCAACAGATTGTGTTCTATTCATTACTAAATTTAATTTTGGTATAATTAATTCCGTCAATGGTTGAAGGCACATCTCTAATTATCTTTTAACAATTATTATGTAGCCGAATTTCGTATATTGAATGATTGTATAGTACGTTAGGGTTTTGCACATATATCATTAGATTATGCATGGATTGTATATATTAATTGATAAGTATGATTCAAGCCACTAAATTTTGTCTAACATAAGTAGATATCCAATATATGGCTACATTTTCCCATGTCTATATGATTAAATTGGCTATCTATATTTGAATCCTCCTCCTATCTCACCAAATGTAAAATTTCTCATATTTTTGAGGATTAAAAAAAAAGATTGAAAATATTCCTTAATATTTATTATGAATCGAAATATTCTTTGAGGCTAGTATTCTAATATAAAATAAAATAAAATAAAATAAAATAACTTGTCTTCCTTGACAAATTGACCCTTTATTAGTCATTGATTATTTAATAGATGAAATATTATAAATGCTATCTTTTACGACTATTAATTTTTGATCACTTGAATCCAAATAAAATTATAGCATATTCATTTATATTAAATAACCAAAAATAATTTAAATATTTAATTTATATATGTTCACCGAATTTTATATCTCGAATAGAACCATGGAACTCTTGACTAAGATCGACTGCAATGTAGTTCATTATAAACTTTATCTCCAACAAAAACAAAACAGTTCAATGGATTGTGACAGTGTTCCTAGAAAAATATCAATGCTTATAGCATATGCATCAGTTCTAATGCTTAGGCACAATTTTTGACTAAAATTGGCCGATTTATGTGCTTTTGACAAATTTTGTTGAAGGAAATGGTTCCTCATTAAAAATCGTTCCTATATTTTTGAGAATTAGAATCTTGATGCACTTACTTTACGGGTTCCAATTTTTATTTTATTTTTTTAATTTTAATTTTTTCGTGATGCACTTACTCTCAGACAAACATGCGTGGTTTCCTTCAGGTTATAGGACATGATACGGACGTAGCGTACGAGATAAGCCCCACTGTTCGGGCAAAAGACGTAGGAGGATGATGCAATGCAAGTGCAACTAATACCAGAATTGGAAAATGAAAATTGAATTTATCTTGAAAACAAAATGATATATAACCGACAGGTCGGTAAACGCGCGGTTGGAGAAGCTATGATATTCAGAATTTTCCAGCCCGTCATTTTCACCCATTTGCTTCAAGTCTCTCTAGCTCATTCTTTGTCGTCTCTCTCTCTCACACGCACACTCTCTCAGAGTCGATCAGATTCTACAAATCGGTGCTAGCCGACTGAATAATTCCTCTCGTGCTATATCAAGGAAAAGATGGAAATAAACATGATTCGACCCGTAATACTCGTCTTGATTCCCGCCATGATTGCAAAAATAGCACACAAGATGAATGTTCTCGATTTTTTTGGAGCTCTTACTATCTTCCTTGTTCTCTCTGTTCACTTTGCGGCTAGTTTCAGGTCTCTCATGCTCCTTAAGAATCCATTTTCTTTGCCTATTTTTCGCCTGATTATTATTATCGTTTTCGTTTTAGATTATTGATTTTCCTGAAATTACTTGTAATTGTTCGGCAAAACAAAAAAAAGGTACGGAATGATGTTGGTGTGCTTCCTCCTCGCTTCCTTTATCATGAACCTGGTCGGGGCAGAAAAGAGGCGGCAAATTTACGCTGATTACGAGGAACGGGGTGACTGGTACTCTACATTATCTACCTGCCAGTCTCTCTCTTATCTGCATTGCCATGAAATGTTCTTGAATCTTCTTTACTAATAAATATTTTATGCCTGATTTGGTTTAATCTATGTAGTTTGTTTCTTGGTGGAATTGGTGAATATTGAAGGCTCGGTGATCTTTAATGCTCGCGAGGTTTCACACTCTCTGTCATGCTTTTGCAACTGTGACCGTCTTCTCCTTCTGGAAGCATATTACATTCTTTATATGTCTAGTATAGAACCTCGAATTCAACTACAGTTGCTGCCATTCTTTGGCGCGATTGACTGCTCTCTGAAAATATTACAACGTTCTTTATGACGCTTAGTGTCGCACACCCTTCATCTACTGTTCTGTCTTATGCGTTTCAAGGTACACGTGTTGTCTCACACTACAATTGCTACAGTATTGGTCGTGATAATCTGGTGGCTGACGGGAGGGACGGACCAGTGTCTGGACACGAATGAATCTACTCTTATTACGGCACATTTGGGTGGTCTAATTGGCCACTACTCGTGCTGTTGTGCGGATATTTGTTCCTCAATGGCGGTAGTACTTCCTGATAATGAAAGGACTCACCTGATCACAACTTTCAAGGTAAGATTTCAATCATTTGTATAAGAAGATTTAACACAACTCCATTTGGCACTAGAGAAAGTAATTCATTCATTCAATGATCTAACTGATGATCAGGGGTAGAGGTGGGAGCAGCTTTACGTGGGGATATGTCAGTTTTTAAGTTAGTTTCCGGTATTTGTGGCTAGATTGTGATGGATATTAGCGATATTAGATTATAAATAAATGCATTATGATGATGCATGCCTACATCTCTCAGGTTGGAACATAAATGTTGATATATTTGTAGAGTTTCACATTAACTTATAACTCGCTATCTGAAATGTTGAAAGGCTAATCTCGTGATCGCGGAATGGATATTAACATTTCTGCATGTATACTGTCAGCTTGTTCCCAAGGGAACGCATGGAGGTGTTACAATGATGGGTGTCGCAGTCTCAATAATAGAAGGTGATGCAGTTGGAATTACATTTCTCATGTTTGGATTCCTTGCACCCGTCTGTTCATCTGACGATGCACATGTTAATTAGTTGCTAGTAGACTAGTAGTAGAAGTGTCCGGGGTGGCAGGACTCTTTGGAAGCTTAATTGATTCTTTGTTGGGTGCCGCGCTGTAGTTCAGTGGATTTTGTCTCATTCGTAAGAGGGTAAGTTCGATTAGATTATTTTCATTCACATATAGACTGATATGCATGTAAGAACTAGATGCATAACATGAGTAGGTAGGCAGAGTCGGGCATTGGTTTGTTGAGCATGCTGGTTCCCAAGACATAAATAAATAAATAAATAAATTTCCAACAGAATTGATTCTTAAAGCAGGACTGGCATGTGAGAGATGATTCGGTGGCCAATTTCTAGCTCTCTTATATTGCTTAGTGGTGGTGTTCTCTGTTACTAGTTGGGTTAGAATGCTTGGTTCAACGAATTGATATTGTTTTCTTGGTCACCCAGTTCATGAAATACATGAAACATACATGTTATCATGGTCAAAGAAAGATATAACTTGAGAATTGTAGCTATCACCAGACAACAAATTCATATATATTGGACATGCAGTCAAAATGCTTTGAAAGTTATACAACCATCGAATCTTATACGTTATCCGTGTTGTTGTAAACTTGTATTGATGTGACCCATATATAATATACAATGTAGCAGCTTATGTGAGTGAACAGGCAAGGAGGAGTTGTTGCTCGGGCCAACTACCCCCACCACTCCCTCCTACTTCACTGCCGCAGCCATAGACGGTCATCGGTATAACTTTCCATCAGTTAGCAATTTCTACAAGACGAAAAATCATCTAGTGATGCAAATACATTTCAAGTTTCAATTGCCTTCCTATCGAGATTCCATTGATATGTCTAGGCCCCCATATATTGTATTCTAGCTATTCATTGCGTCAGTATTGTCAGTTTTTTTAACTTCTACGTCAGTATTATAAGTGTGTTTCCTCCTCGTCTGGCATTAACGATGCTTATGAGATTATGAACTATATATTCCTCGAAGGTTGTTGGGAAGCATGCACCTCCTGTGAAGAGAATCTCGGGCCTGAACATACTTGGCAATGACGCTGTTGACTTTGTGTCCATACTGCTCACCACTGCACTGAGTTCTTATATCTTCGCTGTCAATTTCTAAAGGCCCACCCTTTATGAATGAATTTTGGCGTTTCAGCTTTCATGATCTAGATTTACAGAGTATGCACGATAGCCAATTTACTTCTCGTTCAAGAAAAGATTAGATAGAGCCTCTATGAGCTTCTGTGGCAACACTAATTTTCATAGATTCTCTTTTGAATAGTCGACTTGTACAGTTGTAGCGAATGAGATTATCTTTCATAGATTGTATGATCAAGGAATTTATTTCTCGTCCATAATTACATATACTGGGAAATAACAATATTTTTTTTTTATAATTGTGGAAATATTATTAAGGAGACACAAAGCAATTGCTATCAATCATCATTTGGGGAGTTCTCCCCTCGCCTTCTAGGAAAGGTTTGGCAATGCCATAATAATTTCCTCAAGCACTAGCCCAAGGAATGGCTGGCCAAAACACCGCCTGACAATGTCCAACAAAACAACAGCCATTGAAACAAAACAGCAGGAATAATTGGTAAAGGAACCAGAAAATAGAAGCCTGCAGGACCACAAAAAAGATGGCCTGCAACTCCATCAACCCTGCGTAGAAAAGAAGATAAGAGAACCGAGAATATCAACATAAATCCACCCCGCAAAATCCTAGCTTCTAATTTGGCCTTGTTTGGCTAGCTTGTTTGCCAAGTGATTAGCACTTCGTTGATGGATCACCTGGATACCACTCCTCCTCATGAAGTTGCGAATGAAATTAAGCCCATAGTTACACTTCCATGAACCCCATTTTAGTGCATTACACGACGTGTGATATATACAGTGATTCAAATAGTATAAAAGGTGGGGGGAATGCAGTCAAGACTCATGATTAAGGCGATCACAATTAAAATCTTGATATGGTTTTAAGTAACCTCTTGGTTCTCTATTGTCATGGAATGAAATATTGAAAAATTATATATTTTTAGCAGAAGAAAGTGGATATTATATCCCTCCTCAATATATTTTCGAGCTACATGCAAAAAGTTGGTAGGACGGTGATCAGGCCACCAAATTCAATCCGCACACAAATTATACTTAGCAGTGGAGTGAGCCAAAATAATCCTCTTCTACTAATGTAATTCCAATTGGTATTCGCAAAATCGTTCGCCCTCATCTTAATATCTTCAATAATAAAACCAAAGTGAGATCGTCGTGGCTGCCTAGTTTGAAGCTTGCTTAAGGATGACAGTTATATAGGTTTTATCATTTAGATATATAAATGGATATGCATACGAATATGAACGAAGGAAAAAAAAATATCCAATGTGAAATTATTATTTTTTATCTTTCATTTATATAATATTCAATTTATTTTCTAAGACTAAAAGTAAAAATATAATTAAATAATTAAACCATATATAATTAAGTATTTAATTCTAACCTTATATATTTTTTCTTTTAAACTCAACTGATTTTACCTGATAGACATGTATATGGATATATATACGGAGGAGGGGGCAAATATCCTTTGGGTTTGGATATAGATTTTTTTAGCAGATTTTAATAATATGTAGGGATACTGAATCCGTACCCAATCTATTGTCATCCATAAGCTGGCTTATTGAAATCTCACAATTCAATTCAACTGTAATGGTCCTATCAGTCACTAGTCTGATAAAGAGTAGTATTGTTTGTCCTTAAGTTTCAATTAGTGACCATTTTTTTCAGTGTTCCTTCTATAAGGATGTTTCATAGGGCCTCAATCATCTCTGCAAACCATCTCCAACTCCTAAACAATACCCTACTATTGATATGCGTCGACGTTTAATTTCAGAAAATTTGTGTCAGGGCAATCCATTTGGCGACGGTGCTTTGGGCCTTTGGAGGCTTCTCCACCGAAAATGTGTCCAACAGTTTCTCAACATACTCTTTGATCTCTAGTCTCAATCTAATCAAGTCTTTAAAGACCATATCATTGTGTGTATGTCATGTCACCCAAGCATGCATGCATGCCAATGCATTAGTCTTCTCATTTGTATTAAGGATAGGTCTAAACCAATCCAAGAGTTTCTCCATAGAACATACCTATCGACATCTATAAGTTGTGAACATTAGTCTCTTGCCTCCCACAGAAAAAGCAATACAGGTCTGACTATTTTCATGCTAAAATTGGTAGCTAAAAATTGATGCTTGAAATCAAGCAGGAAAAAAGGGTGATTTGGGGGGGGCTTAGAGAGGCCGGTCTATCTATCACAATTGGATGATGAATGATACATATGCACATTTTGTATCTATCTGACATAGAGATAAAATAGTTGCTTATAGTTTTTTGTGCTCTTACACCTGCCCATCCGTGCTTGAGGCTATCACTTTATTTACAATTAGCATAATGAGAAATTATTTCTCCAAGGTGATATAGTTCACTTTGTGGATGATGCAACTTATGATAATGTCGATTCTAGTTAAAGAATTAGAATATTCTTGACTCTATCCCATCACTAACATGGGCTCATCATGCACATGCGCTGCCTAGTGATATATTTGAAATCTTCTCACAACAAGCAACAATATTCCCTAATAATGTACTCTTATCTTGTTGACTAGTTCTAGATTTAACAAATGTAAATATCCTCTTTTACTCTTTAGTTATTTTTCCTCCTAAAGATTAGGAGCTGAACTTTTATTGAAGGGCACATAGTTATATGCAATACATATATGTATATATATACCATAATCTACCACAGTTAATAATATAAATTAATAACCCTTAACTTTAAAATCTTTTGTGTGTGTGTGTGTATTTCAACATGGTATCAAAGCTTCCAAATCGATCAGATCGTGATCTCCAACATCTTACTTTATCTAATTTGAACTTCATTTGACATCTCTTAATCATGCTGAATATCATATAACAAACCTCAGCATCTAAGGAGAGCTTCTAACAATCTAAGATTCACTATTATATCCAATGCCTTTGATGGGACAATATATTATGTGTGGAAGAGGGCTATGGCCATCACATTAGTAGCTAAGAATAAACTAGACCTAATCAATAGTACTCTCCAACAACTTCATCCTCTTTAGCAAAATTCACTCACTGGACCAGATGCAACCCAATGGTGACAAGTTGGATTCTAAATTTATCGAACAAAAAGATTGTGGAAAGTGTGATCTGCATTATCTCTACCCATGAGATCCAGAAAAAATTGAAAGAATGATATGGAACCACAAATGGGATATAGTTTCATAAGATCCAAAAGAAAATATTTTCTATCTCCTAAGGAGTTGATGGTGTTGTAACCATTTTCACAAGAATGAAGAAATCATGAGATGAGATAAATTTGGTATCTTCAATCCATGCTTATAGTTGTGGAGTGATCAAATCTTTAGCAAAACATTTTGAAGACCAAAGGTTATTTCAATGTTTTATAGGACTAAATGAATGTCATTCAATAGTTAAAGGTAGCATACTCATAATGACCCTACTTCCAAGCATAGGAAGTGCTTATTCTATGTTGATTAATGAATAAAAACAAATGGAAATAGGATCTTCTCATTAGGTTCCCTCAAAGATAGCTGCAATTAACATATCAACACTAAAATACAAGCATGCACAGACTTGGAAGATAGAAACCAAGAAATTGGTCGACAACTACCACAAAAAAACTTTCCACGCAAAGGATAAGTGTTATAGGCTGGTTTTCCTTTGGATTTCAAATTCACCAAAGAGGGGAGGTTCTCAGTCTTGACACAAAATTCCCTAGCAATGGGAAAGAAAATGGTCAGAACCCTGGTATTGCATATCTGAATAAGGAATAATGCAACTAACTCCTCATGTTGCTTAACTAATATAGGAACTAAGGGGGTAATCTACACACTATTCAAGACAACCCACAAAGCTCTTCTATAACTGGTATGGTTGGTTTTGCAAGTATAGATTCCACTCCTTGTGTTTCTTTTTCAAGCAAGATTTCTTATTTTTCTACATCTTATACTCAAATGTGGAGGTGAACTCATTAGAGGTCTTTATCTTCTCAATTCCAATGCCTCTTTAAGAACCAACCCTCCTTCAAGTGTTCTTTCATGACTAAGTCAAGTTTTCAACCTTATTCTAGCAATTCACAATCCACTTTTTCTTCATATTTTAATTCTTCTAATGCTATGCTTTGTCATCTTAGGTTAAGGCATCTCTCATTGTACAAAACCAAGCAAATGTTTCCCTTTTCTAGTTCTATTAATAAATCAATGGATTTTTTTTATATGTTTCAGAGCGAGTCAACACATGCTATCATTTTTATCTAGTTCAATGCTTCAAAGGACCCATTTGATGTTATTCATGCAGATTCTTGGGGACCTTACAAAGCTATGACTTATGATGGTTTTAAATCTTTTAACCTTGTGTATAACCATTCTAGGGCCTCTTGAAATTTTAGCTTAAGCACCGGAGCCGACTCTTTCATTATGCTTAAATTTTTTGTCACTCTAATACAAACACAATTTAACAAAACAATTAAAATAATATGACCAAGCAATGCCTACGAGCAAGGTTCTAGCCTTGAAGCTCATCAGTTCTTTGCTAACCAAGGAGTCATCCACCAAACTAGTTCTCCATATACTTCCCAACAAAATGGCATAGTTGAGAGAAAACATAAACACATTCTTCAAGTAGCTAGATCCCTCATGTTTTAATCAAAAGTACCTTATAAATATTGGGGAGGTAACATTCTCACAACAACTGCATTATAAAAAGAATTCCCTCACTAAGACTTCATAATCAAAGCACCCACCAACTCTATTTTGATGTTGCGCCTGCTTTAAGCCACCTTAAACCTTTAGGTTGCCTCTGCTATATAGCTAGCATCAAACTATCACGAGCAAGTTTATCCCAAGGTCCCATGCTTGTGTCCTACTTAGTTATCTACATGGAAATAAAGCATGTAGACTCTTGGATATAGAAACAAAATAAGTGTTAGTTAGTTGAGATGTTATTTTTCATGAGAATCATTTTTTCTTTCACTCAATACCATACACAACCCATATTTTCTCCAACTATTTCCCTTCCTCCTCCAATATCTGAGACCATGATAGAACTATACCATAGTATTTTCATCTAACTCAACTATCCAAAATTCTCTAATACCACATTCTACTTCAAATAACACTTCCTCATAATCAATTTGATCTCATCAACAACCTTTTCCCCCCTTCCTTAATGCATTCTTATCATGTTTTTCATCCTCCTATATGTTTTTAAGATTACCTTTGCAATTACACAACCATGGGAAGTATCTCCTCAGCCTTAGGTTACCCTCAGACCCTACCCAATACTTATTCTAATGCCTCACCAATGCCTAAATCACTTTGCCTACAATCTAACACCCATTCCATTCACTACATACCCAATCCACATTATTATCAAGAAGCTATGTCTTATATACAATGGGTCAAGGCAATAAAAAATAAGATAGATTCTTTAAATGTAAATGGAACATGGAATTTGATGAAATTACCAAAGGGTAAGAAACCTATCAGATATATATGGGTTTACTAGGTCTAATACAAAGCAAATGAGAGTGTTAAGAAGTATAAGGCACAACTAGTTGTCCATGGGTTTACAAAAAAGGTAAGAGAGGAATTTAAGGAAACTTTTTCTCTTATAACATGAATCACCACCATACATAGCCTTCTCACAGTGGTAGTCAAATAGGGGGTAGTGTATTCATCAATTCAACATAAATAATGCATTTTTTTACATAACAACCTTCGTGAAGAAATATAAATGAATCCACTACCAAGTCTTGATATACCCCTTGTTAGTTGTATGCAAGCTAAAAAAAACTCTTTACAACTTAAAATAAACCTAAAAACCATGGTACGAAAAACTATCCTCTTTGTTTGTTTCCCAAGGCTATGTTTAATCCAAAAACGACTATTCTTTATTCACAAAACGTGATCATGCAACATTTATACTAGAAAAGTGGTTGAAAGAATACAACCCAATCTACATTAAGGTACTTTTTCAAAAGAATATGGGATTTAGCTATTTAAACTTAGAAGAATCCCCAAACATTTCAAACTAAAAAGAATCTCCACACATTTTAATCCGAGAAGAATCCTAAAACACTCAAGGATCGGTGGCTAAAGACATCATTAGAGTATCTTAATATATATAAAAGCAGAATACACTACATCATATTTTCCCGCCTAATTATGTCAACATCATGCAATTATTTTTTCTTTCTTTTTCCAAAGTCTTGCATTGTTGATGAACTACCTTGAAACTTGGATTGAACTTCTCAACCACCTAACAAAAATTTACAATAAAATATACATAAAAAAACAACTTTTCAATATTAATTTTTTTTTTTAATTTGACGAGATTAAAAAACCGAAGAAGTTGTCCGTCACTTTTAATCAATTATGTTGAAGCAAGGTATTGAAACTCTTCACAAAAAAATTTTGGTACTACATCACTCATTTTTCTCTCACATATCTTGCTCCCTTCCATTATTAAAATTTCTTTCATTATTCTCTTGATTATATAATTGAGGCATATATGAGGAAATATTTTTAACAGAGAAACAACAAAGTAGTTGGCAATATCCATTGATTACTTTTAGTATCATTATCATTTTATTTTTTGTGATTATTCTAAAGAACACATTTTTTTTAGAATCAGTTCATTGCATACAACAAGAAACAAAGAAATGCCCTCAATAAAAAGAAAAAGAACTTAATAAAAATGGAAATGGATGAATAGTAGGTGGATCCTATTAAAAAAAAGATCACAATTAATGACCCAAAATGGAACAAAAAGAATCCAAATAATACACTAAATTAGAAAACTATTCCCATAATACACAGTTTGCATAGAACATAGTCTTTGAATATACATGCAATGCAATCTAATGCAAGATATAAACAGGATTTGATAGAGATACTTAACCAATAATTACTATTGTACATTATTAGCAAACTACTAATAAATTAGATGATTACAAATCTCTAAAACCAAGATTTTGACATAAATATAAACTAGAGTGATATAATAGAAGCAAGAAACATTCCAATAATAGTGTATAAGAGTGATAAAAGAAGGATAATAGGTTGAATTTGCAATTGGTGGAAGTTGTGAGATTGGGAATATAATGGTTATTGACCAATCAGAAGAGAGGATGAAGATAAAACTCTAGCATTGTCAATTGTGTTGCAATGAAATGACTGGAGCGAGTCGTTAGTGATAAAGAGTGAATCTATAATGCATATAAAAATAGAGTTCTACAACATTCAATATCCTATCTAAAAGCATGGCAAATTAATTTTCATAATGAGTAATTATTGTAGTAATCACAACTAATATATTATAAATGATTTTAAATTCATCTTCTGTGCATTGTACGGGTGGAAATCTAGTTATATCTTAAAATCCATGTGATAATGTAAATTATTTACATCAACTATTTTTATTGGTTCCAAATCTACCCCGAGCTCAAATATTACTTTCAATAACTAACTAGTTCACACAAATAAAAATAATTTTTCATTTGAGATATTTTATGTTAATTAATACTACAGTTGTTTCTAGGTGTCACAAATGGAGTGTTTTTTTTTGCTAAGATGAGTTGTTTTTTGTGTTAAGTTTTAGTATGATTGTGATGGGGGTCCTTTTATGTGAATAAGGAGTTGCTAGGTTATGCTTCGATATCTTATTGTACTTGTTTTGGTAGCTTGTTCTCCCTATTTATTTTCTTTATAGCATTGTAGAGAGGTATTCCTTTAGTAGACAACAGGTGCTAGATTTTTTATCACTTGAGGTAGTAGGGTGTTAGGGATGACCCACTAAGTTAGTCGAATAACCAAGTGGGATGAAATACTCCCTTGATTGGCATGACACATTTCCTAACTAGTTATCCAATAAAAAGGGTTTCATAAAAGCTTGAAGGCTTAATATGGCTCAAATGACTTCTTAAAAGGAAAAAAAAGGCATTGTGAGAAAACGTTATGGTTTATAGTAAATCATATCACTTTTATTAATAGTAATAAGATCTCAAAATTGAGTATCCATAAATAATTTAATAAGTTTTCCAAATAAAAGTTTGTTGTAAACCCTCAAAAGGTGAATCAAAAGGATATTGATTATGAAAAATTCAATTTAAAACATCTTAATGCCATTTCTATATTAAATCAATATAATGAATTGGTGTGGGCATAGCCGGCACGCAATTTAAACCCTCTTGTTGTCAATTGTAGCACTGGTAAATAAAGGTATCGTTCTAGCCGGGGATTGAGATGGCTCACCTCTATCTAACTAGCTTAAACTAAAAATAAAAATAAAAATAAAAATCCTAAATAACACAAAATAAATAAATAAGAAAAATACTAATGGGGGATTATAAAAATAATAAAATAATAAAAGGAATAAATAAAATAAAATAAAATAATAATAATAATAATAATAATAATAATAATGGGAAACCCGCAGATATGATAAGTATGTTAGGGAAATCAAAATCCACCACTAGATTATGTCGAAATATAATATTAATTTCTAAGTCATCTTTTAATCATGAGAATGAGATCGACCAAGTTGTACACCAAAAGCAGGTCCATACACCTTATATTACTTCCCTTAATTAATTAATATGACAAAACGCCAATATTAACCCTATTAAATACTAGCAGTATAGCAGCAACAAGCGGCTCCTATATTTAACTAGATTTAATGCATTAAGTATAATTGGAAGGCTGTCAATCTATGTACCCAAACTAGTACAAAAAGCATATCTAGCTGTATTTCCTTTTCTTAATCCACATGTATCGAAACGTTTTACTACTTCGGTTAGAATCATAAAACTATTAGGTGAATTGTTATCTAACCTAGCTGCAATTTATACATATAAATTCTAGTATATTTAGATGGCCACCTAACAGGCAAATAATCCTACATACTATTACTTATGAGGAAACCAGAACAAGGCATGCACCAAATAAATTATACTTGACAGAATTATACATATAAACAATAGCAATTAAAATAGAGTCAAGAAAAATTCTCACGAAACAAAGAAAATAAAATTATATATCAAATCATAATCTAGGGTTTCAATTTATTCCCTAACAATAAATAATCAGACAGCCATAATTATAGAATTAATTACACAGAAATATATATCTAAAATATAAATTAAAATAAGAGAAAGAAATAACTGGAATTAATTTTGGATAAAAGATCAAAAATTTATTCAGATAAAAATTAATTTTATCTGAAATAAATTCTACCGGTATTAAATTTTCTCTTATTCTCTCTTCTCGGTACCCTTGATTTCTATGCACTTATTCTTTTCTTTTTTTCTTTATTCTCGGCTGTCGGAGGCTGCGTATGCTATGCTGTCACGCCTCGAAGTTCGTGCGGCAACTTTCTTCTCTGCGTCCGAGCCTCTTTCTCTTCTACGTTCTCTCGCCCGAGCCTGTGAAGGCTCTTGCCTCTCTCCTCTACTGCTCTGCGGCATTGCCGCTCTTTGACTGCTCTTACTTGCTCTACCTCTATTTATTGTCGTGTTTCGCCCTTCCACGCCAACCCTACTGACTTCGCAGGCCCCTCTGTTTTTTTTTCTTCCGAGCCGCTGCCGGCTCTCTCTTCCGTCTGTGCCATGTCATCCCTGCTGACTTTTTCTTCTGTAGTCATTTGAGGTCTCGTTTGGCTTTCTTTTTGTTCCAGGCCTTTGGGCCTCCGGCCTTCGGCCGTTGGTCCAAAGGTCCAATTTCTTTTTTTAAAAATAAAACCTGTAAAATAAAATTAAATAAATATTAATAAATAATATTTTATTCTAAATTTACTTAATTTATATCATTTTAGCTCAAATAATAATATTTATGCAATTTTTACCACTTAAGCATAAAACAATAATTATTCCCCTATATTAGTTAAATAAACTACCAAAAACTAAGATTATAAGGGTACAAAATGTGTCAAAATATGAACTTATTACACCCCCACACTTAGCTTCGTTATTGTTCTTAAGCAAGTTATTACTCTCAACAAATAAAATTAAATTAACTATCCACTTTTGTAGGTCTCACGATTACACTTAGCATGTGCAACAATCCCTTTAAACCCCTAGGTCACCCATCGAGGACGAGTAAGGTCTCGTGAGGGTTTCGCAGATAATATACCCACAAAATCACACACAAATAAATAAATAAAAATAATTAAACTACACCTAATACCCTTAACTATTTTTGTCTCAAAATCTTTTAGTTTCAAACGTCAAGATAGCAATCAACCAAGATTCGGCATTGGGAGATTTAAAGGATAAATTTCAACATATGGTCCACACATAAACATGACAGGTATGAACAGATCAATATTATGGATAAAGATCCACCACGCCTTAGTCACATCAAGATTCATCCTCACTATGGATACCCTCTATTATTTTTCTCTCTTAGATTCATGGCTACAAATGTATAGAAACACTCATGTATGTGAGATAAGATGATAAAGATAACAAGCAACTCACATATATAAACAAAGAAGGCTCATGTTCTTGTGGATAAAACCTCATGAAAGATATCAAATCTTTGCCAAATGGATCGAACCATATGCTTAAATCTTGCGACTAATCTCCATCAGATCAAAGGCTGCTCATCTTAAGAATCAAATAGGACTTACTTATTGGTTGTAACGGGGTTTAAGGTAAAGAAGGGTATGGAATATTTTAGGAGCGTGGTGCTAAAAAGATCAAGAGCTAGTGGAATCTAATAATTAGATGAAATATAGGCATAACTCCACATCAAATATTAATGATACACCTCTCCACCTTCACAATAAAATGTGACATGAATAGAACTTTCTCAACATCGTCTCCATAACTCCCTCTCTTCCTTATATCTTAACATTTTTTCTTTTTTTCTTTTTTTTTTTTGACAATTTTCTTTTTTTTTCATTCAATTTTTTTTCTCCACCAAACATAACCAATCCCCTTTCTTAGCATAAATACATATATTTTTTTCACCTACACACATACACAACCACTTTTTATATCCATAACGATTTGATTTCTTTCCACTAGCTTTAAGCAAATGTAAGGACATTAAGGCCTGAAGATTATTCAATGTGGGTAATGAAAAAAAATGTATGTTCCATGTATGGCTCAAAAGGGTTTCTATGGGGTGTACATCATGTATACACAAATCAGGTTAAGCTATTTGGTCATGTGATGGAAAATCCTAAGCTGCTTTTATCATTTTCTCAATCAAAGCATATTTTGACTATAAGCTTCGACTAGTACAAGAGTAAGTTCTAGTAATCTCTATAGTCCATTACATGATCTATGGAAAATAATTTGATCAAAGCAATTAAACATATATGATGTTTACAAAGAAAAATTTTGAAGCTAAGAAAAGTAGATGATTTTGTGTAAATTCGCTCAGAAAAAGAAGGTATATATGGTTCAAAAGCTCACTGAGAAATGTGATGAATCTCAACATGTCATGTCGGTGATTAGACAATCATACATATTCTTTCTCCATTCACATTTAGATACATAGATATGTGTTCCCTATATCGAAATTAACACAAAAAATCTCCACTTACTTTATCTCGATTTTATGATCATCTTTTCATTAGATTTCAAAGATATATTCCTCACTGACTACTTAAGGGTTCCTATGACTCTAAAAACACTAAACACTCTAAAAACTCAAAAAAAAATTATCACTCTTTTTTTTATGCAAAAACATAAAACACACACACCCCAAACTTAAATCACATATTGTCCTCAATGTGTGAACAACTAAGGGCACATGTAATTTAAAGTATGGAGATAAAAACTAAATAAATAAATAAATAACTAAATGATAGAAAACTCCCTTATAACATTGGGTTGCCTCCCAAGTAGCGCTTGTTTTTATGTCTTCAGCCTGACATGATCTCGGTTTACTCGTTCAAGGTGGGTACATCCACTTGAGAGCTGCTTCACCAAATCCTTCCTCGTGATGATCATCTTTATCCTGCAAGGAAGAAAAAGACAAAATATTAGATTTAATGAAAGCTTTGATCCAGCAAGAACGTAACTTACCTAGCATGGAATTTAAGTTCGTGTGTAAAGAGATAATGTTTTGTCCAATTTCCATGTATCGTGATCTCTCTATTGAAGGAACATATTTTCCCATCTCCAAATCTTTAAACACAACCTTCCAACATAACCTCTCCTTTGGAGCATTACGCTTCTTATTAGATGTATCCAAGGTGATTTGATTCTCTCTTCACTCTTGGATCCAGACAACCTGCTAAAAGAGGGAAAACAAGGAGTGTGGTTAGCATAAATACAATCAAAGTGGTTCAAAGGCTTACCTTGTGTCTCATGGTAATCTCCAAGCAAAAGTGGGGAATAAATATTCAAAGATGGTCTATGGTAGATGAAAGTAATAGTCTTGTCACCCATATACTTCTCTTTGTTCACTTGATCCTCATTTTGATGAGATTCTTCTTCTACTTTTGCAAGCTCTTCTTCCACCTGATCTTGCTTTTCAATGTTTTCCATGGGAACCTCCTGAACTAGCTCATTCTTACATTTAGATAAAGCATCATCATACTCATAACTCTCACTTGAATTTTGAACTGAAGTACTAGAGAGCTCTTCTTGTGCTTGTAATTGATTCATCATGTTTACCATATAACCCATTTTCTCCTCTAGCACTGACATCCTTTCATTTTGCATAATCTAACTTTGCATCAGTTGATTTTGCCCATTTGTCAATGCTTCAAAAAGCTTATCCATTTTTTTTGAACTTGAGGGTTCTGAAACTGGAGAAGATTCTTGTTGAGGATATTGATAATGTTTTGACGCTTCATAATCATGTGTGTAAGGGTCTTGATATGGCACTGAATAATGATCATTCATCCCCTATCCGAAGTTAGGGTGATTTTGCCTGTCTACCAACCGGTTTTGACCATTTATCAATGCTTCAAAAAGCTTATCCATTTTTTCTGAACTTGAGGGTTCAGAAACTGGAGAAGATTCTTGTTGAGGATATTGATAATATTTTGAAGTTTCATATTCGTGTGTGTAAGGGTCTTGATATGGAACTTGATAATGATCATCCATCTCTGATCCAAAGTTGGGTTGATGCCTAATTCCAGAATAGTATGTGCTTGTATAGGGATTATGTCCTTGAAAACCATTGAAAGATTGAGCACCTGATTGTGTCCATCCTCCTCCTCTCATAGCTTTTTCATGGTAAGAATATGGATTTCCTTGTGTATGACACACTCCACTTGTATTGATAACTCCAGTAGCTATAGCTACCTGCGAAACAAGAGCAGTGAGTTGGTTAAGTTAATCATCAAGATTACTCGAACTTACCCCATTTACTCTTGCATTAAGATTCGTGCAAAGTTGTCCATAACCAAAGGATCCTCTCGTAGCCACCTAAAAACACTAACACTTCAAAAGAAAAGGTTAAGAGCAAAACAAAAACACACCAAAAATCCTAAATAAACCTAAAACAAAACTAAAAGAAAAAACACAAACACTACAAATAAAAACACACTAAAATACTAGCAAAATAAAGGTGAAATTACCAATCCCCAGCAATGGTGCCAAAATTGGTGTGGGCGTAGCCGGCACGTAATTTAAATCCTCTTGTTGTCAATTGTAGCACTGGTAAATAAAGGTATCGTTCTAGCCTGGGATTGAGAGGGCTCACCTCTATCTAACTAGCTTAAACTAAAAATAAAAATAAAATCCTAAATAACAAAAAATAAATAAATAATAAAAATACTAATGGGGGATTATAAAAATACTAAAATAATAAAAGGAATAAATAAAATAAAATAAAATAATGAAAATAATGGAAAACCCGCAGATATGATAATATGTGAGGGAAATCAAAATCCACCACTAGATTATGTCGAAATATAATATTAATTTCTAAGTCATCTTTTAATCATGAGAATGAGATCGACCAAGTTGTACACCAAAAGCAGGTTCATACACCTTATATTACTTCCCTTAATTAATTCATACGACAAAGCGCCAATATTAACCCTATTAAATACTAGCAGTATAGCAACAACAAGAGGCTCCTATATTTAACTAGATTTAATGCATTAAGTATAATTGGAAGGATGTAAATCTAAGTACCCAAACTAGTACAAAAAGCATGTCTAGCTGTATTTCCTTTCTTTGACCCACACATATCGAAACGTTTTACTACTTCGGTTAGAATCACAAAACTATTAGGTGAATTATTATCTAATGTAGCTGCAATTTATATATATAAATTCTAGTATATTTAGATGGCCACCTAACAGGCAAATAATCCTACATACTATCACTTATGAGGAAACCAGAACAAGGCATGCACCAAATAAATTATACTTGACAGAATTATACATATAAACGATAACAATTAAAATAGAGTCAAGAAACAATCTCATGAAACAAAGAAAATAAAATTATATCTCAAATCATAATCTAGGGTTTCAATTTATACCTTAACAATAAATAATCAGCCAGCCATAATTATAGAATTAATTATACAAAAATATACATCTAAAATATAAATTAAAATAAGAGAAAGAAATAACCGGAATTAATTGTGGATAAAAGATCAAAAATTTATTCAGATAAAAATTAATTTTATCTGAAATAAATTCTACTGGTATTAAATTTTCTCTTATTCTCTCTTCTCGGTACCCTTGATTTCTGTGCAGTTATTCTTTTCTTTTTTTCTTTATTCTCGGCTGTCGGAGGCTGCGTCTGCTGTGTTGTCGCGCTTCGAAGTCCGTGTGGCAGCTTTCTTCTCTACGTTTGAGCCTCTTTCTCTTCTGCGTTCTCTCGCCCGAGCCTGTGAAGGCTCTCGCCTCTCGCCTCTCTCCTCTACTGCTCTGCGGCACTGCTGCTCTTTGACTGCTCCTACTCGCTCTGCCTCTATTTATTGTCATGTGTCGCCCTTCCACGTCAGCTTTGCTGACTTCGTAGGCCCCTCTGTTTTTTTTTCTTCTGAGTCGCTGCCGGCTCTCTCTTCCGTCCGTGCCACGTTAGCCCTACTGACTTTTTCTTCTGCCGTCATTTGAGGTCTCGTTTAGCTTTCTTTTTCTTCCAGGCCTTTGGGCCTCCGGCCTTCGGCCGTTGGTCCAAAGGTCCTATTTCTTTTTTTTTTATAAATAAAACCTTCAAAACAAAATTAAATAAATATTAATAAATAATATTTTATTCTAAATTTACTTAATTTATATCATTTTAGCTAAAATAATAATATTTATGCAACTTTTACCACTTAAGCATAAAACAATAATTATTCTCATATATTAGTTAAATAAACTACCAAAAACTAAGATTATAAGGGTATAAAATGTGTCAAAATATGAACTTATCATGAATCTTTATTAAAATATATTTTATAAATCTTGAAAAAATTCTTGAATAGTAGTGGCACATCATTTTAGAGAGAAAATAAAAAATAAATAAACTCTAAACTTAAAGTTTCAAGAGTCGCATTGATTACTAATTTATAATTTTGATTAATATCGGTTGTATTGATTAATAAGTAATATAATAATTAATCAATCATTTATAATTATAATTAATGTTACTCTTATTAAGTATTTATAGATAAATATTATCAATATTATTTATTTGAATCATTTCTTTATTCCTATGATTAATAATAATATTACTATGAATTACTTTTATAATCATAATCATAATTAATATTATTGTAATTTTACCTTATGAAGTTTATAAATTAGACATTAAGTTAATATTATTGCAATGATTAGTTATGAACATTATTAGGCTAAATGTGAATGTAGTTAAATAAAATTTATCATTTTTTTATACCTACACTATAAAATTTTATGTACAAATTGCTAACATTACATGTACATATATAGCTTTTCAATGTACATTCATCCATGATTACATGTTAAATCTTATTTCAGTTAGGAATTAATGTACATGTAGGTCACATTACATGTACATATACAAACTTTTAATGTACTTTATGCCCCTAGTAACATGTATATTTTTTTTTCCTTATTCAAATAGGATCTAACTTAGTTATACAATTACTTGTAATGACACTATAAAATTGCATGTACCTATTGGTCATATTACATGTACATATACACTCTTTTGATGTACTTATACCTATAATTATATGTACAACTCTTTTTTTATTATCAAAATTGTAATTGATTTGGGTATAAAATTAATTGCAATAACACTATAAAATCATATTTACTTATCAGCAATATTACATGTACATATATGATTTTTGTGTGCAGTACTAATGCTCACATGAACTTATACCATGGAACATATAAAAAGTATCACAGGAGAAAATGGTATAACATATCGAATCATACATATGAGAACATGGCAGAAACATTTTGTGTCATATGTGTGATAACAAATACGATAAGTGTGCCATAAAATATACATTACCAAGACACATTATCATCATACCATTATACTTAATTATTTTCCAAAACAATGACCCTCTTATCTTATAAATCTCAACCAACCATACCAACCAATTCCAAAACACCACTAGTTGATAAGATAATCTAGAGACATATAAAATACTCAAGCCATGTTAGTGCACCATAGAGACAGGGTATCCTCCAACCATACCACCAAACCAAATCCAATTAAATCCAAAAGAACATTTATAACTCAATGACATATAAAGGGAGGTGTGACTTAGATTCACCGAACACACCAACAAACAACATGGATTTAATTGACCTATCAATGATAGTGTAATGGATGATCAATGGTGCTAAACTAATATTTACTTATGTGAACCTCAAAAAAGTTTCTCAACCTTAAACATTAGGTCGAATGTCATGTCACCTATGCAAAAAGAATTTTAAATCAATGGAGTGTGGAAAGAAATATTAATATATGGCTCACAACAACAAAAATAACTACCCAATATAGATCCTGCCAATCTTGGGAGGTCTAAATGTATAAAGTCTTTTACCAACTAGTTTGGTAGCTAGTGATAGACTAATATAAGACTCACAATTAATATAAAAAACTTAGGTTAGTGGTATGAAATTATATGGGTTATAAGTGGAGCAACACACGGAGTATAAAATGTAATCTAAAAACTTATTTTCAAAGTGAATTTATTTCGAGCTACTCTTTCTAATGGTTTTCACCCAATGATGTTCTAGCATAAGAGTGTATATTCTTTTTTTTCTTTGCAAACATGTCAATTGATTTGCTTTGTTGATCAATTGCACAATAAGAAGAATAGTGGTAAGGGATTATGTTAATGTTTCTTTTTTCTTGATACTACTATGAAAATGTAAATTGAAGTTTTCCTACTAAATCATTGGCAAAAGTCACCATCAAGACCACTGATGGCTCAAACCACCACTTGCCTCCTCCAAGACCCATTTCCTTCATCTTTGCTCCACCGCTACTCATTTTAATGACTCTAGTGATTGTTCTCAATGTTCTACTAGACAAGGATGAACATATGCTCGAATTTAATGTAGTTATGCATAAATTTTATGTATTATATTAATGATATTGAGCTACTTTAAATTTTTTCAAGAAATTATGACAACCTTTACATCTTTTTTTATATTTTTTAGAAAGTAATTTAATTAATGGAAAAAAATTGAGCTTGTACTTAATATTTATATGTATTTAATTAGATTCTCACTATTTTTAATTAAACATTTTTGAATGGGTTTGGAATATAATGATTGAAAAGAGTATTTAATTACATGATTAAAAAGAGTATAAGCTACTACATAGCAATATCTTGGAATATAATAATTTAAAAAGAATGGTGCTCAAGAAGAACGGCGTGGAACCAATCGAACAATCATTTGAATCTTCATGGTAAAAGGTTGTAGTATCTGTGAAAACAATCCACCGTCAAAGATGACTCACATCTAGCAATAACCTTTGTGATCATCAACCTTGATTACCAAATAATTCACATTTATATCCTTCCAAAAGCCGTGTTTACCATTACCTATCATAATAATAAAGAAGAACAATAAAAACATCGGCAATGAAGCCCTCAAGGCCAAAGAATCTTTTCTTGTCAACTCTTTTCCTCCGCTTCCACTTGTGTATCTTAGAGATCCCAAACCCTGATGTTCTTATAGCCTCCACACTAGAAGATGGCTCGAGACGACGTCCACTTAAAGAAGATGACATCAACATTGAACAACAATTAAACATAATATTCCTAAGCAAAAAGGTGAAACCCTCGCCCCCAAGGTCCCACACACCGGCCCAACATTGTGCGGGAAGGTAAACTACGGTGACCCATTTCTCTCCACATGATGGTCCACGCTAGTGCCCACAAGGAGTCACTCCCACAAATGAGGGTTAAAACTCCCATACTGCGGCTACCAGGATTTGAACCCGTGACCCTTAAGCAAACTAACCACGCTTCGACTGTTGAGCTATGTTCGTGTAGGCATTAAACACAATATTCTAAGTCTAGCCTTGGATTGAACTTCTTTTTCGGAATAATGCCATAGATCACTAACCTCGAAAAAGTTCTCCTTACATGATTTCTCAAGTCTAGATTAGGAATCTTAATCAAGAAAATTAGGTCGCTTGAATGTCATTGAAATATTCCCTAAAAGCCACACTAGAACCATATGCTTCCAATTAAAGAATTATGTTATCCTCAACCTTGAAAATAAACATCTATTATTAATTACAAAGGCAATCACATAAACCATACCACACCTTTTCTAAGAAAAAAATACATGTATAAGTCATAAATTAAACTTAAAGAAAGAAAACAAAATAGTTTCAAACATAAATGTAAAGTTATAATGCCCAGAACTCATGATCAAAACACGTCGGTTTGAAACACTAAGAAATGATGGCACTGTTGTTACTTGTTGATCTACTTCGGATATTTCTGTTTCTTTATCCTCATAGCATGGCCTGTTTGTTTTTGGATGAAAGGGATTGAATCAATTGATTTACTCTGTTTGGAGACTAATTTTATTAATCTTGGCAAGATAAATCAAGGTTAAAGTTCAACTTCCATTCACCCTAATTAACCTCATTTTTATTAAGCCCCGATTTCAGGAATAACAGAATTAAAAGTTAACATATAAGTAACATTTTTACTTGACTGGACAAAAATGCCCCTGATGTATATCAATAGAGCTACCCTCCTCTTTTCGTCCACTCTCGTTCATTCCATGTCTTGTCCTTTATTTATTTTATTTTTTTGACATTTATTCACTTTAATCCAAACGAAAATTTTATAATATTCACCTCATTTCACCAAATTTAGATTAATATCATCCAAATAGTATTTTAAAATATTCACTTTAATTCACTTTTATTTTCTTTATTTAGATTAATTTTTAATATTTACCTTTATTTCGATTCATTTTAATCCAAACAAATTATCAGGACATGCTGAGAACCAATGTTCAAACAAACTTTTAATTATAGTAATCGATAGCCGGTTATCATATCCGGAGTCTGATATTATAAATAATTATGATATTTTAGTGAAGGGTATTTGTTAAGGCACTCAAAATAGAGGAAATTTTATATAAAATGTGTGGAAAATTCAAAGATGAGATGGCGAATATGGCAGTGAGCAAGGGTAGAAGGAAAAATCAGAAGAAAAATTACATGGAAAGACGGAAAAGGCGAGCCTTCCAAAGTGTTGAAAAACATGAAGAGAGTACTAAATTGTCGCTTGGAGGTCCTGTATTTCCTTGTAATTTTTCCGACAAAGAGGACTTTTTTGAAAATTCATATAAAATAAAGTGCTCAGGTAGGTAGTGTTAAGCTTGCACGAATAATTATCGCTTTTAAGCATGTTACATAATTGTCGGCCAAGAAGCTGTTGAACGATCGGTGATGCTCAGGGTACCGTCAGCCGTCTGCCTGTCACCTATCTTCTTCATCGTTTTCTTCGTCTCTCAGTCCCTCGTTTCTTCGTCTCTCAGGCCCTCTACCCTTCTTTTCTCTCCAAGTCAATCATTTTACACTACCAAATTCCAGGCGACTGGCGAATTTTTTCTCGAGCATTAGACATTTTGGAAATAAGCATGATGATTCAGCTGTTAATTGCCGTCTTTATTTCCTCCATAATCGCAACTAGAGCATACAGGAAGAAGTCTCTCGATCTTTCCGGAGCTCTTGCTGGCTTTGTTGTTATGACTGTTCATCTTGCTGCTGGTTTCAGGTTTGTGTTAATTGCGTTTCTCTTCTCACTTCCTGCTATTTTCATCATTTTTTTAGCCTATAGTCTGGAGCTTCTATGATTTGCGAGGTAATGGAAACTTATACTTGTCGGGAAAAAGGTATGGAGCGATGCTACTGTTCTTCTTCCTCAGTTCCTCTTATTTGACCAAAATCGGCACCGAAAGGAAACGGAGTATTGACGCTGATCACAAGGACGGCGGCCAGAGGAATTGGTATTATCTCGCTGTCTCTCTCTCAACTTATTTCTGCATCGTGAAGCTTGAAAATAGGAGTTCTTCGAATTTCTTTTACTGATGGTTGGGCAAGTGCAATAAACATTGCAATTAAAAGACGTGATTTTTTCTTTATTCGAAGTATGCTACTCGAGCAAGTCTTCTTTTTTATTTGACCAATATGGTGTCGATTGCTATACTGGAAGAGTTAAAATGCTGGAAAGAAAGGCTGCTCCAGCGGTACTCATTTATAGTAATTTTCCCTTTGTGGTTAGATTACACTTTGGCTAACAATGCGGGCCCTCCCTGTGGCTGTTGAAAGCTCATAAAGTTTTATATTCTTTATGATTGGCGAAAACACTTGATTTTGAAGCTGTCTACTGCTTCTCCATATGTATATAATCATGTGTGTTCTGTAAATTCAGTCGTGATAGGTGCATTTTTTGGTGTCATTCACTGCTTTTGGACTTTGTTACAATTATGAACTTGCTGGTGCTTATTGTTTTCTTGTCTAGAGATGTTGAGGATTTCTGATTGGGACCGGAAACTTCGTTGTTCATGATGGATTGACCTCAACATGCCTATGTGTTACACCCTGCAGAAATAGTTGTGTAATTGTAGCTTCATGTTAATGTTCTGCTTAAAGAGAGTGGGGAAATAATAGAGTCTTTTGGTTTAGATGAATGTGGAATCACATCTGTTGATAGTTAATGTTTTACATACCCATTCTCCACTGTTCTGTCTACGTCTGTTTTTTCAGGGTACAGGTTTTTTCAAACAGTGCAATTGCTACAGTTCTAGTTGTGATTATCTGGTGGTTGACTGGAGGGCAGGACCAATGTTTGGACTCGAATGAATCTGCTCTTTTTACATCACTTTTGGGTGGTGTAATTGGCCATTACTCATGTAGCAATGGGGATACTTGGTCCTCTGAGCTGGGAGTACTTAGTGACGCACAGCCTCGGTTAATCATAACTTTCAAGGTGAACCTTTGATCATATGTTTGAAGGATTGATTTCACGCTCTTGTATTAGAGAAAATATTCTTTAGTATAATAATCTAGGGTAGAAGTAGGAGCAGCTGAATGAGTTTGTCTGATTGTTCTCTTAGATCTTCAACAAAACAAAATATGGGACCCTCCATTTGAATATTTGTGATATCTCAGTTTTTTATGTGCAGTATTTATAGCTAGAAAGTTGTGGGATGCTAAAAGTATATGTTTGATGATGTGTTTGTGCTTAAAGTGCTGGAACTCAACTGATTTTCATAATTGACAGTAAAATCCATTCCTACCTCTCAGGATCAACATGAATCTGATGATACTTTGTGATGCTTATATACGAAGCTTGAGCTTGACGCCTTTACTTACCAATAATATGTGTTTAAATTTGATCCGCCACAAGAATAAAGCAGGAAAAGGAATTGTGCTGAACTCCGCAGGAACTTGCTGGTCATGAGGATTTTTCCCTAAACATCCTGACAATCTCTGATTAATTTACGGTGGAAAGAGTTTTCCTTTTGACTGATTGAAATTCTTCCTTGGTCCTTAATGACTTATATGTGGATCATCAGCCTGTTCGTAGGGGTACAAATGGAGCTGTCACAATGGCTGGTCTCCTGGCAGCAGCAGCTGCAGGCAGTGCGATTGGATTGACATTTGTGCTGTTTGGATTCTTTACAGCCAGCTGTCCATCTGCTGCTGCAGTTACTAAGCAGTTGATGGTATTTCCCCTGTCTGCGCTGGCAGGAGTCTGTGGAAGCTTGATTGATTCCATTTTGGGTGCAACACTACAGTTCAGTGGATTTTGCAGTGTTCGTAAGAAGGTAAGTTCTGCTGATTTTATAGTCCTCGGTGCATTTATGAAGTATGATTAGCCTTCCATGTGGCCAATCTCTGCCTGGCGCCATTGTAAGATTGGATTTGTCCCATGGAGGCACATGGTCTGTACTGATTTGCAATCTGTGCTCACATTTTTCAGTAACTATTCCCTAATCCCTATCATCTCCAAAATTCTTTTATGATAATTCTGAATCCAAAATCCATTGTCTATTGATCGGTTTATATTTTAACAACTATTCATTATGTTAGTATTAGTATTTCTCACTTATGTGCTTCTAATTTGATCACATCCGATTACATTTTTCCTGAGCTGCCATTAAGATTTGCTTGATATTAGTTCAACATTTGGCACCCATTCCTCAAACATGTGTATTCTTTCAGGGTATTTCTAAACCCTAAACCTTATGAGATTTTATATTTTGTTTCAAGGTTGTTGGGAAGCCTGGAGCTACTGTGAAGAGAATTTCAGGCCTGTGCTTACTTGACAACAATGCTGTCAACTTTGTGTCCATAATGCTGACTACTGCACTGACATCTCTTGCCTGCGTGTACATTTTCTGATGAGACTTCTCTGTTCGTAGTAGTTTCAATATCATCGCTCCATGGAGGCAAATCAAGTCAAAATTGCTTGTTAACAAGATGGGGTATCTTCAGCTTTAAAGTTTTGTAGAATTCAGGACGTTGAGCCTCATAGGTGAGGCTATGCAACATCACATTTATTCGATTTCATCGATGATAGTATGCATACTGGGTTGTACACTTGTGCTTTAAGTCCGAAAATATTTGGAACTTATTTTGGTGGGACTCTCAATGGTTACATATATTTATCTGTTAGGCTCATTTAGATTTGAATGAAACTGACTATAAAACATTGTTGCGTGGAAACAACGACGAAGAGAATTGGGAAAAACTCAATTTTAAATAAATAAAACAACGGTGGCATAAGGATACGACTATATATATATATATATATATATATATATATATATATATATACAACTCAGCCAAATGAATATTTCCACCCCAATCTTAAGTCTTAACCAGCCCCAGGTCCCACCAACTAACAATACCATATCAATACTTTGGGATCTTTCTTGTCGGTTGTCACCCATTGATGACGAACATCAAAGTGAAGAGCTAACTCTCTCCTCTCTCTCCACTCTAAAAATAATCAAGCACCTACGTCATGAGTTATCGTTCCCCAAAATAATTTTCCTTACTTTAGTCTCAAAAATTTAACACCAAATAAACTTGTTTGACCAAATTATAAAGCATTCTCCATCAAATGGTCATAGCTTTTAATGCCTATAAAACTTAAACAGTCACCTTTTATAAAATTATAGAAGAACTTTTTATAGTTGTTTTAAAAGTTGATCTAGTTCGATAAACCTACAAACTGATCAAGTCATTGGCTAGATTTTATGTATTGATTTTTAAGAGCTCAAAAGGTATCGAAATAGGTTAAGAACCAATCAAATCAATAAAAAACGATGAACTGGTTAAAAATGACCAGAAGTTGATTAGATTCATGTGCATTTTAATTTTTTATATATTTCACACTTTTCAACATAATATGTACCACTAATACAACCACTAAATCAATGAATTAGTTATAATATCGGTTCAGTTTTTAAACTATACTTCTTATAAAAGGATTCTTAGGCCAACTTAAAGGCTGGTGAGATTTCTATCTTACCTATGAAGAGTAAACGATTATCTTGAAAGCAATAAAAATGACGAAGATGACAACCTTATTATCAAATATGATGATGTTTGTCCCGATGTTGTTAGATCTTTTATCTTAGCCATATCCCTCCACTTTGTTGGAGATCCCTCAAAGATAAACTACTGAAATTCACTCAAGTCTTGGTGGTAAGAAACTTGGCAACTTCTCGTGGTATAAAACAATTTATTCACATGTGTCATATTTCAAGATGATTCAAACCAACATTTATAAAAAAAATAAAAATAATTGTTGGTTTTCAAACCGGGGTTCAAGCCAATGTGATAGATGTTAGGAAGGACCTAGAGTGGAGGATGGTGTGCGTAACTTAAGGAGGGTTTATGGTCAATTAATACATTTATGACAAATGTTTAATTGGTCCTTAGGAAACGGATGGTATAGTCAATTAGAGTATTAATTGACATTTAAGGCCTTTTATTAAAGGTATTGATTGTTTTCGTCTGTTACTTTTACCAAACTTTATGGTTATTTTTAATCCTCAGGTTTGTAACGTTTCACATTTAGTTCTAGGTTTTTTCTGAAGCCTATTTAAAGGCTCTTTTGTTTAGAGTAGAGAGATATGCAAAGTAAGGCATATGCACAATACAACCTGGGGGTGTGCGATAGATCTAGAGAGTAGATCTAGAAAATTCTCAATTGGAAACGGGGTTTCGGAATTGAGTGAATTAATCAAGAGGGTTGTTCTTGATTAATTGGTAAGAATAAAAACACGGGGAGAGTGTTCTTGATTCTTTTATAGCTTGAAAGGATAGCAATAAAGATTCAAGTTTGATAAAAATTTTCTTTGATTTGTTATTATTCTGCATAGTACTTGTGTTCTTGGTTTTGAAGATTTTATTTTAGATCTCAAAACTGAGGTAATCACGGATATTTCCCAACAATAATAAATAAATAACTTTGCTAGTTTTCCACCCTTTTTTGGAGAAAGAGTGGGAAACAAAATCTAAGAGACTCATGGCAAACAAATTTATTTGAGATTCACGTATGCCAAGATATCAAGCTTTAGAAGAGCCTCAAATGGGAAATGAGAAAAACTAAGAGCTTAGCTCATTCTACAAATATTTTGATATCTCCTCTTCTAGCACAAAGTCTGGTCCATGCAATGGTTCTTACATTCCAACATCTTCAATTGGGAAGCTCCGTAAGAAATCCTATAAACACGTCTTCCTAGGAATCACTCTCATACCATGAAAAATCTCAACCTCATAAAAGGCAATCTTGCCAATTTACTTGTTCTCTTAATCCCCACGACAAGGACATCACTTGTTACAAATGTGGTAGAAAAGGTCAAATTTCTAGGTAATGTTGTCCATACAAACAAATCTAAGAGTTCCAGCTTGATAACAAAACCTTGAACAAAATACAAAACCTTCTTGGTCAGTCTTTAGATCCTAAATCCCCTACATCTATTATTCTAAGTCTTGTATGTTGGAAGACGAGATTGGCTCACTTTTTTCCTCTTTTCAAGATAAAGATCCTAACATCAAACAAATACATGTCTTAACAAAAGATAAATAAAAAAGCTCATGCTTGAGGCCAAATCATATCTCTAAAACTTTGTAAATTTCTAAGAAAAAGAATAACAATATTTTTTTCTTCTTTAAAAAACCCCATCCATCACAAAAAAAATAGTTATGATCTCACAATCATCCTCTAACAACAGGAAAAATCAAAAGACTCTTCTCCCACAACTATATAACTCCAAAAAGAAATAAAATAAGTAAAGTGCAAGCTAAAATAACTCCAATAAAAGCAATAGAACTATAGCAACATCATCTATTTTGTCCTCTCCAAAATAACTACTAATGAAGAAATTCCTAGTGCTAAGATCTAGAGTGATAATAATACTCAACCTCTTGAGAACCTCCAGGCTCCTAAAGACTTCCTAAATGTCCTCCAAGAAATCGTCTCCTGAAAATATATCATCAATATTACCCTCAATGATTCTAATGATTGCCAAATCAACAATATAACTTTCTTTGATATGGGTATTGACCTCCATTGTATCAAATATGGTGTCATTCCAAAACTCTTTCATTCACCTCTCTTCCTTGCCTACGCCCTATCCTCGCCTGCAAAGCCACCCCTTCTCCCTCCTTCTTCATTTTTTTCTCTTCTCTCGCGCTTGTAGCCATTGCAGGCTGCATTTTTCCCGACCACATCTGCTAGTTTTTCTCCTCCCTCCTTACCACTACCACACCGAAGCCACCCTATACAGGTGCCCCAGCCTATGCAACCACCCCAGCAACCTCTTTTTTCCCCTTTCTCTCCTCCCTTCTTCTTTCTCCCTCTTGATCGTATGCCACCCTGCACTATCGTCAACCGCCATCTCCACCACCACCAACTCCAACCATTCCCAATGCCTCCGCCACCCCTTCAACCCTGAGCTACCAACCCTCACACATTTCCACCAAAAATAAACCGCCACCGCCGCAACCACCGATGTGTGCCCCTTGCACCATTTTTCTCCCCTATTTTGTTCCCCCTACATCATTTAAAAAAATCTAAATTGTGTATACTCTCATTTTTAGGTATTATTCAAGTGATAGCGGAAGAGGAGGCATAGGCCGTACGTGATTAGAGACCAAAGCTGCTCCAGTAAGGATACATTCATATCTAAGGATTTATTTTTGTTAATATATGTTCTTATTGTGTGTTATGTGATGACATGCATAAAATGATAAAGGAATCTAATGTTTTATGTGTAGTTTGGCTTGAGAATAGCTAAAGGTAAGAATGAAATACCCCAAAACCCTAATTTAGAAAATTATGGCAAAATAAGGATTTATTAGGAAAATTAATTAAATAAACTATTTTATTAAAATAATGGGAAGTATTTAAGGAAAAATCAAGAGAAAAATAATAAATAATTTAATTAGGAAAAATAGGGTGTTTTGCTAATTAAAATGGAATTTAGGAAAATTTATTCAAAATATCCCAAATTAATCTTAAAAAAATTAATTGTTATTTTTCTAAATATTATTATTTTAAATAATCAAAAATACCAAAATATCCTAAGTACCCTAACCAACCCATTTTTCCTTTTCCCTTTTTCTTTTTTCCCCCTTTTCCCTTCTTTTTCCTTTTTCTTTCCTTTCTCTCCTTTGTCCTTTTCTTTTTTTTTCCTTCTTCCCCAATTTGGGCCAACCCCTCGCGGCTCAAACCCCCCTCTCTCTTTCTTCGGCGCGGCCTATGTCCACACCATTTTTTTTCTTCCTCCCCAGTCACCCAGTCACCAATACACTTTTTCTTTCTTTTTTTCCCAGACCGCCCGGTCCACCCTTTCCCCTTCCTTCTCCCCAATCCCGACCTGCAACCCTGCGGTTTGCATCCTGAATCCTACCGCCCAACCACCATCGCATGCCATCCGTCCTTTCCTCTTTCCCTCGCTGTTTTATTTCCCATTTTGACCCAACCAACCCTTCTCCCTCCTCACGCATGCCTTCCCCTTTCCTTTTCCTCCCCCGACCAACAACTCCCCCCGCCATGGTAGACTTGTGCTAGCCAACCACCGCCAGCCGATGATCCTACCTCACCTGTCCCCTCTTTTCCTCTTCCCCCTCTGTTGTTTTCCCCTTCATTTGGCCTATATATACCCCATAAGCAGCCATAATCGGACTCCTTTGATTTGTAGCCCAGAAAATTTTCCTTTGTGCCATCTCCTAATCAGACGGTAGCCCCATCGCCGCCGCCCAACGCCGCCTACCAAACCACTCCCTGCACCACCCTCCACCAAACTACACCTCCCACCACCATCGATTTGTCCTGCACGAGCCGCCCCGGCCGTGCAAAGTTTACTCCCTGATTAGCCACATATCGGTTGTCACTGTTCCCGTCACAACCAGCACCCCCTCTACCCCCCTCCCAAAACAACCAGAAGAATTTCCTCTACCTCCCCCTACCTTCTTTTTCCCTTGCCTCCCTCTCCTTCTCCCTTCCTCCCCCTCCACCGCCTTCGGCCACCACACCTACCACCGTGTGTCGCCCCCTTTGGTTGCACTACCACCCCCGTTCCAACCCTCTCCACCTAAGGCATCCACCACCACCTCAATCACCCCCTCATTCCCCCTCTTCCAGCCTAGGCAATCATCTCTCCACCTCTCTTCTCCCTGTACTGTCGCGGCTGCCGCCGCCGGTGCCACCATCATCCCTAGGTGGTACCCTAACCTCCTCAATCCCTAAACCTTTTTTATGCAAGTGTTATCAAATTTATTATTATTATTATTATTATTATTATTATTGTTATTGTTATCATTATTATTATTATTATTATCATCATCATCATCATCATCATCATCATCATCATCATCATCATCATCATCATCATTATTATTATTATTATTATTATTATTAGTATGTTATCATAATTATTACTTTTATCATTATTATTATTTAATCTAACTTCAGAATATTTCTACTAATATTATTATTAATGGTCGAAACCTTATTATTATTATTATATTTATCTTTATATTATTATTATCATTATTATTATTATTGCTACTATTATTATACTTGACCATATTATCACTAAGGTTACTACTATTATGATTATTAGGACCTTGTTGGTTTTATTCTTAAGGTTGGAACTATTATTATTATTATTATTATTATTATTATTATTATTATTATTATTATTATTATTACTTTTTTATTATTTTTAATATTACCTATATCACTAATCTTACCATCACTACTAACATAATTATTATTATTAGTATCATTATTGTCACTACCTTAGTATTACTAATATCACTATTATTATTACTAAGTTTTGGGTTGTTATTAGTATTATCACTACAACTATTATTATTGTTATGATTAGTAATATTAAAGTTATTATCCTTAATAACATGAATATCACTATAATTACTTTAACATGAACCGATGTGGCTACTAAGAACTATTTTGATTAGTAATAGCATGATTAGCTACTTTAAAAATAATAACCCTACTTTTTACTTTTAAAACTACTATTATCGTTATTAGCCCTAATAGTAGGTTATGATAAGGGTAAGGTAGAAATAATGGTAATTTTGGTAAGAGGGAAGTTAACCCTTAGTATTTCCCTCTTATGGGTGAATCAAGTCAAAACCCTAAGGAGGCGTAGGAGCGTGCTCCAAGACCAGTGTCATATTAGGTAAGGATGTAGCTAAAACCAACTATGTGTATGTTATGTTCCTTGTGTGCCATGTGTTATGTTATGTTGTGTACTTTATGATTATAATGACTAATTAATTGTAGCGTAGCTTGAAGTTGAGGAATACTTAAGTGAATTCCTTATGGTATGTGTATAATGATCATATATGTTGTGCTTATGATGTTATATGATGTGACCCTCTAGGACATGCATGTTAGGAAGTTTAATAATATGATATGAGGTGAAAGGATGAAAAGGAAAATTAGGGAAGTGAGTTGACTAAAGGGATATGAAATTGACCTTATTATCTCATGATCCATGAGGGAGAAAATAAAAGGGATATTGTGATCAAAATGAACGAGTGAGGTGAACATTGCATGGAAAATTTCTAGGGTTTGCAGGGGATGGATGGATTCTACATGGGGGTGATCTTTACGTGAGAAAATTTGTCTTAGGGCATAAGTAAGGTAAGGGAAGAGTTTTCAGAGTGATTGGAGACTTTGGGTGAAAAATAGTATGTAAGTTGATATAAAGGTGCATAGGAGACTTGGCTACGGTTTGGGAGGAAAATCCGAATTGGAGGGGGATGTGAAAGTAACAATAATTGAGGGTGAGTGGAAAATGGGATAAGGGTGGAGAATTATTATATGGGGGATGAGTATGGAGTGACCAACTAGGGTTTCATGGTCACAGGTGTAATTGGGGAGTGAAGTGATATGGTTGGGGTTGAATCTAAATGAGATGATGGGTTGGGTGATAAAGGAACTATGGTTGTGTAAGTCAGAGGAAGGATGGGCCAAATATGTCAAATTAAGGTTTCAGGGGAAAACCCTAGAGGATGATAGTGAGTAGATTTGGATGTCATGAGGTGGTAGGCCTTAACCCACACACTTAGGAGTTGGGTATTCGTTATGAGTAAGTGAAAGAAGGAAAGGATGTCGGGGGTGTTAGGAGGTGTAAAAGTCTCAAGATATGGGACGGGCCCTCTTGGGAGAATAAAAGTATATGGTTGGTGACATGCATGTCAAGGGTGAAAGATTTATCAAATAAGATACGAATAAGATACTGACCATTTAAAGAGGAAGATTATTGAGTCGGGCCCAGACCAATCCACCGGCATAATAGTTTCTAGATGCTAGGGTACCTTGGAGACCGATCCACTGGCATATGATAGTGGTCAGAAGCGTTCTGCCATGTACGTTTTCGATCCAATGACTATAATAGTGGGGGATCCCAAGCTCAATAAACTAAACCCTAAATTATAATAATTCATGGGGAAGACACTAAGTAATTATAGTGGAACAACATGAGAGTTGGGGCTAGACAGATCCACTAGCATAATAGTGGCCAAGAGCACTTTACCTTGGAGACCGATCCACCGGCAATAATAGTAGAGTTCCCGCACTCACATAGATTGAAAATAAGCATGGTGTGAAATGAGTCTTGATCAGAGATATAAGGATTAAGTTTATCAAGACTATAGCTTGGCCTTATTAATTGTGTGGTTGTACGTTGTCTGATCATGTTTATGTTATATGCCTTCTTTATTTGGCCTTATATGCATGGTTACCTTACTCAGTACGTAGTGTACTGACCACCCGTTTCAAGGGTATTGCTCATTCCCATGAGCAGAGAGCTCATCTGAGTTTTTGCAGGTAGGAGATGATATATTCGATGCTTATGATACTCATGAAGTATCGAGTGGGGTTGAGGGTTGAGTCTGGACTTGACCTGGGGATCGAGAGTGACTTGGCCGGATTATCTTTTAATTTATCTTGTACCGTTTTCCTTCAATGTTGTTTTGTCGTACTTTAATCATGTACTCTATGGATTGTAACTCTTTTACGCTTACTCTAATTTATGTATTGTGAATGATTCAATTCTTTTATATATTCTTGTTTTAAGTATTGACTCATATTTGACAATAATCTTCTTCAGCCTTGTGATTAGTACGAGACTGGATAGGGGTCGAGCTTGTACTTATCACAGCGGTAATATCCCCAAGATTCACTATTTTGTTTTCTTTGCTCCGCTGTAACCATTAATAAAACGAAATTTTTTAGTAGTGAATTTTGGGGGTGTTACAAAGAACCTATGTGATTATGATTGTATTGATTTCAAGTGTTGATGTGTATCCATATTTTATGATATTGCATGTGTGGAAAGTTTGGAGAGTCCTTATGTTGGATGCCTTGTGACTTAGGTAAGATTTTGATACCTGGGGGCATTTTGGTCAATATTGTGAAAAGTGACATGTAGGGTACTTTAGGGTGTAAATTGGCTTAAAATAGTTTGGAGATATTATACATAATAATTGTGGCAAAAATAAGGAGGTTTATGGTAAATACGGTATGGGGGTGAAAAACCATATGTGGGGTGAGTAAAACCTAAGGGTAGTTATGATAATATGTGAGTAAAGTGGGATATTTGTACTAGGAAGTGGATATGGGGTTAAGGATGACTTTTTTAGGTAGTCATGTAGATTTGGGAAGTCCTGAGCACTGGGGGTGGAGATATGACCAAAAGGTGGAATTAGGGTTTTGGGAGACCAATGCACAAAACCCTAGGAGGCTATTATTGCATGTACAAAATGGGAGAGTTGGACTATAACCTTGGAGTATGATATTAACCATGACATTTTGGTAATGTGTTCCAAATTTAGTAGCCATTTAGGATAGAGGGAAGTATTTACGACCAAAATGAGGAATTAGAGTTTCACAGGGGACTTGATTAGGAAGGGTATTATTACATATGCAAAATGGGGGAGTTAGCTACAGTATTTGAGTGGATGGTTAAAAATAGAATTATATGGATGGGTATGGAAATTGAGGGCTAGGTAAGCAATAAAGGATGGGCTAAGCTAACTAGAAGAAATTAGGATTTTGAGGAGTAACCCTAGAGGTTAGTTATTATCATACATGGAAAATGGGGGTAACAAACCATGACCCTTAACCAGGGGCTTCCAATGACATATTAGGGTTTTTGGATATATTGGAGACTCAAAAGGGACATTGGAGGTGCAGATGTACCGGAGCTGTGAAATTAGGGTTTCTAAGGGGAACACGGTTGTCTCAATGCAGTAGTATGGAAGGTGTCATGCATGGGGTAGGTGTACATGGCTGTGTGATGAACCTATAATAAATAAAACACAAAAAATACACTTATTACTTAAAGTGGAAGATCACTTGAATTGAGTTCAGTTGTACCTGTCGATCTATCGGAGAAAATATTGGCAAGAGTGTCTTGTCCTGGAAGTTGTACCCTATATTGTTCCACTAGTGAGAATAGTGAGGTCTTAAACTCAAGTAAATTAAACCATTAAATGATAATAAGCCATGGTAATACATTAATTACTTATAGAGGAATATCATGTTGATTAAGAGCGGTTGTACCTTGATTATCGATCCACCAGTGAGAATAGTGGCTAGGAGCGTCTTGCTCTAAAAGTTGTAATTGTTTACCATTTCACCGATTGAGAATAGTGGGTTCCTTAAACCTTATGTGGATAAAAGCATGATATGATTATTATTTTACTAATACCTTAAGTTCGGATAATAATGAATGAGTCAATGTGATTTTCTTATGCACGAATCATCCCTTATTACAGTGTTATTGATCTCTGTGACCTTCTTGACTGTATTGTTACCTTACTTAGTATGTAGCGTACTAGTAGGAATGGCAACGGGGCGAGGCAGGGATAGGGACCCCATCCCCATCCCTGAACCCAACCCAATCCCTGATTTTTTTTATCTAGGATTCCCCAACCCGATCCCTGATTTATTCCCCGACCTTGAAACCCGACCCGATCCCCGAAACCTAACTTTATACCCCATCCTAAATTATTAAGCCTTTTTTTATATTATACTTTTAATTTATATTCTATAAAAAAATTATATTATATATATATATATAATTATTCGGGGCGGGTTTAGGGATGGGGACCCCAAACCCATCCCCTCCCCGTCCCCAAAAAAATTTCCATTAATAATCCCCGAACCTGATCCCTAAATTCTCTCCTCGAACCCGAACGGAGAATCCCCAACGGGGACCAAAACCCGCAGGAAAAATTTTCATCCCTATATACTAATCATCCCTATTATGGGTATTATTGATTCCCATGAGCAAATAGCCCTTCTGACCCTATGCAACTTAATGAGGACTCGCTAGACGACTCTCCTGCATATAATGTTATGATCGGGGTAGAGTGATGCTATTGTAGCCGGGGTTAGGGACTTGATAGTATGACATCCGGTTGTTGTTTTAACTAGTTTTCTTCTTGTTAATGTTTCAATTAAACATTTATTTATGTATTTCAGTACTCCTTTGGGAAAGAACACCTACCTCTTATTTATGATATGTGTTGTTCTTATGCTACACTTATCATGGTTTGTGTACTATTTTATATTACCTTGTAGTTGGTATTAGGATGGTTTGGGGCCAGACTTATACTAATTACAATGGTAATACCCCTCTTATATTTGAATGTTCTTCCACTTAAATGAAATTTCTCAGTAGTGAATTTTGGGGGTGTTACATGAGACCTCTAAAAAATCACCCAATAAACAATAATAATACACAATTGGAGCTTAAGAATACAACTAAGGATAGGATAACGAAAAGGATGGTGGAAAATGGAGCAAAACCGAAGTAAACCAAAGCGTGCAAGGGTTGAGCAGGTTACAACATGAATTGGCACGACCAAGAGGGGGCAACATAAGTGACTCACTCAGTCGCAGCTTGGGGAGGGTTGCGTGAGCTCCTCACATTGATGGGGCATGGTCAGCATGACTACCTCATGTTGTTGGGCTAGTGGCTTTTAGGTAATTGCATCGTGAGATTAGGGCGTAGTTTAGGGTGATATAGTGTGAGTTTATGATGATGTAAGGGGTGATAAACATGATTTTCTCATGTAGGTGAGGGTGAGAAATGTGAGATGCTCATGATGTGGTTGTTTCACAGCATAAGGTAAGAAGAAAATTTAGAGTTTCACTCGGGCAAAAATGGCGATACTCAATTGACTGATGCATAGGGAAGCTAAGAGAAAGGAGAGGAATTTTAGGGAGAGTTTGGTGAAGCATTAAATGAGGTAAGGAGAGAGATATTTGAGGGTATATATATAGATATATGGTTGTTGTGCAAGGTTGAGAATTGGTAGAGAAAGGAAGCAAACACCCATGGACAAAGGTTGGTTTTGATCAAAATTTTCAATGACGTATCACATGGGTTGAGGGAGGGGATGGTGGTGGTGATGAATATATCTAGGTAGGTTGTAGGGATGGAATCTTAACTAAAGGAAACTAGTTGGGGAGGAGTAAAACAAATAGGAAGAAAGTAAGAAGAAGGAGAAGGAAGTTAAGAAAGGGAAGCAGAAAAGGAGAATGAGAAAAAGAAAAGGGGGAAAAGAAAAGAAGTTTTAGGTTTAGTGTAATACCCGAAAAATTTTCCTAACCTAATCTAATATCTTTAGCCTTAATTTAACTCTAATCTCAAGAAAATTTATTGTTAGCCTTAACTAAATTTCTTATCCCGAAACTTTAATCTAAAAACCAAAATCGAAAACCAAAACCTTGATTCAGTTAAACTGAAATTCGTAAATAAAAAACTGAACCCGCTAAAATTTTATGTAATCCCCTGAATTTTTTAAAGTCTATATTTTAATAAATAAATCTTATTTGGGATAAATTATCTTTTAAATCTATTTATTTTAATTATTTTATGGATTTTTGAGTAAATAAATTAGGTATAAATATTTAATAAATTAAAATAAATATTTTGTTAGTTTATCACACTCATATTATTTAAATAAATTTTTTAAATCATTATTATACTAAAATTATCCTTTTTAAAACCCATATATTTTAATTATATTAATTTAAATTATTAAATAAATTTATTACCCAAAAATATTGTATTTTATTATTTTATAAATTAAACTATTTTATTTAATCCCGTTTTCCTTTTCTTTTTCCTTTTTTCCCTTTTTCCTTCTCCTTTTTCTTCTTTTTCCATTTTCTTTCTTCTTCCTTTTCCTTCTTTGGGCCGCCGGTTGGCTGGCCTGCCTCTCCCTCACCCCCTGCACTATTGGGACTGGCCCATCTCTCCCCTTCCTCCCTCCTTTCCTTTTTCCTTTCCCCGGCCCGGCTCCTTCTTCTTTCTCCCGCGCGAGCTGGCCGCCCCTTCTTTCTTTCCTTTCTTCCCTGACCGGGCCGACCCGCTCCTTCTTTCCCTTCGGCCAGTCTGCTCACCCGTCATGCACCCAGCCCCTCCCCTAACTTTTTCTTCTTCTTCTTTCTTTTTTCTTCCTCCATCACCGGCGAGAATCTCGACCCCCTCCATCCCTGCCTGCAACTCCCTCTCCCTCATTGACCTCCCCTTATCTCCCTCCCTCTCCTTCTCGTCGTTTTCCTGCCATACCGACCCCACCATTCTCCCTTCCCCACTCCCTGCCATCACCTTCATTCTCCCTCTCCCTGCAACTCCCATCTCCCTACCACCTACCGCCACCCTCGAGCCTACCTATCCCCTCCTCTCTCTCCTTCTTCTTTTTCTTCTTCTTCTTCCTCTACCTCATTCTGTCATTTTTGAGCCCTAAATGCCTTCCCCCATCCCTCTCTTCTTTCCTTTCTTCTCCTCCCCTCTCTCACCTTGTTATTGTTTCGCCACCTAGCTCCACCGCTGCTGCCGCCTTAAACGCCACCTACACCACCTCCTGCCACCCTCTACCTCACCCTTGAATCATCCCAGCCCCCATCGAGCCACCCCGTAGCCCCCATTCTTCCTCCTCTCCTCTTTTTCTCTTCTCTCCCTCCCTTCTCGGCAGCCACCCTACACCGCCATATTACGCCGTCGTTCCGCTGCCTATGCCGCCACCTGAGCCACCACAATAATCCTTGCAACCCCCTCTACCACCCCCAATCCTATCTTGCCCGAAAACACCACCTAAAGTCCTTCTTTTCCCTCCCCATTTTCCTTCCTCACCAGCCTCCATCTCGACTCCCTCCTCGGCCGCCACCTTCGCAGCCTCGTTGCCGCAGTCTCCGCCACCTTTAGCCACCTTGAACCCATCCCTGACCACCACCTACACCCCTTTTATACTTCTGCACCATTCCCTTGCCCCAAATCCTTCCCCATCATGTCTTTTTCTTAGCCCCAAACCTCTAACCCGAAAATGCCCATTCTTCCCTCTTTTCACCTCCTTCGAGCCCCTCCTCCCCAATTCTTTGCATGCAGCTCATGCTGCATGAGCAGCATGAGTCTCAACATTTCTTGATTTAGTTGTTTAATAATTTTTAAGGTATAATAATATTTTAATTTAATTATTTGATTAATTAAGTGTTATAAAGCCTTATACTTTGATTTTTATTATTTCTAATGTAATAAGTCTTGATATTATTTTTAGGTATTGGTTTTGATAATCAAAGCTTGAACCTTTAACCGGAATATCGGTAAGGTTCGTTTTTGCGGGAATCGAGGTAACCGTTAAATCCCACTTAAACGCATGAATTAACGTATGTTAGCACATTAGGATTTTTAATATATTATTATGTTTGGTTTATGCTGTTTAATATGATATATGTGGTTCTTGTGTTGATTGATGAAAAGGAAGCATGATAGATTATTGCTATGTATGGAAATCGTGTTTAGGGTAAGAGTTTGGTTGTTAATGAAAATGTTAAGATTAACAATGTTATATTATGCTATTGTGATCTTTAATACATGTTCAATATTTTGTGAGCCTTAGGGGTATTTTAGTAATGTATCTTTTACAAGAATATAGCCTTATATGTATATGGGTGCTAATAATGTTTATTAATTATAAGAGTTGTGGGTGAGGTGTTAATATTAGTATTTTGTGTAGTAATAATAATGATTTAATATAAGTGGTGTAATAAGGGTAAAAAGGTAATTCTTAATTAAAAAGGGTATTATGGTAATTTTAGAGGCAAAGGTAAAATACTAAATTTGTTAATAAAAGGATAAATTGGTCATTTTGGAAGTAAGGGGGTAAAATGGTAATTTCATAATTAAAGGGGCAAAATGGTAATTTTGTGAATAAAGGGTAAAATAGTAATTTTTTGATTAAATGATAAATTGGTAATTTTGTAAGAAGAGGGAAAATGGTAATTTTCTAATAAAAGGGCAAAATTGTAATTTTGTAATTAAAGGGCAAAATAGTAATTTTGTGATTAAAGGGTAAAATGGTAATTTGGAAATTAAAAGAGGTAAAATAATAATTTTGTAATTAAGGATAAAATGGTAACCTTTATAAGTGAAAGGGTGTTATGGTAATTTTTAGAAGTTAAGGGGTAAAATGGTAAATTTGAAAGTAAAGGGATAAGATGGTAATTTTGTAAATAAAAGGGGTAAAAGTGAAAAATTGGAAAGGAGTAACTTGGTAATTATAATAATTGAGAAGGGTAAAATAATAATTTAAATAACTAAAGGGTAATTTGATAATATAATAATGGAGAAGGGTAAAATGATAAATATGATAAATATGAGGGGTAATTTGGTAATTTAACCAACTAGAGGGTATTTTTGTAATTTTGATAATGGTGTAGGGTAGTTTGGTAATTATGATAATTAAGAAGGGCAATTTGGTAATTTAGATAACCAAAGGGTAATATGATAAATTTAATAATAGAGAAGGGAAAATGGTAATTATGATCATATAAAAGGGTACTTTGGTAATTTAACCAACCAAAGGGTAATTTGGTAATTTTGACAATGAAGAAGGGTAGTTTGGTAATTGATAATAGAGGACGGTAATTTGGTAATTAACTAAATAAAGGGTTAATTTGGTAATTAGGATAATGAGGAAGGATAATTTGGTAATTTGACCAACTCAAGGATAATTTATAATTATAATAAAGGAGAAAGGGCAAAGTGGTAATCTAACCAACTAAATGGAAAGTATATTAAGGGTAATAATTATGAAGGGGGATTAGTGACCCAATAAGTATGAGAAATAACTTAGTAACCTAAATCGAGTCAGCGGTAATTTGGTAATTATGTAACAAGGAAGGTAACATGGTAATTTGTCAAGTAAGGAAGGGATGACTTAGCAATTATATAAGTAAGGGGAAAATGATTAGTTTGTACCTTATATGTCGTTGTGATTGTGGAATTTCGTAATACGACTCAAATAACGCTGATTAGCGAGGTAAAAGTATTTGATGATTAGTAGGTATCACGAGAACAAATTCTAATTCAAAATTAGATGAGATTAAGATGGCCTTAATGATTCTTCTGTGTTACCTTGGATAACTATTTGAATAAGAAATGTCTGATGAAATCCGAATGATTAAAAGTGAATAATTATATGATTGTTGTGCTTCTGTGATCACCCTTAATTAAGAAACTAATACTTAAAGTGAAAGGCCTCGAGATCGGAAATGGTGGCTCTTTAGGGGTCATTACCCTAAAGACGTGGTTTAGCCCACGATTATTTGGTATTTGCTGGAGTGCCTTTGTGCCCCAGCCAGGCCCTATATCTACTCTATCTAGCTCTATAGACCTAGTTAGGGGGTATGCATACTTAAGGATTACGTGTCCTTGTCGATAGGGTACTGAGTTAGATTTATGCACCAGTACGACCAGGGTACCTTTGCGTCCCTGGGTTGATAGTTGAAGGGTACTGAGTAGCTTTTATGCACCAGTGCGACCGATGTACCTTTGTGTCCTAAGATCTTAATCTCCCTAGCGAGGCAAATAAATGGAATTGTTGTGCTGATTAAAAAGGGAAAACACTAATCGTTAAAGTGAAAGATTAATAAGTCGGATCCAGTTGAATAATATATTATGAGTACCGATCCACCAGATATAATAGTGGCCTAGGATGTTTTTCCCTAGATGGTGTTTATGAGTATCGATCCACCGGATATAATAGTGGCCCAGGATGTTTTACCCTGGATGATGTATATTTGTATTCCGATCCACCGGCCAAAATAGTGGGGGTCCCGAGCTCCATAAATTTGATTTGGTTGTGAATAAATTATGGAAAATACTAATCACTTATAGTGGAATATGATGTGAGTCGGGGCTGGACCAGTCCACCGGCGAATAATAGTGGCCAAGAGCGTTTTGCCCTGCATGACCGGTCCACCGACGAATAATAGTGGCCAGGAGCATTTTGCCCTGCATGATCATTCCACTGGCTATAATAGTGGGGTTCCCGCACTCACATGAATAATTATAATCCGATATGATTGATAATGATGGATTAAGGGCTTAAGGCCCAGACATATCGATCGTTCTCTATGACCTATTAATATTCGGTTTCTTTGTTAAGTATGTGGTTGTATAAACGTGGACATTCGGTATTTACCTTTCATTACGTGTGTATGTAGTATCGTGTGTTACATTACGGGCCTGTTGTTAAGTGTGATTTAAAGGGTTACTTAGTACCGTAGTACTAAAGGGTTCCATTCGTGGGGCCCCTGCCTATTCAATGGGCAGTGTCCCTTACAGGTCGTTTCAGGTGCTATTCAAGTGGGCTCTCGGGAAAGAGAGTAAGGTACTATCTGGTAAATTCTAGGGTTGTATTCCTTCAACTTTAAGATTTATGGTTTCAAAGTATTTGTTGATTTTTAAACACCATTGGTGGATTATACTCTGATAAATGTTTAATTACGCTGCTCTGATTTAATCATTGGTTTGAGTTTCTCGTAAGTTATATTTTCCTCTTTTAGCCTTAGCACTTGGTACTGAAACGGTAGGAGTGAACCGGTCTGGTACTAAGTGTGGCGGTAATATCCCCAGAATTCACAGTTTTATTATTTTGCTTCCACTAATTTTCTTCTAATTAAATGAAATTTTTCAGTAGTGAATTTTGGGGGTGCCACAAGTTGGTATCAGAGCGTTGGTTCCGATAACCACGCTTTATTTCGAAAATTTTCAGATTAACAAATTTTCTTGTTTTAAAAACATTTACACTCAAAGTTGGCTTCGAAAACCTTCTTCCATTTCAAATGTTTTAAGCTGGTACCACGAGTTGGTATCAGGTATTTTTAGAAAATCATTCCCGATTCTTAAATTTTCAAGCTGATACTCCAAGTTAGTATCAAAGTATCTTACGTAAGTCTCCAAGTTTAAATGATTCTTGTAAGGTTTCCCTCGTTTTGGAAAATCCGGATTAGTCTTGAGAGTTGGGTATGGGTAGATTAAGTAACCTCGACTTAGGTCACCTAGCTTGAGAAAATAGCACCTTCCCTAACACGTTTCTGTTTTATAGCTAACTTGAAATGGACCGAGAGGAGCGAGTCAACAATCTAGAGAGGGCGTTCGAAGTGCTCATGGGATTAACTCAACGTTCCCCGGTGCCTCAACCTCAAACTACTTTACCTCCGACGAGTATTGGAGAGGATTGGTTCTATAGAGTTTCGCGTCATCGGCCCCCGACCTACGACGGGAAGGACGTTTGAGGCACTCAACTGCCCTGAGGAGCGAAGGACAAACATCGCAGCATACTTTCTTCAAGGATCAGCCAACACTTGGTGGGAAGACCTTCAAACTCAAGGAGGACGACCAGTATCTTGGAAAGACTTCAAGACTGCCATCCGCACGCGTTTCTACACAGAAAGTCTCAAGAGGGCCAAACTCAAGGAATTCATGGAGCTAATGCAGGAAAGCTTGTCGGTTCGAGAGTACTACGCATGATTCACGGAGTTGCTGAGGTTCACCCCCGGGATAGCAGCTAGCCAGGCTATAGTGGTCTTTCAACAAGGACTTCACTTCAACATCCGAAGCATGATGGGCGCCAACATTTTTCCTGATCTGAGTACGATGTACGAGCGGGCATGTAACGGCAATGCCTTGGTCCAAGAACAAGCCTCCATCCTAGGCAAGAGGAAGAGCGAAGAGGCCGAGTCCCGAGAAAAGAGTCATCGCTCTAGCAGAAAGATTTTGCAGGTACAACATCAACCTCAATCTAAATTCCGACATAAGAAGACTCAAAGTACTCCCGGTGGCAAGGCTAGTAAGAGACCAACCCGGCATTACCACTGTCGTCGCTACAGAAGAGATCATCCAGGCAAGGACCGCATGGGAAAGCCGGTCCAATGCCACGACTATGGACATCTTGGGCACCTCATGAAGGAATCCCGAGGCCACAGCAACCATCGGTTCAACAGAATCAGGCACTAGGAGCAACCCGTTCAGCCTCGTTAATCGAAGAAGATGAGCAAGCGATCGATCATGATGTAACCTCTTCAAGAACCCTAACATCCTTCCCTTATTCCACTTACTCACACCCGAATCCTGACTCCTAAGTGTGTGGGTCAAGCCCACTCACCGCCTTACCCTAGGGTTTCTCCAAAAACCCTAATATGGGCCTATGTGGCCCATCCTTCTCTTCCTTACACATCCTAAACTATTTCAACACCCTACACGTCACGACCCTTAGATCCAACCCTTACTTTCTACCCCACTCATTCTCATTTATTTTTATTATTTTCTTTTTCTTTTTCCACCTTCTCAAATTATGGTTTCTTCCCAAACCCTAAGTCGGTCTCCTATGCACCCTTATAGTATCCCACGTTAGGGCCGTTCACGGTTCAAATATCCGATATTTCGGATATTTGATTGTCGGATATTTGAAATTTCGGATATCTAAAAATGATATTTGATATTTGATTTGAAACTTCGGATATCCGGAAGATCGGATATTTGAATTTTCGGATCGGATATCATCGGATATCAAATATATCCGATATTATTCGAATACAATTTCAAATATAAAAAAAATTACCAAATGACAAATATATTTTATATTATCCGATTTGTTGAGCGAATGCTGAGCAAATATCCGATTCGCTTAGCAAATATCCGACTTACTCAACAAATATCCAATGTTAAAAATAAAATAAGAAAGGAGTGGATGGAGTATATCGGTATGCAGAGTATTTTTATTTTTATTTTTATAAATATCTAAAAAAGAATTATATTAAAAATATAATTTTAATTAAATTAAATTTTGTCTCAAATAATAAATAAAATAAGTAAAAATTATACACAGACACATCTAAATTTATTTATATACAATTATATATAAAATAAAAAATTATAAAAAATATATAAATATTTTTTCTTCGGATCGGATATTATTTGTATTTGTCGGATTGGATATTTGATTTGTTTGACTTTTCGTTGACCGGATCGGATATTTGATTTGAAAAAAAAAATCGGATCGAATATTTGTTTTTTCGGATCGGATCGCTTCGGATATCGGATCGGATAAGCAGATATCGGATAACATGAACAGCCCTATCCCACGTACTATTTTTCACCTGAAGCCTCCAGTCACCCAAACGACACTTCTAGTACCTTCCTCACGTCCTAAGGCAACTTTCCATACGTAAAGTTTGCCCCCATGCGGACTCTAACCATCCCATGCAAACCCTAGATTCTCCCACTCTTTCAATTTATGTAAAGTCCCCTTTTATTCATCCACTCATGGCTCATGGATTATTTGGATCATTCCTACCTACATTAGCCAACTTACTTCCCCTTGGTTATCTTATTTTCCCATTTTTCCTTTTTCAACCTTCCATCCCATATTACCACATTAAATATCCTAGCATGCATGTCCTAGAGGGTCACATCACATAACATCATACACACAACAAATATAATCATCGTCCGCATGCCATAAGGAAGTCACATAAGCATATATTCACTCCAAGTTGCGCTATAAATGATTAATCACTAAGCATAAAGTACACAATATGGCATAACACATGGCACACAAGGCACATAACACACACATAGTTGTTCTTAGCCACATCCCTACTCGGTTTGGGTTACTAAGTTATCTCCCACACTTATTAGGTCACTAATCACCCTTCATAATTGTTACATTTATCATAATTCCCATTTGGTTGGCTAGATTACCGAATTGCCCTTCTCCTTTATTATAGTTACCAAATTGCCCCTTTAGTTGCATAAATTACCAAATTACCCTTCTACATCATTATAATTACCAATTTGCCCTTTAGTTGATTAAACTACTAATTTTGCCTTCTTTATTATCATAATTACCAAATTACTCTTTAGTTGGTTAAATTACCAAATTACCCTTCTCTTCCAAATTTACCATAATACCCCTTTTACTTACAAATTACCAATTTATCCATTTACTTAAAAAATTACCATTCTATCCTTTATTCACAAAATTACCATTTTATCCTTTTACTTACAGAATTACCGTTTTTCCCTTTAATCACAAAATTACCATTTTACCCTTTCATTACAAAATTACCATTTTGCTCTTTTATTACAAAATTACCACTTTGCCCTTTAGTTATAAAGTTACCATTTTACCCTTTAACTACAAGACTACCATTTTACCCTTTTAATTATAAAATTACCATTTTCCCCTTTAATTACCATTTTACCCTTTAATTACAAAATTACCATTTTACCCCTTAATTACAAAATTATCATTTTACCTTTTAATTACAAAATTACCATTTTACTCCTTAATTATAAAATTGCCAATTTACCCTTTAATTACAAAACTACCATTTTGCCCCTTATTACACCACTTATATTAAATTATTATCACTACATGAAATTAATATTAATAATCCACTCACAATATCCAACTCCACCAACTATTATATTTTAATATACTACTTAATGCTTATTAGCACCCACATATATTAGGCCACATTCTTACCCGAAAAATATTACTAAAATGCCCCTAGGGCTCACAATAATATTATTCATGCATAAATGGTCACAATAACATAAAATGACATGGATAAGTACTTAACACTTTCCTTAATAGCCAAACTCTTTCCTTAAGCAACATTTCCACACATAGCACATAAACTATCATACTTTCCTTTTTATTAATAAATACAATCAAATATATATTATATTAACAAACATATAACAAGCATAATAACGTATTAAAAACCCTAATGTACTAACATACATTTATCCATGCGTTTAAGTGGGTTTAACGATTACCTTAGATCCCGTAAAAATCGAACCTTACCGGTATCCCGGTTATAGATTCAAGCTTTAATTAGTAAAATCAACACCTAAAAATAATACCAATATTTATCACATTAGAAATAAGGAAACCAAAAGTATAAGACTTTATAAAACTTAATTAATGAAATACTTAAATTAAATATTATTTTACCTTAAAATTATTAACCAAAATAAACCAAGAATGCAGAAACTCATACAACTCATGCAGCATGAGCTACATGCATAAATAAAAAGAGGAAGGCTTGAAGGGGAGTGAAAGAAAGGAATAATGGCTATTTTCGGGTTGGGGTCTTTAAGCTAGGAAATAAGGTAGATGGGGGAGGATTGGAGGCAAGTGAAGGGTACAGGAGTGAAGAGGGGGTGTAGGTGGTGGTCGGGGGTAGGTTGTTGGTGGCCAAGGACGGCGGAGGCGGCGGCGGCGAGGCCGCGAAGCAGGCTGCAGGAGTGGATCGGGCTGAGAAGGAAGGAAAAGAGAGAGGAAAAATAGAGGGGTGAGGGGGCTTGCCTCTGCCAAACGAGGTGTGGGGGTGGTAGAGGAGGTTGTAGGGAGTTGAATGGTGGTTTGGGTGGCGGTAGAGGCAACCGGACTGCGGCGAACAGAGGGGTTGCAGGGAGATTGCGGATAAGGAGGAGAAAGAAGAGAAAAAGAAGAGGGGAGGAATAAGGAGCTGTAGGGTGGCTTAGATGGTGTTGTGGGGGTGTAGGGCAGGAGTAGAAGGGTGCAGAAAGTGGTGCAGGTGGTTGGTGAGGCGGAGAAAGCAGCGGAAGGGAGGCGGTGATGCAAAACAGGGGAAGAGATGATGAAAGGAGAAGCAAATGGAGAGAAGGAATCGGGGAAGGATGGGGCATGAAAAATGGGGCGAGAAAAGGGCTGAAGAGGAGAAGAAAAAGAAGAGGGAGGATAGGAGGGGATAGGTGGGCGGTCAGTGGTAGCGTTTAGGGTGGTAGGGAGGTGTAGGGTGGCAGGGAGAGAGAAGGAAAGAAGAGGAAAGGGTGACCATACGGGATGGGGTGCATGGCTGGCCGGTTCCAAAATGGTGAAAAAAAGACAGGTGAGAGAGAGAGAGAGAGGTGGTGGTAGTGGTTGTAGGCTGCGGTGGTCAGCGTGCTCGAGGTGGTAGGCAGTTATGGCGATGACGACAGGTCGGGGGTGTTGGATGGGGTGTAGAGGAAGAAGAAAGAAAGGGAAGGGGGAGCACCAAGCCGGTCAAGGGAGAAAAGGAAGAGTTAGACCTGCCTGGTCGCTGGGGGTGGATGGAAAAAGAGGGGAGAGGCTGGGGCTGGGTCGACGTGCGCGCAGGAGAGGAAGGAAGGAAAGGAGAGGGGGAGAATGGGCCAATGACCCAGTAGCGCAGGGGAGGGGAAGACAAGCCTGGCGTGGGCGGCCCGAAGGGAGGAAAAAAGGAAAAAGAAAGAAAGGAAGAAAAAGGAGAAAGAAAAGGAAAAAGGGAAAATAGGGAGAATAAAATAATTTAATTTATAAAATAATAAAATGTAATATTTTTTATAATTATTTAATATAATTTAATATATTGGTTTAAAAATGATGATTTTAGCAAAATATTAGTTTGAAAAATTATTTAAATAAAAAGAGTATGATAAAATAATAAATTCTTTATTTTAATTTATTAAATATTCCTATCCACTTTTATATACTCAAAAATCTATAAAATAATTAAACTAAATAATTTTAAAAACTAATTTATTTCAAATAAAAGCTATTTATTAAATTATAGGTTTTCTAAAATTTTAGGGAATTACATTACCCGTTTCATGGGTGTTGCTCATTCCCACGAGTAGAGGGCCCACTTGAGTTTGTGCAGGTAGGAGAGGATATCTTTGATGCCTACGATACTTATAAGACATTTGGCAGGACTAAGAGTTGAGCTTGGACTTGGCCTAGGGACCGAGAGTGACTTTCCCGGATTCTCCTTTTCATTTCATTTACCCTATATTGTTTTATTTTAGTTCTGTTTTATTGCACCGTACTTCCTGTTTCTTTAGGAGCTTTAATTATGTACTCCCTTCAATTGTAAACCTTTTTATGTGTATTCTGATTTCCATATCATGAAATTTCTAGTTCATTTTATGAATTATTGTTTTAAGTATTGACTCATGTTTGACGATAATCCTCTTCAGCCTTAGCACTTGGTACTGGAACGGTAGGAGTAAACCAGTCTGGTACTAAGTGTGGTGGTAATATCCCCAAGATTCACAATTTTGCTATTTCGCTTTCACTAATTCTTTTAATAAAACAAAATTTTTCAGTAGCGAATGTTGGGGGTGTTATAACAAGATATTAAGAATCATTTGTTGAAGTATGTAAATTTTGTCAATGATTACAAAAAGAAGCATCTCTATTATTATTATTATTATTATTATTATTATTATTATTATTATTATTATTATTATTATTATTATTATTATTATTTTCTACTTCAAGCTTGTGATATATAATTTATTAAACCAAATCCTAAAATTGTTTTCATTAGGGCTGGAAATGAGCTGGGCTAAATTAGGGTAGAATTGGGCTCAACTTATTTTTAAATAAGCCAAGTTGAGTCAGCTGATAAACATTTGAGCTATAAATGAGATGGAGTCCAATTTTTTTTGTGTTTAGGCATGTCTTGTTTATTAAACGAGTCTAAAAATATTGTTCGTGAGTGGCTTATTTAGTTAAATGAATGAGTCGATTAGAGTCCTTAATAGACCGAGTCTAGAAAGTTTGCAAGCAGACTCTGTTAACTTATGGGCAAAGTCTTCATTATATCTAAGTACTCTTTCTTCCTTCCTTCTCTTTGAAAGCCCAATCAACCTTAAAAATCAAACTTACCTTCTATTTGGAACAATTATGTTCTTATTCAAATTAGAAAACTAGAAATTTTAACAAAAAAAGTACGACATCCCAACTGCTAAAGTGAGGCCAAAGAAGAAATAACTCACCTCCAAAACTAAGACTAAAAAAACATAGTTGGCACCAATCTTGTTATTATTGGACTAGGATAAAATATATCTTTTCTTTTTTCAATTCAACTTATTATTAGAAAAAAAATTCACCCACATTCTCTCAAAGTTCTGTAACACCAACGAATGACAAACTATGTTATGTATCCGGATGTACTTTGTAAAAAGCACTCAAAGTATGAATTAGTAATATATAAGTGAGAAAAATGACTCCCAGGACACTATTTACATGTGCATTGGTTGATATATTTCCTTATTTCAGTTAATGTATATTAAGTTTCAATTGATATCCTTTTCTCTTTAGTTTAGTGTTTATTTAAGCTTTACTTAATATATTTTTTTAGGTTGATGTTTATTTTAGTTTGAACTGATGATGTAATGATTTTTTTTTAATCAAAATTGACAATGAGAGATTACTGAGCATATACAAGGCAAGCATCAAAATAAAAATAAAAAGAAGTGAAGACTACCATCTCTCCTTCTCTCATCTCCCTCCTTTCCTTATTTGATTCTTCAAATCTATGAGTCCCTTCCCTTTTAGATTTTAGATCTAAAAATTACAATCAATAAAGCAGATAAAGGTATTTATTATAATTTTTTTATGTGATGATGGTAGGGGTGGATGTAGCTAACCTTGTAGAACGGTGAAGAGCATTGTTACCCCTACCCATGAATTGATAACCTTGTTTGTTGCGCTAGCCCATGTATCAACAACTATTAACATTTGCTTCTACCCACCGAACGACAACTATGGTCACTTCCACTGCTATCAAATGGCAATTATTGCCATTCCTTATGCCCATAGAACAACAATTATCATCATTACTCTCCATCCATAGCTACCCCGTGGATTGGAAACTATAGTCATTGCTCGTGCCCATGGAACAACAACTATTGTCGTTCCTCATGCCTATGGAAAGGTAAATTATCGTCATTTCTCTCCTTTTTGTAGCCATACATAGAATGTTTCCCCTACCCATGCGTCGATAATTATAGTCGGTGCCCTTGTCCATAGAATGGCTATTATTGTCATTCCCCATGCCTATAGAATGAAAATTATTGCCATTCCTCCCTTGCCTACATATTTGGTGTGTTGCAAACAGTTTATATTTGGTGTGTGTTAATGTTAGTAACGGTTTATAATTCTAGAATTTTTCTCCATAATTCTCAATTTGTATTTATTTTCTATAATCTTGATTAGCATTTCTATTAATGACTAGTTATTATTTTAATTAACATAAATAGAATTTTTTTAATAGAATATAAAACATGGAACATTCTTGGAGACTTATAAAATAAATTAAATGTTGTTGTGAAAATTTGTGTAATATGTAATAGATCAATAATCTTTTTAGTTCTAAAGTTGTGAATATATATCTCTTTAGCGATCATAATATGGGTTGATACCATAATATCTAAGTATTACATTACCCTATGTTTACCTTTTGTTTTCATCATAACTATTTATCTTTCATTCATGTAATTAATTATAATTGACTTAGTTTGTTATTGAAATCTAGGTGAGTCGTAGAAAATACAAAATACTAGATAGGATAGAGTGTTGTCATGTTATCACTTTCTTGCCGTGTAACAAAAATGCAATAGAAGAACATACTTCGTTGTCTCATTTAAGAAGTCTTAAAAAACTTTGACCATGAAGGTAAGAAAGATACCCAACAAGAACCGGAAGAAGCTCAAGAACAACCCGAGTATAATTATCAGGCTCCTACTATTCCAACATTCGCGAACTATGAAGATCGTCCATCGTTTATAGATAATGTAGGCATTTTGGGGTACAGAGGTTTTCCATTATCTAGGGAATATATAGATTTTATTACATCACCGATATTAACTCATATGGGTGTATCATAATCCTTAGCCCACACAGCCGACGTGGGTGGTTCTACAACATCATTAGATTTGCCAGCATCCTCAACCCAAATAACTAATCAACCATCATTCTTGACGTATGTATTTCATGATGATGATGATGATAGGGATGATGATGATGCTAGTGAAGATAAGCTAAGTATATAATTGAAAGATGAATGGTACTTGTTTAGGCCATGTTCTAAAGGTCTAATGATCCCTAATTTGATCCCAATCTTTGGTGATTACGCCACTTTAGATTTATGATTTGAAAAGGTAAGTTTAGCACATTTATAATTATATTTCTTATTTCCTATGTAAATGATCATGTATTCATTATGTTAGTTTCTTTTGTTATTTAGGGTCGTGGTTTTCTGAAGATTCACACTAGACAGGAGGTGTTAAAAACTTTTCTTGGAAGTGTTAATCAATGGATGATCGCTCTCATTTGTGAAATTGGATTGTCACACCTTACACCATACATATTTAAGTACATCAATATGCCAGTTATATTTACCTTTATTGAAGGATGGTAACCAGACACCGGTAGTTTTTATATGCCATGGGGTGATATAATAATCACCCTTTTAAATGTACATTATATACTAGGGATACAAGTTCATGGTGACCCATTATATATAGATATGACAGCCGACACACGTGGCTATCTAATTGGTGTATTAGGTAACCTATTTGGTATAGAAGATGAGCAAGTAAATGAAGTGACTTAAAAGGATGGAATTCCATTTGAATGGATTCAAGATATATGTCAATCATACTGGTTAGGGAATGAAGCAAAATCAATTGAGTGCCTATTATGGTTGATTGACTTATCATTATTTGTCGATAAGTTGGTCGATAAAGTCAATCCATACTATCTCCTCTTTCTCTAGGATCTTAGTCCTGTTGAAGGTTATGCATGGGGTGGGGCAACACTTAATTTTTTATATAGACATCTTAGTATGACATCTAGAGTTGACGCTACTCGGATGTTGGGATGTGTCAGTCTATTACAAGTAATTTTTAACTATCATATATATAATGTATATTTGGATTCATTAGTTGTAATTCTAACAAATGAATATTATAGCAAACTTGGATATATAAATGAAATGATCCAATTATGATCCTAATTAACCCTATTGTATGAGATGATTTTATGGATATAAATTTTAAAATCAATTGGAGACGCTCAAAGTATCATACTATTACTATATTTATTACAATGATATCCGTATTCAGTTTAATTCTTTTGTCACATGTCATTTGGGATGCATATGGAGTAGTTGATTCATATAAGCATTGTCCCATGGCATTATTTCATGGCTGTTTGCATTGCTTGAAGAAAGTGAAACCGTATATAGAAGATCAATTGGCACCCCAACTTGGATATGCGCAAGTGATCCTTAATGTAATACCCCGTATTAATAAATCCTCAATTTAGATATGCAAGACTTAAAGTTTGATTAGTAGGTGAATTAAATCATAGAATTCTTTTGAATCAATCATCTCGCCATTTCAAGTGAGTTTATAATTATTAAATTAAGAAAATAACCCGAATTAATGTATATATAAGTAGAGGAAGATAAAAGTTGATAACAGTAATAATAACGATAATAAGAAAAGAGTATATAGTAATCAAAATTGAAGGGATGGTAATAACAATAACCTTATTACGAATAACACTCTTAAAAATAATACCGATAATAATAATTGTAAGAATAATAATGTTAGAAATAATTACGAAATAAAAGAGGGGAAGTGATAACACAAATAATAATAATATTGATCATAGTAATAGTAGTGACATTTTTTGGTGAAAATAAACCTTGTTTAAGTAGGATTCTTTTCCTTAATAACCATACACTTGAAAGCCTGATACATTGGGATACTTTTGCTAACTAATTCCTAACCAAATCCCCATATTTTTCCCCACCTTAACCCCAGCCAAAAATCCCCCAACCTGTCGAGCAAAACACCTTCCCCATGCAGCCCATCTCCTCCTTTCTTCTCTCCATGCATGCGCCTCCTTCTTGTCCAACAACCACCCCTCATTTGCAGCCTTCCTTCTTCCCCAAACACATCCTATCATCTCCCTGCAATTCATACTCCCTCACGCCACCCCCAGCCCTGCATATTGCAGCCATCAACCCAGCCCATCCTCCTTACGTCACTCAGCAACCTGCAACCAATACCCCTCAAAACCCTAACCCCTTCCACCAAGTTGCAGCCATCATTTCCCCGTCCCCTCAATCTGTACCCCTACTCTACTTTCTAGCCATCTATGCACCCATTTCTCCTCTTTTCCCACACCATTCCACCCTGCAAAATCCTAGCAAAACAGCCCAGCCACATGCAGCCACAACCATGACGTCACCCAGCCACATGCAACCCCAAACCTCACATAACCCCAGCCCATCCACCAAGTTGCAGCTCTTATATTCCCCTCCTCTCAACCTTCACACCTACCCAACTTTTCTAGCCATCTACCCCTCCATTTTTCCTCCTTTCCCATGTCATTCCACCCTGCAAAATCCCAGCAAAACAACCCAGCCACATGCAGCCACAACCATCACGTCACCCAGCCACATGCAGCCCCAAACCTCACGTAACCCTATCCCATCCACCAAGTTGCAGCTCTTATCTCTCCCTCCTCTCAACCTGCACACCTACCCCACTTTTCTAGCCATCTACCCCTCCATTTTCTCCCTTTCCCATGCACCCATCCAGCCCCTTTCCCTTCTCCCAAGCTTCGACACCCTCATCCCCAAAAACCAACCTGCAGCACCCTTCCCCACTCACCTTTGCAGCAGCCCTTTTTCTCTCTATTTTTCCCTTCTTTTCTCAAGTCTCAACCTGCAACAAAGGCCCTCCTTCCCTCTCCCTTTGATTCCTCTATTTTTCTCCTAGTAAGTCCTCTCTTTCTTCCCCTTAATTCCAGCATTGAAACATTTGTTTGCAGCCCCAAACTCTCCCTTCCCTTCACCGAAACATTGCCCAAAAATCACCCAACTCTTCCCTTGTGTTTCACCTCTCCAAGCAGCAACTATTTTTCCGACATAAGTATTCTATCTTTCGGTGGGCTTGGTGCGTAGAAATTTCATACATCGGCTTCCTTGGTTATTCTCCCTAATCGTATTTCGGGTATTAGTTCACATAGGTCGTCTTTTTATTATTTTAATTAGCGTAGATACTAATGCTTGTAGTTTTGGATGGTGTTATTTATTTTTAGGTAATCTCAACCCCGCTTAAGGTATTTTTGGAAGAAGCTCTCTGTGGTGTTAATATTTTCTTAGTTCAAAGGTAAATCCAACTAATCCGTAGATGGTAGAACTTTATGTGAGAATGATAGGTTAGTTTTCTAAGGTAAAAATCATGTTAGGTTGAGGATATAAAATGATTTGTATTTTGTGGGAAATGGAAGCTTGTTGTAGTTCATTTCTATGTGAATATTATGATGTGTAAATTAATATATGTTACCATGAAAATTTTTATATGCCTAAGTAGTATTCTAAAATTTGAAGAGTATATGCTTATGACAATGAATATGGATTTATACTAAGAAAATGAAATGAGTATGTTTAGGGTACTAATATATGTTACCATGCTAATATTTGTATACTTAGGTAGTATTCTAAAAATTGAAAGTGTATGCTTATTAAAACATACATGGAGTTATGCTAAAAGAGAAATGTGCATGTTTAGGATTAGAGTCCAACTGAAAATTTGTCATGTTTCGTGGTAAGAGCCATAAATAGATTAAATGTGTTCCTTGGATAATTTTGATAATTTTGAAAATATAGCATGTTAACTTAGAGTATAAATGTGTTTAAATGGTGATTATTATATGTTGCATGTTCTAGGGGTAAAATGTAAATTTTATATACCATGATTTACATTTAAAAGTTATTCATGGAAATTGCATGAATTTATGAGATACTAGAAATGCATGCTAGGAGTGTATACGTGTACTATGTACGGTGAATGTTTAGGGGTAATATGGTCTTTTGTCGTACCAAAGAAATTATTGTATGTTAAAGTATCATTAGCTATTTTATGCCAGCATTTTCATGACAAGTATCTTATATAAGTAAACTTGATAATAAAGTGAAGGAAAATGTGGTAGTTATAAGTTGAAGGGTATTTTGGTCATTAAGGCAAAAAGGTGTTCCAAAGTGAATAATTGGACTAGTTGAATTAAGTGTTGCCCTCCGAATAATTTTGGAAATAATTGGACAAATGGATTGAATAACTGAATCGGATAATTATTTGAGCTATGGCATGATGCCTACCCTAGGTCGTGTCAACTTGAAATTGTTGTGACCCTCGTGGTATTTTGGATTCGACATTTGATGGTTGATTGTTGTGACCCTCGTAGTCCCTTGGTTAATTGATTGATGGCTAAGTTGTAATATTGTGAAACTTATTGTTCTCAAATTAATAACCTGAAATTTCATAAGACACTAATCACTTAAAGAGGAAGACTTGAGTTGGAAAGGAATCTCGTGCCTCAGACTTAGCCGCCGAGTGCATAGTTTGGGCCTTCGGGTCAAGGGACTCACTTCTGCTCTATAGGTATTCCATACACCCTATAGGGAGTACGCGTACTTAAGGACTTGAGTTCTGAGGTTTAGTATGGACGACTGATATGTCATGTGACTTCCTTGGCGAGCTTTGCCCTTGAATCGAGTGAATTGTTTTGGTACCACCCTCCTTGACAATCATTGTCATGGATATGGGATTGTATTCCACTTAAGAATTGTTACATAAATGATATAACCAGATTAGACACCCATCTTAATACTTTTATAATAATTGGATTAGGTGTGACTCGACCTTGATTAGATTGCTGGAATGTCACTAATTCGTCCTATTATGCTATAAAGTATGGTCATTGGTAAGTTAAAATGGTTGTCAGATTTATAAGCATGTCTTCAATGCCCTTTCTAGGGATTGTGATCTAGCTATTATCATTAATTGTGATGTGGATTTGTGTCGTAAACTCATGGCTTGCATGTGATCGTATGTTTTATTTGAATGCCTTACTTTTATGATGATTATATATGTGGGTATGCTACCTCTTTGGAGGCGTTGTGATTTACTCAGTACGAGGAAGTCGTACTGATGCTATCACTTTTCAGAGGATTTCATCCATGGCATGCAATGGTTGAAGAATTTTGAGGAGCATCACCCCGGCGAATAGTTAGATTAAGGGAGTGAGTGGACCCCATCCCCTTTTTCCCTTTTCCTTGTAACTATGATGGACTGGATGAGTGTAAGGCAAACCATTACTGCACCTTTGTGTGCTCTTTTGTTATTTTCTTAAAATGGTTAGCTACTTAATTATCTAAACTATCATTTGTTATGGATAATCTTTCTTTTGTAAAACCCTCGATTATGTATTATACTTCTCTCGCATTTGGTTGGTTTGACTTATTTTAAACTTCGTAAGGATGGTGAGGAGACCAGACTTATGTCAAGTGTGGCGGTAACACCCACCGTTCTTTAATTTCCGCTTCTGCAAAGCAAAAATTTAAACGAAATTTTCAAGTCGTGATTTTGGGGTGTTACACTTAAGGAGCCTATTAAGCTGATTAGGAACACGTACAAAGGTCATTTCCTCAAAAAACATAAAGTTCATTATGCACATGCTTAACAATGGTTCTTGAGTAATGAACACATACTAATACTAGATGTTTTTGGACCATTGGCTCAATACCCATGGGATGTTTCTCCTTGCTATATGGATTGGTATGTTGCTAGAACTCATAGGTATGTGTTCACAATGACGGAAGAATATTTAGCTGAATATCCAAATGATGAGTATGGAATTCCAGCTAGAAGAGGCATTAACAAAGTATGTAAAACTCTTTGTCATTTGACTCATTTCCATTGGAGGGGTGATTTAGCTCCAAAATATTAGCAGCTAACTAGATGTATTGAAAATGTTGTGAATGATCTAGAAGTTATTATAGCTGAGCATGGGTGTGGGCATGGGTATTTGCATGGCAATTGATTTATTATTATATGATTATGTACTTTGATTTCAAATATGTATGCTACAATTATATAATGTAGTTTTTATTTTATTTCAGAATTAGAAAAATATCATCCAACCCACATAAAACGCCAAAATACTTGTTTTGAAGGTAAGATACAAATAAAATAAGAAAAAATTACAATAATTATAGATAAAAGTTGGATCCAAAGATAGAGGATAAACACAAATCAACAAAAATTCATCATGTAGTTGTTTCAAATTTCAGATACAAGCAGACTAAGAAAAAATGACTAAAATTCTAGATAAAGTTGATACGAAGATAGAGGATGCGGTTCATATGTTTCATCATGTACCAAGGAGTTTCATTATAACAATCTTGAAGAATTAGGGTATTTCATGTTGAAACACTACTATCACAATATATGTTCCGATTTTTATGTAGTGGTGGGAGTAGAAAATTATCAAAGAGATATACCTATCAAAAAAATTATTATAAGAATCGTCATTGATATAATATTGATATGAAAAAAAAGACTTAAAAACATCCACATATCTATATGTAGTGACTCATGTCTTGCAAAAACCATATAGTTGCTTTTCTTTTGGGACTTTGAATCCCATATTGTGTTACTAAAGATAGGAATGAACTGGACGCATTCAACAATTAGTATGCAAAGAGTACACAGAAACGAGTTGTAATGACACGACTAATATCTGACATTTCCATCTAGTGTGTCATCAGAGCTAGCCCTTCCTAATAAGCAATAGTATTGAAAACTTGATCAACGATATCATATACAAGCACATTCTTGTACAACTTTCATCTAGCCGAAATCTCGTGATATAAGTCGGTACAGATGTAAACCCATCAATAATCATCTCCTAGTATAATATATGAAAATGTTTTGAAACCACAATTCCTATCTCCTAACATATTATAACAAGTACTAATATACGGAATTATATGTTTATTTTATTTGAATCACGTATGAAAATTATAATTGGCCTGATGACATAAATCTTGATTTCCATCTTTGAGCTCAACCATGACCTACTTCGAACTTGTGTTGATCCCAAATGACTTGAAGATTATTGTTTTATGTACACCCAACTAGACGGTTTTCTTATAGTGGAGTTCCTTGGGCGAACCCTATGTTATCGTACTAGTGGCTCCTAGAGAGGTGATCTCTGAAGAACTTCAATATTAATTATATCTCTTACTAACTTATTATGTATAACTGATGGTTGGCTCATAACATCTTCCATAAAAAGATGGAGTAAGTGAGGTGAAACCTTTATTGGTTCTTCCAGTGTCGTATGTTGAGTTTATTCCAAAACGGTTGAATAGCTAACGAGGGGATAGATATATAATTATAAATGTAGGTTTTAATATCATGCGTGATATCTTATGCGTACACCACATATAACATTAACATAATTCATCATAGGTACCTACATTATTAATTCTTTGAAACTCTTTGTTGACCAACTACATTGCATATAAAGCGACATAACATCTCAAATTGGTGTAAAGCGCACTAGTAGTAAAATAAGGAATATTGAATAAAGATCTCTCCAATAATGCTTTAATCTCACCATATTACAACTCCAAGAACGTGTGCATTTGTTTTAGTATGGTGTTAAGGCTTTCTCATGATGTCTCTATTTACCTCTTTAGAGATCCATGAATACCTTCAACCCTATTAACAAAGATTAGTATATTATTTTATCAACTAAAAGACATAAAAGAAAGTATATTAGGAGATAAACTATAAATCATACATTTTTGTTGTAATTTGATGGATATGAAACGTGACACCGAAGAATGCATAAACAATTTTGTATTTATATGGTTGTATTTAGTTCATATTTACATAAAAAATTAATGTATACATGTTTCTATAATCTTCCTCCAATGACAAAAGGCATTTCTTGTATGTTTCTTTATCTATATCATCTATCACATTTTTCCATCACAACATAAAAACTACGTGAAAATGATGAACAACCAGAGAAGTTCTCACACATATCATCCACATTCTTATTTACATGAAACTACATAACAAATATTTTGATGTGGAAAAAATATGTTTCATAGCTAAAATGAGAGCAAGTTTCCGGTCGCTAATAATGGTTGTTGGAGCTTGGAAGCATGGATTGATACATTAAGATCTTCAACCTCTCGAGTATTTATAAATAATTTTCTTCCTTTTTAGATGACACGTGCACACATGCAATGTTGAAATTAAATTGTGTTGGTGTTAATCCAATAATTTCAAGTAAGGGCATCCCATATTTATTTATCTTATATGTACAATCCATTTATAAAATAAAATAAAATGCACATAAAATATTAATAGATACAAGATGTATAAATAAATACTCGCTTATTACATTTGATTATAACTCACTTCAATGCCACTAAAAATAATGATTTTTAACTAACATACTCATATCATGTTGTAACATTGTCTAACCATCCATTTCTTTGAACATAAGCTTTTGTCAAACATTATAAATATATCTTATCATACTTACATTCCCTTCAAATTATTTATGAAGAGCCAGTATGTTTTATCGCGGCTTCATATTACCTATAATAAGTCCATCAATAAATTTGACTTCATTTTCTATCAATTTACCCATAATAATACGTCCTTATTCCTAATTTTTCAATTCGTGATTGTGTGTCTCATTCCTAACTACCACTTGTCATCCTCCATTATTGTTTTCAACTCTAACAATCAAAAAAGGACAATGAATCTTCTTAGAACTTTTATTATGCGCACCTTAACAATCCATAAGTCTAGTACACACACATGATCCACCTCTTTTATATCTCATACAAACTCTACCTACTCCTATATTATTTCCTTTTCTAAAACCTTTTATGATTAAAATTATCATATGACTTCTACCCCATTTGTTTTACCCATGCTATAATTTCTTCACGATATGATAATATTTGATCCATCATGAAAATCCTCTAATAAGCATGTATTCATACTTTCTATATTCCGTAAAAAGACTAGGGATGTAAACGGGGCGGGTTCGGATCGGGTATACTATATCCATACCCGAACCCGATTAAGAAATCCATATCCATATCCGTACCCAAACCCGAACGGATATCCGCTAATATATCCATATCCGTACCCGACGGATATCCGTTACCCGATGGATAATCCGTTTACCCGATAAATTATAAATAACCAATAAATAATCCGTTATCCAACGGGTAAACCCGTTACCCGTTATCCGTTACCCGTTTAAATTTATTCTTTCACAAATTCACAATAAACTACCAAAAAAACCTTCATAAAGTCTTTAACCTAGCCCCACAACTTTCATGGCCTCTTAATCTGATTTCTTGGATAAAAACTGAAAGAAAACGCAGCAAACAATGATCATTCCTTTGTCGAGCTTCACGAAAGAAAAAGAAAAGGGGAGACCTTCAGAAGCCTTAAAGCTGAATCATTTCGCTTTATCTCAGACGACTGTGAAACACATAAATACATACAAACACAAAAGCATTGTAATGTTACTTCAAAAAGAATGTGATTCATATCCATTAAACCGTTCAAGGTTCATACACAAAGAAATAATATACAGATGAGCTTTACACACCACAACATGACTAGATCAACATGGAAAGAAATTACGCTTTGGTGGTTTCATTTGCAACAACATCGTCGCCTTTGTACTTCGCTGTATTGTCATGATTCCCATCCTCCAATTGTCCAGCATTCATATCTGTCGAACGGAGACGAAGCCAGCCTCGATTACTCCAACTTGAAGACGACAACGAAGACTGGAGAGTGGAGACACGGATGGCGGCCGACGGGCGACGGCCAAGGGGCGTAGCTGAGCCTGTGCGTGGTGGTCCTGTGCGCCTGTGCCTGTGGCGGTGTGGCCCTGTGTTTACCACCTCTCGGCTGAGTCGGCTCTCGAGTCTCGACACTCGACAAATAGAAGGCTCGAAGTCGAAGCGTCGAACGTCGAGACGAGAGCAGCTGGAGACGGGGAGAGTCCGAGAGTGACTGAGACACAGAGACACTGAGTAAACAGTGGTCAGTGAAGAGTCACGAGAGAAGAGAGTCAAGAGACGAGAGTAGCCGAGCGGGAGTCTGGGACTGGGAGAGACAATGAACAGTGCCAGACTTCAGACTTCAGCGAAGACCGAAGAGTCACGAGACAATTTTATTTGAAAATTGAAATCGGTGTTATGTTATATTCAAAGTAGGGTTCATGTAAAATGACAATTTAATTTTAAATTATAAACTATTCTTATATAAAAAGTTAAGGGTAAAATAGTAACTATATAACGGGTACGGATATAGAAACGGATATGGATACGGATACGGATATGGATACCCCGTACCCGAATCCGCCGGGTATTTTTAACACTTACCCATATCCGTATCCATATCCGTTTATTAATATCCATATCCATATCCGTCGGGTAAAATCCGTCGGGTTTCGGGTATTATCCGCCTCGTTTACATCCCTAAAAAAGACCTGAGCAAAATAATATAATGAGAAGTATTAATTTCATCTAACCAAATTTATCAAAGCAACTTACAATGATAAATATATATATATATATATATATATATATATATATATATATATATATATATATTACCTCTTTATTCAAGTTGCAATTACTGTTTAGGGAATTCATCTGTCGGAATTTTGAATCCATCATCGTAGCTTATCTGGGTTTCAAATTCGTCATAGCTTATTAGGGTTCTAAACTAGTCATAGACCGAAGGGTTTGCGAATTCATTGTTTATTGTAAATGCTTTTACTTGATGTCTATAGGTTTTTAGAAAATTTAAATTGAAAGTTATTATGTTGTTGAACGACTAAGGAATAAAGTTACTTTTTGAAAAGAAAAAATAAATTGAAAGCTATTTGTTGATGTCTATACGACTAATACTAAAAATAAAAGACTAAGTTTAAATAAAAATTCGAACCGCACAAATAATAAAGCACCATATTTAATTCCAATAAAACAATACTAATCGCCCATACTTGAATAGAACTCAGTATTATGTACTTGTGTGATGTCCATACTTAAACATAGATTATATATTTGTTTGCTACCTATGCTCTATATTTTCTGCCCATATGGAGTATGTGTTAACCATATTCTTATATTTATTTGTCGGTGAACTAAAATATTTGTCCGATACGAATTAAAGTATCTAGAATACCAATAACACTACTAAATATAATCAGACAAGAGAGAAGGTGGGGGTAACAACAATAATTAGCGATGAGGTGTGGAAACAATGCTATAGAAAGTATCGATAAATAATAGTAACTGTCATAGGTGGAAGGAAGTCGATAGCAATAATTGCTAACGAATGGATTGGACAATTGAAATAAAATTTTATTTTTTTAAAGAATAAAACCCTAGATAATTGTACCGTTTAATTCAAACTAGACAATTAAAGATTCTACCATCAAAATGTGGCCCAAAAAAACCCACCCCGTTGACCACCAATTTCGGTATTCCTTTAATTCATTCATACATTAAAATGAAAGAGTTTGGAATAAATAGTGGTATTTCAATTTTTCTATATTATAAGCTTTTCTCTTGTGGTACATTAATTGAAATAATAATTAACCATCGTAGAATCATGTTTATACAGGCTCTGTCCTAGTCAACATTTTTATTTATCCCAAGGAGCGAGAGTAACCTAATCAATCCCTCCTAATTAATTGAAATTCACCTAAAATAAAAATCCTGATCCTAACTTTACCAAAAATTGCTTCAGCTTCGCCCGTCCTCAAAGCCCTTCGACCGCCGGCCTCCTCCTTCCATCATTGTCGTCTTCTTCCTCAACGCTGAAAGTCTCCGCTTTCTCCTTCTACTCGGTTATCTCACTCCCTCTGGTCCACTTCCCCTCTCACATTTCTATGTCTGAACTCTGTCGCTAAAGTTCGCGGCAGCTAATTGTCAGCCGGCGACGGGGGGAAGGTATGTGTCTTGTTAGTTAATCGATTCTACTTCTAAGCCATTGCTATTAAGATTTCCTTTTTTCTGCCCTCCACTTCTGATTTCATTCATGGATTTAAACTAAAAGCCGCTTGGTGACAGCCTGACGGAGGCCGGCTTTTGCAATAAAATGTTATAGATAGCTCTAAGTCGTTGGGAATTTTCATGATGCTTTTACGTGTGATATGTTGCTGCCATCTGTTTTCTTATTTGATGAGTGATGATTGGTTCTGTAGGAGCTCAATTATCTATTGTGCTCTATGCATACACTTGCACTGCGGAGTATCCTCATTGCGTTGCTTATATATGGCTTTAGACATATTTATATCTGAATGGAGTTGTTTCTTTCATTGCGCATTCTACAAGTTCACGCTTCAGTATTCCGCGAGTATGGAGATTATGCTGATTGCTAGTGACATTTTGGCTGGCGTGATGAAGTGATGATTTTTCCCATGGTGATACTACACCCAAAATACATGAACTCTTTCGGATGCATTATATGAAATTTTCTTCTCTACAATAAAATTGGTTTGTAAAATATTTTCAGTAACATGCTTGTTGATATTAGTCTGCTTTATTGCCACATTGTGGTTAAAACCCATAGCTTCGCTGACGGTACGTCCAGGTGGCTTCATCCTTTGGTTGATCAACATTGGAACATGAGTTTTCCCAAGTTATTATGGAATTTCACAAAGAACTCTTTCACATTCGGGATCGTAGCTCTGACTATCTCAGATCGTTATGCGAGTGTTATGCCTGTCAGGGGCCAATCTATGTCTCCAGTGTTTAATCCTGTTTCTAATGCATCTATTGGTAAGTTCTAAGGATATGTTTCTTTTTCTTTTAGCACTGAGGTACGTCTTGGACCTGACTTAGACATGGCTTTGCACAGATGACTATGTTTTGGTGGAGAAGTTTTGTCTTCAAAAGTACAATTTTTCTCGTGGAGATGTGATAGTTTTCTCGTAAGTTTTCCTTGATTGTTTTGTATGTTTTTCTTTTCTTTTTTGGTTGTATTGAATGATATACGTTTGATTGTCTAATGGAAGGAATCTCCAGTGGTCAGTTCTAGGGACAACTGAAGCTATAATTCATCCTTGTTTGGGTTTCGCATCATTTATATCAGTGTTGGTATGATGAAACGACAGCATTCTAGATAGATGAAGGAGCCCTAGATGATTCCCTTTTTCTTTTTATGCATTGATTCTAAATTCAAACATTAGCTACCTTTCTCTTTCTCACTCGTAGGCACACATGCCTCATACATCACACACTAGTCTTTTAATAATTTGGTTCTTTATGATTCTGCAAAAGGTATAGAGAGCTTTATTATTGTTATTTCTCAGTATATGCTAATGAAATATTAAGACAATCTTCTGCAATTTTTGTTATTAATGATTTTTAAAAGGCCCCTGATGGCCTTATCTCCTTGAGAAGGAATTTTTCACATCCTTTTTCATTCTTATATGAGCTGAACCTTTTTTTGAAGGCAGGGTAGCTTTCTCTAGTTGACTCACTTTTTGGATATTTCTGGAGAGTTAGTTTGAAGGTAAGGAATTTCCTAGATTCTCCAATCAAAGTCCATTGTTTGTGAAATTTAACACATGGAAGTTATAAAGTGGACGGATTTTATAAATGAAGTGATCCGTTAAATTGCATCATAGAAATCTCATTATCTGGATAGTAAGGAATTCAAAGAAGAAATTTATTTTTGGGTCATCAAGAAGGCATCGATGGTGGTCTTGCAATAGCCTGTTAGCATTCTAGTAATGGCTTGTAGTTTATAGAAGAATTAAGGGTGATAACTTGTGGGGGAGGTCATCTGGTACAGCTAAATGCTATCATGTGATGATTTTATAGAATTATCAACTTTTTAAAACTTAGGAGTATGCTTTCTGATTTTGGCAAACAAGGGATTTTAGCCACAGCGCTTCACAAAAACTAGATTCCGTTTATAGCTTCCCCATCCTAGCAGTTTCATAAATTGTGAGATATTATAGTCAAACACACTTAGCCTTTCACCTAATGGTATTACAAATGAAACCGCTGGGTTGGGAGAACTATGAATATGATTGCTCAAAAGCAAATTTGGTTGAAAATGCTGAAAAGCAAATATGTTTGATAATTCAAAAGTAAAGATTTAAATGGATACTACGGTTCTAATTATGCTGAGTGCTGGAATGCAGATGGTTGGATTCTGGTGTTTTATTTAATGGCTAAATACTAAAACTGGTACTCAGATAATTTGAGATTCTAAGAGACGATAAAACTGAAATTAAAGAGTTCAAAATGAATGGTTTAGAAAATAAATTCTATTGAAATAAAAATATCTGATGAATAACAATGGACATTTCACTCTATAATTTAATCCATAATAAATGAATCTCATGTATTGACATTACTAAAAAAATCTAGCTTCAGCAGCATTGTGTTAGGCTGCTAGCTGCCAATTTTTCATCATATAAACTCTTTTATATATATATATATATATAAAAGTGGATCATGTTTGTCAATTGTTAACAACGAATCTTATCTCAGGACCTGTACACACGCACCAAAACAAAAGTTGCTGAATTCTATGAGCACTTAATTATCAAACACTTTGTGCTTAATTTTCTGAAGTTAATAAAAACTTCATTTTTGCTATGATAATTTGTCCAAATGTGGTTGGGAAAATGAGTTTCTCCTGTGTTGCTCAGATATTTTCAGTGTTGAATATTGTCAAGCATTTCTTTGGCTTCACTAGTAAATTCCTGTGGGGGAAGAACAACAACAAAATGCTCAATTATTATCTTTGCCTGTGTGGCGAAACACTGAAACTGTTGAACAAGGCTCAAGATGGTTATGCCTTAAACTCCTTCATCTGGGCATAATAAACCTGTATACTTCTAGTCCTCCTCTCGTCAAACCCCAAGATCTTATGAGGTGGGCATGGGAGCGATGTATTCCTTTCCTTGTGTTATCCTGAATACTAGCTTGTCATCACTATCTATGGTTATTTTGAGTAATTTATTATTGGCATGCTTAGTCATCACTCTGTTTGCTGCAAACATCCAACTTCTCAATCCGGTCAGTATTTCATAATATATTTTGAAATATACCGTAGCATACTATGTGCAGCTGTTAGCTGAAAGCCAATCAACAGTTTGATAATATATTCCTGATAGATATTGCTGTCTCTGACATCAGAGTAAAATATTAACCACCTTTGTTTTTCAAATTGTTGCAGCTCACCACTCAATCACAAGGAGAAACACGTAAAGAGAATAGTTGCCCTGCCTGGTGATTGGCTTAAAGTACCTGATTCATATGAGACAGTGAAGATTCCTGAAGGTCATTGTTGGGTTGAGGGAGACAATTCAGTCTCTAGCCTGGATTCAAGATCCTTTGGCCCAGTATGTCACTGAACACATTTCTGAATAGTTATTGATAAAATTTTACATAGAAAGCTGCACCTACATTCATCTTGAAGATCCTGACTTAAGCATCTAGATGAAACCTTTGCTAATAAATGCACTCATTCTGTTGCTACAAGTAAATATGATGATTATGTGATAAGGCAGTGGTGAAGTACACATATGTGAGGAGGGATAAGTTGTGGTGAATGTGCAGGGGTCTTGGCCTGAGCTTGAGGCTGTTAGAGGGTGAGGGTGAATGAAGTAATTTTTCTTTCATTTGGTTATTTTGTCATTGCTGAGATGTAGATTCTGTTATGTGTCCTTAGCTGAGTCATCATTTTGGTAGGAGGAGAGGGTAGTTATATTGGGAGTCGTGGGGGAATCATTAGGGGACAGAGAGAGAGAGAGAGGAAGTGGGAGGCTCCAGGGTACTCGAAACCTTGGTTGGGAGAAATTGTAATCTCTGGTTTTGGTTATTATTATACAATGGAAACCCGATTGGCCTATAGTTGCAGTGAGAAATTACTAACTAATCTAGAAACTTATCACTCGTATCAGAACGAGGCGAACCTGAGGAAGAATGGTGAAGAAGAATGAGCAGCTGGAAGAGAAGTTGGCACTAATTCAAGAGGAAGTGCTGAAGGGACGCAAGAGGTACAAAGAATTCCAACAATGGTGGATCGTCTTAGCTCTATGGAGAAATTGATGATGGAAATGGCTGGGCAGCATCATCCCTAGCCCAAAAAAATATGCCGAGTTCATCCAACCGTGAGACTGGGAAGCAGAAGTTGGATGAGAGGATGGAGTCACGAACGGATGTCAAGGATTCTGAATCAGAGGCACGAGGTGACTCGAGGCCATTCAGGCAACTAGACCTCCCTATTTGTGATGGCATGGACCCTGTGGGATATATATTTAGAGCTGAGAGATACTTCATAATTAATTGACAAACAGAGAGTGAGAAACTAGAGGTTGTGGCTGTGGCCATGTAGGGCAAGGCACTCTCATGGTTCCAGTACATTGAAGATTTCAAGAGGTTCGAAAATTGGAGGAGTTTCAAGGAGGCCTGTTTGCTCTGATTCCGTTCGCGCCATGAGGGTTCAATTTGTGAGAAGTTCTTGGCGGTGAAACAGGAGACGTTGATGGAGAAATTTGTGGAGCCGTTCGAAGTGCTCGTGTCGCCGCTGCAAGGACGCCTCTAGGTGGAAGTGCTGGAGAGCACCTTTCTTAATGGGCTAAAGCCCAAGATTCGGGCTGAAGTAAGGATGATGCGGCCCACTGGATTAATAGAAATTATGGAAGCTGCTAGACTGGTGGAGGATAAAAATAAGGTGATACAAGCTGGGCGGGCCAATAACATTGGATCGTGGGGCAAATCTAGGAACCTAAACGGTAGTGCGACGTGTTTTCAACTCACACACAGCAGCGAACTCAACCCTCACGGGAGTTGGTCCCCACTTCAGTTGGCCGACCATGCTATTACAGTTGATGAAGGGGGATGCGCAGGCTAGTGGCGGGTTCTGCGGTGGTTGGCAATTACTAGATGAGGAATTACAGAGGAGGGAAAAGGGGTTGTGTTTCAAATGCATTGAGAAGTTTGGTCTAGGACATATGTGCAAAAATCGAAGGTTGCAGGTGCTGTTAGTAGAGGGGGACCAGTGGCAGGGGATGGTCGAGGAGGAAGAGGAACGCATACTAGATGGGAAGGAAGAAGAAACAGAGGTAGAAGGCACGGTGGAGCTGTCCATGAATTCAATGGTGGGCATCTCCACCCATAATTTTATAGCATTGAAGTCAGTGAAGCAGTTGCAACTGCTTGTAAGCTCTACTATAGCCTATGGGGTGTTAATGGGAACAGGAAATTCGGTCACCACACATGGGATCTGTAAGAGGGTTTAGGTAGCACTACAAGGGATTGAGGTAGTTGAAGACTGATAGGCCCATAATCAAATATACTTACGTCCGGAGGAATAAAAAGGCTGGGTGAGGGGGTTAAGCTGGCAAATTAGTTATGGGCAGGGTTTTTTGATCTTTTAGCAGAGCACGTAGCTGTGGAGTCTGTTAGGACCTATTTGCTAAGTCATCTTTTTCTGTTATTATGCGTCTTGAGTCGTGGGAGTCTTGGATATTTAAAGGAAGGAAGAGAACGAGGGGAGGGCAGGGAGTAGTCGATTGTAAACGGGAGGAGCCAGAACCTCGAATGTCTGGCAGGACTATTTTCATTAATACCATCATTTTTTCTCTATATCTCTGTTTTCTATTGCTTAATTCATTATAGAATAGCTGCGGGTGGGAGGAAGTGACTGGTAGCAGTGAATCTGCTATCATTTTGGTATCAGAGCCGTGCGTGATCGGGACAAATGGCACAGAAGAAGATGGAAACAATGGAAGAACGAATGGGAACTCTGGAGGAGAGACTGACTGTGATACAAGAGGAATGGCATCATGAAGTGGATGGCATCAAAGGGGACACACAGAAGATCCCACAGCTCGAAAGAACCATGATGGAGGTACTGGGCAGATTAGATCAGCTGCTTAGACAAAGTGACCGGGCTATACCTCCATCCAACTCACAGAGGGAGAAGGAGGATGAACGGGAGGTCACGAATACTGGACCAGCCGCAACCCACACCATAGAACAAGGGGTTCCACGGGTTGAGTATCGCCCTGCTCGCCAACTAGAGTTTCCGATCTTCAGTGGTTCAGACTCGGATGGATGGTTGTTCCGCGCGGAGCGATATTTTAATCTGAATCAGCTCACAGAGGACGAGCGACTAGAATTAGTACCAGTGGCTATGGAGGGAAAGGCTCTCGCCTGGTTTCAGTATGTGGAAGAAGGAAGGAGGTTCACGACCTAGAGAAGCTTCAAGGAGGCATTTCTTACCAGATTCCGACCGAAGCATGAAGGATCTCTGTGCGAGAAATTCTTGGCCATTTGTCAGGATGCTTCAGTGAAGGAATACCTAGAGATATTTGAGTCGTTGGCTGCCCCGTTGCAAGGGCGATTAACAGAGGAAGTGCTCGTCAGCACTTTCCTTAACGGACTAAAACCAGCGGTGCGGGCCAAGGTTCGAATGATGCGGCCCAATGGATTGGCAGAGATAATGGAGTCGGCCCAAATGGTGGAGGATAAAAATAGGGTCATCCAGACAGGGGGAAATGGTTTAAGTGGAATCGGGGAGATGGGATCCAGGTCGAAGCTACCGGGTCGGGGAAGTTCGAACCCAGGGAGCCCCTATTCAAATTCGCCCAGCATCGGATTGACCAAACCGGTGGTCTCAAACTCAAACCCGAGGTCAGCACCCACCATTACCAACAGCTCATCTCACCTTGAGGAATCACAAGCCAGCAGGAGAACTCCGGGATTTAGGCGACTTCCAGATGCCGAGTTGCTGCGCCGACGGGAGAAAGGGCTATGTTTTTGGTGTGAAGAAAAGTACTCCCCTGGCCATGTTTGTAAAAATCGCATGCTCCACTTGCTGCTGGTGGACGATACCGTGGAGCTGGACGAAGGAGAAGCAGACATGCCAATAGAGACGACTGAAGTTAGGTCGGAAGTCAAAGGCGAGTTGGAGTTGTCCATGAATTCAGTCGTGGGACTCACCACCCCTAGAACCATGAAGTTGAGAGGGGCGATTCAGGATGAGACAATAATTGTTTTGATTGACTGCGGCGCTACGCATAACTTCATCGCAGCCGACCTAGTGGAGAGACTGGGGCTACCTATAACTGAAACAGCCTCGTATGGGGTACTTATAGGGACGGGAAATTCTGTTCAGACGCAGGGGATATGTAAGGGAGTTCGGCTATCGCTACCTAAGATTGAGGTAATCGAAGATTTTCTGCCCCTTCAGTTAAGAAGTGCCGATGCCATATTAGGAATGCAATGGTTGGAAAAATTGGGTATGATGCAGATAAATTGGAGAAACCTACTGATGAAGTTTACGGTGAATAGAACGGCAGTCACACTACGGGGAGATGCGGATTTGTGCAAAACCCAGGTCTCCCTTAAGTCCTTAATTCGAATAGTAAGCCAAGGGGGACAAGGAATTTTACTCGAATGTTGTGCACTTGCATCCAATTTCTGCTCAGAACAGGTACCAACTAATATACCCTTCCAACTACAGGAGGTAGTGCAGAGTTTTCCTGAGGTAACAAGGAAACCGTGGGGACTACCCCCCCAACGCAGATTGGACCACAAAATTCCAATGATCACAGGTACTGGTCCAATAAGTGTGAGGCCCTACCGGTATCCTCAAGTGCAGAAGGATGAGATTGAACGTTTAGTGGGCGAAATGCTGGCAGCCGGGGTGATTCGACCCAGCCACAGTCCTTTCTCAAGCTCAGTGCTACTAGTCAGGAAGAAAGACAACAGTTGGCGGTTTTGCGTTGACTACAGGGCCCTGAACAAGGTGACAATTCCTGATAAATTTCCCATACCTATGATTGATGAACTGCTTGATGAGCTGCATGGAGCATCCGTATTCTCCAAGCTGGATTTGAAGTCGGGATACCACCAAATCAGGGTAAACCCGGAGGATGTCCCAAAGATTGCTTTCCGGACACATGAGGGGCACTATGAGTTCCTGGTAATGCCATTCAGACTGACTAATGCCCCGGCTACTTTCCAAGCTTTGATGAATGATGTATTTAAACCCTTCCTCCGTAAGTTCGTATTGGTATTTTTTGACGATATATTGGTGTATAGCCAAGATATGGAAAGTCACACCAAACACTTGACATTAGTGTTTGAAGTGTTGTGTACTAATGCCCTAACCGTGAACATAAAAAAATGTGTTTTTGGACAGTTGGAATTGGAGTATTTGGGTCATATAATCTCTGCTGAAGGGGTGGCGGCTGACCCATCTAAACTCAAGTGTATGAAGAATTGGCTGGTACCAAAAACGTTGAAGGAGCTGCGGGGGTTTTGGGGTTTAACAGGCTATTACAGGAAATTTGTGAAACACTACGGGCACATAGCGGCTCCTCTCACAGCTCAATTAAAAAAAGATAGCTTCGGGTGGAATGTCGAGGCTCAGGAAGCATTTGATAAGCTCAAGCAGGCCATGTCATCAGTACCAGTTTTGGGGCTGCCTGATTTTCGGGAACCCTTTGTGATAGAGACGGATGCTTCAGGGATTGGCATTGGAGCAGTGCTAATGCAGAAACAACGTCCAATAGCCTATTTTAGCCAAGCCTTAGGCCAACGAGCACGCCTGAAATCCGTGTACGAAAGGGAATTAATGGCAATAGTTTTGGCCATCCAGCGCTGGCGACACTATCTTATAGGGCAGAGATTTATAGTGAGGACTGATCAAAGGAGCCTCAAGTACCTGTTGGAGCAGTGAGTAATACCCGAAGAGCACCTCAGATGGGTTGCAAAGTTGTGGAGTTACAACTTTACTATCGAGTACAAGCCCAGAGGGGAGAATAAGGCGGCGGACGCACTATCCCGGAGGGAATCGGAAGCTGACCGTGCTGCTCTTTCTGCTGTGTGGATAAAGGATTGGAGCTCCCTTCAATCCGAAGTGGCAGCTGACCCGAAATTAAAGGTCATAGTGCAGGAGTTACAACAGAGGACACCGAACATAGGAGGTTACAATCTGCAGCAAGGAAACTTAATGTATCATGGGCGTTTAGTCATCCCGACAAAGTCTGAATGGAAGAAGTTACTGGCATAATTTCATAGTGGAGGATTGGGAGGATACTCGGGGATGTTAAGAACGTATCATCGGTTAGCAAGGGAGGTATATTGGCCGGGAATGAGAAAGGAGGTTCAGGAGTATGTTGCGGGGTGTGGGGTATGCCAACAAAATAAATACCAGACTTTGAGCCCAGCAGGGTTGCTACAGCCATTGCCCATTCCCCAACAGGTCTGGGAAGATATTTCAGTAGACTTTGTGGAAGGACTGCCTAGTTCAGAAGGGTATGACTGCGTGATGGTAGTAGTGGACCGTCTGACCAAGTATGGCCATTTTATTCATTTGAAGCATCCCTTTACTGCACGTGTTGTTGCTACTGTATTCGTGAAAGAGATAGTCCGCCTACATGGGATCCCAAAATCGATAGTGTCAGATCGGGATAAGGTGTTTGTGAGCAACTTTTGGAAGGAACTATTTAAGTTGCAGGGCACAAAGTTGCGTTTTAGCTCGGCATACCATCCCCAAATGGATGGCCAAACAGAGGTGGTCAATCGGCGTCTGGAGACGTACTTACGCTGTTTTGTGGGGGACGAACCCAAGCAGTGGGTAAAATGGATACCCTGGGCAGAGTACTGGTATAATACCTCCTACCATTCGGCCATCCAGTCCACATCTTTCGCTGCCTTGTATGGCCGAGACCCCCCCTCACTGCTGCGTTATGAAACCGGGGATACTCCATTTGCAGCAGTAGATCACGAGCTAAAAGAGAGGGATGTAGTTCTGGATGAATTGAAATATCACCTCCAGCGGGCTCAGTTGAGAATGAAGCAACAGGCAGACAAGAAGAGAAGGGAGCAAGAGTTTACGATAGGAAGTTGGGTATTTGTGAAACTAAAACCATATTGCCACAGGTCTTTGGCTAAACGCCTCAATGAGAAACTGGCCCCAAGGTATTTTGGCCCATACCAAGTGGAGGCCAGGGTGGGAAAGGTGGCGTATCGCCTTAAGTTACCGGATGATGCCTCCATACATCCTGTTTTTCATGTGTCCTTACTCAAGGAGGCAGTGGGGGAAGGAAGTCAGGCCCAACCTTTTACCCCGGTTCTAACCTCTAATATAGAATGGAAGGTTGAACCTGAAACTGTCCTGGATTTGCGCTACAACTCCAAGGGGATACTGGAAGTCCTGATCAAGTGGAAAGGGTTGCCGGAGTTCGAAGCATCTTGGGAGGAATTTGATCTCATCAATCAGCAGTTCCCTGAGTTTCACCTTGAGGACAAGGTGAAGGTCCGAGGGGAGAGTAATGATAGGCCCATAATCAAATATACTTAGGTCCGAAGGAATAAAAAGGCTGGGTGAGGGGGTTAAGCGGGCGAATTAGTTATGGGCAGGGTTTTTTGGTCTTTTAGCAGAGCACGTAGCTGTGGAGTCTGTTAGGACCTATTTGCTGAGTCATCTTTTTCTGTTATTATGCATCTTGAGTCGTGGGAGTCTTGGATATTTAAAGGAAGGAAGAGAACGAGGGGAGGGCAGGGAGTAGTCGATTGTAAACAGGAGGAACCAGAACCTCGAATGTCTGGCAGAACTATTTTCATTAATACCATCATTTTTTCTCTATATCTCTGTTTTCTATTGCTTAATTCATTACAGAATAGCTGCGGGTGAGAGGAAGTGACTGGTAGCAGTGAATCTGCTATCAAAGACTTCCTTCCTCTAGAGTTGGGCAGCACTGATCTCATACTTTGGATGCAATGGCCGGTGAAGTTAGGGGCAACTCACATTAACTGGAGGAAGCTAGAGATTAAATTCACGGTAGGATCGACACCAGTGACTTTGTCAGGGGATCCCACCCTATGCCATTCCCAGGCTTCATTATGAGCCCTGATTAAGATGGTGAGGAAGGGCGGTCGGGCAGTGTTACTGGAGTGCAATGCCTTGGGGAATGTAGGTAAGTCAAGTTCAGTAGGTCAGAACATTCCCCCAGTAGTCAACCAGGTAATCCAACACTTCACTGTGGTGATGCAACAAACGCAGGGTTTTCCACCAGTTTGGGAATTAGATCACCAAATTGAGTTAAAATCTGGTACGACCCCTATTAATGTTAGACCATATAAGTACCCCCACACCTAGAAAAATGAAATAGAGAAACTGGTTAGGGAGATGCTTGCAGCGGGCATCATTGGGCCGAGCCACAGCCCTTTTTCCAGTCCTGTACTATTAATACATAAGAAGGATGGAGGATGGCGATTTTGTGTGGACCATAAGGCTTTCAATCAGGTGACAGTGCCTAATAAATTCCCTATCCCCATCATAGATGAATTGTTGGATGAATTGCACAGCTCAGTCATCTTTTCTAAATTGAATTTGAAGTTGGGATATCATGAAATACAGGTCAGACCTGAGGACATCCCTAAAACAGCATTTCGAACCCATGCGGGACACACTGAGTTCCTTGTGATGCCCTTTGGCCTCACTAAGGCCCGACCACTTTTCAAGCCTTGATGAATAAGGTGTTTCAACCGTACTTGCGCAGATTTGTGTTGGTGTTCTTTGATGACATCTAGTATTTAGCCGCACCATGGAGGAGCATGTGAGGCACTTGCAGCTGGTCTTTGAAGAGTTACAAAGACAGTCTCTTTTTGTTAATCAAAAGAAATGTGTGTTTGGCCAAGTGGAAATTGAATATCTAGGACATGTCATTTCAGCTTGTGGGGTGGCAGTTGAACCTTCCAAGCTACAAGCTATGAAAAGACTGACTAGTCGCCAAGAATATTTGTGAATTGAGGGGGTTCTTGGGACTCATGGGGTACTAGCGAAAGTTTGTGTGCAATTATGGGTTGTCTGATAGATCAACTGAAGAAAGATAGTTTTGGTTGGACAAACTGATCCTGGCTCTTCCTAATGACTATACTGGTCCTGGCTCTTCCTGATTTTAGCAAGCCTTTCATTATGGAAACTGATGCGTCCGGGGTCAGAGTGGGGGTTGTCTTAATGTAGGGCAATCAACCCATAGCATTCTACAGTCAAGTGTTGGGACAAATAGCTAGATTGAAGTCAGTGTATGAAAGGGAGGTAATGGCTATGGTCCTAGCCGTACAGAGGTGGCGACACTACCTGCTGGGGCAGCATTTCACTGTAAGAACAGACCAAAAAAGTTTGAGATGGCTTTTGGAGTAGTAGATGATTCCAGAGGAGCAACAGAAATGGGTTACAAAACTGTGGAGTTACAATTTTGACATTGAATACAACCCGGGTCGTGAAAACAAGGCGGCCGATGCACTACCAAGGCTAGGGGGAGACTCGAATTTACTAGCATTAGCAATTGCATGGATATGGGATTGGGGAGCCCTTCAACAAGAAGTAGATGAAGATTTTGTGCTGGGACCTATCAAGCGAGAGTTGTTGTCATCTTCACAAGACAAGGATGGGTATTATTTCAGCCAAGGTAACTTGTTCCACAAAGGGCACTTATTGCTACCTGCTGGTTCCTCCTTTATACCACTGTTTTTGAGGGAATTCCATGGTGGAAAGGTGGGGGGTCATACTGGAGTATTGAAGACTTATCGGAGATTAGCTAAGGAGGTATATTGGCCAGGTATGAGGAAATAAGTGCAGCAGTTTGTGGCGGAGTGCTCCATTTGCCAACAGAACAAATATGTGAATTTGTCACCAGCAGGTCTCCTCCAACCTTTACCAATTCCATCCAAGGTGTGGGAGGACATCTCAATAGATTTCATTGAAGCACTGTCCCGCTCACATGGGTATGACTATGTTTTGGCGGTGGTCGATAGGCTTAACAAATACAGTCACTTCATTCCTCTAAGGCGTCTGTTCACTACACGGGGAGTAGAAGCCATCTTTGTGAAAGAGGTGGTCTGCCTCCATGGCATTCCACGCTCGATTGTGACGGATTGTGACAAGGTATTTCTTAGTAATTTCTGGAGCGAACTACTCAAGTTACAGGGGACTACTTTGAAGTACAACACAACATATCACCCCCAATTTGATGGCCAAACGAAGGGAGTTAGTAGAAGTGTTGAGTCATACTTGCGCTGTTTTATTGGAGACAAACCTAAGAGCTGGGTGGATTGGTTGGCTTGGGTTGAATATTGGTATAACACCTCTTATCACACTTCCATCAATACAACCCCTTTCTCTGCACTATATGGGCGGGATCCTCCTCCACTAGTGAGGTACGAGTGGGGGACAGCAAGCCTTGCTGCGATGGATGAGGAACTTCAAGCTAGGGACTTGATGTTGGAGGAGCTGAAACATCATCTGGGGTGGGCCCAACAACTCATGAAGGATTCTGCTGATAAGAAGCGCAGGGCAATGACTCTGGAAGTTGAGAATTGGGTTTATGTCAAACTACGCCCTTATCGTCACAGGTCTTTAGCTAAGCGCCTAAATGAGAAGCTGGCACCCTGGTTCTTTGGGCCATATCAAGTCATTGCTAAGATTGGGCTGGTAGCATATCATCTATAGTTGCCATCATCCACTCCTATCCGCCCAGTGTTCCATATCTCCATGCTGAAACCTGCCATTAGGCACGGGCAGCAGCCCCAACCTTTTCTAGTGGCCCTCACCGAGGAGTTGGAGTGGCAAGTCACCCCAGAATCAATCTAGGTCGTGCGGTACAACTCTAAAGGGCGGTTGGAAGTCCTCATCAGCTGTTAGGGACTCCCCGATTTCAAGGCTTTTTGAAAGAGTCTTGAGACTATCAACACTCAATTTCCTGACTTTCACCTTGAGGACAAGGTGAAGCTTTTGGGGGGAAGTATTGATAAGGCAGTGGTGAAGTACACATATGTGAGGAGGGATAAGTTGCGGTGAATGTGCAGGGGTCTTGGCCTGGGCTTGAGGTTATTAGAGGGTGAGGGTGAATGAAGTAATTTTCCTTTCAATTGGTTATTTTGTCATTGCTGAGTTGTAGTCTTTTATGTGTCCTTAGCTGAGTCATCATTTTGGTAGGAGGACAGGGTAGTTATATTGGGAGTCGAGGGGAATCATTAGGAGATTGAGGGAGAGAGAGAGAGAGAGAGAGGAAGTGAGATGCTCCAGGGTCCTCGAAACCATGGTTGGGAGAAATTGTAATCTCTGGTTTTGGTTATTATTATACAAAGGAAACTTGATTGGCCTATAGTTGCTGTGAGAATTTACTAACTAATCTAGAAACTTATCATTATGCTATATTTAATATGAGGATAGGACTCCAAAGTGTTAAGTAAGAGCAGATAAGAAAATTCACCTACTAATTCTAGATGAATTGTCTTGATATCATCAAATGATTAGAATCCCAGAGACCCTGATATATTATTGAGTTTCGTGCTGCTTATAACGTATTAACGTGTGTGTCAAACTAATGGGCAAAGAGTACGCAGAATGAAGGCCCAAATTGTAGGAGGTTAGGGTCTATTTATCGGAGTTCCATATTCAATTAAATATATTTAGTGTTTTGGATTTAACGATGGTGTTGAATGCGTAGGCGCCTTGATTATTAAGCCTAGATTGTGATTATTTGAGTGTCTAATTTCCCTTCTAGTATTTAGTTATAATATCATAAACTATGTTTTGTATGTTTTTGTCTTTTAAATTTGATACCACTTTCCTTCTTTCTTCAAAATGTTCTTTACCTATCCCAAATTCCCCCCCCCCCTCCTCATCCCCAAGCTTCTATCCCCTTTTCAATCGTCTCAAATTCTTAGCATTTCTGCTGCATCTCCATGCCTTCCCCTCTTACCTATTGACTGACTGATGTTACTAAATCAATTCACAGCACCAAAGGAATGGTTAGTCTTTTCTCTCCTCTAGTATCTATCCCACACAATTCTATATCAAATCAAGTTATGCACATGGTTTTTCTTGTTGAAGAGCCCTCCAAAAGGTGTGAATATGAATGTGACATGTTAGTATCAAATATCTTATGTGATCCAGTAGAAAACTAAGGGGATTTCTACATAGTGTATATATAGGATGTCAATCCTCCACTACTGAGTTAGCTTTTGGATGGAGTTAGGACATTTATTGAGCAAGTATGCCTTATCCACTTGGGTAAGTGCACCTCGGGGACAAGCAATAAAACTGCGGTCGTGGTCATGATTGCAGTATTGGAATGTAGCAAACAATATTTTAAATTTCACAGTTGTCACAGCGTGTTTTTTTTTTTTACTCATCAAATATGTGTAACATATCCGCCAATAACTTATATATGTTGATAAATGTGTGAAATTCTAAAACCGTCGCGTATCACTAATTTTGCGTATCTGCTAATCCAAAATCCTGTAAATATCAGCCGATATTGCATATCAAGACCGGTATTTAATTGTATAATCAGGGGTCCACATCAACTGGTCACAGGTAGGGGTGGGGCCCACTTGGTGTGACGAACACGAATTGTTAGGTAGGCCTTGTTTGGCATGATAAGTATAGATCTCGTGACGGGATCCATTTGACTTGATGAGTACTGATTGCCAGACGAAGTTCACATTTTATGGCATAGAGCCTAACCTCAATGGAATGCCCCTACAAACTCATGAAAATCGCCAATTCAGGTAATACAAGGACATGTAGCCTAAAGAGGATGGAATGACGTGGTCCCACATCGAAAACTAAATGATCTTTGAACAGTTTATATTAAAGGGATCGATCATTTACCCTTGAGCTAGCTTTTGAATGTGAATTAGAGTGTTTCTTGGGTGAGTATGCTTGAAGCCCTTTGGGCAAATATGCCTTGGAGGTCTATATCGACTGGTTCTGGTATGCTTCAGGATTCTGGATGGGATCCACTTGGAATGACGAGTACAAATCATTAGAGGTGGGAGTTCTATTTAGTGTGATGAGTACAGATCATCTGATGGGGACCCATTTGGTGTGACAAATACCAATCACCGGATAGGGTCCATATCAATATCAATGTAATCTTTGAAGTAGTGTTAATTGTTCTCCCATCACCATTCATATTGCTGCTCACTCTTTCCAAGTTTTTTATCAGCCGAGATCCGTATCGATATCAGTTTAGTCTCAATATCAGTTTAGTCTTTGAAGTAGCATTGATCGTTCTCCCATCACCATCCAAATTGTTGCACGCTCTTTCCCAGTTTTATTGCTGCATTTCTGTATTTACTTTCTAGAAAATGTTGTGATGGAATGGTCAAAGGGAGCATTATTTTTGTTTTCCTTTTCTGTCAATTTTGCAACTTGCATGACGGTTGTGTATATTTTCTTCTACTTCATGGTATAAGATTGTAAGTTAACTCTAGTGTTAATGCTTATGTTATGTTGGCGTGGCAGGTTCCTCTGGGTTTGGCTCATGGGAGGGTTAGCCACATTCTGTGGCCTCCTCATAGAAGTGGCAAAGTTGAGAGAATAGTTTCACATGAGCGGCTTTCTTCCTTTTTCTGAACGGACATCGCGACTTCAAAGTCTTAATACAGCAGAAGAATCATCTCATTCATTCATTCAGCGAAGAAATTTGATTGTATCCTGTATTTCCATGGAAAACGGCCATGCGTTTTACTAAAAAATCTACGAGTACAATTTTGTAGGAACTGTCATAATTCATATTTTATGAGCGCTCTTTACATGTAGCTCCCCCCCCCCCCTCTTCTTTCTTAACTTGATTTGCTGGCTTACGAAGACGTTGCAAGGCTTAAAGTAATGATCTGGGAATGATTATCTCAAAGCCAGCTGGAGGAAAAAGCTATGGCTTTAGGTTCTTCTCTGTGACCGTTGTTGCATGGTTCTTGCTGTACTAGTATTTTCCTTTGGCCAGCAACTTATTGACTATTCTATGAGCCAAACTGGCTCTGTGTCTATTCTGCTGCATGTACAATGCCTAGCTAAATCTTCCTGCTGTCAATCTTAGCCAACCGGCCATTAAAAGTTGAAGCAGGAAATAGGTAAGAGTCTATGAACTTTCTAGGATGAGGCATATTCAAACTTAAGACCTTTTAATACAAGATCATCGACATATCTTTGCAAGCAATCAGATGCTCGTTACTCATTGCAGCGTTTAATTGCATACTCGTGGCCTACCTTGTGTGGTCGCAGGTCCGTTATTGCTTGTTACCGTCTCCTAATATTTAGGGCTCAGTTGAACTGATGAACATTTCCTCGTTCAGGCCTCTTTATTTATTAGCGGGTTGACCTCAAGTCCGTATTTAAGGCAGATTTATTGAAAGATTTGAGTTGATTTGACCAATAATGATGTGGAACCGGCACAAATATTGATTAACGAAGCTGCCAAACATTAATTTATGAACTTCATTTATGATTTGGCTCTTACAATATATATATATATATATATATATATATATATATATATATATATTATTGAACTAAAATGTTGCTTCAATTTGAGATTGATTATACGACTCACCCAGGCCGATTTAATAGAGAAAACTAATATTATATATATTAGATGAAAATGCAAAATTTATGAGAGCATGCATAAAATGTAACATTTAAGTTCAATAATACTCATCATTGAGAGTCGACAACATACTAGTTTGTCAATTCTAATATCATAAACCTTTGAGTACCTCATAAGATACATCCGAGGGCAATTTTTAATAATTTTATATACTTTATTTCGACATATGAGGCTATTTCTATAAATTTATAAATTTTATGTAGATATATGAAGTTATTTTTATAATTTATAATTCTTATATACAAAAATATGGTTATTTTTGTACTTTACAATTCTTATTTATAAGCATAGGTTTTTATAATTTTTATTTCTAAGCACGAGGTTATTTTTATAAATTTTTTAACTTTTATATTATGAACAAGTTCATCAAGTATGATGAACATGTGGTAATTTTTATAATTTTATAATTTTTATTCATGTCATAAAACAATTAGATTTATCACATAATTTATTTATGTTCGACCCTAGAAGAATTTAGGTTTATGACATTTAATATATATATATATATTTCATAAAAAACATTAGGTTCGCTGCATAATCCTTTTATGCTTATAAATTTATATAAATTAGGTTTAACTCTGAAAATATTTAGGTTCATGGCACTTAATATATTGATTAATATCATAAAATATTTAGATTCATCAAATAATCTATTTAGGTTTATAAATATTATAAATAAGGTTCAATAGGGGAAGCATTAAGGTTTATAACACCTAGGGATGGCAATGGGTCTCGGACCCGACCCAGACCCGCTAGACCCGCCTTATTTTAAGCGGGTCTGGGTCCATAATTTTTGGACCCGATGGGTCTGGGTCGGGTCTGAGTCAATATATACCTTAACGGGTCTGGGTGTAACACCCCAAAATCACGACTTAAAAATTTTGTTTAAATTTTGCTTTGCGGAAGCGGAAATTAAAGAATGGTGGGTGTCACCGCCACACTTGACATAAGTCTGGTCTCTTCACCATCCTTACATCAAGTGCTAAGGCTTAAAACAAGTCAAACCAACAAAAAATAAGAGAAGTACAATACGTAATCAAGAGTTTTACAAAAGAAAGAGCATCCATGACAAATGATTGTTTACGTAATTAAGTAGCCAACCATTTAGAAAATAGCAAAAGAGTACACAAAATTCATCCATGGTTTTCCTTACACTCTTTCGGTCCGTCAAAGTTACAAGAAAAAGGGAAAAGGGGGCGGGGTCCTCTCGCTCCCTTAATCTAACTATTCATCGAGGTGACACTCTTCATAATCCTTCAACCAACGCAAGCCATGGACGTACTCCTCTAAAAAGTGATAGTATCAGTACGACTTCCTCATACTGAGTAAACCACAACGCCTCCGGAGAGGTAGCATACCCACGTAGCAATCATCATACAAATACGGAATTCAAATGAAACATATGATCATATGCAAATCTACGATTTCATAACACGAATCCACATCACAATTTTACGAGTTAGATCAAAATCCCTAGTAAAGGCATTTAAAACATGCTTATAATTTCACAACCATTTTAACTTACCAACGACCATACTTTATAGCATAATAGGAAGAATTATCGATATTCCAAACAATCTAACCAAGGTCAAGTCACTCCTAATCCAATTATTACAGAAGTATTATGGTGGGTGTCTAATCCAGTTATATAATTTATATAACAATTCTCAAGTGGAATACAATCTCATATCCATGACATTGATTGTCAAGGAGGGTGGTACCAAAATAATTCACTCGATTCCAGGGCAAAGCTCGCCAAGGAAGCCACACGACATATCAGTCGTCCATACTAAACCTCAGAACTCAAGTCCTTAAGTACGCGTACTCCCTATAGGATGTATGGAATACCTATAGAGCAGAAGTGATCCCCTTAACCCGAAGGCCCAAACTATGCACTCGGCGGCCAAGTCCGAGGCACGAGATTCTTTTCCAACTCAAGTCTTCCTCTTTAAGTGATTAGTGTCTTATGAAATTTCAAGTTATTAATTTGATAGCAACAAGGTTCACAATATTACAACTTAGCCATAAATCAATCAACCAAGGGACCACGAGGGTCACAACAATCAACCATCAAATGTCAGATCCAAAAGACCACGAGGGTTACAACAATTCCAAGTCAACACGACCTAGGGTAGGCATCATGTCATAGCCCGAATAATTATCTGATTCAGTTATTCAATCCATTTGTCCAATTATTTCCAAAACTATTCATAGGCCAACACTTAAGTCAACTAGCTCAATTATTCACTTTGAAACACATTTTCACCCTAATGACCAAAATACCTTTCGATTTATAACTACCACATTTTCCTTTAATTTATTACCAGGTTTATCCCCATAGGATATTTGTCACAAGAAAGCTAACATAAAATAGCTAATGATACTTTAACATATAATAATTTCTTCGGTACGACAAAATACTATATTACGTCTAAGCATTCACCGCACATGGTACATATATACACTCTTAGCATGCATTTCAGGTATCTCATAAAATTCATGCAATTTCCACAAATAACTTTCAAATACGGACCATAGTATATAGAATTTACATTTTTACCCCTAGAACATGCAACACATAATAATCACCATTTAAACACATTTATACTCTAAGTTAATATGCTATACATCAAGAATTATCCAAATTATCCAAGGGACACATTTAACCCATTTATGGGTCTTACCATGAAACATGACAAGCTTTCGGTTGGACTTTAATCCTAAACATGCACATTTCTTTTTAGCATAAATCCATATACGTTGTCATAAGCATACACTCTTCAACTTTTAGAATACTACCTAGGCATATAAATATTAGCATGGTAACGTATATTAGTACCCTAAACATGCAAATTTCTTTTTAGCATAAATCCATATACGTTGTCATAAGCATACACTCTTTAATTTTTAGAATACTACCTAGGCATATAAATATTAGCATGGTAACATATATTAGTATCCTAAACATGCACATTTCTTTTTAGCATAAATCCATATACGTTGTCATAAGCATGCACTCTTTAATTTTTAGAATACTACCTAGGCATATAAATATTAGCATGGTAACATATATTAGTGCCCTAAACATGCACATTTCTTTTTATCATAAATCCATATACGTTGTCATAAGCATGCACTCTTCAATTTTTAGAATACTACCTAAGTATACAAATATTAGTATGGTAACATATATTAGTACCCTAAACATACTCATTTCATTTTCTTAGCATAAATCCATATTCGTTGTCATAAGCATACACTCTTCAAATTTTAGTTTTAGAATACTACTTAGGCATATAAAAATTTGCATGGTAACTTATATTAACTTACACATCATAATATTCACATAGAAATGATCTACAACATGCTTCCATGTCCCATAAAATACAAGTCATTTGATATCCTCAATCTAGCATGATTTTTATCCTAGAAAATTAACCTATCATTTTCACAAAAAATTCTACCGTTTACGGATTAGTTGGATTTACCTTGAGCTAAGAAAATATTAACACCACGAAGCTTCTTCCAAAAATACCTTAGGCGGGGTCGAGATTACCTAGAAATGAATAACATCATCCACAACTACGAGCATTAGTATCTATGCTAGTTAAAATAATCAAAATGACAACCAATGTGAGTTAATACTTCAAAAATGATTAGGGAAAATAAACAAGGCGGCCGGTGCATGAATCTTCTAAGCACCAAGCCCACCGAAAGATAGAATACTTACGTTGGGAAAAATAGTGGCTGCTTGAGAGGTAAAACAGAAGGAAAATGCTGGGTTATTTTTGGGCTAAATTTCGGTGAAGGGAAGGGGGAGTTTGGGGCTACAAACCAAAGTTTAGTTGCTGGAATTAAGGGAAGGGAAAGAGAGGACTGCAAGGGGAAAATTAGAGGGCTTAAAGGGAGAGGGAAGGAGGGTGTTTGCTGCAGGTTGGGACTTAATAAAAGGAGGGGAAAGAAGGGGGGAAAGGGTTGTTGCGTGGGTTAGTAGCTAAGGGGCTGCAAGTGGGTTGTTTTGGGGGGTGAGGGTGTCGACAGGCTGCATGGGGAAGGGGGCCTGCAAGGGCAAGTTGAGGCATGGGGAAGGAAAAAAATGGAGGGGTAGATGGCTAGAAAGGTGGGGTATGTGTGCAGGTTGAGAGGAGGGAAAGATAGGGGCTGCAGGTTGGGGGAAGGCTAGGGTTACGTGAATCATGGCTGCAAGTTGCTGGATGATGTGATGGAGGATGGCTGGGGTTGAGGGCTGCGGTTTTGCAGGGCGGAGAGGCATGGGAAAGGAGGGAAAATAGGTGGGTAGATGATTAGAAGATAAAGTAGGGGTGCAGGTAAGGGGAAAGGAAATGTGAGGGCTGCAAGTTGGGGGAAGGGCTGGGTGTCGAAGGCTTGGGCTGCAGGTTGGCCGAGTGGTGTGAGGGAGGGTGGCTGGGTTGGTGTTGCGACGTGAAGGGGATGGGGTGTGGTGTGAGAGGATGGTAATACAGAGAGAAGATGGGATGTGTTTGGGGTAGAGGGAAAGCTGCAAAAGGAGAGTGGTTGCTGGACAAGAAGGGACACATGCATGGAGAGGAGAAGGGAGGTGATGGGTTGCATGGGGAAGGGACCTTTGCTCGACAAGTTGGGGATTTTTGGCTGGGTTTAAGTGGGGAAAAATAAAGGGGGTTTGGTTAGCAAAAGCCTCCCAAAGTATTAAGCTTTCTAGTGCATGGTTATTAGGAAAAGAATCCCATCTAAGCAAGGTTTTATTTTCACAAAAAGAAACATGTCTCTAGTATTATTATGATCAATATTATTATCCTTGTGTTATCATTTCCCCTATTTTATTTTCTTGTAATTATTGCTAACATTATTATTATTCTTACAATCCTTGTTATTGGTATTATTATTAAAAGTGTTATTCATAATAAGATTATTGGTATTGGCATCCCTTCTATTTTAATTACTCTCTTCTTATTATCGGTATTATTATCGTCATCAATTTTTTTTACCTTCCTCTACTCATTCTTACATTTAATCCGGGTTATTTTCATAACTTAACATTTATGGGCTTACTCGAGACAATGAGGCGATCGCCTAAAAAAATAATAATCTTATGGTTTACTTTGCCTACTAATCAAACTTTAAGTCTTGCATGTCTAAATGATGGATTAATTAATATGGGGTATTACACTGGGTCTGGGTCCAATAGTTCTAGACCCAGACTCGACCCAAACCCTACCCACCAGACCCGTTTAGTATATATATATGTGTGTATTTATATATATACATATATAAATAGATACTAATATTATGTTTGTCATTATTGTCATAATCTTATTTGAACTTCTTATTCATTTTTTTAATTTTATTTTTATATATTTACTTTATAAGTAATATGTACAATATTGTATTCTAAAAGCATGAAAATAATATTTAAAAAGTTAACGTGACTATTTTAATATATTTATTTTTTCACATGGAGGAATTTTTAACAAAAAATACATATTAAGTTATATAAAATATAAATGTAATTGTATTTACATAGATTATTAAATTTTTAAAAAAATAGCCAGACCCATTTAAGACCCGTTTGGGACCCTTTTACCCGCTAGACCCGGTGGATCTGGGTCTAGGTCTAAACTTTTGAGACCCGATGGGTCTGGGTCTAGGTAATATAAATGGGACCCGACCCAGATCCGACCCATTGCCATCCCTAATAACACCTAGTGTATAGGTTCATATAATAAAATAATTAGATTCATCGCGTAATCTATTAAAGTTCAACCCTAAAAACTTTTAAATTTATGATACCAAATATATATGTTCATGTCATAAAACAATCAAGTTTATCACATAATCATTTTAGCTTTATAAATTTATATAAGTTAGATTCAGCCATAAAAAATATTTAGGTTCATGACATTTAATATATAGATTCATGTCATTAAACAATTAGGTTAATCATGTTATTATTTTAAATACTCTGGATTCATAATATAAGAATCGTTCATCTATTTCCCTATTTCTAGGTCCCCATGTCTACCCTAGATATGGCAACAGAGAAGAGGCGGGGACCCATCCCGCACTCAAAACATACTTAAATGTTGAAACCCACCATGTGTTTCCCATTTTTGTTAATAGGTATTATCCACCCTCATCCATGTGCATACGGATGTATAAAAAAATTAGAATCTAAAATTTTGATATGGTATTCAAAAAAATTGATGTGATATTTAGGATATATAATCTAAAAATATATATATGATATTTTGTTGATTATGTCAACAATATATCATAATATTATGGTTTTATAGCGTTAAGTTTTTAAATTTTTTATTTTTGTAATTTAAACATTAAATATAATATTTTATTGCTCTTTTCAATAAAATAAAACACTCATATGAATATAGATATGAAAATTAACAAATATATGATCTTTATTTTTTTAATTATATAAAAGAAATTAAAATAGTATTTTAATATGGATATTAGATATATTGAATATTCGATCCATAGTTTTGGATCTTCAAAGTTTTAGATATTTGGTTTAAGTAACGTGGAGCGAATATCTAATATGGTGGGTGACCTTGTTAGTCCATTATTGTTCATTAAGAGGACAAAGTAGGATTTTATGATCATAGATGTTAATGTCACTGATTTAAATGTTATTGAGACTATTGATGAGATTTGAACAACAACTAATTGCCTGAGGAGAGAATTTGAAAGGCTTTAATATGGATAAAGCGCATCTGATAAGTATGTCAATAATAGTTTGGTCACTTAATATGGATAAAGACTAGTTTCATCCTTGGCAAAATGATGAGTAGATATTAGGCCCTTAAGTATTGTATCTCAGCATCATTAATGCCTTAATGTATCTTGCTAATTATACATGACCAAATATATGATTTCTAGTAAACCTACTAGCAAGATATAATTCAATGCCCACACGGAAACAGTGGGCTAGTGTAAAACATGTCATCCGCTATTTGTGTGGAACAAGTAATATGGAATTATTCTTCAATAACGAAAAGGAAAATGGTGCGAGATTAATTGGCTATTTAGATGCAGGATATTTATCTGACCCACATAAATAAATAAAAATTCAATCAGGGTATATGTTCCTCTACGATATGACTGTTATTTCCTAATGTTCAATGAAATAAGAAATGGTAGCCACCTCATCAAAGCATACAAAGTTTATAGCACTACATGAGACAAAACGAGAACATGTGTGACTTAGATTGTTAATACACCACGTCCTCAAAGCGTGAGAGTTGGAGATGAATCGAAAAGGTCCAACGGTGATACACAAAGATTATGCAAATTAAGGAGGGATGCATTAAAAGTAATAGAAATAAGAATATATCGCCGAAGTTATTCTCAACACATAAATAACAACATATTTGGGCACTTGATGCTCAACATATTCAATCAAAGTCAAAACTTAACTGATCTATTTGCCGACAAGGGTATTAAGTTAACATGTACGCGGTGTCAAAATATATTATATAAAAGAAGTTTGTTGAGTTGAGGGTGAACATATCATAATCGTTTTCCTTAGTTATTATTATTATTTTTTTCTTTCTTAAAATAATTTTTTTTTATGAAGTTTTTTTTTAGGACACAGTAACTATAAGGTATATTTAATGGGGGTGTTGGATAAAGGTGACTAAATGGGTTTTCTAAGATTTTTTTTTATTATTCTCTTTACCTTTCGTAAGATTTTATATTTTTTTATTTAAACTTGAATAGATTATTAAACCGGTCAGAGTTTCCAATCACAAACAACTTTCGAATTGCTCTTTTGGTTTGCTGTCGATCATAATATGGCCAAACGCACTCTAATCTTCTGTGTCATGCCTTGGCCAATAAGTTCCGGAAATACATGACAAGATGTTACTTCTGATTTAAAGGGGGTGAAAAGTCAAAAAGACCACTATTTCTTCTTCTTTTTTCAAAGGGAAAAAGACCGGTAAATTGTTTGAACAAGTTGAGTGAAAACGACCCACCTTGCAATTGCATTTGCAACTCAAACGTTTGACGGACCTTTTTTTGATGGCTTTCAGTCATGTCATGATTTTTGATCGTGGCTGAGGACTTGGCAAACTGCCCATTTGGTCTTCCGTGGCATGCTCAGACCGCGTGCATCGCTTAAATTATTCGGGAGAATAATATTTTTTTGTCACACATGATAACTGGAGATTGCTACGCGTATCAAATTTTAGTTGTCTCACCTACTTGTTTAGTTAATTTTTAATATTTTTTTAAATATGTATTTATAAAAATATATTATAATTATATTAAATATATTAATGATGTGATTAAAATTAGGTAGACTCGGTAAAATATATTTATTTAAGGTAAAGATGGTATACGGACGAATATTTTGCTATAAATATTAGGTACCGGCAAATAAATAAGAGAAAAAAGGAAAAAGAAAGAACGAAGAAAAAGTTATTTTTTTTAGTATAATAAAATAAATTTGGTGGAATATTAGTATTATTATATAAGGAATGAAGAATGTGATCGTAAAAATAGGTGAAAGAATACGTTAGAAAAGACGATCGGAGATGAAATGACGGGCATATGGATGTGGTCTTACATATATTTCAAGTTCGTGAATCAAATGTCGAAGAAGATTCCAGTAACTCACCGTTAATTGTTCCTGCTTATATTATATTTATATGTGCTCATTATTTTCCTTTAACCTAAATATAAATATGTCATTCAATCATCTCAAATGAATCCAGGTAGTCCGCAATCCGATGTTATAGCACAAGTACTACCGCCCACGATTCTTAAAAATAAATAATTATATATACAAAATTTTTTTAATTTTTTTATATATATATATTTTAATTCTCATGTCATGGCCCACGTTATTCTCTAACAAAGCTGGCCGGGCTGTGCTCGTTGTGGCTGTGGGCTGTGGCCTGTGCGTGAGGATAGACTGGAGGAGCAAGCAACAATCACGTTTTCCTCCAACTTCTTTGACCAATTAGTTGCCATTGATTACTAATGATGAGTGAGTATCGACGTGAACGAACTTTCACCGTTTCATAATTTATTTATTTTTTTGGATATTGAATTAGATACCATATTTTTTTTTCTACTTTTATTGGGACATTAAAAATTAATATTTATAAATGCAGAATATGTGGGTGTCAGAAAAAACAAAAAATAGTGATATTTTTTCTGTTTCTAAAAGGAAGTATTTTAGTTTAAAATTTTTATTTTAAAATAAAACTTTTTTTTTTAGAAAAATCAATAGTTATCTTTTCTTTTATCCTTATTTTTTTATTTTATCGACACATTAATTATCATATTATTTTTCAATAAAGGTATAATTATTATATTATGAATATATTTATTATCTCCTAAAATAATATGTAAATTCTTTTAAAAAAAATTGTTTTCCTAAACAAATAAAGTTTGATATAAATTCATCAAAATAAAAGTACATATGATGTAAAATCCGTTTTTTTATTTTTTTTTATTTTATTTGAATGAAGCTCATAAAACTGTTATGACACTCATCTAGGCTACTCATGTGTTGCTTCAACTCGTTAAATAGATTCAACACATGACATACATATACATACAACGTGTCTTAATATGCATATTTGTTAGTATTTTACTATATGTTACTGTAAATTGTGATAAATATAATGATGGCTTTTAATTATTATTTTTAAAGTAGCATGCCACGTGATATCAAATAAAAAGAAACATTTTGAGAATAATTTAGTTTTTGCCAAACCTAAACTATGTATTCTCTTTTTTATTAATTACATTTAATTCATGTAAAGCAAGAAGAAGAAAAAAAGTAATAGTAAACTCAACGAGGGAATTTTTATAAAGGTTTTTAACAAAATAGTCTAGCTTCCCAATGAGAATGCCATAATCTTTGAAAATGAGTTTGGATATGGAAGTTTAAAAATAATTCCTCTAAATCATGATATATTTTTTTTTCTACTTTTCTTAGGACATCAAAAATTAATATTTATAAATACAAAATATATGGGTGTAATATAAAATGAAATAGTGATTTTTTTTCTTGTTTCTCGAAGAAAGTATTTTTAGTTTGAAATTTTTATTTTAAAATTAAAAAAATTAATAATTACCTTTTTATTTTTATCCTTGTTTTTTCTCTTTTTCGACGCATAAATTGTCATATTATTTTTCAGTAAAGATAAAATTGTTATATTATGAATATATTTATTACCTCTTAAAATAATATATATGTAAATTATTAAATATATTTTTTTTTTATAAATGAAGGGAGTATGGTATAATTTCATCAAAATATAAGTACATATGATGCAAACTCCCTTTATTTATTTATTTTTAATTTGAATGAAGGTCATAAAAATGTTACGACACTCATGTATTGCTTCAACTCATTAAATAAGTTCAACACATGACATACATATTACTATGCGTCTTAATGTGTATGTATGTTAGTATTTTATTATATGTTACTGTACAATGTCATAAATATAATGATAGCTTTTAATTATTATTTTTAAAAGTAGCACACCACCTTATATCAAATAAAAAGAATCATTTTGAGAATAATTTAGTTTTTTCCAAACCTAAACTATGTATTCTCTTATATATATACACACACACACACATTTAATTCATGTAAAGTAAAAAAAAATCAACGAGGGATTTTTTATAAAGGGTTTTAACATAATCGTCTAAATTCCCATTCAAAAATGCCATGATCTTTGAAAATGGGTTCGGAATGGGAATTTTGAAAACAAGTCATCTAAACCATGATATTTTTATAGAGGGTTTTAAAAGCATCAAAATTAATAAAATGGTCAATTTAGCATTAATTGCAATATGACATCATTATTTTTTTTAGTTGTATTTCTTCCCCACATTTATTATTAATGAGGTTCTTTATTGGAATTAATTAAAAACTTTTAATTAATAAGTGAATATAAATAAAGTAAAAATAAAATATGTCTTATAAATAACAAGGTTTTGCTAACATTAGCCCTTAGGCTATTGATAAGTATTAATTTTATTATAAAAATAATACTCTCTCAGTATCAAAAAAGAATTTATTTTATTGATAAATTTTTATATCAAAAAATTTATTTTAGAAAAGTGGAAGCTTACTTTTTATTTTTACCCTTACTTTCTCCCCATAATCTACGCACTAAATGTTTTTTTAATGAACAATATAAGTGTATTTTTAAGACTACTTTTATAAGTTTATTAAAAAGTGAGTAGATTGATAAAAATAATTTTCTTTTTGATACGGATGGAATATTAATTTTAAAATATATGCCAAATGCACAAATTGGTGAGTATTATTAAATGATAACTATTTCTATTTTTAGTTTATTAACCATAGTCCTATTTTTCTAAATCAAAACATTGTAAATATTTTGGGATGACTTAAAAAAGAATAAAATGTAAATGGAGAAGGATGGTGAGTGCAAAAAAAAATCAAAAGTAATTTACTTTCAAATTTCTGTAGTTATAAATTTTATCTGGATAGCAATCAACATAAGAAATTTAAATACAAAAATTGAACATAAAAAAATACTAAAATTGTCCCAAGAAATTTCCAAACTTGATCTAATAGATGAAATTTAAAAATGCCTCATCTAAGAAATTTGAAATTTTCTAATAGCATTGTAAATTTCATTTTATCAATCTAAATAAAATATTATATTAAAGAATTTTACAAATAGCCTTTAAAAAAAGAAGAAGAAGAAGAAGAAAACCTATTCAACTATTTTATCAGTCCGGTACTTCTAAGTTCTAAATGATGTAAATGGTTACATTGCATGTAAGATCATGAAAAATGCCAAATTTTGGAAAGCGACTCCGGCGCGGTGGGGATCACAGTTCACCATGATTGAGGGTCTTATCGCAAGATAGATTCTATGGTCCTTTAATTATTCTCCTATAAATGAGATGCACCGCTCCAATCCAAGGACCGAGATGGCCAGCTGCAGGCCATCCGGTGCGATAATTGGAGCATTCGCGTGCTGGCAATACATACTCCGTGTCGGTGGGTCGGACAGGACAGCACATTTTGTGATTGACCGGATGCATGCCTACACGGCGTACGCTTGATGCAACAGTGGCCCTGACAACCGTCTCACTCACCGAACCACTATAAGCCCGCCTAGATGCATTTCATTCCCTTTAGTGACATGCTATCTGTTTGGAATAATTTCGTATAAAGAAACCACAGTATATTTTAATTTTGTCTTTACTCCAATACCACCATCCAACGTTTTAACAATCATTTTATGGCTTAAATCTAACAGGTCTCTCAGAAACCTAATAGTAATTGAGCAACCAACATCAATAATCCTCAACCGAGACCCTTCACAAGTAAGGAAAATTGGTCTACATTTAATACACCTACCAGGAAACATGTGGGTCTTAGCTGTGTACACGTGAGCGCTAGGGAATAATAGAGGTCAACCACCGATGCCAAACCACCAATAAATGAAGCTCCTGCAAATAGCTGGCGCATGGAAGCTCTGGCAATTCAGAAAACTCAGCCCCACTACAATTTAATAATAGTAATTCTACATGTGATATAATATATGTACCCAAATTAAGTTAGGCTCGCTATCCTTGTCACAAGTTTATGTTTTTTTTTTCTTTCTTTACACGTCCCCTTTTTATTTAAATATATACAAATATGCTTTATAATTTTAAAAATTATCATATTTCTGTTTATTTCCATCCCGTACCCGCCAGAACAAGAGCGGAAGTGAAAGAACCAACAGTACAAGACGATGCGCATCAAAAGATAATTACATTGGATGTTTTACAGCTTTCATTCTCGCAAGAGCGCAAATAATAAATAAGGACGAAGGGGTGATAATAATAATTTAAAAAAAAAAAAAATCATATATTGAACCCATGACGACAAGATCGTGATTCTCCACAAGAGAATGCGGCTGTGCATTGTCTCGAGCGGAACGAGCCACGGACTGCCTGCCATGCACGGCATCCAGCAGAGAGATTAAGAAAGAAGGGGGGAGGGAGGGCTTCCTTTATTGCGACGCATTCTCCGCCGGAACTTGACCCAATGTACCAAAGCTTTTCGCATGCTTCGGCCTCCACTCGGTCCTTCCCCGAATCACTTCGGCACCGTCTTCGAGACGAAGCATGTGCTGACACTCGACAGTGCCTGCGTCCAGCAAGTTACCAACGTTTGCACCAGTGACGCTGGCTAGGGACTGCAGCACGTCGTCCCTTGCACACTCCCTCCTGTACTCCAGTGTCATGCCTGAAAGCTCATGGCTCTCAAGTATTGGCAACGGCGCACCCTGCACATCAAAAACCAACAAACAATGCCTTTCGTTAACACCATGCATAAAAAACGTCAAACTGCAAACTACGTACATCAATGACAACCACTCTCCTACAACTACAAGGCTACAACCAGCTGCTTATGTGTAGCACAGAGTCGCCAACCGATGAAAGAAACCAATAATGGAAGGAAATATACCTCAAGGATCCATCCGATGTACTTCACATTATTGACATGCTGATTAACATCCAAGTCACTCCATCTAGGCTGCAAGTCCATGATAAATATCTTATGAGTCTCGTCAGAGCAACAATGTGCTCGTGTGACCAACCAACGAAGGCAAACTTCATGGTTTGCATATCAAAAAACTTACAGTAAGGCCACTGCGTATGTATTCTGCAGTGCTTTCATCAAGCTTGGGCAGCTTCCTTCCGTCCTCATCAATAACAGGAGGCGTGTCCATGAAGTATGGACCTATCTCAGCACGAACTTCATCGGGCATCTTAGATAACCTCCTCGTTTGTTTATTCATCATCACCCATACACTGTAGATAAAGCAGAACAACCACACTTGCCAAATAAGACACTGAGAATTAAAAAATTTATTTTTTCTACAATGCCTCCTTTCAAACTCTCAATTAATCAATGACCCGACAAAGACGTTAAATGTGTAAAAAAATAAAAATAAAAATAAAAAGCCAAGAATGGTGTGTTCTAAGCCAAAACAGTGACCACTGCATTTCATAACTCGATTCAGAAGGATCTAATTATTAAGTTAACATAAGCAACAAACACCACCCAACCTTGAGGCCCTCGTCAGCGTTTCACCAGTTTTGCAATCACGCACAAGCCAGTCACGACGCATACCATTTTTTCCAGATGAACTAACCCAAGTATCAACCTGAACAACATCACCCCTGCAAGACAAATCAACACAATCATCATTCACGGACACTAACCAAGTTAAGGTTGGACAAGGGGACAACTGAGTAGCTATGCAAGAGGCCATCCGCCATAGGCTACGTGTATAACAATCCATAGACAGCTCAACTTATGACCGTCCATGATACAAGTACACACATAAAATGCAACTATCGCCACACTAATCGACAAGAACATGATAAGTAAACTTCAGTTTTCAATCCTACAGTCACAAGTGTCATCAGACAGAGTATTGAAACAGAGGGGGGAGGGAGTTTTGTCCTTCTCTCCCTCAGCTTCAGTCGAGGAGCAAATACAAGCATGCATGTATTGAAGGCAGGAAACCAGCCAATAACACCACGTGAAAAGCAAGCTATGAATCATACCAAGTTGGATAGCTATCCACAAGAACCTGCATCCGAGTAACCACCCATATGAGGTTCCTTTTAGCCATCTCAGGAGTTGATCCAAAACCATCACCAAGAAGCCCTGCAGACTTGACATGATTAAGCGCCGTTTCCTGCAGACCAAAAAATAATATTTAAAAAAAAGGAAGAAAGAAAAAGGGAGAGTTCAAGTTGTATGATGACAAATAAGCTAACAATCAACCAGAAAATGAACTCAAAACCATACCTGCAAATGATTCATTAACGTCTCCATAGACGCCGTCCGATCCGCCCCTATCTCATAGGACCGAATAGAGAAGTTCTGACGAAACACAAAACCATCTTGCACAATCCTTCCCAAACCAAACGGATCGATAAGCATATCAGGTCGCTTAGGTTTCCAATCAAGCATCATCCATTGCTTCTCGGCAGCCAAAAAAATGGTAGTAATAGCAGCAAGAAGCATACTCCAATCAGGCAACTGATTAATAAAAGTCCTAGGATGTGAAGAAGACGAAGATGATGAGATTTCAATTTGATCGCTCTTCACACCTTCAATAGCTGATCTCCCAACACTAGAACCATTAATCTTAGGAGGAGCCTGTGCATTAGCTTTAACATGTAAACCACCAGACGAAGCAGATTTCGACTTGATACCACGTGAATCAATACCTATATTGGTGGAGGAAGGTTTGGAACCAGAATCCGGAGGCAAGGATGTTGGCCCCGAAGGGAAGAATGCAGCGGTTGCAGCAGTGGCAACCATGATCCTATTTAATTGAATCTATATACGCCCGACGATAGCAGCAGATGATGAATGGTTACGTATAAATGAATGGCTACAGCACCGGGTAACTCGAAATCCTCGCTAAAAAAGCTTCGATGTTTGCGAGGATTAGAAACGAGGCTTGTAGAATAATAATAAAAATTAATATCCTAAACTGGAATTATTCTCCTGCAAAAAAAAGAAAAAAAAATGGTATTCAACAAATTGAAGCTGTAAATAAATTAGTACAGGATTTCACCAAAGAAGTTGAGATCAAAAAATCAGAATGCGTAAAATATTGAAGCAGTTCTTAATTTGTCAGCAGAAACTCGGGAGGGAATAAACAAAACTGATAAGACATTGCCACGACGCACGCGAAATCGAACGTCCATCATTCAGTGAAAACGAAAAACCGAAAACACCACCGTTTGCCAATTTGATTATTTTCAGACCAAAAGAATAAATACGTGATTTTTATTAACAATATTTCAGCCTCGCGTGAGGAAAAACAAAAATCAAACTCAAGCGAAAAGAACACGGACACTAAAATTAGGTTGAATCGTACATTCAACAACCAAAACAAAAACAAAAAAGTTTCAGAACATTAGTAGAAAAACGAAAGCTGACCACCATAACAGGTTTTCTTCGTTCTGGAAAAATAAAATGAAATAAAAACACCAGCGACTATAGATCTGACCGCGAAAGGAACAAGAAAAACAGCATTCAGGATCAGAACCAACCTTACGAAGAACACAGAAAATGCTAAAAAAATATAGAAGACAAAAGGAAATCTGTGGATCATCCTGAAATCAGCAAAAGAAATTTGATAAATTAAAAAAATAGAGAAAGAAGAAAGGCTCACCTGGCGGCGACGACGACGACGATTTAGGAGAAAAAAATTGGAAAAAAATAATGTCAGTTATCTGAGTGGAAGAAGAGAATCAGTCGTTGTATCATCGGCAGACGGCCCTTCTTCTGTTTCCCCTTCCCCCTCTACTCCTTTTTTTGTTTTTCTCCTTTTTTCTCGGTTGCTTTTATTTTTCAATATTATTTCCCTCTCCCTCTCTCCTCTCTCCTCTCTCCTCTCCGTCTCTTCTTCTTCTCGACAGTTCGTCCTCCTCTCCTCTCTTAGCTTTCCCTTTAGGGCTTGGGTGTCTGGCTGCGATTGCCGAGTTCAAATCTTCTCTATCTTCGGGCCGTTTATTTTATATTACTACTACTTTTTTCGTATCATTCTCATCTATATATATATATATATATATATAATAAGTGGAGAGGAGCTGCACTGGAGAAGGGCCCTGTTTGTTTAGAGAAATTTTGGAACGGCTTTGAAAATTGAAGATTCTAGTTCTAGTAGCAGTAATAGAGCGGTACAACGACGACGGATAGGGGATGGTGGGGCCAAACGGCCAGCCAGAGTGGATAAGGACCGGAAGAGGAGGGATTCGCGCAAACAGAGTAGCGCCCACCTGTCCCTCCCGCCCTCTCTATTTAATTCCCAAATCCAGGCATCAACCGAGCGAGCCTAAAAGTTTATTATCGACACGTAATTCGGCTCATATAGCACTAGCGGTAGGCGTAATTAATACAAGCTGAACCGATTCAATTAAACTAATTAAAACAAGGGTCATTAATACAAGCTGAACCGACTCAGTTAAACTAATTAAAACAGGGGTGACCCTTGTTTCAAGCTACTTCAAAAATAAATAAATAAATTGCTTAAAATTTTTTCGACATGAGTAATTTATCATTCATCTAAATTTTATTTTTATTCTTATTTTTGTTTTTTATCATCTAAATTTCAGTTACTCTATTATTTTTCAGTATTAGAATTAATTTTAGTTTTTATAAAAAAAAATACATAAATTACAAAAAACTTAAAAATGTATGAAGTATTACACACATTAATACGTAATTCAGGCTAGCAGTAGATTCTTGATACTATAGAACCTGGAAAGAAATAGTTTGGTCACACAATAAAATACTACAAGTAATACGTATTTTTCTCTCTTCGTGGACACTTGAACCTAAATACTCAATCTTCTTCACACGGAAAAATTAAACACAGTTAATTATTTGAATATAACTTCAAAAAAGATGAAGCATTTGATCCCAGACACTTCCACACACACACACACACACACACCGAAAAAGAAAAAAAAAAGATTCCATGAATTAAATACCTTGCCAACAATTTGCAAATAAAATTAGTTCAGAGTTATGGCATATAACAGCAACAGTTCAACATCATATGAAACCATTGAAATTAAGGAGTAACTATTGATGGCTATGTATAAAGCTCGAAAGTCTCGTTCTCCATTGTCACTATTGATTAATCAACTAAATTTGGCGGCAAACAATTAATGTGTCCTAGCTAAATTTGGTTTGGTTGAGTATGTGCGGCTGTAGTTGAATAAGTACACTACAAGTAGCAACTAGCAACCAAGGGGGCTTAATTAGTGCTAGTACCAAATTACATGCATTGTGTAGTAGTACTTGAAAATTAAAGGGAAAATATGCTTATAAATCATCAAAAATATATCACTATATATTATAAATATATTATTTGCATACGGTAGATGTCTACCTCATAAGTTTATGTTATATTACATCTTAATTTTAACACTCTTGTTATTTTCAACAAGTGTGTCAGTCATGTTATAGTTGTAAACATTACCTCTTTGTATCCTTTACCAATTCATACCTTTAACCCTCTTGTATTATAAATGTAACAAGTATGGAGTATTACTATATATGAGATAGGATGGAATATACACACATATAAATATGAACAAGAATAAGAGTTTGCCTTCATGATCCTCTCTCTATCTTGTTTTATCTATTTCATTTATCTCATACCATTAAATGTTATCAACATGATTGATCAGCCTTTGGAATTAACCAAAATGGCATTTCCTTCATATTCTTCCAACTTGAATATGCTACTAGTTTTATTTGATTAGGTATCAATTATCATTAGCTTTCTACGTCTTGGTTTACTTCCATAAGCAAATCTTCTTTTAGAATCAAGAGATAGGGTTAATTGGGTGATAATTTTATCTTGATTGATGTTCCCCTGTGAGGCATAATAACTTAATTCCTCCTTGGGGGAAGTGAAGTGTTTGGTTGCATCTCAAAGTAGAGTCGGGCATTCAACAACTAAATTTCCTTCTTCCGTGATTGTTACCTTCTTTGTCGCACTTCTGCTATCAATCTTTGTGTTCTTAACTTTGCAAATTGCTAGCCCAATTATCATTCTTATTATACTTAAAATATGATGCCTTCGTGCACATATGTGTGAGATTTTAGTTTTTCAAGTTTAACATATAAGAGGTCATGCATGTTATTATGACTATTATATTTCATTCATGTATTAAAAGTGTCATGAAGAGTGGGTTTCTCATGTCTTGGTGGAGGGAGACTTCAGTTTTATATTACCGATCTGAGTTCGATTCATACTTAGGACAATGTCATATTATTATTTGTATAGTAGCTGAACATACTATGGGTGTCTAGTCCATTAATGAATCAGTGTAAGGATGGTAATGAGTCGGATCCTGCCAAACTCAGACCCTAACTTGTTTATATTACTTATACTCAAAACCAACTCAGATTTGGCGGGTCTCAAAATTTTAGGTCCGGACCCACCAGATATAGCGGATAAATGAGTTCTAAACGGATTTAGCTATTTTTGTTTAAAAAAAATCCTCCGATAAAAATATAAACATTTTTAAATAATAATTTTAAATTTTTGAATGGTGTTTTAATGTTTTTGGAATAAAAGATGATACATATTACTTATAAAATAAATGTCCATAAATAAAATTAAAAAAATAAATAACGAGTTCAAATAAAATTATGACAAAGATAACAAATGTAATATTTGTATGTATTTACACACATATATATACTAAATAGGTATGACGAGTCGGATTTGGGTCTAATACTATTAAATTCAAACCCAAGCCCATTTAAATGCATATGGACCCAGATCTATCGGGTTCAAAAATTATGGACGTAAATACACTAAAAATAAGGGAGTTCTAGGATGGGTTCGAAACCCATTGTCATCTCTAGATAGATACGTATACGGTTTGAGTCCCACCTTTAGAGTATCTGAGTTTTCCCCTCTTCTAGATGAACCAATATATACCCCATGAAAAAAAAAAGGTGTCATGAAGCTAGCTATATATAATACAATTCATAAAATATGGTTGGTAATCACTATAAGTGCATTGATGATAATTAGTATCTACTAAACACATAATCATAATCTAAAAGGTATTAAAGACCATGTGCACTTGTACATATAAATAAATTTACATGTAATGTAGCATATGACGGAGATATGATAAGTTGAGGAAGAGAAAATTGTACTCTTTTCCCTGACTATGATCTTATCCCGTTGAATTTTTCTAGAAAGGTTGTTTACGATGTGATATTTTGAAAGTATATGCCTATGGTGGAATATTTTGTGGATGAGACGCATTTGATTATGTGAATATATGATTCGGGTTCCCATACATTTGAATTCTTAATTGTAATATATACTTTTTAGCTACAACGAGTGTTGTAAATATCATGAGATTTATCTATATGGGAAAGTGTTGTAAATATAAGAAGTTGTACATTCACAATGAGTATTATAAATAATAGGATACATACATTTAGGGGTGTTGTAAATATCTTATTTACATACAATGAATGTCCTTCTCATTAACTTGTATAATAGTAAATCCTAGGTTTAATGCCACCATTACTTATATCAACTGTAATAGTTTTCCCATTACTGCTGTAACTCTTAAATATTCATAGCCCCTTACATTATGAATTTAATAAATATGAGTTATAATATATATGAGGTAATGTGGAATTTACACACATATGAATATCAACAAGAACAAGGACCCCTCTTCATCTTTTTTCTCTCTATATTATTTTATCTATTTCATTTTCCTAATATAATTATACTATAATTTTTTTCATTAGTATGAAGGGAAGAAAAAATCTAAGGCTACATAAAGAGTGAACTAATAAAGTGGTATAAACAACCAACCGAATCAAAAGGTAAAAGATCTCTAACCTCCGTAGATAGAGAGTTGAGAGCCTAAATGCCAAAAGAAATATCATAGCCCATGCGGGCTAGGTGATTAGTGATGATTTGTGTTATTATTAAACATCGTGACCCAACCCAGAGAATTGACCTGAAAACCAACTGGACCTATAAGACAAGCTCACAAAGTAGGTCTGAAAGCTAGGGCATATACCCAACTTATCGTTAGACACTATAGAGGCCTAAAGCTTACATGGCGCAAGCCTTGTTATATTGGATGACTTGCATAATCATTCCCCTTCCCTCAGCCCTCTTGTAATCAACCCCTATAAATAAATGTTTCATTATACATTTATGGCATGTTGCCACTCACTAAATATATTATATTTTTACTCTAACTTCTCTCTACTTTCTCTATCTCTCTATCACCCCTACCCTCTAAGCCCCTTAGCTTGCATTCCATACATAACAACAAGGGACATTAGTGGGATAACTACCAGAAGTCATGTCTCCCACACTATCAATAACCGACCCAACCTAGATCCTAGTGGAGCCCTAGTTGAAGACTAACTAGTATTAATTTCCCAATTACAAGCAATTACTGTTAAGCTTTGAGCATCACTACATGAGATGATGCCAGACATGTTCGACCATATAGCCCAAACACTCAATACACTGCCCAAGCTCTTGAATCAACAAAAACCCATTTTCCTAGGTATAAAAAGCTCTTGCTTGAAGAATATTAAGAAGAAGAAGTAGGCTGAGAAGGAACACTCTCGAAAGAAAGAGTGCTAAGGATAAGGAATTATAATGCAAAATGAAAACATAGAGTCTGTGGGTGACCCCCGTGAAAAAAGAATAAAAGGTGTTCGACTCATATCCCCCAGAGTAGGATATGAACAAAAGAAAAGGAATCTTAAGTCCCCAATTTAGCAAACATTGGATCAAGACAAAGTGGCATAATAAAGACCAAGGAGATAGTGAACATGACAAAGTCGTGAAGAAGATGATTGTCAAAAGGGCTTCGGACGCTTTCAAGGACATGAGGGACAATGTGAAGGAACTAAAGTTTAGTCGGCATACCCTTTCTACGAAAAGGATCATTAAGGCTTATTCTTAAGAGATGCTTTTGACATCATAATTTTTAGAACAAAATAATTCTTATTTAGAGTTTTGCGGACGCTAAGGTGCAAAATGATAGAGGTGTTATCATCATAACGAACATAAATCTGGTCTCCATTTCCTTTCTTACATTAAGAGCAAAGCTAAACCATTCACAAGCTCAAATGTACAAGATAAAGCAAAAGAAACATAAGCAGTGGTAGAGAGATAAGAAAGATATTTAAGGAGATCAAGTCCTACCTGTATAGCACACCTGAAGGTGGAACAAAAACCAAAAGAGGAGACGTGGGACAAAAAAATTTAAGAATACCTAATCCAAAAGAAAAAGACACCCAACCAGTATAACTTTGAATAATCTCCTTCAAGTGTTATATATTGCACACATATTTATCTAAAAATGCATAATAATCAATATATCAATAACACTAAGTAAACCACATTTACTCTATAAAGATAGCATGTTTACATAATACATCCAATACATACAATCATAAGTTAAGGGACAAAACCCATACCATCATATTCAATAATGAAAGATACTAGTAGATTGAAATTGTACAAGACAAATAAACTTAAATCCAAGGCATCAATACATATAAGGCATTGTAATTATTCAGAACTAAGTTATATTTGAAAAAGACAAACATATTTAACGATTTGGTTTTGCTAACTATAAGTCTTAGCGTTATGGTTAACATTTAATTTCTTTCCGGATAGTATTATTTTAAGAACTTACAAAAATTACATGAGTTGATTGATGTTATTAAATAAAGAGGTATTTTATATTTAGTATTTTAATCATACTCTTTAAAACTAGCTTTACATTATCCAAAAACTTTTTTGACATTTGGTTACAATGAACAATAGAACACTAACGTTAATATAAAAGTAATTTGAGATTTGTTGAAAAGCTTGCATAAAAAAGGGAAAAACTTGGAATGCATGATTAATTGCTATTTTTTTTTTATGGTCTATCAATTTCGAAGACTTGAATAAAATTTGAAAGCTTCATATGCTGTTAGTACATGAAATTAGTTATAAAGTTTGCATTAATTGTAGTGGGTTACACTTCTTAGCTACTACAGTCCATCTGAAAAGGACACCCCCCCCCCTCCCCCAAAAAAAAATAGATAATAAGTCCAAGAGTGAGGCAAATTAAACGCTAACCGTTGCTTTCAACATTGAAGCCTGGTTGTTCTGTTCTGTAGTAGTAATAATAATAATAATAAACAACTACCTAGCCTTGCTAAATCATTCTCCGAATAAGAACGAATGCAAGTTCGTACACAAACATACATGCCAAATTAATACGAACCGGGAGTATAGAAGTTATCTGCGTGTTGAAGTCGGTTGGTAGGTTAAAATTTGTTGAGCTGCAAATAATGAAAAGGTATTGACCGTCCCGTCCTTTTCACTGCCAGTCATTTTTATTTTTATTTTTATTTTTTTCTCTCGCTTTCGTTTGTCAACAAGCATCTCTCAATGGCATATAGCGCAAGGAATGACGTTTTATGAAGACGCGGAAACACAATTTGATTTTGACTAGAGAACATGAGAGAGTCGCACGGTATAAATTACAATGTCTTGGGTAGTGTCTTATCAGCGGAAATTTACCCAGTCCGATGATGACGGGTTTAGCTTGTATAAAAATAAATTAAAATATTAATAAGTCAAATCAAATTAATTTATAATATTTTGTGGTATATAAGTGAAATTCATCAGTTTTTATATTATAAGTAAGCTTACATCTAAAAATTTCAATTCGCCTATTAAATAAGTCTAAAATTATTATTTGTAAAAAAAATTTATTTAGCTAAAAAGAATAAGTAAGGTTGAGAAAACTCATTAGGCGGCTTTTTTTCTCTTACATGTGTGCAGGAGTTGAGGTTTGCCATAAAACCTACTAGAATCTAATTATCATTGTCCTTATTATATACTGAATCTAAGTTAATACTCTTAATTTCTTCTTAATAGTTAAATCTTTTATAGTTAGCAAATAAAATTACAAAATCTCTAATTATATTGATATGAGATAAATATATTAACATTTAAATTGTTAAAATCATACCTTGAGGTTTATAAAATAATTGATTTGCTCATGAGTCAATACATAACCAAATCATCAAAAAATAATCACAACCTAAAAAATAAAGGATGAGTTTAGTGAAAAAAAATAGTTTTATGTTTTCCACCTCTAGTTTTTATGAAAAAAAAAAGTTCCCCATTAAAAATTAGAAAAACATGTTCAATTATCCATATTATAAAATTACTTTTCAATTTAAAAAAGTTAAAAACATATTCATCTTCTTCTAGATTAGATGATGACGACAACAACAATAGTTATTATTATTATTATTATTGTTATTACCAACATTATTTATAATAATAATAATGATAACTTTAATTTCAATAATAATAGTATTTTTATTATTAATGTTTACAGCAAAAATAATAATGATAACAACAATAATAATAAAACTTATAATAATCAAGATAAAAAAAAATAGTGAAATTATTATTCTTATCATCACTGCTGACATAATAATATTATTAATATATTAATTTTAAAAATAGTTACAACAATATTATTATTAATTATAATAAATATAGTAGTTTTAATAATAATGACAATGTTATTATTATTTTTACAAAAAATAAGTATAATATTATTTTCTAAAACCAAACGTATCATAAAATTCATAATGGTATAGTCTTCCCACAAGATATTAGACAACAAAGCCTCGGGAATAAACTAAATCTATTACGACAGTATCGGTGAGAGCAATAAAGTTAATGTATTATATTTTATCTTCTCACTTTTTTAGAAGCAAAACAATCTAAGAAATCGGAAGGACACAAATCGAGAGCCCACAAAGTTATCAGGCTATGAAAACTGAAATTGTCAAAGATATAAGGAAACGATACAAGAAACAAAGAAGAAGAAAACGAAGGATTCAGGACGAAGTTAAGACTCGGATTTAGGTGGATAGGTGGAAGTTAAGCTCGGATTTAGGTGGATATAAATGATTTTATTAGACTTGGCCATTTTCACGGACATCTTCCATTATTACTGTTTACATATATATATATATATATATATATATATATAAATGGAGTTGTCTAGCAGACAATATACAGACAAATTTTTCCGCCTAAACTATATCCATTATTACTAATAATAAATTAATTACTGCTAATTAATATAGTAGAATAACAAATCATATTATCTATATATATATAAAAATAGAGTTGTCTAACAGACAATATATAGACAAATTTTTCCGCCTAAATTATATCCATTATTACTAATCATTAATTAATGTTGTCATATATTATTGCTAATTATTGCTACTACTAATTAATAAGATGGAATAATTCATATAACTATTTACTAATATAATACACCTATTAATCTTCTATGTGCATTAAATGTATACAACTATTTATTTGTTGCACGTATGTCAAACTATTGATTTTAATAAAGTATTAATTATATATTTTCTAATCAAATATTTTCTAGATTAATTATCCGAACATATGCAAAAAACTATTCATTTCCTGTGTATTAATTGAATTGTCGAACTATTTATCTCTTGCATATTAATATATAAATAATTAATATACCAAAGTGCATATTCATTTGTTTCACATGCATATATCCATTAATACAATGCGATACATATAATTATTCATTTGTTGTACATATGTCGAACAACTAATTTTAATAAAATATTAATCAAATATTTTTTTAATTAATTACCTAAACATATGCGGTCAACTATTAATTTTCTGTGTATTAATTGAATTGTCAAACTATTCATATCCTACATATTAATATATAAATAATTGATAAATAATTAATATACCAAATAAAGTGCATAAACAAATCGACCAACACATATGCATCTGCTGCCATTAATACAATGCAATTAGCAAATGCATATAATTAATTTTAATGAAGTATTTTTTTTAAGGTTAGATCAACATCAATCAAATATGATAATAATAATAATAATAATAATAATAATAATAATAATAATAATAATTTTATTATTTATTATTAATAATATGACTATTATTATTAATATAAATATAATAATTATAACTATTAATATAACTAATACTAATAAAATTATTCATATAATTTTGATAATTACTATTATCATAATTTATAATATAATAATGATAATTATTATTATGATAATAATGAATATTAATATAATTGATTATTACTATTATGAATATTATCATGATTAATAATATAATTATTATTAAAAAAACTAATAACAGAACAACAACATTGCTTATTATATAAAAATAGAGTTGTCTGGCAGACAATATGCAAACAAATTTTTCCGCCTAAACTATACCTATTATTACTAATCATATATTATCACTAACATATATTATTACTAAATAATAAGGTCAAATAAATGGTGGAATACTCCTGCGTATTAATTGATTTGTCAAACTATTTATCTCCTATGCTGCATAACAACAAAATGATATTCTCCTCCTGCGTATTAATTGACATATTCATCTATTGCACATATGTCGAACAACACATATTAATTAAGAATTTTCTTAATTAATTATCTAAAAATATGCAGCCAACTATTCATCTCCTGCGTATTAATTAATTACTTGAACATATGCAATCAACTATTCATCTCCTATATATTAATTGAATTGTCAAACAAATGAATATATGAATACAACTATTCATATCATGCGAACAACAAATTCATATAACTATTCATCTTCTGTCATTAATATAGCACAACTATTTATATCCTACATGCAATAAATTTATATAACTATTCATCTGCTGCACATATGTCGAATAATATATATTAATCAAGTATTAATTAAGTATTTTATTAATTAATTACTTAAACATATACAACCAACTATTCATCTCCTGCATATTAATTAAATTGCCAAACTATTTATCTTTTATATAATAATATATAAATAATTAATACACCACCCGTGCATGTGCATTGCACGGGAAAATATAACTAGTGATATATATAAACAGAAGAAGGAGAAAAACAAGATTGAGGTCCTCCAAAATCGAAGTTTCGGTACCATTGGTCATACCACCGCCGCACTCAAAGCATCGAAATGATATACCGTGGTTACTTTTTAAATCTAGTAGAAAGGATTTTAGGTTTTTTTTTATGAGATTTCAAATTTGAATTCGAATCATAACGTTTCCGACGCATATTTTTAATATAATAAAATACATAGGGCTCTTAACATGAAATAGTAGTAATAATCAGGATAATTATTATGTAGAAATTTGATTTCTGTTAGTAATTAAAGTTACTGGTTGAGGGTTGATTCATTATAAATACTTGCAATCGCAAACACATATTTTTTAAACTCCTAAATTACATGTTGCGACTTACCTCTATCGTATTGGTCCATAACAGGGTTAACGACAATGCCTAAGAAAAGTATATTATCTTTTTTGGGGGGAATGAAGAAACTTCAATTGTTTGGTCTTTATTTGCCTACTTTTATGAGAGATACATTACCCTAAAATTGTCTCTAGTGTTGATTAAGAGTTGTGTAGCCAAATCCAAATTGAATAGTAGGGTTTAAACGCGTTTGACAACTTATTTGAACCTTCTCTTTTATTTTCTGACAAAAAGAAAGATTTGAAATTAAATTTATTGGTATTTAAATAATAAAAAAACTTAATTAAAAAAAAAAAATATATATATATATATATATATATATATATATTGTTAGAGTATCTTATTAAATAAGCTTAAGTTTTTGAAGAGTTTTTAGTTTTCGGTTATTCTTCATCTATCTTATTTTTTTTAATTTTAGTTAATGTAATAAATAAATAAAATATTTATTCTAAAACACTAATATACTAGACCTTTTATTAGTTTTATTTCACCACGTGTTATTAGAAGAAAAATAGAATTAGATAAGGTTATCTTAGTATAATTCTTTTATTGATTAATTATACCTTATACATTGACAACTAGATGATAATAACATATAGTATAACTTGTATAGTGATTTTATAAATTGATTCTTAAAATTAGTAATCAACATGTTTAAATTAAATATTCAAATGTAGTAAAAAGCTAAAAGTTCAATAAACCATAGGAGTTTCCTTTATCAACTAAACTATCATTTATATAGGAAGTTGTTACTTTTTGAGTATTTGACACTATCCATATTCCTACAATAGATATTTGGATGAGCATAATCCCCTTATTTTTCCATAAAATGTGGGATATACCTTACATCTTCCAAAGTTTATATGATTGGACTAAGTTTGCTAATACCCTCCCACAAATTGAGGCAGGGCTAGAGGCACAGTTTATTGCAGAAGTAAGTGCAGCTTTCAAAACATATTTTGTAAAAAGATCGACAACTTGGGTAGTCGAAGGAATATTTTTAGTGATAAGTAACCTAAGAGTGACTCATTCATGTACAAAACGGTAGTATAGTTTGATAGGTTAACTTCGAGCATGAAAAATTGGACTACTATCATGTATAGAGCACTAATACTATCACAATAAAGAGTAGGCGAAGAGGGAATCGAAATGCAAAGATCTATGAGAATATAAATCAACCAGGTAAACTCAGCACCAGTGTTAGGCTGTTAGCCATAACATGATACTCTACTTTAGTACCAGAACAAGAGATAGTGTGTTGCTTCTTAGCACACCATGAAATGATATTGGAACCCAAAAATGAGTAATAGAGAGTAGTTGAACACCTTGTTGTAGGACAACCTACCAATCATCATCAGAAAAGGTAGACAATGTAAGCGGAGTGCCGGAAGCTAGATGAAGACTGATAGGAAATGTGCCTTTGAGTTATCGAAAGATGTAATGAATTAGTTTCAAGTGAGCAACTATGGGGGTGTGCATGAACCGGAAAACATAGCTGACACTATAGAAGAGATATGGATGTGCAAGCGTGAAGTATTGGAGAGCTCCAACACTCAGACTAGGATCCGCAAGAGGATCCGTTAGGAGATCTGAGCTTAAAATCCACGAGCTTTGAGATGGTCCAAGAGAATCGTCGGATTTAACTTTGATCTTAAAGACCCATTTTGAGCCAATCACGTGCATGTCGGAATTGTGTGGAACTAGGATCCAAGTTTCATCTTAACAAAGAACAGCAAGTTCATCAAGCATTGCAGTTATTCGTCCTCGGTGAGACAAGGCTATTTTAATCATCTTTAGTTCACTAGGTATAGTTCGAGATGAGTCAATTGTTAAGGTATATTTAGGATTGGGCGTAACAACTCCATGTTAGAACCGGATAATCATATGGTGGTAAACTTAAATATTGGCTTTCTGCTAAATCTAATACTTGTTCTCTCCATAACGAGTAGTTAGATATGGTGAGTTTTAAAGTGATAAAGTTTCCGACACTTAAGGATAGGAAAGTCATGATGAGAAGACGATGAAATTGTTCATGCTTTGATACTAAGAAGAAAAATAGAATTGGAGAATATCTTTTTAATATACATTTTTTATTAATTAATACTATTGTTATATACATCGACTGCTGGATGATAATAATATATAGCGTAACTCGTACATAAATTTTCTAAATTAATTCTTTACAATTAGCAATGAACATATTTGAATTAAAGATTCAAATGTAGTAAAAGGTTTAAAATTTATTAAACGGTTAAAGTTTCCTGTATCAACTAAAGTATTATTTAGGTAGGAAGTTGTTACTTTTTTTTAAATCATAAAAACTATCTATGTTCCTTCACTAAATATATAAATGAATATAATTTTTTTTATTTCTCCATAAAATATAAAATAAGACTTATAATTTCTAATTCTCCTATGATTGACCAGATTTTTCAATGTTATAAACAAGTATAGCTGTACTCTATCTCATTTTCCACCGCCGAAGAAATGTCGTGTATTCAAGGCGTCCGGAGCACAAAATCAACAAGCTAGCAAGGAGGGTGGACCGAGATTTTGTAAAAAAGTAGTTGACCGGGCGGGGCATCTCTTATCGGCCATACATTTAATTATGCATACGGGCATAGGCTAAGCATTGCCCCGGAGGGGGGGGGGGGGGGACGCACGCATAAGAAGAAAGTACCTGGACCAATATAATATATTAAAATAATAATCATGCGAGCTAATATTGGTTGCTTGCTTTTAAATGCATCGTGTCAATTATGTAGAAGCTGGCTAACATTGGTAGCTTCATAATCCACCAAACATTTAAAAAAAATATATAAAAAAATGGTTCTCCACAGGTTGGTGAACTCGAACACAATCTTAATTTCACTAAAACACTCTTATGACCGGTCACGCATAAAAAATTCCCCAAGGCTCACGCATAAAAATTCCAAGGGGTCACGCCAGAGAACTAATATGACTTAATAAATTTTAGATAGAGCTAGCAGGGACGTTATGTGGTTTAACTTCAACTTTCTTGCAGTTTTAATTTAGACAGCCGACAAAGCTAACTAGCATTTCAAATATGAGGACTTCCCTTTTTTTCTCGCAAAGCCGATTCCTCCTATGGTGATTGGTACCCTACTCGCTCACGCACGCTAGCTTCCAGAAAATCGGTGGCTTTAGGTTTTACATAAATGTATCCATGGGTGTAGACCTTTGTCAGCCACAAAATATAGAGAGGAAGGTGGCCGTTGAAGTGTCGATGATGACCCGAGCTACCTAACCATGTTGTGTTTAGGTACAATAGTTTAGGGTTTTATTATTTGAAGAAATTATTTTTAATTCGTAGGAAAAAAATTAAAATAATTCTCCCATCAATAGAAAATGTTATTTTTTCTTCCTTTATGTTGGCATTAAATGTCGTTCCCTTTCCATTACACGGCCCAAAAATACCATTCTTTGTCCCCTCACGTCGGCAAAGCATTGCCATTCATCACAATAATTTTTCCAAAAATATTCACCGGTTAAAAAATATAGTTTCTCCTCCCTTTTTACTGATAATAAATATCGATTCCCTAACCTTCCCATCGGCAATATCCGTCGTTCCTTCTCCCTCTCCATCAACAACTTGTGTCGTTTTTTCTCCCCTTCAAATAAAAAAAATGCAGTTTGTCCCCTTACTCCATCGGCAAATATTGTTGTTTCACCCTCACTCCACCCGCCCTTTGTGTCGCTGCTCTTTTCCTCCACCAATTTAACTTCTGTGTTGCATTCATCAACCAATCGTGTTCGCGGGTGACTTAATTATTATGACACAAATTCAAGAGATGTGGTATTAACGATAAATAATTTCAGGGAATGGGCAGATATGACAAATATTTACAAGTATATGATACTTAACTTTTACTAGCGTAAGGGTATAGGATACATAATTTTTTATCAGCAGAATTGCAGGATGTGGGTATAAAGTATGAACATAAGTATGGGTAGGAAAAATATATGTTATTTGATACAAATTCACCGATCTGTTTTGTACTGTCTGAGTGCTAATATAAACTTCATTCATTTTCACTCTTCATCATAGAAAAATCCACAAATAATTTACTCTATAATTTATTTTTTAATTCAACATTTACATGTTGTTACATACTTGGAAGCCGTGTTGCTTCATCCCATGTTTCTCTTGACTCCCACTTTGCTCCAATTTCTTACTTAGATCTAATATTCCCTACATAACACACCAAGAAAATAGTAACACAAACCAATGAGCTAAATTAGGCTAAAACATGAGGAAATCAAACCAAACACCAAGCAAATAAGGGTTGGAAATTATCAAAATATTGAAAGTATTTGAATTTATCAAGAAACAAAAAAAAAGAGTATGGTTCATACCTAATTGAGTTCAATGACAATTGTGGTTGCTTAGCCAAACAAGATAGGTTTATTAAGTCTAGTAGAATTGACCACTACATTTGACCCTTCATTCACAAGCTTGTATGTTTATCATTCATCTAATTTTTAGTTGCAATTAGTTTAGCTCGTCTCACAGATAATGTCAACACTTGATGCCTCAAAACCCTCATCTTTTCCTTTTAATTGTGCAAATTTGGAGCTTGTCAAAAAACTATTGTCAATGTGGCACCATAAACAACCCTCTCACTCAACAAATGTGCTCTTTGGTCTCTAATGTTGCAGCCATGGCATCATATATCCCACTCTCCATGACCTTTCCTATATTTCAACCCTGATCTTAATATAGAAATTGTCACAGTCAAACTATAGTTTGAAATGATATCTCAAATATTTGAACTAAATATTTCTATAACTTTACAATTTTAGCAAATATATATTATGGTAGGTCATTGGTAGCATTTCCCATTTTCTTGTAGACCCTAGGTACGACTTAGACACATGTTCTTGTATGAGGTACACATGGAGTACCTTCCCTTTATAGTTTCCACATTTTCCATTACCTCATTATCCTCTAGAATTAATTCAAAAGACAAGTATTATGATACTCATTAAAAAGATAGTAATTAGATTACACTTTTGATTTCTTACCAACTCCATTTTTGAGGACTTGTTGTAGACATGTGAGTTTTTATTAGGGTATAAATTCTTTAACGCATTTTGTTGTCCTTTTTAGCTCTTCTTTTATCACAATGAAAATTTATATATAAAAAAATCATCGTATGATAATATATATAAATATATTAATTTCTTGATACAATATGAGGACTTGTCATGGGTTATTACATACCCTAGCTTCTACTAAATATTACTAGTGTACAAACTTGACCATCATATTTGGACCGATCGCATGCTTATAATATAATGGAGGTTCTGATTGATAAATGTCATATGGTTTAATCATTTAATATACATATCATCATGAGTTGTTATATACATTAGCTTCTTATATAGATTAACAATGTATAAACTCAATCTAATTATATAGAGTGATCACAAACTTATAATTTGATTAAGGTTCTGATTGATAAACGTCATTTAGTTTAATCATCTATCTTTTTATCCAAATAGGACTTAAAGTCATTTCAAGACTTATTACACTAAGTATATGATCAAATGAGTTGTATATGATTTGATAGTTAATATGATCACTCATGAGGTTATATATGATCACTCGTCGTACCAATATATTATCACATAACCTCTCCTTATCCTTATGAGAGACATCTCTCCAAGAATGAGTGGTAATGAGAATAATCATATGAGCTATGGCATTAGCATAACTAATATAGTTGGCCTCTATTACTTGGTTTGAAACCCCTTCATTGATACAACCCGATGTGGGAGCATCTATCTTCCTTTTGATTTTTTTTATCAAAGTTTACGATGAAGTGATTGGTGTCCCAAGATCATTCTAATAATCCTTGTTTGAGGTAAAACTTGTACGATGAAGGGTAAAATGTGCAAATTATGCAATTCTTATATCAAGAGAGTTTTTTAGCATCACAACAACTCTAACTACACCCCAAGGACCAACCTAACATTTCCAGCCCTACAAGGGCATAAAATCATCAAGTGAAATCAGCAACCATATTTTAGGACGAGTTATGGAACAACATAAACAACTACTTGTAGCTTTTTTGTTTGTGTTTTAGAGTCCTTTGGGACTCATTTTGAGGGGCACAAATTGAGATTAGTAGCAAAAACTATGGAGGTTTCAAGGCATCAATTACAAATATCTTAATATAGAAAAAAAACCTCGAGTATTTAAAAGACATCCCAAACTTAATAAGTGGTGATTTAGCCCCTAGTTTAGTCATTAAAATTTTCGAAAGCTAGAAGGCCACAAAAACCTTCTTGTTTGGGTTGAATTTAATGAGCTGATTTTTAGGCCATGAAAATTGGCTCCAAGACATCGCCTTTTTGTTGGGATTATTATGGATCACAAATATCATCTCAACTACCAAGTGATGAAGGATAGTTTTCCAAGCCAAAAGCAACAACAACAACTGTCAAACAAGGGCTACCACTTTAGCACCAAGTCAGCTTGGAGACCACCCTTCTGGGGTAGCATTTGGCATGAAAACCATAAGAGGGAACATGATCACATTAGTTTTGGTTATGTATGAGTGTTAAAACATTTTATGACACATTTTGCATAATTATTGTACTTGTCATTTAATGGTATTAGTTCTGGCTTCACTTTTGTAAGTTTAATGGTGCATTAGCTATAAAAGCAACTCTTTAACTTGAAAACAACCACAAGTCAAACTAAGGGGCATGAGGGGCATGATTTTATAGCCATGAAAACACTCATGAATTGATTTTTATGATTAGGGTGACTTATAACTTGTAATTTGTCTCTCCAAAAGGCTAGTTGGCTTTGTTGCTTGTTAGACCTCCCAATCAGGTGTGGCCTCACTAGAAGTGCCCTTTTATTTTATTTATTTTGAATTCAACCTTCAAGAAATCATTTAGAGCTAATTGCTTGGTTGATTTCAAACTAGCTAGTTAACTTGTATTAGGAATAGTATCTAGTTAGCATATAACTAAATGAGTCCATATAATGCCATTGGGGTCTTTTTGTAACTCAAAGGACATAACATTTCCTTATAAATATTAGAGTCACATATAAATGAAGATCAAATTTTGTTGCCTCATATTTTCCTCCCTTTTGATGAGATGCCCCTTCAAAATTAAGTGAAACCGCTCGGCCTGCTCTCCCGCCCCTTTCTTCTTCGCGCACGCCCGACCTCCAGCCCAAACACCCCTTTATTTTTCTTCTCCCCTGAACCGGGCCGGATGCTTGTTTTTTTTCTTATGCGCCGGTCGAGTCTCCTTCCCTCCCCCTATTTTCTTTCTTCTTCGATCACCCCGACCAGTCCTCATCACATACATGCCGCCATGCCCGACCACCGAGCTGCCTGCAACTGCGGTCGCCTACCACCGAGCTGCCTGCAACTGTGGCCGCCTACCACCACCACCTGCTCTCTCTCCCTCTCTCTCCTCCCCCGTCGTTTTCCTTCCCTTTTTGAGCCAAACCAGCCCTAGACCACAACCTCGCGTGCCCTTGTTTCTTTCCTTCTTCTTCCCCGTCTTCCCCTGCCACCCGACCACCACCTGCCACCTGCAGCGCCGTTCGCCGGCCATCCTTGCCCCCCCTCTTCTCCCTCTTCTTTTTCTCCATCTACCCAGCCCTACATTCCCCTCATTTTCGATCCCTTCTCTTCCCCCGAGCTCCCTCCTCTCTCCTTCCTTCTTCCCCATTTTTCTTCCTCGTTTTTTTGTCACCGCCAGCCTCCGCCGCCTGAACCACCAAGCCCAGCCCTGCGCCGCCTTCTGCCACCGCCTACTACCACCCTGCACCACCACACAACCCCTTCGAGCCCTACACTTCCTCCCTTCTCCTCCTTTTCCTTTTTCTTCCCAGCTTTTCCCCCTTACCGCCGAGCCACCTGAAACCGCCGCTTCCGCCGCCGTCCGGCCACCTCTGCCGCCACCCAACCCACCGTTCGACACCCTGCAACCCCTTCTACAACCGCCATCCATTAGTTGGCCGAAAACAGCCCTTGAACCCCTCCATTTTTCCCTCTCCTTTTCCTTCCTTCACAACCCCTTTCCCTCGACCCTCCTCGGCAGCCAACTTCGCCGCCTTTCCGCCGCCGTCTCTGCTGCCCTATGCCACCGTGAAACCACCCTTTGCCTCCACCTACACCCCCTCTACACTTCTGCACCATTCCCCTGCCTTAGAACCTCCCCTAACCACCCTCTTTTCTAGCCTAAAGACCCTAACCCGAAAATGATAAATCTTGCTTCCTTCACCCCTCTTTGAGCCTTTTCCCTTCTCTTTTCTGCATGAAACTCACGCTGCTCATGCAACATGAGCTGCCCTTCATTTTAAAAAAAAAAATTCTTAGATAATTTTTAAGGTATAATAGTATTTTATGTTAAGTGTTTGATTATTAAATAAATTTTTATAAAGTCTTATCCTTTTTAAAATCTTGTTTCTAACATAAATATGATGGATATTATTTCTAGGTGTTGAGTTGCTAATTATGCTTAGTAAGATTTGATATTTTGCGGGATTAAGGTAACCGTTAATCCTCCCTTAAATATATGGAAAAACGCATGCTAGCACATTTAGGGTTTAGTATGATTTTATGCATGTTTTGTATGCTTAGCATGATATGTTTATGGTTTCTTATATTGCTTGTTAAAAAGAAAAAGCATGATAACTTTTGTGCCATATGTAGGTGTGTTAAATAAAGGAGGAGTTGGAATATGGATAGAAATGTGAAACACTTGTTTATGATGTACCATGTTGTTAATGCATGAATAATGTTATTATGTAAGGGTATTTTAGTAATTATACTTATGAGGTATATAAATCAATGTGTGAAGTTGCTAATGAGTATTATGTTAAAAAATGACAAGTTGGTGGACTTAGATGATAAAAATGGAGTATTAATATCATTATTTTATGTAGTGTTAGCAAATTCATAAAAACGGTGAATAAAGGGGTTGAGTGGAAATTTTATAAGTGAAAAGGGTATTTCGGTAATTTTTGAGATAAAAGAATAATATGGAAATTTTATGATTAAATGGTTAAATGATAATTTACAAGTAAAGGATAAAATTGTAAGTTGTGAGAAAGAAGGGTAAAATGGTAATTTTGGAAGTAGGGGTAAAATAGTAATTTTGGATGAATGAGGGCATTATGGAATTTTGTAAGTAAAAGGGTTAATATGGTAATTTTGGAGGTAAAGGGGCAAAATCGTAATTTCATAAGTAAAGGGTAATATGGTAGATTTTATAAGTGAATGGTGAAGTGGTAATTTATAAGTAAAGGGGTAATATGGTAATTTAGAAAAGAAGGGCAAAGTGGTAATTATGTATGGAAAGATAAAGATGGTAATCTTGGATGTGAAAGGGTAAAATAGTAATTTGTAAAGTAAAAGATGTATGGTGGTAGTTTTCATAAATAAAATGATATATTGGTAAAATTGGATGTAAGGGGTAAAATGGTAATTTTGTAAATAAAAAGATATTATGGTAAACTTGGGAGTAAGGGGTAACATGGTAATTATGATAACGACAAAAGATAATTTAGAAATTAAAATTATGATTGTAGAAGGGCAATTGGATAAGTATGATGCTATAGAAGGGTAATTTGGTAAATTAATCAATTAAAGGGCATTATGGTAATTTTAAATATGGAGAAGGGTAAAATTGGTAATTGTAATTATGAAGATGGGTAAATTAATTATGAGGAAGGTTAATTTGGAATTTATGATAATTGAAAAGGGTAAATGGCAATTAAAATAATTGAGAGAGGTAAAATGGTAATTATGATAAGGAGAAGGGCAATTTGGTAATTTATCCAACTCAAGGGCAATTTAGTAATTATAAAAAAGGAGAAGGGCGATTTGGTAATATAACCAACCAAAAGGGAAATATGATAAGTGTAGTAATTATGAGGGGTGAATGGTGATCTAAAAAGTGTAGGAGACAATTTGGTAATCTAAAGTGGACAAGGGGTAATTTGGTAATTATGCAACCTTAAGGGTAATGTGGTAATTTATCAAGTAAGGAATAGATACTTAACAATTATATAAGTAAAGGGCAAATGAGTAGTTTGTACCTCGTCTTTGAGATTGTGGAACATTGATATGATTCAAATAATGCTGATTAGCCAAGTAAGAGTATTTGATAATTAGTATGGCCTTAATGGTTTCTCCTTCGTATCCTGGATAATCATCTGAATAAGAAATGATTAATGATATCAGAACGATTGAAATTGAATAAGTATCAGATTATCGTGCTTTTCGTGATCACCTTAATTAAGACACTATCACTTAGGCTATGTTTGGTATGGGAGTAAAGCAGGTGTAAAAATTACAAGGGAAATTATTTTCCTTCACTCTCATGTTTGGTATGGGAAAAAAAAATTTCTGGAGTAAAAATATACTAATGGACTAAGGAAAAAATTTACCCGTTTGGACCATCGGGTAAATCTTCGTTGCTGGAGTCCGCCTTCGGAACGCAGGCTGTATCTTTGGAGGCAGGTATATGCGTACGGAGGCAAACTAGTTCGTTAGCCTCACGATTGCTAGCTAGCTACCTACATAAAAAGACGACACCATTTCTTCCACACTAATGACATTGACACCCATGATGATGTAATGAAATGCCGGTCATAGCATAGAGATGGAGGCTTCCAAGATGCGCATCCTGATTTTCATTGGGATAGGAATGGTAGTAGATTCCTTCACCTTTTCTAAGGTAAATATTTTCTAAAATAATTTATCTACATATACCAAACAGAGGAGGTGGATAAATTTTCCCCCTTAATTATTATCCCCTTAATCATTTCCCCCTTAATTATTTCCCTTTAATCAATTTCCCTCATCCCAAGCATATCCTTAAAGTGAAAGACCTCAAGATCGGGAATGGTGACTCCTTAGGGGTCGTTACCCTAAGGACGTGGTTTAGTCCACGATTATTCTGGTATTTGCTGGTGTGCCTTTGTGCCCCAGCCAAGCCCTATATCTTACTCTTCCTAGCTCTACGGACCTAGTTAGGGGGTATGCATACTTATGGATTAGGTGTCCTTTTCGGTAGGGTACTGAGTTAGCTTTATGCACCAGTACGACCAGGGTACCTTTGCGTCCTTGGGTTCATGGTTAAAGGGTACTGAGTAGCTGATATGCACCGGTACGACCGATGTATCTTTGTATCCCGGGTTATCGATCTCCCAATCGAGGCAAATAAATATGATTGATGTGCTGATTAAAGAAAGGAAAGATACTATTATTGAAAGTGAAATATTAATGAGCCGGGCCCAAATGATTATGATATTGAGTATCGGTCCACCGGTTATAATAGTGGCCAGGAGCGTTGTGCCTTGGATGATGAGTTATATGTATCCTGGTCCACCGGTTATAATAGTGGCCAGGAGCGTTGTGCCTTGGATGATGAGTTATATGTATCCTGGTCCACCGGTTATAATAGTGGCCAGGAGCGTTGTGCCCTGGATGATGATTCTTTATATATCCCGGTCCACCGGTTATAATAGTGGCCAGGAGCGTTGTGCCCTGGATGATGAGTTATCTGTATTTCGGTCTACCGGCAATAATAGTGGGGGTCCCGAGCTCAATAAAATCGGTTATGTATGTGAATAAGATTATGGTAAAATACTAATCACTTATAGTGGAACACCATGTGAGTCGGGGCCAGACCGGTCCACCGGCAAATAATAGTGGTCAGGTGCGTTCTGCCCTGTGTGTTTATCTTCCGGTCCACCGACAATAATAGTGGTCAGAGGCGTTCTGCCCTGAGTGTATACTTTCCGGTCCACCGGCTATAATAGTGGGGTTCTCTCACTCACATGGATATAAAATATGATATTGATTGAATAATGATGGAATAATGGCTTAAGGCCAGAATGTACTGATCTTACACTATGACATGGCTTAAGGCCCAAAGATATCGATCGTGAATTATAACTTGTGTTACGTATTATTGTTACGTATGCACCTCTCACTATTTATGTGCGTGACTTGCATTATGTGTCGTATGCGGGCCTGTCTTTAAGTGTGGTATTAAAGGGTTACTCAGTACCGTAGTACTGAAGGGATTCCCTTTATGGGGCCCGTGCCTATTCAATGGGCAGTGTCCTTGCAGGTATTTTCAGGTGCTACTCAAGTGGGTTACGGGAAGGAGACTAAGAAATTTTTCGGTATCATGGCTTTTTCTCTTTCTCATTTAAATTCTTGGTTTTAAATGTTAACGTTGTTAAAGTAACCTCCATTGGTGGATTTTATTCCTGAAAACGATTTGATGCGCTACTCTGATTTAAATATGTTGAAGTTCTTGCAATTTACTCTGATTTATGCATGTTGAATGTCTTTCGAATTGTAATTCATTTTCTTAGCCTTAGCACTTGGTATTGGAACGGTATGAGTGAACCGGTCTGGTACTAAGTGTGGCGGTAATACTCCCAAAGTTCACATTTTATTTATCTGCTTCCGCTAATCTTCCTTTTAATTAACGAAATTTTTCAGTAGTGAATTTTGGGGGTGTTACAGTTTTCTCTTCTTAAACCTCCTTTTTTTTTTCAATTTTTGCGGTGATTACCTTAATACACCATCTTCTTTAGCATACCTCAATTTGTATTTTTGATATGCATCACAACCAATCTACATTCATATCTCTCAACCTTTTAATTTTTTGCAATGTAACTCTTCCTATATTTCCTTTATCTTTCCCCCTTGTATCTTCATAACCATAAAAATATATACCTACATGAAACGATCAATGATACAAATAGGGATACATGCAATTTAACATGGCATTGATGAACATTTGATGTTACGAGTTCGAGTTTTAAGACTTAATACCTAGATTCTCTTAACCACACTTTAAAATTCCAATGAAAACTAAGTTAGCAAGTTCTTTTTGATAAAATTTGTCATTTGGACTAATAAAATAGTAGTAAACAAACAAATTCTTAAGCTAGTAAACAACTATATGCATAATTGATTTCAATGCCTAGCTTCCGTAGATAATGTTAAGTAAGTAAAAATCCAACACCTAGCTTCTTTTGATCATATTTCAAAATTCCAACAACACAAAGTAAGCAAGTTCTTCTGAAACATTCGTTTCCTCTTAATTTATAAAATAGTATCATATAAGCAAATAGTAGAGCATGTAAACATAAATACACCATAAAACATGACAAACACAACTAGTATCACATTCAACATGTAATTACAGGAATCAACACACTCCAAACAATTCTTAAATCTATAAAATATATTAAAGAATATAATCGAGTAACCATATTTATGAGAAATTGACATACTTAAGCATGGAAAATTTAAGTACTTTAGGGTAAATTTAAGCAAGAATGAAATATAAAAAAGGATACGTCAAGTAAGAAGAATGATGGAAATGATGAAACTAAAGGAAAAAGATGACATTGGAAGATGGGTTGCAGTGGCAACATCGACGGCAACATCGGTGAAGTTCTTTGCACCATTGGAACTCTCCCCCTTTTGTTTAGAGTAAATGCATGAAAGTAAAATTTGAATTAGGTTAAAAGTGAAGAATAAAAAAAATACAATAGAAGTATAGATGTCACTTTTATGGTTAAATAGTTGTCTATGTACTCTTATAAAAATTAAATAAATAAATTCCACTAAAGTATAAATGGTGGTTCTAGTTTAGAACCGATATCGATATCCCTCCATGTGTAGTTTCTAAAACACACTATAGACAAGTGTTGTATATTGCCGATAGTTGTCTATAACCTTCTGCACTATCTAAATTCTCACATCTTTTTTTTATTGCATAGATTATGGTATTTATTTATATATAATTATAATTAGCTCTAATAGTAGTAATAATAATCATTTTCATCATCATAATGATAATAAATTCATATTAAATCAGTACCAATAAGTTCATATTAGTAAAAATATGCTAAAGAGAATAGAACCATAGTCTTTGGTGGATATAATTTCTAAATGACAGTTGTTATTCCATTTTTTGTATATTATTTCATTATTATTTTTAATTTAATGGTTAAGAATTAAAATAATAATATTATTAATATTAGTATATTACTTGTGTACAAGTATGGGTGTGTATTGGTCTAAAATCAAACTGAACCAGAACCTTGTTAAGGACTGATTTTTTTTTTAAATTTAGGATTGGGAACCAAATCAGCATTAACAGTCCAATATCAGTTAGGAAAAGAATTATTAAATTATATATTTTGTATGTTAAAAATATGTGATTTTTAGGTACAATATTAATGAGATTTTGGGTTGGACTGGATAGGATCAAAACTAGTTAAAAACCAAAGTTTTCTTACTTCAGGACCGAAACTCAAACCAAAGGCCAGAATATCAGTCCGATATTATACCGGAACCTGAAATAATTAGTCAATCCAATCTAAAATTTTAGTTTTGATCGATTTTTGAACACCCGTACAAGTGCCTAAAATGCGTGGATAATCATTGAAAATTAGATGCGCTATTTAGCTCTACTTGTGTTTTTATTTAAAAAAATTATAATATATATTATTAATTAAATATTAAGACGTTAGTTTATTTTTAACATAATATAGACACACACACACACATAATAGTTGCTTTACTAAATATTAGATACTTTCATATTTTTAGTAAGGACACTTGTTGGCGGAATCGTCGTTTCATCTGCCATTTTGATGAAATGTATATGTACATTGAAACAGAAAGGCTTTCCTATGTTATCATTAATTTATCTTTATTTCCATGAAAGGTATATGTATATTAAAATAGAAAGTCTTTCTATGTTATCTTTAATTAAGCTTAGGCTCGTTGAAAGGTATATGTTCATTAAAATAGAAACTCTTTCTATGCTATCTTTAATTTAGGTTAGGACTCTATGAAATGTATATGTATATGTATATGTATATTAAAATAGAAATTCTTTCTATGCCATCTTTATGCTTAATTTAGCATCGACGCTATGAATTTGTTCATAACGATGGGCTTGATTACACACATGCATGAGCCACAAACCCGCAACCGACGGCGTCCAACCTACCTATACTTTGAACGCAGTGGCCCACCTGATGCGTGATCAATTTTACTGTTCACATGCCTATCCGGTGATTTGATTTGAGTATGAGCCCAAATTTTCTTCGATCCTCCGAGTATCGTTACCGTCATTAAATTAAATATATTTTTAATTTGAATAATAATTAAAAATATAGTACACAATAAGAAAGAATCGTTCCTATGAATAGGATGCTAAATTCTAAAATATTAAATAAAAGATTTAAAATATTTATTTATATATAATAAATAAATAACAAATAAAAATTAAAATAAGAAAATAAAACTGTTATTTACAATAATAACAAGAATTTAGGGGTTGATATGAAGAATAAAAATAAGATAATAAAATAAATATAATAACTAAATTAATAACTAAACTCCTTTAATAACTAAATTAATCAAATAGGTAAATAATTAAAATCAAAATAAAAAATACAAAATTAAATTAATTAATAACTAAACTAGGATATACATATCTCACCTTTTTCCACCCAACATCTATATCAAATTCTTATAGCCAATTTTTATATAAAGTACTGGATATATAAATAATTAACTTGGATAAGTTAACTATAAAGAATTAATCAGCTAACTTTCTGGATTATATCTTTGTATAATTAGGATAACTATCGCATTTTTTCTAATACTAATTAACCTCTCTAAATTAATTTTTGTTGTTCGATTAATCTATAGATAAATTGATTGCATTACATTATAAGAAAACTCATTAATTCTAGCCAAATTAAAGCCTCCACATTCTTAAGTTGACTAGAATAAATTATATTTTAATTTAGTGGGTTACTTGTGAAGATCCTAAATTAATTAACTGCTACTTGTTTCAATTAATTATTAATCTGCTAGAATTAAGCGAATAGTTATAACCCTTAATCTTAAAAATAAATCAATCATGCTTCGTATAAAGGACAAGGATTTAAACATTAATCACAAATATGATTTATATATCAAAATACAACAATTTATAGTTTGTAATATTCAAATATGATAAAAATAAAATCTTAATAATATATGACTACTAAAATTTAATACAGATCACATGTATAATTAGAAATACATAAAATTTAAACATATGATTATATAAAAATAAGGAAATCAATAATAAATACATAAACTTTTTGATTGAAGTGTATTTACGAATATTCTTTCCACCAGTCAATTATTTTCTATAGTATCATGAACCCACTCACTTACTATAGTTATTTTCTCAATTTATATTAATCTCAAACTAAAATTTAATAGATTTCTAATTTACATATGGGGTGGAGTAGGGAGGAGGAAGACAATTATTGGCTCTTGATTCATTCAAAAAAGACTTCGATCTTCAATATTTTTTCCAGTGGCACTTCTCTCCTTCTCCTTTTGTTTTGACATCATACAATATGTATATATAGTGCTTCATATCTTTCTTTTTATATTTTTTTTCACAAGCTTGTTGTTGACCTTTTATTAGTTTTTTGTAAATTTTATATGCTACCATCCTTATATCTTTGTTTGACAAATGGATAATAGTAAAAAAAATCATAACAAACCATTGTTTTAGGAGATATTCATAGCTTTACATTAAATCTCAATTTTTACCATGATATGACTAGATTTAATAAAAATATCAAAAATTAAAAGTTATAGATCTCATTTTTTTTTCTTTTCGTAACACTTTAGATCACCTGAATCTGAGTTTATATAAGAAAGTTATGACCAAGATACAAAACATTATCCATATTCCTATGAATTTATCATTTTACTCAAATTTGATTATGAGATAATTAAAATTTAAGCATAAAATTAAAAATAATGTAACTAACATCAAATGTTGCCTAATTAAATTACCAAAAAATTAAATTGAGAGGGCATAAAATATATGTATTCATCAAAATTTTCCATACTTAAATGTTGGTCATCATCGAACAAATTAGTACATTAACCAACATTATTCCATGTATATAATCATGCCATAATCAAGGAAAAAATGTCATACTAGTTCCTATCTCTGCATTCCTACGGTAAAAACAACCATTAGCTCAATATTCGACCCAAAACAAATAAATAGTTCAAAAATAAACCGGTCACTAATCATGTAGATTTAAATAGTTAGAAATAAGTTTTTTCAAAACACATAGTTAAATTAGGTTGATTTCGTCATTGGCAAGCATATTGAGTTCCTATTATCCCTCTCACATGCTACTTATAACATAGACAACATGTGCGATGATAGAATCATTTTTTTTTCAATTATTTTTTGTCACTTCCTCCTTCTTCTTTCCATAATATTTCATTTACTTGAGTCATGCTTCACTAAAGTAGGTATGTTTTACGTTACATCCTATTGGACACAAGGATTTAGTAAATTTTTCACATCAGTACCTCAAGTTTTTTTTCTTCACCCTTTTTTTTGGCATCATCTCTCTCTTCTTATTTTTTTAACGTACACTACAATTAGCATAAAGAGGCATCAAATAAATTAAGGTTGACATTCATAGTCAATTAAATGCACTGTCTTTGAATGGAGCTTTGTTAGCGATTTAAAATTTTGAATTTTGAATGCTTACTCACATGAATCCAATCTCAATCCCCTTCTCTCCTTAATCAGGCATCCTCTCTTGAAAGGAAATATGCAGATGGAAAGAAGAGTTGATTGTTGACTTCTCTCATGCAATTTGTTTCTCACAATATGGAGGTCGAAAACAAGGACCATATGGATCAGATACTAACTTAGGAGAAATTGATGGATGATTCCTATAATAGTGAAGGATTTACCAATATGATTTGGAGTTTTTTCGAGGCACTAGTTGGCTAGGTTTAAAAAGTGGTTTACTCATAGACAAATGAGTTAGAATTGGCTAAACATGATGCTTCCTGTGATGATAAATGTTTTGATGATAGGGAGATTCCTAATGCCAAATGGACCCAAATTCTTTTCACTATTGCTGAAAAGAGGGAGATTAGAAAACCTTACTGGCATTGCCTTATTGTTAAACTTCTAGGTAAGAACCTTATGGGGAAATCTCTCATAAATTGAGGGACTTGAAGACTTTGGAGGGATCTTATGAACTTACTAAACTAGGCAATAGCTTTTTCTTGGCAAAATTTTAGAAAATTGTGACTACGACTATGTCTTTAGTGGCAGTCCTTTATTGTCAAAGTTTTTCCTAGGCAATAAATTGTGCGTGATCAAGTATAAAGGTATCCATACCATTTGCCTTCATTGTGGTATGGTAGGACACTTGCAATTTGATTTCCCAACCATCATGGAAGTGATGGCTCGTAAAAGACAAGAAGTAACTCAAGCTAGAGAATTTGAGAAGGCTGACACTCTAACCAGGGAAGAAGGAACAAACTTAGCACCTTATGGGCCTCGGATGTTAGTAGCTGAAATGCCCCAAAAATCCTAATTTCTATTATCTATTATTAAATAAGGTTTTTATGTGGGATTTTAACCAAAATAATTTACTTTTATTAAAATAAGAGGAAGTTAATTAGGGTAAACTAAGAGGAAATTTATAAGTGTTCTAAAAAGTAGGAATGTTGGTATTTTTAAGCTAATTAATGATTTTATTTGGAAATTAATTAAATAAATTACTTTATTTAAAATTAAGAAGAATAAAATAGCTTCAATTAATATAAACTTTATAAATAATTTAATTGGAGAAAATTAGAGTGTTTTGTTAATTAAAATGGAATTTAAGAAATTTCTTTCAAAAAAACCCCCTAAATTAACCTAAAAAGATAATTTAATTACTATTGTAATATTTATATTTTATTAAACACCCCAATTACCCAAATCATGCTAATTAATCCAACCACTAATTTCCCTTCTTTTTCCTTTTTCCCTTTTTCCTTTTCTCCCTCCTTTTTCCTTTTTCTTTCTTTCCCCTTCTCTTCCTTATTCCTCCCCACCGACTGGGCCGGCCTGCTAGGCCCAGCACCCCTCGCGGCCCGTCCCTCTCCCGCGCCCTCCTTCCCCTTTTCTCCCAGCCGGTTCGGCCCGCCCCCTTTTCTTTCTTTCTTTTCCTTTCTGCTGGACCGCCGGTCCAGCCTCTTCCTCTTCTTCTTCCTCGCGACGTTGTCGTCTGCAACCGAAATTTTCGCCGGCAAACAAAACCTTCAACGCCACGCCAATATCACCGGTCATTTCGCCTTTCTTCCCCGTTGAATTCCCTGCAGATGTGACCAATCGATTCAGCCATTCCCGCACGCAATCCTCTTCTTCTTCTTTTTCCCGATGGGTCTCGGTCTGCAACAGGAGACCTGCGCCGGTGAGCCTCGTCGGACACGCAAGCACCTAACCCCGACTCCCCCTCGCACCCTTGTCGTTTTCCCATCCCAATTCCCCTATAAATAGCCCTAACCATTGCCTTAATCGGGTTCGAAATTTGGAACCCAGAAGACTAGAGCCGCACACCGGCCCACCTTTAGCCGCCCTTTCCTCCGCCTTCGGCCACCGTTGCCACCTGCCCGCGCCACCAACATCCTCCCTGCACCTCCCTCTACACAACCAAACTACTAGCTCCCCCTACTTTGCCTCGCACGAGTCTCCTTGGCCGTGCGAAGTTGCCTTCCCGAAACAGCCTTTCGACCCCTGGCGCCACCTTCGTGCCGCCGGCGCCGCCTCCACCGCTACTTGCAGCTCTGCCACTACCCCCCAAATCAACCAGCGGTTCCTGCTCTACCACCCTACACCTCCACTTTCCCCTACTTCCCTCTTCCCTAGCCTCCACGTCCACTTTTCCCCTTTTCTCCCTTCCTCCACCGCCGCTGCCGCTGTCGCCGCCGCCGCCGCCACCTCAGCCAGGTTGCCCCAAATTCCTTGAACAGTTGAACCCTAGACCCTGAATAATAAAAGTGTTAATAAATTTTAATACTATTAACCAATATTATTAATGATATGGTAATCAATATTATTATTAATACTACTATCATAATTATTATTATTACTACCCCTATTATTATTCTTAAGTCCTAATTTTACCCCCAAGAACTTCTAATTAATGGTATTAGTTGATATTAAAACCTTGTTAAGTTATTATGATTATCTCTATTATTATTATTATTATTATTATTATTACTCTAACTATGACTGATGTTGTTATTATCTTTGTTATTATTATTATGATAGTATTCTTACTATTATTAGTATGATTAACATTATTATTAATATTATCCTTATTATTATTATTATCATTATCATTATCGTTACTATTACTATTATCATGGTTATGAGGTTGTTGCTAGTATTATTATTATTATTATTATTATTATTATTATTATTATTATTATTATTATGATCATCATCATCATCATCATCATCATCATCATTATTATTATTATATTTGTTATTATTTTTGTTGTTGTTGTTGTTGTATTTAATGCATTTATTATTTTATCGATTATTACCATCGCTATTATCCTTAACATTATAATTTAATATTATTACCTTAGTATTTTTTTTTATGCTAGTATTGTCACAACTATTGTATTATTATTATTATTATTATTGTGATTATTATTATTGTTATTGTTATTATTGTTACTATCATTATCGCTATCATTACTATTATTATTATTACTATGGTTAATACTAGTGTCATTATGTTTATCTTTCTAACTATTATCATCATTTCAATTATTTCTATTATTATTATTTTCAGTATTCATACTATTATTTGTACTATTATTATTATTATTATTATTATTTCCATCACTATTACTACTTCTACTACTATTATTATTATTATTATTATTATCATTATTATTGATATTATCATCATTATTATCATTGTAACCATCATTATTCTTATTATGAGTACTACTATTATTAGTAGTATTCTTATTATTGTTAGTATTATTAGTAATTATTATTAATAATATTGAAACCCTCACCTTAATACTTTGGATTTTGCTAAAACCTACTTTAATTAGTGATAATCCGTTTAAACTATCGTGAGAATAGTAATAGCCCTACCCTTTATTTATAAACCCCTATCATTAATATTAGCCTTAGTATTAGGCCATGATAGGGGTAAGATAGGAAAATTATGGTAATTCCGGTAGAGGGAGATTAACCCTTAGCATTTCCCTCTTATAGGTGAACCGAATCAAAGCCCCCAGGAGGCGTAGGAGCGTGCTCCAAACCCGGCGCTGATTTAGGTAAGGACGTAACTAAGGCCGCCTGTGTGCATTACATGTTTTACCTGCCTTGGATGCCTCGTACGGTTTATATGTTGTATTCTGTGTATGTTATCTGTTTTACTATGTAGCGCAGCATGGAATCGAGGTACGTTCTCGTGCTCTTGTTTGTATGTACTAACATGGTATGGTACAAAGATGATGTGATGTGATGTGACCCCTACGACATGCATGCTAGGTGTTTTGATGAGGAGTTGTGGAGTGGGGGCTTGAAAGAGAAAAATAAGCAACTAGGATAACCAAAGGGAAGTACGCTGGTTAACGTAGGTATGGGAGACCTAGGTAATTTGTAATCTGTGAAATGATAAGAAAAAGGGGAATTAAATAAATAGAAGAGTGGGGGAAAATAAGGTTGTATGGGAGAACTAGGGTTTGCATGGGAATGATAGAGTTGGCATGGTGGAAATAAAAGGTTTGCATGGGAAGTTAAGGTCCGCATGGGGGCGAAACGTATGGAAAGTTACTTTGGGACTTAGGGAAGGTAATGGAAAGTTTGTTTGGGAGTTTGGAGGCTCGAGGTGAAAAATAGTACGTGGGATAATATAAGGGTACGTAGGGACCGACTAGGGTTTGGGAAGGAAACCCTAATTTGAGAAGGTGGGAAAAGAAAAAGAAAAATAAAATAATAAAAATAAATGAGGAGGAGTGAGGTATGAGGGAGAGTTGAGTCTGAGGGTCATGATTTGGGTCCCCAATGCGAGAAATGTGTTAAGCATGATAGTTACAAAGGATGTTTAGTGGCCTAATATAAGCGCAGGAGATAGCTCGGTAACCTAAACCGAGTCAGGATATAGCTAAGGCTGAATGTGTGACATGTGTCCTACGTGCCATGGATGTCTTATACGATTTATGTGTCGTGGTCTTAAATGCCATTATTCTAACTGTTTCATGTGTGGCGTGGCTTGGAATCGGGTTGTGTGCATGTGCCCTTAGTAGTATGTGATAGTACGCATATACCTTCAGTTTTGATGTGATGTGTTGAGATCTCTGACCATGCATGACAAAGGTGAAATGCCCTCGAATAAGATACATTAAAACACTAACGACTTACAGAGAAAGATGTTGAGCCGAACCCAGACCGGTCCACCGGTTATAATAGTGGCAGGGTATTTTACCCTCGCGGCCGTTCCATCGGCTATAATAGTGGCAGGGCATGTGCCCTCGCGACCGTTCCATCAGCTATAATAGTGGGGGATTTCGTGCTCAACAAACCAAACGTAAAAGTGATAAGACATGGAAAGATACTAATATTTACAGTGGAATACCTTGTGAGTCGGGGCCAGACCGGTCCACCGGCAAATGATAGTGGAAGGGTATATTACCCTCGTGACCGTTCCACTGGCTATAATAGTGGCAGGGCATAGCCCTTGCGACCGTTCCACCGGCTATAATAGTGGGGCTCCCGCACTCACATGGATCGATAAAGACTATGACGGTATCATTATAATTATCTGAGATCTAATGAGAAAGTTATCTGATTCGTGATCAACATTGTTCATCTGTGTTATTGTTTATTCTTCACATGCTATGTGTGCTTGTTCATGTATTTCTGTGTATGTGGGCCTTAGTGCATCTGTTCCCTTACTCAGTACGTAGCGTACTGATCACCCGTTTCATGGGTGCTGCTCATTCCCACGAGCAGAAGTCCCGTCTGAGTTTTGCAGGTAGGGGACGATGTCTGTGGCATTTTCAGGGCTGAGAGTTGAGTCTGGATCTAGCTTGGGGGCCGAGAGTGACGTGGCTGGAGAACTTCCCCTATCTTGTTTCTTTGCATTATCGTACTTTGTTATTCCGTTATTTTAAGTCCTCTGACATTTGAAAATTTTAAATTGTACTTCGGAATGTAACTTTTGACTTTCGCACTCTGATTTCGTAAAACTTATGCTTTACGAATGATTTGTTTTGGTTCTATTCTTTTTAGCCTTAGCACTTTGTATCGGGTCGGTAGGCATGAATCGATCTGGTACTAAGTGTGGCGGTAATACCCCGGATTTACAGTTTTATTTGCTTGCTTCCGCTAAACTCCTTTAAAAGTAAACGAAATTTTTCAGTAGTAAATTTGGGGGTGTTACAGTAGCTAATAGAAGACTTAAGGCTAAGCCCAATCACCGACCCATTAGACTTGATCGAGCCCATTTTGTGGTGGATAAGGCTAATCTTGGCAGACAACCCTAACAAACATACCTCGTAAGTGAACACAAGAACCGCCCCACCCATGGGCTCTACCTTTTTCAGTTTTGAAAAACTTGGAGGACGATTATGAGGGTTGTGAGGAGTTGTACCAATACTATGCTCCCAAGATAGTAGTTTCCTCTCATATGGATCTAGTGGAAGCCTTATTGTAGACTAGGAGGGAGATCCCCAAGGAAACAAGTGATGCAGAGGTCCAACACAAGCTTAAGAAGGTGGCTCGGGTGAATACTATCTCTTTTGGCGATGGGGAAACCTCTACAACCATTGATCCAACAAGTGGAGACAAGGGTAAGATAGTAGACGACAACAAGACAACCAAGTCTAATAGTAAGGGATCCACGTTTTTAATATCCACACAATAAAAGTCCACGAGCAAAACTAAGCATGACTCTTTTTCCCACCCTAAAAGTTTACTTTTGAAAGAGGGACCAGTGAGTTTAGTACAACATAAAGGTTTGTAAGCCCAAATATGAAAGTCCACGGTAACATAGTACAACATAAGGGGTCCTAATCCTACTCCTTGATAATGGTTTTTTTTTATGGAGAACACTTATAAAATTATCTTATGGAATATTTGAGGCGTGAAGAACAATACATTTCTTTGTTATTTTCATGATATGATCCAGCAAGTCAATCCGGTTGTTGTGGTTTTCGTTGAGACACGGATCAATGATGCACATGCCAATTCGGTCATTAGGAAACTTGGTTTCCGAGGTAATGCTAGAGTTGTGGCTTTGGGATTTTATGGAGGTGTTTGGTTGTTATAGTGGGAGGATAGGGTTTCTATTTCAATCCTTATGGCCACTTGTGAGATGATATATGCTCATGTCAGTATTGATTCCTAATGACCCTTTTTCTGTATATAGATCTATGCAACACCATTAGTTGATGTAAGGGATGAGTTGTGGGATTCTTTGTCCTTCATTTTAGAGGATATTTTGTTACCATGGGTGATGGGGGGACATTTCAATGATATTATCTCACTTGATGAGCGCAGGGATAGTTGTTATTGCCACCTCAACCATTGCTTTATTTTTAATGATAGACTACGTTATTGTGGACTTTCATATTTGGGCTTCTCATGACCCAAATTTACGTGGCATGGGAGGGCTAGTGGACGTGGAGTGAGCTCCCGGATCGATAAAGTAGTTGCAAATGATTTTTGTAATGTAGCTTACCCATATGAACATGTCTTGCACATAGCACGTTTGCATGGTGATCACTACTTTTATCTTTTGAGCTTGTAGACCCAACAAGGCTGGAAATAGTACCACAATATTTGGTTTGAATTTGTGTGGTTGACAAGAAAATATATTCATACTTCAGTTTCCTCTTTATGGTCGGGTCATGGAGGTATTGATTAGAAGTTGGCAAAGTGTGCTTCAGACCTTCACTAATGGAACAAGGATTGATTTGACAATATTTTTCAAAAGAATAAGAGACTGCAAGCTAGGGTTGGGGGAATCCAAGAAGCTCTTGCTTGCTAGTTCTCGGCTGGTGAAAAAGTTGGTGTCTGAATACAATGAATGAGGGGTCTTATTCCATCAAAATTAAAAAAATAATGATATTTATACATCTAATAATAATAATAATAATAATAATATGACGAGTATATTTTGCAATGCATACTTAAAATGTGGAGTTCGGTTCATGGGGTAAATACTTGGTGGGACTGCATCTACATCCGGGGGACTAACATCCTCAGGTCTGTCCTTTGCATCGGTAGCAGCTCCAACCGAATCCGCAAAGCTGTGAATTTAGTTGGATGCCTAACTGAAGCTTTCAAACTTGTAGCTATATTCCCTTGATTTACTTCACAGATTGGTCTAGGACTACCGATTGCTACACTAGATAGGTCCACATGATCAGTAGTAGAAGATAGTATAGTGGTCGTGACTGTTAGATTCATTGGATTTGTTGCAGTAGTAGCAATAGATGTACTTCCCAAGCAAGTGTTAGGAGGGGGTAGCATACAAATTGGACTTGAGTGGCCTGAAAAATTACCTGCATTAGTGCCACCACCTGATTGAGGCCTTGACACTGGTGGGCAGACCTTGGGCGGTATTGGAGCTATCATTGATTTTGAGTGAGTTGGAGGATTACTATTTCCATCTAACAACATTATAGCCCAAGCCTAGATACAAGGGAAAAAAACTATCATATAACATCAACCACATATAACATCATTACCGATTCATTTTCTACCATATAACATCAACCACATATCATAAAATTAACATTCATACATTGATTCACATGATAAAAATAACATGGTATAACACAAAAAACATGCATAACACTCAACAATAAAAAAAAACCGTAGACTACAACAAGTATCCTTACAAAAAAGACTATGGTCTCTAAGCACACAAATCCTAATCTACCTCTTCCAAAACCTTGGAAAAATCACCTAAGAAATTATAATAAAACATCATTAGGATTAAACCATATAGCTAAGGAATGTTAAGGAAAATGGAAGGGTGAAAGAAGAGAGAAAAAAACTGAAAAAATTTGGAAAACAAACCCAAAATAACCAAAGATAGAAGGGATGACAAGTTGTGATGAGTCGAGGGTGATAGCTACGGCACAAGCTGTCATTGCTATGGGGTGATCAACGACCAAAGGAGCTAAAAGGTGGAGGGAAGGTAATGATGGGATAGGATAAAGGAGGGAGGTGGGCACCAGTCATTTTGGGCAAAGTAAGGTGGTGTGACATGCGAATGAAGTTGCTACAACAAAGAGAAGGAAAAGGGAGAAGGTGGTTGCAGTGGAGACAACCAAAGAGGAGGTGTGGGCTGCGGTTGAAGTTGTCGAAGGTGGGGGGTGCACCAGATGTTGGTGTCGTAACCAAGGAAGAAAAAGAAAGGGGAGGATGCGGGGTGAAACTGCTAAGGAGGAGGGAGGCGGTGCAGTGGTTTTTGTCATTGGTTGTGGGGGGTTTCTGGTGTAGGTTGATGTTGGTGGTGGAGGTGCCTTGGTTAGCCTCACTAATGGAGGTTTTTGAGGTTGTTATCAAGACGATGAAGGATGGGGAAATGGTGGTGCTTGTTTTGCATAAAAAAAAGGGAGATAAGAGAGGTGGCAGGAGTATTAAATGTGGGGTTTATATATACACTCACATCCGTAGGGATGGGGGCTATGATTTTGGTTGTTGAGAATCGGGTTTCGGTTAGAGATTCGGTTCTCACGATCCTAAATGTTTTCAGTTAAAAAATTTCAATGCAGACCCTTAAGCTAAGGGGAAGTTTATGGGGTAGAGGGCAAGCTTGGTAGGGGGAATTCGTGCAAGCAGGAGAAGCATAGATAACAGGTAAAAATAAATATGAGGGAAAGGAGAAAGAAAAAAAAGGAGAAAAGGGAAATGGTGTTGTGGGTTTAGATTTAGGTTTAGTTTAAAAATAATTTAGGTTAAGGTATTAAGATAAATAAATTATATGATTATCCGAGATTAGGTTTTAGGTTATAAAAGATATTAATAAATTGAAATAAAAATTAGGGTTAAGCTAAGATTTAGGTTTAGGGAGTTAGAGTAAGATAGAAAAATAAGTTTCTCGAAATTAGAATTAGGTTACGATATTAATTACTCGGGATCAGAGTTACCTAAAATTTGGAGTATTACATATACGCCCATACTTGACAACTAATCTAACACACCTTGAAATTCATTCAAATGATCAAAAATTAATGAACCATCTTTGTATCTCAAGTTCATCAATTATTTCAAGATATACAATTTATTATTCCCAGTCTTTAAGGTATACAAATTTTCTAGCTCATCCTACAATGTCTTTGCATTTGTCTCATTCAAAATGTGGTTGTAAATATTGTCCTCTACCCATTATCGAATAAAACCATAAACTTGTTCATGATCAAATTTTCAATCTTCATCAGTTTTATCTATCGGTTTATCCTTCACAATTTTCACATATAAGAGATCCTTAATTTTATCCTTCCATCTATGGTAATTAGACCTATTCAAAGAAGTCATATTACTCGTATTAGCCTCCATATTATGCTATGATACCACTATGATGGGGAAAAGGGAGAATGGATCAATAACACCAGCCAACAAATATAAAAAATAACAAATCAACGACACACGATAAATGAAAAAAAAACTTTCTAATATGAAAGGGAAACAATATAGGACACTTTGGTCCACTTAAAAACTTTCACTATGAGAAATATGAGATATAAAGTCTAGTTTTCAAGTGCTAACTGGATGCTATAATCAACCTAAAATAACATAACTAGACAATAATTGCAACACCTAAAGAGAAAAGTTTGCAATCTTAACACAAAGTTACTGTAAACACATGCAAAGGTTGATCTACATGCCACAAAAAACAAGGTCTTTTACAGTAATCAATAGCAAGATGTTAAAAGCAACCTCATAAGATTTCCAGCCAACACCAAGTATAATAAACCATTCAATTGAAGCCAAAACCAAAACTGTTGTGGATCAATACCAATTCGGAAAAATAAGATCTAATTAGAATCAATTAGAACACACAAGAATTGAGAAGAAAAAACACTCAAGAACACAAATTGGGGAAACAGATGATCTTATTGATGTGAAGTAATTATAATTACAAAGAATCAAATAAATTATCACTTAAATCACTCAATTCATCAAGGAATTACAATATAACTTAATAGGAGAAGAAGACGGCATTCGCTCTTCTATTAGGGTTATAATCGCATGGTATTTATACTATACGAAACTGTCATAAGCGAAAACCGAAGCGGAGCGAAAAACCCAAAAAACACGGACCGTATTAATAAACACGGTACCCCCGTGTTTATTTTCTACCTCTTGGCCTCTCACAGAAACATAACACATTTTCCTGATGAAAAAACACGGATCGTGTTTCACAAACACGGGCACCCCGTGTTTCTTTCCAGCTTTGACAGCCTTTAGTATTTTAGCCACAACTTCTTCATCTGACCTCCGATCGAGCTGATTCTTGATGCGTTGGAAAACTAACAGAAATATTTACATCTTTCATGTTCATCACATTTCCAAATTATAATTTCCTTAAGGTAAAATATTTACATCTTTCCAGAATAGCTCACAATTCTACTCCAAATTTCTCTGAAACACTTCACACACCAATCCAAGCTATTCTACACACCAAATACAAGTCACAAGCTCACAACTCTCCACCTTGACGATGTATTTAAAGTATCTAGCACCAGGAATACAAAAGACCATCTGTAAAAGCCCTTGGGCCCCAAAAGGCCCTCATGGTACACAAACACCAACCAAGTCTGAGCAATGCTCGAACTTGCTCACCGTCAATGGCTTCGTTAGCATATCCGCTGGATTCTCAACAGTAGCCACTTTCTCCAACACAACCTTACCTACAGTAATAGTATCTCGGATGAAGTGGTACCTGATATCAATGTGCTTCGTCCGACGATGGAAAGAATTCTGATTCTTTGCCAAACAGATATCACTCTGACTATCGCTACGAACAACGGGAGCACCATGACCAAATCCAAGCTCACGAACGAAACCACCAAGCCACAAAGCTTTTTGAAAAGCCTTAGTCATAGTCATATATACAACCTCAGTAGTGGACAATGCAGTCACATCTTGCAAAGATGACCTCTGGCTAATTGCCAAACCACCAAGATAAAACACATAACCTCCAGTGGATCTCCTGTTATCAAGATCTCCACCATAATCTGAGTCAACAAACCCAGTCAACGCATCAGTTGACCTCCCATACTCCAAACAAGATGATGCTGTACCCTTCAAGTACCTCAGAATCCATTTCACCGCTTGCCAGTGAGCTTTCCCAGGATTCGCCATATATTTGCTCACAACACTCACAGCTTGAGCAATATCCGGCCTGGTACAAACCATAGCGTACATCATGCATCCCACAACATTAGAGTGGGGAACTGTGGCCATAAACTCCTCCTCATCTTTAGATTTGGGGAAATCCAAAGAAGATAATCTGAAGTGAGTAGCCAAGGGAGTACTAACCGGCTTGGCATCAATCATATGAAACCTCTCCAACACCTTGTTCACATATTGTTCTTGTGACAAGTAAAGACGCTTCTGTCTGTGGTCTCGAATGATCTCCATGCCAAGGATCTTCTTCGCATCTCCCATATCCTTCATCTCAAACTCAGTCTTCAGCATTGTTTTCACCTTGTTAACTTCAAACAAATCTTTTGCTGCAACAAGCATGTCATCGACATACAACAAAAGATACACCAGAGAACCATCACCAACCTGCTTCAAGTATACACATCCATCGTACTCACTCCTAGAGAACCCATGCTCAATCATAAACTGATCAAACCTCTTGTACCATTGTCTAGGCGACTGCTTCAAACCATATAGTGACTTCTTCAATAAGCACACATGATCCTGCTTGCCTTCAACAACAAAGTCATCTGGTTGGCGCATATAGATCTCCTCCTCGAGCTCACCATGCAGAAAAGATGTTTTAACATCTAATAGATCTAACTCCATATCCTGCATAGCCACAAGCGCAAGCAAAGTATGAATAGAAGTATGCCTGACAACAGGGGAAAATACCTCGTTATAGTCTACACCAGGTATCTGACTAAACCTGCATGCAACTAAATGAGCCTTGTACCTCGGTCCCTCAACACCTGGAGTTCCCTGTTTGAACCTGTACACCCACTTGCAATCAACTATTTTCTTCTTCCTGGGTGCCTTCACAAGTTCCCATGTCTGATTCTTCCATAGAGATTGCATCTCCTCCTCCATAGCAGCACACCACTTAGCAGAATCAGTACTAGCAATGGCATCTGAGTATGACATTGGCTCCTGTACATCAACTACAGTCTCAGCACTAGCCAAAGCATAACCTGCTAACTCCTCAAAGCCATACCTCACAGGAGGCTTCACAACCCTCCGTGGTCTACTGGGAGCAATGCCCCTTTGCTCCACCTGCTGCCTAGATCCACCCACTTCATAAATAGTGGGTCTCATACTAGAAGAGTCTGACTGATCCAAATCAACCTCTACCTCCACCTTATTCCTAACACCATGCAGATTCTTCTGCTCCACCTCTTCAGACAATCTATCAGAAGAAGACTCAGTCTTTTGGAGGAATACAGACTCATTGAAGGTAACATCCCTGCTATTCAAAAACTTGGATGCAGCTGGATCCCATAACCTGTACCCCTTTACACCGGATGTATAGCCAAGAAAGATGCACTTCTTGGCTCTAGGCTCGAGCTTCCCATCATTCACATAAGCATAGGAAGGACATCCAAAAATATACAAATCAGAATAATCAGTTGGTTTGCCAGACCATACCTCCTCAGGTGTCTTTAAATTAATGGAACGATTGGGTGACCTGTTCACCAGGAATGCTACCATGTGAACTGCCTCAGCCCAAAACTCCTTGCCTAATCCAGCTTGTGACAACATACATCGAGCCTTCTCTAATAGAGTCCTATTCATCCTCTCAGCAACCCCATTCTGCTGTGGTCTTCCAACACAAGTACGATGCCTAGCAATACCATGGTCCTCACAGTACTCAGTGAAACTACGCTCCACAAACTCAAGGTCATTATCTGTCCTGAGACACTTCACTTGTCTCCCAGTCTGCTTCTCTAATAAAGTCTTCCAATGCTTGAAAACGTCAAAGACATCATTCTTATTTTTAATAAAATAAGTCCATACCTTCCTAGAGAAGTCATCAATAAATGTCAGTAAGTATCGCGAACCAACCTTGGAAACCACCCTTGTAGGACCCCACACATCAGAGTGAACATAATCTAGAGGCCCCTTTGTACTATGTGTAGCCTTTGAAAAACTAACCTGCTTCTGCTTGTCAAACATACAGTGCTAACAGAAATCCATAGTACCTGTACTCTTCCCATCCAACAACCCTCTCTTGGAGAGTTCAGTCAAGCCTTTGACACTCATGTGTCCAAGTCGCATATGCCAAAGTCTAGTAACATCCGAGTTAGACATACTTGATGATGTTACCGCAGCTGCTCCCTCAACAGTGGAACCAACAAGCTCATACAATGTCTCGATCCTCTTGCCTTTCATTGCAACAAGAGCCCCTCTAGTAATCCTCATCGTGCCATCCTCGATCACACAACGATATCCATTACAATCCAAAGAACTCAATGAAATCAAGTTCTTGGTCATCTTAGGGACATGTCGAACATTAGACAGTGTTCTGACCACACCATCATGCATCTTCACCTTCACTGTCCCAATCCCAGCAAATTTGCATGCAACATCATTACCCATCAGAACTACTCCACCTCGAGTCGTCTCGTAAGTCTAGAACCAGTTCCTATTGGGACAAATATGGTAAGAGCATCTAGAGTCCAAGATCCACCTGTCCATAATCTTGGTCTGACTATCAGTGACAGTCAACACATCACCATCACTATCATATTGAGCTATAGCAGCATCATCATTTGTGCTAGATGATTCACAAGATTTATCTCCAGATATCCTATTAGGACAAAACTTCTTGATATGACCCTTCTTGTGACATCCATAACACATGACATTCTTGGATCTGTTATTCTTTGACTTCGACCTATACTTATTCTTCTTATCACCAGAACCCAGTTCCTAAGTTCTGCCCCTAGCTACAAGTCCCTCACTATGTGAGTCACTAGAACCACCTCTAGTCAACTGATTCTCAATCAGTTCTCGTTGTAGCAGGGCAGTCTTGACATCATCAAGAACCAACTTATCATCCTTCCCATACAGTATGGTCTCACGAAAATTTTTGTAATCAACAGGCAAAGAACACAACAATGTAATAGCAAGATCTTCATCATCCAATTTAACATCTATATTCCTCAGATCTATAATTATAGAGTCAAATTCATCAAGATGAGATTTTAGGGATTGTCCCTTACCTAATTTTAACTCATGCAACTTGCTCTTCAATAACAGATGATTCGTCACCGACTTCATCATGTATAGAGACTCCAGCTTGAGCCATAAGGATGCCGCCGTTGTTTCTTTAGCCACCTCACACAAGACCTCATTAGACAAACACAACTATATGGTGGAAAGAGCCTTTTGATCTATGTCCTCGAATTTCTCATCTGTCATCGAATCGGGATTCTTTGATATCCCGAGTAACGCCTTCTCCAATCCATTCTGAATCAGGATCGCCTTCATCTTCAACTTCTATAAGCCGAAGTTCACAGACCGATTAAACTTCTCTATATCAAATCTTGTGGACATCCCAAATACGAACCACGCTCTGATACCAATTTGTTGTGGATCGATACCAATTCGGAAAAATAAGATCTAATTAGAATCAATTAGAATACACAAGAATTGAGAAGAGAAAAACACTCAAGAACACAGATTGGGGAAACAAATGATCTTATTGATTTGAAGTAATTGTGATTACAAAGAATCAAATAAATTCTCACTTAAATCACTCAATTCATCAAGGAATTTCAATAGAACTCAATAGGAGAAGAAGATGGCGTTCGCTCTTCGATTAAGGTTTTAATCGCATGATATTTATACTATACGAAACTGTCATTAGCGAAAACCAAAGCGGAGCGAAAAACCCAAAAAACACAGACCGTATTAATAAACACGGTACCCCCGTGTTTATTTTCTATCTCTCGGTCTCTCACGGAAACATAACACATTTTCCTGATGAAAAAACACGGATCGTGTTTCACAAACATGGGCACCCCGTGTTTCTTTCCAGCTTTGATAGTCTTTAGTATTTTAGCCACAACTTCTTCATCTAACCTCCGATTGAGCTGATTCTTGATGCGTTGGAAAGATAACAAAAATATTTGCAACTTTCATGTTCATCACATTTCCAAATTATAAGTTCATTAAGGTAAAATATTTACATCTTTCCATAATAGTTCACAATTCTACTCCAAATTCCTCTGAAACACTTCACACACCAATCCAAGCTATTCTACACACCAAATACGAGTTACAAGCTCACAAAAATCAATATGAAACCGACCTAAAAAAAATCACCCACTGAAATGCCAATAAAAAACTAACATAGAGATTTCAAAATCAAATCTCCACCATTTAGAATCAATATTAGTATCCTGAGATTTTTTGAAAAAAAAAATCATCAAGATCCAATGGTGGATGACTTAATATCTTTGAATTGATCAAATCTGTGTTGAAGAGAATACTTATATAATTTTTATATTTCTCACTCTCACCTACAAAATTCAAATCTCAATATTTATCACATTTACTTACATTCCCATGTCAACTTTTTAGCTGATATTTGTCCTTCCTAAAGTTAGGTTATTAATAAAAATGATAAAAATAACCTTGATTAAAAAAATAGATTTTACCATACATGAGGAAGCTCAAATGTCCCAACACCTCGAACAAGAATCGTAAGCTCTCTTCAATGATTTCTCTAATGATCATACCACTTTGCAATTGTATAAAAGTCTATGAAAGAGAAAAAAAATAAGTAATATTATAAAATCTAATACTTTAAAATTAACACATAAAAAATAATTTTTTTACTTAGTAAGTTAGAGCTTAAAATAAAAATAGCACAAACTTCCTCATCAACGACAACAAAATTTGGTAGCGTGTTGTTAACGCTATCAAATTAAACCTATTCCTAGTCCAAATAATAAATAAAAATATAGCACATGGTAATAAATGATCGCTCCTATGAGGAGGAAGAGATTCTAAAATTTAAAATATGAAGCAAAATAATTAAATTATTTCATTACATATGATAAATAAATAAAAAATTAAAATTAAAATAAGAAAATAAAACTGTTATTTACAATAATAACAATGATTTAGAGGTTGATATGAGAAAAATTAAAATAATAACTAAATTAATAACCGAACTCCTCTAGTGAATAAAATAATCAAATAGATAAATAATTAAAATTAAAAATATAAAATATAAAATTCATTTAATAAATAACTAAACTGATATATACATATCCTACCTTTTTTTGCCCGAACATCTATATCAAATTCATTTAGCCAATTTTTATATTAAGTGCTAGATAAATAATCAATTTTGATTAGCTAACCATAAAGAATTAATCTGTTAACTCTCTTGAATTACATCTTTGTATAATTAGAATAACTCCCAAGTTTTTGCTAATATTGATTAATATCTCTAAAATTTTTTTTCTATTAAATTAATATAGAGAAAAATTAATAGCATTGCGTTCTAAGAAAATTAATTAGCCCTAGCCAAATTAATAGCCTTGTATTCTTAAGTTGACTATAATAAATCATATTTTAATAAATTTAGTTACTTGTGAAGACTCTGAATTAAATTAATTGCTATTTGTTTGGTTTAATAATATAATCGTTAGAATTAACCGAATATCTATAACCTTAAATCCTAAATATAAAATTAATCAGATTTCATATAAATGATAAGTTTAAACATTAATCACAAATACAATTCATAAATCAAAGCACAATAATTCATAATCCATAATATTCAGATATGATAAAAATCAACACTTAATTAAATATGACTACTAAAATTAATACAGATCTCATGTATAATTAGGAATATATATATATAAAATAAGTAGATGATTATATAAAAAGAAGTTAATTAAGAATAAATACAGGAAGTTTTTTTTATTGATGTACACATACAAACTTTTTTTCGGTCGTTGGTTACTTCCAAGGTATAACAAACCCCCTAGCTTATTACAGCTATTTCCTTTATTTATATTAATCCTAAACTAAAATTTAATAGGTTACTAATTTACATAGGAGGAAAAAAATCCATTCTTGATTCATTTGGTGGTCTCAAATATTTTTCCCGGCATCACTTCTCTCCTTCTCTTTTTTGTTTTGTATCGTGGGCATATGAGCTTCATATCTTTCTTCTTTTTTTTATTTATTTATTTTATTTTCACAAGCTTGCTGTTGATACTTTATTGGTTTGTTTCAGATTTCATCTGGTACCTGCTTGACGAAAAGATAATAATAAAAAATTATTCATAGCAAACTATTATTTTAGGAGATATTCACAATTGTATATTAAATATTAAATTTGACCATGATATGAATGTAATTAAGAAAAATATATAAAAATAAAAGTTGTAGATCTTATTTTTATATATTTACGACACTTTGGATCACATGACTATGAGTTCATACAAGAAAGTTATGAGCAAAATATAAAACATTGTCAATATTCTTACGATTTTATCATTTTACTCGAATTTAATTACATAAATAAGATATTTAAAATTTAAGCACATAATTATAAATTATATAACTAACCTCATATATTACTTAAATAAATTACCAAAAACTTAAATCAAGAGGACATAAAATATCTAATCACTCTATTGTACAAAAGCCTTATTGATTCTCATTTTTTATTCAAAAATATTTATTATTATTATTATTGTTATACTTTTATTTCTTATATATATATATATATAAATTTTATTATTGATGAACTTTTTTTTGTCTCTCCATACAACACTAATCGGTTAGAACTTACTTAGCCCTTGCCTTTTTTCTTATAATTTTTTTTATAAGTAATAATAACAATAACAATAATAAATAGACCAAAACCGCCTTGAATGGATGCATAATACTAATTCTTTTTGTTGCACGGTTTTATCTCATAGCCCGATATAGGACCGTAATGGAAATCAGTTCGTTCAATAATGGTTGGATTTTATACGTTTATTTAGTTAAGTAAATTAAGTATTAATTTAATTTTAAATTTATTTATCAAATAATTTAAATTAGAATATAGATAGACAAGCCGATTGGAATTCATGTATATATTCATCAAATATAAAGAACGTGTTTGGTTGTACTTTTAATAAGTAGTTTCTTTATAAAATTAATTCTAAAAAGTAATTTTAGATAAAAATAAGTATTTGATTTTAATTCTAATATGTAATTATATAAAAGTGATTAGTAAAAATTACTTTCTAAAAGTAATAAATTATAAGTAATTTTTACCCATTTTCTAAAACTGTTTTTATAACACACGCAGTACTTTATAATATATATATGAAGATAAAAATTAAAGATAAAAAATTAAAAAATAAATTTGTAGAAAACTAAAAATCAAATACTAAAATAAAGTAAAATAAATAGTTTTTTAGTATTAATTACTTATACAACAAAAGTAAAACAAAAGTATATTTTACTTCTCAAAATACTTTTTAAAAAGTAGATTTATAAAAATAATTTTTATTTAAAAATAATTATTAAAAATAAGTAATATCAAACGAGACTTAATTTATGAATGTCCCGTCCCATTATACAAACAATTACTTATGCATTCATTTATGATAACTACTAGTAGTAAATTCAAATAGACAATGTATGCCGACTACAAAACACCTACATCAGTGAATCAAGTAAATAATAGACGAATTGTTACGGCTCATGAGCTAGTTTGAATATTAAAATGAGGCTCATTTAATAAATAAGCCGTCTTGCGTCTCGTTATTTATCTGTTTAATAATCATAATGAGTCGAATTAGAAGGAAGGATGATGTGGCCGGATGCGGTCCATTAACGGCTTTTGTCTGTAGGGGAGCCCTCCTGTTAATTCTTAATTAATAGTAATTAATAGCTTCTCGGTTTAGGGCGTCCGGGGGAAGGCCGGCCCAAAATATAAGAAAATAAACCCATACCAGGACGAAATGAGAAAATAGACCTCTTAGGCTGAAGTCTCTTTGACGTCGGTTCAAAACAAGGGCTTGCCGTCGATGCATCGTTTGCTTTGCCCAGGAAATAACACTAGCGAAAGCCCAGTGACTATTAATCTCTATGCAGCCCATTTCACCCCACCTATGTTTATCGCGTGTGAAGGCATCCCGACCTTACTAACTAGCCCCTTGACAATCTTGAAAACATAAAGCAATACAATGTATTGGGCTTTGCTCTCTCAAGAACAGGGTCATCATCAGACTATTACTTTTTTGGGCTATAGACAACTTGCGTTCGACTGATATGAGAGTCCACCCCATTATAAATTACTCAGACATGATATTTTATGTGCATCCGGAGAGTCCGGTTGTGAAGGTGAAACACGTAATATTGAATTCCTCTTTGCATCACAAAGACCTAGACCGTCCCCAAATACAGCAATACTAATCTTGTACTTAGGACCTTCAAGTAATATGGACATCAAATATATATATATATATGAAAACATTTGATATAAAAATAAGAATCTAAGCTAGTATAGTTGATTACATAACAAGAATAAGAAAACTTTATTAAAACAAGTCAAGAGTTCAATTTCTATATCTAAGCAAAAATTTTATACGCATATAAAATATAAGGCCACAATATTTTTTTTGGCCTAGGCCCTCCTGGATGTTAGGGCTGGCCCTGACAAAGACCACGATCCATGCAACAATTGCGTTCTTGTTCTCAAGCGGCCCGTGATCACTTACTGGCTGGTGGCTACTGCATGTTGTTGGTCGATCCAAAGGTCTATCAACTTTTGTCCGAGAATCAGTTTCAAAACTGAAATTTTCTTTCTACTTTGTTTTAGTGAGGATAATCACTTTTTTATATATATATTTAAAAAATATATAAAAATGTCAGTAATTTTTATCATAAAAACTAAAAAGCATATTAAAAACAATGAAAGAAAACAAAAATACATAAGCAAAAAATATGAAAAATATTATTTTATTATAGCTTTAATTTCATTCAACACATAATTGTAGGATGAAACCTGAATAAAAAGAAACTTACAATTGCATAGTCATAAACTTATAGTTGGCCACATAAAAGTGTTAAGTTCAAAGGATCATTGTAACATACCCACTCATAGAATTGTTGACTAAGTTGTGAGAGCATAACTCGATTGTCTTTAAGAATTAATTCTTATTATCGAATTGAAGTAATTCAAATATTTGTTTATCATTTTAACATATCAATAGCCTAACCAAAGCTTAAAACAGGCATACTATCAAAGCTAAACTATTAGTAGAGTCATTTAAGATAGAGTTATAATTTATTTTGGAATAAAAAATCATAGATATGACCGGTTTATATGTAATATAAGAATAATATTGCAGTTGATTTGTTATTTGTATTATATAGTTTCCTTTCATCATTATAATATTGTGTATAATAGAAATATATAACATACGCAACACTGCGTTTTTCTCTCCTCTCAATAGCATCTAATCATTCTATTTGGTGGCGGAATAGAAAATAGGTCACATATGATGAAAACAAAATGATTGTCTAGCTCAGGATGTATCCTTCTCTTGAAGGTTAGTTGTTGAACCAAACGGCGGCCCGAAGAAATCATCGATTCATCTATCATCTTCCCTCTAATTTCCAACTCAAAATTTATCTACTCGCCTGTGTTGTGCCACCCACCTATAATAATAATAATCAATTTACGGTGGCGGTTGTTATTTACTACCAGGAAATACGAGGTGCTGTACCTCGTTTCATTTCCCATGGTCATGGACCTCACGCGCGTTGTTGTTTTAGAAAGCAAGTCTTCTTACTGTCTAAATCCGACATTTCTATAGAAAAATTTCCTCGTCTCTCTCCCCTTCTGTCCACTCTCATTCTCCTTTCTCCATCGATCAAAACAACGAGCGGACAAAAACCAGCAAACCAAAAAAAATAAAAAATCTTCTCTCATCCATCTTCCAGCTCTTTCTCTGCCCCTCTAATGTCGTGAAACAATTGCTGGAAATTTCAAGTAATTGCTGGTGTGTTCGTTTTTTTCCGTCATCGGGAATCTTTTGCTCCAGCCCTCCAATCCAAAGGATTATTGTTCGCACTCATCTTAATATCATTCTTTTCGTTATTCCCTAGCTTCAATGGTTATAATTCATCCATGGTAGGTAGGTTATTATGGCCGGGTTAGAATACTGTTTGCTGTTAATTAGCTAAAGGACCGCCAAATGCGTACCTAGGGTTTTTGCTCCTTCTTATTCTAATTACATAAGTGCGTGGAGAAATGTGAGATGGTTTCAAGTTTCGATCAAACACCTTATTTTTCTTTGTTATTGGTTGAGCTGAAAAATTCTGAACTCTGCGCTGGGTGGATTTGATGTATTTGAGCTTCCTATAAATGGAGCTCCTAGTTGTTGTTTTTTTTACTTTATGATTGTGTTGCAGATACGGTGGCTGCAATCCAGGATTAGGGTTTTGATTTTGGTTTCGTGTTGAGTTGGTATGCTTTTGTTTATCTCATGAATTACCATCTGTCCTCCTCGTTTATAAATTGGAATATACTTATGATATTACTTTTTGAAAGACGAACCTCCGAAGTCATTCTGGTATTGCTTCAACATCCCTTTTTATTCCCCCACTCTGAGCCGTTTCCTTTTTATTCGTTTCCTTATCTTTGCAATGCAAACTTACGCCGCAACTTCTAATCTTGTTTTTTACGTTTACTGATTACTAGAATCTCTGTTCAAGTAAAGTTTTGCGGAAGGTTGAAACTGAATTGGGTTTGTTCATCTGTGTGCTAGGTTGATTCCTTGCTCAAACATCAATCTATGATACTGTTATTGGCATTTCTGCTTTCCCTTTGTTGTTTTGGATTATTTGGTTCGGGCTTGCTAGTTGAGGCACTCTGTGGGGTTTTAGGCATCCGTTGATTCTGATGTCTGTTACTTCCCGGAGGTTTATGATTAAATTATTTCTTTGAAGCTATGAGATGATGCTGAACAGCTGAACCTGGACCGGATTTTGTTGCGTCTCTTGAAATGATTTCTGCCTACCCATGTGCTATTTCTGTTTTGTGTTCCAATAAGTATCTCAAGTATTTACTGTGTGACATTTTAATGATTATGTTTAACCTCATTTTGCTATGTTCTTCTGCAGCTGTGAAGAGATAGAACAACATCCCTGATTTGCTGGGCCGTATATTGTCTATCCTTGTCGTCAAAACACATTAACTTTCAGTGGGTGTTGCCGAAGCTGGTGCGGAGAGCATCTGGTGGGAGGAGCCAATATTAGATAACTACCGCTATATTTTTGGTATCTTGTATGTAAAAGTAGGAGTACATGATGTCTGTTTCCTCAGAAGAGCCAGCACGTGGTAGACAGACTGATTGCTATCCTTTGCTTATGGAGCAGAGTGATGGCACCGTGAACCAGGACCACATAATTCTCATAGAAAGAGTAAGTGATGCATCTTCATCCGTTTCATCCAACTTAGAGTCTTCGCATAGATTAAATTCATCCCATCATGAAGAAAGGCCAAGAGACCGTACGGATATCCCTGTTGATGGGCCATCTTTGCCTTCCCCTAGCCGAACAAACTCTCAAAGTTTTACATTTGGAAGAAATGAGAGTTTTGGTCGGCAACACTTGAGTCCGTTCAATTCTGGCTTTTGGATATCTATCGAGTTAGGATTTACCTTGTGTCAGATAGTAGCTTCTATAATTGTTTTGTGTTTGTCAAGACATGAACATCCACGAGCTCCGTTGTTTGCTTGGGTTGTTGGCTACACTATTGGCTGCATTGCAAGCCTTCCTATCTTGTATTGGCGTTATCTTCATCGTAATCGGATATTGAGGCAGGGTCCAGGACAGGCAAATCAAGACCAATTGCAGCATACATCAGTGTCTGATCCAAGTTCGTATATTACTATATCATTAAGTCGGTCTTCAGATCAGGATGATCATCAGAATGCATCAGGAGCCTCATATAATGCCCATCCCATCGGTGTTACACATCCCAGGTAGCTGCCAGTCTGTGATCTGAGTTCATTCTACTTCTGCGAGATTTTTTCTTACAAACAAACTCATTGCTCCTGCAAACACCTTTTGTTGGCACTCGTGGATGTTCTCTCAAATCAAGGCCATGTTTTATGTTATATCTTCCAGTTTCTAAAAGGGACTGTGAAAGCCATACATACTATCTACACCCGTGCAAAAAGAAGTTATGTTAAAATATAAAGGAACCTAATATGCTCAATGAGGTGAAGGGAGGTTAGAAGAGGCAAACCTAGTTTAACCTACTATAGTGAGGAAGTTAATATATGTGAGGAGGGATATATATGGTATGTTTATGCTGAACCTCAGTTCATCCTACAGGGTTAAAGTAGGTTCACTTGAACAAGCTTTGCCAAATGGGATGGACTGAGGCTTTAATAGAAGTTCTACCTCAGATAAATCCATAGGTCAAGGAATGGTCATTTCAGTAGGAGGGGAGTTGTTGGTTACAGGGTCCGTAACTTTGTATCTCACTGCATGACTTTTTCCTGTTTCACTTGTGCTGTTACATATATGAAATTAGCATGGGAATTGTGGACATGTTGCATACGCTAGGTAATGTTCAGTGGTCAATATGTCTTTCCTTTGCAATGCTGCTTGCTCCCTTACACTTGTGTAGGGGTGGGGATGATTGAATGTCTTTTTATTTGCACCATGGTGATTTATGAAAGATTTTCTGGGTATTATATACCATTAGTGGAGGCTTGCTATAATGCAACTGAAAATATTTCTGTGTTTTCTTGTTGCAGGCTCAGTGCAATGGTTGACCACTTTAAGATGGCCCTAGATTGCTTCTCTGCTGTGTGGTTTGTTGTTGGTAATGTCTGGATCTTTGGCGGCCACACCTCCGCTTCTGAGGCTCCCAATCTGTATAGGTAATTGCCAGTGGTCCTTGTAGGGGAAATTGTGCAACTTCACTTATTCAGCGTTCTAATATTTATTAATTTGGGACTGATTTCAGGTTATGTATTGCATATCTCACCCTGAGCTGTATTGGATATGCTATGCCTTTCATCCTCTGTGCGATGATATGCTGCTGCTTGCCCTGCCTCGTCTCTTTCCTGGGTATTCATGACAATCATAGCCAAATTGAGGGAGCCAGTGAAGAATCAATCAATGGTCTACTGACCTACAAATTCAAGGTTGAGAAAAATGAAATCGAGGAAACATTGGAAGCTCATTCAGAAGACAGTCGAGAAGGGGGGTTAGTTGCTGCTGGAACCGAAAAAGAGCGCTTCATCTCTGGGGAAGATGCTGTAAGTGTTATGTTTAATGCCAAACTCTGAGACCATAAGGCATGCATGTTGTCTAGATGTCTAGGTTTTTCCCTTGTTTCGATGATTTGCTGCTTAATTCTCTGGTTCTCAGAAGATAGCAATGTGGTTGTTGATCAAGTTGCTTTGCTACTGCAGGTGTGCTGCATTTGCTTGGCAACATATGTAGATGGCGATGAGCTGAGGGAGCTTCCCTGCTCCCATTTTTTCCATACAGAATGTGTAGATAAGTGGCTGCGAATAAATGCCACTTGTCCGCTATGCAAATCTGAGATTAATAAAAGAACTGCTGAGTCACCACCTGAAACGAACCCTTCAGAGTGAAATAGTTATTAGGGACTGGTGGAGGTTTGGATTTTAAACAAATCCCTGCAGAGGTTGAATGAAATGTGTATTAGATGAGGCTGTGAAACGGAGTTACCATACATCCTTGTGATTTAGCTAAATCTCAATCGTTTCATTTCTTGCTTTGCCATAGGCCGTGTACATGGCGTGTACAGCTGGATCAGTTACTATTTAGATGATCCCGTAAGTTGTTCGTACAAAGGTTCTCACTATTTGTATATCTGACATGAATGATACACCATAACGAAAATGTTGGGGGCACTTGCACAATTAATTGATTTTTTGGATTTGTTTTATCCCTATTTCTTTTGGTTGGTAAGTCTTTCCTTTCCCTGCCTTTTCAGATAATGAATAAACTTTTGTTTATGTATTATCCAGAGTTCTAACAACCCTAGGCTTGTAGGATCCATGAACATCCAAGAACTTGGGTCAGTTGTCAAAGATAGAAAACTATAAGTTATATTTGGGAAAGATAATTAAATGGGTTTTATCTGAAATCTGAAGGATTATATCCATTGGATGTGTAAATAAATATGAATAAATAGATATGGAAAAAGAAGAAAAATATGTATTGAGATTGGATATGGATAAGAGATTTTTAAATCTGTATCTATTTTTATATTCATATCCGTTTATCTGATATGAAATTATATTTTGACCTTTATTTATAACTTTAAATATATTTTCTAAGGTTAAGAATGAAGGTATAATTAAATTCTGCCAATATAAGTATATAATTCTAACATTGAATAATTTTTATTTTAAACTTGATGAGTTTTACCCGATGAATATGTGAACGTATATGAATATAGATATGGAGGAAGAAATAAAATACCCGTTGGATTTGTATATAAATATAGGTTTTCTTATTGAATTTGAGTAATAAATAAGGGGTATCTGATCTATTGTCATCTCTAGTTATATTCTATCCAGCTTATCTACGAGATAGATTTTCCATTTATTGAAGAGCTTCATCTATGGAAGAGCTTTGAAAATTACCCGCAATCATTAATCAAATCCTATAAGGGGAGAGTTGTAAGAGTGTCGATCATAAGGTAAACAAGAGTAGAAGCACTCCATTCAATAAGAATTGTAGTAATGAAAAGATTACCCCTAAGTGCCCAATCCTTAGCCAAGAGGATAGTGGTTTCTAATAACTAAACCTAGATGTGCCTTTAATCCATTCATCCAAGCCTTAGCCACGAGGCTAGTGGTTTATGTTTTCCAACGAATCTGGATGTGCCCGCAATCCATTTGCTATTATGATTTTAAATAACCAAATAAGCTCTTATATTGCTATTCTTGTTGTGCTTGGAACTATCACAGATAATCTTCTAGATACCATGTGGAGGAGGTTCCCATTTAATAGCCACAAGCTCTTTCCTTTTTGTCTAGTTGCATTGATCTCTAAGATAAAACTATTCCATACTTTTCCTATGAACCAGGTCAACCAAATTTTGCTTGGGTGTGCCTTGAAGCATTGAGAGATTATGTCAATACCATACGAAGGCTCTGCTTTGTATGAAGATTGTGCCCAATGGGAATTTCCAGCAATGGAGTTGATTGGATTGTTTGTTTGATTTAAGGCATTCTTGGAAGGTTTGTTGGGTGGAGAAAATATCCATCTTGTCACTTCCAATATTCTTCCAAACTTCTTTAGTTCCTAGATATGTGTAAAATTTGTGGAGAAGAGTTTCAACTGTACTATTGCATAGCAGGCATGTTTCATCATCTAGTATTCCTTTGTGATGAAGGAAATTCTTTGTGGGGAGCCTTTTGTGTTGTATTAACCATAACAATGATTGAATTTGTGGTTAACAATCCAATTCTCATAACCAATGACACTTTTTGTCTCCGTCCTAGGTTTACGCTGATGTTTGGCTCCATGATTGAGGTATATAGCTTGTATGGCAAGTTTGATTTCTCTTGTAAGTTCAAACAAGAGGTTTTGGGTGAGGTTTTGAATAGGCGTATCCCCAACCCATGCGTTAAACTAGAAGGATATATGTTCACCTATACCAATAATCCATTTGATGCTTTTTCAAACCAGAGGAACAAATTGAGCTATTCCCTTCTATGCAGATGACATGTGATGATTTGAATGGTAATTGTTCGAGATAAATTTATCCTTTAGGTCTGACTTCCATAGAGAGTCACCTTTGTTATATAACAACCTCCAAGCTAATTCCATAAGGTAGATAGTGTAATACTCCAAATTAGTGGTGGTTGATGATAGGATACTTAAAAAATAAAAACTAATGAGATTACCTATTTCAATAAGGTGCACATTACTTTTTAGAAATCCCTCATTAGAGAATTCCACAATTAATCATGTTTGGCTTGGAGTAGCCTAAGGATGGGTGATATCTTGGAATGTTTATCACAAAGTGTGTGAATAAGGACAAATCACATAAAAATGGTTTGTGTTGATTTATGGGGCTATTTATCAATCTCAAAATTACTCTAAGTAACTACCAACTACTAGTATAGGGTTTGGGTGTTACAAATAGTTTTGCTAATATTAGCTAGTCGAATTCCTAAACCACCACAAAATGTAGGTTTAGCAAAGCTGGCCTAGGATAAGCGATGACGTATATTATGCCTTCCCTATTTTTCTAGGGAGGTGGCCAACTTTCATGGAGTAAACTGGTAGTGACTCTATAGAGACTTGAACAAGAATGGTTCTACTAGTTAAAAAGAATTGATTGGCTTTCTAAAGGCTAAGCTTGTTGGAAATCTTCTCTAGGAGAGATTTAACATTTTAGGAGAAATTATATAGGTGAGAACTAGGGTAACTTATATATATTCCTAGGTATTGAGTAAGAAGAATTTCAAACATAAGAGAGATCTCAATTCGTTTATTACTTAGGACATTAAAGAATAATAGGGTTTGGAATTTTACAAGCAAAGATTGAGCCCATATGTATCACCAAATTAAGAAAGAGTATTCGATATGGTTGAGAGGGTAATATTGCCAAATTTACTAAAGATAAGAACATCCTCTACAAATAAAAATGGGAAAACTTAATATCATTAGACTTAATAGGGATAGGCCCCTAAAGTTTCTCCTCAACTCTGTTAATAATAAAGGTAAAAAGGAATTCCATGTAGATATGGAAAATGTGAGGAGACAAGTGGTCACCTTGATGTAATACTCTTTTGAGATATAAATTTCTAGTGTTTAATCCATTGATCACAAACCTATAAGAAGAAAACTTGATCTAGAAGATAATAAGTTTAATGAGGTTTGCATGTATATTGAACCAGCTAGAATGAGATTGATGAAAATCCAACACAAACGATCAAATGCTTTATGTAGATGTAGCTTAATGCCAAGGTAGCTAAATATTAGTATTTCTTTCATTTTTGAAAGTGTTAATAATCTCCCTATCTTTGATGATATTGTCACTTGCTCACCTACCATTAAGGAAGGTATTTTGTTGAGGAATGATAATATCTTTAAGAATAGGTCTAGGAGATTGATTATCAACTAAAACAAGAACTTATAAAGGGAATACTAAATGTTTATCGGATGATAAAGGGAATACCAAATTCTTATCGGATGAAACTGGTTGGTAATATTAGGTTGATTAGTATTGGGAATAAGGGAAATCAAAGTTTCATTAAGATGAGTGCCAAAAGAGCCAATGGTAATGATATTTATATTTCATTCCCAATTAAATGCCATAAATTTTGTAAAAAGCATTGATGTATGCCATTAAGGCCTGAGGCTTTAAGAGAACTAAATTGGAAGAGAACATATTCGTTTTTTTTTCATGGAAGGAACTTAAGATAGTGTGTGACTAAACTACCCTGGAAACCCTGCAAAGAAGTGAGGTTTTGCTATGATATGTACGAGGGGTTCCTTCGTTCTATGGTATATATATTATAAAAGTAGGTAAGTACCTCTTCCTTAATATCATCCACATTGTTTATCCTTTCCTCAGATGAGTTACGAAGATATAAAATTCGACCATGTCTTCTTCGGTGGATGGCAGCCTAATGAAAGAACTTGGTGTAATGGCCTCCACAAAACATTTTATCCATTATGGACTTAGTTTTCCTAAAATTCAATTCCATATTGAGGTATTGGCCGAGCTTAAGGTTTTTTTTCCTTGGAAATAATGTCATGGACGGGACTGATGCATATAAGGGTTTGAACAACACCTTGGATATTCTTGAGGAAGGAAATATGTTGAACGATGTTTCCAATAATACATTTGTTTCATGTCCTAACCATAGTAGTGAGAGTATTATTAAACCTGATAATATGATGCTTACTCTTGTTCTAGGCTTGATAGCAGACTCACTAAAAGGAGTATCCCTAAGTCACATGAGTTCCATACAATATGGTTTAGGCTTAAAGGTGGGCTTACCATCAATATTGAACAAAATTGGATAGTGATATGAATATATCCTAGTTAAATATTGAACCACAACATCAAGAAACTGAGTAATCCATTCATTGTTTGGCCCACACATGGTTTAAATGTTGTATAATGATAGGATGGGATTCACGTTTACATACCCAAGTAAACATAGGCCCTTAATATCGTAGGTCAAGAAATCTACAATCTTACATACATGCTTTAAACTTGTCTATATAGGAGGAATTAAGAGGTAATCCATTGTAATACCTCGAATTTTATCTAACCCTAATATTAAGTATTTAATATCCTAACCTAATCCTAATATCAAAAAAAAAATATTTTTACCTTACTCTAATTCCTTAATCCTAAATCTAAACATAATCCTAATTTTAACTTAAGCCTAACCCCAAATGGTTGATCAATTAATTATACCCTAATTCCCTAATTAAAATTTTAAACCTAATTTTAAATTATTTCTTTCTTTCTTTTCCTTTTTTCTTTCTCCTTTTTTCTCTTTTCATTTCATTTTTCTTTCCCTTTTCCCCATCCTGGTCTATTTCTTCCCTCCTTCCTCTTCAAGCCATGCATGCTTATCTCACACGGCCTTCCCCTAATTTCTCTTCCCATCCATGCACTACACGTACACCTACCCTTATACCAACCTTGCAATATTAGCCCACAACCACCAATATGTGGCTATGCTTGTTCCTTTCCCCCTTGATTTTGTTAAAGAGCCACCCAAGTTAAAATTATTCTACCTTGCACCATTTGACCTTTATCATCCCACACCCTAACCTCGCCTCCTATATATACCCCTCTCCCTTTTTTACTTCATCCTTTTCAACTCCCACAAACTCTCCCCAAGTTCATGTTCTAGTCTCATCATTACCCATCTAAAATTTTTTCCATTTTTCTTTTAGTGAAACTTTGCAAATTTCCCTCACCTCATGTTGGTTAAGCCTTATTGCATGAGTTGTTCATGTTGCACCACCTTCACCCACACCAGCACCTCACACCAAACCACCCTAAGCTACATAAACAACCCATGCCAAACCACCACCCCTGCATCAAGAACCTATTCCATAACACCCATAGTTGCATTAAGGGTTGATGCTACACCCTTTGGCTACATTAAGAGTTGACACTTCACCCCTCCTTGCTGCACCAAATTTTTTTGCAGCTGGTTTGAGCATTGTGTGCCTTGGTTTGCTTTAATTTTACTCTATTTTCCACCCTTCAATGCCTTAGCTTTTCCTTATTTAATTTCCAAAGTTCTAACCAAATTTTATACTTGATTTTTTGGTGATTTTCTAGTGGTATCGGAGGAGTATTCTTACGCTATACATGCTTAGAGAACAAATAAGTTTTTGGTAAGGATACATGTCATAACTAAGGTTTTTCATGCAATGTGTGTATTTCATTACAACAAAAGATGGAACAGGCCATGTAAATGACCATGGGAAGAAAAAATTGGTGGCCAAAATTTGTATACAAAGTATGAGATTGTGGTTATGGTCAAAATGAATAAAAAAAATAGTAGCTAAGCCTAGTTTTTTGCAATATATATGTGGACCTCATAGGTCAAATAATGTCATTATCCCTATTTTGATGAAAATAAATGGGTATTGAGAACTAATGTGTTTGTTTAAGTTTGTATGTACTATATTTGACATATAAAGATATCCAAATCATCTCTCTAAACATGCAAATTTAAAAGAGCAATCAAGTTTTCAAGAACAAGAGAAGAAAGCATGAAGAAAACTGATACTTAAGGGTTAAGAATCATATTTCTAAAGTCTTAGATTCCGTATAATGAATTAATTTGAGCAAGTTCATATTTTTATCAAAACTCTTTAAAAATAATTTTAAAACACGTGATTTGAGTTCACTTCATAAGAATTTATAGTTGATCTTGATTTCTAATTATTTCAAAGTATTTTAAAACTTATTAGTTGGTTCCAATAAGAACCACTCGACTGGTCTCAAGATTGATTGATTAGTTTAGTTTAATCAAAGAGTATAAAACGAGTTTAACTCAGATGGACCGATTGGCGCAATGAAACGATCTACTAGTTTGAAAATCAATCAACTACTTTAACCAACCAGTTCATAGATTAATTTTGCTAAACCAATCGACTAGATTGACCAACCAGTCCATTGTTTTCACTTCTACAAAAACTCATTAGTCTCTACTTAAACTCAGCAACTGGTCTGAAGAAACCTTTCGATTGGTTCAATCAACTAGTCCATGGGTTTTACTTTTGTATAAACCCATTCGTATCTACTTAAACTCATCGATTGTTTTCACCAAATCAATTGAATAGTTTGTAACTAATTAACTAGTTTAAATAAATCGATTGACTGGTGACATAAACAAATAGACTGCACTTAACCATGTCATTATTCATAAATTTTCATAGGACCAAATGGGACCGATCGACTAGTTTGTGTAACACTAACTTTCCATTTTAGGTCTAAACATGATTTGTCAACTGGTTTAAACCACCGATCGACTTGTTCAGCCAGACCAATCAACTAGTGAGCATTAAATGCTAATTCTTTACCTATTGGACGATACAAATTTTTAGGGATTTTCTATTTAACGGTTATATAATGAGGCTGATCTTTATAAATAAGGTTCCTTTACATTTATTAAAATAAAATTTCAACTACAATGATTGTGCAATTAATTATATACTCTTAAGTCATTCAATTGCTCATTCAAACTCTCTCAACTTTCAAATTCTAAGTTTTATGGAAAAGTGTTCATTACTAAGCTCTCTTAGCTAGAATTGCTCTTCAATTGTACTATCTTGTATTGCATCAGGGTAGATTACATCTCATCCAAAGTTCTATATTTTATATCTTATATTATTGGTGAGAATCAATTGTAATCACAACCACCTTATAAAATTTATTCCAAAAGAGTTAGTGAGTGTTTGCCTATCATTCTTGAGAGATTCTTGTGGAGAGTCTAGAGAGGATAAATATTTTAAATTTTAAATCATATCTTAAAGAGTCATTGAGATATTAAGTCTCATAAAATGAGAGAAGCACGATCATCAATAAAAGTACGCCACTATTTTAAAAATCTAAGAGGGAGAACTTTTGATACCGGATATAGAGAGTAACTTGTTTTTTAACCACTCTACATCGTGCATATAATTTTGTTTCCTATCGTCTACATTTCGTTAAACCCTATTTACACCCTCTAGGGTTATTTCAATAAAAATGTATCCACGACTAATTTGTCATGGATTTTATTTTGTGATGAAATGACCATGAATTTGCTACTGAAAAGTATTTTTGTGATTAAATCATCATGAATTTGTCATAGGAATTTTTTTATGGCTAACTTATCATGAATTGCCACGAAAAAGTCCTTCTATGGCTAACTCGCTACGAATTTGCCATGGAAAAATATTTTTGTGGCTAATTAACCATGAATCTATCATGGAAAAATACTTTAGTGGTTAATTCGTCATGAATTATCTATTAAAAGGTAATTTTTATGGCTAACTTGCCATAAATTGGTCGCATAAAGATATTTTTGTGACTAAATTACCATAAATTTATAATAGAAATATATTCCTGTGGCTAATTTGCCATGAAAATATATTTTTGTTGCCATCTTATCATGGATTTGCTATAAAATGATATTTTTATTACTAACTTACCATGAAGTTGCCACAAAAAGATATTTTGCGGCTAAATTACCACAACTTTGCCATAAAGTAATATTTTTGTGGCTTAGTACCACGAATTTGCAACAGAAATATACTTTTGTGGCTAACTTATATTAGATGTCGTACAAAAAAAATTTATATGGCTATAAATAACCAATACCTTTTTAGCTATAGCTTAAAAAAAATGTGACCATAGTATGAATTAATTTGATCAATTTTTTAAAATGTATAATTCATTATATTTATATTCTATTATTTTGATTATTTTAAACAAATAGTAAAATTAACTAATTATTAATTTGGATCATAGTTTAAATGTGTATAAAATTTATTGACTAATATATATATATGTATCTATAAATTAAATGTTAATATGCCAAAGTAAACACCATATTAAGAATTTACTAGGCCATTTTTTAACAAAAAACTATAGAACATTATTATTACATTTTCTATCTTTTATTTTTTTTACTAATTTGAATAAAAAAATAAATTTAAATAATTATTAGTTTGGGTCCTAAATTATTTTTGTATATAAATTATGGAATAATAAATAACATGTAGACACACACATACACACAAATATACATATCCATATACTATAGTTATACTTACCCCCAAAAAATAAAATACTATGGTTATAAGGAAAAAAATATTATTTTAACTATCAGTCAAATGTGTAATCATATAAACAAATGCGTGGTCATTTGAAAACTACACACACACACACACAATTGAGATGAATTAAAAGTTTTGATACAACTATTTATATAAACAAAGTGCACATTCATTAAGGAAAGTTAATTGTTGGAGAATTTTACAGTTAAGTGTACGTGGTTTGGAGTAGTTAAATAATAGGTTACCTTATGGGAAGTTTCTCAAAAAGCATACTATAACTACTCATGATCGGTATCGGGATAAGATCTATCGACGGTACCAAGATAGTGTGGTTAATAATAATAATAATAATTAGAATTAATAATTGCGACATGTGATTAATCGTGGCTATCATCATCATGATCATCATTGTAACACCCCCAAATTTACAACTGAAAATTTTCATTTAAGTGGAAACTTAATTTAGACATAAATGGGTGTTAATGCTTTAATTGACATAAGTGTGTCTTATGTACCATTCTCACATAAATTACAAGGCAAAAGTAAATTAAGATGCAAAACATAATAAACATAGAACAAGGGTACTTCATAACATAAGTAAGAGATTTAGAATCTACTTAAAAAACGGAATCCAAAATACATAAAGTAAATATCTGGGGAGAAAAATGATAAAAGAAGGAAAATTTGGTCTAAAACAATAACTTAATAACATAGTTCTCTGACTCCTAATCCCACACATGAGACGAAATCATTCCTCCCCGATCAGATCATTGTAAGTATCATAATCATCTAGCGGGTCCTCACTGACCTGTACAAACTCAAAAGGGGTCCCTACTTGTGGGAAGGAATATCACTAATAAGAAGGATGATCAATATGCTACGTGCAGAGTAAGGTAACAATATAGTTAAGAAGGGTCACATAAATTCATAAGATCACAACACAAGGTGATGTACACGTAGGATAATCTCATCGATGCCAACTTATTTATTTCTTTCCTAATAATACAGTAATAGCGTTATGATCAATACTCATAATTTTATTCACATTAAACTTAATGACTCCACTATTCTCAACCAATGGAACGGTAACACAGTACAACCTTAGCTCAAGATGCTTCTGGCCACTATTCTCAACTAGTGGAATGGTTCCAATAATATACAACTCAGAGCAAAATGCTTCTAGCCATTATTCTTATCCGGTAGAATGAACATATACAACTGGTCCTGATTTACGTGGTGTTTCATTTAAAATGATTAGTATCTTATCAAGGGTTATGGTCATTCAAATGACTTATTTAAATTGATCTTGGGGACCCCACTATTCTCAACCGGTATAACGGTAACGTAAGTACAACCTCAAGGAAAAATGCTTCTGACCACTATTCTCGTCCGGCGAAATGGACAGGTACAACTGGTCCCGACTCATATGATCTTTCACTTTAAGTGATTAGTATATTATTCGTACTTTATTTATTTCAAGGCCATCACACAGTTATATACACTTACTCATGCAAGGCACCATCTCAACACATATCCTAGAACATGTCATATTTCCCTTAGAAATCATAATTTCATAAACCTAGCATAAATCCCTTTTCTAGTATACGTTTAGTCCCAAAATTCTAAACCCAAGCTTAGAATGTTGTTATGAACCACTTAATCAAAAATCATGATCTGACTCCCACTTCTTGCATGTGCGATAATAACCTACCTCTAGGATTATTATTTGTGTCTCCTAAAAAAGCCTAATTTCATAAACCTAGTATAATCCTTTCTCTAGCTCTGATTTAGTCCCCAAATTCCATACCCAAGCTTAGAATGTTGCTATCAACCACTAAATCAAAAATCATGGTCTAAATCCCACATTTTACACATGTGATAATAACCTACCCCTATGGTTACTATTCATCACCCTTATAAAACCCTAATTTCTCATTTTGGTCACAACTCCTTCCCTAGAACTCATATGACTCCCTAATTTTGTAAGCATATCCAAGACTCCAACACTAATCTCATATTCAACTTTTAATGCCAATCTCCAACTTTTAGAACATATGATCACGACTCTACCCCAAGATTTTTCTATTCACACTTAAAGCCTTTCCCCTCCTTTATTAGCCATAAACCTTTCATTTTCACTCTAAATATTTCATATATCACCTTTAACCTATTTTGAGCTAGCTAACACCCCAAAGTATTCAACATGTCACTTTTTAACCATGTTAACCAAAATGTCCCTAGGCCACTAAAATACCTTTCCCTTCCTTAAATCACAAGATTCCAAACATGAATGATTTTTCAACCTCCCACACACACCCTTATCATGAAATGCATGACCACGATTATATATAGATACTTCGTATTCAACACAAGTCATATTTACGCAACTTTCTTACATTTTTCTTCAAATATGCAATACCACATATATAACACCAAAGTCAAGTAATATTTCATACAATGTCATCAACACTCCAAAAAAAATGGGTATGTATATTATAACACATCAATCCCTATCTATGACATGTATCATTACTGAAGTGGCTCCGATCTCTAAGTATGGAAGAACTACGTTTCCTCCTCCACTACCACTAGTGTATCACCTAGAAATAAGAATATACAATATTTAGACATTTTAAAGATTTCAACATAAAAAAAGACTAAGGCAAAGGAGAGGGAAGGAAATAAAGGTAACTGATGTGGGAAAGCTTGGGTAGGGTGGTGCACGACAATGGTCACAGTGGCAGAGGTGGCGACAGCAATGGCGACATTTTGAGGATGGGTGATGGTTGACATCTAGGGTTGAGGTGATGGTGGTGTGGGTGGCTAGTGGTAGTGCAGGAAAAGGGGTGGCCAAGAGAGGGAAATGAGGGAGAAGAGAGGGCTTGGTGTGGTGGTAATGATGGGCTGAGGTGCCTGCGAGGGGTGGTGGCGAGGAGGGGAAAAAGAGAGGGTTGGTGGTGGTGGTGCAGCGCTGGCGAGAGCAAATGTGACTAGTCGTGGTTGCAAGCGTAGGAGAGGGAGAAGGAAAGATGCCACAATAGGGAGGAGGTTGGTGTCGTGCAAGCAAGGAAAGGGAGGTCGGCTAGAGTAACGACAAATGGTGAGAATGGTTTGGTCGGCGAAGATGGCGGCAACGCTGATGAATCGAAACAGAGAAGGAGAAAAGAGAAAAGAATAGAAGAAGAGGGGATAGAGGGCTCGACTAGCTTGTCGATATGGGGGAGGAAGGAGGGATGCCTTAGGGGTATATATAGGTGATGGGGTCTTGGGAGAGGGAAGCCGAAAAGGGAGGAATGTAGGGGGGTTTTGACGTACATGGCGGATAGGGAAAAAGGATAGGGGTGTAGAGAAAGCTTGGGTGGGGTGGTGCACGACAATGGTCATGGTGGCAGTGGCAGCGATAACAACGATGACTTTTTGAGGATGGGTGATGGTTGACATCTAGGGTTGAGGTGATGGTAGTGTTGGGACTAGCGATAGTCGGTGGCAAGTAGTGGTGGTGGTTTTGGTGGCTAGCGGCAGTGCAGGAAAAGGGATGGCCGAGAGAGGGAAAGAATGAGGGAGAAGAGAGGGCTTGGTGTGATGGTGATGATGGGCTGAGGTGGCTGCAGGGGATGGTACCAGAATGGTGGTGGCGAGGAGGGGAAAAAAGAGAAGGTTGGTGGTGGTGGTGCAACACTGATGGGAGCAAATGTGGCCGGTCATGACTACAGGTGTAGGAGAGGGAGAAGGAAAGAGGCCACAATAGGGAGGGGGTTGGTGTCGTGCAAGCAAAGAAAAGGAGGTCGGCTAGAGTAATGACAAACGGCGAGGATGGTTTGGTCGGCGAGGATGGCGACATCGCTGATGAATTGGAACAGAGAAGGAGAAAAGAAAAAAGAATAGAGGAAGAGGGGATAGGGGATAGGGGGCTGGCTGGCTTGTCAACAAGGGGAAAGAAGGAGGGAGGCCTTAGGGGTATATATAGGCGACGAGGTATTGGGAGAGGGAAGCCGAAAAGGGAGGAATGCAAGGGGTTTTCGACATGCATGGTAGGCAGGGAAAAAGGGCAAGGGCGTAGGGGTGCATGGTGGTGTGGTAGGACGACGGGCGGTGGGGTGTGCATAGCGAGGGCTGCATGGTTGAGAGGGGTAAGGGATACATATGCAAGGGAAACGATAAGTCCTTTTTTGGGATAGAATAGGAAAGGAGAAAGGGAGGTTGGGAGGGCGATAAGTAGAGGTGGCAATCGGGTCGGGCGGGTTGGTTTTGAGTCGGGTCATAGTAGGTCCGGTCACTATTAGGTCGGGTCATTTGACTTTTGCGAGTTGATTGTGGGTCGGGTCGGATCATTTCGGGTTCAGGTCATTGTTTTGTTTGGGTCGGGTCGGTTCCAGGTCGGGTCATTTCGGGTTAACTTGACTGGTTAGGGTCGGGTTGGTTTCTGGTCATTTTCTGGTTCACATGACTAGGTGGCTTCGACCTGTTCGGGTCATTTCGTGCAATGTGATGGGTTGGTCCCTTTGGGTCTGAGTTGTTTTGGGTTAACTTAATGGATCGGGTTGTTTCATGTAATTTGACGGGTTGGATTTGAATAGTTACGGGTTAACTTGATGGGTCGGGTCGAGTCAAGTTTTGATGGGTTGAGTCAAATTCGGATCCAGATAATTATCATTTATTATATTGTAAATATTAGAGACAATCATAAAATTACTATTACTAAAAATGAATTAATAATATTAGATACACTTTATTTTCACAAGTAAATAGTAAAGATATTTATAAATTTTAATAATAAAAAACATTGCATGATTGAATCTAACAAAGATATTTATCATTTATTCTAATTTATTTGATTACTTAAAATATTTAATTACTTAAAAAAGACAATTTTACAAAATAAAGGTGATCATAACATGACTATACAATGTATAATTATCATTTATTACATTATAAATATTAGAGACAATCATAAGATTACTAGTACAGATACATAAAATAAGAATATTATATGTCATTTACTTTTACAAGTAAATAATAAATATATTTATAAGTTTTAACAATATTATATTTGATTACTTAAAATATTTATAAATTTTATAAGTAAAAATATTGATATTTATCATATATGATATTTATTTGATTACTTAAAAAAGATAATTTTATATAATAAAGGTGATCATAAACATGACTATACAATGTATAATTATCATTTATTACAATGTAAATATTAAAGACAGTTATAAGATTACTAGTACAGATAAATGAAATAAGAATATTATATGTGTTTTATTTTTACAAGTAATAATAAAGATATTTATAAGTTTTAACAATATTATATTTGAATACTTAAAATATTTATAAATTTTACAAGTAAACATATTAGATATTTATCATATATTATATTTATTTGAGTACTTAAAATATTTGATTACTTCAGGAAAGATAAATTTATAAAATAAATATGATTATAAATATGACTATATAGTGTATAATTATTATTTATTACATTGTAAATATTAGAAACAATCTAAGATTACTAGTACAGATAAATGAAATAAGAATATTATATGTCCTTTACTTTTTATAAGAAAATAATAAAGATATTTATAAGTTTTCACAATATTATATTTGATTACTTAAAATATTTATAAATTTTACAAGTAAAAATATTAGATATTTATCATTAATTATATTTACTTGATTACTTTAAAAAATATAATTTTATAAAATAAAGGTGATCATAAATATGACTGTATAATGTATAATTATTATTTATTACATTGTAAATATTAGAGACAATCATAAGATTACTAGTAAAGATAAATAAAATAAGAATATTATATGTGTTTTATTTTTACAAGTAAATAATAAAGATATTTATAAGTTTTAACAATATTATATTTGATTACTTAAAATATTTATAAATTTTACATGTAAAAATATTAGATATTTATTATATATTATATTTATTTGATTACTTAAAAAAGATAATTTTATAAAATATAGGTGAGCATAAGCATGACTATATAATGTATAATTATCATTTATTACTCTTTAAATATTAGATATAATCATAAGATTACCAGTACAGATAAATAAAATAAGAATATTATATGTGCTTTATTTTTACAAGTAAATAATAAATATTTTTTACTCGGTTATGTTCGGATTTATTAGATTCGTTCAATTAAACTATTTTAGATAAATTAATTATTCAATATACTTTGAAATGTACTTAATTTCATGTTGGTGTTGTTAAATTGGAAAAATAGTATTGAAATATATCGGAATTTGATTGTTAGGTTAAAACTCTTGCGAATTTAAATTGGATTGTATAATTGAGTTATTTTATTAAATTGATTATACAATGTGTTTTAGAATATGTCTAATTTTAATTTTGAACCGTCAATTTAAATATTTGAATAAAATTTGACCGGATTTGTAGTTCGGGCTAAAAAACCCTAATTATGTTAAATTGGGTAATTCCTTAATAGTTTTTAATCAATTGAATATACAATATGTTTTAGAATATGTCTAATTTTATTTTTGAACCATCAATTTAAATAATTGAATAAGATTTGACCGGATTTGCAGTTCGGGCTCAAAAACCTTAATTATGTTAAATTGGGTAATTTATTAATAGTTTTTAATCAATTGAGTATACAATATGTTTTAGAATATGTCTAATTTGAATTTGAAACATCAATTTAAATATTTGAATAATATTTGACCGGATTTGTAGTTCGGGCTCAAAAACCTTAATTATGTTAAGTTGGGTAATTTCTTAATAGCTTTTAATCAATTGAGTATACAATATGTTTTAGAATATGTCTAATTTTAATTTTAAACCATCAATTTAAATATTTGAATAATATTTGACTAGATTCGTAGTTCGTGCTCAAACCCTAATTATGTTAAATTGGGTAATTCCTTAATAGTTTTTAATTAATTGAGTATACAATATATTTTAGAATATGCCTAATTTCAATTTCGAACCGTCAATTTAAATATTAGAATAAGATTTGATCGGATTTACAGTTCGGACTCAAAAACCTTAATTATGTTAAATTGGGTAATTCCTTATTGAGTATACGATATGTTTTAGAATATGTCTAATTTCAATTTTGAATTATCAATTTAAATATTTGAATAAGATTTGGCCGGATTTACATTTTAGACTAAAAAACCCTAGTTATGTTAAATTGGGTAATTCATTAATAGTTTTTAATCAATTGAGAATGCAATATGTTTTAGAATATGTCTAATTTCAATTTTGAACCATCAATTTAAATATTTGAATAAAATTTGATTGGATTTGCAGTTCAAGCTCAAAAACCCTAATTATGTTAAATTGGAAAATTCCTTAATAGTTTTTAATCAATTGAGTATACAATATATTTTAGAATATGTCTAATTTTTATTTCGAACCATCAATTTAAATATTTGAATAATATTTGATCGAATTTGTTGTTTGGGCTCAAAAGCCCTAATTATGTTAAATTAGGTAATTCCTTAATAGTTTTTAATCAATTAAGTATACAATATGTTATAAAATAGATCGGATTTATAGTACGATGGTGTTAAGAGTTAGTAATTTTCAGTTGGTAACAATTGTAATTACAATTTTATTAGGTAACTAGTAACCACTATAATTACATTTTTAGAGTCTGAGTTTGATTTTCTGTTTGTTATAAACTTATAATCTGTGTATTCTGTGTAAATTAATATAATATTTGTTATTTTAAAAATATCCATCAAAAGTTAAGAGTTATGAGATTTTTTTATTCTAAATGATATTGTATAGAATGTTTAGGGTAAAAGTATGAAAAATAAGTACAATTTATAAAGTACTATATTTTTAAAAGCTTTAAATGAATAATAAAATATGCATAATTTATTATTTTTATTATAATAGATTTTGATATCTCCTTGGGTCAATGTCGGGCCGGATAGGGTGAATGTCGGGTCTGGTCAAAGTCGGGTCTGATCGAAGTTGGTTGGGTCAATGTCTGGTTAGGTCGAAGCGGGTCGGGTCGAAGGTAGGTCGGGTCGCTATTGGGTCATGGGTTGGCATCGGGTCGGTTCGGGTTGATTTTTATCGTGTCAGTGTCAGGTCGGGTCAACTTTTGCTGGCCCTAGTAATAAGTGGGAGAAGAAGGAGAGAAATAAAAAAAAGGAAAAAAAGAGAGGGGTGGTTGGGCTAGACACCGCCCAAGGGAGGACAAGAAAAAAAGAAAAGAAGGAAGTTAGGCTAGGTTGGTGGAGCTCGGGATGAAGGAGAGAAAAGAAAAAAGAAAATGGAAGGAAAAGAAGGAAGGAAGAAAAGGAAAAAAGGGAAAAGAAAAAAGAAAAAGGAAAATTTTTTTAGTGTAGAATTTGGGTTTAGGTTTAGGGTTAAATTTTTGGATATGTAAATATAAAAATTTTATTTATAAAATTTTTGGGGTTAGGGTTAGGTTAAAATAAAATAAAATAAATCCAAATATTAGGAATTAGGTTAGGTTATGTTTGATAATTCAAAATTAAAATTTTATAAGATTTCAATATATTAAAATCATCATCATTAACATGTGCTCCACGGGACTATTCATGGCAATCGACACGTGAGTCATGGTATTACTCGTGGCTATTGACACGTGTGCCACGTGTCTACTCGTGACTATTATAACATGCATCGCGGAACTATTTGTGGCTATAGGCACGTCTACCACAAGACTACTAATGACTATTTAAATACGGGTCACCAATTACTTCCGGCTAATTTCATAAATTGCAGCCACTAAAACACTTTTTCGTAGCTTAAATTTTTTTCATGAGCTTATAGGTCACAAAAGGTGGCATTTAAAATATCCTAAGAAAAATATTTTACCCACGATATTTTTACTTATTAGCCACGAATGTTTCAGTGGCCTATATGACGATTTGTTGTAGTATCTATATGAAATCCTATGTTTGTTTGTTTTTTTATTTAGATAATTTGATTATGATAATTTTGTTTCATGACATGTAATGTTGTATGATAAAAAAAGTGAAAAAAATGTGAAAGCGTGTATTTGTTCATTTGTTGGTTAAGTCAAGTTTTACAAGTAAAGAAGGTTAGTACTTCTCGTTTATCTAAATTGAGTTATGATGTTTGACTCATATATATATGTATACTTGTGGTTAAGTATTTTCATGAGGATAGTTGTGGAGGTTGAAAATCAAAATAATGTGACTCGTATGGTTTTTGTGAAAATGTTGGTACTTTAATTATCTCAAGGAAAAATTGGTCAATATGGGTTAAATGTGAAATATTTGATATTTTAATGAGTTTATTGGATCAAAATATGTTAAATATACTATGTGGAATATTTGGATAATTATGAATGGTCTAAGTCCAGTAAAATGAGAAAATTACTTAAATTGGGACCTTAGAGGCAAGACTATTATTACATATGTAAAATGTTGGAGTTAGACCTTGATTTTTTGGCATGATATTAATAATGATATTTTAGGAATATATATTGAATATGGTGGCCATATGATTCTATGGGAAATTTATGAATAAATTGTAAAATTAGGGCTTTATAAGGATTTATAAATAGTAACCCTAGAAATATGTTATTATCGCATGTCTAAAACGTTAGGGTTATACCTTATTTTTTGACATGCTTTCAATAATAATGTTCTAGGGATGTATACTAATATTGGTGGTAAAATGAGTATTATGATAAGAGTTATGCCTAACTTGTAAAATTAAGGTTTCATACGGAAAATATCGCCTTTTTCTTTAGGGAATGTCCTAATATGCATGATGTTGTGTCTTATGTGTTTTGGATCATTATGTTAAGTTGGATTATGTGCCTCGAATATCTATATGTTTGTACATATGATGATATTGAGATAAATAACAATGAATAAGATATTAATCACTTAAAGTGAAATATCATGTGAGTCAAGACTGACATGTTGAGTCCATTCCACAGGCCTAATAATAGTATCCAGGTCCATTCTATCCTAAGGGGAGTTTTAGACCATTCCATTTATATAAGAATAATGACCAAGAGCATGCTACCTTAGGATGTATTGAGTTCGTTACATCGACTTAATATTATTGGTCATGTGCATTTTATCCTGAGAGATATTTTAGCCCGTTCTACCAGATTAAGAATATTGGAGTCTTAAACTCAATATAAATATAAAATGAACTGTGATTATACCTACTAACATGATTTTGATTATGTTATTGTCTTGCATAGTATCACCATTTTAAAAATTATGCATGCTTATTATTCTTTATGACCCTATATACTCCTTGTACCCTTGTTATGACCCTATAGTTACTTTACTTAGTATGTAGTATACCGATCATTCTTTTTATGGATGTTGCTCATTCGCATGAGTAAGTGATTCGGGTGATTTTGTGCAAGTCACTAAGTACCCGATGGATGATTTTTCTTCTCATGATGTCTTGCTTGGGGAAGAGTAACCTTTTCCTTTTCCTTAAGGTTTGGGAATATAGAGTCATGTTACTCAGATATTAGCCTTAACCCGGGTATCTTTTGAGACTCTTAGTTCCTGTGTATCTCTTTTATGTTCTTTTGAATATTGTATTTGGAGTTAACCTTCAAACACTTATTTACGTTTATGAATCTATCTCATTCCCTATTTTTCCATATTTTAAGCTCTAATTGTTTGCCTTTTATTTGATGTATGGATGGTATGATAAAGCGAACTTATACAATGGTAACACCCATCAATTTTGTTATTATGCTTCAACTAAAAAAAAATTTAGTAGTAAAATTTGGGGTTACACACAATTAATTTCTATTTAGGGCTAATGATGTCATTAAAATCACCCATGATGGCCCAAGGGCTAGTAACACTTTGGGCAATATCAAAAAGATAATCCCATAATATTGTATGATCATAAAACTTCGGATAAGCATAAATTGTAGCGAATGTCTAAGGAGAGTAAGTGGGGGATACCCACACTTGCATGGTGATAGTGCGAGATGCTTCTTCTTGAATAAGAACCAATACTTCATTTTCATACTAAAGGATCCACAACCATCCCACCAAACCTGTAGCATCTTGCCTAATGACCATCTCAAAACCCAGACTTTCATTTATCATCCTAGCTCGAACCCTTTCAACTATAGATTCCATTAATATCACAATGCATGGTCAAGGTTCTTTTATATGATTTTCAAAGGATGCTTGGAAGCATGGGTTGGCCACTTTTTCCATCATCCATCCTTGATCGAGGGGAGTTGGAGTAGTCATTACAACATTAGGCATTACCCTTATTACATACCTACCTACCATGTAGAAGTTTATAGTTGGATGGGGTTGTGTAGAGATTGTCATTTGCAAGATGCAAGAGGATTAATCTCATTGATATTCTTAATTCCCATTAGTAAAAATACTTGTGTGCCTTGATCCACTCTTCTTAAAGGAATGAGAGGATCATGTAGGATCAACATTCCCCCATTTATCATTGAAACACTTATGAAGATGTTAAGTGTTGTTGACTCCATTGCTTCTCTTCGTTTTCATAGTAAGCAAAGATGATTTTCTGCTTGCACCATAGCCTTTTCCATCCACTTGAGGGGAAAAAAATAACCCTATGGAAAACATTCCTCCAAAAGTTTTATCTATGGATGCAGTTGGTTCTAAGGAAGTGGGCATGGGTTTAGGATTATTTGTACTAATATGTCTAATGTCATCCTAACTTGTTTGCTAAATACTTGGATGTACCACTAATGTCCAAGGAACGAGATCAATGCTACTTAGAGGTGTTTCCTTCCTTGTTAGTAAAGAGTATTACCTCTCAGGTCCATTTTGTGGGTCAAGGATGAAGCTGACAATTTTCTAGGGGTGGGATAGTATTACTTTAGGAGGGTAGGCAACTCCATAATTTAGAATTTAAAAGGAAGAAAGAGACTAGATATTGAGAGTACTTTTTAGAATTTAAAAGAAATCGAATCCCTTAAACAACAAATTAATTCAAAATCCTAGGATAGACAATAGTTATTTTGAGCTAGGTGTGTTTAAAGCCGACAAAAGTTTATACGATCTGCATAACTCAACTCACCCCACGTAAAACCCAACTTACCATAATATGAGAAACTTATCAATTTGACTCGACTCAACACTAACTAGAATATAATTGATCCGACTAGCCATCAACCTAACATGATATCAACTAGACGAAACAAAATCAAATTCGATATTAACCAATTATGATAACAAAAGAAATATATGTTTTATTATTTATTTAAACCTTTTAAACATATATTATTTTACAAATTATACTTATTTTTCTTACTTTTATTATAGACATATTTGAAAACACCATAGAGGGGGTGAATAGAGTTTTGTGGAATGGAAATAACTAAATAAAAATCTAACACGTGATGTAGAGTAGTTCAAGAGTTATTTACTCTTTACGACCACTATCAAAATATTCCCCCCCCCCCCTTAAAATTTTAAAATAGTGAAGTGCTTTATTGATGATCACTCTTCTATCGCTTTATGAGTCTTACAATCTCAATGAACCTTTACGAGATGATTTATAACTTCACCTATTTATCTTCTCCGGACTCACTACATGAATATTTCAAGAATGATAGAAAAACACTTATTAACTCCTTTAATAGATTTTTAAGAGGATATTGTGCTTACAAATGATTCTCACCAAATACAAGATATGAAAACGTTGATATTTAGATGAGACGTAATCTGGATAGATTTAATATAGGATATTACAATTTGAGAATATTTATAGTTAAGAGAAGTAAGTAAATAATACTTTTCAGTAAAAACTCATAAATATGTTAGAAAATTTGAGTGATCAATTGAATGATTTTAGTGTAAGAGATTAATTGCACAATTAATGATTTGAAAAGTTAGTTGTAATAAATGCATAGGGATTTTATTTATAAGGGTTACCCTCGTATATAGCCATTAGATACAAATTTCCAAAAAGCTATCTCGTCCAGCGGGTAGAAAATTGACATTTAATACTAACCAGTCGATCAGTTTAGAGGAACCACTCGATCGGCTATACGGCTAGTCAATCGGTTTGTTCTAACTAGTTGATTGTTCATGTTTCGACCAAAATAGAAAGTTACCATTGTGTGAACTAGTCGATTAGTTTGTTCAAACCATTCAATTGTTTTGACACCGTATACGATTGGTCTTAAAACACATATGAAAATTGTTCCGGTATGGTGAGACCAGTTGATGTGTTCATTCAACTAGTTGATTAGTTTGTCAAACCAGTCGATCGATTTGTCAACCAATCGATTGGTTTGGCAAAAAACATTCGATGTATTTAAACAAAGAGGAGCTGGGTTTCTATAAAAATGAAACCAATGAATCGATTGGTTAAAACAGTCAATCAATTTGTGAACTAATCGATCGATTTGCCTAAACTATTCGATGTGTTTAAACAAAGACAAATTAGGTTTCTGTAAGATTGAAACCCATTGACTAGTTGGTCAAATCAGTCGATCGATTTGACTGAACTAGTCGATACGAAATAGATTTTTACAAGATTGAAACCCATGGACCAATTGGTCAAACCAGTTAATCGGTTTACCTAAACCAGTCAATGTGTTTAAATAGAGATGAATTGGGTTTCAACAATATTGAAACCCATGGATTGGTTGGTCAAACCAATCGATGTGTTTAAACATAGATGAATTGGGTTTCTACAAGATTGAAACCCATAGACTAGTTGGTCGAACCAATCAATCAGTTTCTAAATCAATCGATCGGTTTGAGGAAACTCGATCAATTTTATTCACCCGTCGATCCGTTTGAGTTTTAACACAATCAGTGGCTTTGTTTAAACCGAACCATTCGATCGATCTGAGGACTAGTCGACTAGTTCCAACTGGAACCAATCAGTTTGCTTTGAAATTCTTTGTTGAAAATATAAACTTTGCTTAACTTAACTCTTTAAAATATACCTAAGACTCATAAAATGCTTGTCTTCAAGTCTTGGTTCCTTTTGTATGTTTTATTTTCTTGAATATGCACACTTAAATAAACACATTACATACCAAGATATGTTTGTTATCATCAAAACAAGTATAATGACGTTGCTTAACTTTTGAGATTACCAATACTTATTCACCAACAATGTTCTAATTTTACCAATTTTTTTGTGTAAAAACACAATATTAAAATCATAATAATAAATAAATAACATTAATAACATTTTAATCACATACTTACATAAAATCAAACTTAATGCTTACTTATGAGGTTAATAAGTTGAATAAATTTTGGGCGTCAATGTCTGGTTTGACCCAATCTAAATTAATCCAATCTAAAATTAGTTCAACCTAAATCCAACTCATTAAAATTTAAAAAACCGATTCGTTAAGTCAACCTAAACTTGACATATCTAAATAACTTAAATATAAGATCACTCCAACACGACTTTGATAGGTCCAAACCTAATCCGATAAGCTAACCTAACTTAAACCAGCTTAATTCGAGCCTAACTTGACCTAGATTTATAGTGATCCAAACCGAAATGATCAAATATGCAAAAAAAATGACACGTAAACAACCCAACCCTCAAATGACTCAACCCACTATAACCTAACCCAACCTGATTGTCACCTTTAGGTGTGGTGCTTCTAAGACCTAGGTAGGGATGAAATTTGAGGTGCTTCCAAATGGAATAAGAAATGAAAGGGCGTCTGCTTCATAATGGATGTTGTTAAGTCTATGCAATTGGTTGGTTGAAATAGCCCTTCTTAATGCCACAATCATAGAGTCAACTACATGTTGGAACACAAAAACAAGCCACAAGACCTATCAATCTTGTTGAGCCAGGTTTTGTTGCCTTAATATGGAAAAAGTGACAAGTTTTGGAGATTTTGGCAACATCAAATACTGTAATTTTTTGTGATTCTTTATGTAAATCAGTTACCCATGTTTCAAAGATTTGAAGCATTACTCTTAAGAATTGATTGAGTTTATGTTGGCACCTTATGATGCCAGAGCAAAATAATTAATTGGGTAAGACTCAAAATCCAACCCATCAACTAATAGGGTAATAAGCCATAGTTTAAACACAAACACTAAAACAAGTATCCAATTTTCATGAAGAACCCCTTTGATATGAAGGAAAATTAGCCATGGGAAACTATAACATGTTTAGCTAACCTCCACCAAGAAAAAAAAATTAAGTTACAAGCCTAGTAACCAAAGCATTAATTGGATTCAAGACCAATCAACCTGCTGCCAAGAAGATATACACTTCCAAGGCATTTTTTATTTTATTTTTGTGAGGGTCAATTCCAAGGACTTTGAGCATACCAAAAAGGCTTAAAAAGATAAGACGGAATCCACAAACGTTAAGCACGGATTGCTGTCTCTAGGACATCCTTCCCTAGTTCGTATCAAATCCTATTTCATCTTTACCTCCAAGCCAAACACGATCCAAACATGAAGAAAAATAATAATGCCAAAATAGATATGAGAGTGCACAAATAATCTATAACAGATGCGCAATGCCCAATGTACAATATATTCATAGAACGATAGCAGTATAAAAAAGCTTTACAGAGATGAAGGAAAAAATTAAAGCTCAAATATGGTATTAATGACCATTATCTCCAAAAGCCTGTTAGCAGCCAACAAACCCAACTCAACTCATAGATAAATATGGCCGCTTTACAAATAATGGCACCTTCCTATTATTTTTCATTTTTAGTATCTCAAAATGTTGTCCTATGCAACAAAAAACAAGAAAAACATCAAAAATATAATCAATACAAAGAATATCTTGATCATCAGCCACCTATTCGAGGATATACTATTAAGGTATCTGACCAGTTGGTTTTGTGCACCTTCAACATTAGCGAGTGTATCATCCATATTTTCATCAATCCTGCATGCCATATTAGCATCTCTCTCTTAGTACCAAGGATTAAATCACTAAGGATGCAAAATATGCTTTACTGCCTAACAGCGAATTCAACAGTGTAGAAAGCTTAAGGGTGTGCTTGGAAACCATATTATTTCTATCTTATCAAATATTATATCTACTGTAACACATCACTTTACCTCTTTTTTTTTTTTCTTTTTTTTTAATCACAACTTACTACAAAGTATATCCAAACAAATATTAAAGTACATGCCTAGAACACTCAGACAAGATATTGATTTAGCTAGAAAGAGCTTAAGTCAACCATAAATTAATATAAACTAAGGCAAAGCTAACTAGCCTAAGTAATAAAGATGTTAGTGCCTATTTTTACTTTCTAAGAGCTAGCATTGAATGATTCAAACCCCATGAAACCATCAAGAGGTTGTAATTTAGATGTTAAGTCTAAGGGCCTTGGTATCTTAAATCTCAAATTTGAATCCCTACATATGGACTACCCATAACCTGTCAAAGACTTGCACTGGGTTGTTACATTATTTTACTTCTTTATTCTTTAATCATGTAATAGCAGCATTTAGCAGCACAATAATTAAGGCAAGAAATAAGTGGAGCAATTTATGCTCAACCCAGTATATATTCCACCACATCCACCCTTTGGGGGCGCCACCACTAACATATAGACTATTAGCAGATTGTTCTCTGAAAACCCCACCATTTATTATTATTATTTCAATAAAAGATACAGCCATGTAAAATTTGGTTTAGTAGTAAGAGTCATTAGAAAAGTAGCAGTTAAAGTAGGCTCATGCTTGAAACAAATTACCTGTAAAAATGAAAAAAATAAGTCCTCTAAACCTATCATTAGCCTTAAAGAGAATAAAACTAGACAAACCTGATAGCAACTTCCCCTTGCTGTGACACCATTGTTGCTAATTGCGTAAAGATGTTGCTGAGCTCATGAATGGTTGACTCAACATTTTGAAGAGCTTCAGATCTGCTCTGCATGTAACTGTCATGCAATGGAACCATCTGTTGTTGCTGCTGTTGCTGCTGGATTAAGGGCTGAGCTTCATCGTCACCCTGTTTTCTGGAAAGAAAAAGTTTCTGTAAATATTAATCAAATTTCCCACCAGTAAGCTCATGCTCAAAATCCAATAAGTTCATGTTAAAGATACAAATGTAAGATTTTCCTCCAAAAACAATTTCCATTGCTTTTAGTCTTCTCTCCCCTCTTCTTTCTACAGTGAGTCTTCTTCAAAGACATGGCCGATAACACTCCCAATTACAACTCATCACTCAACTCGATCATATAAACACAGGAATCCAGAGTTGGAGGGTGGTGAAGGAAAAAAAACATATTCATGAATAACGTCCAGGAAGGAATTGCAATTTAATCTCTCAATGTAGTTACACAATCCTTTTCAACATACAACATCAATAATTATGACATAATGCTCATCTACTGAAGGAGCAGGAACTAGATAGACACTCGAGGATAACCAACCACTGGGCATCTCTATGATCCCCAGATTGTATTCAATAATCCAAACCAATATAGAATCTTTCCAGAATGGATATGCAGCAACAACAACAAGCAGCCATTATGATTTGAACAACATTGTACTATGGAAAGGATATTTAGCTTCACAAAAACCAGAAAATAAGAAGTGATCCAATGATGAATTGAATGGTATCAGGAAAAAGTCTCTTCAATCTTCAGACAACCAATATATATATATATATATTGTCCACAAGGGTATATATTCACCACACACTAGTGAAAAGCATAACCCAAAAATTTGGTACCAATTGCACAACAATCATATACCTTGGGAATAATGTAGACGACGATGAAGATCCATTGGCCCAAGGAGGAAGGTTAGTAGCAGGTGGACCACTACTGGAAGCTGATCTGGCAGCCGATGGGCGCTGACGAACAAATGGATTTACATTCTCTTTTGTTTCAGCTGACGAAAACAGCTGTCTCCTGTTTTCGTGGACCTTCAAATTCTGCGAATATACATTCCCAAGCCAAAGCAAAAGGAGATGTAAGAAATCACACTCCTACGTAGAAAAAAATACCAGCTTAACTCAACAGAGTCATGTATACCTCGGTGCGCATGGTGAGCACTTCCTTGAACTCCTTTGTTGCACACATCAACCGATTCTTAAGATTATCTACAACTGTGGTAGAATGAGTGGTGGTATCACTTGAGATATTTTTCCTCTCATTCTGAGAGTTGCAGAGAAACTGTAGGTCCACAACGGCTGCGTTAAGTGCAGTAATATCCTGCTTGATGAATGCAGTTAACTCTTGAATTTCAAGAGTGGGGTCATCAAATACGGATGTCCTTTTTGCCACTGGAGAGACGAAAAATTATGTTTAACTGTCAGAATAGCACCATCAGCAGAATTTGCATACACTTTCCTTCATGAAGCCGCAAAACAAAATCACATGGGGCAAAAGATTCTGATCCAAAAAGAAACAGAGGGAGTGCTAATGCTGTTTTTTTTTTTTAATTTTTTTTATATTTACCAAAATTATCTTCTTCTTTTTTTAAATAGAAAAGACAACCTTTACTTTGCAACTCAACTTATCAGAATTATTCTACATGTTTGGAAAGTCAATGTTACACCTCAAAACCAACCCCGCTTCAATTCTTCATCCACTGGCCAGCAAACTCAGACAGCAGTATGCCCAGATCTGGCCACATTGTGGCACAATGGCATTACAATGTGGCCAGACCAGCTCAAGAGCAGCCATAGTGCTTATTTGCGGCAGTAATAGGAGCAGGAGCCACAGTCCAACCCTAGCAAGAGGTAAAAGTCATAGAAAAGAAGCTGAACAGCACTGCAGTTTTAAATCCCCTTCTCTTACTAAGAGCTCAAATGATAGACAATTATAAGTTATTCCCTTCAAGATAAGGCATAAATCCTCAGAAGCTCTTCTTAGCAGAGTAATTTAAAATACCATAAGCTCAAAACTACATCAATTTTGATCGAATGTCATTCTCAAGTAGCAAGCTGATGCGATACAGTATCCAACAAAACATCCTCAATCGGCCAGCCTACAGCTAACCAGGTTTCTAGACTTGCACTCTCGCTACAAATTTCCTCTTTCTTTCCCAAACAGTTACCTCCAATGTTTCAACGGTTTCTTATCGGTCTTCATAAAATCAATGAACAAATCCACATCAATCCAACTTACAGTTTTGTCCTGCACATTTCTCAACAATTGGAAAAAAAATATTCATCCAGATCCTATCCAACCAAGAAAGCAAACACTAAATATGTCCTAAGAATTTCACCAAGTGCATATCACAACAGTTATAACAAAAATAGACATTGCAAGAGCTTTCACAGATGAAAGCAACTCACATTTCGCAAGTTTAGCAAGCTTCTGAGAAGTCTGATGGATTCCAAACCCAATCTTTGACGCTCTCTTGTTGAACTCTGATTGTATAGATATAGCCGATCGTGATCCATCATTTTGGGAAGTACTACTTGTAGGCCCATTTAATGCCGAAGGTATAGATTTCTTCAGCCTCTCAGCTATGGCCTGAAATTCTTGCGTCCGCTCGCGATGCGACGACAGAGCTGCCCTCATTTCCAAAAACGGAGGAATGCACAGAAACAATCAGCCAAGACAATTGATTCAATCTCAATGCTTACAATTCGGTAGATCTGAAACCCTAGTTCAGCATTTCCTGGTGAGATGAAAAACCCTAGATCAAGATTCGAACGGATTCATAACTGGAAACAAATTTGTGGAAGAGATTGTTCAGGGTTTAGATCGGTCGACAGGGATTTGAAAGAGAAGAATCTCGGGCAGACAGCATAACCGAATTGTTGGAGAGAATGTACACGTTCGGTTCGAGCATATGGGTTCTCGGTTAAGTTCCCGGCTTTTGGATGTCGCAGGCGAGTACAAAGGTGAAAATAAAGTTTAGCCGTCCGATTAATAACAAAAAACAAAAAATGATGTTCAGCTTTCCACCAGAACTTCATTGGTTAGATTGCTTTATATTTGTTTTAAAGATATTAAATATATTATTTGTGAATTATTGTTAATTTAAAAAGTTTATATAGATCATTTATTTTTTAATAAGAAAACACTAGCGGTGAGAATAAATAAAGAAAATGACGTAAAACGAATGAATTGGTATCATAGTTAATGCTTTACTATAATTTTAGAATCCATACAAATAATGTGAGATGAAATCAGTATTTATCCAATCAAATTAGTTACTACAGAATCGTCAATTAACAATGATATATAAATGATAATTTATCTAAAACTATTAATAAAAATGTGAAAATTTATATGCAAAAATGCGTAATGATTTTTAATAACGGTTTCATATATAAACAATTAATAAAATAAAATGAGCCATTATTTTTATAATAGTTATAAATATAAATTAACAAATCAAAAATAAAAAATATTTTAATAACGATTATATTTATAACGGTTATCAAAACAAAACTCTAATCCACGTTTTAATAACGGTTATATTTGTAAGTGTTATCAAAATATATTTAAATAACTGTGATAGATATACCCATTATTAAAACGTGGCGCATTAAACACCCCGTCCCTTCCTAGGGATGGCAATTTTCCCCACGGGTTCGGGTCCCCGTCGGGGATTCCCCGTTCGGGTTCGGGTTCGGGGATATATTTCGGGGATCGGGTTCGGGGTCGGGGATTATTATCGGGGATTAATTCGGGGACGGGTCGGGTATGGGTTTGGGGTCCCCGTCCCCGAACCCGCCCCGAATTTTTTTTTCGAATTACCAAATTGGGCTGGCGGCGGGGCGGGCCGAACCTCAGTGTCAACTAGAGGCATCCACTTCCAGTCCCGTGTTCGGTCTTCGATCATCATCGGTCTTCCTCGGTCGTTCCACAGTCCACACCCCGCAGGCCCGCACCCGCAGCACCCCGCACCCGCAGCGACGGCTCCTCTCGCCTCCTCCAGTCCTTCCTCCTGAGTCCTGTAAATCTGTAAGATTGTATGTAACCTAACCAGTAAGGCAGTATTTGTGACTTTGTCCCCAACCCCGACTGCCGGCCGAGTGCTGCCCCGCCGAGTCTCCATCTTTTTTCGCCCAACCCAGCGCCTGGACGGCTGGACTCTGGAGCTGCAGACGAGCACTGGAGCACTGGAGGCTGGAGCAGCGGAGCTCCTCTCGCGACCAGACCGACAAACGCTAGTTCGCTACAGCATACAGCAGCGCCTGCGCCACTTCAGTCCTCAATTTTTTCCTCAGTGAGTGTGAGCCTTCAGCCTTGACTTGAGCCTTTTGTATTTTTAAGTTTTTATCTGCAGTGACTAGTGAGTGCGATTCATGAATGATGAAGTCCCTAACCCTAAGTTTTTATCTTATCGGGGATCGGGGACCTGGTAACGGGTATTGGGGATTTGAGAGTTTATAGGGGATCGGGGATCGGGGATCTTATCGGGGATCGGGGATCGGTTATCGGGGATCGGGGATTTGGGAGGTTATAGGGGATCGGGGATCGGGGATTTAATCGGGGATCGGGGATAGGGGATCGGGTATCGGGGATCGGGGATGGGGGGATCGGGGATCGGGGACGGGTATGGGGATTGCATCCCCGCGGGGATCGGGTCGGGGATTCCCCGTTAAGAAATTAACGGGGATCGGGTCGGGTTCGGGGATAAATTTCCTTATCGGGTTCGGGGATGGGGATGGGGTCCCCGTCCCCGACCCGCCCCGTTGCCATCCCTATCCCTTCCCTCTTCGCTCATTACTTTTTTCTCAAATCTAATTTTCTCTTGCTCTCCCATACTGTCACTCCTCATCTTTATTTTTACTGCTGACAATTGTCCTCATTTTACTAGTTGACGGCTGTCGTGCCTCACTCTTGCCTCTCGACAACTGCTTTCCTTTTGCTATTGTCGTCGTCGTTGTTTTTTGTCTCTTGCTCTCAACCAAGGTTGTGCCCACCATTTCTTGCTTGTCTGTCCTTCGCAAGTTGTGCTACCTCTATTTTGCCCATCTGTCCTTCGCAATTTGTTGCTCACCACCGTCGTAGTGTCCATTCGTTTCTTGCTTAGCACCGAAGGTTTTTATTTTCTCCACCTTGAGCGATTCTCAGATTCTGCTAGGTATATTTTTTTTTCTTTTTCTTTATTATAAATATATGCATGTATGGTATTTAGTTGGTATTATATGTATTCTTGTTTGTATGATATATGTTCGCCTTTGGTGTTGTGTTGTTATATTTTTTTGTCTGCAAAGTGGGTATGTCCCTCTATAAATATATGCATGCATGATTGTAGGTTGATGCCTTTGATATTAAAAAAAAAATACTATAAATACATGCATGCATGTTGGTATAATATGTTACTGAAAAATATTACATAATGTATTTAATTTCTTGCTAATAAAATGTTGTTGCTTGTATGGTGTGGATGCGCTTATGATAAATTGTGGTTTGTATAAGTTAATTAATTTCATGATAAATATTTTATTTATGCGTATGGGTATGTTGTTAGCTTAACATAATATTTTCTTAAGATATTATATTATATATTTGCAATTAACTAGGCTACAGAATTTACAAATTTTATTATTTAAAAGAGTTAAACAATAATCTTAATGACATGTTTTAGTGGTTATCCCCTTTTATAGGTAGTGAGATGTCGCATTTGCCTATTATTTGCATACCTCCATCATATTTTTGCATGACACCTGATGCAGATTTTTGGGGTCATGTGATATGGTTATACGAGGAGTTAGGTCGCTTGTTCATAAGCAGGTCTTACTTTGATATGTTCTATTTCATATCACATCACTTATTGTTGACTCCACCTCAGATTGAGCTATGGTTAGAAGCTTTAGCTAGTTATTTGCATTTATTTTTTCCACCATACCGATGCACTACACCCGAAATTTATTGAGGGTGAGATGTTTGTGAGGGATTATAATCGGATAACTAGAGAGTTGATGGTATTAGATGACGAGTAGAGGTTTCGTCATAACTTACCACCGAGTACTTGCCCTGGTTATCCTAGAGTATCTGTCACTGGGTGATATTGATGTGGAGTAGATGACATATCGAGACGAGTGGAATTTGAGAGTGGGAGTGAAATACCCTAAAACCTAATTTTAAGAATTATAGCTAATTAAGGATTTATTTAGAAATTAATTAAATAAATTATTTTTATTAAAATAAAAGGTAATTAATTAGGGTTATTCAAGAAGAAAATAATAATATTTTTATTAGAAATTTTTTAGTATTTTAGCTAATTAAGGATTTTATTTTGGAAATTAATTAAATAAATTATTTTATTTAAAATAAAAGGAGAAAATAGTTCCAAATTAATATGAATTTTATAAATAATTTAATTGAAGAAAATGAGGGTGTTTTTCTAATTAAAATGGAATATATGAAAAACCTTTCAAAAACCCTAAATTAGCCTAAAAAGAGATTTAAATATTATTTTTATTTAAATATTAATTTTTTAAATATCTCAAATATCCTAATTAATTTAATTAACCCAACCCTCATATTTTTAATTTTCATTTTTCTTTCTTCCTTTTCTTTTTTTTTTCCTTCTTTTTCTTTCTTCTTCTTTACTTTTTCCTTCTCCTTCCCAATTGGGCCTGTCCGCAGCCCAATTCCCTCTTTTTCTTCTTTCTTCTTCGGTGGCCCAACACCGCGTTCTTCCTCTTCCCCAACCTGGGCCTTCTTCTCGGCCCGTACCCGTACCCGTTCCTCTTCTTTTCCTTCGTCCTTCGGTGGCCCAGAACGTCGCGCTGCACCTTTCTTCTTTTTCTATCGAAACGCCACGTTTTGTTAAAAAAAAAAATTTAACCTGCGCTGACCGACCCGGTTCCTTCCTTTTTCTTTCTTTTCTTTTTCCAAGACCGCCGGTTCGCCCCCACCTTTCTTCCTTCTTTCTTCTTCCTCTTCTTCCTGTCGATGACTTGCACTGCCGCCAAATGTCCCTTATTTTTTGCCGCCAATCACGTCGTAAACTGGTCGTTTCAATTCTCCCTCTTCCCTGCTTCTCGCCGGTCATTTTAACCTAGCCACATCTCCCCTTTTCTTGTACATGATTCCCTTCTTCCTGCGTAACACCCTGCCACATCCTTGAAATTCTTCCAGCCAACCTTACTACTGGTAAGCCTTAACCAACCTTCCTTATTCCCACGCCAACCCACAGAACCCTACCCTCTTATCTAAGATCTATAAATACCCCTCATTAGCTCGATCTTGGGACTTTTCCCGTAACCCAGCAAAATCCCCCTTGTGCGCCGCCGCCCCTTCAGACACCATTTCCGCCGCCTCCGGCCAACTTCACCGCCCTCTCTTCCCACCTAAGTCTTCCCTGCACCGCCCTCTAACTAACTGAACCACCCATCTTCCTCAATTTTTCCTGCACAAGCCACCCCGCCTGTGCAAAGTTTGCTTCCTAATCATCCCTCTCTTCCACCTCCGCCGCCCTTCGAATTACCATTAGCTACCTCTCCGGTCGTGGCCACCACCCCCTACACCTCCCAATTTGTTCTGTAGATCCTCCTCTACCTTTCCCTACCCTTCTTTTCCCCTTCCTCCCTCTCCTCCTCTCTTTCTCTTCTTCTTCCTCTTTTGGCCACCGCCGTCGCCGTCGTGCGCCGCCACCTTTGGCTGCACCGCCACTCTCATTTTGTTCATTTCCTTCTAGACAACTATAATCACCCTTATGTTCACTCTCATTCTCCCCATCTTTTTCCTATCCCTTAACTTTTCCTCTTTTCTTCTCTTTTTCCAACCACCGCCGTGCACCACCGCCGGTGCTGCCTGTCACCACCAGCCTAAGGTTGAACCCTAAACCCTCTCAACCCTTTTACCCTATTTAATTAAGTTTATGTTATTTTATTTTAATTTTAGCCTATTATTCAAATATTATTATTATTATTATTAAGTTCAATATTATTAGTATTATTATTTCCTATTAGGGCTAACCCTATTTGGCTGAGTAGATTATTAGTATTAATATAATTTGTATTATTATGAGTTTTTATTTTATTTATTAATGTTATTATTATTATTATTATTACTATTTTGAAATTATTATTATTATTTCATTATTATTATTGCAACTATTTTACTAATAATGTTTATATAAATATTATTATTATTGTTATGTGATTATTATTATTATTATTATTATAAGTAATATGTATTATTATTATTATTATTATTATAAATTATTATTATTATTATTATTATTATTATTATTATTATTATTATCACTAATGGTACTTTTACTATTTCGAAGTAGGGTTGAAAACCCTAATTTATGTTACTCTTAGTTTAGGTTATTTTATCATTACTATTATTATCATCATCATCATTATTTTGTAATTTTGATTATTATTTCATTACTATTATTATTACTATTTTTATTAATAATTTTCTAATGATATTATTAGCATTATTTGGTGAAGGGTTGAAGCCCTTATCTCACCATCCGTTTTGAATAATATTAATATTATTATTAGTATTTTTAGTATTATTATTACCATTATGATTATTATTATTATTTAATATTATTATGGTTTTATCATTAATTTTATATTCTATTTCTATTATTATTATTATTATTATTATTATTATTATTATTATTATTATTATTATTTTGTTAAAGGGGCCAAAACCCTTATTTCACTTTGTTTTTGAGTAATGCCTTTTTTTATTATTGTTATTATCATTATGGTTATTATTATTGTTATTATTATCATTATTGTTATTATTAGTATTATTTCCATTTTCATTATTATTATTATTAGAATTAAATCTTCAACCCTTATATTATCAACTTTTATAATATTACTATTATTTCCTATATCTTTAACAAAGTTATTAATTGGTGAATGACATTTTTATTAATATGTTATTATTTTATCAAAAACCTAGTTTTAGAATAAATTAGGAATAATAGTATTTTTGGTAGGAGGGAATCTAATTCTAGTTTTTCCCTCATATAAGTGAAACCAGTCAAAGCCCTAAGGAGGCGTAAGAGCATGCTCCAAGACCGGTGTCGTTTTAGGTAAGGGTGTTACTAAGGCCTTATATGTATTGATGTGCATTATATGTTTTGTATGTTATGCATCCTATGTTTATCATTATATTGAATTCATGTGTGGTATGGCGTGGAGTTGAAGTGTGTTCATATATTGTTATATGGCATGTATATTATGTATATGTGATGAAATATTGTGGTATGTGATTATTGGTTTGTGACCCTTTAGACATGCATATGAGGATTATAAAGGTGGTATTATGCGGGAAAAAGGTTGAAAATGGAAAATGGGGAAATAAGTTGACCAAAGGGAAGTAAGTTGAATAAAAGGGAAAGAAGTTGACCAAGGGATGTGAGTTAACCTAAGTATTTTAATGATCCATGAGTGGATGGAAGAATAAAATGGGGAATTTAGGGTTTCGTGTGGAAGAATCTAATCTATGGTTTTGTATGGGAGAATCTAATCTATGGTATTATATAGGAGAATCTAAGTTATGGTTTTGTATGGGAGAATTTAATCTATATATAGTGTTGCATGGGAGAATCGAATCTATGGTTTCGTATGGAGGAATCTAATCTATGTTTTGTATGGGAGAATCTAAACTAGGGTTTTGTATGGGTGGACTTAAGGTTTTGCATGGCATATTTTATGGTGTTGCATGAGAGGATCTAATCTAGGGTTTTATATGGATTGAATCTAGAGTTGGTATGGATGAATCTTGAATTTTTTGTGGAGGAATCTAGGGTTTTGTATGGATGGATATAGGATTTTGCGTGGTTGACTCTAGGGTTTCACGTGGGAGTTTTAGGGTTTTGCATGAAAAGTTCGAAAGGTTGCATGCGATATGTAAAGTCTGCATGGGAGTGAAATTTACGTATTGAACATTGATTTGGGATGTGAGGAAGGTAATGTAAGCGTTTGTAACACCCCCAAATTTCACTCCTGAAAAATTTCGTTTAAGACAAGAGTTTTAGCGGAAGCGAAAGAATTAAAACCATAAACTTGGGGGTACTACCGCCACACTTAGTACCAGACCGGTTCACTCCTACCGTTCCGATACTAAGTGCTAAGGCTAAACTAAACAATCATTAAGTAAGAGTCATCAAAACATAGGTCCATAATTAACATAGACCATTCACGAAAACCACGAGTCAACAACAGTTAAAATATCGTTTAGGAATACAACTTCGAGTACGGTTTCAAAACAATAAGCGTAGTACAAAATATAGCCAAATAAAACAGATCCCAAGGGACCAATATCCGGATCACCTACTCACTCAAGCCAAGCCTTCCACCCCACAATTTGTAACCGATCAAACCTGCATAGGAGGTCTGCTCCCCACCATTGGTGGATCATCACAAGACTCATTCAATCAAGGTAGTATCAGTACGGGTCCAATACTGAGTAAGGACGTTGGTGCGCTAAGGCCAAGCATACAATCATACAACATAACGTACGTAGCACAATCATATAGATAACATGCGATAACCAGCAAGATAAGGTCCGAGTACTTTCCGGTGGCTTATTCTTATTTCTCATTAATAATAATACGTTCATTCCACACATATTCTTTAATAGTTCGTGTGAGTGCGGGAACCCCACTATTATAGCCGGTGGAACGGTCACGAGGGTCATGCCCTGCCACTATTATAGCCGGTGGACCGGTCACGAGGGTAACTTGTAACACCCTCAAATTTACTACTGAAAAATTTCGTTTAAAATCAAAAGGTTTAGCAGAAGCAAAGGATAAAATCGTAAACTCGGGGGTATTACCGCCACACTTAGTACCAGACCGGTTCACTCCTACCGTTCCAGTACTAAGTGCTAAGGCTATATCCGATCAACCTTTAGTACAAAGTATCAAAAACTCAAGACAACGTTTAAAATAAATCCTTAACAAGAGGTGAGTCAAACAGAAGTTAGAATACGATTTAGAATTTCAACCCCATAATATGTTTCTCAAAACAGGAATGTAATACCAAAATACAGCTAAACAAAATCGAATCTCGAAGGATCAATATCCGGATTGCCTACTCACTCACGTCAGACCTTCTATCCCCAAACAGTATCTGATCTTAAACCTACACAAGAGGGCTGCTCCCCACCATCGGTGGATCATCACAGGACCCATTCAACCAAGGTAGTATCAGTATGGGTCCAATACTAAGTAAGTTCCACTACCCTATTTTATGGGAGAGACGTAACTATACATCAAGTGCGTATTAAATCATGATACAAAACGTTGATACATTATTACGCATACTCAAACCCACATCACAAGTCCTACCATACCCATATAGTAACATATGAAACATGTGTAACATCGTATTGAAACATATAAGGGTGTTATGACCAAAGTGTAAAGTAACTCATTATGCACATAAGCAGCATGGGTATTACAGATAATAAAAGCCGGTTATGGTCCGAGTAGGCTCATTCTTTAGATCTCTGGTAAGTATAGTAGATTCACGTCATAATCGTTATGAATCCATGAGAGTGCGGGAACCCCACTATTATAGCCGGTGGATCGGTCACTTATAGGGCAGAACGCACCTAACCACTATTTTATGTCGGTGGATCGGTCTCCAGGGCAGAACGCTCCTGGCCACTATTATGCCGGTGGATCGATCTGGCCCCGACTCTCATAGTGTTTCACTGTGATTATAACGTATCTTTCCATGATTTATTTGCAAGTCATTTCACACCATAATCTTTGTTAATCCATGCGAGTACAGGAACCCCACTATTATAGCCGGTGGATCGGTCACTTATAGGACAGAACGCACCTAACCACTATTATATGCCGGTGGATCGGTCTCCAAGGCACAACGCTCCTGGCCACTATTATGCCGGTGGATCGGTCTGGCCCCGACTCACATGGTGTTCCACTGTAAGTATATAGTATCTTTCCCATGATTTAATTACAACATACTGTTTGGTTTGTTGAGCTAGGGATCCCCCACTATTATAGCCGGTGGATCGGTCATGTATAGGGCATAACGCACCTAACCACTATTATACGCCGGTGGATCGGTCTCCAGGGCACCCCGGCACCTGGCCACTATTATGCCGGTGGATCGGTCTGGGCCCGGCTCAACAATCTTACTCTTTAAGTAGTTAATGTCTTATTCATGTATTATTAAATAAGGTTCCACCCTTGACATGCATGTCTACTACTCTCTACTTCTTCCCTTCGAGGAGGCTTGTCCCATATCTTGAGACTGTTCTCCCCTTCTCACGCCCGATGTCCATCCCCTCTTACTCTTATACATAAGGAAACGTAGTAAGGGCACACTCTCCTGAGAATGTGGGCTAACCCTAACACAACGATATCGATTCCGCATGTCCTCACCCCTCTAGGGCTCCTCCTTGGAAAACCCTAATTTGGGCCTATATAGCCCAACTCTTTCTTACTCATCCTAACTTTACTTTGTTCCTTGTCTCGCATCCCGTCTCTACTAAGAAATTCCCAAAATATATCCCTTTATTCCCCAACTCCGCATGTGACCGCCAAACCTTAGTTGGCCACACTAAACCCTAGCACTTTACTTCCTCCTCAAGTAAGCTCCCCTCCTTCACCCCAAAATCTCTTCTCTCATTTAGAAACCCTCACTCACCCCTCTATATAAGTGAGTTCTCACTCTCAACCCCATACTCCATCCCTCCTTGATCATTTTTACCCTTATACCCTCCAAATTGCTTATTTCCTCCCAAAACCCTAATTGGGTCCCTTAGATACCCTTACATCGACCCACGTGAAATTTTGCACCCAAGTCTCCAATGGACCCGTAACTTTGACATTATCTTATTTACTTCTTAAATCAACTTTCCTCACGTAAGATTCATTCCCATGCACAATTTAAACACTCCATGCAGCCTCTCCAACACCCACTTACGCACAAAACCCTAATAAGGTCTCTTATGCATTAACTTACGTACTATTTTTCATAATAACTCTCCAATCATTCCAAGACTCTCCCAAGCTATTACTTACAACCCAAATCAACTTTCATATGTAAGGATCATGCTCATGCAAGGTCTAGTTTCCCCATGCAACTTCCCAAACGTCCACTTCCCCGTTGTTCTTTTATTATCATTTCATGCTACCCCAAACCCTAGCGTGCATGTCCTAGAGGGCCATAATAAGTCACATCATCAACATCCACATCAAACATGGAACATGTCATACACGTATAATATAAGGCACACACGACATACCTCATGATCCATGCTGTGCTACACAAAACAGGTTACTCATAACACATGCATAATACACATCAACATGGCATACTCATCATTCATCAACACATAATATTACACATAGCCCAAGGCCATAGCTTCGTCCTTACTAAATACCCATAAGTAGAGGTAAGTAGAGACTTACTTGGATCTGAAGCTAGCTAAGCGAGATAAGAGAGAGAGAGAGATCCCTAGCTCGTGGATCCACGAGAAAGCTTTCCTAGATCCGATAGAAATCGAAAACTAAATTAGAAACTATTCTATCAATCAATAATTCACATATTCAAATTAAATAAACACAAACAACACAAATGATTTTTCTTAGAAAACGTGCCAAAAACTTATAACTTAAAAGCATAGCTTTATTAAGATGGTTAAAACTAAATCAAAACAGATTAATACAATATCGCTTGGGACATTTCAACTTAATTTGGAAAGCCCGAGAAAGAATAATCGATCATAAGTTAATTTATTAAAAATAACTTATTTATTAGGTTTTATAACTAAATAGGTAACTCAACCATTTACATAACACCAAATTCAAACCGATTAAGTTAAAACATAATTTAAATGATTTAAAACCCAAAGATAGAAATTGATTAGATAAAAGGCGCATAGCAAAAATCAATTTTATAAAATCATCCCCGAAGATTAGGGTTTTTAATGCCTAAACTACGAATTAGCCAAATCACTTCGATTACCTCAAATTGATAGTTTTAAAACACAATTAAACTAATTTTAGATAAATCTAGATAATCAATTTCAACAAAACAATCTTCCGATTAATCAATTATAGATAATCAATCTTCAAAATTAGGGTTTTAAAGCCCACGACACAAACTCAGGTAATTCAATTTAATTAATTCAAATTAAGGTATTAGAAGGCAATTAATACCATTTCAACCATTTCTATACATTCAATTTTAGAAAAACAACAATACAAGTAATCGATTTCATAATCTCACTTGAAATTTAGGGTTTTAGGCCTGAAAATATAATTCGTTAAAATTCTATAAATCTAATCAAATTGAATGCTTAGAAATGCAATTAAACACATTTTATAACATATCAAATAATCAATTGCTCAAAACTAGTAAAAGAAATACACAATTTAGCCCAATTAGGGTTTTTGAGCCCGGAACGCAAATCCGATTAATGCTTGCCAAAACATATCAATTGACGGTTTGGAAATGTAATTAAACATATTCTAATGTAATTTATATAGTCAATTGAATAAAATAACCCGATTACATAATCCAATTTAAACCCGCGGGAGTTTTGGCCTAAAAATCCAATTCCAATCAATTACGTACAATTTTCCCAAATCAACACTTCCAATATAAAATTAAATACATTTTAAACAATATTATAAAATCAATTGAGCGAAACGGCTCAATTATACGACCCAATTTCATTACACCCAAAATTTGACCTAGGAATCAAATTCCGATAAAACCCGCATAAATTTCTCAAATTGACGGTTCCAAAATGAAATTGGATACATTTTAAAATATATTGTATAATCAATTTGTCCGAAATCGCCAAATCGGATGAATCCGAAAAATTTGGGCATAACCCAGCCAAAAATCCAATTTTTCCAAAATTCCAACACAACCACACAATTAGCCTATCCAAATTAATCTTACAGCATATACATACATAAACAAACAATCAATTTAGCTTTTTATAAGCTAATTCATACCCAATTAATCAAAACAAGGGTTAGGGTTTTTTCGGAAATTATACCAAACGAAGCTAGCAAATAAAGGCAGGTGAAGGCCGGGAAAGATGTGCCGAAGGTCGAGGATGGCTCGCCGGTCGTCACCCGAGCTCGCCGTGGCCGGACGGCGGCACGGCCGGTGAGGCTTGTTGCTGCACGCTGCTGCGTCGGTTGCTGCGCTGTTGCTGCTGCAGCTGCGTCGCCCGTTGTTGCGCTGCTGCGTGGGCTGCTGCGGCTGTGGTTGCTGCGGTGGTGGTCGACGGTGGCTGGAGGTCGGCGAGCAGGGAGGAGCTGGGGAGCGATGAGGGAGGCTGGGTCGGCTAGGGCTTCGGGCTGCAGAACGGGGCGCACAGGAGGGGGGTCGGGGTAGGGAAGAGAGAAAGAAAAAGAAGAGGGGGGTTTGGTCGGGCACCGGTTGGTTTTTTTATTTTTTTTTTTTTACGAAAACAAGTATCAAATAAAATATTAAAAAATTAAAAATTAATATTGGAAGATTTTATCTAAAATTTATTAAATAAAAATTATTTCGAAACGATCCGAACCCTTAAAATAAATAAAAGAACTATATACAGAATTTCAGAAACATTTTTCGAAAGAATTAACCAACGAACATAAAAATTTATATTATTTACGGAAATACATTATAAGACCCCGAAAAATTATTTAAAACATATACTAAAATATTTAAGTCAAATTCGGATAAACCAAAACTAATTTAAATAATTTCCGAAATCGGTTTCCCGTAAACCAAAAAGTATAAAACGAAAGAGAATTAATTCCAGAAAGAATTTCATAAATAAACTCCGAAGATCCTTTTTTTTAAAAAAAAATTAAATAATATATTTAGTTAACGAAATATAACTCTAAAAATAAGGTCGTAATCACACGATCAAGTTATAATCGAAAATGAATCTAAAATATTAAAAATCAAAATACGAGAAAGAACGGGAATACATATTTTTAACCGAAAATCGAAATTAAAAGAGTATAAAAAAAATCATAGTCGCGAACGAATTTGTCTAAAATGGTTCACAACGACAACGATTACTTAAATTAAACTATAAATTCAAAATCGTCGATAAATCCATAAAAAAAATCAAAATTAAATTAATTATTATTTTTTTACATCAAATTATGCTAATAAAATCATTAAGCTTAATAAAATTAGGTTTTAAAAATACGGGGTATTACAGTAACATACCCTGCCACTATTATTTGCCGGTGGACCGGTCTGGCCCCGACTCACAAGGTGTTCCACTGTAAATATTCGTATCTTTCCCAGGTCTTATCATCATTCTGATTAGTTTGTTGAGCACGGAATCCCCCACTATTATAGCCGGTGGAACGGTCACGAGGGCCATGCCCTGCCACTATTATAGCCGGTGGACCGGTCACGAGGGTAACATACCCTGCCACTATTATTTTCCGGTGGACCGGTCTGGGTCCGGCTCAACATCTTTCTCTGTAAGTAGTTAATGTCTTAACATATCTTATTCAAAAGGTTTTCACCAAGGATATGCATAAATAATTCTCTCTATGCTTTACACATCGCAACCAATAAAATTCCGCATTCATAACTACCCTTTAATCGATAATACACATGATAACGCCAAACAACTCTAAGCAGTCATAACCAACCCTAATTGTCCACACCAACCCGTGGTTAACCTCTCTCATCCCTATTTTACCATAACCACCGTACTTAGCCATCCCAAACCTTAATTATCCTCAACAGTCACAATTAGTTACTCCATCCCTTCTTAATCACAACGCCCCAGAGTTAATCACTCCAAACCCTGATTCCATACGATCACTAACTCCCATGCAAAACCCTAACTCCACCATGCAAACCCTAATGCCACCATACCAACATTAATACCACCATGCAAACCATAACACCACCATGCAAACCCTAATACCACCATAAGCCATTAATACCACTATGCAATCATTAATACCACCATACAAACCATAACACCACCATGCAACCCTAATACCACCATAAGCCATTAATACCACTATGCAATCATTAATACCACCATACGAACATTAATACCACCATACAAACCCTAATACCACCATACAACATTAATACCCCCATAAAATCACAAATACCACCATACAAACCCTAGTACCACCATACAAGATTAATACCTCCATAAGATCACTAATACCACCATACAAACCCTAATACCACCATACAACATTTACCTCCATAAAATCACAAATAACACCATACAACATTAATACCTCCATAAAATCACAAATACCACCATACAACATTAATACCTCCATAAAAACACAAATACCACCATACCACATTAATGCCTCCATAAAATCACAATACCACCATAAGCCATTAATACCACTATGAAATCATTAGTACCACCATACGAACAATTATGCCACCATACAAACCCTAATCCCACCATACAACCTTCAAGACTCCCATGATGGCTCCCAACTCATATTACCATTTACCCTAACATGCATGTCCTAGTGGGCCATAACATATTACATCATAAACATCATACATATAAATGTCATGCTCATGTCACGGAAGCACATACAACGTACCTCAATCTCCAAGTTGCGCTACACACAAGACAAGTTATACACAAATCATATAATACATGGCACAACATGACATACACAACATCAAACACATCCACGTCACACATAGCACAAGGCCACTAGCTTCGTCCTTACCTAAGGCGACGCCGGGCTTGGAGCACGCTCCTCTAACTCCTTAGGGCTTTGGTCGGAGTTACCTATAAAAGGGAAAAATGCTAAGTATTAGTTTCCCTTATAATTACTATCAATCCTCATTCTAGTTTAAGGTTAGGGTTTTTATTACTAAAAAGGGTTTTATACAAAAACTAGGGTTTTTACCTTAGAATTAGTATACTAAATATTAGTAGTCAAAATATGTTTATTTTTAATACCTATCATTACACTTATATTATTAGACCCGTTAGCCCTATTCTTATAATAATAATGTTCATGCTAACTATAGAAAAATAGTGATAATAATAATAATAAAACTAATACTAGTGACACTAATGTTTATAGTGAGAGAAACCCTAGCATTTTTAAGGCTAAGTCTACTAATGGTGTCATATTCGAAATAATATTATTATAAGGTCACAATATTACAAGTAACTATTCCTAAGGGTGACAATGATAATAGTTGTATATTCTTGAATAATAAAAGGGTTCAAATGCTTTTGATTACAACAATAAGGTAGTGATAGTAGTAATAATAGTAATAGTTAATAATAGTGTCATAGTAATGAGGTTAGGGTTAATGTTAAATGGTATGGTAATAAGGTTCAAGTACTCTTCTTAGTTAACAACCAAATGATATTTACTAGCTTGAGTTAAGTAACATGGGTAAGACAAGGTAGTATTATTATTAACAATGGTGACAATGTGTTAAGTATAATAATAATAACAATAACAATAATAATAATAGTAATAATAATAATACTAATAATAGTAAAAATAATAATAATAATAATAATAATAATAATAATAATAATAATAATAATAATAACAATAGTACAACCAAGTAAGGTTAAGCAATAATAATAATAACCATAGTAAGGATAATAGAAATAATAATAATAATAAAAATGTTAATACTAATAATTATAAAAATAAGACCAAAGTTAAGTATAATATAGGTTAGGGTTTAAAAGGGATGTTAGTATTAGTAAGAAAATAAGAACATTAATAATAAAGACAATAATAATGGTAATAATGATAATAATAATAATAATAATAATAATAGTAATAACAATAATAAAAGTAATAATAACAATGATAATAATAATAATAATAAGTATATTAGTATTAATATTAGTAGAAAATAGTAGCAGCTATATAAAAAGGGGGTTAGGGTTTGGATGGGTGGAGAACCACCTAGGGTAGGTGGTGGTCCTGCGGCGGCGCGTGGCGGCGACGGCGGCGGCGGTGGAGGAGGAAGGGAAGGGAAAAGATCAAGGTGGGGGCTGGATGGTAGGAGGAAAAGAGAAGTTTGAGGTGGGGGGAGAAGCAGCAGGTGAAGGGGAGTGGAGTGAGAGCGGTGGCGTGGCAAGGGGCGGCGGAGTGCGGCGGCGACGGCAGCGGCCGAGGGTGGTGGAGAGAGGTGGAAGATGAGGGAGGAAGGAGGAGAGGGAGGCAGGGGAAGTTGAAGGCAGGGAAAGGTAGAGGGAGGTCTTCTGGGCATTTTGGAGGGTGGAAGGGTGGCTGGTAGCGGCGGAGGAGGCGGCAGAAGGTGGCGCAAGGCGGCGACGGGCTGGAAGTGGTGGTTTTCGGGATAGGAACTTTGCACGGCGAAGGCGGCACATGTAGGGCAAGGTGGAGGGTGGTGGTGGCTTGGTTTTGTCGAGGGAGGTGCAGGGATGGTAACGGTGGCCAGAGGTGGCGGCAGATGTCTCCGGTGACGGCGAAAAGCCCGTCTTTTTAAGGCGGCGGAGAGGCAGGGTTTCCGGGCAAAAAAAAACAAAAAGGGAGCTGATCGGGGCTGCCAATGGGGGGGGTATTTATAGGCAATTGGAAGGGGAAGACGACAAGGGGAGAAGGAGGCATGCAAGGCAGGTGTGCAGGTGGCCGGCCGGTGGCAGGTGGTGCAGGTCCTGCCATGGCAGGCCGGGTCGGGGAAGGGGAGAGGAAAAGGGAAAGAGGTGGGCACGCGGGAAAGGGAGAGAGGGACTTGGTCGGGGTCGAAAAGAGAAAGAAAACGATGGGAGAGAGGCAGGGAAGGGAAGGGGAGGACGGTCGGCGCTGAGCTGGTGGCTGCTGGCGAGATTCAAAGCTGCAAGTCGAGTTGCAGGTCGGCGTGCAGGTCGGGGAAGAAGACAGGGCGGGGTGGACCGGTCGGTCCAGGGAAAAGAAAGAAAGGAGAGAGGGGGAGGTTCGGCCGGCGTTATAAAGTTTTAAAACAACACACGGAGTTTTGAGGATTGTGGGAGGAAAACGTCGCGTCGCGTCGTAGGCTGGAAACGGTCATAAGGTCGTTTAGCGTGACGCGGAGTTTCGACGGTACTGAGGGAAAAACGTAGTGCACGGGCGCACGGGGGTTGGCGTCGCACGGCGCTGGGCCGCAGGCAAGAAGAAGGAAGGAGAGGCGGGGGGTCTGAGCTGCGCAGGCCGGGCGCGCGAGACGGGGGGGAGAAAGGAGATTTGGGCCGACGGGCTGGCCCAAATCAGGGGAAGAAGAAAAAAAAATAAAGGAGGAAGAAAGAAAAAGAAAAGAAAGGAGAAAAGGAAAATGGAAAATGGAAAATGATAAAATGGTTGGGGATATTTGCTCTTTATTTATTTATATAATTAATTTAGATATTTAATTTTAATAATAATTATTTTAATTATAATAATTAAATCCATTTTTAAATTAGTTAGGCTATTTTGGATAAATTTCCTTAACATCCATGCTAATTAGAAAAATACTCAAATTTTCTTCCAATTAAATTCTTTATTATTTTCCTCTTAATCTATCTCAATTAACTCTCTACATTTTAAGTAAATAAATTTTAATAATCAATTTTCCTAATAATTCCTTATTTGGCCATAATTTCGGAAATTAGGATTTTGGGATATTACAGTTGTTTGGGTGTTTGAACACTTTGGAGTGGCTAATTATGGTTTGTTGTGGTTAACTATGGTTTGGAGTGGTTAACTATGGTTGGTTGTGGATAACTAGGGTTTGGGGTGGTTAACTAGGGTTTGGTGTGGTTAACTAGGGTTTTGATATGGCTAACTAGGGTTCGGTGGTAACGTGTGTGTACTTGGTGAATAAAGTATGATGATGAATATGAGATCTATGGGTTGTGAAAAATGGGGTGTTAAAATGATTTGAGTTGTGTGAAGTGGAGTAGGATGAGCCACTTAGGCCTAAATTAGGGTTTCTAGAAAAAAAAAACCCTAGAGTAAGGAAATAAGTGGACTTGGAGATGTGTAGTGGTGGGCTTTGACCCACATATTTCGGCGTTGGAGTTCTAGATTGAGTTTGAGTATAGAGGAAGAGTTGTTGGGCAAGGTAGGAGGTGTAGAGTTATCATAATTAGGGTTGTTGACTAACCAAATCAAGCCAAACCTTCTCTAGCTCGATTAGGTTCGTTAAATTTTTTGTATAGCTCGAGTTCAGCTCGAGCTCGAATTGAGTTAAGTATTTGAGGCTTGAGTTTGGCTCGAAAAAAGCTTGTGAGCTATTCGAGTCATTTTTATTTAATGAAAATGAACCAAATCGGCTCGGTTTGTTAGGCTTGACTCATGGCTCGATTTGTGGCTCGGTTTGGCTCGGTTCGTTTTAACTTTTAGACAAGCCAAACAAGCTCGATTTGGTAGGCTCGATTTGTTCGGCTCATTTATTAGAAAATTCGGCTGATTAAACTTGTAACTTTCAACAAAAATTAAATATAAAATAAAGACCTGTTTGGCTTGATTATAAATACTAAAATAAGACCATACAGTATCAAATCAGTCATACAAAATATTCAAAGATCGTGCCTTCAACCCTGCATGCTTTCACAAAATAAAAATACTCACATCTGTCCAAAATTTTGTTCTTCAATCATCAATTCTAAATTCCAATATCAAGAATTAGGATTCATGATACAAAATAAAACCACGATATAATTATAGTAGATTTTTAGCCTTCGTCTCATCCAATCCATCATAAGCACTTCTACTCCAAACCTCAAAATAAGGCACCAAAATCCACTAATCTTCATATCCTGTCAATACTTTTATGAATAAACAAGAGAAAATTAGATCAGTAATAATTATTTGAGAAAGACTCCAATCCCATAAATTCTAATTAGGTTATACCTTAAATTTGATGAAAAAAAAATACCATATTATGGAAGATCTATGATCTTCATGCTCGGAGCATCTACAGCCTGCTTATATTAAGACAACAACAACAATATATGTATATGAATGATTAGTATTTAATTCCTAAAATTTCAAGATATCAAAAATTAATAATGAAAGAACATAAATAAAACATAAAAATATGATTACCTTCTTCTTTAGCCCTTTTTTTGTACGAATCCAATCACTAGCACAAAGAAGTACTTCAACCGTATTAGTAGATAGTGCTCCTCTATAAGGATCAATGACCCTTGACCCAACACTAAAATCAACTTCTGAAGCAACCATGGTGATAGGTATGGACAAAATATCACGTGCCATTTGTGATAAGATACGAAACTTCAAAGTATTTACCTTCCACCACTCCAAGGCACTAAAAGAAGATTTGGAATCATCATCACAAATAAATACACTCTCCTCCAAGTATGTATCTAACTTTGATTTTACAGGAAGTTGTGTGCCCAATTGCCTAATAAATTGCTTAAATCCCATCCTCCCTAAACATGCACCATTCTTTGCCCCAATATTAACATCAGATGACCCTTCACCTATTTCAAATCCCACTAAATATTTCTCCAAGTTACGTGTATACTCTCGAGCATAATCATCAAATATGACTCGTAAAATATCACAAACTAGCCGAATATGCTTGTCAGCTTCATCATGACTAAAAAGATTGAGAAATGTATATTCAACCAAAGATATCTTACATTTGGGGTTTAAAACAGCTGCAATAGCCATTAACAAATTACACTCACCCCAATATTTATCAAAATTTTCTTTCATGACTGAAGCCATCCATTGAATAAATGGTTCTAAAGAACAAGCCTTCTCATCTAATACTACTTTAATTCTCCATACCTTGGGAAGATACAAATTTGTTGTTGGATACTCACTTCCAGAAATTATATTTGTTACCTCACTAAAAACCTCCATTTTTCAACAGAAGGGGCCCATTTATATGATGGATCTTCCTATGCATATCTTGGAAAAACATCCTTAAATTCTAATGCAGCTGATAATATAGCATGCACAGAATTCCAACGTGTGCAAACATCAAGAATCAACTTCTTTACAGGCAATTTTAGATATCTAGAAATCTCACTGAATTTCATCAAATGGGCATCAGAATCAGACAAATACTTCACACTTGTGCAAATATTAGAGATAACATTACCGATCTCCTTATAACCATCTTACACCAACAGATTCACAATATGAGCACATCATCGAAGATGAAAGATTTTTCCAACAAAAGAAAGCTTCTTTATCAAACTAAAATTATCTTTCAAATGCCTTACACAAACATCATTAGTGCTACAATTATCCATCGTAATAGTGCTCACTTTGTCTTCAATTTTCCAATCCACCAAACAGCCACATAAAACATTATATATATTTAATCCACTACTAGGAGGAGGTAAGTGAAAAAAATTCAAAACATGCTTTTGGAGATTCCAATTACTATCAATTAAGGGAGCTATTACAACCATGTAATGAATTTTTTGGACATCAGATTTCCAAAGATCTGTTGTTATGCTAATCTTATTAGCATCTTTCAGAATATTTTTCACCTTCTTCTTTTCTAATTCATACACAGTAAGACAAGCATCCTTAGCAGCATGACGAGTAATCCGTTGATACTTATCAAAGATGGCCCAAAGATATTCATTAAACCCCACATGTTCCATCATATTAAATGGATATTCACGCATGAGTATCATATGAGCACACTTTTCCATCACCCTTTCATGATCATATCTAAATACAAGAGCAACACTAATACCTGTGGACTTAGAAAGAGAAAGTATCCTTTTTTTTTTTATGGTTAGCTAGTACATTGCTTCAAATGCCTGATAAAATAACTGGTTACGCCCCCAGGAAGAATTGATAGATGTCTACAATAATGCTTGCATTGACCTTTTTTGGTCCCATCTTTTAAAGTAACAACTTCAAACTATTCCCAAACATGTGAAGTTTTCTTAAGAGCCTTCTTCGATAGTGCACACTCGTCGTCATCATTTTTATTTTCATTATTCACCTCCTGCTCCTCATTAATCTTCTCATCAACCTCTTCATCAAGCTCATTGGTCGGCCCAAAATCATTTTCCTCATCACGATCACTAATGTAAGTATCTCTGGGAACTTCAAATATATTAGGGTCCTCTGCCATTTTTGGATTTCTTGTTGATGTAGATGGCGATGATATAGGGGATGAAGATTCTTGTTTAGAAGAAAAATCAAAAGTTACCAAATTTGACATAATTACACGTTTGAAATAAAAAACAGCAAAAAAAACACAAGGTAGCAGTATGTAGCAGCAAAATAACACATAAAACTATGAATAATTAATAATCACCACCATGGTTTTTTATTTGTTTTTTTAATCAAAATAAAACATCATTATAAAAAAAATAATATATGGAAAAAAATTAAAGTTCAAAATTACAAGTTGAGTAAAAAGGAAAAACAAAAAGTTACATGTGTGATGTATTAATGCGTACAAATAAAAACAACTTGATAACAAATAAAATTGAGGAAAAAATGTAAAATGTAAACCTCCAAATTCATAATATAGAAATATTTTTGATAAAATTAAACAAAGATAACATATGTGACTTTTAAGTATAACATGATAACAAAATTATTCATGATAACACCAAATAAGAAAGCAAAAGAAATTATTCAAAGCTATTAGATATAAAAGTAAACATAGGAATCACGTTCGAAAACCACTTGATAATTAGGTATTAAGTTGGAAAATATTTGAAATCTTTAGATAGCAAAATGAACAAGTACAATAAAATAATAATGCTATTGCTCAGTTTAAAAACATAAAATTTAAAAAATATTTATAAAATAATGTAGTAGAAAAGATGTTGCTAGCTACTAACCAAGTGTTTTATTGATATTTTCAATTACAAAAGCTTGAAAACATCTCCACCCTAACATATAATACATCATAAACAATCAAACTCATATAAAATATAAAGAAGCATCATAATAATTATCCTCACTCCAATTCACCTTAATCGAAACAAACCATAACTTAAGTCATTTCAAATGATCTACAGTTTTCCTAGAAATTGATAAAACCTATAGAAGGATAATCTAATGACAAAAAGAAACTACAATTTCCTCCTAATTTAATCCTCTGTTCATCTACTATCTACTCTTGTCATTTCACAAACTTATAAGCTTCTTTCTCAAAATAATTTTTTTCAACAATTGGAGCAATCAAGAAACTACGAGCTCAAACCATATACACACAACAAATACCAAAATCCATATTGACATGTTGTACAACAGAATACGTGATAAAGAAAAAAATTTACAAAGCCTAAACCTTCATTTTTCAAGGGCCAACAACCATTATCAATTTAGCATGCACAAATAAGATCAAAGTTACATCGCAAAGAGTCACAGATCATCATTTTCTATAATTGTACAATACTGACAATACAAGAGCCACCACAACAAGCACAAAATAAATTGTTAAACATCAATACTAAAAATGTATAACCTCAATTTGTTTATAATTCAACACTACAGGCAGCAGGCTACATGCCATTATGCCATGCCACATCATAAAATCAATCATCATTCTTTGAAGATCCATAAAATCCATTACAAGCAATAGGCTACATGCCAACAACCATTATAGATTCATAAATGAATAAAACATAGATTTATCCAACAAATTTGAAAATGAAAATCAATAATGAAATATACCTATGCAATATACCACACAATACACACACAATAAAGTTAGGGTATGTGGTTGGGTGTGCAAATCGAAGGTCGACCACTAAGTGTAGAGGTGAGAGTCTTGGGCAATCAGGCCTGTCGGTTTTGAGGTGTGAATGTGTGATTTGTGAATAGGGAGGTAGATTGAGGGGCAACTAGCGAGGGGTCTACAGTGGTGGAGGGGCGATGGGAGGGACTAGAGTGGTGGAGGGGCAAGGTGAGACGGAAGGTTGAACTAGCCACGAGGCCCACAACCCATGGGCGGTGAGAATGGAGGATGGAGTCGACACTCGGCGAGGCGACAACGAGGAGATTGAAGGGCTGGAGGCTGTGACAGACTGACAAGGCTGGACGCCTGGACCTGGACAGCGTCGACGATTGAGATTGGAGGTTAGAGAGGAGACTCACGACTGTTGACGACGACGATGAGTCACTTGAGGTTGGAGAGGGAGAAGGAGAGTTGAGAGAGACAGTTGGGACTTAAGAAAGAGGAGGGCTAGAGACCTGGAGTGGAGCGCCGCTGCGTCGGGAAAGAAGAGCCTCAGCAGCGCCAGCGGAGTCACGCATGCGGCATGCACGACCTTAGACTCTTAGATTCACACTCACAGCACAGGACCGGGCCAGTGCCTAGTGGAGACTCAGCCAGTCGTGCCCGTGCGGTGCCTCTGTATGTGAGCAACATGACCGGGTTTGGGCCAGCACGACCGACCGGGTCTGGGCCGTCTGGCCTGCTAGTGCTGGGGTGGGGAGGGTCTGAAAAATTTGAAACACCATGTTTTAGTAAAAAAAAAAAGATTTATAAGAATTATCTTTGTAAAAAAATAACTTATGAGAATTATTTGTAAAAAAAAATCATAATTAGAACTTTTTAACTTTAATTTATATTTGTTTGTATTCTCAAAACTTATTTGATAAATGAAAAAACGAGTCAAACTCAAGTTGGGTTCGAATCAAGCCGGTTCACGAGCTAACGAGCCGAGTCAACCTAGGCTTGAGTTTGACTCGTTAAATAAACGAGCCTAAGATCAAGGCTTGGATTTGATTTGTTTACCTAATCAAGCGAGTCGAGTCAAGCTGGCTTGATTTGTCAACAACCCTAATCATGATGTAGTACGGGTCAGTTGGAGGATAAGTGTAAAGGGAGTGATTCATGCATGTCTAGGTTAAAAGCTTCTGAATAATATACTTAAGACATCAATCATTTAAAGTAAAAGATTATTGAGTCGGGTCCAGCCGATCCACCAGTTAGGAATAGTGGTTAGGGTTATTACCCTATAAGTGACCGATCCACCAACAAATAAATAGTGGTTAGGGTAGGATGCCCTATAAGTGACCGGCCCACCGACTATAATAGTAGGGGATCTCGAGCTCAATAAACACAAACTAGAGTTTTTGCTAATGCACTTAAAAGATACTAATTACTTATAGTGGAGCACTATGTGAGCAGGAACTAAACCAATCTACTGGTAAGGAATAGTGGTTGGGGTTTTACCCTATCAGTGATTGATCCACTAGCTATAATAGTGGTTAGGGCATGATGCCCTATAACTGACTGAACCACCGGCTAAAATAGTGGGAGGTTCCTGTACTCGCATGAATTGATAAAAAGTATGGTGTGAATCAATTTCCGATCAGAGATTAATTAAGTAATTAATTCGAACTATAAATGAGCCTTTATGTATCTACTCGAATGATTGTATGATATTATGTTATCATGATGGACTATATGCTCCTATATTTCTTCTGCATTATTTATTTGATTTTATGTGTTCGCCTTAGTGACCGGTTACCTTACTTAGTACGTAGCATACTGATCACTCTTTTCATGGGTACTGCTCATTTTCAAGAGTAGTAGGCCCTTCTGACTTTGTGCAAGTGAGCGAGACATCAGGCGAAGCTGAGTGTTGAGCATATTTTTGGCCCCAAGTTCAAGAGTAGTGTGGCCGGATTCACTCTTCTTGTTATTTTATCTCCTTCTATTATTCTTTTTATATCGGATATTTTCTCTTTTATGAGTGACTACTTTGTATTGAGTATTCTAGATGAAACTTTTATCTTATAAGAGTTTTATTTCTCCTTTTTGGAATTTTGACCATGTACTTTGATTTATGATTCTTTTACGTGTACTCTGATCTTTGATGTATGAACTCTTGGTTTAAGTTTAACGATATTCTTTTCTTAGCCTTAGCACTTGGTACTGGAACGATCAGAGAGAACCGGTCTGGTACTAAGTATAGCGGTAACATCCCCATAATTCATAGGTTTTAAATTTTAAATTCTTTCGCTTTTAAAAAAATTAGTGAATTTTGGGGTATTACAGACAGGTTCTAGTCGGCCTAGGAAAGGCTACCAATAGATTTAATTCATAGGATGGTTAGGGGTGTTTTTAGTTAAGTATTTGAGTTGTATCGACATTTTGATGTATATATTGCTGCTATTGCCTTAAGCTTCTTCTTAGTTTTTGTGTCTTATTTTAAACGCTTAGTATGTATTTACTTTTGAATTTACGACCCTTGTATAAACATTTGATATGTATATACATATAAACTCTTTCTAAGTAAGAACGATTTGTGTATTGACATATTTTTATTCCCGCGTTGGCATGGTTTTTATATATAGTAACAGAATAACATGATAAATTATAGAAATATAAATTATTTTTAGCCATGAGCAATTTCTGAATTAAAGGATATGGAAACATATTGGAATTGTTTGTATATATATCAATAGAATAACATTATACATTATATAAATATGAACTCTTTCTAAGTATGAACAATATGTGAATTTCCACGAAGAAAAGAAATGTCAATGAATGTGACAATGAAAATGATGACAATTGGGAGAAAGAGTATGTCAAACTTTTACAAGCAACTTAAACATTGAAAGATGATAACAATGACATTGACAAAGAAGAAATATGTATAAGGGATGATCACTATGAAGTAATATATGTATCAAATCATGAAAATAATCCAAAAGGAGGGAAGAAAAAAAGAAGGAAAAGAAGGCGATGAGGGTAATAACATTCTAACCTGTTTGTAGAATGTGTTTATTATTTTAACTTCTTATATTGTATACATTCATAAAACATTAGACTATTATATTTTTTTATATCATTACTACATATGATATGGTTGCTTGACACTTTATTTTTTATATATTTATTCATAGCCTTGTTTATACTAATTTATATATTCAAATTTCGCAGAGATATAACGAAGAAAATTGTTGATAGGAATTCCAGTGATGAAGAAGGGAAGAGATGACCTACTGTAATGAGAATCATTACTAACATTAGAAATAGAGGAGAAAAAGTATATTTGAGTTTTAATACTTATAATATTCCTATCAGCGAGTATACAAACATGTTTCTTATATACATTTCACTCGTCACTCGTAATTATGTTCCTCTCTCCTACAAAAACTGGAAGTAGGTTCTGAAAGGTCATAAGGAACTATTTGACAAGAAGTCACGGTAAATGATATGTTTTGTTTGTTAATTTTTGGATGTCACATGTTATTAATTTTAATACATTAACGTTGATATATACATTTATATCTTATTTTATAAAGAGTGTTCATCGTCCCAAAGGCAAGAAAGAAGTGGGTTCTTAGACATTGCAGTGAACGTCAAAGAACATTTAGGGCATACTTAGCAAATAAAAAATGTATAGAAAAAGGGATGTTTTGCTTTACGCATGAAGCCCCCAAAGTATTATAGTTTTATTGATCAAAATAGTTGGGACCAATTTATTAGATATCGTCTTTCAGAGGAGTTTAAGGTATTTGTTGCATAACAATTAAGCTTTCTAATTAAGAATATTTCATTGATATTTAAATAGCAGTGAGTATGACTTTTAACTTGTAATATAGGATAAAAGTGCAAAAAATAAATAAATTTCTAAGTAGAATAATTATCGCAATAATATGGCTTGAAAAGGCTATGCGCCTGCGGACCTTAAAGAAGAGTCGATATGACATTTTGATTAATGTGTTTAATTATTAATGTAGAGATTGTTATAATCATGTTGCTAATTTAAGTGCATATTTTGGAATTACAGCTTATAGACCAGGACAAGAATCCATGTACCTCATCCAATGATATTGGTACATTATTGAAGAAGGCTAGAGTAACAAAAGAAGGACATCGTAATGAAAATGTACAAAACGTTGCCAAAAAAATATAAGTTTGAAGCTATCCTTAATCATATTTAATTTTCTTTGAGTAAACTATTATATTATGTTTATTCATATATTCTAAATTGCATACATTACAGGATGAAATTGAAACATCAAATTCTGTTGAGGGTGTAGATCAATATTGCATCATGTCACAAGTAACAGGAATTGAAGAATACTCAAAAAGACACAGGGTCTTGAATTAGGAGTTACAAGAAAAAGTGTGTAGTCGATCACATGGACCCCCAAACACTAATGACTAAGTGGCTCTCCTAACTGAAAAATAAAACATGGCATTTAAACATATGGTCACAATGGAGAAAGAGTTGGCCTTCATCAAATCTCGGTATAATCCATCCAATTCAAATGCACATGATCTGCTTCACATACCCAATATAAATGGTGTGAGAAACATTTGTGAAGTTGATAACAATTTTTCTTCTCTTCCCGAGGTAATCATATTAAACTATAAATTGATATATATATATATATATATATATATATATATAATGTATTAAGGGTCAATCTATGTTTGTTAACAATATGTAGTATTTTTTTCTAGGATTTATATAAATGTGACTTATTAGATAATGACCCATCAATTCTTTTGGTAATAGGAAGGGTACACATCATTCATGGTACCGAAATACTGACAGTTTATAGGTCTATCTTGGCCCCAAATATGAAACCCGTATGTATTGACGTTCCAATTATTGGAGATGCACCATTGCCTTATTATAAAGAAGGTGTTGAGGTAGCCATAGTGTTGAAAGCTCATGGAAGCTTTGTGCCTTAGCCATCATACACATTGTTTATATCTTATATATATATATGATCATTATATTTTTTTAATACTATGAATTAAGGAATCGAAACATAAGAATACTTAGAAGACCAAGAGAAAGAGAATTATTAGTGGAAGGAGAAAAACAAAAGAGGGAATCGAGAAAGGAAAGATAGATAGATCAGAAAAATAAATATCCCCACAAAAGATTCCATATTCAAAGGAGAACTAACAACTACAAGAACCCCGCCAAATACCACCAGCTTTGGTGATGTTGTATTTCTAAGCCTAAAACTACCTCGGTAGCGATATAATTATAATTGATTGTCCTTCCAAGTATTTTGGGAGGGACAATGTCATATACATGGTATCAGTAGAAGTTATGGTAAAATTTATAAGCATGAATAAATATCAACAATGAGTGTTTCTGTATATGCTAAGTAAGTATTATTTTATATCATATATTTAACACTTTTCATTGATTTGTATAATTTTATGACCTCTTATATATATATGAGTTATCAGTTATTAATAAATATGATTTATTATTTTCATCCATAGGTTGGCTGCTATCCCGTGTTGCAGCAGAGGGGATAATGTCATCTATTATGTTTGTATGTCCATACTACTTATATGACCATACTACAAAAAGTGAGGGAAGACACATAAACTATGTAGCGGATCACATATTAAGCGAGGGATACAACAACAAGTTTTACTTTATACCTCACCTCACAAATAAATACTGGATTTTGTATGTCATCCGTCCTAATTAAAATAAAGTATATGTGTTTGATTCTCTTTAAATTATTTCGCTCCTTTTATTGTCATTCTTTTTTAAGAGAAAGATTTAATAGATATGTTAGTATATATATTTTGCATTAATTTTTTTTAGGTATATAAAGTTATAATATTGTGTATCAACTTTATTTATTAGGGCACTACGGACGACGTATATGAGAAGAGACAGAAATGGTATTCTAGACCCAATGAATTTTGAGTATGAGCATATAATGGTATGTAGAAAGACAAGAATTTTATATTTTATTTCAATTCCAATTAATATATAATAGAACAACAAGTTAAATAAATTATTTTTATAGTGTCCACAATAGCAAAATGGTAATGATTGTGGATACTATATTTGTAGATTAATTGATCTCATACTCAAAAATAAATATGTGAACATAGATCTAAGCCATGTATGTTTCTTTTTTCATATTTTTTATTAATTAATCTATGACATATTAGTTACTAACCAAATTATCAAATCGTATTATTTGTTGTTCTTCATTAGTGGATATGTACGAGCCCAAAAATACACAGATGATGAAATTGATGAAGTTAGAAATGAATGTGCCAAGTTTGTGCGCTCGCACACTTAGTGTTAGGGATCTATGTACATGTATGTTTAGGTTTGTATCATATATGTCTTATGTTCTTCTATGCAATTGGAGATGCACATACATATATGCATACAAATATATATTAGCTATTGATATATAGTTAGGTTTTATGATCTATGAATTTTAACTTTAGAGTACAGAGCTACCAACTTGTGGTATGCCTACTAATTTTCATATTCCTTGGAGGAATATCTCTAGAGTTATTAATGTTGTTTTACACATTATAGACTTGGTAATTATTCGAGCATACAACTGTGTATGTGGGTTAGAACAAATATGCACAATCTATAAAAAATAATTACATTTTAATAACGTTTCTTTCTTAAACCATTATTAAACCACTAATATAATATATATTAAATGGTTTTAATAATGATAATAAAAAATAGTTATTAAAATCACATTTTAATAACAATTATCGGAAAAACCACTGACAAAGGGTTAATTAAATGCTCATTAAAGTACTAATTAGGGTTTAATTAATGTTTTATTGAGAATTAGTTAAGGTTTTTTAGGGGTTATGATTTATTAAACCAATTGTTTTAATAACAGTTATTAGAAAAAAATGTTGACAAAGGGTTAATTAAATGTTCATTAAAATACTATATAGTGTTTAATTAATGCTTTATCATAAATTACTTAGGGTTCTTCAAGGGTTATGATTTAATATGCCGGCTGTTTTAATAATTGTTTTTGGAACAATTGTTATTAAAACATGAATTTTCATCTAAATTTGGCGACTTTTTTAGGTTGTTATGAAATTTGTAGAACCATTATTAGAGCTTTAATAACACATGATTCAGTAACTATTGAAAACCGTTATCAAAAACTATTTTTGGAGTGGTGGTAGTACTAATGAGTATTTATCCAACCAAAGTAAATAGTAACATTTGAAACATTAGGTAAATTATAATTATCTTCCATTAAATTATACAAAAAAGAAGTGAAATGAATTGATATTTTGCAACTCATCAAACAATCATTTTAAAAAAAAAAATTATAGAGATTACATATAGTTTTACGTGTTTTTATTTGTTTCATGTAATAATTATATATATAGTAATTGCATGAAATTAAAAAAAAGTGAATATTATATGCAAACTCAATAGGATTTGTTTGATTTGCATGATAATTGATACATGCATGCTAAATAAAGAAAGCATAATAATAACAATAAAATTATAAATACATATATACAACTATATTAGGGAAAAATGAGTAAAATTTGGATATGAGGTTATTATGTTAATTTATAAGTTTTGGTGTCGAAAATGAGGATAACTAATTACATCATTAAATTTATGTAATTATGGACCGCTCTTCATTAATTTGCATGAGTCGAAGTGATTTTTATACAACTATTTTTTTGTGTGTTCTCTCACCTTATATTTGTATACTCATCACAGTAAACATGAAGTTGTACTAGCATTGTATTCCATTTGGTTTTACCATACTTATTTATCTGGGATTGTTTGTTGACGTGATTTGTTCTTAATAAATACAAGATGAGATTGATATATGTTTGAAACGTCTCGTTGAATAATTAGTTACAGATGAAAATTTTAACTAAAAGTTTAAGGCTGAAAGCTAAAAGTTAGTCTCACGAGCTTAGCAAAAAAGAATTTTTCAAAGTCATCTAATATAAGGTAAAATAAATCAAACAACATTATTTTTATTATCAAATAAGCTATAAGTTTGCTTGAATGACTATTTAAACATACACCATATAATATATACATTGTATGGTACTCAAAACATTGTTTAATGCAACAATGATAATAATCTAAATTGTGGCTTAATTTTTATATTTGATCAACTTTATTATATTATAAAATACTCCCCATGATTTATAATATAAGTTCCTCCATGAAATTTAAGGTAAACTTTAATTTTAATTTCTCTTAAAATAAAATAGATTATAATGTAAAATATTATTATTTAACTCTTATATCCATATATATTAAAAGATGTAATTGATTAAATTTTATCTCAAAAACTACCAAGACTTTATATTATTAACTGGTGTAGTATACCAATATTTCATACAATGGTTACTTCTTGATATGGGATTCAAATATTATTATTAAAACAATCTCAAAATAATTGTGACAAATTAAGATATGATTTAAGAAATATATTATTATTTGTTATTTGCTAGTACGACTAGCTATTTTACTTCATCATGGAAGAAAAATCATTAAATATTATAAAATTACAACTTAAAAATTATAATTCACAAACAAAATTCTTTTCTAACCCGAACCTCAAACCTAGGACGAACATTTAAACACTTCATGACCTCATCAACAACGAATCATCCATTACATTACCGACAATGCTTAATTAATGTTGTGTTTATATTTAAAATATAATCACGGATCACACACCGTGGATAAAATTTGCTTTATTTATAACCTTGTCGATATTTCTTTCTCCTTCTACCATATCAGTGTAATCCAAGGTAATGTCATTGGTAAGGCTAACTACCATATCCTACTCGATAACATGCTTTTTTCATCCAAAATGAATCCGACATGGAAAGATTTCAAGAGGCACACCATCAGCAGTAAACTGAGACCGACTGAATTTGGAGACAAAGATCAAAGAAAATCAATGAAAAATGCAAACTTTCAGGCCAAATTGTACGTGTTCTCATGTTCGTATCTCTCGTACAAATCTTCCGGAAATAAATTATTACTAGCCCATAAGCTAGCGGTGCAACTTCAACTTCCACACCCTATCAAAGACGACATTCACCGGCAAACTAGGATCGAATATGAACTTCAAAACCCTAGGGCATAATGGCAGAACCAGGCTATAAGCACAAAAAAAACCACATCAACTGATGTTCTCAAAAATATGATAATGCAGTAGTGAATCTCATAAAAACTAAATTGAATGTTGTCATTCTTAGAGCAATAAGAAATGGCAAGGAAAGAGGAAAAGAAAAAAGAATACGCTGGTACAATGATATACATCAACTAAGCTGCGCACAAGCTTTTAGCATGTTGAATATGAAACCAGAGTTAGTGCTTTCGATTCTGTGTTGTCTGAGACTTTGGAAAACATATTGTTGCTCAATTCAGATCGTAGGAAATTTAAGCTCTTCAAGAGTTCATCAGAAAACGGTAGTGTCTGCAGCATTAGCACCAACGCATGATTCCTCTGGTAATCTGAAGCTTAAACAAAACATTGCCTGAACCACAAGGGAAAAACACAGGGAAAAATGTTAGGAGAAAGTCATCGACTCTGGTATGCTACGATGCATAATGCAGCACGAACAAGAGAGAAGTAGAAAAATTCACCTTGTTTGGAGCAACATCTCGAACCCTATGAAATACCGATTCTTTTATGCTAGCACCTAAAGCAGACTCAGCCTCCTGAAAAGCGTATATGGAACTTGCAATCACATATTAAAATGCACGGATACTAGAGGTAGTGTCATAGTGTGCCACGGATTATCAACAGCAAGAAAATAATCACGTCAGTTTATGAGCCAAGTTTTAAACCCTTTAGCTAACCTCATCCCAAAAAATTAATAATAATAATAAGGATTATGTAACCGTAATTGAATTTCTGAAGAAGTCACAGATATTTTCAGAAAGAAAGGAAACGAGATACCTATGCAGGAAGGAAGTATTGATAGGCGACCGACCAGACATACATACGTGAGGTGTAGGTGTAGGCGGGGAAATGGCGAACTGGAAAATATAGCAGGGGATCTTGGGGTGGATCAGTCAGGTGCAGAGGATTATGGCTAGGCCGTTGAGCCTTGAGCTGAAGTCTGCACGCTTGGAGGCACCTGGGCAGTATGTGGGGCTGAGTTGGTAATAGTGAGTTATGGTAATCTTTGGGTAATGATTAGTAGTGGTGGTAGAATACGTTGTAGTGAAGAGCTGAGTGGAGAGAAGGGTAAATTGAGTGGTAAAAGCATGACGTCTCAGGTCCCCTAAATCCTCAGTCTATCTTGATCTCTGTAATTTTCCCTTATTCTAATCAATATAACCATTCCAATTTCCATCTAAATTCCGCTTCCTTGCATTTTATAACCGTGTGCATAACAGCATATTATACAATGGGTGTTGGGACTAAATGCCAGCATACAAAGGCAACAAGCCTATAAATCAATACAATGTCAAGGCACCACACCAATATAATTCAGGAAATGAATGAAAGCTAAACACATTTTCCAGACATCATATAAACGTTAACAGGGCTCATCAAAATTTCAAATTGTTTAGGTGAAACACAATCAGAGAAAGAGCTTAAAAGAGAATAAATTGGCAGGCAGGAATCTGGTAATTCTTGGACAGATAGAGAAATGGATGTATAGACGAATGTCAATTCTTACAGAAAGAATACATTCCTCTGTTTCATTGGCCCTTATGAAGCAGTAGCAGTGGATCCAAGGAAGAGTTCCTTTCCAATATTTCCTCTGGATGAGACCCCTGAACGCATCTGAAGAAAAAAGAAGATGATATATATATATACACACACACAGACGCATACATACATAGCAGAATCTTATCTTATATCATCATTTCTTATATTAAAAACTGCTAAGGTATTAATAGCAGAGTTATGCAAACCACTTTCTATTTGATCTGTCCACTATATCAATTCAATTAAAGCTAAACAGGTAGGAAAAAGGACAAAATTAGGATAAGCATACAATACAAACAAGGATCGAGCGTAGCAATTGACAAAGATTAACTTGAATTTTATTAGTAGATAGGACATAATAGACAAAGAAAAAGAACAGACAAAACGCCTCATTACCAAGAAATTGTAAAGCAGAAGCCGGCAAGTTCATGACAAAATGATCAATATGCTCCCACGGCTTCAATTTGGGGAGCTCAAAGCATTTCATCCTCTTATTAGGGCCACGTTTTTTATTACTAGAGACACACACAGTTTTGGTGCTTCCATTATCTGCACGAGAAATGAAATTTTATCTGTTTTGAGAAAATAAAGCAGAAAGCAAGAAAGTGGAAAGGATGACAAATCAACAAATATCTGAATGCCATTTGATGATTACCTCCGTGATCTGTAGGCCTTTTGATGGGAGATGCAGATTCTTCTCTCTTAGTACCTGTTTCTTCTATGGCATCCACTTCAGGGTATTGTTACTCAATACATCTTTCATAGAAACTTAGATACATATACACCCTAAGCCATGGACAAGAAAGTAGTAGGGATCTGATTACCTTCCGAAGCATCAGATACGCCCTGGGCATTATTCATTAAGCTGTCTCCTCTGCAAGCTTGGTCAACCGGTTCACAAGATTCCAAATTAACATCTTCCCCAGGAACAGAGATCAGCTGAGAAATAAATTTTCTTGCATCCATATTATATGTGCAAACAAGATCGGCAACCTTATTGATTTCTGCATTTATCTTCAAATAGCGGATGCTATCTGGATTTAAATCATTTGCATACACTACACAACCCTTCTGAGCTGCTGGAATAGCAAAGGGACCAATACCAGCAAACATGTCACAAATGGTCTCCCCAACATGGAACAGAGAAATCAGTCTCATGTGCTCATGCTCTAATCTTGAGTTCCAATAAACCAAACTATAATCAAGCTTGAACCTCGCCCCATACTGTTTTACTTCAGTGACCATATCATCTTCTCCTGCAAGAATTTCAAATTTTGGAACTCGGAACGCATTCATGATGGTACCCACTTTGTTGACAACAACCCGAATTCTGGGATAATTTTTCTACAAGAATAAAATGGAAGTTCTTTCAGCTATAAGATTTTCTCCGAGGAGATTTATCAAGAAAAACGAAAGATGAAGATTAAGTATTCAAACCATAAATAAACCTCAGAATCTACATCAAGACTATTCTTAGCAGCACAAGAAGGGCATAACAAAGCAAGAAAATGCCTCAGCAATTTATAAAAAACATCTATGGAAACATGCCCACTTTGCATGCTTTCAATGCCCAATTTTAGCACCATTTAAAATCTCAAGTAATATTGACATCACAAAAAGGCTATGAGGATTTCAAAGGAAAAGGAAAGCAACAGAAATAAGTAATTTCATTAAATTCATAATCCTGTCTGTACAATAAAAAAGGCAAAGAGAAAGCACATATCAAGTCTCTTTACAAAAGAGTGTTGGTGAAACATGAGTGAACCACAACATGGACTACATAGAAATCCCAGTCATTTGGCCATCCTATACTCCCATGATAATCACATCTATCAGCATTACATTTGACAGGAAGCGCAATCTACAGTGCACCCATCGTAGAGCCAGTAGTTTGAACCCATTGGCTCATATAAAATAAATAAATAAAATAAAAACTCGCTTGTGGATATACCTCTTTCTGTAAGTCCCATAGGTCTGGGAATGTTCATTAGTAATAATATATTTTTTAAAGTTATCTTTTTAGTCTTAGTCGTTAAGTATTTAACAGTTGTTATCTTTTATTATTTAGCTAGGTTTATCTTTTCTGTCCTTTAATCTAAAAAGCGGGACCTATGTACTTAATTGATTTTCAGACTTGATTAATCAAGTTGTTTTGTTTTTTCAAAGTTGATTAATAAAGTTGTTTGATTTGTGAGAACCTGCATCATTCATCCCCACTGTTTCCTACAAAGAAATAGCTTTAACCATACTTGGGACAATGTTTGAAAAGACACGCCAAAGGGATTGGCCGCTTCTTTGGTCCAAGGCGAGGCAACATGAGTAAGGCGTAGCTAAAGCGCACTAGGCAGGTAACACACTAACACACACACCTTCTATTTTTAGATAATTAGCAGTGTTTAACTTTATTTAAGTTGGGAAGGAAAGGGAGGAGGGGAAAAAGATTATGGCAAGGTTATTATATATATAAATTGGAAAGGATAATATTTACTAGAAAGAAAATATCAGATTTTTGGGGAGATCAAAAGTCCACACTAAGAAAGAGAAAGAAAGAAAAGAAGTTAAATAATTGCAGTGATGCAGCATATCAATCAAATTTGCGATTCTTCACCTGCTCAATGAGAAAACAAAGAATGGCAGAAAAACAGAGAAGAGGAAACGCCAGAAAAACAGAGAAGGAGAGGACTATTACAAGCATTGGAGGAAGATAGAAAAACAGAAGAAGAAGTGGAGGATAATGATGAACAGGTCAAAATCAGATGCACATATAGAAAAAGATGATTTTTTATTATCTTGCTAGTATTAGTAGTAATAAACTCATAGGTTGCTATTTTTAAGCATTTTTTTATTTTATGGTATACCTTTTTGAAAACTTTAGTCATTCAATCATTTTTATCTTTTTTGAGTATTTTTGGCGCCTTATTTCACCTAGGCACATGCCTTCGCCATGCGCTTAGGCTTTAGGACATCTATTGCCAGGTGCGCCTTAGGCCTTTTCAAACACTAATCTAATTATCTAGGAGCGCTAGAAGCCCAATGGAATACTTTTCTCCATGCCTTTCTCAAAAGCAAGGCCTTCGGTTCTTTTTGTTATGAGGAAAGAAGTGAATCAAGTGGCTGATCATAATTATTCAAATACATGAAATAGTAGTTGCTGAACTGCAGCACACTTCATGGATGCCATCCAATATGCCCTCATAATAGACCCGAATAACAATATTTCCGGAAAATATTTAAACAAAAATGCAGCCAAACGCAGTCAAGAAATATAGAAAGGCAACTATGCAACCAAACAACAAAGGGAGATACTAAAAGACAATACCACGTGCAAAAGATAATTTATGCACCAAATGAGCTGATATTCTTATTTCCATTATTCCGAGAAAAAAAGAAATGACTCGCAAGAACTTCGCACTTCAAGTTACCATTTTCTCAGATCAATTTTTTTATCAGGTAAGAGATGGATTTGATAAGGAAAGACAATCAATGGAGGAAATTTAAAATCAAGATACTGCTTGGGTTATTCAAACCATGACAGAGTAAAGTTGTTTTGCAGGATTTAGCTCCATAATAAAGCAGCTGCGGGATGAATTTGATGAGGAAAGACTGTCAACAGAGGACAACGAAAAAAAAAAAAAAAAACAGGATTGTAGTTGGATCATTCAGATGATTGGATGATGCAATTCTGTAATAAACTGTTAGCCCATGATTCTGACCAGAGATTTCATAACCATTTTCATTTTTCATCCAGGAGTAAGAGTGGAAGAAAAACTTTACAAATATTTAACTGAACAAAAGCATCCACACATACATCATAGATGACTTTTGCAATGACATCCTTGTATGGAAGCAATTCTTCAGTTATATTAAGATGTGCAATATGACCTGTACAAATACGTGTCACTGTCAATACATCAATAAGTGCTTTTTCAAACCAAACACACATTAAAATACTAGCAGAAAGGAAGGACGCTGTTAATTGATGGAATGTGGAATAGCAAAGACTAGAACAGGGTTACTCAAGAAAGGACACTTAACTATTGTTTCAAAAGATGAGGGCACCTCAACTCCTGGAGGCAGAATCTGCTTCAAAATATGGTCTGAAATAATTGATCCAGTTCATTAGCAACAAATTAAGATTTTGAACTGGTAGATTAGTACTTTATAATCAAGTGATGCAAGACTGGCAACTAAACTCCAACAAATTGGACCAGATGAGAGTCAGGATACAAGAACAAAGCTTCCATCACAAATGTGTTCCTCGTGAATGTGCAAATCTATGATGCACTTACACATAATAGTAAACATATCAGACAGATATCAAATGGCTTTTGTCGTATCTATCAATAATTAACGAAGAAAACGAATAAAGAAAATATAGTGCCATACTTCAGAGATGCAGGAACTAACCTGAGCCCCAGTAGGAATACCCAAGAGTCAAGGAATAAGGTACTATTTCAATTTCACACAGCTTTTCAAGTTCCACTACCTTCTGTTTTGGGACTTCTGATAAATCTGTTCATTGAACTTACATGAGAGAAAACCAGATTACACAAAAAATCATGAGATGTGACATTCAACAACAACAAGAACATGTCCAGGTTGTAATATTGGCAAGAACATATGTGTCATCAAATGAGTCAACCAGAAAACTTATTGCAATTGTTTTTTAGGGGTGTGACGGAAATGTTTGGGTGAAAGTAATGTACTTATGAATATATTGGTACATGGATTTTCACTTATAGAGCAGTCTACAATCAAAATTTATAATTAAACTTCCATACAAAAACATATATACAACAAGAGCATCAAACTCTATTGAATTGATGAAGATAAAGCCATATGGCACATACAGGTGAGATTCCAAAGTATTGCAACAAAATGACGGCTTAAAACTTACACTACTATGCCTCAAACTATATTAATGGCCTCAAGCCATACAGAAAAGAGAGGGAACAAAGAAAAAAAAAATACGCTACCATGAGCCCCTGGAGAATATAGGATTGCACGTATTCCAATATTGAGCAAGATTCCTAAACCAAAATTTATGGGATCAATCCATTTTCCCAAGGCCACAGAAAGTTATTCCAAGCTTCTTCAAACCAATATGAGATTTCATTTCTTACCCCTCTCCACCAAGATAACGTAAGTCGGAGAGGTTTGATCCATTAGTTACTCTTAGTCCATTATCAACCATTCCTGAGGACAATCACAGAGATGAAACAAGCATTGGATTTGGGATGATAAAGACAGCTATTTTATATGCTATTTCGCAGCACATATAAATGAACTGATTTGGCAATTTCTCTTTAGGAGGAGAAAAATCAAAAATGCATCTTTGACTAGTGAAGACAGACAAGATAAGGCATGTAACTGAGGATTCCCAAGAAAGAAATCTTCATAAGGACTTTAAATTTCACGACCTTCCATGAGTAATTTCAGATAGCTTTCTAGACCAAAGAATTAGCGAGGGCTACTCCAGTGCAGACATCTGTGTCTTCATGCTCCTTGAAGTAGGCACATACCCATCTTGAGGACCATACGATAGCCTTAGCATATGCCAGATCCAATCTTCACATACCGTCCATGAATTTTATAAGATCACTATATCTACTGCTTCCAGATAATCATTAACCAAACCAAGGACTGAATGGCAAACTGCAACAGCGTGGGCTTTACAGCTTTACTTTACCCCTTCCACTAAACATGCCCACAAGGTAGCATAATTCACTTATGAATCAAAGGCATTTGTGTCTTCATGCTCCTTGAAGTAGGCACATACCCATCTTGAAGACCATACGATAGCCTTAGCATATGCCAGATCCAATCTTCATATACCGTCCATGAATTTTATACGATCACTATATCTACAGCTTCCAGATAATCATTAACCAAACCAAGGACTGAATGGAAAACTGCAACAGCATGGGCTTCACCCCTTCCACTAAACATGCCCACAAGGCAGTATAATTCCCTTATGAATCAAAGGCTATATGACGACCATCAGCTTAATGTGCCTCTAAGACTCGGTTATTTCCAATAAAAAGGATAAGAAAATCCAAATGCTAATGATACCATGGTAATTTGTGCTAATAAAAGAAGTGGCTTTAACATCCAGTCAATCAATCAATACATGAAGCTAAACCTTAAAGGAAATTATTTTATGCAGTGACGCAGGGTTCTGTATATCACCTTGACTCTGAACCCTTTCGGATAGTATCATCAAACGGTTTTTCTCACTAATAGGGTCTTCAGTTATAGGCTTCACACGAGGCTTGTCCATCAAATATCTGCACAGAGGAAAACACAATCTGAGAGTATTTGAAGGAACCTTACATTCCCATTGCATAAATAATATGCAGTACATCAATCACATTGAAATTGAAATAATCAGACTCATGGAGCAGAATCGATTTGGGTCTGACACTACAACAAAGTTCAATTCATTTTCAAAGTCCACATTCCATATTGTGCACGGCTGCACGCCATTAATGCACAAAACAAGTAATAGCTATCCGGTAGAACACTGCATAGATATCAAACACTACCAAACAAAAAAATTACGGACAGTTTGCAGAAATTCAGATCAAAATTGAATTATAAGCCAATCTCGTACCCGTTAAGTATTCGAGATGCAGCTTTGCAGAGTTCACACGGGATTCTAACTGCCCATAATTGGTACTTGACTTCAAACTTACTTTCATCCAGCATCTTCGGCTTACGATTAAAAAAAATAATAATAATAGGAGTCAGGCGGAGGGGAGAGACACAGACGACTGTGTATAGGGAGGCGAGAATGAATGAAGCAGCAGTCCGGTTGGACTCTCGGCGACCGGGAGGTAAGGGTGATGGAGCAAGAAGCCAAGAACTCATTTGAACGCAAGGTTTATGAAGGATCGAAGGCGGGCATAAAAAAGCATGGCCCAACCATGCGTCTCACGGTTTCGAGCGTTTGGGGCATGAAAGTTTTTAGGCCCGTTATCTTGTTCTGAACTTCTGATGTTACTCCCAAAAAAAAAACATCTGAAAAAGTTATAACATGCTTTTATAATATATCTTCCGAATAGAACACAATTTTTGATTAGTAAAAGAAACTTTACCGTTTCTCTTTCTACTTACGGCCCGTTTGATAAATGAAAATAAGAGTTTGGGAATTAAAGAGTGAAAATAGGAATGAAAATTAATAAATGAGAATTAGTTTATTTTATTACGTTTTCATGTTTGGTATTTGATGGGATTAATTGAAAAATAAGTTGGGAATAAAAGTTTTCTGTATTTGGTACGTGGAATGGGATTGAAAATCTAGTCATAAATTGACAAAAATATCATTCTTATATTTATAATATTTCTAGTTATGTATATATATATAATCAATTATTATTATGGTTTTCTAATATTCCATCCCGTTTTCCTCACCTTAATTTCATATCAGATAATATAACATCATATTAGATCTGATCTGATCCAATCAGATTAGATAATAGTTATTATTATTATTATTATTATTATTATTACTACTACTACTACTACTATATTTTTAATTATAATTAATTATTATAATAATTAGAAGTATAATAAAGATAATAATTATAATGATAATTACAATACAGTTATAATTATTATAAAGATAATCATTATCATCATCATTATAATTATTAAGATAATTATTATAATAATTAATATTATTAATACAATTCTCATAATTATTAATATCGTTATTAATATAATATTATTCATATTATTATAACTATTAATATAATAATTATTAATAATATAATTATTATACTTATTAATATAATAATAATTATTATTAATAGCAATATTAATAATATTATTGATATTATTATAATTATTGTTAACATTAATATTAATATTAATAATATTATTGATATTATTAATATTATTACTATAGTTAATAATAATAATTTATATTATTATTAGTATGATTATTAATATGATTACTATAATAAATTATTATTATTATTAATATTATTATTGTTATTATTGTAGTTCTTAATATAATTATTATAATTAAGGAGTGAAAATTATTATAATAAGAATAATAATTATGATTAATATATCCACAAAGAAGTACAGTCACTGTAGTGACCTTTTAATTGACTGCAATTTTAATCAAAAAAATTTGTAGCTTTAACTTTTTACCTCTATAACAACAGTCCACTGTATTGAAAAAATAGTCCACTATATAGAAAATACAATCAACTAAAATTTGAACGATCAGTAGTTTTTTGAAATTTTTGAAAATAGTTGTCGCAATTTGAAATATAAAGATCAGATTAATGTAATCAATTGTATCAACAATATAGTCAATTGTTTTACATGAAAATGATTTATTTCTCATTTAAATAACTCCCCTTTCTTCTCTTTTTAATCAAAGGTAAACATATTATATATCATATTTTAGTATTTACAATATTAACCATACATCCCTGGGATATGGTAACATAGAAAGTTACATCAAAAATCAGGAATCAAGCTACTACCACATTTGAGTGGCACTTTAAGTGCTTGCTTGCGACTAACATTTACTTCACAAACGTAACCTGACCCTCCCTAGTCCAAAAAAAAATACTAGGTGAAGATTATAAGAACAACTACATTCTTAATTATGAATTCAACCCCCGTCAAATTAGTTGTTCCCGTTGATTGTAACTAACAAAAAAAATTCAATAGACATCATAACCACCCATAGTGATAGCAAGCACGAGTGAAGATTTCCTATTTCATCAGTCTCTGTCACTAAGAACCCCTTTCCAAAATAAACTAATTCAAATTATCGATCATTTGGCGAGCAATTGAGGCTTTAAAGTCATCAGATGCATTGAGAAAGAGGTCTAGTTTTGCAACATCTTGACCAATGAGACAAATAGCTTTAACAACTTCCTTGTGAGTAAGACCAAGTAGTGTGCTTAGAACTTGGAACAAATGCTTTCTCTTAGACTCATTTTCTTTTTCGTATCTCTCATGTTGGAATCTGAATCTCTCTTGTTCAAATTTAAATTTCTCCTGTTCGAATTTCAACCTTTTATGTTCAACTTCTAACAAGCTTACAATTGATTTAGATACTTGACCAAACTCTAGCTCAAGAGAATCCACTTCCGTATATTTTCTTTTTTTAGATTGCTTGGAAGAACTAGGAGTAGTGTCAATCCCTTGATCTTGAAAAGGAGGTTCAGCCCTAGGTTGGCTAGTAGTGCGAGTTTCGTTCATAGTAGATTGATCATCATTCATCTCTAATTGTTCACCGGGAACTTTAGCCTTTGCTCCTTTAGCCAAATCATTTGCATATATCTCACAAAGCTTATCTTAGTGCACCATAGGCTTCATATATAATGGAGCAGATCCATCATGACTCTATATAAAAATAAGAATACTCATTAATTATTGTAACAAAAATACAACACAAATAATCAAAACTTTATTAATGATTCTTATACCTTTGCCCATTCGCTGAATACTTCTTTGTCTCCTGTCACCATCTTCTTCTCATCATCCCAACCAAAGTCGCTACCAAATTGTTGGATCTCCAAAATATATGAAAGTTGCTTTTTGAGAATCTTCACTTTCGATTTAATATGTGGGTCAGCTTTCAACCCAATGTTAGGTATTTGCTTTTCAATCTCCTTCTCAATGTATTTTAAGTAACCAGACTTATGATCTATATCTACTTTCCAACCAGAATGATTCATTTCATATAAAATGTCAATAAGTAATGCTTCCTCCTCTACTGTCCATACTCTTCTTTCTCTTTTCTTTTGTATTCTTATATTCTCATTCGTCTTATCCACATCCTTAATACATGATAACATAAAGAATGTAAATATTATTGAAACATAAATTCACACATAAGTATTAATGCATATTAATGTATTAACAATGTCAAATAAATGCTGAATAATATAATTAAGTAGTGGAAATAAAAGTGCAATTTCAAACAACATTTTAATGCATAGTTTGACAAAAAGAATACAAGAAATTGAAGTACTTAACAATTTCAGGGAGGGAGGGGGTAAAACACAAACATCACTAGGTACGTCTTTTAGATCTCTAATCATCCCACACATCTTGAGCTAGCTTGTCCCTCCATTGAGTCCATTGTTGTGATGGTTCTGTAAAATTAATTACATCTTCATTTGACTCTTGTTGTTCTATAAAATCATCTAGTTGACGTTCATATGGGTCAAAACTCATTTGTTGTCGGATGAGATTATGTAGATAGCAACATGCTAAAATAATCTCAATATGTGTATCAATAGGGTAATAAGAAGGATTCCTAAGTATGCCCCAACGTATCTTCAATAATCCAAAAGTCCTCTCAATCACATTTCTTGCTGATGAATGCTTCATATTAGATAATTCTTCTTTTTTAGTTGGTGGATTACGCCATTCTTGTAGATGGTAATGTTGACCTCTATATGGAGCGAGAAATCCCTCACAATTATTGTATCCAGCATCAACAAGGTAATAACAGCCTATTACAAATTCCATATTTATATATCATCATTGGTAAAAATTCTTTTAAATATTTAAAACATCTAACCATATGGAATATCTTACCACATGGAACCTTAATACCATTTGGTCTTGATAAAGCATCTCAAAGTATCCTTCCGTCCGCTGCAGATCCTTCCCAATCAGGTAATACATAAATGAATTGCATGTCTGGTGTACGAATACCGAGAACATTTGTTGCTATATCATTTTTTCTTGATCGATAACGTGGCTTATCAACGGAAAGCACGTTAACTTTTACATAGGTTCCATCCAAAGCACCTAAACAATTCTATAATACAAATTGTATGTTTATTAAAAAATTACAAGTTTATAATAAGTCAAAACCTCTATGTCACAAATTATACAATTTGAAAATTTACCTTAAACCACTTCCACCTTTCATCCATACAGTCATCATTGATTGGTTGTGGCGTCTTAAGCAACACTTGCCAAAGCTTTAAAATTGCTCTTAAAATATCATGAAAATGTCTACTTATTGTCTCTTGGGATAGTTGAAAATCAAACTTTGCATCTCTATTTTTCTCATCATATGCAACTATGTGTAGAAATATTGCAACCATTTCCTCCACACTCATATTTCTAGTATCTCTTAAATCACCAATTTGTCGGACCAAATAGCATAAAATCCCAAAACAACGTCTATCCATCCGAAGTTGCTCAATACAGAAGGTATCACTTCTACCTATCATGTTATATAAATGTTTCTCCTGAATATTTGGATCATACCAAGAAGGCTCCCTGACAATCCTACGCCTACGCCGCCTAATCAAAATCATCAACATAACCGTATGGACATATAATATTAACAATATTTTCATCCTATGCCGTCTCAAGATTGAAAAGTTCGATGTTTGTCGGTAGACAATCCATGGATGTGAATAAAATTAAAATAAATTCTATATCATTTTCCATGTGTGTGTGTGTATGTATAAAGCAAATATAGAATATAGACACATAATTCACATATACAACAACAACAACAAAAACACAAATGATTAGCATCCACAATACATCAACACTAAAGCATATAATGAGGGGGAAAAATACAAAACATTAAAGAATATACACGTAACATATATTCATTAGTATGAATTTTTTTAAAGTAATTTTTTTACCTCATCCATATTGATATCTTGAATGATCGTATCACTTCTTGTATGACCATTGATACCATGTTCATTAATATGTTGAATATAAATATCTAGAAAGATGTCGGACATGACATACTTCAACATTCGTAACATCGATTGATCATCATAGACTTGATCTATACCAACATCAAGACTATAGTCAGGAATGGTATAGTATAGTTTGTCACCATCATTAAAACCTACATTTCTGGCCATGTCTACTATTTCAAAGTATGACATTCTATCGCTGCCATTATTTCGGAAGAAAGAGACCTGCCCTCCAACATAAGTTAATATACCGTCTTCCGAAAAAGCGCCCCCATGATGCATTCTGATAGTGAACAACCCTCCATCCATCTTATATACATCTGACATTAAAATGAACCAAATCAATATATACTTAAAATAATCCACACACACATGCTTCGAATATGCATAATTATTTTAAGCATAGTAGTTAACAATAAGAAGATACTATGTCAAATAATAAAACTACCATATGAATAAATCACATGAGACGGAACCAAGAAAACTACTATAATCATTTTAATGTCAACGATGTTATCATCTATCACAAGTTATTTTTTCTTTCTTACTTGTCATATATTAAGTAATGAATGGTGACAAAAAAATTTTTTTTGGGGAAAACAAATCTAGCTTAGAATTGCGATTAAGTCTATTGATGGAATAACAAAGTTTATACTCTCTAATTTCAAATTTGCATAAAAGATTGTTGCTACATGTGTAACGGAAAGTTATATACAAGCTAAATAATATTAATAACTGATTGAGTTTATCCATATTTAAGTAGCTAAGTACTATACAAGCTAAATAAGGAAGAAAAATTAAGAATACTACTAAGTACTATGCAAGCCGAATGAGGAAGAAAAATTAAAAATACTGCGGTAAAAATGAAGTGAGTTTAAGATCTATGGCTTGCTAGAGACCACTAATTAGTTCATCAATCGAAATTAACATATATGCAATTGTGATGCATATATTAGCCATGCCCCCTTCTTTTTCTTAATAAATACTATCAATAATACAATCAATTGTTTTTTGAAAAAAAAAACTCAAACACCCATTACAAAATTATTAAACCTGCAAATGTCAAAGCAATTGAAACATGCAGCATTATATACTATGGTGGGTGATATGACGAACCAGTACAATATCAAATAGAGCACCATAAGCAAACTAAGAAAAACGTAAAACTAATAATAAGCTTAAAAAAATGAAGAACCACCACACCCAACCCAGGTCTTAGTTTCTTTTTTTTTTGTTCCTAAGACAAAAGCCCTCTTCTTTGTTCCTCTATTCAAACAAATTGATATTGGAAATTTACATCATTTTCTTTTGTTCCGTCAATGTTAATAAAATATTGAATGAATTTGTTAATAATAATGGGAAGTAATGCTTGTTAAAAGCTGATACAAGTTAATTTAGGGATTATTATGGTCTATAAATTACCAAAATTTAATTCAGAAAATATAGAAAAAATTGAACAGAAGAAGAAGATGAAGAAATTTACCTGGTTCAAAAAAGTATCGAAAGGAATAGATGAAGAGCCGATCAACAAAAAAAAGCTTGTACAAGCATGGAAGCTGGCCTGTAATGAAGAAGAAATGAGAAGAAAAAGGGCCGGAAGTTTTGTGCAGTAGAGCAGCTTCTCTCGAAAGTTTTGTAGAAGAAAGGGTTAGAAGTTTATAGAAATAAAGCAAGGTAAATTTTTTATACTACAAGGTTATTTTGGTCATTTTGATCTTTAAGTTCAATTCCCACTATCATATTACCAGCCCCCCTCCCGGAATAAATATGTGGGAATTGGCTCTGTTAATTCCCATTCCCAATCCCTGGTTAATTTTTATTCCCTCAAAACAAATAGTGTAGTATTTTAATCTCTGTTATAATTACCATTCCCATACCTCTAATCCCTTTAACCAAACGAACTGTTATGGTTTTTACTCGGTCAGAAAACTTTCTTAATTTTATCCCATCCAGCATCGGTGTAAAATACCGCAAAACCCCTACTCTATCAATAAAAAAATATCACACAACCCCTCCTCCCAACAAAAAATATCGCACACCCTTCCATCGGCACAAAATACCATAGGACTCCACACCAATAGTTGATGCCGCAAGCCATCCATCCCTAACGATAAATTTTGCCAAAATATCTAAAAAAAGTATTCGCATGCAATTATTACATGAACATGATTTTTACTGTTATATCCTACGTTCCACCGACTCTTTCTACCGGGTATGGACATGTCGCATACACATGGATTTAAAAAAAATTGTCAGATTCAAATGTAATATTTCGGTTTCTATAGTCCAAGCGCATATATATAAGCAAACAACTTCATCATTTTTATTCTTCTTCATAAATAAATTACGTATACGTTTTATTATAAATTTGTTATTAAAGGAAGTCTTTATTTAATCTTCCAATAAAATTTTACATTATTTTTTTTAAACACTCACAATGAATAATAAATTTGGAAGTCCTTCAAATTACAACGAATTCGAAACTTCAACAAGTTCAAAACTCCGATAAACTAATAATATGGGGTTATAACCCTAATGTACTGCGATGATGGATTTAGAATACCGATGGGCTATAGTTACATAGAAGAAATACAAATGGATTCTTCAAATATTAATTATCACTTAGATGAAGAGGTAAAATTTATCTTTTTAGTATTGTAAATTGTGTCGACGAATTAACCATGATGAAATTAATACTTCTTTTTATTATATTATTATGGTAAAATATTTTTTTAGGATATGGATAATATATATTTTACGATCCAAAATTATTGGAGATTTTTTATAACAGAGAAAATATTTTTTGATCATTAAAAACTTGTAACATGGGTTAAAAAAATGGGTAGAAATCATAAGATGATTTTGATCATCAAAGGTTCTAGAAAGAAAATGGTGTAGGGGTAGGTAGAGTCTCAATAAGAAGTGGAACGTACGTCCGTACTAGACCTACAGATACCGAAGATGCATGTAATACAAGTTCTAAAAAGAAGGATAGTCCTTTTTTTATTATTGGTGTTGAAAAATAATAATGGTAGATGGCAAGTGACAATTAGGAACGGAACACGCAATCACAATTTGGCAAATTATGAACAAAGGCATGTTGTTCTGGGTAAGTTGATAGAAAATAAAGTCCAATTTATTGATGAACTTATCATAGCTAGTAAAGCTACAACACATCATACCGGTTCTTCAAAAATAGTTTGAAGAAAATGTAAGTATGAGAAGGCATATTTAGAATGCCCGACGGAAACTTAGGTCCGAAGAAATAAACAGTCAAACAATGTTACAGCATGTTATGATTATGTTGGTTGAGAATCATTATTTTCGATAGCATCAAAGTGAGTTAGAATCAAATGTAATGAGTGTACATCTATTTGAACATCCCGTATTTGTTAATATTTTATGTGTATTTCTTTTTGTTTTACAAATGGATATAGTTCCGTATATTAGTACCTGGTATAATATGTTAAAAGATGGAAACTGTGGTTTCAGAGTATTGGCAGATATTATACTAGGAGATGAGGAATGGTGGGTTCAGATTTGTACCGACTTATATTACGAAATATTGGAGAGACAATGGTTGTACAAGAATTTGTTCATGTATAACAACATTAATCAAGTTCTTAATATTATTGCCCATTGGAAAGTGCCAACTCTGATGACACACTGGATGGAAATGCCAAATACTGATCATGTCATTCCAACCTGTTACTGTGTTTTGTTTTATTACTCGTTGAATATGTACAACTCATTCCTACTTTTAGTGGCGCAACATGGAATTCAAGGTTTTGAAAATGAAGTGACTATATGTTTTTTGCAAGATATGAGACACTACATATCGGTATGCAGGTGTTTTTTCATTTCAATATTATATCAATACCGGTTGTAATATTTTTGTGTCTGTCAGGTATATCTTTTGGAAAAATTTTCACCCCCACCACTACATGCAAATTGGAAAAAATATCGTGGTAACAACATTTCAACATGGAATATACTATATTCTTCAAGATTCCAATAATGACACTCATCGGTATATGATGACACCCAAAAGCCACATCCTCTTTCTTTAGACTCAACTTTTATCTAGAATTGTTGTAATTTGTTCTTAGTTTATTTGTGTTTACATCTTTTGAAACATTGACATGATGAATTTTTACAAATTTATGTTTTTTTCTTATTAGCTTTCCATGATAGCCTAAGTGAAATACCCCAAAATCCCTAATTTAGGAAATCATGGCTGAATAGGGAATTATTAGGGAATTAATTAAAATAAACTACTTTTAGTGAAATAAAAAGGGAATTAATAGGATAAATCAAGAAGGAATTTATAAGAGTGTAAATAGGAGGAATTATGGTATTTGAAGTTAATTAAGGTTTTCATTTTAGAAATTTATTAAATACCTTAAATTATTTAAAATAGGAAGGATAAAATGGTTTCAAATTAATATAAAATTTATAAATAATTTAATTAGAGAAAAATTAAGGAGTTTTGTTAATTAAAATGAATTTGGGAAAATTCTTCCATAAATCCCTAAACTAACCTAAAAATAGAATTTTATTATTGTTTTGATAATTATATTTTATTAAATACCCAAAATTACCCAAATTATACTAATTAAGCCAACCCCTAATTTTTCCCTCTTTTTCCTTTTCTCCCTCCTTTTTCCTTTTTCTTTCTCCCCTCCTCTCCCTTATTTTTCCCCGGCCTGGGCCGGCCTGCCAGGCCCAGCACCCTTTCCCCCCCCTCGCGGCCCGTTCCTCTCCCGCGCCCCTCTTCCTTTTTTTCCGGCCAGTTCGGCCCGCCCCATTTCCTTCTTTCTTTTCTTTTCCGCTGGACCGCCGGTCCAGCCTTCTTCCTCTTCCCACCCCGCGTCGTCTTCTTCCTTCGCCGCCTGCAACACGAAAGCCATGGCTGGGAAGGAAAGCCTGCAACAACAACCATTTCTCCCGTCTTTTCTTCCTTCTCCACCTCGTTGTCTCCCCTGTAGATTGGACTAGTCGATCTTTTTTTTTCCCGCACGAAACCTCTCTCTCTCTCCCCGGTGAGTCTCGGTCTGCAACTGCAGACCTGCACCGGTCAGCCTCGCCGGACACGCATCCACCTAACCTCCGACCCTCCCTCACATCCTTGTTGTTTTCCCATCCCATTTGACCTATAAATAGCCCCGAAGATCGCCTTAATTGGGTTCGAAATTTGGAACCCAGAAAACCAGAGCCGTCGCGCCGCCCCACCTTCAGCTGCCGTTTCCTCCGCCTTCGGCCACCATTGCCGCCTGCACGCACCACCACAATCCTCCCTGCACCGCCCTCTACACGACCAACCCCCTAGACCTCCCTGCCTTGCCCAGCACGTGCCGCCTTGGCCGTGCGAAATTACCCTCCCGAATAGGCTTCGACCCCCCTGGCGCCACCTTCGTGCCGCCGGCGCCGCCTCCACCGCCGCTTGCAGCGCCACCATCACCCCCCAAAACGACCGGCAGCTCCTGCTCTACCACCCTATACCTCCCTTTTATCCTGGTTTTCCCTCCCCTAGCCTCCACCACCATTTTTCCCCTCTCTTCCCTTCCTCCACCACCGCCGCGCCGCCGCTGCCGCCGCCTCGCCGGCACCACCACCACCTCAGTCAGGTTGCCCAACACCCTGAACCCTAAAGCTTAAAAATAAATAAATAAATAAAAATAAATAAAATTGATTAATGAGTTAATCTTATTAACTACTATTATTAGTATTATGATTAATATTAACATTACCATTATTATTACTAATATTGTTATTATTATTAATACTACCACCCTTATTAATAATACTAGGACTCAACATTACCCGAAGGACTTTTAAGTAATGGTGTTAATTAACTATAGGGCCTTGTTAAGCTATTATTATTATTATTATCATTATTATTATTATTGTTATTATTGCTATTATTATTATTATTATTATTATTATCCTTATTATTATTATTAGCATTATTATTACTATTATTACCATTAGTGTTATTATTATTATTATTATTATTATTATTATTAGTGTTATTATTATTGTTATTATTATTATTATTATGAGCATTACTATCATTATTACTACTATTATCATCTTTATTATTATTATTATCATTATCGTTACTGTTACTATCCTTATGGGTATGTTATTATTATTATTATTATTATTATTATTATTATTATTATTATTATTATTATGGTTATTATTACTATTATTATTACTATTATTACTATTGTTATACTATCAATGTCATTATTTTACTATTAGTGTTATTATTGTTATTAATATTATTATTATTATCATTAGTACTATTATTGTTATTGTTATTATTATTATTATTGTTATTATTATTATTATTATTATTATTATTATTATTATTATTATTATTATTATTACTACTACTACTGTTGTTGTTGTTGTTGTTGTTGTTATCACTATTATTATTATCTTTACTATTTTTATTATCAACATTTCTATTATGGTTGTTGTTATTATTATTATTATATCATTATTATCCTTGTTATTATTTTGTTGTTATTGTTGTATTTAACGCGGTTATTATTTTATCGATTATTACTATCATTATTATCCTTAATGTTATACTTTAATATTACTACCTTATTATTTTCGTTATGCTTATTATTGCCACAACTATTGTATTATTATTATTATTGTGATTATTATTGTTTTTATTTTTATTATTGTTATTTTCATTATTGTTATTATTGTTACTATCATTATTGCTATCATCACTATTATTTTTACTATGATTAATACTAGTGTTATTATGTTTATTTTTCTCACTAATATTATTATCGCTATTATCCCTATTAATATTATTTCTAGTACTCTTACCATCCTTTGTGTTATTACTATTATTATTATTATTATCGTTGTTGTTATTAATATTATTTTTGTATTTATTATTATTATTATTATTATTATTATTATTGTCATTACTCCTATCATTATTATTATTATTGCCATTATTATTATTATTTTCATTACTACTACTCCTTCTATTATTATTATTATTATTATTATTATTATTATTATTATTATTATTATTATTATTATTATTATTATTATTATTATTATCGATATTGTCATCTAAATGGTTATGGTTATATTAGTATTTTATTATTATCGATAATATTACTATCACTAATGCCACTATGATTTCAATTATTATTATCATCGTTATTATCATTATAGCCTTTATTATTCTTATTATGAGTATTATTATTATGAGTAGTCTTCTTACTATTGTTAGTATTATTAGCAATTATTTTTAATAATATCGAAACCCTCACCCTAATACGCTAAATTTTGCTAAAACCTACTTTAATTAGTGATAATCCGATTAAGCTATCGTAAGAGTAGTAATAACCTACCCCTTTATTTATAAACCCCATCATTAGTATTAGCCTTAGAATTAGGCCATGATAGGGGTAAGATAGGAATTTTGATAATTCCGGTAGAGGGAGATTAACTCTAAGTATTTCCCTCTTATAGGTGAACCAGGTCAAACCCCAGGAGGTGTAGGAGCGTGCTCCAAGCCCGGCGCCGATTTAGGTAAGGACGTAACTAAGGCCACCTGTGTGCACTGCATGTTTTACCTGTCTTGTATGCTTTGTGCGGTTGTATGCTATAACCTGTATATTATCTGTGTATTTGTGTAGCGCAGCATGGAACCGAGGTACGTCCCCGTGTCCTCGTCTTTGTGTACTAATATGTTGTGGTACAAGTATGATGTGATGTGATGTGATGTGACCCCTACGACTTGCATGCTAGGTTATGTGAGGGAGTGTTGTGAAGTGGGGACTCGAAAAAGAAAAATAAGCGGTTAAAATAACCAAAGGGAAGTACGTCGGTTAACATATGTATGGACGACCTAAGGAATTCACCATTTGTGAGATGATGAGGAAAAGGTGGAATTAAATAAATAAAAGAGTGGGAATAAAATGAGGTTGCATGGGGGAAATTAGGGTTTGCATGATGGTATTAGGGTTTGCATGGGGGTATTATGGTTGGTATGGTGGTATTAGGGTTTGTATGGTGGTATTAATGATTGCTTGGTGGTATTAATGGCTTATGGTGGTATTAGGGTTTGCATGGTGGTATTATGGTTGGTATGGTGGTATTAGGGTTTGCATGATGGTATTAGGGTTTGCATGGGGGAGTTAGGGTTTTGCATGGGAGTTAATGATTGTATGGGATTTAGGGTTTGTGTGAAAAGTTTGAGAGGTTGCATGGGATGCGTAACGTTTGCGTGGGAGCAAAATTTACGTATGAAAGGCTGATTTGGGGTGTAAGGAAGGTAATGCAAGTATTATTTGGGTGTTTAACTGTTTCGGACGGGAAATAGTACGGGGAGTATTATAAGGGTATGGAGGAGACAGAATTAGGGTTTGGAGTGATTAACTCTGGGTCGTTGTGATTAAGTAGGGTTGGAGTAGCTAATTGTGAATTGCTGAGGGTAATTAAGGTTTGGGATGGCTAAGTATGGTTGTTATGGTAAAATAGGGTTAAGGCACGGTTTGGTGTGGACAATCAGGGTTCGTCATGGCTGCTTAGAGTTGTTTGGTGTCATCATGTGTATTATTGACTAATGTGTAGTTATGAATGTGGAATTTTATTGTTTGTGATGTGTAAAGTATAAGGAGAATGGTTTATGCATGTCAAGGGCGTGACGTGATTCAATAAGATACGAATAAGACATTAATTACGTAAAGCGAAAGACTGATGAGCCTGACCCAGTCCGGTTCACCGGTTAGAATAGTGGCTAGAGGCGTTTTGCCCTGGGTGTGTATTTCCGGTCCACCGGCTATAATAGTGGCCAGAGGCGTTCTGCCCTGGGTGTGTATTTCCGGTCCACCGGCTATAATAGTGGGGGGATTCGGGCTCGACAGACCCAAACGAATAAGTTAATCCACGGGAAAGATACTAATTACTTACAGCGAAACACCATGTAAGTGCGGGGCCAGTCCGGTCCACCGGTTAGAATAGTGGCCAGAGGCGTTTCGCCCTGGGTGATGATTCCGGTCCACCGGCTATAATAGTGGTCAGAGGCGTCCTGCCCTGAGTGTTGATTTCCGGTCCACCGGCTATAATAGTGGGGCCCCCGTACTTACAGGGATAAATGAAGAATGTGTGAACAGAACTTATTATCATAATAAGTAATAGCGAACAAAGTACAAGCATGAATTCAGCTTTCCACTTACTCGCCTTTGCGTGTTGTTGATGTGTTGAGCATGTATCTTAGGTATTATTACATGTTACTTTTATAATTGTGTCATGTAGACTACGTGGTAGGATTGTATGCTTGGCCCTAGCACCCACGCCCTTACTCAGTACTGGACCCGTACTGATATTACCTTGATTGACTGGGTCCTGTGATGATCCACCGATGGTGGGGAGCAGACCTTTGTGCAGGTTGATACTGTTTTGGGGTGGAAGGCTTGACTTGAGTGAGTAAGTGGTCCGGATTTTTCACCCTTGGAAATTGTGTTGTTTAATCGTATTTGTCATTGGAGGTTACAAGCGTTGTTTTTAAATTTTCAAGGGTTTTATCGTACTTTGTTATTCCGTTATTTTAAGCACTCTGATATATGAACTTTTAAATTGTATCTTGGACTGTAACTTTTGACCTTCGCACTCTAATTCCGTAAACTTGTGTTTTATGAATGGTTTGTTCTGGTTTTATTCTTTCTAGCCTTAGCACTTAGTATCGGGTCGGTAGTTATGGATCGATCTGGTACTAAGTGTGGCGGTAATACCCCCGGATTTACAATTTCATTTGCCTGCTTCCGCTAAACTTCTTTTAAATTTAACGAAATTTTTCAGTAGTAAATTTGGGGGTGTTACACTAAGTATCTGCCATATGATAATCAGATATATTTGTACTTTATTTAGCTTAAGTATCTCAAAGTTCAGTATAATTAATGTGGATTGAATAATACTTTCAATGAATAGATATAAAATAAAAACTATCTAGCATTAATTATAACAAATATATTTTAAACAAAGTACATAACCATACAGTAATATATTAAGGTTATTGCAAATGCCCACGTCTATACCCACACCCACGCCTAGTTAGAGTAACTCATAAATTATGTACAAGATTTCTAATACATGTAAGTAGCTGCTGATAATTTGGAGCTAGCTCTCCCCTCCAATAGAATCAACGGATAGTTTTACGTGCTTCATTCAGAAACCTTTCGGTTGGAATTTGATGATCATCATTCAGATATTCAACCAAATATTCTTTAGTTGTTGTCAATACATACCTATAATTTCTAGGAACATACTGATCCATATAGTCATGATCCATGTCCCATGAGTATTGAGCTTGTGGTCCAAAAATATCTGAGCCTAATATGTGTTCATGCCTCAAGAACAACTGGCTAAGCAAGTGTGTGTAATACACTTTGTGCTTACTGAGGGAATGACCCTTGTATATGTTCCTAGTGGGTTTGATAGGCTCCTCAAGTATCACTTGTGTATCTTCGAACTAGCGTGTCACTCTATCTAGAATATACGGTTACACTTTCTCCAAAAAATGTAAACAACTATGATATAATGCCATGAAACAATCCTTATATAGATCAGTTACTCCATATGGATCTCAAATGACTTATCATAAAAAAAAGGATATCGCATAATACAATAAGAATATGATAATTTGAGCATACCTTTGATACAGGTATAAGATTATTTTTTACTTGAAGTTATCAAGTGTCTCCAATTTATTATCAAATTTATGTCCACAAAATCACCTCATACAATAAGAATGGTCTAGATCATACCTAGATCGTTCCACTTCAAACCCCATAAAGTTTTCATAAATTTGATTATGTTATAATATTCGGTTGTTAGAGTTATAACTAATGTATCCAAGAATGTAATACATGTGTGATAATTATAAAATTACCTGTAATGGAGTGACACATACCAACATTTGAGCAGCATAAGTTCGGGAAGCCATACCAAATTGTTAATATAGAAAAGCAAGTGTGGCTGCATGTAACATCCCCAAAAAATTACCATAAAAAATTTTCATTTTATATGTAAAAACATACACCATAAAAAGGAGTGTTACCGCCGTAATTGGTATAAGTCTGGTCCCAGGCCATCCTCATACCAACTACAAGGTAAGGTAGAAATAGGTGCAACCATAATAAACATAGCAAGGAAAACATTTCATAACATAATGAGTGTTAAATGGTTGTCACCAAGAAAATAATGAAATACATAAACATTGTTCGATGAAAAAAAAATAGTAAAACTAAAAAGATGGAAATGATAATGGCCGGATATCACTCTCTCCAAGCCCAAACCTATATTACTACAACATCACTCTACTGCGATCATATCATTATAAGTGGTAAAGTCACCTAAAGCATCCTCGGTCACTTGCACAGATTTAGAAGGGGACACTACTCATGGGAATGACCAACACCCATAAAAGGGATTGTTAGTACGCTATGTACTAAGTAAAGTTACACTACAGTCAAATGGGAATAAAGCAATTAATGATACTACAACAAGATATAAAGGTGCATAAGCAGGTTACAATGGTTTGTTCATTATTATCTGGACTCGAGACATTAGTGTAATAATTAGTCATCTTTCGAACTATATCCACGTGGGTTCAATGATCCTACTATTCTCACCAGTAGACCGGTAAATACAATACAATCCAGGATAGCACACTCCTAGCCACTATTCTCACTGGTAGACTAGTAAATACAATATAACCTAGGGTAGTATGCTCCTAACCACTATTCTCATCGATGGATTGGTAAATATAATACAAACTCATGGCAGCACGCTTCTGGCTACTATTCTCACCGGTGGACTAGTAAATAAGGAACAACCGATCCCAACCCACATGGTGTTCCACTGTAAATAATTAGTATCTTTCCATAGGTTATTATTGCCCAAGGGTTTTATTACTTGAGCTCAGGACCCCACTATTCTCACTAGCAAACCGATAAATATGATACAAACCCAGGGCAGCATGCTCCTTGCCACTATTCTCACCGGTGGACCGATAAATATAATACAAACCCAGGATAGCACTCTCATGACCATTATTCTCACCGGTGGATCGGCAAATATGGTACAATTGATTCCGACTCAAGTGTTCTTTTGCTTATGTAATTAGTGTCTTATTGTTCAGATATCACACGCAACCATGTACAACCCATGCATGAATTATGCCCTACTACCATCTCGGGCCAACCCTAACCCCTTGGAAACCATAGTTCGCTAAGCTCGATATATCCTCATCTCCTAATGATACTTTGAGTCCTCAATCTATATAATAACTCAAGCATGCCATCAGAAACCCTTTTATTCATGAGTAATAGCCCATTTCCCCCATACCTCACATATGATAACAATTTTCCCCTAGGGTTACCCCTTAAAACCCTAGTTTGGCCCAAATGATCCTAACCCCTTCTCTACTACTTATTTAGCCCTAAAATTCCACAACCAAACATATGTTACCATGATTATCAATCCCCTAAAGTTTTGTATCCTAACTCTTTCATTTTACATATGTGATAACAACCTCCCCAATGGACTCCTCTTGAAACCCTAATTTTCCTTTAGCAGTTGTATGCACTCCTATTTATCCCGCATAACCATCAATCTTAACACACAAAAACCCCACAAAGCATACATCATAGTTTAGAATCACAACTCAACTCCCCCATTTCTTATATGTGATAATGACCTACCCTTAGGGCTTTGTACCGCTAAAAACCCTAGCTCCACCTACTTAATACTCTCCCATCCCTCAACATCAAATGAATCCCCCATTTGTTGCCAAGATACCCAACAATACCATCATCTCCTCCATAGCCCTTCTTAACAACCATGCTTGCTTATTCACCCTTAGACATGGATCGTATTAGGTTTGACTCACCCCATGCATGGTCAACTCTCTCCATGCAATATCTGCACTAATCCAATTTTATAATTACCATAATTATTATTCAACATATTCCAAATGATATTTGACTAACTTTTTCCCTAAGGTTTCCCCGTGCACCATTTTCACAATATTGATGAAAATGCCCCTAAGTCTCTAAAACTATACCTAAGTAGCATGGCCTTAAATATAAGCACCTCTCAACATTCTCAAAACATGTAGTATCACATAATAGAATTACACATCAACACATGAACCAATACAATCATGTCCACACATATTCTTACCTTAAATCCTTGCAAGCCAAGCTGCTCAACAACCCTAGAACATGTAAAATTTCGTGCAGGTATTCACTTAGCACATAATAAAATCACATAAAAACAATGCCCTAGATATGATTGTATCTTTACCAAAATGACTCCAGTCATGAAGCAAGAATAACCCATGCCTTCTCTCCTGTGGTCACCAGAACAATACCTAAAAATGAAAATACCCGAACTTAGACTATCTTATCCTTTTTCTTCCTTTTTTCCTTATTTTTTTGAAATAAAATAATAATAATAATAATAATAATAATAATAATAATAAATGGAACTCAAAATGGAGGAAAGGAAAGTGGTGGTGACCAGAATAGATAAGAGAAGTGGAGGGTGGCGCGGCGACGATCATGGTAGCATCGCAAGGTGGGAAGTGGTTCTTGTTGGGAAAAAGAGTAGGGGTTAACCTTTTAGGGGTTGAGGGTGGTGTTGGCACCAAGTAGATTAGTGGGAGGGAGGTGGGTCACGATGACGGTCATGGCAGCTGGTGGTGGTGCAACCGAGAGGAAGGGAGGAGAAAAGAGGGGAAATAGAGGGAAAAGGTGGTAGAAAGGATTGGCTGCATAGGTTGGGCACCTGTGTAGGGGTTGAGGTGTGGTGGCAGTGTAGAGAAAAGGAGAGTGGGTTGGTGGTGGTAGTGCAGGGTGGTGCAAGATGGTGCAAGGTGGCACGAACTTCCCACTTTGCAAGATCAGGGAGGGGAAAGGAAGGAGAGAAGGAGGCGAGGGGCTTAGTAGGTGTAAGGAAGGAAGATGGGAGGAGTTGAGGGGTGGTGTGGCCTGGCTAGGATGGTGGAGGCGAAGGAAGGCTGGAAGAGGGGAGGATGCTGGGAGTAGGTTGATAAGGGAGAAGAGAGGAGAAAAAAAGTGTTGAGGTATGTATAGGCTGTAGAGAGAGCATAAGGACAAAGGAGGAAGGAGACAAGGAGGGCTAGTTGTAAGGGAAGGACAACGCAATGATGGTAAGGCAGAAATGGGTACAAGGAGGGTGGCAGACACAAGGGGGCTGTGCAGGCGCATGCCAGCATGCATGCCCTAAATGGCTAAGAAGGGAAAGAGAGGGGGAGAGGTTGGCTAGGTTATAAGGGATGAAAATGGAAGGGGTGGATGGGCCTGCAATCTGCAAGCGCGAGGTAGGAGATGAGGAGAAAAAAGGAAAAGGCGAAAGAAGGGAGGGAGAAATATGGAAGAGAAGAAAAGAGGGGAGGGGTTGGGTCATCTCATAAAGGAAAAAGAAAGGGAAGATGGGAAAGAACTGAGCCGATCAGGGGAGAAAGGAAAAGAAAAGAAGGGAGAGGTGGTTAGGCCAGGTACAACGCAAGCCAGGCCAAGGGAGGAAGAGGAAAAAAAGGAAGAAGGAGGAAGAAAAGAAAAGAAGAAAGGAGAAAAGAAAAAGGGAAAGGAAAAAGTAAAAGGTTGTGGGATTTTTTGGTTGGGTTTTTAGGGGACTTATTGGAAATTATAAAAATAATTAAAAAATATTATAATTTATATATACTTTATTTTAGGCTAAATAACTAAAATAATGTTGCAGGATTAAGCTAGATAATAAATTTTAAATCTCATATTATTATTATTATTATATGTACACCTATTTTATTTTGTTATTGTTTTATTATTTATTCATATGAAAGTTTTTGAGGTATTACACTACACCCCATACGTAACATTCAACCCGACTAAGATCATAAAGAAAAAGATATAGTACGAATTAACTTTATCAACCGACTTATCGACAAACAAAGATAGGCCGATCAACCATAATAGATACTCAATCTCTTTTTCCTCATCCCCCAACTAGTATGATTCGCATATTTATTGTAGTCATTGAAATAGAAGCCCACCCTTTTAAGTGACTTCATTCACTTGCATTTCCTCTATCCCAAACAAGGCACCCATTGCACCAATCAATTACCCACGCGTGCCAACTGTCATCTCCAAATGTAATGAATTATTACTAACTCGTAGCCCTAATATATGATGTATGTCTAAAAGGGTGATTTTCATCTCACTTCATGGCATATGAAAACTATTGGTGTCTAATTGTCATCTCTCAGTAAATACTAAAATGTGTAAACTAGAATGTGGGACAATCCTATTTGGCATATCAAAGTGAACATCCTTTTATTTACGCTTCTGAGAAAAATTTTCAAAACCTTCTATTTTGTGTGGATCCTAGTACAACCATGATCCTGAAAAATAAAAGAAACATATATAATGAATATATATGATTGGTTACACATAAAATAAGAAAGATTTAATAATTAATATGATAAACTTACATTTCCTAACCATAAATCTAAAGTCGCATGACCGATGAAGTTTAGGATCAAATTAGGGATGATTGGACCTCCAAGACATGACCCAAACAAGTACAATTTATCCTTCAATTATATACCTCGTTCATCTTCACTAGCATCACCAACATCCTTATTATCATCATCATCACCATCATCATCTTTATCATCATCGTCGTCGTCTTCATCATCATGACGTACATCATCATCATGATGCACATATTTTGATGATGATGGTTGATCAGTAATGTGGGATAATGATGTTGGCAAATCCAATGATGATCTAGAACCACCAATAGCAGGTGGGTGAACTCAGAATGATGGTACTCCCATGTTAGGTTATGTCAGTAAGATAAGAAAATATATATATTCTATAGATAATCGAAAACCTCCATACCCAAAACCTCTAACCCCAGAACCTTTGTACCTCGAACCTTCAACCCTCAAGCCTTCATACCCCAAACCTCTGACCCCTAAACCATCTTACACCTAACCTCCAAACCCTCAATCCCTACCACCGAACCTCCAAACCCCAACCCTTCGTACCCCAAACCTCTAAACATCAAATGCCCCACCCTCAAACCTTTGTACCTAGAAATGCCAACATTAGCCATAAATGATGAACAACCTGCATAGTCAGCAAATGTTGGAATGGTAGGAGCTTGATTACCAAACCTTCGTTGTTCAGGAACTTCTGCATATTCTTATTGTTCAAATACTTCCTTTGGTTCTTGTTGGCTAGTTTTTTTGCCTCGTCATAATCCTTTGATAAGACTTTTTTCATACTTTTCAGGCGAGACAATGGAGCAGGTTGTTTCGTACCCATTCTATTACGTCGTGAAGATGCAATAACAAGACGAATTTCTATTCTATCTACTACCTTATCTTGTCTATGACTCATATGAATTTCAATGATAAAACTAATATATTATCCAATCAATATAATTAAAAACATTCACCAGTAACCCCCACCATATAATAATATTTAACACATTTAACAAAAATATAAACAAATCTAACAAATATCAAATCATATATAAATAATACGTTAACACAATTGATAGAGTATAACAAATCTAAAAACATAATGAGCAAATTTAACCAAATTAACCATAATTTTAAAAAATAACTAAAAAATATAATGAAAAACCATAATTAATAAACATAATTACCCCTCCGAACGACAACCAAAAATTTTAGAATATCAACAATTGTTGCCAAACTCATAGTTATTTAAAATAATAGAGCATAATTAACAGAGTATAAGAGATCTAAAAATATAAATAATAAATTTAACCAAATTAACCATAATTAAAAACTACAATTAACAAACCATAATTAATAAATATAAATATCCCTCCTAATGACAATAAAAAATCCTAGAATGTAGATAGGTTTTGCCAAACTCATATTTAATCAAAATAATAGAGCATAATTAATAGTGTATAATAGATCTAAAAACATAATGAACAAATTTAACCGAATAAACCATAATTAAAAATATAATTAATAATTCATAATTAATAAACATAATTACCCCTCTCAATTGCAACCAGAAACCCTACAATACCTACAGATTTTACCAAACCCATATTTAATTAAAATAATATAACATAATTAATACAGTATAATAGATCTAAAAACATAATGAATAAATTTAACTAAATTATCCATAATTAAAATACCATAATTAATACAAACATAATTAATAGATCATAATTAATAAATATGATTACAAACATAATTAATAGAAACATAATTAACATATCATGATTAGATTACCTAATTAGTACAAACATAATTAATGAACCCATCTACACAACCGAAACTATCCCCCATGTTACAAACCATAATTTTGAATTAATAAACCATAATTAATACAAACATAATGATAATTAACAATTTATAATTAATAATAATTGATATAAATACAATTAATACACACATATTTAACAAGATCATGATGGTTGTCAGGTTGATTACAACATTTTAAAGGTGTATGATACGCTGAGATCTCATGGAGAAATTGTTGATTGGCATAAGATGGTATGGAACCCTATCTCTGTTCCTAAGCATAAGCTTCACCTTTGGTTTGCAATTCACAATAGGTTGTTTACCAAGGATAGATTGACAGTAATGGGAATCATTGTGGATGATACATGTGCTCTGTGTAAAGTTGATAAGGAAACAAATGGGCACTTATTTTTTAAATTCTCTTTCTCCAAGTAGATATGGTTAAATCTTGTCAGAAATTTTGGATGTGTTCATGATGCTACCTCTTTCAGTGTGATGCTAAGCTAGATGCAAAGAGGTGGATGTGGCCCGGTTTGTAGGAGGTTTGTCTTTGCTATTTATTTGCAGCGGCTGCTTACCACTTATGACATGAAAGAAACTAGAGCATTTTCCATCAAAACAAATGTCAGCCACAACATATCTTTCTTTGGAATGCAAGGAGTTAGCTATTAGAATAACTAGTATGTCTCATTGTAAATCCTATAGAGCATTAGTGTCCTATGTCGATAGCCTGAAATAGTCTTCTAGTTTGGAATTTGTATTTCTTCTGATGTACGCATATGATGCAATTTTGGAAATAATAATTGTAATCCCCCAAAAATTTCGAAAATATATATTTTAATAAATAACTTTATTTGAAATAAAATTAGCCTGTAAAATTATTTATTTTAATTGTTTTATAGATTTTAGAGTATGTAAATTTGGATAAAAGTATTTAATAAATTAAAAATAAATATTTTGCTATTTATCATATTATTTTATTTAAATAATTTTCCAAAACTAATATTTTACCAACTTTATCCTTTTTAAACTAAAATATTAGATTATAATAATTTAAATTATTAAATTAAATAATTTATCAAGAATATTACATTTTATGATTTTATAAATTAATTTAATTTATTTCCCCTATTTTCCCATTTTTCCTTTTTCTTTTCCTTCTCCTTTTCTCCTTTTCTTCTTTCTTCTCTTTTCCTTTTTCTCCCCCTTGGGCCGCCCGCCCGGCCTGCTCTCCCCTCTCCCCCGCGCGTTGGGCCTTCGGCCCGCCCCCTCCCTCTTCTCCCTCGTGCACGTCGCCCAGCACACCAGCCCAAACGCCTCCTTATTTTTCCCCTGGACCGGCCGACTCCCTCCTTTTCCTGCGCCGGTCCAGCCGCTCGCCCAGCCCTCTTCTCCTCTCTTCCTCTACCTCTGCCCGACACGCTCCCGTTGCCATGCCAGCCTACAACTGCGGCCGCCTGCCACCACCACCTGCTCCCTCTCCCTCTCTCTCTTCCCCCCATCATTTTCCTTCCCTTTTCGAGCCAAACCGGCCCTGGACCACAGCTCACGCGTGACCCTCTCCCTTTCCTTCTTCTCCCCTCTCTTCCCCTGCCACCCGACCACCACCTGCCACCTGCAGTGCCATTCGCCGGCCATCCCTGCCCCTATCTTCTCCCTCTTCTTTTTCTCCATCTACCCAGCCCTCCATTCCCCTCATTTTCGATCCCTTCTCTTCCCCCGAGCTCCCTCCTCTCTCCTTCCTTCTTCCCCATTTTTCTTCCTCATTTTTTTTATCACCGCCAGCCTCCGCCGCTTGAACCACCAAGCCCAGCCCTGCGTCGCCTTCTGCCACCGCCTACTACCACCCTGCACCACCACACAGCCCCTTCGAGCCCTACACTTCCTCCCTTCTCCTCCTTTTCCTTTTTTCTTCCCAGCTTTTCCCCTTACCGCCGAGCCACCTGCAATCGCCGCTTCTCCCGCCATCCGGCCACCCATGCCGCCACCAAACCCATCGTTCGACACCCTGCAACCCCCTCTACAACCGCCATCCATTAGTTAGCCGAAAACATCCCTTGAACCTCTCCATTTTTCCCTCTCCTTTTCCTTCCTTCACAGCCCCTTTCCCTCAACCCATCTTGGCAGCCACCTTCGCCGCCTCTCCGCCGCCGTCTCCGCCACCCTATGCCGCCCTTAAACCACCCTTACCCTCCACCTACAACCCCTCTTCACTTCTGCACCATTCCCCCGCCTTAGAACCTCCCCCAACCACCTTCTTTTCTAGCCTAAAGACCCTAACCCGAAAATGATAAATCTTGCTTCCTCCACCCCTCTTTGAGCCTTTTCCCTTCTCTTTGCTGCATAATACAAACATAGTTAATACACAAATATTTAAAAAAACATAATTAATAATTAATAATAACCATCCCAACGGCAAATGATGTTGTTCCATCCCCCATCTTGGGTAAAATTTGCTGATCTCCCCCACCACTTTGCTATGTTGTTCGTACTCTCCCACCATAGGCAAAATTAGTCATCTTCTCCTTCCCGAAGACTTTTTTATGTTCATTCCCCCCCCCCCACTCGACAAAATTAGCCGATCTCCTCCCCCTCTATGAGGAAAACTATGCCGATGCTCACCTAGATCCTTCATTTACCTCACCAATGGCGTGCATGGCTGTTCCTACACCTAGATCTACGATTTTCACCACTAGTAGCTGGTAAAAAAAATATTAAAACTTACCTTAATCAGCTGGACAGTGAGGCTAAGAGAGTGAGAGAAATGAGAAATGAGAGAAAGAGAAAGATTGAGAGAGTGTGAGATGAGGAGACAAAAAGTAAGAGGAAGGAATAAAATGGACGGACGAAGGGGTAAAATTGTAAAAACAAAAAAAGAACCTTTGTTTTATATGAAATAAAAGATAGATTTCTAAATAACATGTATGTACCTTTTTTATTCCAGTGTCTTTTCATATATGTATGTCAAAGTATTTTTGGAGCCTTGTACTTCTTTTTCAGTAAAATCCCCACGTATCTACAACTATTCAACCATCTCCGTTAAAAATGTTAAAAATTTCAACGGATTTAGGGCTCTATCGGAAATTCTTCATTAAAGATTGGATTCAAAAAAATTGGAGATGAGTTCAGATTCATAAAATTATTTGAAAATTTTTTTAAGGATGAAACAGGGGGATTGGGTCTTTATCCCCAAACCCACGCAGATATATAAATATACATATACATACATAAACAAATACATTATAACATTATATTTTTCTAGAAAATAAGAAAATAAAGAAAAAAGGAAAATAATTTATTAAAAAAATTGGATATGAGGGTGAGGGACGGGTAAAGGGATGTTTTCCGTAGAGATCGGGGCAAAAGATCCCCATTAATAAAAATAGAAGAATGGGACAAGTTTGGGGATGAATATTTATTTTTTGTTCGAGAATTGAGATAGCATCCTTGTCCTCATGAAGTCTGGTTGTCATCCCTAGTCTCTCTCTATTTTACTCTTCTCTTAAAAGAATTATATGCACAAATTAGACAACTTTAAGTGTACAATATCTTATTGCAATTACAACACAAATTTACAATAAATGTTACATAAATTAGTTTATGTTTGCTTTTATCCCTCTAACTTGTATTTTTAGAAGTAGGAAAATAAGATTTTGCGGTATGATAGACTAGAGAAGGTAAACAAAACCATGTTATTAAATACACAATGTAAATTGTTTGTGCAAGTTTTGTGTATGCTACGCAACAATGACGCATAAGTGTACGGGTATGCAACCCTTTATTCAACAATCAAATGTAGCACTACTTATAAATTGGGAGCTCGGAAATTAGAATATAAAAGCTTCTTATTGTTATCTTTCTCCTCACTTTAGTATCTCAATTTCATTGATTGAATTCTTAATATGATCTTTAGCATTTTGTTTTCTTATTTCTTAAGCATGCATAGCAAGTGCTCAATCAATTAAATATTTGGGCAACAAATGTTTTGATCGCCTATCAATTGAGTTTCTTTGGTCTGGATTATTTTGAAAAGATAAAATGACAATGCAATTCAATTACAAAGAAGATGGGGAATGTGTAATACCCATAATTTTAATACTAGCTTTATGAAATTTTTTATGAGGCATTAATTTTACATGGTAAAATATTTTGGTTCATATAATAATATTTGTTTTATAGTGTATGCTTATGATTTATTAGTTTTTATGGCATAAATATAATATCTTCATAAATTATTTCCTTATAAAAGATAATAAAAGACAAGAGATAATAATAAGAATAATATATGATAAGTTTTAACAAATAAGATTTAAATTGTTAAATAATATTTTATCCCTTGTGGTAAGCTAAAGATTACATAAGGTTATTATACTTTTCTGATTTAATGCTGAAGTTGTCATCCAATATATTTATAACTAATTCATTGGCTTGAACAGAGGAAAGATATCAATTCAGGCCATCAAATAGAAGTCATAAAATATGTGGCCTATGATTGATTTTTTTTTCTTTTAAGATACCAAAACACTAATACTCGATCACCTTTTCTCCTTTAACGAACTTACCCATTCATATATTCAATTATGCACCTAATAAACTATGTGTCAATTAGGGTTATTTATATTATATAATATTTAATGATCTAATTCGATAATCGAATTAATCCAATCCAAAAAAAACTAATCTAATCTTTTTTTAAATTAAATAACTGATCCGATCAATAAAAGAACATATGAATCAAATATCTAATCCGATAAATTATATACATATATACTCAAAACACAATTTATTTTTCATAAAAATTTATTGTATATAAACATATATGTGTGTGTATTACTTAAAATGAGATTGTTTAGTACGTAAATTTTGTACTTTTTAATTATTATTTTGATCAAATATTTAAATATTATCCAAAATATAGAATTAATAGTTAAATATAATATAATTTAAGACTCAAATTAAATAATTTAATCATATTGGATCAAGTTGGATTGATTTATTATTTTTAAATCAAATATTTTTTTATTTCATCTACTTGAAAATTTAGGATATCTGACGGATTATTTATTATTCAATCTAAAATTTTGGTTATTCAAAGTGTCAGATATCTTAATCTTTTTTTTTAATATTCAATCTTTTAAATATCTAAGGCTTTTTATCCGATATCCAATCTATAAATACCCCTAGTTATAACCTATACCTCTGTCGTGCTTAAGTTATCATCATAGAAAGTAAGACTTAATTTTATAAATTCTTCTTATGCCTCTATTTACTTTATGGTTGTGTTGCTTAGAATAATAGCAAGTAAAAAAGGCTTGTGTAGGTTACCTTTATGCCGACATACTAAATTGAATGATCAAATAACATCTTGGATCAAGGAAAAGATGTCGTAGTGATCCAATAACATCTTGGATAAAGAAAAAGATGATATATAGATATTCTCTTGGCCTTGGTTCTTTATATCATTTTTGGATTTAATTATTAATTGGTAACCATCTACTTTCATATTAATCTTATTGTCTTGTTGTAGCTCGAGGTGATAAGTTAAGTATAAGAGAATACATTAGGTTTTAAACTAGTAGCAGATGTTGAATAGTTAATTATTTGAGTAATATGATTGGTTTGCATATAATCCTTGTGAGACATATATATGCATGTGTATATGAATATTGTTCTCCCTTGTACTTACGTGTTGCTTATGCGTTTCCCTATCTAACTTGTTACATGCTTTAAATGGGAATGTAATGATCCATGATGTATATGGTGAGTAGCTAACCTAGTGAAGATTGAGGGTAGAATTGTTCAATCAAGGTGTTGATGATACGCAAGGTTGAGAAGAATGAGAGTGCAGGCCATTTTTAATGTTTCATTTATCGCCATTGATTTCAACTAATTACTTTCATGATTTTCAATTATAATTGACATTTGATGTATTTTTCTTATTTAACTAGCCTTACCAGCTACTGTAAGTAGAATAATAGTGTCTACTTACATTAGTTGTGGCAGTAATTCTTCTGCGTATATTTTCTCTTTATTTTTTTAGTGAATTAGATTTGAAAAATAAAGGTGTTACAGAATGTTAGGAATTGTAGTGTTCAAAATTATGTCGTTATTATATTTGAGATGGTAGAGAAAAAGAATAATCAATAAGGATAAAGGAAGGAAGAACAGGAGAAAAGAATCAAATAGGGCACAAGGTAGTATGAGAATGCTAAGAACTAAATATGCACTATTCATAAGGCTTATTGTTTTATTTATTATTATTATTAGTAAATATATAATCTTATTTTTTCCTACATTTTTCCAATCTAATATAAAAATATGGTTGGGAATATAAATCCTTTGAAGCCCAAATGCACGGATTAGATCAACTTAAAATTGTGTGGTTGATTAAGAGATCTTGACACAAATTACTAGATGGTTAAATTTTGATTTGATTTTACTATTTTATCTTTCATTTCATTATATTCACACCAATATTATTTTCAAATTACACACAGTTTGTCCCTTCACCTGCATCCCATTGTTAGAACTTCTATTTATGCCATTAGAATGTTTTGATGATGATATCTTGTGCAAATTGAGGTCATCAGGGCCAGTATTAACTATATTAAGGTTTTAAGGTCATTGATTATTCAAGTTGATAAAAATTATGAGAAAAAGATAAATCATGAAATAGAGAGAGAGAGAGAGAGAGAGAGAGAGAGAGTAACATCAAACCTATAAATAGATATAGTATCTCTTATAGTATTTTCTTTGTTTTCTCCATCCGCACATCCATATCACCAGTGGATTCAAATTCTATGTTGTCTTCTTCTTTGTCACCAATGAATCATTTCTCTCTCTCGACGTTAGATTTCTCTCATAAAAAGTTCACTCGTTTCCCTAGAACTCTTTGGTGTGTATGATAAGCTTTAAGTATTATTTTCTATCACTCCTATATTTTAACTTCATTTGTTCACATTAAGCCTTGTATTTAGGCATGAATATATGAATTTATGTGTTCTCTTATTATATATAGAAATATTGTACTATTAGAACCAAATTTTAATATCAATTATTCTACAAAAATTGAGAGATATGCAAAACGCCAATGTGAATAACAGGCATTACCCTATAATTAAGGGGAAATCTATTGATTAATTTTTCTTTTTGAGTTGCTCAAATTTATTTACCCCTAATTAGTGAAATTTTATGATTTTATATGAACCTAGATTTCATAAATTTTGAAATAAATTGAGATAAATTCTAAAGTCACCCACACTTGAAATAATTTTTTATATTGATTAATATTGAGTAAATATTTGAAAATTGACCCTTATTTTTGTTTTCAAATTGTGGGAAGTTTGATTATATAACATGTGCTAAAAGGGAGATAAATTAGGATTCAACATTGTTTATAATTAGTATCTATATGTATGAAAATATGTTTTCAATTTGTGAACACGAGGATCATTCTAGTAAGCAAATTGGGCAAGAGAATGCAAAATCAATTATGGTATCATACTATTAAAGAGCTACCAACCTTTTATAGACGGAAAGTCAAGTTGATAAATGTTGCTTCTACATGAAAAAGTTGTCATAGTCTCTTAATGAAGGTCCTAAATAAGTAATTTTATTCTAAAAACAAGTATAGAAATATAAGTTTCATTTTGATTCCAACAATTTGTTATGATTTCAACACAGTGTGAGACACATAACAAGAATATCTTGCATGTATGCTAAGTGAATAGATGAATGATGCCTTGAGTGATATCACATAATTCTTCGTATATAAATGTGGATTCAATTTATGATGTTTTTTCATCTATCTTTTTAAGTCCTAGGGTGGACTAGAGGGCAAATACAAGTCAACCACCCAAGACAAGAAGCATGGTTATAGAATATTTTACATTAGAGGAGTTCTCTAGTTTTCTAGTTCCTTGATGATTTTTATCATAACATTAGCACCGACTCAAGTACAATTAAAGGAAAATGAAGCCCCATTGGTACATACATATAGATGTAATTTTTTATTAAACAAAATTGAATAAAATTACATAGAATACCTATTTACAAATCGAGTGGTTTGGAAATGAATAAACAAGTTGACCAATAGAGAGATGAGAAAATGCTAAATGAAATATAAAGTTAGATACAATAGAAACCGGTGTTCAGTTGAAAAATATTATTTCTACAAACAATTCATTATACTTATTTCCTTTCTTTTTGATTTCCTACATTATCTTTTAAGTTTTCAACGCCTTCCTTAACCCCTTTCTCTTCCGGATTCTAACTTTATCTTATTCGGTCTTATGCCTTGGATTCATGGATTTGCAAGTTCTAGAAATGACCTATATCATATGCTAGTCTTGATCTTAGGAACCATGCATCTCAAGCATTATATTTCTAATCTTATTCTTGTTTTACCATCCTACACTTTAAGAAACATAGTAGTAGTAAAGTTCATGTAGTCAAATTTAGTTTTGGTTGGGTTTTTTTAGATTATGAGGTAAAAATTTGTGACTATTTATGTGTAATGCATGACCATCAAATGTTGCTATCTTTTCTTAGATATAGTATTATCTACATGGAAACACCAATTTAAATCTCAAATATGACTCATTCATAGCTAGTAGTTCAAAAGAGAGGACTTTTTGCACCATATATGCAAATGGTGTATCATTTCTCTCAAAACTTTTACTATAACACCCCAAATTTTACAACTGAAAATTTTTATTTTATAGCAGAATCTTATAACCAAAATACTGGGTGTTACTAACATAATCGATTTAAGTCTGGCTTACCATACCATCATCATACCAATCACAAGGCTAAAACCATTAAAATGTGAACTAAGATAAAAATCTAACAAGAACAATTTTATAAATACAAATACAAGTTTGGAGATTAACTCTAAGTACAACGATAAAATACATACAAAAGAGATACTATAGAGCTAAGAGTCCAAAAATGTATCTGAATAAAAATATTTCCTGAATAACATGACTCTAAGCCCACACCTTGATATAAAATATCACTCTACCCCATACAACGCATCATAGGCAGCAAAATCATCTATCTGGTCATCAATGACTTGTATGAAAGCATCAAGGTCATCTACTTATGGGAATGAGCAATACCTATAAAAAAAAGGGCCTGTACACTACATACTGAGTAAGGTGATAATATTATCAAGTCAGGGATTCAGTTAAATACATGCATTCACGGTAGAGAATAAGTACACATGCGAAATACATAAAATATCACAACATAAGTACTAATCATTTTATTTATGTTGAATTCATGGACTCTATTATTCTTAAACCAGTGGAATAGTCTGAAGCTCCTCTCAAGGACAACACATCTGAACCATTATTATGATCTGGTGGAATGGACCCAAAACCTCGGTCATAACTTACATACTCTTCCATTTTAAGTTATTAATATATTATCCATTAGGTTACTTATCTCAAATCATATTATCTTTCACGATGAGTTTATGGTCTCGCTATTCTTAATCAGGTGAAATGAACTAATGCACCTGTCAGGACAAAATGCTCCTAAGCCACTATTATTGTCCGATGAAATGGACCCATAAAACACATTGGCCTGACTCACGTGATCTTTCACTTTAAATAATTAATGTCTTATTTATGATTGATTTGAAGAGTACATAACATATTCAAAGTAGTTAAGGCACATCACAAGATTAGAAGGTTGCTCTCTAGGGTTAAGACCCTTATATTCCCCTAAAACCTCGATTTTGCATTTTAGTCATAAATCCTCTTCTATTACTCTTTTAACCACCAAGCTTAGTACCTCTTCCTCAAATATCATTATTATTATTATACTCAAATTCTAAGGCCTAACTCTAGAGTCATGTACATGTGATAAAAACCGTATCTCAAAAGTTAATACTCCTAGGGCTTATAAACCTTAGTTTTACAAATTCATCATAACTTTTCTTATAGGGCTAAAAAATACCAGTTTCATGATACATTCCCAAAACACTAATGTTAACAACATAGTTTAATTTCATGGTCTAAATCTATTGTTCCACACATGTAATAACAGTCTTCTACTTTTAGGGTTACTATTCCCAAATTAGGTTATTTTCATACTTTATTAATCTTAGGTCATTCATGAATACTCTAACAAATTATTATAAACTCATTCACATATCTTCAATGATATAACACAATAAAACACCATGATTCCCATATTAAACCCCTTACTAGTAACATAAGTCCTTATTTCATGTAGATCTTACATATATTAGTATCATTATTTCCAAGACCACCATTTATCTCCATATGCCTTATTGTACTCATCTCACACTCATCATGCCTTCATAAACCCATTTTACAACCATATATCACACCAAGGGTTTTCTGTATAGAATAACGATATCATATAATCTCTACTCACTTATTTTCTATCATATAATATAAACCTCATATGATAACATTAACAATCATACATTTAATCACATAATAACAATAATATGGTATAACACAAAAATATGCATAACACTTAGCAACCAAAAATTATAAATTACGACAAGTATCCTTATGAAAACAACTCCGGTCTCTAAGCACGCAAATTCTATCATGTATTTTCCGAAACCTCAAGAATATCATCTAAGAAACCATAATAACATACCATTGGAATTGAATACCATATGTTGTGGAATTTCATGGATTCAAAAGGTCCAAACTAAAAATTGAAATTAACAAGATTATGAACATTCGAGGATTCAATCACAAAACAGAACACTTGAGGGAAAAGTAAAGATTTTTACCTATGATATTGTGTAATTACAAGATGATTAAATTAATCTACCTATCAATTACACAGATTTACAATTATCTAATCAATGGAGAATTATATGAAGAAGAAGGAAAAGTTGGGTCACACAACATGGCGGCTAGGGTTCTCTCATATCTCCTTTATACCAGAAAAAACTCTACGAGGCAAAACAATATGTTTTAGAAATATAAAGGTAAAACATGATCCATGTTTAGGAAACACGGGACCCCATGCTAATTTCTCTACTCGTGAATTGTTTCCCAAAACACATCAGAACATTATGTGAGAAAATACTGATCGTGTTAATAAACATGGGACCCCCGTGTTTCTCACAAAATTCACATATTAATTCCAAACTTTTTCAACACTTACATAAACCAACACAATGTTATGTTATGCACCAAATACCTAGTCAAAACTCATAATTCTCTACCTTGACACAATATTTGTGACACATGACATATAAATACCTCTACAAAAAATCATGGCCCAACAAAGGGTCTCACGACCCATAAACATTGATCAAGTCCGAGAAACACTCGAACTTACCCACAGTCAGTGGCTTCGTTAGCATATTATCCGGATTATTTAAAGTACCTACTTTCTCTAACACAACTTTGCTTGCAACAACACTGCCCCAAATAGAGTGATATCTGATATCCATGTACTTCATTCAAAGATAGAAATAATTATGATTCTTCACTAAACAAATAGCACTCTGGCTATCACCATGACTAAACCGCAGCTCTTGTACTAAACTACCAAGCCACACGGCCTCCTAAAAAGCCTCTATCATAGCCAAACACACAACCTTAGAACCTCTAAGGTAGAACACTAGCAAACTAGTATACCTATGATCATTAGAACTATAACCAAGATCAGAATAACCCCTCAACAGAATAGTCAACAACATAAACTCAATACAAGCCGATATTGCACGCACCAAGTACCTCAAAATCCACACCACACCTAACCATCATATCTTCAAAAGACTCACCACACACATGCTCACAACACAAGCAATACGATGGTCGATACTAATCACATTGTATATCAAGCATCTCATAGCTAAGGTTGTGCACCAATCCAAGACCGGACCAGATGGTACCGGATGTCCAGAATTGACATTTTCTTAGACCAAAGACCTAACCAGATTATATTGGTCTTTACTTGGGATCAGACCAAGAAAATTGGTTAAGATCAGATCAGATCGGAATGGACCGAAATCTTCTTTTGTTTGTTTTTAAGCTTTTTAAATAAAATGTTGGAGTTTTCTCCCTAATTTATTGTTTGGTTGTTGTTGCTGCCACCTAAAACCTGTTATCAAATAAAAAACTACTCTAGTACCACACAATATATATATATATATATGAAATCGCAAGAGTCTAGAGAGAAAAAAAATTCAAGTACATAAATTACAGAGACATAAATTACATAATTATAAGTTGGCAACACAAAAAGTCTTAAGAATATGCTTCCAAGTTCCAACCCTCCAACTTCCAAGCCACAATGCTTCCAAAGTTTAGCTAACAAAAATCATTTCATTTTCCGCGTTAGCTTTCTTTTGCACATCTACAAGGCAACACATACAAATAGATAATTTCCATAAGTAAAAATAATGTCATAACAGTTAAATAATAACTGCTATTTAAATGTAATGATATAATAATATTTGTTACCTTTTTTCAAATCTTTCCAACCCTTCTATGTACTCTTCTACGTTAAATTTAGAATTAGAGAGATATCTTGCTTGTAGCTAATCTTGTGCACGTATAAGAGCTTGTAACATTTTAAAACATATCAAAGACACAAAATATATTAATTTTAAATTTAACTTGTTAATTTAATAATTAGATAGATTAAAGTTACAAATATATTTATCACCTTAGGGGTTAAAGAACTCCTAAATTGATCAAGAGTACGTCCCCCGGCACGAAATGTAGATTCCGAAGCAACCGTAGACACTAGTATGGCTAAGATGTCGTGTGTTATACGTAAAAGGATAAAAAATCTAGGTCTATTGAGTTTCCATCAAGCTAGAACATCTCTTTCTTCATCAACTCCCTTTTCTTCTTTCAAATAGTTCTCAAATTCAATTTTCACAAGCTGACTAATTTCCCCAGTTGCTCTTTTGACTTTCTCATTTATTCTATTGACAAATGAGCTAGAAGATCCTTAACGCATAAAGTGTCCACTTCCCTAGGCTTAATCTCATCCACAACAGAAGCATATAAATTTTTATACTCATAAAACAACTCAAAGGCACATTATTTTACCTTATTAGTTATACTTTCATCACGTTTTTCTCCATACAATATATCACGAGACATTTTTATCCAAGGAAGTTTAAAATAAGGATCTAAAATTACACCCAAATAAATCAACATGTTCATCTTGTCAATACTTCCTAAATACTATCACACTTGATTTTCATCTTTTCATCCATACTTCTAAAACCATCATCAGAATTAAGCATCCACTGATTTATCATATCAGGTATATCACAAATGTCAAAGAAAAGATTATTACTTATCACATACAAAGAGCTAGAGATAAGTTGATTCAATTCATAAAACCGCTCCAAAAAAATTGTAAGTTGTTCAAAAATTTTCAATCATCTTCAAAAAGAGGACTACCTTATAAGTCCTTAAGAAGTTCCAACCGACCAAAAACAACCTTATATTTCAAAGCTGTATTCAACATAACATAGGTTGAATTCCATCCAGTGGCCACATCAAGAGATAGAGAAAGCTTACATTCAATCTTATAATTATCTACTTGTTCTCTAAATAACAACAATCTTGCTAGAGAGTTTCTAACATATTTAACCATAGCCCTCATCTTATCAATACAACGGGCATGATTCTTTAAGCCATTCCAAACAATAAGACTAACAATATGGGTAATGCATCTCATATGTAAATATTTTCCATCACCAATCACCCCACTAGTTTTTTTCACCATATTTCTTAAATAAATGCATGCAATATCATTTGAACTAGCATTATTAACAATCACAGTAAAGAGTTTTTCATTCAAATCCTAATAATTCAAGCAGTCCTCAATCGCTCGCCCAATGGCCTCCCCTTTATGACTTAAAATAGGACAATAAATTAAATTTTTTTATACAATCTCCATTGATCATCAATAAAATGAGCAATAAGACACATGTAATTGATTCTTTGAACTAATTTCCATGTGTCAGTTGTCACACACACTCTTTGACATGATGTTCTCAACAACTCTTTTAACTTCACCGTCTCATCGAGATAAAGTTTATAACAATCACGAGTAATTGTAGTACGAGAAGGTATATTAAAAGAAGGACATGTAATGGCCATCAACTCCCTAAAGCCAATCTTTTCAACAAATGTAAATGGTAACCCATCGATTATAATCATTCTACCCAATGCTCATCTTACATCATCAAATATCACATATTTATATCTCAATTTATGCTTTTCACCTTCTTTAAGATTAGGGTCCACAAGATCAAAGCATAAATGAGTTTGCTTACCCCTAATCTTGTTTGATGGATTTTTGGACAAACCATTGCATGATTCTTTAAATTTTTTATACCATTAACATTTGAATTAACAGTAAAAGTCTTTGGACATAACTTACTCTACTCTAAGGTGTTGTTCCTCATCCAAGTACTCCCAAAAGTCCTCCCATTAGGGGGGTGTTTTTTTTATCTTTCTTTTGATATAGTTGCGACCCTCCATTGGCTTTTTTATTACATGCTCATCATTCTTTTTGGTGTTTCCTCTTGAATTATTTCGGGCTCATCTACTATTGTATAACCTTTCGTTATGTTTTCCATAGAAACTCGGCATCTATTTTTGGATACAACGGAGCTCAACATCTATTTAGAAATTAGCAAAATAAACACCACAATAATTTATAATATAAGATATAAGAAACCATCAGCGAACTTTATTACATAGATACTTACATTACATGATAGTTTGGTTAATGAATCCATGATTCCTCACTCTTATAAAATCCATTCAGCCAACAACATACATAAAAAATATAATAATTTGATATAATTTACAATTATTGTAAATTTTTTAAAAAAATTATGCATATTTTATTATTAATTTTAATTTTAATCTCAACAAGCATGTTTTTTTAAAACATAAACCATACAATATATAAAAGAAGAATGGGAAGGTTGCAAGCTTATAATAGACACCTACCCTATGAAAAAACATCAAAAGAAACATATATACTCCCATTGATTCAAAAAGGGATCCCAAAATGGTTCAAAAACATTTGTCTGTATATTACTTAAATCATACTCCTTTAAATGAAAGAACGAATATATAAATAGCATGAAAATAAAAACAAATTTACAAGATTAAATGCTTAATTTCATTATAAAAAATGATTATATGCAACATATAAAATGCCGGTGTCTAAAAATTAAAAATTTTAAAATAACACCTTATATCTATAGAAATAACCATATTTTCATATATAACTACAAATTATATAAAAATAAATAAAAATCCATACAACTAAATGAGTATAAAATAATAAAAACCATCCCATATACCTAAATAAAACTTATAGAATTATAAAAAAATAGACCAAAATTCACCCACTCCATATGAGAATTGTAACCTAACTTCGATGAAAAATCTTCTTTTAATATGCAGTGATAGATATATTGGGCAGAATTTAAGCGATAAACAATAGATAATCTACTCGCCAACAAAGCTTTGATTACCACCAACCGAAAAGACATCTTAAACAAGTAGCCCTGAATATTGCTCAATTGAACTTTTATCTATGGGTTCTGCTTTGCTCACGCTCAATCAATTCCTACCCCAAAATTTCTAACTAACAGAACAACATTCAAATCATTTTAATAACCTCCCCGTTCTCAATTAAACAATGAAACAATCAGCACGGTAGAAATTAAGCCAAAGAATGAAATAATTAAACAACCCAAGCCATTATCAACTAGCAGTTTAGTAGAAATGTAGAATCAATATATTCAGCATAAGTTGTCAACAATCAACAAATTCAGCACAACACAAGCCAATAGTAACTAATAGACTAATAGTCCACAATAAATCAACAATAAGAAATTAAGAGTAACAAAATAAAATGGAGGAAGAAGACTAGAAGATCTTATAGTGCAAAAGCAAAACTGCAAATGGTCGTCACCCGTCGGGACTTAGGATTAGGCACTCGGGATGAGGAGGACGAGGCATCACGGCCATAGTTAATGGTTGTGTGCGGCCAATGGGCGCATAAGGGGAAAATCGCCAGGGGTAGAAGCTCGAGCGTCAGGACAATGCAACGCAATGAGACGATCGTCCACTACCACTCCACTAGAGCCAAACAATGACCAGTGGCGGCAAAGAATGAAGATAGGGTTGAATCCTTGAAGGAGGTTGGCTTGGTCGTTGGTCGGGATGTGGGAGATTGGGAGCAACGACCGACAAGCAAGACAGAGAAGAGAAGAAGAAGACTGGAAGAGACGAAGAGAAGAGGAAGATTGGAATGGAAGTGGGAGAGAGCCCGCAGCAGCGGCTAGTAGCACCGAGCGTCTTCTTCTTCTACTTGTTCGTAGGGTTGAAGGATAAGTAGGAGAAGAAACATGAACAGTGGAGGTGGAGGTTGCAATTTGCGAATGAGAACAAGTAGAGTGAATGAACGAAACAATCAAACAAGGAAAAATGTTAAGTAAATCGAAATTACTAAACCCTAAATCAATAATCGCTCCATTCCAGTCTAGACCAAAAAATTCTGGATTTAGATCGGTTGGACTGAAAGACCTGAAAATTAAAAATTTAGGACCGAAGATCAGATCAAATAGAATACAGTCTAAACCATGACTGATAATTTCAGTCCGGTCCAAACTAATTTCTGCACACCCCTACTCACAACAACTGAATATGAACTGATGACTAAGCAAGCCACCACAATCGCTTTGGATTTGGGCACATCCAAAGTCATCAACTTGTTCTCCTCAAGTATTTATTTTGTTGTGACAAGAAAAACATAGACACAAAAAAAAAAAGAATAACCAGTGAAACATCACATACCAATATTTGAGTCCACCAAAAAGATCATATCTCTTCAGCAACACCAGCAGAATACCGCAAGGCATAATCAACACCCAAAATAACTTCTAAGTCTAACACTAACTCCTGCACACCAATACTACTAACTGTAGTATACAAATCATAACTAGCTTTGCCTAAAGCAACACCCACTTGCTCCACCTATTGCCCAAATTTCTCCTCACCAGAAAAATCTGTATCATCTAAATAAACAACAACCTCCACCTTGTCTGAAGCACTTAGTAGACTCTCCTACTTCACCTTCTTGTCAAGAAAGAATTCAAACTCACAAAAGATAACAGATCTAGATGTGACCAGGTCACAGCACAAGGACCCCCAGTCGTGCTAATGACACTCTCGTGTATCAATTGCATTAAACCAAGGCCAGTAACATCTGAGTTAGACGTTCTTAATGTCACCCCAACTGCATCATCAATAGTTATACCAACAAGCTCATATAATGTCCCGACCCGCTTACCAACAATCGTCACTACAACCCCTTTAACAACCTTCAATGTGTCATTCTCAATGACACACTTATAACATTTGTTATCCAAGAAACATAGTAAAATAAAGCTCTTAGTCGTATCGGAAACATGATGAACACTGGAAAGTTTCTTGACCTCACCATCATGCATTCTCACCCTCATAGACCTAACTCCAGCAATTATGCATAAAGCACCGTTTCCTAAGACAATAACTTCACCTCAAACAATATTATATGTCTGAAACCAGATTCTATTAGAACAAAAATGGTAGAAGCACCCATAATCCATAATCCACCTATCAACTAATTTTTTTTGTCCATTTATGGCAGTCAATACATCGCCATTGCCATCAACTATGGCAACATCACCCTCATTAGATACACCATCAACAATATCTGTTGATTTCCTATTAGACAATATCTCCTAATATGGACTTTCATGCGACAACCATGGCATGCTACATTCTTCTACCAACTCTTCGACTTAAATCTGGACATCTTCGTATCACCTGACCATACTCACGTGTCCTCCCCTGCTTATCAATCCCTGGAAGTACCGCTATCAACCAATCAACTATCAATCAATTCTTATTGTAGCAAAGTAGATTTATCATCCTCAAGAACTAACTCGTCATTCTCATACAAAATAATCTCACGAAAATGCTCAAAGCTTGCAGGCAAAAAACATAATAACATAATAGCCAATTCTTCATCATATAATTTAACATCTATATTATGCAAAACCATAACTATAGAGTCAAATTCATCTAAATAATTTTTCAAATATTGACCATCACCTAATTTCAAGTAATGAAGTCGGGTCTTCAACAGTAGTTAATTTGCTACTGATTTTGTCATGAACAATGACTCAAGCTTCAACCACAATACAATCATCATTGATTTCTTTGTCACTTCCCACAATACCTTATTAGACAAGCATAGGTGTATGGTAGAGAGGGCATACTTCTTCAAATATCTCATCCATTATCAACTTTGGCTTGTTCAAATGACCAACCAACGCTTTCTCTAATCTGTTATGAATTAGAATCACTCACGTTTTCAATTTTCATAATCCAAAATTGACGAATTGATTAAACTTTCCAATATTGAATCTTGTACGCAACCCGACTATCGAATCTCTTCAACAATACACCTTTGATACCAAATTATTATGGAATTATGTGGATTGAAAGGATCCAACCCAAAAATCAGAACTAACAAGAGTATGAATAATTGAGGATTCAATCACAATACAGAATAATTGAGGGAAAAGTAGAGATTTTTAGTCGTGATCTTGTGTAATTACAAGATAATTAAACTAATCAATCAATGAATTACACATATTTACAATTCTCTAATCAATGGAGAATTATATGAATTACACAGTATGTGTTTGAAATTAAACAAATTGTGTTGTTGTGTGTTTTGTTGCAAATTTAGGGATGTACTATGCCCGGGAGTTTTTTATTTTTCTTTGTTATACTGTGAATATGGATAGTGTGAGAAACTTGAACATATGCGGGTAATGATGAATCTAATGGTGCTGGAGATATATAGATTCATGAACTGCATAAATCTTTTTTCAAGTATATGCTAGTACAAGGTGTAACATACCTTTTTTCACAAGTTGAAGCATACTTGGTAATTGTAATACCCCGAAAAATTGCTTAGTCTAATCCCACATTATTAGCACCCTAAGTTAATTCTAATCTTAATAAATCCTATATTAGCCTTCACCTAATTCCTTAATCCCGAAACTTTAATCGATTCCGAAACCTTAACTTTGATAAATAGTAATTCGTAAACCAAAGTCAAAACTTGCAAAAATTTCCACTAATCCTAATTACATGTAGCTAATCTAAAATCACCCTAAACTAATCCTCTAACCCTTCTCTTTTCTTTTCTTTCTTCTCTTCCTCCCACCAACTTTGAGCTGCAACTTCTGAATCTATGCAACTTGCACCATCACCTTTCTGCATCTATCACCCATCACCTTACCTCCCTTCTTCTTTTTCTCCTTCTCCTTCTACGCCCTTATCCATGCCCGACTGCACCCCCTTACGCACACTCCACACACACTCATCTTCCCCTGCCATTTTCCCTTCTCACACAACATTTACACCAACCATCACCACCGTCAACTTGCAGCTACTACTCTACCCTAACTATCCTCTGCAACCATCACCATCACCATCACCTTACAGCTGCACAACACCATCATCACCATCGCACGCCAGCCCCCTGCCCTTATCTTCATTCCCGACTCACACCACACACGCACACACATGTGTGTGTGTGTGTGTGTGTGTATATATATATATATATATATATATGTATGTGTGTGTGTGTGTGTGTGTGTGTGTGTGTGTGTGTGTGTGTGTGTGTGTGTACACACACACATACACACCCCTCACACTCTCCTTATTTATCTTTGGTTTTACCTCACTTTACTCATATTTGTGTCAAAAAGCTATTACCGAGCTCCCTCTTCCTTCTCCTTCCCTCCTTCTTCCTTTTCTTCTTCTTCTTCTCCATCCTTTCCTTATTTTTGACTTTCGCACCACTGTTTCCCCCACTATGCACCACCTCGGCCACCACTTGCCACCCTTTGGCTAGTGGACCGACCACCAAGGTCGCCCCAGCCCTCCCCCTCGCCATCGTCGGCCATTGCTGCCGACCTTTGCCTCTTTTTCCTTCTTCTTCTCGTGTGTTGCAGCGTTGCAGAGTGCATGGTAGATGCACGGCCTACTACACAACCGTGCAATGCTTAGAACCCCTGTTGCACAGTCATGCAACTCCTACATCATCAAACTGTGCATAATTTTTCCTCTCGGCATGTTGTTGCACGGCCGTACAAATTTCGCACCGCCTAGTTGTGCACCTTGTTTTCTCTCGACCAGAAGCTGCACCGCCTGCTGCACAGCCATGCAACCTCATTCCTTTGGTCGTGCATCCCTATTTTCACCCCCAAACTTCAACCAAACACCACCAAAATTTAACCATAACTCTACCACACATTCCTCTACACATCCACACAACTCAAGCTCCAATTTGACTACAGTTATGCCTATTTTTACCCTCTTTACCTTGATTTCTACTTCGATTTAACTCTTTAAGCCTAACCGTGAATTTTATTATTTTCGTAGGTGGTATTTCAATAGCTTCGAAGAAGAAAGACTAGGATTTGCATGCTTAGAACCCACTGTCCTAGTTGATAATGATACTATTCGATATTTAGGATTTTTATGTTATTTGCTTGTATGGCTATATGTGTTTTTTTTTCATGATATTGTTGATATGTTATGTAACATATGCTGACATTGACATTTTATGATGATATGAATGTTATGTTGAAATAACGTAATAATTGATAAAAGATATCATTATGTTATGATTTGTGATGATAATGTCATATTTGTGAAAATATATTTTATGGTATAAAATATGGGTTGAGTGATGATAATATCATATTTATGAAAATATATCATATTGTATGAAATATAGGTTGAATGATGATAATGTCATATTTGTGGAAATATATCTATAGTATAAAATATGGGTTGAATGAGTTGTGATAAATTGACTTAAGGATTCTTATGAGATATGATGATAAATGGGGACTTGGAAAAATAATATGTGTGGAAGGTATACAATTTTATAAAGTAAAGTTTTTATTTGTGTTTAAAGGATAACTTGGTCATTATAGGATAATAAGGAAATTTTGGCAATTTATGTGTTAGGAGGTTTAAAATAGGATAATAATAGCATGAGTAATTCATGGGAGGATTATTGTTATTTGAGGTCCTTAAATGTTTTAATCGCTAATTTGGGGTAAGCTATCTTGTAATGATAATATTAATATTCCATGTTTAAGATTTAGAGGTTATCTATTGGAATTAGTAATTATGAAATTTCATAAAAATTGTTATGATAATTCTATAGAATTTGGGTCTTGGACACTTATATGATTAACATATCGGGATGAAATTATTAACGCATACTTATGGGAATTAGGTTGTGCATATTGGATATGATAAAAATGAGGGGATTTGGCGATGATATAATATAAGCTATGTAGAACAATCAACTTGGGAGAATGAATACTAAAAGGAGTGTAATTAGGGTTTGAAATAGCTTAAGGACTTGGACCTATGCTATATATATATATATATATATATGGACTGTGTCCTATGCCTGAGAACTAATCTTGAATAAGATACTTATCGCTTAAAGTGAAAGATCACGTGAATAGGGTCAAAGTGATCTATTTTGTTATAACTATATATATGTATCCCGTTCTACAGGGGAGAATAGTGGCTTGAGAGCGTTTTGTCCTGAGGAAATATTTTTAATCTCCGTTCCACTGGAAAGAATAGTGGCTCAGGTATGTTGTCCCCGAGAGTTTTATATCGTTCCACCGGTTTAAGAATAATGGGATCCCTACTCATCGTGAAATGAAAATGCATCGTCATAACTTATGGAAAAGATACTAATGATTTATAGTGAAAGAACATGTGAGTTAGGACCAATGTGATATATTTTCTATGTGTATGTATTCCCGTTCCACCTAGTAGAATAGTGACTCAGGAGCATTTTGTCCCGAGAAGATGTTTTAATCTCCGTTCCACCGAAAAGAATAGTGGCTTGGGTGCATTATCCCCAAGAGTTTCAAACCATTACCGATTTAAGAAAAGTGGGGTTCCTGCACTCAACATATATAAAAGAATAAAAATGGATTATACTTAATAAAGGGGTTCGGATCGTAATATGCCTTATGAGATGTTTCATTTACTTGGTTATTTTTCCCTATTATCTAATGTGGAAGTATGTGTTATTTACATTCCTATTTCAATAGTATCATTCCCTTACTCAGTACGTAGCGTACTAACCACCCGTTTTATGAGTGATGCTCATTCCCACGAGCAGAAAGCCCTAGATCTTATATGCAAGTCTCATAAAATTAGTTAGATAATTTTGCAACCTATGACGCCTTATGTGGGGATGAGTGACTTCATCTATGTTGGGGTCGGGTGAAGAGTATTTGTTATCCGGATTATGTATTTAACTGGAAACCCTTTTTGGACTCTTAATCCATGATATCCCCTTTTTGTATTTTGTATTGTTAAACTTAGAGTTAAACTCCAAACTCAGTATTGTATTATAAATGTTCTTTTGTTTTCTAATTTCCTTATATTACCTTAAATGTTTTAGCCTTGTGATTGATGTAATGATGGTTGTATAAGCCAGAATTATGTCGATCACGACGGTAACCCTTACTATTTTACTTAATTACTTCCGCTATAAAACGAAATTTTCCAGTAGTAAAAATTGGGATGTTACAGTAATTATCTTGAAGTTTTAGTCATAATTGATTTTTCAGGGTTTATTGGAAGTTTCCCCAAGTGCAATATCTTGTTGTGGGTGTATTAACTTTACACCTGGTTGATATTATTTTGATTTTGTACTGATAATAATTATCGACCTTATTTAATTTGTCCTAAAAAGTTGTGAAAGTGGTCATGATGTTATACATTTCATTATATATGCATAAAAGATAACTATTTATAAAACAATTGATAGTTAAGACATAGTTGATGCACACAAAAAGCGCATGTTTGGTGAATGAAGGATTTTATGGGTGGTGGATATAGATGTGAATGATAAATAATTTGAAATTATTCTCAATTAAACTCACACAAAAAATGATTAAAAAGTTTCTAAATTATTACTCACATAGATAAAATAATGTAGAGAAAGATCTAATTCATGACTCCCACAAATAACATAAACGTAGAACAATAAAACTCACATAAGGTTTCAAAAGAAAATATTTGATTCAATAACTCAACTCAGCTATGATTAGCAACATTAATTGCATGCAATTTATATAGATATATCTCCTCAAGCTTAAGCTTCTAGCACATGCAGTAAATCACTGTAGACTGTCAAACTCTATCTAATCTCAAATATTATTCTAAAAAGCTTCTTAATTATTAAGTGAACAATTAAATACTAATTAATTAGCCCCTAATAACCAATTACTATTTACGATATTGTTCATGTGAATGATACTCGTAATTAGTGGCCAAATAAAATCCTACTAAACTTTATTATATCTTAACTAACAACCTATGATAAGATAATTTACAATATAAGATAAAGTAACTTAATAACTAAGGAAATAACAATGAACTAAGTAAGGATTTCTTGATAAGATTTGACCTAAGGTGTAACATCCTCTCATAGAATATATTATCCCTTCCCTAGGATATACCATACCTTTACTTATAAGGCATAATATCTCTTGCATAAGTCCACCTATACAATAAGACATTCCGTACAGTATTCCGTAGGACCTTTCATAGGATGGAGGATATACTTCCATATCAATAGCCCTATAATCTTATTTGTTTGCAATATACGTTTTGTACTTTAACAATCACTTTTATCATATAAAAAATGTGTTCATCTATTCTCATAATTTAGCTCCGTGCATCAAACAATGTAGCAGAAGTAATGGCTAAACAAGGTCTCCGCAGACAACTGTCATTCACAGACTGCAAGTGTTTATTATCTATATTTTGTGGCAGGGTTGGGGTAGCTTATTGCTCTCAATATAGAATTAATGGGGAACTTGGGACTAATTTTTCAACAAGACTTGCAAAATTGGTACTATATAATTGAAGGAGTTTCTTAGGCAAAGAATTAGCATCTTTCCTAAAACCTTCCTAGAAGGTGGGGGAATATATTGTCATGATATCTCTCTTTTGCACTCAAGACTTAATAAATGACTATTACTTATCTCAAAAAAAATCAAAAAAAAAACCTCCTTGCATCCGACGAATGCACAACTACTTAACTAGTACACAAATAACGACAACAAGCGAGACTAATAAAGGGGAAATGGGTGAAGGAAAACATACTAGAATGTTCGGAATACAACTTGCTTTTGCATTCAACTATAGGCAAAAGTATAAAACCGAATCAACTTCACAGGGTCAATAAGCAAAAGAAATCGAGCAAGATACCGCCAACTTATGACTTAAAATGAATAATATGAGCAACAAACTCGTCGGCCATATGATCAATAGCATGGTGATGCATCTGTGTTGTGGAGTACTAAACTTATGACTCAAAATCATTAGACTTCTCATCTTCACATTTTAGCAACTAAATAAATTAAGTATATGCAGCATGATGCACTACTAGAATTTTGTCCCTCCGTTTCAATTGAAGTTTGAAACTATGCATCTGGCGTATATAGTCCACGCAAAGCTAGTCCCTATGACTTACAATGGTAGTATTTATCCAATAACTTCTCTGTGTACTCCCCAAAAGTAAGAGCAATGTTTGACATGATCAACTGTCGAAGAAAGACAAAAAATTCAATGAACTGCAATAGGGGGGAAGCATATCTTGAAAATAAGACAACCATAAATAAACAAGAATAGGTACAGTGATGCTACTCAAGTAGCAGGATAAGAACGAAAGCCATAGAAAATTAAGATAGGCTTTTAAGGGGTGTTCAAACATCTTGTCATCGTTTAATCCGACTTATAATATCTTAATCCATGTAACACATACTATCCACAATTTAACTCATGATAGGTTTGAGTAAATGATTAATAATTTTCAAACCAACACATTGTAACCCACAGGTTAGATGGGTGGACTATGGATTACTATAGGTTAATTTATCACCACCTCTACTTAGAGGTGGCAACCAGATTGAGTTGTAGCAAGACAGTTTATTTATATATCATTTTTCCTTTGTAGGGTTGGTTGTGAGCCAGGATGAACTGTGTCATTTCAAGTTCGAGTCATTTCGAGTTATTTTATTAGTCGGGTCAATCTTAGATCATTATAGATCTGAGTTGTATCAGGATAATTTATTGTGTTGAGTCAATATAGGATGTGCTGGGTTAACTTAACGGGTCAAGTTAGGTTTGGGTCGAGATAACTTATATTCAGGTAGTTTCAGGATTGGACAAAGTTAGATTGTGTCACAATGGGCATAGGCAATGTTGGGTCTCAGTGGGTAGACTCGGGTGGAGTCAGTTCAAGGTGGACCGGAGTTGAATTGGACATAGCGAGGGTGGTGTCGAGCAAAATCGCTTTAGGGTAGGATAGGGTCCGAGGAGGTTTGAAAGTAAAAAAACGATCTAGCCGGAGTCCTGTTAAAATAGGATTGTAGTGGTGATAATTTTGGTATAGTAAAGATAATATTCACCAACCCATGGCAACTCATGGGCCAGTCTATAAATCTATTTTTATAGATTGGGTTATATAAATCATAGCTAATCTAACCTATTGAACAACCTTATTCATTCATAAACACATTCATTGGCTTTGTGGTTCTATTTCTCGAAGAACTTCGTAAAACAGGCTGAGTCGCATACAAATTAAAAAGTCACCATAGAACTTTACCTCGCGATGAATATGGACATCCTCAGGAAATTTGAGCTCCTCGTCCCTAAATAATAGTCAATAACAGAAAACAAAAAACTTGAATCAGAAACACTTGTATACTTAGGGTAAAAAAACACATTGCAATTGACTCGACAAACAGATGACTCAAACATGAAAACTACAAAAACAATCACCAGCTTCAAATATGTTAGGGAAAGAAAGAGAAGAATGCATATATGGAAGTGTTCTCATCAGATGCAAAACAATTTCTTACTTCTTATATAGCTCATGTAAAATATCACTTGAGCAGTACCTAGGTTGCATAGGAATGGGGATTGGGGGACTTAAAAACAGAGGAGATGAAAGAACAATGACTCCTAGGATGTTGAAAATAGAGATGTTAGGAAATGGCGAGAAAAGTTTATATATATAAACGCACAACACTATACTTATATATACATATACAAGTGTGTATATACTTTTAAATTTGCAAACGAAATCCGAACCTATGGTTTCGTTTAGCAATGTTATAAGAAAGTATTATTATTAAGGAAAATGCAATACAAACTCCCACATTTTTATAAACTACCAAAATATGATACCAATACAGTACAGAGCTCAACCCATAGCCTGAGCTATATTTGGAAACTCACTCTCTCTCTCTCTCTCTCTCTCTCTCTCTCTCTCTCTCTCTCTCTCTCTCTCTCTCTCTCTCTCTCTCTCTCTCTCTCTCTCTCTCTCTCTCTCTCTCTCTCTCTCTCTCTCTCTCATACATCCCTCTTTTGAAATGTTAGCTTCACCGAGAATATTGATGGAAATTGAAGTCAAATTCTTGTCTTCACTATCTCCTAAGAGCTAACACGCTAATACTATCTGGCAAACAATCAAAATTGAACACTCAAATTAGTCACACTCTCCCTCACCTGATCTTGCCTCCACTTTAAGGATTTCAACCGCCACGTCTTAATAGTGTCTCTCATGTCTCTCCCTTTCTCTACCTCCTTGCTTTTCTTCATTTTTTGGCATTGATTTATGTCTTGTTGATTGGAGATGATATGTGTTGGTAGCTCTCGTGCTTCTCTTTCTCTCTCTTAAGGGTTTCTGAATTTCCTTTCTTTTTAAACTTTAGCCAAAACATTTCAGAGACAGTGATTGGTATTTCAATCTGTGTTTCTGTCTCTGACACGTTTTAGGGACATCAAAAACACAAGCCGAGCTGCTTCCGTGCATTAGAGATCAGTGCCTAGACCTTATGGCTATTATTTTCATATAAGAAACAATAATATACAAATTTAACAACTTTGACTATAAGAAAAGTTAAGCACTCGAAAAATCCATCCATTGCACACAAGTTCTTTCAATTTCGTTAATACATCACAGTTAAAGAAACTACTAGATGATCATATTCGCCAACAATACTACCTCAAGTTTATAACTTGCTTCTATGCAAGTTGTAATAATCGGTATATCATTATACTGCAGAAGTTGATGTTATTGCGCAATTATCTACTAAGAAATATGTATGTTAGTTCAAATTTAAACAACCCACTTGTCAGCATATAAGATCAACATAACACAGTGAATGAAAGGGCCAATTAAAGGCCAAAAAACTTGTGCACAAAGATTTGACAACTCGCCAATGTCAACAAGCGGCAGGTAACAAAGTTCATGCAAATACTGAGAAGAAACGGACATTTGCCAATGGTGACAACAATCCTGTTGCCCTACCCAAATAAAATATATCTCAGTGGTCTTTATGCTAAGAGCACTTGCAAAGATTCATCTAGCAACACTAAGCCCATGTTTGGAGGTACTTATTAAAAGCACCTTCAAACAAGATAGAAATTGCTGGAAAAACATAGATATGCAAACTAATTGAATAGGGATTACAGCAAGTAATTTCTTTCATTTTCATAGTTGTGGCCAATTCAGCCATTACAATATGAATAGTTTCCTACCAGACAAGGCCTTCAATCTACAATGACAGTGCTCATATAGAAACATCATAATTGCATGTATCTGATGGAAGTATGATATGGTATCGTAAAGTTAGCCACTAGGTCACAATTGACTATCCTAGTTGTAGATTTTAGGAAGATAATGATGCTTGAAAAAAGGTGGTATGCTAACATAACATGTGTGCAACAAGGTGCCACTACAAATTTACATACCAATCAGGTTGCATAAATAATGCAAATGTTGAACGTTCAATACCACAAGCACCACATCCTTTAGGTGCCTGAAAACAAAAGTCAATAATAAGGATTAACCTCAAATTTTGCTCAATGAAACTTAGGTTAACAGGAGGGAAATTAATAATTCAAAGAACGAGTACCCGAACACAATGTGGTGTTGCACACAAATACCCTCTCGATAATATTTCAGTGGTTTCACCAATCTGATAAGCTATTTCATCTTCTCCAAAGACAACCTATGAAAGATTCAACATGTCGGTTACAAGAGGCCTTTAAATATTATTAACAAATAAAATACTGGCATATATTTGCTTAACAACAACAAAAACTCATCTTAATGAAACATATCAAGAATAACATCTATTTGATTCCATCTGCAATCAAAAAGGAAGCTTCATAGCACATGAATGCTATTCTACTAATGTATAGACATAGTGAACCATCACAAAAGGCATGAATTATTCCGGTCTCATCACTCTTTCATGCTATATTTATCATGATACACTGCTAATGTATAGTCAGAGTAAACCATCACAAAAGGCATGCATTATTCTAGTCTCATCAGCTTATCATGATACAATGTCACTAGGAATCAAGCAATAAAATCGCAACCGCAATCGCGATCGTGGTTGCAGTATTGGGATATCGCAAACGATATTTTATATGTCACTGTTGTCGCGATATGATTTTTTTTCCAACAAATATCAATAAATATTGACATATACAGGTAATGATTGGTAAAATATCAATCGGCAACCGATATATCACCAATAAATACGTAAAATTCTAAAACCATCACATATCGCCAATTTCATGTATCGACTTACCCAAAATCAGATAAATATCAGCCAATATTACATATCGAGACCAATATTTAATTGTATGCTAGGAATACCCTACATAGGCTAAAAATTTCCAACATTAAGCCAATAAATCATGAAATATGAAAGCCCCCCCAAACTCATATGCTCTATCAAATCCCTAGCAACATTACACAAAGGCATGGCTTTTGCTCGCCATTTTTTTTATAACAAGATTGGCTTGAGGGGAGATTTTACTTGTTAATTCGCTTCATTCTTTACATCTGAGGATAAAAAAACAGATAATCTTGGACATTTCATCTAATTAAAGAACATTAAGCGCAAATGACACCTCAAAAAAACTTTTGGTCTATGGGGCAAAGGTTATCACAAATAACTATGTCAACCAGCTTATGATGCTAAATTCTCTAATATTAATGCATGTTTTTAACCAACATGATGCAAAGCATACGAAAGGCACATGTCCATTGATATAAGGAAATGATTGAGATATCCAGACAAAAGGAATCCACATCACAATATTTTATAGGGGCAAACTATTCTATCAGCACAGATACGAGAAGCTTACCAGAGCCAATTCGCAGAATAAGACAAAATACTATTTTAAGAAACACACTAAGAATCCCAAGAATAAGAAAGTGGTACTTAAACAATTCAATCATTCCTGGATTCAATAAAAGGATAGGATAATGTTACATTTCACAGGTTTCTGAAGGGCCAGAATAAATATTACCATGCATATGAATAATTAGACAAGGATCGATTAGTAGCAGAATAACAAAAGTTCTATTTAAAATGAAAGATCAGAATCACGAGAATAAGAAAGTAATACTTTGACTATTTGATCACTCCTGGATTTAACATAAAGCCCAGCAGAACTATCAGGACAAGGTATTTCTACACCATCTCTCAGATACAACGCACAAGTAAGACCTACATATAAATTTAAGTATGTGAAATTAATAAAAATGATAAAAAAAAAAAGGGCAAGCAAGATTAAACAAATTGCAATTAAGAACCCCATTGTAAAAAGGTAAATGCTTTCTAGTATTTGTGGTTGACCAGTTGAGGCAATGCCTATAAGCCTTCGGTAATTTTGAATAATAGCCGAAAACAAAGAGGAAAGATGAAAAGTTCCAATGTATTATTGCCAGTGAATCATAAGTAATCTCCTACTAGAGAATCATTAGTTCACAAGTGTAGTACAAATTTTATTCAAAAGATCATAAAATTTTGTTTGTGTTGTATAAGATCAATAGAGGTGAAAAATATGCTTTCCTATTTTACATCTATTGTATAGTATATATGGACAGAGGTAACATTTATTGGTGGAATACCATTTTAGATCATTTCTTGAAAAAACTTTGCTCCATTCTAAATACCTCATACAAGAAAGCCACCCCCAATGTGAGGCTTGTGAGCTCATCATTTTGTCATTAAACCATATACCGTTGGAACTTAGAACATGAATGAACTTAATGGTTCTTTTGAATTGGGGTGAATCGGAGTGAAGGCAAACATTCAAAATTAACCTATGTGAAGGGAATAAAGGTGAATCGGGGTAAATGTTTTAAAATATTGTTTGGATGTAATTAACCTAACTTGCGTAAATCAGGGTGAATATTACTTTAGTTCTATTCGGAATAAGGTAAATGAAGGTTAAAAAAAAACAAATGACACTTATACCCTTTCAATAACACATTAGAGAGGGTATTTTTATCTAATTAGGTAAATTTTTATTTATTTTTTCTCCTTCACCCCCATTACCCTCAAATTAGAGATTAATAAAAATGAAGATAATTGGAGTGAATGAAATGAAAAAAATTAACATTCAATAACTTAGGTGAGCTTTAATTTTTATACCCAAATGGGGTGAATTAACTGATTCGCCCCAAACTAAACAGATTATAAATGTGCTATACGATGGTATTTATCAAATTTATCCAAATTTAGTCATTGACTGAATCACCTGTAAGGGAACCGTGATCCGTATGCCATCCACACCAAGAAGACATGCAGCTGTCATCTTTCACAGGCATACTGCATACAATGTTCAAAAGTTATCGAGGAATTGGCAAACCAGATCTAGAAGTGGGCTCGGTTAAGTTCACAAACCAAACTCATAAACCAAGAACAATATTCACCTTTTCCCCTGAGAGACAGCCCAGATCATTAATCCCTTGTATTTCAGTAATAAAAGGACAAAACATGTGAAGATCTTTACAAGTGGATATATTTTGTGTCATTCAAATTGAATAGATGCTAGATATTACTTCAATTAGACTACTATAGCAATGACCCATAAAGTTAATACCGGGAAACAAAATGAGATTCAGAGTTCAATTAAGGAAGAACTCGTCTCTAAACCTTATTACTTAATGTAAAGGCAAACAGAAATGAGGACTTAATTACCTCAGCTCTGTTGGAAAATAATAAAGCAAACGACCTTTGTGACATCGAGAACGTACAAGTACTTTTTCAAGGCCTTTGTCTGCCCATGTGACCATAGCTTTGGACACTACAACAAGCACATTGGATAAAGAAAAAAGTATCAACGGTGTATTTCTACGTAAAACCACTACAGATTTCAGCAGACTTACTGCGTAACTATAGTGTCATTTGATCATAATAGGCTAACCATACACTAAATAATAACAGTAATCGACTAGAGGCAAACACTGATAAGTGATAACCTTCAAAGTCCCAACCCACCGGACAAAACAGCAACAAGAAGAAAGAAAGTAAAAAACGGGAATCTAGGCTTTAACACCAAAACTATTCATTGACTTAACCTCAAATTTTCCAATATTGCTGATCAAATAAATTTACCATATCGATCACAGTGAAATGCAACCATTAGACCAACATCCATGATCATCCTTCCCAGATCTTTGAAAGCTGAACAGCAAAAGCAATTTCAGTCATAAGAGTTAAAAACATTCTCAGTAATCTAGGTCTATGATAGTAAAAATGAAACAAAGGCAAAAAAAAGGTAAGGCAAGGACTCAATTCTACAATGGAGCTTTTAGTAAAAATGATTGAAGAGAAGAAATTGCAAGAAGTATACATCCGAAATAACACACAGATGATAAAATCAGTCACGTGTCAATCAGTATCACAAAATGTCAAATGTCAATAGTAGCAGCAAATTTTGGTAACTTGAGGAACATGCTCTTCTCTTTCCCCTCTGGATTATTTGAGTGGATTCAGCATCTCAGCTGGCAAAAGTTTCACTTTATTGCTACGATTAGTTTACATGCAGGAAAAAAAATAAAGTAACAATTCACTGAAATTAGAACAAAGCAAGATTGAGATGAAGATAAATTTGAGGCACTAGACATTTAGAAATCAAAAACAGAAAATTCATTAACCTCCGGAATATTTAAACCTGAATAATAATAGTCAATTGACAACCAAGCAAGAACTAGAGCACTAATTTATAAAACCTTCAAATGACTGCATCAGTACCCATAGAAAACAAATGACTAAGTACCCATGGCATTACAAAGCTAAGAGAGAATTTATAGAACCACAACATGATTCATCCCCATAACAGACAAGGAAGGGGTCTAAAGGTCTAACAAACCATTTCTGCTACTATAAAGTGACAGACAGACATGACTCAGGAGTACAAAAAAAAAATCCAAAATTGAAACCAAAATGGAGAAGAGAAAATGCAGTATATAACTTCAAAATTAGAGTCAGATGCGTATGCAGAAACACGATGAACAAAGGAATAAAAAAGTGAATTACCAACTTCCAGTTCTGGCAAAGCAATTCCAGGCCAGATATTTCGCCCACAATAGGCCGGATACCTAAAAGAGACACACAAGGAACATAATCAGTAACACAAGGCCAGCACTTCCCACCTCCCAAGTGAATATGAGGATCATATGAACAATAACAGAGAAAAAAAAAATGCAAAATTCCATCCCTGGCAATCAAATCATCTCATTCAGAACCCAACCTTATAGGGTCTTGCTCACAGAAGAGACGAATCAGGACAAGAATAAAAAATTGAATACTAAAAACCCATTCTCAATGTAGCCATTCCACCGTCATCTTGGCACCTTTCCTCCACAAAGATGAGTTTTGATAATAGAAAAGAACAGTTATTTAGAGCTCAAAATCATTCTCTCTTCTACCATAAACTTGAATTTTAACTGCAAAGTGTAGACGAACCCACACAGAGGCCACAATCTGTCTCTCACATCAAGAGGTCATTTATAATCAGAAAAAGTCAATGCCCACAACAAGAAATAAGCTTTCATAGATCTTTACCTTTGTATAAAAGTAACATCTGTTGTAGGTACATCTAAGATGGGATTTGCATAGTAGGATCCCTTCAATGTATCTGCATACAAAAATAGAAGTATTGAAATATATTCAGTGAATGACAAAGAAGTCAAGGAGCAATTTTTTCAACACAACTCAAAAAATAGATACAGAAATGGGCATAGCATGAAGCATACACAAAAAAGACATTTCAGCACAATGAAAATATACAGCATAGAATTTTTACCAGGATAAAATGAAACAAGAAAGAACTATGAAATCATAGTTTCACCATACAGTGCTTGCATGAATTATGTGTATAATCACAGGTAAGATACAAGATTAATAAATAAAAAAAATATAGACATCGACATATCATTTTTGAAAGGAAATAATTAGAGCCTCATAATCAAGGCTCAAGACAGCATCAAGCTAAACAACATAAACTCAGATAAATGCCATCATAAGAAAGTCTGTTCATGAAATTAGAAGCTGGACATAAGGCTAGTTTTCTTTCATCAAACTAATCTACAAGGCAGGAACTCTACATCTGACCAGATCTGCTATCTATCATAAGGGTTTTTCATTTAAAGAGAGTACCAAGCTTCCCAGATTCCAGCTTCTCTTTCCCGTGACTCCATCCAAAGTTGTACCTGAAAAATTAATCAGGAAAATGCAGCTCCAAAAGCAGGTGACGAACACTGCACACTTTTACAAAGAGATAATAGATTCATTTTTTTCTTTTTCTTTTTTTGATGCAGGTTCTTTTTCATTTATGAAAAAGATGCAGGTGTATACTGTATTTCCCATTCACCTTTCCCTTTTTCTTTTATAAAAATCAACCATGATTTTACAGCCCTTTTTTATCAATCACAAAAAATGTCAGAAAGAAACACATTTTCTTTTCTTTACCAGTTCCATTATCACTTTCTCAATCCTTGCCATTTCCTTAATTTTACCAACACTCAAATTGGATTTTAATAATAAATAACAACCAAAAAATGAACTTGACTCAGTCAGCAGCATCACTACCATTGAAGCTGAAGACAACCAAACTACAGAATACCATTACCTGCTATGAGGATCTTCAAGCTTCATTTTCTCTTCGTCAGATAGTTTGGCTAATCTGAAAAGTCAATCATCACAGAACAGATACTACAGAATAACAACTCATCCTTAATGCTTAAGATCAATTTCATTTTCTTTCTTCATTTACTACTACTACTACTACTACTATTATTATTTACTATGTCAATGTAAACATGGATCATTCGACAAAGGTCCTACCTAGGTGAAAGCCTTAGAAGATTTTGACGCAGTGAAGGATACCCTGGAACCTGTAAAAGATAGATTACCAAGTACATTATAAGATGGAAAAATGAGAATTGCACCATGGAAACTATTTATTTATTACTAGTTGGATACAGAAAAAGGCTCAAAACAGGAAGGTAGGAAGTAAACATGGTGATGCTGATAGACCCTTGGTGCGATACACTTATGTGAGGAGGAATAAGTAGCAGGGGTGGGTTAAATGGGACTGAGTCAGGGCTAAGGAGTATATTTTATTTCATTCTGTTTCATAGGGTCAGGGAAGTCTTTTATCATTTATTCTCTAATATGTTATGCCATCATTCTGTTATAAGAGGATTCAGCTTGTTAGTTACTAGGAGGGGGGTATAAGAAGGGAAATCAAGGAGAAAGGACGGGTATCGAGAATATCAGGGGTGTATTGGGAGGAGTCAGGTCCTCGAATTCCTGGAGCTCATTGAAGAAATCTCACTCATGCCCTCTTATTCTCCCCTATATTTCTGTTCTAATCATTTTTTTCAGTTGATTAGCATTGATTGCTGTCGCTAGACTTAAAAAATCTGGCATCAGAGCTTCTGGAAGCTGGGGGAAACCAAGAAGCACGAACATGACTCAAAATCAAAAGAAGGTGGATGCTCTAGAAGAGAAGGTCGAGGTGATGCAGTTGAGTTGGCAGAAGGAAAAGGCAGCAATGATCGGCCATGAAAGAAGGGATGAAAGAAACTATGGGGGCGATGATGAAGCAAATTGAGCAGATGATGACAAAGGAGAGAGAGAAGTCAGCCTCCAAGAATCAGGGAAACAGAAGGAGGTCGACTTTGCAGAATTCTCACCTCCACCCATTGGTGCACCATCGGGTATGTTTATTGCCGACTCCCAACGCACTGAGTATCGATCAGTTCGTCAGCTAGCTTCCTTGTTTTAATGGTGAGGACCCGGATGGTTGGATTTTCATGGCAGAAAGGTACTTTCAGTTGAACCGCATAGGGGAAGCTGAGAGAATGGAAGCGGTAGCCATAACTATGGAGGGAAGGGCCTTAGCCTGGTTCAAGTACACCGAAGAAAGCCATCAGTTTAATTCCTGGGCTGGAACGAAGGAGATCCTCTTGACGAGATTCCGTTCGCAGCACAAAGGGTCTTCGTGTGAGAAATTTTTGGCCGCCGGCAGGAGGGTACTTTGGCGGAGTTCATGGAGAATTTTGAGCAACTAGCATCACTGATGCTCGGTCGCCTATCTGGTAAGGTCTTGGACAGTACCTTCCTTAATGGGTTACATCCAGATATCCGGGCAGAGGTAAGGATGATGACGCTTGTTGGGCTCAGGGAGATCATGATCGCAACCCAGATGGTGGAAGACAAAAACAGGGTTCTGCAAGCGAGTCGGGGCTGGAGTGTTGAATCAGGTAACATCACTTTTTCCGCGGGTCAACAGGTCAACTCCAAACCTGCTCTCCCTAAGCCCACCCAATCAGTCCAGAGAAACGGCATTGTACCCTCTTCCCCCACTTCTACCCGTTCCGTCACTCATCACCAAGGGATTAAGGAAATTAACATTGATCGACACAACCCTAATTTTTGCAAGCTCACCGATGCCGAGCTCCAGCACCGGAGGGATAAGGGCCTTTGTTTTAGATGTAACGAATGCTACTCACCTACTCATGTATGCAAGAACCACTTATTGCAGCTGCTACTAGTTGACGATTCTCGAGAGGAGAACGAATTGGAAGACATGGCAGAGGAGGAGGTCGAAGAAACACCGGAAGAAGTTACTAGGTCTGTGGAACTTTATCTGAATTCGATAGTCGGCTTGTCTTCTCCGAGGACCATGAAACTTAAGGGGGAAGTGGGACAACAGAGGTTACGGTATTGATTGATTGTGGGGTAACTCACAATTTTATTGCCTTAGATGTGGTGCGAAAACTTCAACTGCCAAGATTTCTAACGACTGAGTATGGGGTTCTGCTGGGATCAGGGAATGCGGTTAAATCTAAGGGGGTGTGCAAGGCGGTTCGATTGAAACTCCAGAATTTCTTGGTGGTAGAGGACTTCTTACCTTTGAAGTTAGGCAGTGCTAACATTATCCTAGGGATGCAGTGGTTGGAAAAAATGGGTGAGACGCAAGTGAACTAGAAACAATTAACCATGAAATTCAAAGTGGGGGGCGCCATGGTCTCATTGAATGGGGAGCCAAACCTAGAAAAATCGTAGGTGTCCTTGAGGTCATTCACGAAGATGGTGAAACAAGGTGGGTAAGGTGTACTAGTTGAATTGTGCCCATTAGTCTGTCAACCAAAGGAAGAGACTGCTGAGATTCTAGAATTGATTCAAGACTTGGTTAAGGGGTTTTCAGATGTGTTTGCAGCCCCAACAGGTCTTCCGCCACCCAAGGCTTTGGACCATCAAATCCAGCTGAAACCCGACACCGCTCCCATAAGTGTACAGCCCTACCATTATCCCCATATACAAAAGGATGAGATTGAGAAGATGGTAAAGGAGATGTTGGCGGCTAGAGTCATACAACCCAGTTGCAGCCCCTTCTCTAGTCCAGTTCTGTTAGTCAAGAAGAAAGATGGGGGATAGCGCTTCTATGTTGATTACCGGGCACTAAACCAAGCTACTATTCCCAATAAATTTTCAATTCCAATCATTGACGAACTGTTAGACGAGTTGCACGGGGCCACTGTTTTTTTAAAACTGGATCTCAAATTAGGATACCACCAAATCAAAATTCATTCTCAAGATATACGAAAGACTGCCTTTCGAACGTATGAAGGCCATTATGAGTTTTTGGTAATGCCATTTGGGCTTACCAACACTCCAGCAACGTTCCAGGCCCTAATGAATGAAATCTTCAAGGCATATTTACAAAGGTTCGTTCTAGTGTTCTTTGATGACATCTTAGTCTTTAGCCCCTCCATGGAAGCTCATTGTGAGCATTTAGAGCTGGTCCTATCGCTTTTAAGGGAGCATTCGCTGCATGCTAATTGGAAGAAGTGTTTGTTTGGCCAATCTCAACTTGAATACTTGGGGCATATTATGTCCAAAGAGGGGGTGGCAGCAGACACTATCAAAATTGAGGCTATGATAAGCTGGCCTGTTCCTAAGAATCTAAGAGAGTTACATGGATTTTTGGGACTAACGGGCTACTACCAGAAATTTGTACACCGGTATGGACATATAGCAGCCCCGTTAATGGCTCAGCTCAAGAAAGATCAGTTCGGATAGAATGACAAGGCCTAGTATGCTTTCAAGTTACTTAAAGATCAATGACCTCAGCACCCATTCTCGCTCTCCCTAATTTTTCTCAACCATTTGTGGTAGAGACCGATGCTTCTAATGTGGGCATTGGGGATGTACTAATGCAGGGCAGCAGACCAATGGCTTATTAAAGTCAAGTGTTGGATCCAAGGGCACGCCTGAAGTCAATATATGAGAAGGAGCTGATGGCAGTTGTACCGGCGGTCCAAAGATGGAGACATTACCTATTGGGACAACAGTTTGTAGTGTGCACTGATCAAGAAAGTTTAAAGTTCTTGCTGGAGCAACAGGTTTTGCCGGAGGAACATCAGCGCTGGATAACTAAATTGTGGAGTTACAACTTCCAGATTGAGTATAAACCGGGGTTGGAAAATAAAGCGGCGGACGCCTTCTCAGGGCATGAGTAGGCATTGGAATTGGCAGTAGTATCAGTGTTGACTATAGGCAAATGGCCAGCCTTACAAGCTGAGATTTCCAAGGATCCAAAACTAGGCCCGATCCAAAAGCAATTATAAACCCAAGGAGGAGAAATTAACGGCTATCATTTGTGTACCGGTACCCTCATGTAAAAGGGAAGGATAGTAATTCCAGCGAACTCCCCATATATACCACAGCTACTCGCTGAGTTTCATAGCAGCAGTGTAGGGGGACATTCAAGGGTATTGAAGACCTACCAAAGGTTGGCTAGAGAAGTTTATTGGCAAGGAATGCGCCGTAGAATTCAACAATACATGGAGGCATGTACTGTTTGTCAACAAAATAAACACCTCGCTCTTTCCCCCGCAGGCCTATTGCAACCTCTTCCTATCCCAGATAATATATGGGAAGATATCTCACTCAATTTTGTGGAAGGTTTACCAAAGTCAAAGGGTTAAAATGGGCTGCTGGTAGTGGTGGACCGTCTCTCTATGTACACACACTTCATACCCATGAAACACCCCTTCAATGCTCAGGGTGTGGATGCTGTCTTTTTTAGAGAGATTGTGAGGCTTCATAGAATTCCACAATCGATGGTCTCCAACTATGACAAAATCTTTGTTAGCAATTTTTGGAAGGAGCTCTTCAAGTTGCAGGGAACGTTATTATGCCACAACTCCTCCTATCACCCATAGTCAGATGGGCAGATAGAGGTCTTGAATCGATGCATCGAGACCTACTTACGCTGCTTTACCGGAGGGAAGCCTAAGAGTTGGGTGCAGTGGCTGTCATGGGCAGAATATTGGTACAATACCTCCTTTCATACCGCCACTAAAACCACTCCTTTTCATGCGGTGTATGGCTGGGCACCACATCCGCTTCTACGGTATGACCCAAGGGAGTCTCAACTGGCAGCAATGGATACAGGCTTGCAACAACGAGACCAAGTTTTGCAAGACTTGAAAGACCAACTTAACGCAGCACAGCAGCGCATGAAATAGTCAGCGAATAGGAGACTAGGGGGCTGGAATTTGAGGAAGGGGCCTAGGTGTTTGTGAAGTTAAGACCCTATCACCACAAGTCCCTAGCTAAACGGTTGAATGAGAAACTCTCCCCGATACTTTGGGCCTTATAAGGTGCTCGCCAGGATTGGAAAAGTAGCCTGCCGATTGGAATTGCCTGCGGATATACCTAGTCATCTAGTATTCCATGTCTCAATGCTCCAACCGGCTGTTGGAATTGACAAATGAGTGCAACCCGTTCCCCCTGCACTAACTGAAGAGTTGGAGTGGAAGGTGCAGCTTAAATCGATCCTAGACTCTCGCTATGACTCACAGGGGACTTTGGAGGTTTTAATCAAGTAGAAGGACATGCCCGGTCTCGAAGCTTCTTGGGAGAAATTTGAGGTCATCGCCAACCACTTTCCTAAATTTCACCTTGAGGACAAGGTGAAAGTCCAGCAAGGGATTGCTAATAGACCCTTGGTGCAATACACTTATGTGAGGGGTGGGTTAAATGGGACTAAGTCAGGGCTAAGGAGTATATTGTATTTCATTCTGTTTCATAGGGTCAAGGGAGTCTTTTATCATTTATTCTCTAATATGTGATTTCGTCATTCTGTTATAGGAGGAGTCAGCTTGTTAGTTACTAGGAGGGGTATAAGAAGGGAAATCAGAGAGAGAGGAGGGGTATTGAGAATATCGAGGGTGTATTAGGAGGAGCCAGGTCCTCGAATTCCTGGAGCTCATTGAAGAAATCTCACTCACGCCCTCTTATTCTTCCCTATATTTCTGTTCTAATCATTTTTTTCAGTTGATTAGCATTGATCGCTATCGCTAGACTTAACAAATGCATCCCCTAATATTTTCGTAAGCACAAACCTCAAAAAAAGTACAACTAAATGAAGAAAGGATCGGACGAGATCATACACTTAAAACTCCATAATGTAATCTACTATACTTTTTGCTTATGGAACTCTTCTTGACATCATCACCCTTTATCGTCTCCCTTTATCAAGTACATTTTTCCAGATGTGGTTAGACTTTGAAAGCTACTCTTTGTAGAGTCGGTTCTTGAGGCTTCTTTGTTCAATTAATAGATAGTAGTACATCATGAATATTCTTCATACTTGAGATTTTGACAATAATAAACCCATCTACCACCACAGGTTAGAATCCTCATATGCAGCTGCCATGCACAATCAGGTTGTAATTTATTACATCCATAATACAAGGAACAAAGTCATGATCCCCCCCCCTCAACCTGTAAACCTATTTGCATAACAGAAAAAATGTTTGTAGAATCATCTGCACAATCTTAGCCTGAAATTCTTGCCCAGCATATCATGTGGGCCCCATCACAAGATCAACCACCCTCCTCCTCCACTAAACATACTCAAAAGAAAACATATAGGGAATATTTAAATACCAGGCCGGCATGTGGACAAAACATATTTCTAGAAGGTTATATAAATGATACTGGCATACACTTCTTATGTCCACTTGAAGAACATTAATCCTTTCTTGAGTACAAGAATGTTGCATCTGACCCAAGCCAATTCTGAGTTTCAAGAGCCTTTAGACTAAAAAAAACTAGAGCTTAACAGATAATTGACAACTAAGACAAAAATGTGGTATATAGGAATTGTAATCACATCCTCTTTGTTGTCAAACTTTAGGATTTATCAATTGAGCTATCATCATTAGATGCTTAATATAATAGTATAATACCCCTTTGTATCTAAAAGAAAGTTTTTAAAGTAAAATTCATATCTTTTGTACGAAAACCACAGAGCATTTAACACAGAGGATAAACGGAACTAAGGGTAAAAACAATTTTTATTTAAATATAAATAAATAAATAAATAACTTCTTGAGAAAACAACATGAGAAAAAGTGCATATTCTTCATAAAATTTGGACCCCTACACCAATGACTACTTTTTCTGTATTCCAAGCCACCCCATCTGAACCTATCTTTCAGGGATCATACATTTTGTCCCTCTTCATGTTTAGAACCAAATACCAAGATAGTCTTTTTGGGTTTGTTAGATAACAAAATAGCCAGCCTAGTTAAACAATAACCAAAATAACCCGTACTGTTAGCCCAAAGTAACAATGCTTTATTTTATTTTTTTAAGTCTAAAGGTAACACACCTGATTATCAAGGGGTGTTATATTATATAATTTTATATGGAAAACACCAAATGACTAGACATGTTTCTGTAAGAGATTTCACATAATACAACAAAATAGAAAATGTTTGACAAGACATGATTCTTAACCATCATCATATAGGTGGCCCTTATAATGGTTTAATTTTTGTTTTTATTTTGCCTTGTTAGTTGCACAATTTACTAATTGTATGTGTTGCAATTGTTAGTTGCACAATTTACTAATTGTACGTGCAACACTTGCTGCCAGTCCTCTTCAGCTTTCTTACTTTTTTACTCCTTCCGTATTGAAAAAAATTGTTGTTATGTATTTCCCGGATAAATTTTGACCATTAACATCTTTTAATAAATATTAATAAAACATATAAAAAAATATTATAAAAATATTTTTTAATATAAATATAATTATTATATTTTAATAGCATGATATATTATATTTTTTTAAATTAATGATCAAACATTATTCTCAAAAGGCATAGCGCCAGTCTTTTCAAAAGGAAGTAGTAATTTTTATTTTCTTATGTCCTAAACTCAAATTAAAAATGAAAGACCAATTAAATGATAAAAAATACCTTTGTAAAGCTCTAAAAATAATGGTATAGAAAATTATAATTAAAAAAATTATTTGTAGAAATAATATATAAAGGATTATAAAAAAATGCGGAATTTTTTTATTGAAATAAATGTAGAAGCTTCAATTGAAATTTTATTTAAAATATGGTGCATATGTGATTGGGTATGATGTACAAATAATTTTTATTATATGATAACAATATTTTTTATAACAATACATTACAGTCATTTATACACCAAACTCAATCACTAGAACACCATACCCAATCAATATCATTTATACACCATAAGCGATCATTTGTACACTATACCCAATCACTTATCCACCATACTAGATCACTAAAACACCATACCCCATGGTCCCCATCATCTATATACCATACCTCGTCATTTGTACACCATATCCGATCATTTAAATACCATATCCCGTTATTTGTGCACCATTACTCATCACCACACCTCGTTATTTAAACACCATACACTATCATTTAAATACCATAACCTATCATTTGTACATCATACATGTAATTTAAACGCTATACACCAAAATCTGTCATTTAAATACCATATCTCATCATTTAAATATCATACCCCATTATTTATATACCATATCTTGTTATTTAAACATCATACCCCGTTATTTATATATCATACTTTGTCATTTAAACACCACGCCTCCTCATTTGTACACCACACCCTATCATTTGAACACCACCTTGTTATTTGTACACCATACCCCTTCATTTAAACAACATACCCTATTATTTATAAACCAGAATCCATTATTTGTACATCATACCTAATTATTTAAGCACCATACTCCGATCATTTAAATGATAGGATATGGAGTTTAAATAGTGGGATATGGTGTTCAAATGACAGGTTATGATGTTTAATTGATGATGTATGGTGTACAAATAATAAGGTATAGTCATAGAGTTCAAAAATAGGATATAGACATATAGTATACAAATGATTAGATATAGTATTTAAATTATGAGATATGGTGTTTAAAATTTTAAATGATGAAATATGGTATAAAAATGATCAAGTATATTATTTAAATCATCGGGTATGATGTCAAAATGACTATACCATATCATATTATAAAAAATATTGGTATCATGTCATGAAAAATATTTGTACACTTGATCACTTATACATTTTTAATAAAATTTCAATTGACGCAGCTGTATTTATTTCAATAAAAAAATTCTACACTATTTTTATTATTATTTCTATGTTATTTCTACAAATAATTTTTTTAATTATAATTTACTAAACCATTATTTTTTAATTTTTACGAAGATATCTTTTATCATTCAATGGGCCTTTTATTTTTATAAAGGTTTAGGACATAAAAAATAAAAAAGTTGAAGACGACCCATGGCAGGTGCTACGTGTACAATTAGTTAAGTGTGCCACGAACAAGTGTTTCATGTAAAATTAATAAATTGTGCAACTAACAAAACAAAATAAAATTCCTATAAAAATAGACCTAGTTATTTGACCTTTTTTTTTATATAAGACTATCGAATCCTAATAAACCCCTCATGATGATTAGTTTGGTTAGTTTTTAACAAGGCTGTTATTTGGCTCGCATATTTACATATATAAAAATATATTTGATTAATAGATTTAAACTAAACATACAAATATTTTATTAGAGTACTAACTCTTAAATTTTTAGGAATAATATTATGTAAATACTATTTTACATTTTTTTATATTTGAATAAGTCTACATAAATACTATTTATATTTTAATTTACTTTTAAATAAGAATCTAAATATAAAAAAATTATCATATGTTTTATTTTGTTTAGGCATTCAAACAAATTTAAATTAAATTATAAAATTATCAAAATAAAAATTTATAAATGTTCGTATTACATATTGCCGACCCTGCAACAATCATAAGAAGGGAGAGAAAACCAGCGAACAACGTTACCATGGGAAAAGGACAATAATAGCAGTTCATCACTTACATGAGACACCGATATTATACCGAGGCCATTTGGTCCGAAACCTTCTTCGATCATCGTAGATAAATCGGCAGTTTTGTTCTGTCGGAAGAAGCAACAAAAAGTGACCAAAAAATTAGACCTCAATAAACACACGAAAGCGACCAAGTCCGTAAGCAAGGAGCAGCGGCATACTTGAATTTCGGAAAAAGGAATTGTAACCGGTTTGACGGTAACCGGAGGAGATTCGGCGGAATATATCGACATATTTGAAGGTGACGGAAATCGCCGGAAAATAGTAGCACGATTAGTCTGAGACGGTGACGAGGAATATACGACTTGGGCACGCTAAATATAGCGAGCGGAGCACTGCACCCGGATGCAAACCTTTTATTTAGATTTTTTTAAATAGAATATGTGTATTAAATATCTTATTTATATATTACAGACATACATATTATAAACTTATATTATATCAAAATTTAAATTTTATACTTTTTTATTATAATTTCAGTTCTTGGAATTTATATATATTATCCGTCTTTTTTTGATATTTTCTATCTCCTTTTAATAATAATAAATGTGATAAGTATATTAATTATATATAAAATATGATTTAGGTTCTAGTACAAATTACTATTTAAAATATAAACGTATGAACCCTTAATTATCATTAGATCGATAAGATTTAATGATTGAGATTAAAATAAATTTAAGTTAGATATTTACTAAATTTTGACCATTGATTAAATACTAATCTAATAGTTAAGATTAATTCCTATATATATATCTTAAAAAATATTTGTATGGGACATTCACCCTCTAAAAAGTATTAAAAAAATTATATATATTAATAAGAGTGTAAAGCTTTATTGTTTATTTTTCTATATATTATTATATTATATATCTTTAAATTTATTAATATTATAATAATACGCTTAATTTTATTTAATATAAAAAAGTATCAAAATTTTAACCATTTTACTGTATGAAGTATTTAGAATGTAGTTATACTTAACATTTAGAAGGTTGTGCGAATATAAATGGAAGAATATTTAAGACCTACTTATATATTTGACTTTTAGTTGTTTTGCTTAAGAAATGAGCTTTTCTTTACTTTTCATTTAAGAAATATACTGACAACAAATTTTCAAAACTAATATGTTGAAAAAGTGTAACATTTCATAGTAATTTATTTTCTTTTGGGTATAAGAAAGAAAAAAAATAAAATATGAGATTATTTATAAAATCTTTTTATTCTCAAAATTCAAATTCCTTAAGATATAAAGTAACTTGAAATTAAATATCTTTACACATCTAAAATCCAATATAATTTAATAAATTAAAAAATTTAAATTTTTTGAATTTTGGAAACTATATTTTTTTTATGATTGATGGAAAATAATAACAATTTAAAAAATATTGACTTGAACAAAAAAAATACAACCAAAACTTAATTTTTCAAATTCTATTTTAATACTTCGTATGGTGGAAATACAAAATACATAATTTTACAAAAGAAATGAATATACAAAAATTGGTGATAACAAAATAGATATCTAAATTAATAAAATAGACTAGATAAATGGATTGCATAAAATGTTATTGATCAAAAAAATATTAATGTTAATTTTTTTAATTCAATATCATATATTTTTATTATATCTATCATAATTGTAATGTATAAATATTTTAATAGAAAAACCTATTTTGTTTTGGTTGATATATTACATTTTTTAATTATAATTCTAAGTCGGATGTTTTTTCATACATCAATTATAATTGTAGCAGACAAAAATATTAATAAATAGAAATAATCATAAATTAATATATTGTATTGTCATGGAAAATAGTTAACATATTTAAAGCGACAAATATTTAGGAGTTAAAAAGACTACTAATCATTGAGATTACTACGTTAAAATTATATATATAATATAATGGTGTCTCACTTTTTGGTATTTTAGCAAAAACTTGCTAAATAATTTAAATTTCAAATTCTCAAAATGCACAAAGCGAACTAACTTCTTCATTTATTCTCTACACTACATAGCAATTCTAATGTTATACACAAAACCCTTCAATTTTCATATGCTAATAGCAACTTAATTTAAGGTATAAGTATAAGGAAATATATCATGATTATTCATGATCAACTTCAATTAGCAGTTTTTTGATGCTTGTGATCTGATGTTAACATCATTCTCATTCAGTTCATCTTTGTAGTCAAATATATTATTAATTTATTAGGCTTTATGTAAAATTTTAAAATTTTGAATTCCTAGCGTAAATCAATGATAAAATTCAATCAATAGCTTTTTTTGGTAAATAATGTATTTTTGTTACTTTCAATTGGAACATTAAGAGTGTATCACATGAAACAAAAAAAAAACACTCTAAAGAATAAGATAAAGAAGCCCTAGGCTAAGGTATCAACAAGATACGTCAACCTAGCATAAAATTTACAATATTGGAAACGTGTGAAACTTCTAGTCAAGTCTGCAAGAATAATCTTTTGTACCCAAGTAGCCTCTTAGAATTTATTAGCAAAAGTTATATTATTCATTACCCTCTAAATATGGTAAATGGTTGTAGTTAGAAGGGCACAAATAAACTACTTTCTAACTTTAGGTCACCTTCCTCCTATTACAGCCTAGTAAATAACTTTGTGTTATATTGTGATTTGTTAGGGGTATCCTAGCGTATTTAATAGAAGGAGCCAAACAACTCGTGAGTATGCATAGTCAAAAAGAGATAAGGCCTGTTTTTTGGGGTAACATAACAGAGATCACAAGTAACATCTATTTACACTCTATAAGATTGCATTTTATCCTTAGTTGGGATATGGTAATGCATAGTCTGATAGAGAATAAAACCATATCTGTAATACCCCGTATTTTTTAAATCTAATTTTATTAGGCCTAATGATTTTATTAGCGTAATTTGATGCAAATATTTAACTATTCTAATTTCGATTCGTTTTATGGATTTATCGACGATTTTGAATCTATATTTGAATTTAATTAATCGTTGTCGTTGCGAACCATTCTACATAAATGCGTTCATGACCATGATTTTATTATATTCTTATGATTTCAATTTTCGGTTAAAAATATGTATTCCCATTCTTTCTCGTATTTTGATTTTTAATATTTTAGATTCGTTTTCGATTATAACTTCGTCGTGTGATTACGACTTTATTTTGGAGTTATATTTCATTAACGAAATATATTATTTAAATTATAGAATTTCTGTTTAAATAGTTAAATTTATTTTTATGATTTTATCTGTAGAAAATATTTTCGATTTTAAATTTATTTATTTTCGAAAATCGTTAATATTTTTGGAAAGTTTTAAATTAAAAATATTTTCAGAATTTATTTAGGAATATATTCCCGAAATTAAATTTCTTCTGTTTTACCTTTTTTTTCTAGTTTGCGGAAAACCGATTTCGAAAATTATTTAAATTAGTCTCGGTTTATCCTAATTTGACTTAAATATGTTATTATATGCTTTTAAATAATTTTTCGAGGTCTTATAATATATTTCCGTAAATAATACAAATTTTTATGTTCGTTAGTAAATTTTTCTGAAAATGTTTCCGAAATTCCTTATGTAGTTCTTTTATTAATTTTAAGCTTTCGGAACCTTATGAAATAATTTTCGTTTAATAAATTTTAGATAAAATTCTTCTAATAACAATTTTAAATATTTAGTATTTTGTTTTATACTTGTATTTGTAAAAAAAAATGAACCCACCCGACCGGCCGACCCCCCTTTTTTCCTTTTCTCTCTTCTCTCCTTTATCTTCCCTTTCCGACTCCCTTGCTCCTCCCTGTTCTCTGTGCCCAGAAACCCCAGCCCCAGCCTCCTTCTCCCCAGCTCCCCCTGCTCCCGCCACCCCACCAGTCGACAGGCACCGAAGACGCCACTGCAGCAGCCACCGAAGCAGCAGCAGTCAGCTCGACCGCAGCAGAAGCAGAGCCACCACAGCAACTGCGCGCGGGAGCAGCAACAGCAGCGATGAGCCGCCGTCCGACTCCGGTGAGTCTCGCTGACCACTGGCGAGCCACCCCCGGCCCCCGACGAAGCTTCTCCAGCCTTCACTTGCTCCGATTTGTTGATTTTCATTTGGTATAAATTTCTGAAAAACCCTAATATGGATTTGATTAATTGAATGTGAATTAGCTTATAATAAGCTAAATTGATTATTTGATTATGTATATATGTGGTATAAGATTGATTTGGATATGTTAATTATATGGTTTATGTTGGGAATTTGGAAGATTGAATTTTAGGCCGGGTTATGCCCAAATTTTTTTGGATTCGTTTGATTTGGCGATTTTGGATCAATTGATTATACAATATGTTTTTAAATGTATCTAATTTCATGTCAGAACCGTTAATTTGAGAAATTTATGTAGAATCAATCGGAATTTGATTCCTAGGTCAAAATTCGTGTGTAATGAAATTGGGTCGCATAATTGAGTCGTTTCGTTCAATTAATTTTATAATATCGTTTGAAATATATTTAATTTCATATTGGAAGTGTTGATTTGGGAAAATTGTGCGTAATTGATCGGAATTGGATTTTTAGATCAAAACTCCTGCGGAACTAAATTGGATTATGTAATCGGGTCATTTTATTCAATTGACTATACAATTTATATTAGAATATATTTAATTACATTTCCAAACTATTAATTTATATATTTTAGCAAGAATTGATCGGATTTGCGTTTCGGGCTCAAAAACCCTAATTATGCTGAATTGGGTATTTCTTTTATTGGTTTTGAGCAACTGATTATATGATATATTATAAAATATGTCTAATTGCATTTCTAAACATTCAATTTAAATAAATTAATAAAATTTAATCGAATTACATTTTTGGGCCTAAAACCCTAGATTTCAAGTGAACTTATGAAATTGATTATTTGTATATTTGTTTTTCTAAAATTAAATTTATAGAAATAGTTGAAATGATCCTAATTGTATTCTAATACCTTTAATTGGAATTAATTGATTTGAATTACCTGAGTTTGTGCCGTGGGCTTTAAAACCCTAATATTGAAAACGGATCGTCTTGAATTGGTTAATCGGAAGATTGTTTTGTTGAAAATGATTATCTAGATTTATCTAAAATTTGTTTAATTGTGTTTTAAAACTATCAATTTGAGATAATCGAAGTGATTTGGTCGATTCATAGTTTAGGCATTAAAAACCCTAATCTTCAGGGATGGTTTTATAAAATTGATTGTGTTGTGTATCTTTTATCTAATCGATTTCTCTCTTTGGGTTTTAAATCATTTGATTTATATTTTAATCTTAAATCTTAATAGAGCTATGCTCTTGAGTCCTGAGTTTTGGACACATTTTTCAAGAAAGATTGTTTGTCTCCGTTTGTATTTATTTAATTAGAATATGTGAATTATTAATTGATAAGATAGTCTCTAACCTAGTTCCGATTTCTATCGGCGATCTAGGAAAACTTTCTCATGGATTGTCGAGCTTTCGATAGCTCTCCCTCTTTCTCAATTTGCCTAGCTAGCTTCGGATTGAGATAAGTCATTACTTACCTTTACTTATGGTGGAATTTGGATGTATGTTTACTTGAAGTGAAAGGTGATAAGTATGCCTATCGATTATTTAATCATGTCAAGTGGATGTTGTGTTATGTGTGGTAATTGCATGTATGTACAAATTTGTAGTCTTAATGCAAATGTGTGCTAATATGACATTTGGATATGGTATGTATTTGAGTGTGTGAAGGGTTGAGTTAGGGATGACAATTTTCCCCACGGGTTCGGGGCCCTGTCGGGGATTCCCCGTTCGGGTTCGGGTTTGGAGAGAGAATTCGGGAATCGGGTTCGGGTTCGGGTTCGGGGATTTTTTCGGGGACGGGTTTGGGATCCCCATCCCCGAACCCGCCCCAAATTTTTAAATATATATATATATATATATATTTATATAATTATAATATATATATATATATAATTTTTTTATAGAATATTTATTAAAAATATAATATAAAAAAATAGTTTGAGGATCGGGGATCAGGTATAAAATCGGGTTTCGGGGATCGGGTCGGGTTTTAAGAACGGGGAATAAATCGGGGATGAAAAATAGATTGGGGATCGAGTCGGGTATGGGGAGTTGATCTCCGCGGGAATCGGGTCGGGGAATCCCCGATAAAAAAATATCGGGGATCGGGTCGGGTTCGGGGATTATTTTTCTTATCGGGTTCGGGGATGGGGATGGGGTCCCCGTCCCCGACCCGCCCCGTTGCCATCCCTAGGTTGAGTATGGATTGAAATTGTATGATACCCTATTTTGTATCTTTATGTTATGGAATTATTCATGTGGGCCTGAATTATGGTCGGTTAAAATCCTTGAATAATATACTAATAACTTAAAGTGAAAGATCACGTGAGTTGGGCCGAGGTTTAGGGTCCATTCCACCGGACGATAATAGTGGCTCGGGTGTCCTGTCCCTAAGAGGTGCTTCAAGCCGTTCCACCGGTTCAGAATTGTGGCTGAGGAGCGTTTTGCCCTGAGAGGTGTAGGATCCGTTCCACCGGATGATAATAGTGGCTCAAGTGACTTGTCCCTGAGAGGTGCTTCAGTCCGTTCCACCGGATTAAGAATAGTGGAGTCCTATACTCAATGTGAATAAGAATATGATATGAGTTAAGTAATGGATAAGACACTAATTATTTAAAGTGGAAGATTAATTGAGTCAGGACCAGGTGTAGGGTCTGTTCCACCGGACGATAATAGTGGCTCGGGTGTGTTGTCCCCGAGAGGTGCTTCAGACTGTTCCACTGGTTTAAGAATAGTGGCTCAAGAGCGTTTTGCCCTGAGAGGTGTAGGATCTGTTCCACCGGATGATAATAGTGGATCGGGTGTGTTGTCCCTGAGACGTGCTTCAGACCGTTCCACCGGTTTAAGAATAGTGGGGTCCCTAAACTCATCGTAAATAAATAAAATCGAATGTAATAATGATTATCATTGGATTGTTGGATTGTTGGATTGGTGTTACTTAGCATCTGATCGTGATTTCTTGTACGCTTGTATCTTATGTGTTGTCATGTCTAGTAATGTACTCATGAGTATGAATGTAATACTTGTATAATTGAGCATGAGAATTGTAAGCTGGAGTCTTTCATATCTTATGTGCTCTATGCTTCCTTCCATGAGTTTGGCAGTATTGATTTACTCAGTACCGGACCCGTACTGATGATACCTTGATTGAATGGGTCCTGTGATGATCTACTGATGGTGAGGAGTAGAACTCTTATGCAGGTTTAAGATCGGATATTGTTTTTGGGTGGAAGACTTGACTTGAGTGAGTGGGTAATCCGGAATTTGATCCGTCGGGTTTTATCTTGTTTAACTGTATCCCTCTTTGGAAGTTACAAGTGTTGTATTTGAAATTTTAAGGGGATTGTAATTAACTTTCGATTTTTCGTACTCTGATAAGCTTTTAAAATTCGGATTTATTTCACAGGTTCCGCTGATCAATTCAGCGATGATTTTATTTAGTGAATTTATTTGCTTGCCATCTGCCTATGGATATCTCCTTGTGGAAGTTTATCCTTACGGCATCGATATTTGAAATTTTGTTCGACAGGTTTTAGCCTTGCATCTAGCATGAAATAGATGGTGGACATCTATCTTGTGTTAGACGTGGCGGTAACATTCCCCAAATTCTATTCTAGCTTCAGCTTTATTCTTTTAAAAAAAATTCAGGAGTGAATTTTGGGGGTGTTACAATATCTATAGCTATTATAATTAGACCAAACCATTGCATGCCAAGGTGAGCTCGTGGTTGTATCATATTATATGTAGCTGATATGGAGAACCTTTCATGCTACACAAGTGTTTGTAAGGTACCTATTTCAAGTATCATATGGAAAGTGTTCCTAAGGCCCAAAAATTTCTCAAACATCAAAGAAGTTGATGGATTAACTTTAGCTTCCCATATAACCATTCCCTTAATATAGTAAGTGTGGAACCATTTAGCCCATAAAATTTCCTTCTATGAGACCAAATGCTAGAGAAGTTTGCACATAACAGTTTTATTCCACCATGTAAGGTGCATAAGACCTAACCCCCTGATTTGGGAAGGAAGATCGTGTCCTAGTCAATGAAGGCATGTTTTATGCTTTCATAAGCTTCTGACCAAAGGAACTTCCTATATATAGCATTAATGGAAGATATTGTAATGCCCCGATTATTGGAACAAATAAATTTTGTTTTACAGTGGAAGCATATAAGTAAAATATTGGGTGTAATCGCTGTAATTGACATAAGTCTGGTTTGTCCAAACATCCTTACATCAATCGTAAGGCTAAAATCATTTATAGTAAAAAAAAAAGGAAATTAGAAATGGAAGAAACGTTTATAATACAATATAAGTTTGGAGGTAAACTTCGAATTATAATAACAAAATATAATGTAAGGGATATCATAGATCAAATAGTCAAAAAAGGTATTTAGGTAAATATATCAATCGGATAACATAACTTTTCACCCAAACACTTGGTATAGATAACAAGTCACTCATCCCCATACAGTGCATCAAAAGCAGCATACTCATCTAACGGGGCTTCCAAGACCTACACATAAGAATCAAGGTCTCCTACTGGTGGGAATAAACAACATCCATAAAAAGTGTGGTTAGTACACTATGTACTGAGAAAGGTAATAATAATATTGAATCAGGGATACAAATAATGCACAAATTCACAACTGTTGATGAATAGTGAGTACACATTCAAATAAAAAAAAGTCTCATAAGATAAATAATGATTCAGGCCTCGTTATTAGATATAATCATTTTCATTCTTTTATATACGTTAGTTTAGGAACCCTACAACCACTATTATCATCCAGTGGAATAGACATAAAACCATCACCTTGGTCTTGATTCACGTACTCTTCCGCCTTAAGTCATTAGTGTCTTATCCATATGTTATATAGTTTTGTTTTCATTCACAATGAATAGGGGCCCACTATTTTTAATCCGGTGGAAGGGACAGAAACACCTTTTTAGGGTAAAATGCTCTCAAGCCACTATGATCCTCCGGTGGAACGGATATATAAAAACATAATCTTCTTAGGGCAAAGTGCTCCCGAGCCACTGTTATCCTTTGGCGAAACGGATATACAAAAGCACTACCTTGATCCTACTGATACGATATTTCACTTTAAGTGATTAACATCTTATTCACGATCTGTTTACAGGTACCAAACACATTAAGGCATACAATTCATAAGGTTGATTTCTAGAGTCAAGATTCTGAATTTCCTCAACATAATATCACACTTCTAGAATAACTTCTCTTACATTGATAATTCAATTACCAATTATAGTATATCATTTCTCAAATATCAACATTGTTAACACACCTAAAAGTCATGGTCTAACACCCACAACTTACACATACAATAATAGCCCTATCACAGACATTTACTATTTATAGAGCTCCCAAAATCCTAATTTCAATGGTTAGTCATAACTCTTCCCATGAGACTTGTATGATTACCCAAATTCAATAAACCTTCTTAAATTACCAACATTAACAACATATCCAAAATTTGTGGTCTAACTTAAGGGTTTTACAAATTGGATAATAATATTACTATTATAAGGTTATTATGCCCTAATTAAGCTATTGTCTTATTCCGAAGAACCCACAACATTCAGTAATTACTCTAAATACTTCTCCTGATATCATTATCATATTTAATACACTTAACACATTAAAATACCAATATCTTTATATTAACCCATATTACTATTCCATAAGTTATATATTTCCATAAGTACGTCTTAGCATATTAAGATTATATCAACATAGCTTTCCCATTCTCACTTCCTTTATATTATATAAATCTACAATATCACAACATATCATTAAAAAACATACATTCCTTCATATAAAAATATCATGATAATACACATAGCCATGCAAGCATTTAACATAAAAGACCTAAAATATTAATTAGTATCCTTACCAACAATGACATCTGGCTCTAAGCATGTAAATCCCTCCAAGATCACACCTACGAAAAATGAGATAGTATATGGTTAGGCTTAAAGATTATAATCGAGGGAAAAGTTAAGGTAAATGAGGGTAAAAATATAAATAATTGGAGTCAAAGGGAAGCTTGAGTTGCATTAAAGTGTGATGGAATGTATGGTGGAAATTTAGTGGTGTTTGGATAATGTTTGAGGGTAAAAAAGAGGGTGCATGGCCAAAATGAGAAGGCTACACGGGCATGCGACAAGCGATGCACACCCAAGTCGTGAGTTTGGATCGTGCATGGGTAGGCGGTGCGAAGAGGCACAACCTGCTCGACAATGGATGACATAGGACAATATCTAACAAGTAGGTTGTACATAGGATGTACGATAAGGAAAATTAGTAGTGCACCGTTGTACATGAGGCCATGCGCTGGTCGTGCATCTCACAAAAATGAGATGGACGCAAGGAGAAAAGAAGGAAAAACAGTGGTGGTCAACGGTGATAGTCGGTGACGTAGAAGGGGAGTGATGGAGTGGTCTTGGTGGTCGGTCCACCACGCTTTGGGTGTGCATGGTCGTTGTGGTGGCGTATGGTATTGAAGAAGGTGGTCTGGGCGTGCAAAACAGAGCATGATAGAGGAAGAAGAAGAAGAAGAAGAAATAAGAGAGAGATAGAGAGCTCTGGGTAGTGGTTTTTGACAGAGTTTAGGCACTAAATGGAAACAGACAAATGAGGGAGAAGGAGAGTGGAGATGGTATATATATCTATGTATAAGAATGGAGACATGTGACAAGTGAGGATGTAGGGGGATGGTGCAGTTGAGGCACGAGGGATGGCATATAGGAGTGGAGAGGAAATTCAATGAGGGGATAGTGGAGTGTTGGGGTGAAGATGGCAGGGTCTGCAACATGAGAGTGATGGTTTTGTGGGTGTGTTGTGTGAGATGAAAATGGCAGAGGGAGGGTGCACAGTTGAGGCAGCAACAACATGAGATGGTGAGGGTAAGGGGTGATGGTGGATGCAGTAGAGGTGAGAGTGATGGTGCAAGTTGCAAGTGGGTAAGAAATACAGAAGTCAAGTATTCTAGCATAAGGAGGTAGGAGAAAGGAGAAGGAAAAGGAAAAGGGAAAAAGGTTTGAGTTAGGATTAGATAAATTTTGTATTAGCCAAAATAGGTAGGATTAGTGATAATTTTACCAGAATTAAGATCGGGTTACGAAATATAATTTACCTGGGTCAAATATTAAGATTATGTTAAAATTTAGGGATTAAGAAATTTGATTAAGGCTAAAATAAGTTTTTCTCGAGATTAGAATTGTATTAGGGTATTCATGATATGTAGTTAGGTTTAGCAAATTTTTTGGGGTATTATAGATATAGTATTCACTAGAATGGGAAACACCATGATATGGTAGTTATGTAGGCTAAAGAGAAAATATTTGATAAGTTGCACCTACCTAACATAACTTAGTAGATGAACCTGTCAAGACTTGATAATGGTGTTTATGATGATATTTAGCATTCAATGGCACACCCAAATATGTTAAAGGCATCCCTATAGGATGTGAAACTGTGATAACAAATCCTCTCTTATTTGTTGAATACTACTACAACCATAATATATATTCTCTTAGCTACATTCATCACTAGACCTAAAATATTAGAAAATTGAAGAAACATGTTGAGGATGGCTATCATATAATTTGTATTGCCCTTGTAGAAGAACATAAGATCATTTGTAGACATAAGGTTGACAATCCTCAACTTATTGCATCTAGGATGAGGGTAGAAAGTAGGGTTAGACGCTGATTGCATCAAATACCAGTTAAGGAATTCCGTTACCAAGACAGAGGGGTAGGAAGAAAAAATATCTTCTTATCTTATACCTCTTCTTGCTTAGAATGGGGAATGAAGAACCTCGTTTATTTTGATAGAATAACTAATAGTTGTAACATATGCCATCGTTATTTTCTCAAGATGTATGAAAAAATGAAAGGCATAGAGGATGTTTTCAAGACATTTCCATCGATCAGAATCATATGCCTTTTTCATTTCTAGTTTTATAATAATTTAAGAAGATTAATGCTTTTGAGTATATCATTTAACCAATTTAGTGGCTAAAAAATTGTTATCAGTGATGTGCCTCCCTTTGATTAAGGATGATTATGATTCTTCTCCCATATAAGGTAGTATCTACCAATGTATATGAGTTAAAATGGTTGCAATGATTTTATATAAGGTATTGCAACATGCAATAAGTCTAAAATTTCTTAGAGAATATACATTGGGAATTTTGGGAACTAATTTCAGGGAGGTGGCATTGAGACTTATGGGTATAATACCAGGAATGAATAATTTAGAGATATCCTATAATAAATCATGCCCTATAAGACTCCGCCAAGACTTGAAAAAACAAGCATTAAACCCATCAGCTCCAAGCGCCTTATCGTTAGATAATGAAGTCGTTGTATTATACTCCTCGGTGATAGTGATGGAAACCAACAAGGTGTGTTGCTGCAAAACTGTTAGTCTGGGACTATTTTGCATAACTATATTATCAAAGTGATGGGTTATGAGGGATACCAAGCCTAACAAACGGTTATAAAGTTTTTGAAATGCTGGGGAAAAAACTACCTACTTATTGTGGGTGATACCATTAGAATCAACATTGTTGTACTTGTTTTGCCGTTTCTTTCCTTTGATCATGGCATGAAAGAAATGCGTGTTTTCATCTCCAAAGTGCAAGTAAGGTAACTCTTAATATATATTTTTATATAAACTCTATTCACAATTGTTTAAATGATTATATTATTGAAGGTAAGCTTGTTCTCCCATCCAAAGTTGGGTTGATGCCTCATTCCAGAATAGTATGTGCTTGTATAGGGATCATGTCCTTGAAAACCATTGAAGGATTGAGCACCGGATCGTGTCCATCCTCCTCCTCTCATAGCTTGTTCATGGTAGGCATATGGATTTCCTTGCATATGACACACTCCACTTGTGTTAACAACTACAGTAGCTTTAGCAACCTGCAAAACAAGAGTAGTAAGTTTGTTAAGTTTATCTTCAAGACTACTCATACTTACCTCATTTACTCTTGCGTTAAGATTCGAGCAAAGTTGTCCATAACCAAAGGATCCCCTCATAGCTACCTGAAAACACTAACACTTCAAAGGAAAATGTTATTATCAAAACACACAAAAAATCTTAAGAAAATATAAAACAAAAATAAAAGAAAAAATGCAAAAACACTAAAAATGAAAACACACTAAAAATACTAGCAAAATAAAGGTGAAGTTACCAATCCCCGGCAACGGCGCCAAAAATTTGTGCGACAGTAGCCGACACGCAATTTAAACCCTCTTGTTATCACTTGTAGTACTGGTAAATAAGGGTATCGTTCTAGGTCGGGGATTGAGAGGGCTCACCTCTATTTAACTAGCTTGAAAATAAAAACTAAAACTAAAAATAAAAATCCTAAATAACACTAAATAAATAAATAAGAAAAATACTATTGGGGGTTTATAAAAAAAATAATAAAAAGAATAAAATAAAATTTAACTAATAATAAAAATAACGGGAAATAATGGAAAACCCACAGATATGAGAAATATGTTAGGGAAATAAAAATACACCACTAGATTAGGTCAAAATATAATATTTATTTCTAAGTCAATATTTAATCGTGAGAAAGAGATCGACCAAGTTGCACACCAAACGCAGGTCCATACACCTTATATTACTTCCCTTAATTAATTAATACGCTCACGTGCCTATATTAACCCTATTAAATACTAGCAGTATAGCAGCAACAAGTGGCTCCCATATTTAACTAGATTTAATGCATCAAGTGTAAGTGGAAGGCTGTCAATCTAAGTACCCAGACTAGTACAAAACGCATGTCTAGCTGTATTTCCTTTCCTTGACCCACACGTATCGAAACGTTTTACCACTTCGGTTAGAATCACAAAATGATTAGGTGAATTGTTATCTAACCTAGCTACAATTTATACATATAAATTCTAGTATATTTAGATGGCCACCTCGCAGGCAAATAATCCTACATACTGTCACTTATGAGGAACCAGAACAAGGCATGCACCAAATAAACTATACTGGACAGAATTATACATATAAACGATAGCAATTAATATAGAGTCAAGAAACAATCTCACGAAACAAAGAAAATAAAATTATAATTCAAATCATAATCTAGGGTTTCAATTCATTCCCTAACAATAAATATTCAACCACTCATAATTAAAGAATTAATTACACAGAAATATATATCTAAAATATAAATTAAAAATAAGAGAAAGAAATAACCTGAATTAATTTTGGATAAAAGATTTAGAATTTATTCAGATAAAAATTAATTTTATCTGAAATAAATTCTACTGGTATTAATTTCTTCTTATTTTTCTTCCTTGTTTGCCTTTATTTCCGTGCCAAATTCTTTTTCTTTTTCTTCTTTCTCTTCGGCTGACACCAACGGCTGTTGCGTCGCTGCCTTGGACCCCGTGCGTCGTTCGTGCCTCTGAAGGCCCGTTCCTCTCACGGCTCCAGACGCACCGTGTCTCTCTCTTCCCTCTGCCGCTCTACTTTTTCTCGTTTGACCGAGCCTTTTTAAGGCTCTATCGCACGAGCCTCTCTGCTGCTCACTACTGTCCCCCCATACTGACTACCGCACTATTCTATTTATTGTGTTTCGTGCCTCTGCGTTCATAGCCTCACGCCATGTCAGCCCTTCTTTTTGTGCGGCTGACTCTCTCTCGTGTCGCGTTCTTCTTTCCACGTCATCCCTGCGCTGACTCTTCGCTGTGTGGCCCTCTCTGGCTCTCAGTTCTCTTTTTCTTCTCTTGTGCGTCCCACGCCACGTTTGGCTTCGTTGATCGTCGTTTCTTTGTCTCTTTAATCCGGGCCTCTGGGCCTTCGGCTTTTGGGTCGTTGGTCCAAAGGTATAATTTATTTTTTTTATTTAAAAATAATATAACCTGCAAAATAAAATTAAAATTTAATAAATAATATTTTAGTCTAAATTTACTTAATTTATATCATTTTAGCTCAAATAATAATATTTATGCAATTTTTACCACTTAAGCATAAAACAATAAATATTCCTCTATATTAGTTAAATAAACTACCAAATACTAAGATTATAAGGGTATAAAATGTGTCAAAATATGAACTCATCAGTACGACCAGGGTACCTTTCCGTCCTTGAGTTGATGGTTGAAGGGTACCGAGTTGCTTATATGAGCCAACACGACCGGTGTATCTTCGCGTCTCTAGGTTCTTGATCTCCCCCTCGAGACAAATAAATGGAACGGTTGTGCAAATTAAAAAGGAAAACACTAATCATGTAAAGTGAAAGACGATTGAGCCAGGCCCAGATGGATTATATTATGTGTACCGGTCCACCGGTTATAATAGTGGCCCAGAGGTGATTTACCCTGGAAGATGTATATGTGTATTCTGGTCCACCGGCTATAATAGTGGGGGTCTCAAGCTCAAATCTTGGATGTGAATAAATCATAAAAAAAATACTAAATCACTTATAGTGGAACACCCTGTGAGTCGGGTCCAGACCGATCCACCAACGAATAATAGTGGTCAAGTGTGTGTTGCCTTGTATATTTTCGGTCCACTGGCTATAACAGTGGGGTTCTCGTACTCACATGGATATAATTCGGGAGATGATGTTTAAGTAATAATATTCATTAATGGCTCGACAACAAAAGATTATTATTATTATTATTACGATGTACTGTCATAATATAAGTTCAGCCTTGGTACCTGTCTTGCTTAATGGAATTGCTAAGTACGTGGATGTTGTGTTATTCTTCTCTTGTTGTATGTGCAGTGTTGAATGATGTATTAGTCTGTATATTATCATCTCGTACTATGTATGTTTTATGTGTTGGATGCGGGTCTGTCTTTCAGTCTGGTTAAAGGGTTACTCAGTACCATAGTATTGAAGGGTTCCATTTGTGGGCCCCTACCTATTCAATGGGCAGTGTCCCTTGCAGCTCCATTACAAGTGCTATTTGAGAGGGCTTAGGTACGAGATTTAGGATTATCCGAAAAATCCTTAGGGTATTTCTCCCACTCTTTTTTTAATTCTTTAGTAAATAATTTTACTCTTGTAACTACTAGTTGTGGGCTTATATCTTTTGTAACGATTTCAATGCGCTACTTTGTTTTAAACTGAATTTATATAAATCATGTTCTATCTCTTTTAACCTTAGCACTTGGTATTGGAACAGTAGAAGTAAACCGATCTGGTATTGAGTGTGGCGGTAATATTCCTGAAATTCACGGTCTTTGCTTTTTGCTTCCGCTATTTTCTTTTAATAAAACGAAATTTTTCAGTAATGAATTTTGGAGATATTACACGCATGCGACACATAATACATACACAGTACAAAATGATAACATACGAACTAATACATCATTCAACATCGCACATACAACAAGAGAAGTATAACACAACATCCACGTACTTAGCAATAGGCACAAAGGTCGAACTTATATTATAACAGTAGGTCATAATGATGATAGTACTCTTTTGGTCTCAAGCCATTAATGAATATTATTACTCAAACATCATCTCTCAAATTATATTCATGTGAGTGCGGAAATCCCACTATTATAGCCGGTGGACCGAAAACATATAGGGCAAGACTCACCTAACCACTATTATTCGCCGGTGGATCGATTTCTAGGGCAAATGGCTCCTAGCCACTATTTTCACTAGTGGATCGGTCTGGCCTCGACTCACATGATGTTCCACTATGAGTGATTAGTATTTTTCATAATTTATTCACATCCAAGATTTAGTTTATTGAGCTCGGGACCCCTACTATTATAGCCGGTGGACCGGTACACGTATAAATCTTCCAGGGCAAAACGCTCCTCGGCTACTATTATAACCGGTGGATCGGTACGCATGATATAATCCATCTAGGCTCGGCTCAATAGTCTTTCACTTTCATTATTAGTGTTTTTCCTTTTAATTAGCACAACAATTCCATTTATTTACCTTGAGAGGAATATCAAGAACTCAGAGAGGCAAAGGTACACTGGTCATACTGGCGCATACAAGCAACTCGGTACCTTTCAACCATCAACCCAGGGACAGAAAGGTACCCTAGTCATACTAGTGCATACAAGCTACACAGTACCCTACCGATAAGGAAACCTAATCCATAAATATGCATACCCCCTAAATAGGTCTGTAGAGCTAGATAGAGTAAGATGTAGGGCCTGGTTGGGGCACTAAGGCACACCAACAAATACCAAAATCATTGTGGACTAAACCACGTCTTTAGGGTAGTGACCCCTAAATAGCCAAAATTCCTGATCTCGAGGTCTTCCACTTTAATTATCAATGTCTTAATTAAAGTGACCACGAGAAGCACAACAACCACACAATTATTCACTTCCATATATTTTTGATATCATTAAGTAAGACAATTATCCATGTTAACCTAAATAAACCACTAAGGCCATCCTTATCACATCCAATTTCAATTTAGAATTCGTTTCCATTTGTTCACATGCCATATGGGTTATCATATCATAGTCACAATACGGTCTTAGAGTCTGGTTAGCTCACATCGAAGGATCATGGCACACATAACCCTAACATGCCCTTAATTCACACCCAACACACAATACCGTGCATAATTAATGATTAAGACACCTCCTTCATGAATATAAGAAAAACACCATACCACAATCTTAATTACCATCCAATCCTAGGTCAGACCATGTTCTTGTGATACTTATTGATTGTCAAATACCATTATCTTACTATATAATGTTACTTGAGTCTTATTATGAAACTCCGTTAGCCTATTGACATGTTAGATACGAGTTACTGATTTACCCCTATCATCTCTACAAAATTACGAAAATGCCCCTTACTTGTAAAATTATTAAGTCATCTATCTTTACTTGCCAAATCACCATATCACCCTCCATGTTGCATAATTACCAAATTGTCCCTTACTCGTATTAGGTTACCAAATTATCCTCCATACTTATTAAATCATCAAATTTATCCCTTATACTTGTTAAGTTATCAATTTATTCTTCCGGTGGGTTAAATTACAGTATTTCCCTTTATACTTATCTAAATTATCAAATTCCCCTTAGGCCCATTAAGTCATCACTCACCCTTCATATTTATTATACTTGTTATATTTTCTATTTGGTTGGTTAGATTATCAAATTACCCTTCTTCATTATTATAATTACCCAATTGCCATTTTAGTTGATTAAATTACTAAATTGTCCTTCTTCATTGTTATAATTACAAATTTGCCCCTTTTAATTAGTTAAATTACCAAATTGTCCTTCTTCATTATTGCAATTACCAAATTGCCATTTTAATTAGTTAAATTACTAAATCGCACTTCTCCATTATTATACTTACCATTTTTTCCCTCTTCATTATTATATCTACCATTTTGCCCCTCTTTCTACAAATTACCAAAATGCCCTTCCTTTACACCAATTTACCAATTAACCCTTTCACTTTATTAAACTACCATTTTACCCTTCCTTTATAATAATTACCATTTCACCCTTCTACTTTATTAAAGTACCATTTTACCCTTCCTTTATATCAAATTACCATTTTACCCTTCTACTTCATTAAATTACCATTTCACCCATTTACTTTACAAAATTATTATTTTAACCCTAACACTATTATTAACCTTAGCCTTAAAAATAATAGGGCTTCTATTTCTAGGAGCATTTCTAATACCCCGTATTTTTGAAACCTAATTTTATTAAGCCTAATAATTTTATTAGCATAATTTGATGTAAATATTTAATTATTTTAATTTTGATTTGTTTTATGGATTTATCGACGATTTCGAATTCATATTTGAATTTAATTAATCATTGCCGTTGCGAACCATTCTGGACAAATTCGTTCACGACCGTGATTTTATTATATTCTTATGATTTCGATTTTCGGTTAAAAATATATATTCCCTTTCTTTCTCGTGTTTTGATTTTTAATATTTTAGATTCGTTTTCAATTATAACTTCGTCGTGTGATTACGACTTTATTTTTCAGTTATATTTCGTTAACGAAATATATTATTTAAACTATAAAATTTTAGTTTAAATAGTTAAAGTTATTTTAATGATTTTATTCGTAGAAAATATTTCCGACTTTAAATTTATTCTTTTTCGAAAATTGTTAATATTTTTGGGAAGTTTTAAATTAAAAAGAATTTTGGAGTTTATTTATGAATTTCTTTCCGGAATTAATTTTCTTCCGTTTTACAATTTTTGGTTTACGGAAAATCGATTTCGGAAATTGTTTAAATTAGTCTCGGTTTATTAGAATTTGACTTAAACATTTTATTATATGCTTTTAAATGATTTTTTGAGGTCTTATAATATATTTCCGTAAATAATACAAATTTTTATGTTCGTTGGTAAATTTTTCAGAAAATGTTTCCGGAATTCTTTATATAGCCTTTTTTATTAATTTTAAGCTTTCGGAACCTTACGAAATGATTTTTCGTTAAATAAATTTTAGATAAATTTTTCCAAAAATATTTTTTAGATGTTAGTATTTATTTATATGTGTGTATCTGCAAAAAAAAGAAAAAAAAACCCAACCCGACCGGCCGACCCCCGCCTCTTCTTTTCCTTTTCTCTTCTTCTCTTTCTCTTCTCTTCCCTCTGCTGCCCTGACTTCCTACTCCCGTCCTGCAACCCTAACCGCCGCCCTCTCCCCAGCTCCTCCTCCCCGATCCTCCTTCGTCGGTCACCAGCCTCCAACAGCCACCGAAGTGTGCAGCAACAGCCGCAACATGAGCCATCGAAGCCGCAGCAGCCACCGAACGCTGCGGCAGCGACGAGAAGCAATGCAGGCTGCGCCACCATTGCCCGGTCACCGGCGAGCCTTGCTGACCACCGGCGAGTAGTCCCCGGCCCCCGACGAAGCTTCTCCGACCTTCCTTTGCTCCGATTCGTTGAATTTCGTTTGGTATAAATTTTCGAAAACCCTAATATTATTTTGATTAATTGAGTGTGATTTAGCTTGTGATAAGCTAAATTAATTGTTGTATTATGTATATATGTGTTTTAAGATTGATTTGGATATGTTAATTGTATGGTTTGTGTTGAAAATTTGGAAAGTTGAATTTTAGGCCGGGTTATGCCCAAATTTTTTGGATCCGTCCAATTTGGCGATTTTGGATAAATTGATTATACAATATGTTTTTAAATGTATTTAATTTCATGTCAGAACCGTCAATTTAAGAAATTTATGCGGAATCAATCGGAATTTGATTTCTAGGTCAAAATTCTTGTGTAATGAAATCGGATCGTATAATTGAGTCGTTTTGCTCAATTGATTTTATAATATCGTTTGAAATATATTTAATTTCATATCGGAAGTGTTGATTTTGAAAAATTATATGTAATTAATCAGAATTGGATTTTTAGGTCAAATTTCTTGCGGAACTAAATTGGATTGTGTAATCGGGTCTTTTTATTCAATTGACTATATAATTTATATTAGAATATATTTAATTTCATTTCCGAACCATCAATTTATATATTTTAGCAACAATTGATCGGATTTGCGTTCCGGGTTCAAAAACCCTAATTGTGCTAAATTGGGTATTTCTTTTAGCGGTTTTGATCAATTGATTATTTGATATATTATAAAATGTGTTTAATTGCATTTCTAAACTTTCAATTTGATTAAATTAATAGAATTCAACCGAATTGTAATTTCGGGGCTAAAACCCTAGATTTCAAGTGAGATTATGAAATTGGTTATTCGTACAATTTTTTTTCTAAAATTAAATTTATAGAAGTAGTTGAAATGATCCTAATTGTATTCTAATACCTTTAATTGGAATTAATTGATTTGAATTACCCAAGTTGGTGTCGTAGGCTTTAAAACCCTAATTTTGAAAACGGATCGTCTTGAATTGGTTAATCGGGATATTGTTTTGTTGAAATTTATTATCTAGATTTATCTAAAATTAATTTAATTGTGTTTTAAAACTATCAATTTGAGGTAATTGAAGTGATTTGGCCGATTCGTAGTTTAGGGATTAAAAACCCTAATCTTCGGGGATGGTTTTATAAAATTGATTGTGCGGTGTGTCTTTTATCTAATCGATTTCTGTCTTTGGGTTTTAAATCATTTGATTTATATTTTAATCTTAATCTTAATAGAGCTATGCTCTTGAGTCCTGAGTTTTGGACACGTTTTATAAGAAAGGTCGTTTGTCTTGATTTTTGTGATAATATGTGAATTATTAATTGATAAGATGGTTTCTAACCTAGTTCCGATTTCTATCGGCGATCTAGGAAAAACTTTCTCGTGGATTGTCGAGCTTTCGATAGCTCTCCCTCTTTCTCAATTTGCTTAGCTAGCTTCAGATTCAGGTAAGTCATTACTTACCTTTACTTATGATGGAATCTGAATGTATGTATGTTCGGAGTAGAAGGTGATAAGTATGCCTATCTATTATTTAATCATGTCAAGTATATGTTGTGTTCTGTGTGATAATTTTATGTATGTGTGAATTCATAGCTTCAATGCCAATGTATGTTAGTATGATGTTGAATATGGTATGTATTTGAGTATGTAAATGGTTGAGTATGGATTTGAAACTATTTGATACCTTATGTTGTATCCTTATGTCATGGAATTATTCATGTGGGCCTGGTTATTGGTCGGCTAAAATCATTGAATAAGATACTAATTATTTAAAGTGGAAGATCACGTGAGTTGGCCCGAGGTGTAGGGTCTGTTCCACCGGACGATAATAGTGGCTCGGGTGTGTTGTCCCCAAGAGGTGCTTCAAGCCGATCCACCGGTTCAGAGTAGTGGCTCAAGAGCGTTTTACCCTGAGAGGTGTAGAGTCCGTTCCACCGGACGATAATAGTGGCTCAGGTGACTTGTCCCTGAGAGGTGCTTCAGTCTGTTCCACCGGATTAAGAATAGTGGGGCCCTATACTCAACGTGAATAAGAATATGATATGAGTTAAGTAATGGATAAGACACTAATTATTTAAAGTGAAAGATTACGTGAGTCAGGACCAGGTGTAGGATCCGTTCCACCGGATGATAATAGTAGCTCGGGTGTATTGTCCTTGAGAGGTGCTTTAAGCCGTTCCACCGGTTCAGAATAGTGGCTCAGGAGCGTTTTGCCCTGAGAGGTGTAGGATCCGTTCCACCAGATGATAATAGTGGCTCGGGTGTGTTGTCCCCGAGAGGTGCTTCAGACCGTTCCACCGATTTAAGAATAGTGGGGTCCCTGAACTCATCGTAAATAAATAAAATCGGATGTAATAATGATTATCATTGGATTGTTGGATTGTTGGATTGGTGTTACTTAGCATCTGATCGTGATTTCTTGTACGCTTGTATCTTATGTGTTGTCATGTCTAGTAATGTACTCATGAGTATGAATGTAATACTTGTATAATTGAGCATGAGAATTGTAAGATAGAGTCTTTCATATCTTATGTGTTTTATACTTCCTTCCATGAGATTGGTAGTATTGATTTACTCAGTACCAGACCCGTACTGATGCTACCTTGATTGAATGGGTCCTGTGATGATCCACGGATGGTGGGGAGCAGACCTCTTGTGCAAGTTTGAGTTCAGATACGGTTTTGGGGTGGAAGGCTTGACTTGAGAGAGTAGGCAATTCGGAATTTGATCCGTCGGGATTGGTCTTGTTTAACTGTATTTATGTCTGGAAGTTTCAAGTGTTGTATTTAAAATATCAAGGGTATTGTAATTAACTTTTAATTTATCGTACTCTTATAAGCTTTTAAAATTCGGCTTTATTTCACAGGTTCCGTTGATCAATTCAGTGATGATTTTATTTAGTGAATTGATTCACTTGCCATCTGCCCGTGGATATCTCCTTATGGCATTGATGTTTAAAGTTTTGTTTGACAGGTTTTAGCCTTGCATCTAGCATGAGATAAATGGTGGACATCTATCTTGTGTTAGATGTGGCGGTAACATTCCCCAAATTCTCTTCTGGCTTCCGCTTTAGTCTTTCAATAAAAATTTTTTCAGGAGTGAATTTTGGGGGTGTTACAGCATTAGTATTACTATTACTATTATTATCACTATTTTTCTAGAACTGGTATTAGTACTATTATTAGAACAAATAAAGCTATTAGGTTTAATAATATAAATATAGCTATAAATATTAACATAAATATATTTGACTAGTAATATCTAGTAGGCTAACTTGAGGATAAAAGCCCTATTTTTCACTTATAGAGCTGCATTTAATAATAGTAACCCTAATCTTAGACTAAAATAAGAAATAATAGTATTTTTTTGGTAGGAGGGAAACTAATCCTTAGTTTTTCCTCTTATAGGTGAATCAAGCCAAAACCCTAAGGAGGCGTAGGAGTGTGCTCCAAGCCCGACGTCGTTTTAGGTAAGGATGTAGCTAAGGCCCATGTGTGTTGTGTGACTTGTATGCCTTGGATGTTATGTATCATGTTATGTCATGTATTATATGTTTGTCATTGACTTGTCTTATGTGTAGACAACTTGGAGTTGAGGTATGTTTATGTGCTCCCTTATGGCATAAGTATGATATATATATATATATATATATATGGTGATTATGATGTGATATGATATGACCCTCTAGGACATGCATGCTAGGATGATTGATAATATGATATGGGAATGAAAGGATAAAAAGAAAGAAATGGGAAGTGAGTTCACTAAGGAGGATATGAGGTTGACCAAAATACCTCATGATCCATGAGAGGAAATTAAAGAGGAAGAAATGACCAAAATGAATGAGAGATGGGAACCATGCATGGGAATCCTAAAATTTGTATGGGGACTTTGGGTGTTTGCATGGGATGGATAAAACTTGCATGGGCATGATCTTTACGTGAGAAAAAGTTGTTTTAGGGTGTAAATAAGCTAAGGGGAGAGTTGTGGAGTGATTGGAGACTTGGGATGAAAGATAGTACGTAGGCTGGTGTAAGGGTGTATAAGGGACCCGATTAGGGTTTTGGGAGGAAGCAGTAATCTGGAAAATGTGGAAGTAAAAAAATATTTAAGGGAGAGTGGAGTACGGGTTAAGAGTGGAAATTTATTTTATAGGGGGTGAGTATGGGTGCCATAGGAGAGAAGAGATATGGGTGAAAACGAGAGAGGTTACTTGTGGGAGAAGAAAGGTACTAGGGTTGAAGTGGCCAACTAGGATTTTTCGGTCACATGTGGAGTCGAGGGGTAAAGCGATATGATTTGGGATTGGATCTAAATGAGATAAGGTATGGAAGGATAAATGAAGTAACGGTAGTGTAAGTGAGAGAAAGTTGGGCCACATAGGTCCAATTAAGGTTTTCAAGGGAAAATCCCTAGGGGGTGATAGTAGGTGGAGTTGATGTCATGAGGTGTTGGGCCTTAACCCATACCCTTAGGAGTTGGTTTTTCATTATGTGTAAGCGTAAGGGGGAATGGATGTCGAGGCGTGATAAGGGGCGCAGGAGTCTCAAGATATGGGACGGGCTCCCTTGAGAGGATAGAAGTAGAATGTTAGTGACATACATGTCAAGGGTGTAATGTTTATCAAATAAGACAGGAATAAGATACTATCCATTTAAAGAGAAAGATTGTTGAGTCGGGCTTAGACAGGTCCATAGGCGAATAATAGTGGCCAGGAGTCAGGGTGCCCTGCATGACTGGTCCACCGACGAATAATAGTGGCCAGGCACATTTTGCCCTGCATGACCGTTACACCGGCTATAATAGTGGGGGTTTCCGTGCTCAACAAATGAAACGTAATGATGATAAGACATGAGAAAGATATGAAGTAATTATAGTGAAACACCATGTAAATCGGGGCCAATATTGGGGTTCCCGCACTCATATGGATTGATAAAAACTATGATGTGAATCGACTATATTTACTAGAGAGATAAAGAATGAGTCTATCCAGGCCATAGCCGACCTTTATCATCTGTATTACTACATGTTGCTTATGTGATTATGCCATGTATGCTATGTTGTATGTTTTGTATGTTTGGTCTTAGCGCATCTGTTACCTTACTTAATACGTAGCATATTGATCACCCGTTTCATGGGTGCTGCTCATTCCCATGAGCAAAAGACCCATCTGAGTATCTGCAGGTAGGGGACAACGTCTTTGATGCCTACAACACTTACGAGGCATCGGGTGGGGCTGAGCGTTGAGCCTAAACCTGACTTGGGGATCGAGAGCGACTCGTCCGGACTCTGTTTTTCCCTCTTATTTTACCATGTTTTGTTTTATTCTAGTTATGTGATGTCATGTGGTGTTTTTTATGTTTTGAAAAACTCTAGTCACTTACCCTTTGGATTGTAATTCTGAATCGCACTCTGATTTCTGTATTGTGAACACTATCATTTCCCTTACGAAGCTTGTTTCAATTATCGACTTGTGTTTGAAGTTAATCCCTTTTAGCCTTAGCACTTAGTACTGGAACGGTAGGAGTGAACCGGTCTAGTAATGAGTGTGGCGGTAATACCCTCAGAATTTACAGTTTTGCTCACTTGTTTTTGTCTAACACTTATCATTAAATGAAAATTTTCAGTAGTAAATTTTGGGGGTGTTACATTTATCCTCAAGTTAGCCTACTAGATTATTACTAGTCAAAATAGGTTTATGTAAATATTTACAACCATATTTATATTATTAAATCTAATAGCTTTATTTCTTCTAATAATAGTACTAACACTAGTTATAGCAAAAATAATTATATTAATAAGAATAGTAATACTAATACTCATAGTAATAGAAACCCTAGTATTTTTAGGGCTAAGGCTAATAATAGGGTTAGAGATAAAATAATAATATAATAATAGTAATACTAACAAATACTAATATTGCTAAGGATAATAATAATAATACTAATATTTGAAATAATGATAATATAAGGGTTCGAATATTTTTACCATAATAATAATAGCAATAATAACAATACTATAGTAGCAATGTTAATAATAAAGGCATTAGGAATAGTATTAGAAATATTCGAATAAATAATAATAATAAGGTTTGAGTATTCTTCTTTTATAGCAACAAAATGATAACATGCCAAATTTAGTATCAATAATAATAATAATAAATAAATAAATAAATAATGATAACATAATAATAATAATAATATTAATATTAATATTAATGATATAATACAAATAAAAAGAATAAAGTTTTCATAAATAGGACTTAGAGGTTGAGAGGGGTTAGGGTACCACCTAGGGTTGGTGGTAACCGGCGGCACCGACGGCGGCGGAGAAAGAGGGAGAAAAGGGGAATAGTTGAGTGTTGGGAACAGGAGAGAGGGAATGAGGGTGGAAGTTGAGATGTTGGTGGATGTCTAGGTGGAGAAGGTTGGAGTGGTGGTGGTGGTGCAGCCAAAGGCGGCGACGATGTTATGGTGGCCAAGGGTGATGGAGAGGGAGGAAGGGGGAAAATGAGGGTAGGGAAAGGTAGATGAAGGTCTGTAGGTGGTTTTAGGCGGTGTAAGGGGTGGTGGTTGCGGCGGGAGTGGTGGTGGACGGTGGTGTGAAGGGCGACGGGGGTTGATGAGAGGTTGATCAGGAGGGGAACTTTGCATGGCCAGTGTGGTTCGTGTAGGGAAAATCGAGGGAGGAGGGAGGTGCAGTTGGGTAGAGGGTGATGCAGGGGCAATTCTGTGGGTGGCTCGGGCAATGACGCCAGGCAGCGGCGATGGGGCAGTCGTCTGATCGGGCGGTGGCGCAAAGGACAGGATTTTCCGGGCTGCGAAAAGAATCTGAATTTGGGGCTATTTATGGGGTATATATAGGCTAATTGGAGGGGAAAACGATAGAGGGAATATGAAAAGAGGGGGTGCAGGTGCTAGGCATGCTGGCCAGTGGTGGCAGGCGGTGCGGGTCTGCCATGGCAGAGGGGTGGTTAGGTTGAGGGGAGAGGAAAAAAGAAAGGGTAGGGCACGCGTGAGAGAATATGAGGTTGGTTGGGTCGAAATGGGGAAAGAAAACAACTAGTGAGAGAGGGAAAGGACGGCGTGCGGTGGTGACCAGCAGAAAAGGGGCTGCAAGGTCTCGGGGTTGCAGGTCGCGCATCAGGGGAGGAAGAAGAAGGTTGGATCGGGCGGTCCAGGAAGAAAAGAAAGGGGGAACTAGCCAGCTGGGGGGAAGAAGAGGGTGCGGCGCGCGAGCCTAGGTCTCATAGGAGGAAAGGAGAGGGGAGAGGGATTAGGCCGTAGGCTAGGCTGGCCTAGGTTGGGGAAGGGGAGGGGAAGAAAGAAAAAGAGAAAGGAGAGGAAGGAAAGAAAAGGAAAGAGAAGAGAGGAAAAAGAAAAAAGGAAATAAAGGAAATAAAAGAAAAATAGGTGAGTTGGGGGTATTTAAAATATTTTAGTAATTTGGGATATTTAAAAATAATAATATTTTAGTAAAATAATAATTAAATTCTCTTTTTAGGTTAATTTAGGATTTTTGAAAGATTTCTCTTAAATTCTATTTTAATTAGCAAAACACTCTAATTTTTTCCAATTAAATTATTTATTAATTTCCTCTTAATTTTGTCATAATTACTTCCTCTTATTTTAAAAAAATAATTTATTTAATTAATTTCCATAATAAATCCTCAATTAACTATAATTATTAAAGTTAGGGTTTTGGGGTATTTTAGTAATTTTTGGGCAGGAAAATAGGGGAGCTCGATTAAGGGTCAGGTATGGGGTATTTACAGGCCAATAGGGGTGGAAACGACAGAGGAGGAAAATGACAAGAGGGGTAGGTATGGCAGGGTTACCGGTCGACGGTGGCAAACCGGTACAGGTCTGCAAGGTTGCAACCCGTAGGGGTAGGTTGGGTTAGGGTAGAAGAAAAGGAATGGAAGGGGCACGCGTGAGGGGGAGATATGGGGTTGGTTGGGGTCAAAAAGGGAAGGGAAAACAACGAGGAAGAGAAAGGAGGTGGTAGGTTGGCGTACGATGGTTGGCTGTCGGCGTACAGGGTGGTGGTAGGCTGCGATCTCTAGGTCGTGGGAGGAAGAAGAAAGGTGGGTCGGGTTGGTCGGTCCAGGGGAAAGAAAAGAAGAAAAAGAAAGAAGACCGGACGATTGGGTTGTGGGTGGAGAAAAGAAGAGAAGTGTGCGGGCTGGGCCATGCAGAAGGAAGAATAGAGAGATCTGGGCCGCGAGGGGTTGGCCCAATCCGAGAAAGGAAGGGAAAAGAGATAAGGATAAAGGAGGGAAAGGAAATAAAATGAAAAAGGAAGGGAAAAAAGAAAAAAGGAAAATATGTGGGTTGGGATATTTAGAATATTTTAGTATTTTTGAATATTTAAAATAATAATATTTAGTAAAATAATAATTAAATTTTCTTTTTAGATTAATTTAGGGTATTTTGAATAATGTTTCCTTAATTCCATTCTAATTATCAAAACACCCAAATTTTCCTAATTAAATTATTTATCACTTTCCTCTTGATTTTAACTTAAATATTCTCCCTTATTTTAATTAAATAATTTATTTAACTAATTTTTCTAATAAATTCCTATTTTAACATAATTTCTTAAATTAGAGTTTTGGGGTATTTCAGGAGGCTGCAGGGCTGCGAAGTGGGCAGTAGGGGTGGCGGAGGAGAAGAATGAAAGGAGGCTGTTATGTTTCGATAGAAAAATGGAGGGAGGGAGGAAGATGGTTTTGGGCATTTATTGTGATATACATATATACAAGCACATAACAGAGAAGGGGAGGAGGTAGGTGAGGTGATTAGGGTAAATTTTTCAAGGTAAACCCATAAGCGTAGGGTATAGGTGATGATGAAGGTAGGGATATCGTGAGTGATGATGAGGGTAGAGTGTAGGTGATGGAATGGAAAAAGGGCATGGCAGAGGGAATGGTACAGGGAGATAATTTCATGCAAGAGGAAGGAGAAGCAAGAAATAAAGAAAAGAAAATCAACCAAGCAGTGGAAAAGAAAAGGAAAAGAAAAAGGAGAGGGGAAACGGGAGGGAGGAAGATAAGATGGAATTAAAATTAGGATTAGAATAAAATAATTTAGATTAGGGTATTTAGGACAAATCAGTTATTGACCCTCTAGGTTTAGGTCTAGACTAAAAATGTTGATAAACCATAATAAAGATTAAGGTTAATTTAAGATTTAGGATTAGAAAATCAGGGTAAGATAAAAATATTAACTTTTGATATTAGAATTAGGTAAATATATTAATCACTAGGGATTATGATTTGCTAAAATTTGAGGTATTGTAGTTATAATTGACATAATATAGTGGTGGACTTCAACTTCTCTATCATATTCATTGTATTTGTATTCATCTATTTTTAGTCTTTGCTTTTATTTAGTTTTGATCTTTTCTATTTTAAAACCCCAATATGCATATTTTTCTTATTGTTAGTGCTTTCTTATTTTTTAATTTATTTTTGTGAGAGTTTTAGTTAGTCTTTGTATTTTATTTTCTTTGTGTGATTAGCAAATGAAGGTGAGATCTATCAATTAGGGATGTAAACGGGGCGGGTTCGGGTCGGGTATACCATACCCATATCCGTACCCGATAAGAAAATTCGTACCCGAATCCGTACCCGTACCCGAACGGATATCCGTTGACATATCCGTATCCGTATCCGTCGGATATCCATTACCCGACGGATTATCCGTTTACCCGTTAATGGATATTGTCCAACGGATAAATCCATTACCCGACGGATAAACCCATTTATAGTTAAGCCAAATGACAATTTTAACCTTAATTTATACTATATTTATTTTAAAATTAAGGGTAAAAGGGTAATTATATATCGGGTAAACGGGTACGGATATGGATACGGGTATGGTTACGGGTACGGGTATGGATATCCCATACCCGTATCCATACCCGAACCCGACGGGTATTTTTTTCTATCCTCCATATCCGTATCCATATCCGTTTATCCATATCCGTTTAAGTATCCGCCGGATAAAATCCGTCGGGTTTCGGGTAATACCCGCCCCGTTTACATCCCTACTATCAATCCCAAGCCTAGAACTATACATTTATATACTAATACTATAATTGACAATAATAGGGTTTAAAATACATGTTGGCTACGGTTACACCAATCATCGTCACATTCGGCATAGGAGAGATACTATAATTATCTAACCTATGATGGGTGCAAAGCTAAAAAGTAAACTCGTATCTCCAGAGTCAGGTGTGATTGTCATCTAGCCCAAATTCGATACAAGACTTACAAAAATATAGGGAAAATAAGTATAAGACCAACAAGATGAAACAATGTTATATAAGAGCAAAATAAAATAGAATATAGGATCCCAATGATCCAAATGAAAACACTTATCAAGTCGACCAATGACCCGATACTCTCAACCCCACATAAGTAAAGCATAATAAACTTGCACAGGCTAAAAATAGTGTGGTGTCTGTACGACGGGCATACTGAGTAAGACCTAATCATCACACATAAACATGCTTCATACAAAACACATATAACATTATACTATAGTAAGCTTTCAAGCACGTGGTATAATAACTTAGGAATTCATGCTAACATCTAAAAATATAACTTATGTAAATAAGAAAAAAAAGCCCTAAACCATCGACAATATTCGTGTTGACAAATAACCACATAGGGGGACTTTAGAGGTAGCAACCTAAATAGAAAATGATATGATATCTATTATACCCCGAAGTAATGCAATAAAAAAAACATATAATCAAAAGGATTTGACAAGCATGGAGAGGAAATAGGGAAATCTATGGACATCTCTAGCATGTGATTCAATCATACAAGGACATGTATCCTATGACAATGGACGCATAATCCAATGGTATAATCATAAAAGAAAGCCACATAAGCCATAGGCATATGAACACAAACCTAGACATTTAGTTTTACCATCAATAGAAAAAACCCATGGGATGCAAGTAATAACAACAATCAGGCATAGAAACCAAACATACAAGGACTCCAACATCTTACCACAAATGAAAAAAAAGGATATAAATAATTATAAGAGCATGCTACTCCACTACAAATGAACATGATAACTCTAGGGTTTTGTACAAGGACTGATGTATGTTTAGCCTATAACTATAAATGCCATTAAAGTCAAACATCCCACCCACCACCAATGGACTCCAAATAAGATAATCTCACCAATGTATCATAATTTGCAAGAATTCAATACCCCTTGTAGAGCTCAAAGATCATATATAGTAAGTAAAACAAAAACACCAAGCTACTATACGACTAACAACCTCTAACATTTTATGAGAATGTGAAAAAAGGGCTTAGAGGATTGTATTTTGATAACATTAACACATAATGTATACCATAGAGGAAAGATAAGAGAACACATGATTCACATATCACATAAGTGTTAAGATTAGCACAAAACCATATGGATGATCGCAGATCAATCAAACAACGAAAATTGATGATTTAGGAGATCACCACGTATCAAAAGAGCACTTAAAACTTGTAGGAAAACCCCAAAATCAAAGGTAGTGGACACATGGAAAAATCAAAATTATAGGCCAAAAGCCATGAAAAAGTTTTAAGCAAGTAAAATACTAACCTCAAAAATAACCTGGTGTAGTGGCCAATACACAATTCGGACTGCAATTTGATTTGAAATTACTTTCATTAAAAAAATTGTTTGGAATAACCATGATATGACTCAATCTTACCAGTTCAACCGGTTCCCCTAACCTTAAATTTCTTTTTTCATGACCAAAAACAATGTTATTTTAGGGTGTATTAGGTTCAACTAGTCCAACCCAATTTTCCCAATTCTTTTTTTGTGGTTGGTATGCATATTTTAAAGTTGGATAGTTTTGTATTGACAGACCTTCTAGTATCTTGTTAGATCGACAAATTCGGTTTTTATTCACTAGAAAAATAGTACATCGCTTACCTAGTAAGGGTTTCAAAAAACACATTGGCAATCAAAATTAGGTCAACAAGGCTTTAAAGTCCAACATATTATATTATTCATTTATTTAGTCATTCAATGAGCAAAATGTACTTTAAAGATCCAAAACCTTTCCCAAAGATTAAGATACCTCAAAACTAGAGTAAACATGCTAAAACCATCGTTTGTCACCAAAACCAACATTATCAAAAATTATTGATATAACTAACTTAACAAAGTTAAAACAAGGTCTCGCGCCAAAATTTTAAAATTCACTATTTATGAAAACACTACTTATTGGTTGATGTGAAATGTTGTTTTATACCAAGAAGCTTAAAAGTAAAAACTAAAAATATTTTATTGCTAGAAATCACTATTAGCCGAGATTCACTTTGCTTTAAATAGTCAAAGGTCATGGAAAACCTTTAGCTTTAAATCACGCTAAAACCCTTTTAGGGGTAAATATGTTATTATTTATGATTACTTTATCCAAAAACATGATTATCATAAAAGTAAACCCTACTTAGGGTAATTAGATTATCATTAGCTAATATCACTTTACATATTATCAAGAACATGGTGAAGAACACATGAAGCTCCCAAAATTTCAACCATAAATTAGAGCATCAAAATAAGCATGGATCGAAGCATTGTATGTATCAAAAATCATCTGCATATTTTAATATATAACCTACTATAATTGAATCAATAAAGCAATCAAAGAACATAAATATAACCCTAGTGACTGAATACCCTAACCAAGTCCAAACATGGCATAATCATGCTTAAGACCACATAATCCATCAAGTTTTATATCAAAATCATGGTAGAATTTACAATGATTAACATGGTGCAACCTAATCCAACTTAAGAGCCAAAAATACACCATAAGACCTAAAGGATGAACCACTAACCAAGAATAAATCATCCATTAACATACCATTCCATTAATTACATAATTATTAAACATGTTAAGATTTAGTAAGAAGATATTGCCCTAAATCTAAGCTCCAAGTTAACAAAAGAGAGTAAAGGATTAAAGATTAACAAACCCTTCCAAAAAATATCCATGAACCTTGAAAAATAAAGAAAATATTAGCGAGACCATCCCATAAAAACCAAATCAAAGGATATAGAATCAAAGAGGAAGTAAGGAATTAATTATCTTCAAAGTTGAAAGAAAACCAAATTTCAACCACGTCGAAAAATGGGAGTTTAAGCTTCGAAGATGGAGAAGAGAAATAAAATAGAAAGTGGCAAACCAATGGGGAAAAATAAGATTATGAAAGGAAGAAAAGTGGAGGAAAAAATGGTGGTATTTGTGGTGGTTAATTGTGGCACAAATGGTGGTATATGGCATGCATCAACCGAGGGAGGAAGAAGATGATGAGGTGGAGGAAGAGATAAGAACATATGATTAAGTTAAATGATATTTTAGTTTGATTAAGAAGGCGTATAAGGGTATTTAGGTAAAATCACAAGCTAAGATATTTTGTGTGAAAAATATATAAGGGAAGAGGGAAGGAAATGACATACAAGAATAGGGAAATGAAGATAAAAAGATGTGGAGGAAAGATGAGAAAGAACGAAGAAAGAAATCTGATAATTGTAAATGGTAGAATGGTAGAAAAGTAATTAGGTGAAACATTAACAATTAAGGTTTTAGGCTATGTTTTCCTCAAAATATAAAAGGAGTGGAGGGGTTGGTGCCACTTGTAAGTGAATATAAATATCCAATAATCAACCACCATACTAAAAAAAGGTGGAGAAAGAATGAAGAAGTTTTGTTGCACTTTAAGGCACTATGGTAACTTTACCAAATAATTCAAACTCGAAGTGCTTACTGTAAGGAAGGGAAGCCACGAAATTGTTAAGAGAGAATAATAAGTGGTTCTTATCCCTAATAGTCAATAATGAAAGATTGAAATTGATCCTAGTAATATTAGATAAAGATTAGAGAAAAAAAAAGTCACATTTGATGACTTATTAGAGCTCAAGCCTTATAGTGTGACCATAGCCGGCACGCAATTTAAACCGTCTTATTGACAATTGTAGTATTGGTAAATAAGGGTATCGTTCTAAACCGGGGATTAAGAGATCTCACCTCTATTTAACTAGCTAAACAAAACTAAATAACACAAAATAAATAAATAAGAAAAATACTAATGGGGGTTATAAAATTAGAAGATGATAAAATAATAAAATAAAATAATAAAAGAAATAATGGAAAATAGCAGATATGATAAATATGCTTGGAAATTCGAAATACACCACTAGATTTGGTCAAAATATAATATTAATTTCTAAGTCAATATTTAATCATGAGAATGAGATCGACCAAGTTGTACACTAAAAGTAGGTCCATACACCTTATATTACTTTCCTTAATTAATTAATAAGATAAAGTGCCAATATTAATCCTATTAAATACTAGCAGTATAGCAGCAACAAGCGGCTCCTATGTTTAACTAGATTCAATGCATTTAGTATAATTAGAAGGCTGTCAATCTAAGTACCCAGACTAGTACACTAAGTATGTCTAGCTGTATTTCCTTTCCTTGATCCACACGTATCTAAACGTTCTACTACTTCGGTTAGAGTCACAAAACTATTGGGTGAATTTTTATCTAACCTAGATGCAATTTATATATATAAATTCTAGTATTTTTATGTGGCCACCTAATAGGTAAATAATCCTATACACTGTCACTTATGAGGAAACCAGAACAAGGTATGCACCAAATAAATTATACTTGATAGAATTATATATATAAACGATAGCAATTAAAATAGAGTCGAGAAATAATCTCACGAAACAAAGAAAATAAAATCATATCTCAAACCCTAATCTAGGGTTTCAATATATTCCTAGCAACAAATAATCAATCAGCCATAATTATTGAATTAATTACACAAAAATAAATATCCAAAATATAAATTAAAAATAAATAACCAAAATAACCGAAATTAATTATAGATAAAAGATAAAGAATTTATTCAGATAAAAAATTAATTTTATCTGAAATAATTTTTACTGGTATAAAATTCCTCTATTTATTCTTCTCTTTTCTCGGTTGGCTTGAATTTCTGTGTAAAAAAATTTCTCTCTCTCTCTATATATATCTTTTTTTTTTCCGGCACTGATGTGCCTTGCTGCAGACCATTGCTGCTCTCTGCTCCCTTTGTTTGTTCTGTGGCTTCATCTTTTGTGCCTCGTCGTCGCTTCACGCTCCTACTTCCTCTCTCTGTGGCCAACCGCTCCCTTCCTCGCACGTCCTCAACCTTTTATTTCTTTTTTTCTCATCGACTTATGGCTTCTATTCCTTTGAATTATGTGCCTGCACCCTTTTTAATTTTCGTTTTTCGGCTGATCCTCCCTACCTCCACATAAGCCCTGCTTCTTATGCTTCCGTTTGGACCATTCTACTATCGCTGGCCTCCTTTTTAATTTTTTTTTACAGACGGTTGCTTCATTATGTGCGTCGTACTACCACACACATCTCCTCCTTGATTTTTGCGTCGTCCATCTCCTTTTTCTACTCTCTCCAACTGAGCCGTATATGCTCCCGTTTGGCTTCATTTGTTTTTTTCTCGTCGTTCCCTAGCCTTTGGGCCATTGTTCCAACCTTTTTTTATTTAAAAAAAAACGATATCTATAAAATAAAATTAATAAATAATATTATACTCTAAATTTATTTAATTTATATCATTTTAGCTTAAATAATAATATCTATGTAATTATTACCGCTTAAGCATAAAATTATTATTATTCACCTATATTGCTTAATTAAAATACTAAAAACTAAGATTATAAGAATATAAAATATGTCAAAATATGAACTTATCACCTTCAACCTCTCCTATATCTAACTCTCTTTTACATAAGAGGGAAAAAAAAGGAGTAGGAGGGGCATTATAAGAAGGTAAAGAAGAGTGTAAAAAATAAAGTTTTTGATGGAGAGGGAAGGGAAAAGGGAGAACAAGAAAGGTGTGTGTGTGTGCGCGCGTGTGTGCAAGGACAAAGCTAGGACTTTAATTTTATGGGGTCAAAATTAGGATTATTTTTTTAATACTTATATATAAAATTTATAAAAAATAAAAAATTTGCTAGGAACCATGGGGTCAAGGGACACCATGTGTTCTCAGCTGGCTCCGTCCATGTGTATGTGTGTGTGAAAAATGAGGTAAGATGGCAAAAGTGGAGGTGTAGAATCTAAAGGGCTTAAAGAGCCACGAGTTATCCTCCTTCCATCCCTTTATAGAGTAGTAACATACAAGGTGTGAGGGGAAAAGACTAAATAAAAGTCGAGCTTGCCCAAATAAGGGATGCAAATATTGGATTCAAGGCCATGGTATAAATAGTAAAGCATGAGGGGAGGAAAGGATGGGAAGGGAAACATAGGTAGAGGAGGTAGGTGCCCCCGCTCATTGAATCACTTATATTTGGAAAGAAAATGGGAGAGAAGGACCAAAGAGGAAGAAAATAAGGTGCTTATATCACTAAAATCATTGCATCCCCTAAATCAAATTTAAATCCTTCAAACATGCATTAAGTTGGTCAATAAAATCCTAAAAATGTTTTATAAAAGAAGCATGGATTAATTAAAAAGATTTATAGTCATTAGAAAATATTCAAATTAAAATTAAGCCCCAAAACAATCAGATCAAATAAATTAGTCAACTAGTCTGATAGACCAATTAACTAGTTTCACTAGTAGATTGGTCTGTCAGAACCAGTTGGCTGGTTCTTCTAGACCCAAAGGAATCCTCGATGGATGAATTGGTTGATCGGTGAGGACAAACGAGTTGATTAATTTTCCAAAAAAAAATGCCCTTATTAAAGATCAAACCTCTTCCAAACCCTTTTAAAATTGAAACAAAACACAATTCCATAACACCATTAAACATGTTTAGATCACGATCAACACATGGATCAACACACATCAAATGATCTAATTTTATGGGGTATTACATTGTAACTCTCTATAAATCAAAAAGTTACAAAATATAAATAAGAATTATAATAATTATTATTATAACAAATATTTATCATAAGCCTTTCTTAGTCAAATTAAAAAGAAACAAAAACATCAATACCTAATTAATGTATACATAGAAAGTAGGAGGAGGAACACACGTACATTTATACTACTGTTTTTTCATAGAACATAAATTTTCTACTTGGTACATGATATTCAACGATATAAAATACCTATTTGATAATCAATTTTAATAATCAAGGGTCTTAATTTCATTACATTGTGAGGAAAAGAATCTTATCAACACATATCACACTTTTGAATCAATCTTCTTATGATATCCCAACATCATGTTCTTAGCATAATTTAATAAATGAGTTTCACTCGTCTTTATACTATGGCTCTCAAATGGTCAATACTGATGATGCCTTAAATGTTTTTGTTTATGCGAAAGATAGAGATCATAGGCCAACTTTTATTAAATATAATGTCTTATTAAATAGAATATCTCGTGCATCACATGACCAAGTAACCTTGTTATAAGTCACATGAAACATATTTTATACTTATTGTAAATTGGAATGCTACTTAATGAGTTTCATTATATATATATTTTATAATTATTGTTTGGTATGTTGACTATAAGTTTGTGAGGCAGTCACACCTCTCAGTAACTTACCGCTAGGGAGGTAGTTACTTAACAATTTAATCAATTTGTGTTTGGTTTACAACAAAGTAGGTTAATTTATTAATATACCTTTTTTAGTGTAAGTATTGTGTTTTTCATTAAAGAAATTCAAAGATTACAATCATTGTTGCACATACATCTACTATATTGACATGCGACTCATAATATCCTAATATAGATTCATACTGACAATGTCTAATATAATTTATAATGACTTGCATAACCAACTAATACCAAGGTATGTTTTTTCTATTGAAAATGACACTATTATGCATTATCCAAATCTCATAAACGCATTTGCCATCAAACACATGATAACCTTCGCTTTTTATGTAGCACATCTACGCACCATAAACTTAACATAAAAGATATTATCAACCAGTGGCGGAGCTAGACTTTCAATCCCATGGTGTCCCGTAGTGTCATATATAAACACATAAAATTAATATATATATATATATATTTTTTAAAAATTTATATTAACTATAAGTTTTACTGCAAATGACATCAAATACAAATGTATTTGCAATTATCATAAGAATATATTAACTTACCGATTTCTCATTAAATTTTATACCTTGATCTTTAAAAAATTATAGATAATTGGGGTAATTTATTTCATACAATTTAGTGACTAAAATAATTAGCTTGATTTTGTGTCTTTCAATTAAAACTCAAACGATTTATCAGACAATAAAAATATTATAAAAATGATAAAAGAAATATCCATATTTAATAATAACAATATCAAATATTTAGAATCACTAATCAATTTATTTACTAGAATCACTTATCAAACAATTTAATGAATTAACTAAGGAATTCACTAAAACTTAATTGATAATATAATTTTATAACGAACTAATCCAAAAACTAACTAATAAATTAAACACTTCAATCTATAAATCTAAAAAATTTGATTTCTACAAACTAATTTTAATTTCTACCTAATTAATAAGCCAATTTCTATTTTCTACATTAATAAGATAAATTAGAATTTCTATAAACTAAAAAATTTGATTTCTACAAACTAATTTTGATTTCTACCTAATTAATAAGCAAATTTCTATTTTCTACATTAATAAGATAAATTAGAACTTCTATAAATCTAAAAAATTTGATTTCTACCTAATTAATAAGCCAATTTCTATTTTCTACATTAATAAGATAAATTAGAATTTCTATAAACTAAAAAATTTGATTTCTACAAACTAATTTTGATTTCTACCTAATTAATAAGCCAATTTCTATTTTCTACATTAACAAGATAAATTAAAATTTCTATAAACTAAAAAATTTGATTTCTACAAACTAATTTTGGTTTCTACCTAATTAATAAGCCAATTTCTATTTTCTACATTAATAAGATAAATTATAATTTATATAAACTAAAAATTATAATCAATTCATACAATAAATATAATCAATTAATACTACATTCTAATTTCACAAATTTATAAATTTATGATAAATAATTTAACAAACTAAAAATTCACTTAAGTTTTACCTAATTACATAAATTATTTAACAAAACAAAATCTTACCTTGTAGATGTTGTCAATGTCGACTGCTGTGGACTTGTGGTGGTGGTCGTGGCTGCCGGTTGAAGCATCGCGGGTCGCCACTCAGTCAGCACTGCAGTAGCACTAGCAGCCTACTGGCTACTACACACACAACAAGCAGGCGGCAGGTGCAGGTGCGCGGAGCGCAGCCACCACACTCCACACAGTCCACACTCCACACAACAAGCCACTGGCTGGAAAAGAAGAAATGGCGGCGTTCGGAGCGGACTTCGGCGGGCAGGAACGGTGAGCTCCAGGCTGGCGGGCTGGCTTGCGTCTTCACTGGGTCGTCGCCGTCGGTCGAGAGTCGAGAGGAGCTGGAGAAGTCGAAGCTAGCTAGTGGCGCGGCAGCAAGTTAACAGTCGAACTCGAAGAGAAGAAGTCCAGGGCAGGAGGGCAAGGTTTGGGGGGGGGGAAACATCAAAACGACGTCGTTTTGATGTTGCAAAAATTTTTCAAAACACATGGACCATGGGACTTGAACCTAGGACATCCGGAGGGCAACACGCAGGAACCCGACCAACCTTACCGCTCATCCATTTTAATTATTTGTATGGTGTCCTACAAACATTATTTATATATAATACTTAAAAATCAAGCAAAAATTTTATATTCTAGCCAGGGCTCCGTGGTGTCCCGGGACACCATGCGGAAGCCCTGGCTCCGCCACTGTTCTCAACCCATTGTTCTTCTTCGTTTACAAATAAACTGTGACAACATGTACTAGCCTTCCCATAACTGGACATTACAACATCAAATGTCGGACCGATTCCACTGAATAGAAAAAATGACAAGCATCTTCCATTACAATCTAAAATGTATGCATTAGATCGTTCATTGCTAGACGCTTGCAAGCTGCAAGCTAGAATATAAATTTACATTTTGGGGCAGCGATAGTAATAAAAAAATGTACACCTTCAAAATTAAATCTCACTTTCGTTGAATTTTTTTTTTGTAGATAAAACTAATATTGTTGGTTGTCCAAGCTTGAAAATTAATTAATTTTTATTTTAAATATTTTTTTGTAAGATAAAATAAATTTACTTTCTTCAAATCAAAGAAAAATACACTTATAGGTTTTTTAAGTTACATATAAAAATAAATATTTATTTTAATTTTTTTAAACAATTTTTTTAAAAAATAATTACCAAAAAAAAAAAATTTTAATAAATAACTCTAAACACGAGCTTAATTTCGGTGTCAATTCGCTCCACGGGCCGGCCCACACAAATAGAAAAAGAAAAGGAAAAGAAAAACCGGACGCAGATTCTCTGTAGCCACAGCCAGAGTACGACGGGCGCGTCACCAACCAAACCAGAAGCACCAGTGGCCTCAGCTAGATGGCAAGGTCTGCCACTGTACTATCACATCAACCCTTCCCTTTCCGGAGAAAGAGAAGGGGGGGGGGGCGATGTCTGCCCAAAGGTATTTCATATTTGACTCTTCCCGGTGATATCTGCCGGCATACCGTGTCTTTGTTATTTTTACCGGGCGATGGGATCGCAAGTCTTTTCTCGTCTCTTTCACTTTTTCTCCGGCTCCATTTGGTTGTTGAAAGTTTTACAGATATCCGTCCTCTAACTGTTTATTTAAATGAGGCTTCCCCGATGGAGAGATGCTGGGGTGTTTGGATGGTTTGCCCGTCTCTGCGTTCTATTGGGAGCCGATGATTTCCGGTCAAGCATGAAAACCAGGGTTTGTTGAGTCTGCTTTGCAAACTCCGAGGTCAGAAATTCTTCCAATCGGAATCTATTTCCGTTGTCGGCCATGGTCTACGACACCCCCTCCCGGTAATTACTTCTGAGATGGGAAGCTGATGATCATGATATTCTACAGTACTATCAATGCCAGGCTATGATGAAACATATGGCTCTTTCAGCTGTCCGGAACTGGGATCCAGTGGCCCCTGGTTTGGCCTGGGAGCGATTCGCTTGCCGCCCCCGCCGCTACTAGCTTCTTTTTCATGACTACTTGAAGGCCGATCTGAGCCTCTTTCCTTCCTTTTCCCACAATTTCTGGTCTTTTAGGTCAGGATTGGGTATGGATCGGAAGAAAAAGGAATTCATTCCTTTACTTTCTTGAAAGAGAGAAAACATGCAATGCGGGTAAACCTCTGACCTGCGCATAATCGAGAAAAGTATGACGACAACGACGATGATGATACTGTTATCCTCTATCCGAGCTTGATGAGGATGTTACCACCTGAGAGGCATGGGTGTTGTTATGGGCCGTTGCCACCTCTCGGGTAAGAAGAGCTGCCAACGCCGCTGCTACAAGTAGCGAGGCAGGTGCTCTCACCTCTACTAACAGCCCACATTGCATGCATGTATGCATCATGTCACGGTCTGTAGCTATGATGCATACTCGTGAAAGCTTTGCTTGAGAAAATAATCTGATTATGACTCCGTTTGGCAATCTAGCTTATTGTTTCATTTCAATTCTCTGTTTCAATGAATTGAATTGAAGATTAAGAAAAAGGAGAAGAAGAAGAAGGAAAAAGAAAGGGAAAAATAAATGAAGAGGCTGTGATGATTCTTTGATGCATGCAATAACAGTCAATCACCGGGAAGAATTTCAGTTGTGCCATTTGGCTGGCCGCTACTGATTTCTAACACTATGTTTGAGTTGGAGTTGGTTATGCTAATCAAGGTGAATGTCTGTTTACTGCTTGAATTAGCATTTGCTAGCCGCCATGGCCCTCTTCGTTCTGTCTACTTGCTTGATGAGAAAACAAATCTGAGCCTTTCAATTTATTTATTTATTTATTTATTCACCATTCGGATTTGTCCTGCTTAATCGCCCTCCTTCATGCATCGCTGTTACTGTTAGTAGCTGTGATGCATTCCCATCTTAAGGCTTCGTTTGGTAAATGGTATGCTAAAGTAAACTGCGTTGAAAGTATAAAAAAAAAAAAACGAAAGAGAGTATGAACAGGCTGTGAAGATGTTGTCATGCATGCTGTAGCCTGTAGTAGTCAATCAATGGCAAGACATCCAGAAGTGTCATCTGGCTGGCAGCTTATGATTTTCAAATACTATGCTCGGGAATTGGCTATGGATCTGTTGTGCTGACTACTTGAATTTGCATTTGCTTGCCGCCATGACCTTTTGTGGTATGTCTCATTTTTTGACGAAAAGGCAAGTCTGAGCCTTATGAATTTTACTATAGCTAATGGTCTCCAACAACTTTGTTTCAGGTAAGTACTTATGAATGCATGAATTCATATGCGTGTGTGTGTATGTATGTATGTATATCGAGGCTGTGATGAAACGTATGTAGCCATTCAATTGTGTGGAACTGTTATCCAGTGGCTCCCGATTTGGCTTGGATGGCAGCAATTTGCTTGCCGCCGCCACGGCTTCTGCCATTGGCTTCTTTTTTCATGACTAATTGAAGGCTAATCTGAGCCTCTCCTCCTTCCACAATAAACATTCCCTGTGAGCAGAAGTCGGTCTAAATTGGAGGAAAAAGGGTGAAGGCCTGAGAAACTACAGTTACGTTTTCAATATTGAGAAAAATACTCTGGTCCCATATGATGAGGATCATGATGGTGCTCTTCTTTCCATATGAGCTTAATAATGATGTTACGATGAGGGGCATGGATGTTATTATGGGCTGTTGCCACCTCTCTGGTATGAAGAACCACTGATACCGCTGCTACAAGTGGCGATGAGGGTGCCTTGCCAATCTTAACAGCCCTCCTTGCATGTATGTATACATAACTATTACTGTTTGTATCTATGATCCATTCTCATGTAAAGACTATGTTTGAGAAAATAATCAGATGAAAGCTTTGATTGGCTATCTCGAACATTCTTCCATTTCAATTAATTATTTATATGAACTGTATTGAAGATGGAGGAAAAGGGGAAAATATATATTAAGAGGCCGTGATGATATTGTGATGCATGCTATATCAATCAATCAATGGGAAGAATTCCAGTTGTGTCATTTGGCCGGCAGATACTGATTTCCTAGCACTCTTTGGGCTGTGTTGGTTGTTCTAATTTTAGTGTCTCTTGACTGTTTGAACTAGCTTTTGCTAGCTGCCATGGCCCTGTGTTCTGTCACACTGCTTGATGAGAAAACAAATCTGAACCTTTCTATTTATTTATTTATTCACCATTCAGATGGAGTTTATTTTTTCTAGCTTAACTGCCTTCTTCATGCATCGCTGTTACTGTTAGCAGCTGTGTTGTATTCTCATCCTATGGCTACGTTTTGTGAATGTTATGCCAAGGGGAACTGCATTGAAAGTGAAAAAGGAGAAAGAGAAGAGAGAGAGGAACTGTGAAGGGGCTGTGATGATGTTGTCATGCATGCTGCAGTAGTCAATCAATGGCAAGACACCCAGAAGTGTCATCTGGCTGGCAGCTCATGATTACTTTGCATTTGCTTGCCGCCATGATCTTTTGTTGTATGTCTCATTGTTTGATGAAATGGCAAAACTGAGCCTTATGGATGGTTTACCACCACTGTTCTCCAACAACTTTGTTTCAGGTAAGCACTTATGAACTCATGAGTGTATGTGTGTGTGTATATGTATATAAGTCTTGCTAGCTACTCAAGGCTGTGACGAAACATGTGGCCTTTTAATTTTGTGGAACTGTGATCCAGTGGTCTGCGATTAGGCTTGGATGGTAGCAATTTGCTGGCCACCGCCACCACTCTGCCACTGTCTTCTTTTTCATGACTAATTGAAGGCTGATCTGAGCCTCTCGTCCCTTCACAATAAACATTCCCTGTGGGCCGAATTTTGTTGTGGATTGGAGGAAAAAAAGAAGTCCTTAAAAATCACAGGTATGTTCACGAAATTGAGGAAAATACTTGGGCCCAATATGATGATGATGATGATGATGATGATGCCACCTCTCTAGTATAATATGGCGATGAGGGTGCCTTGCTTTTATTGGCAATCGTGATTATTGTTCCCTGTCAGTTAATCATTTAAATGAAATGTATATAAAAAAGGGGAAAAAAGAGCAAACATATATATCAAGAGGCAGTGATGAATGTTGTGATGCATGCAATAACAGTCAATCGATGGGAAGAATTCCAGTTGTGTCATTTGGCTGGCAGCTTTTGATTGCTTGAATTAGCATTTGCTAGCCGCCATGACCCTCTGTGTTCTGTCTCTTTGCTTGATGAGAAGACAAATCTGAGCCTTTCTATTTATTTATTCACCATTCGAAAGGAGGTTATATTATGTAGCCTGACGGCCATTCTTCATGCATTGCTATTACTGTTGCTGTACATGTGATGCATTCTCATCCTAAGGCTTCGTTTGGTGAATGGTTTGCTAAAGTGAACTTCATTGAAAATATAAAAGGAGAAAGAGAAGAGAGAGAGAGAGAGAGATTATGAAGAGGCTGTGATGATGTTGTATGCATGCTGCAGTAGTGAATCAATGGCAAGGCGTCCAGAAGTGTCATCTGGCTGGCAGCTTGTGATTTTCAAAGACTATGCTTGGGAATAAGCGATGGATCAACACCTGAATTTGCATTTGCTTGCCGCCATGACCTTTTGTGACACGTCTCATTGTTTGATGAAATGGCAAATCTGAGCCTCATGAATTGTGTTAGTGCCAACGGTCTCCAACAGCTTTGTTTCAGGTAAGTACTTATGCAACTCATGAGAGAGTGTGTGTGTGTGTGTGTCTATATATATATATATATATTGCTAACTATATGAAGCTGTGGTGAAGCATATGTGGCCTTTCGATTGATTGGAACTGTAATCCCGTGGCCTGCACTTTGGCTTGGCTGGCAGTTATTCGCTTGCCGCCGTCACTGCTTTGCCACCGGCTTCTTTTTCATGGCTAATTGAAGGCTGATCCGAGCCTCTCCTTTTAATATTGAGGGCCATTCCCTGGGTCACAAACCATCCTTATGGCACTTGGAAGTGCAGCCATCGCCATCACAGTAAGCGACAAAATCAATCTATTGAGGCGATGATGAATTCTAGTTGAGCAATAATCAGGCAGGCAATGTTTTTGAAGTCATAATTCAGCAACGCCATTAGGCTGGCAGCATAGACATTTATGGGGGCTTTAGACGAGCAGATGCTTTATCCATCAATCATTTCTTTCTTTTTCTTTTTTTCCTTTTTTCTCCCACCCCATAAATCAGCTCTTTGCTTGCCGCCAATGGCATGCTGGTTTTCTTCTCATTGCGTGACAAACATCAGGATCTGAGCCTCTCAACTTTGTTGATATCTTTATTATTTTTTTCTGGAAAAAAAAACAGAATGTGGTTTTTAAGCATATAGGTGATTGGGAAGCAATGCAGTGTCGATGATTTGCTGAATAGCATCGAGGCACACTTGGTGAATTCTATTTGTGATATATGCGGTCAATTTGAGCCGCCTTAGAAAACTGAATGCTGCGGAAAGCATAGTAAGATTCGAGAGCTGCAGTTTCCACGGGGAATTCAACGGTTGCTTTGTGTAAGTAGTAGTATTATTATGTGGCGGCGGCAACTTTTGTATTACGTGGATGCTGTTTGATTGTGCGCATGTTATTACGATTCGGATTGGCCTCTTGCGGTGGCACTGCTACACGAGATGTAAGTAGCCATTTGCCGCCCTGTAGTTCCTACGACTGATACTTTTTTGAGGGGTTCCAATTGTTTCTACAATGCTGTCCGCTTGTGCAGTCCGGTCCAGGCTTTGGCTTGGCTTTGTTTTGTTTTGTTTTGTTTTGTTTTTGTGGGGTCAATAGTTTCATATTGAGGTATCTCCCTGCCTGGGAAATCTGTTATTGTATAGAAAAAAAAAATACTATAGAAATTTTACTTTTGTAATAAATCATTATTTTTTCATTTTGGTATTTACTTGAGATAGAAATAACAGGCAGATCTGTGGCGGCTGATCTTGGCGACGCTTGCGAAGATTATGAGTTCTGGTTCTTATTGTTCAATCACGGCATATTAATCTTAATTCAAGAAACTTATAGTTGGGAAAAAATAAATTGTCATTTTTTTTTATATTAAATTCAATTAACAAAACTCAGAAGAAAATGATTTAAATGCGATTAAACTAAGCACGTATTGCCTTCTCTTGGAGCTCACAACACGTGACAAACTAGTATTTGATTGAGGATTGGATTTGGGTCTGGCCTTATTCAATTCCGTCCTTCGTTGGATGCAAACATATGTGAAATTTACAGTAATAAAAGTTGTTATAAGAAAGTAAAAATTAAATATAAAATCTATTTTATAATGACCTCATATATTATATACACTTAAAAAAATATGGCTTACAATTCAACTATAATTTACTTGCTGAATAATTATTTACTTATTTATTATCACTTTTGTAACTAAAAACCATTATATATTATTTAAGGATGCTATTGTAATTTACACACTATTTTTTCAGGTAGTGTAAATAGCAAACCAAATATAACATAATATTATCTAAACAAAAAGTAAATATACATATTAAAAATAAAATTTTATTACTTCAAAATAATTTCCACCAAATTACTTCTATAAAAATACAAGAAGTTAAATTTTATTTTATGAATGGACCCCTTAGTATACGAATAGGCCGTTATTATCTGTTAAAAAAAAGAGGCCGAAACAGCAATCGTCTGCTATAAAACTGGCTGCAGCGTCCCGTTAGGGTTCCCATTCATTAGTTTAAGTCTGAGGCTAACCGGAGAGATGCGGGTGTTCTGAGGGTGGTTGTCCCTCTCTGGAATGGCGACGGCGGCTTTCGTCCTGCCTCCTATCGTCACGGCCGATGATTACTTAATAAACAGACCAAACCGCCCTCAGGCTATGTTCATGGTTTCTTTTCTGTTTCCTTGTCGCCGGAAGAGATCGGATGTCTCTGGCTTTTTCTCAGCGACGTTACAGCTGATCCCAGTTCCACCACCACCACCACCGCCACAACCACAAAAGAAAGAAGGAAAAGAGGAAAAGGAAAAAAAGAAAATGAAAGAGGCTGTGATGAAAATTCGAATCATGTGAGTCAGGCGATGGAAGGAAATAACCAGATCGGGCTGTCACTTGGCTTGGCAGCGGTTTTACGCTTGCCGCCGTGACTCTCGTTACTAGGCTTCCTTCCCATGCTTGATCAAAGGCGAATCTGAGCCTTATATACTCCTTGTTGCTTTAGATTTCTTATTTTCAATTGGAAAGTTTTTGTTTCGATGATGTGTACTGGGGTTTTTGAATTTTCTTGATTCGGATTCTAGGGTTTTCTTGATTTATTTTATGGGACCTTTTGGTTGGGCGGTCGCATGAACTCAGTTTTATTTCTGTTCTCTACCGGCTGGTGGGAGCCTTGGTCCTGGGAAAACAAGGTCTTTGGGCTCATTATCGGCATATTGCTTCCATTTCTCACTGATCAGTCTTTGAAATTTAGTGTTTTTTTTTCCTACTCTGAAGTTAATCGTTCGTAGAAGTATGGTCAGGGTAAAAAGGTCATTCGTCGTGCCTCCTACATCACCATTCACGGCCACCTCCTTTACTGATCAGACATACATTGTCGTCGGACTGGCCAGCTTGTGTTTATTGAACGATCCATTTGAATTGAGGTGACATTAGATAAGAAGAGTTTAATGAATTTGATCAAAAAAAGAAATATAGTTAAATGAAATAACAGTTAGTTTGGTTGATGGGATTAAAATGGTAGGAATGGAAATTTAGGGAGAGATTTAAATATGTTATTGTTTGTTTCGGAGGGAGTGAGAGTTAAAATGAGATTGGGAGTAGAATTTGGGGATGCCTCTTTCAACCAATTTATTCCTTGGGGGGATTGGTATTAGAAGGGTGGGAATTGGGGTAGAAGATAAAAATATTAAAATAACCTTATATTGTGTATAATATTGTATTAGTAATATTAATTATAATGATGATGATGATTGTCTTTATAATAATTATAACTATATTATAATTATCATTATAATTATTATCTTTATTATAATTCTAATTAGTATAATAATTAATTATAATTAAAAATATAATAAAGATCATAATTATAGTAATAATTATAATTACAATAAAGATAATCATAATTATAATAATAATTATTATTGTAAATATTATTTGATATAATTATAATAATGATAATAATAATAATAATAATTACTATTATTTGATCTGATTGTATCGAAGCATATATAACCTGATCAGATTGGATAAGATGTTATATGATCTATTATAAGGAAAATAGAGTTGAATAATGGAAAAACATAATAATAATTGGTTATATATATATAAGAAAGATATTTTTATAAATTTATGACTATATTTTCAATCCTATTTCCATGTACCAAATGTAGGAAATTTTTATTCCCAAATTAATCCCATCAAATACCAAATATGAGAATGTGACTAAATAAACCAATTCCCACTTCCTAATTCCTATTTCTATTCCCACTATTTAATTCTGAAACTATCATTCCTATTTATCAAAGGGGTCGTAAGGGGATTTAGATTAGGTTCATGCTTGTGCTTTGATCATCTATTTAAATGTTTTAACGTGCATTAAGAATGGATAGCCAAATGGGAATACCCTTGCGTTTAGTTTTATTAAGATTATTTTATCAATTTTTTTAATGTTTAAAAATATGTTTATAATTTTTGTTTTATATTTTTAAAGTTAAAAATTAAAAAATATAGTTTTCTAATTTTGTGAATAAAAATGAAAAATAATTATATTTTTGAGTTTTTTTTACAAAAATATATGTCTTTGTTTTCTTTATATTTTTTAATTAAAAAAATTAATAACCTTAATATTATTATCATTAATAATAATAATATTAATAATATGCTTATTAATTTTAATCACAATATTAATAATAATAATATTTTATTAAGTTTATTAATATATATCAACACTAATATTAATAAAATACTACTAATAATAATATTATTATTGTTAATATAGTTAATAAATTTGTTTATATTATTATTATTATTCATGATGATATTATTGTTAAATTAATATTCATATTTTTATTAATTTTAATTTTAATATTTTTATTATTTAATATTAATATTAATGAAACAATAATATTCTAATTATTAATGTTAATATGAATAATAATAATAATTAGTAATTAGTAATAATATTACTAATAAAGTTAATAATATTATCATCATGAATATTAATATTAAATATTAGTAGTAGTAGTAATAATAATATTATTAGTATTAAAATTATTATTATTACTATTAGGACTGACAAAAGTTGATCCGACCCGCCCAACTCAACCCGACCCGAGCGAAACCCGACCCGATCCGGCACTGACCCAATAAAAATAAACCTGACCCGAACCCGACTCGACCCGATCCCAACTCATGACTGGTCATTGACCCTACCCAATAGCGACCCGACCAGTCATTGACCCGTTATTGACTCAACCTGACCCGACAAACACCCGATTTGACTCAATATTAACACGATCAGACATCAAAATATATTATAATAATAATAAATTATACATATTTTATTATTCATTTAAAGCTTTTAAAAATATAGTATTTTATAAATTGTACTTATTTTTCATAATTTTACCCTAGATATTCTTAATTATTAATGATATCCTAATAAGATATATTATTAATAAATAAAAAACTAAAATAAAAAAGGCAAACATCTAGTTGTAAGTCTGTAAAATAAATTTCAAAAGATGTTCCATTACATCCACTAATCCACCTATTTGAAGAAACTCTTAATAGAAGAGTATAATAGTGTCCTTTATCAATTATCACCCACAAAATCCAACAAATAATAATTATACCCCGTATCAAGAGTATCTCACATTACAACCATAAATTTAAAGTTTTAATTATATTTTTTCTTTTAATATTATTAATTTACATTAAATATAATTTAGTATTCTACGTTCATTAATTTTAAATTTACCACATTCAATTATTTTTATTAATTATAATATTAATTATTTATAGTTTACATTATTTAATATTTAATTTATATCAATTTATATATAATAATTAATAATTTATGAAATTATATAAAATTATTATTTAATTTAAATTATGTTCAAAATAACTTATTATAGTTTTTTTACTATAATAATAATAATTAACAAAAATATTACAATAAAAATACAAATATAATATAATTAATAAAAATATTACAGTAGAAATATAAATGTAATAACGTTAATAAAATAAATATAACTAGAGAAATTAATAAGATAAATTATTTAGAGAAATTAATATGAAAAAAATATAGAATAAATGATATAAAAATTATTGGATAAAAAGATAGAACATTCTTATTTTATTTATCTTTACTAGTAATCTTATGACTGTATCTAAGATATACAATGTAATAAATAATAATTATACATTGTATATTCTTGTTATGCTCACCTTTATTTTATAAAATTATCTTTTTTAAGTAATCAACTATTTTAAGTAATAAATTAAATATAATATATGATAAACATATAATATTTTTACTCGTAAAATTTATAAATATTTAAAGCATTCAAATATAATACTCTTAAAACTTTTAAATATCTTTATTATTTACCTTTGTATAAATAAAACACATATAATATTCTTATTTCATTTATCTTTACTAGTAATCTTATTATTGTATCTAATATATACAATATAATAAATGATAATTATATATTTTATAGTATTATTATACTCACCTTTATTTTATAAATTATTTACCTTTTTATAAATAAAACACATATAATATTCTTATTTCATTTATCTTTACTAGCAATCTTATGATTGTGTCTAATATTTACAATACAATAAATGATAATTATACATTGCATATTATTGTTATGCTCACCTTTATTTTATAAAATTATATTTTTTTAAGTAATCAAATATTTTAAGTAATCAATTAAATATAATATATGATAAACATATAATATTTTGACTTGTAAAATTTATAAATGTTTAAAGCAATCAAATATAATACAATTAAAACTTATAAGTATCTTTATTATTTACCTTTGTAAAAATAAAACACATATAATATTCTTAGTTCATTTATCTTTACTAGTGATCTTATGATTGTATTTGTATCTAATATTTACAATGTAATAAATGAAAATTATATATTGTATATTCTTGTCATGCTCACCTTTATTTTATAAAATTATCTTTTTTAAGTAATCAAATATTTTAAGTAATCAATTAAATATAATATATGATAAACATCTAATATTTTTACTTGTAAAATTTATAAATATTTTAAGCAATCAAATATAATATTGTTAAAACTTATAAATATCTTTATTATTTACCTTTGTAAAAATAAAACACATATAATATTTTTATTTCATTTATCTTTACTAGTAATCTTATTATTATAGCTAATATATACAATGTAATAAATGATAATTATACATTGTATAGTCTTGTTTTGATCTTCTTTATTTTATAAAATTATCTTTTTTTAAGTAATTAAATATTTTAAGTTATCAAATAAATTATAATTAATTATAAATATCTTTGTTTGATTCAAAGCGCAATATTTTTTATTATTAAAATTTATAAATATATTTATGTAATACCCCGTATTTTTAAAATCCAAATTATTAAGTTTAATGATTTGATTAACGTAATTTGATGCAAATATTTAATTATTTTAATTTTGATTCATTTTATGAATTTATCGACGATTTTGAATTCATATTTGAACTTAATTAATCGTTGTCGTTGCGAACCATTCTAGATAAATTCGTTAACGACAATGATTTTATTATATTCTTATAAGTTCGAGTCTCGGTTAAAAATATATATTCCCGTTCTTTCTCGTATTTTGATTTTTAATATTTTAAATTCGTTTTCGATTATAACTTCGTCGTGTGATTACGGTTTTGTTTTGAAGTTATATTTCGCTAACAAAATATATTATTTAAGTTATAGAATTTCTGTTTAAATAGTTAAATTTATTTTAATGATTTTAACTGTAGAAAATATTTCTGACTTTAAGTTTATTCATTTTCGGAAATCGTTAATATTTTTAGGAAGTTTTAAATTTAAAAGATTTATTTAAGAATTTCTTTTTGAAATTTATTTTCTTCTGTTTTACGCTTTTCAGTTTACGGAAAATCAGTTTCGGAAATTATTTAAATTAGTCTCGGTTTATTAGAATTTGACTTAAATATTTCCTTATATATTTTTAAACATTATTTCGAGGTCTTATAATATATTTCCGTAATCAAAATAAATTTTTACGTTTGTTGATTAATTTTCCGAAAACAATCCCGAAATTCTTTATATAGCTTGTATATCAATTCTAAGCCTTCGGATCCGTTCAAAATAAATTTTCGTTAAATAAATAATAGGTAAAATTCTTCTAATAACAATTTTAAATATTTAGTATTTATTCTATACTTGTATTTGTAAAAAAAAAGAAGCCCAAACCCATACCGATGCCCGACCCCCCTCTCTTCCTTTTCCTTTTTCCTTTCTTCTTTTCTTTTCTCAACTGCCCCGACCCCTGCTCCGTCGGTGCCCTTTGCGTGCTCCTGTTCGCAGCCCTAACCTCCCTCACCTCCTCCTCCTCCCTGCTCGCCGACCTCCAGCCGCCGTAGGATGACCTCCAACCAGCTGCCACTGGCGACGCTGCAGCACCAGCCGCAACAGCTAGCTCGACCTCAACAGAAGCAGCGGCCACCGAAGCAGCGCAGGAGCAGCAGCGGCAGCAACGAGCCACGCCAGTTCTGCCGTCGTCCGGCCACGGCAAGCGTCGCCGACCACCGACGAGCCATCCCTATTCCCTGACAAAGCTTCTCCGGCATTTTCTTGTCCCGATTGTGTTGATTTTATTCGGTATAAATTTCCGAGAACCCTAATATTAATTCGTTTAATTAAGTATGATTTAGCTTGTGATAAACTAAATTAATTGTTTGACAATGTATATATGTGATGTGAGAATGATTTGGATAGGTTAATTGTATGGTTGTGTTGGAATTTTGAAAAAATTGGATTTTTGGCTGGGTTATGCCTAAATTTTTCGGATTCGCCCGTTTTTACGATTTTGGATAAATTGATTATACAAAATGTTTTAAAATGTATCCAATTTTATTTTGGAACCGTCAATTTGAGAAATTTATGCATGTTTTATCGGAATTTGATTCCTAGGTCAAAATTCGAGTGTAATGAAATTGGGTTGCGTAATTGAGTCGTTTTACTCAATTGATTTTATAATATTGTTTAAAATATATTTAATTTTATATTGGAAGTGTTGATTTGGAAAAAATTGTGCGTAATTTATCGGAATTGAATTTTTAGGTCAAACTCTTGCAGGTTCAAATTGAATTGTGTAACCAGGTTATTTTATTCAATTGACTATATAAATTACATTAGAATATGTTTAATTACATTTCCGAACCGTCAATTGATATGTGTTGGCAAGAATTAATCGGGTTTGCGTTTCGGGCTCAAAAACCCTAATTGCGCTAAATTGCGTAATTATTTTATTGGTTTTGAGTAATTAATTATTTGATATGTCATAAAATGTGTTTAATTACTTTTCTAAACATTCAATTTGATTAAATTTATAGAATTTTACAAATTGTATTTTCGGGCCTAAAACCCTAAATTTCAAGTGAAATTATGAAACTGATTACTCGTATTGTTGTTTTTCTAAAATTGAATGTATAGAAATAGTTGAAATGGTATTAATTGCTTTCTAATACCTTTAATTTGAATTAATTAAATTGAATTACTTGAGTTTGTGTCATAGGCTTTAAAACCCTAATATTCGGGGATGATTTTATAAAATTAATTTTTGCTATGCGTCTTTTATCTAATCGATTTCTATCTTTGGGTTTTAAATCATTTAGATCATGTTTTAACCTAATCGGTTTGGATTTGGTTCTATGTAGATGGTTGTGTTACTTATTTTGTTGTAAAACCTAATAAATAAATTATTTTCGATAAATTAACTTATGATCGATTATTCTTTCTCGGGCTTTCCAAATTACTTTTAAATGCCCTAAGTGTATTTTTATTAATTTGTTTTGATTTATATTTAATCTTAAATCTTAATAGAGCTATGCTTTTAAGTCCTAAGTTTTGGACACGTTTTTCCAAAAAAAAATAATAATAAAATAGTTTGTCTCTTTGTATCGATTAAATTATAATAATTTAAATTATTGATTGATAGGATAGTTTCTAATTTAGTTTTCGATTTCTATCGGATCTAGGAAAGCCTTATCGTGGATCCACGAGTTAGTGATCTCTCTCTCCCTCTTATCTCGCGTAGCTAGCTTCGGATCCAGATAAGTTCTCTACTTACCTCTACTTATGGGTATTTCGTAAGGATGTGGCTAAGGTTCCTATGTGTTATGTGACTTGCATGCCTTAGATGTTTTGTATATATACCATGTCCGGTTGTGTACCGCATAGTTGTCCTTAATGTGTTTTATGCGTAGCGCAACTTCGAGTTAAGGTATGTGGTATGTGTTTTTCTTACAACATGAATGTGATATCCATATGTGGTGATTATGACGTGCTGTGATATGTGTAACCCTCTAGGACATACATGCTAGGGTGATTATTATTATTATTATTATTATGACATGGAGATAAAATGGCAAAAAGAAATAAATAGGAAGTGAGTTGCTGAAAGGGAGTATAAGGGACCCGATTAGGGTTTTGGGAAGAATTAGTAATTTGGAAAATACGAAAGTAAAAATGATTAACGGTGAGTAAGGTGCGGGTTGAGAGTGAGAGTTTATGTTATGAGGAATGATTATGGGTGTTTTGGGAGAGAAGAAATATTGGGTGAAAATGAGATGTTACTTATGGGAAAAGAAAGGTACTAGGGTTGAAGTGGCCAACTAGGGTTTTAGAGTCACAGGTGGAATCGATGGGTAGAGCGATATGATTTGGGATTGGGCCTAAATGAGAAGTGTTGAGGATAGATGAATTAATGGTAGTGAAATAAGAGGAAGTTGGGCCACATAGGTCTTATTAGGGTTTCGAGGGAAACCTTAGAGGCTAATAGCGGGTGGAGTCTGATGTCACGAGGTGTTGGGTCTTAACCCACACCCTTAAGAGTTGGTTTTTATTATGTGTGAGTATAGAGGAAAATTGATATCGAGGTGTGATAAGGGGTGCACGAGTTCCAAGATATGGGACGGGCCCTCCTGGGAGGATAAGTGTGGATATAGTTAGCCATGCATGTCAAGGGTAAAACACTTTCAAATAAGATACGTTAAGATACTAATCACTTAAAGAGGAAGATGCTGAGCCGGGCCCAGACCGGTCCACCGGCGAATAATAGTGGCCAGGAGCCGGGGTGCCCTGGAGACCGTGCCACCGACGAACAATAGTGGTCAGGAGCGTTTTGCCCTGTATGATTTCCGGCCCACCGGCTATAATAGTGGGGGTTTTCGTGCTCAGCAACCCAAATGTAAAATTTATAAGACATGGGAAAGATACTAAATACTTACAGTGGAACACCGTGTGAGTCAGGGCCAGACCGGTCCACCGGCAAATAATAGTGGCCAGGAGCGTTCTGCCCTGGAGACCGGTCCACCGGCAAATAATAGTGGTCAGGAGCGTTCTGCCCTGAGTGTATACTTTCCGGTCCACCGGCTATAATAGTGGGGTTCCCGCACTCACATGGACTATTAAAGAATATGTGTGGAATGAATATATTATTGATAAGAATAAAGAATGAGTCACAAGCACTTACAGTGAAACACCATACGAGTCGGGGCCAGACCGGTCCACCGACGAATAATAGTGGTCAGGAGCGTTCTGCCCTGAGTTTATATATTTCGGTCCACCGGCTATAATAGTGGGGTTCCCGCACTCACGTGGATTAATAAAGACTGTGGTGTGAAATGACTGCTTTTAATAAAGACTCAAAGGAAATAAGTCTAATTGGACTATGGTCAGCTTTTATTATCTGTATTACTACATGCTGCTTACGTGAGTATGTCACGCGCTGAGTTTCCAATAATATAGATTATTCCTACCTGAGGCGCATGAGCCACTTTATATTTCGGTTATACCATGCTTATATGTTTAAATGGGATGTTACATATGCTTCGTATGTTACTATAGGTGTATGGCAAGATTCATGCTGTGGGTTGTGAGTATGTATGATATTGTATCAACGTATTGTGTCATAATTTAATATGCACTTGATGTTATAGTTTACGTCTCTCCCATAAGATAGGGTAGTGAGACTTACTCAGTATTGGACCCGTACTGATACTACACTGGTTGAATGGGTCCTGTGATGATCCACCGATGGTGGGGAGCAGACCTTTGATGCAGGTTTTGATCGGTTACTAAATTGGGGGTGGAAGGCTTGACTTGAGTGAGTAGGCGGTCCGGATAATTATCATTCGGGATTTGTTTTGTTTAATTGTATTCATCTTTGAAAGTTAAAGTGTTGTATTTAAATTTCCAAGGGTTTTGTAATTGACTTTTAATTTCTCGTAACGCTATCATGCTTTTAAAATTCGGATTTAATTGTTTGACAGGTTTTAGCCTTGCATCTAACATGAGATAGATGATTGACATTTATCTTATGTTAGATGTGGCGGTAACATCTCCCAAATTCTCTCCTAGCTTCTGCTTATTTCTCTCAAAAAAAAATTTCAGGAGTGAAATTTGGGGGTGTTACAATTTACTATTTATTTGTGAAAATAAAGAGCATTTAATATTTTTAATTCTTTTATCTGCAATATTAATCTTATGATTGTTTGTCTATAATATTTATGATTTATGAAATGATAATTACCTGGACTTGAATATAAGTTAACTCGTCAAAACTCGACTTGACCCGACCCATTAAGTTAACCCGTAACTACTTGAATCCAACCCGTCAAATTGTATGAAATGACCACACCCATCAACTTAACTCAAAACAACTCGGACATAGTGGGACTAACTCGTCATATTAAATGAAATAACCTAAACGGGCCGAAGCCACCTACTCATGTGAACTAGAAAATGATCCAAAACCAACCCGACCCTACCAGTCAAGTTAACCCAAAATTATCCGAATTCGAGTTTTCTTAACCCGAACGGCCGAACCCGACCCGATAAATTAACTCGAAATGCCCTGGAACCGAAATGACCCCAAAATCGATCCGACCCAACAAATTGACCCGAAATGACCTGCAACCGAAATAACTTGACTTGGAACCGACCTGACCTGACAAATTGATCCAAAAGGACCTGCAATCGAAATCACCTGACTTGGAACCGACCCGACCCAACAAATTGACCAGAAATTACCCGACCCGACTCGACAAATTGAATAACCCGAACTCAAAATGACCCGACCCAACCCGTTAATGACTAGACCCGTCCGACTCGATTGCCACCTCTAATTACTACTATAGCAGCTAGATGTGAATATTTGAGCCTAGATTGACCTTAGTATATTTTTAATGTTGGGCTTGATATTGACCTTGATTACAGTGATCTCGGATAGTTGAAAATAAGTAAAAATGGTTAAGTATGGAAATTAGATCTATTTGTATTTTATGCGATATTGTTACCATGATGCCTTACGTGGAAAACCCTAAGTGGTTCGATGTGATATATGGTTGTAATCTTGGCTTAGTTCAATATGATAAGTGAAGAATAATTATATTTAAGATACATGTTGATTAATGGATGATTTGGAAATAATGATATTGAAAATATAAGCTTTTTGTGAAATAAGAGCTATAAGTTATCTTTAAGGGCATTTTAGTCAATATAAGTTAATATGAGAATTTTGGTATTTTAATGTGTTAGATATATTAAAATTATGCTAATAAAATTATGTGGAGTGATTGGAGTAGTTATGAATGTCATAAGTTCTTCAAATAAGATAATGGTCTAATTTGATAATAGTAACCTTAAAACAGTAATTGTTATTATCACATGTGTAAAATATTAGAGTTAGGCCATGAATTTTGAATAAGTTGTTCATATTGGTATTTTAGGGATTTATATTGATTTTGGTAATTATATAGTCCTTATAGAAAAAGTTATGACTTACTTGTGAAATTAGGGTTTTGGGAGCATTGTGAATAGTAACTTTTAAGATAGGGCTATTATCGTATGTGTGAGACGTGGGAGATAGACTTTGAATTTCGGGCATGTTAATAACAATATTATTTAAGGAAGATATACTAAATATGGTGGGTAAATGATCAATATGGAAGGAGTACGCCTAAAGTGTGAAATTAGGATTTCAGGGAGTAAATAAGCTTGTAGTCTTTGAGAAAGTCATTGTTATTTGTATGTTGATGTATTGATTGCCTTAATTATATTTTGTACTCATAAACCAATCATGAATAATATATTAATTATTTAAAGTGAAAGATCACATGAGTCGGGCTCGATTGTATATGTCCATTTCACTGGACGAGGACATTGTCCAGGAGCGTTCTACCTCGAGGATGTATATTATTAACCGTTCCACCGGTAAGAATTGTGACTGAATGTATTTTTCCCTAGGCTGTATGATATTGTAGTTCCGCTGGTAAGAATAGTGTCCAGGTGCATTTTGCCATGGGTGGATTAACCGTTCCACCAGTTAAGAATAGTGGGGTCCCTGAACTCAATTTAAAATAAATCTCGAGAATGATTATAATCATTGATACGACACTAAACACGTAAAATGGAATACTACGTGATTCAGGACCGGTTTTATATGTCTGTTCCACCGGATGATAATATTGGTTGGGAGCGTTTTGCCCCGAGGATGTATATTATTAACCGTTCTATCGGTAAGAATAATGGTTGGATGTATTTTCTCAGGGTTGTATGTTATCACCGTTCCACTGGTAAGAATAGTGGCCATGACCATTTTGTCTTGAGGTGGAATAATTGTTCCACCGATTGAGAATAGTGGGTCCCTAAATTCATCATAAATAAATAAAAATAGATATAATAATGATTATTATTAGATTGATTGGTAGTAACCTTTGTGCCTACCTGTGGTTTAGTAGTAGCCTTCGTGCCTACCTGTGTGGGGATTGTGCCTTTGTGCCTTACCTGTGTTGTTATGCGTTTTGTTGGGATTGACGTTGAGATATGAGTTATGTTGTGAAGGTTATGGTTGTTGTGTTAGAGTTTGTTTCTAATCATACTTCGGAGATTATCTATGGTATTCTCATTCGGTAAGATCAATTGTTCCAATGAACGGATATGAACAGTATATGACTTGATGGTAATTGATTATCTAAATGATCAACGTATATCAATTCTCGAACGTATATGTGTATGTCTTGTACCATGTTGATTGATATGCCTTGTATGTATTCCGTTCTAGTTTGTACCATGTTGATTGATATGCCTTATATGTATTCCATGTTGGTTTTTCATATTAGTTTTGTATAAAGGGTTGTTTACTACCGTTGTAATGAAGGGTTCATTCTCATGGACTCCTGCCTATTTAATGAGCAATGAACTTTACAGGTTAACTTCCAAGTTCAGTCGAAAGCTGATAGTTCAAATTTAAGAGCGTAGGACTATCCAGTATCTCTTTTGTAATCTTATTTCCATTTGTATTTGGATCTTTATGTCCCCCCGACGGAAATTCTCTATTAAGTTTTGTAAACTACCGATGTTAGTTTTAATTAGCACAGTATTTATCTAACATTTTCTCTATTTTGATTTATGTAATCATGCTATTAATTTAAGTGGAATAATGATTTTAGCCTTAGCACTTGGTATGTAAATGGTAGAGGAAACTGGACTTGTACCAAGTGTGGCGGTAACACCGTTCATTTTTATTGATTTAGCTTCCGTACTTAACTCTGCAAACAGAATTTTTTAGTAGTAAATGTTGGAGTATTACAATATTGTTGTTGTTATTATCACTAGTAGTGGTGATAATACTAATATCATCATCATCATTGTTCTTATTAATATTATAAGAATTTTAATTTTAATATTATTTTTATCACGATTATTATAAGAATTAGTATAGTTAATAATAATATTATCATTGTTATTATTTTGTTAATATTAATAATAAAATACTATTATTATTAAAACTATTAATAGTATTATTAAGAATAATATTGGTAATAATAATTACCATCGTCATCTAATGTAGAAGAAGATAAAAATGTTTTTTTTTTAATTAAAAGATAGTTTTATAATGTGACAAATGAACACGTTTTGTTTAAAATTTACTCGAAGAATAATTTTCTTATATTTCCAAAGAAGGTAGAAAACAAAAAATAAATTTATCAAACTAAACGCAACATAAAAATTTTGCATTGCGAGAGCACACATAGCCTACATCGATAGCATTGAGGTGGAATGGGACATAAATGAAAACTCTACCTCTACCAAGCACCTTGGATTAGGGGGCTCATGGTTCCAATAGAAAAAGTTTCGTCTCTTTTTTACAAGGATATGTGTTCGAATTATAATGTCTCAACACTTACTTCGGATATAAAAAACACTTAGGTCTTTTGGGATAAAATGTTGCAGGATTCGGACAGTCACAATGTGATGATTCGATTATTGTAGGTTAATCATTGGTTGGAGGTTGACTTTTTATAGACATACACATATTTTATACACTCCTAAAATACATGATGCGATTTACCTTTATTATGTTGACATAGGGTAGGATTGACCCAAAGCCTAAGATAAGTGTATCGCTTTTTGAAAATAAAGGGCTCAAAGACAGATGTCATGTAATTATAGTGTAATACTAGTAAAAAAATAATAAGTGAAACAGTAATTTGTACATGCACCAATATACATGGTTTAGTGTAGGCTTTAGCTAATGTTTTGTAGTCAAATAACCATTTTTTAATAGTTTTTTTTTAATTTATACTATAACAAGTTTATTTTTTAAAATATTATAAATTAACTGACATAAATAACTACTATTAAACTTGTATATGTTTGGAAGATTGATAGTTGCATGCTGTAAGCTATTTTATTTTATTTAGAAAATAAATTTACTAAAAATAATATAAATTTTAAAAATATACATTTAAAAATAATTATTTGAACTAAAAATATGCATCCAAATAGACACTTAGTCTATTAATTAAAATCAAAGATGCTAGGTTTGTCAGGCGATAGTAAAATTTATTTGATCCATGATAGTATATATATTTAAAGACTTACTTGAGTTTTATAAGGAAAAAAATTTAATTATTAATATTTTTTAATATATATATATATATATATAATAATTATAAAAAAAATAATTATATAAGTGTATTTTAAAATACAAATGTAGCAATTATACTTTATATTATGATTATTATATCTTGAAAAAAGTTAAAGAGTTAAAGTTTAATATCAAAACCCATGGACTAACCTATAAAGTGAAGCATATATAGTATAAGTTTAACACACTTTAAACATAAATGCATGTATATACTGTATCTATTTCTAAAAATTAATATATTTAACAATATACACGATAATTTATAAGCTAAAAATATTATCATTAATATCTCAATTACACAATTCCTTAAAAAGCAACATAATATTAAATGTATAGAAGAATCAATAGAAATACTTACGATACAAATAGAAACAATTTAAAAAAATATATATTTAAAGGGAATTTTTCTTCATCCATAAATTATAAAAATTTTCCTAACCATTATTGTAGTTCGTATATGATACGTTGTCTATCAAGATGTTTCCCACGTCACATATAAAATAATAATAATAATTAGAGTGCAGTTATTAATGATACTTTGGTAATTGTGAGGATTTTGTTTTAAAATAAAATAAACCTTCATTCATGTAAGAGTTTAGCTTTGAGACATGTATAGCAAACAAAATGTTTAATGCTTTGTTACAAGAGAGGGTAATGTGCATATTAATATATTGATTTGTCTCTCGTTGATATTTTTTTTTGTGATGGAAATAAAATGTGTTTAGATGCATCATATAATCCTATTATTATATTAGGTGTCTATTAGATTTATTTATTTATTTATACGGCTATTACAAAAAATTACATACTTTTACTATAAATAAATCTAAAAGAAAAATTGAGGATTTTCTTAGAGCATTAATTTTTTCTTTGATGAAAAAACCACCCTAGTTTAGGCTAAAAAACACATAAAAGTAATTCATTACACCATTGGAGAAGGTAAATAAGGCAGAGAAGAAAAGTAGAAAAATATAATTATATAATTACTTTAGGGGAGTTTAGTTGAGTATTATAAATTAATAAGGTTATATAATTTAATTTATTTTGGAAAATATTATTGTAGAAATAAAAATTCTAGGATGGAGAGATAAATGTTAATTTTTTACTTGTGTAATCTGCTATAAATTATTCCAATAAAATGATAATTTAGTGGTTAAAATAAAATTATTGGATTCAAATTCTTTCTTTCTTGATGACAAAAGATAAACGTCTATTTAAACATTTGATATCTGACAACTGAAATGTAGAAATGAAACAAACTGCAAAAGACAGACGGAGGTGGGGTCGCCTCGTCGAAGCGCGGAGGGTGGTTTGTAGGTGGTCATCCAAACGTGCTTCGAGTCGTTATTCTTCGACGTCCAACCCCACCCGACAAATGGACGATGCATTCACGGCCAGAAATAAGATTTTCTGGGCTCACAGGACGAGGGAGGGGCTTGCTCCATTATGATGAAATAGCCTTCTTCCGGCTGTGCTTCCAATCAGTCTCCGTCCGATCAGTCTGGGATCGTTCTTTCATTGTTTCAGCTCTCAACCACTCATCCCTCACCCTTCTTTCTAACGCAGCATTTCCCACCTCTCTTTCCTTGTCGTCTTTATTAATTCTATTCACCCTCACTCCTACCTTTGAGGTTGCGTTTCCCATCCTAAATAAGGGTCGTTTTAAATTTCCACGTACTTGCTTAAAAAAAAAGTATTTAAGTTATGAATTGCGTCTTCAGTAAAATTATATTTTATTCAATTTATAATAGAAAATATTTAATAAATGCCTGATAATTTAAAAATCTAAAATAATATTCATTTTAGATAAAAAAAATTTTCCTGCTAAAATGATACTCCCATTGTTTATAAAAGAAAGTTGTTTTAGCTTAAAATTTTTATTTTAAAATTTTAAAGATTGCTTTTTTATTTTTTCTCTTTTTTCTTCTGTTTATTGATTGTCATATTATTTTTTAATAAAAAAATATTTATTATTTTTTAAAATAGTATGTTAATTGTTAAAAAGACGGAATTACTTAGTAGGAGAAAAAGATTGTTTATTTTTGAAACTAAAATAACGAAAATACAGACAAGATAGATTTTCTTACACTATTGGGGAGGGGGACATGGAAGGACCCCTGTGTTACTAATGAAAATAGACATGAGATATTGTGAATGAATAGCGAAATGGTTCTGATTAGACTATAATTTTATCGTTTTAGAGAAAAAATTGTTCAGACTTTAAAAATAAGATAACATTTAGTACTTTACTTTTTGTTATTGGATTGTGGTGGAAATTACGAACCTCGGTTAAATTTGCTGTCAGATTTCATCCATTTTTCCTCCTCCTCATATATATATTAAAATACTATTTTAGTTGCTTACAAGCTCAAATTTTTCCCGCCACATATTAAACCCGAAGAAGAAATGAATCTACGACCGATTGGATCATATCTATCCTAAGCTCCTAGTCCTAACCCACTTCCCTATCCTTTAATTTCATATTGCCTGATAAATACAAAATAAATTGAAAATTATCCGGAGAAGAATCGAGAAAACCACCCACCTGTCCCATTGTTTCCCAACTGCATAGATAGATATAGGCGTCTTCCATTTCTGTTATTGCTCGTGCTTTTATATTCTCATAATAATACTGCTACTTCTTGTTATGGCCTGCAATTACTACAGCTTCTCACTCTCTAATGTCCTCCGAATTTCTTTACCCGCCGGGTGTCAGTCACTCGCCTACTTTTCCGTCTTCCCTCAAAGGGCAACTCGTTCCGTGCCGTTTGCCACTCAGGATCACGCCGCGACGGCCGCGCTTGCTACTCAGCTGTCGTCGACCGAGGAGAGCTTTACTTGGGATGACGTGGTTAAGATTGCCGAGTTGGAAGATGACCCATTTGATCTTTCTGGGTATTTTGACAAAGTCAGGGCCTGCAATCGCAATCCTGTAAGAGCCTTACTTCTCCTCCATTTGTTTCTTGTGTGTTTCATGATCGCTGGGCTGTTTTGAAGTGGAGTGGATCTATTGTTTCTTTGAAATACTTGATCTTTGGTCTGAAACGCAGGATAAGCAACTGGAGTTTATTCCCTTTGTGATCGACGGTCAAGTTATTGGCTACATACATCATCGGTGAGTTGAAGCTGCTGTGATTGATGTATCAGTTTTTTCTACTTTTGTCATGTAATGTATCCTGTTTCCACGATTTGTACCCAAACAGAGCCGATTTTCATGATTTGTAGCCGTCACATCAATTGGGGTCTCACTTAAAATCCTAAATTATACGTGTTGAGGTTTAGGAGTATAATCAGGCTAGCTAAAGCCGAACCAAAAGCTGAAAAACTACCAATTTTTATTTCATTTTATTTTGTCTTGGTATTTTAATAAGCTTCTAAAAAGGAGCTATTAAAATGGAAGGGGGGGGGACTTTTGATCCAAATACCGGAATTGGTCAAATGAGATTATTTTCGTTCAAATAAACTAAAAGTTTGTTGAAGTTTGTCATCCAAACATAAAGTCCTACGGTAAAGTTGAAGGGAAATTAATTAAGAGGATAATATTTATTGTGTTTGGTTGCATAGAAAAAACTAGGTGGAAAAATAATAGTAAAGTGGGAAAATTAGTCATTTGATTTTCCTCACAATATACTAGGCTAGTTTGAAAGAAAAGTTTTCCTTTTTCATTCAGACTTCTCAAGAACCAAAATGAGCCTTAAGGTCTTCAGTGGACAACCGATTCCTTTTGATCTTCTAGGTTCTTTATTTTCTCTGATTTTCCTCTGCTGGCTGAATTTTCGTCACTGCCACGCAACTCGGACTCTACGACTTCTATCTGCCCTGGTCAAAACAAGCCTATATAGATCATATGTGTACTCTGATGAAAAATCAAATATAATGATAAGATAGCATCGTTCTATCTTTTTGCAACAGAATTGCCGTTGTTCCTTCTTTTTCCCTATTATTTTCATGTCATTTCCTTTGCTAACAGAAAATGCGGTGCTTAAGATGACCTATATTATACATATTTGCTCATATATTGCGAAGGTTTCAAGATGTATCTTTTCATACACGGTACTAGAAAAATGCATATTTTCAGACAGCCTATCACGTACATGGTCTGCTTAGATAGAATTTGACCGTTAACAGGTTAGAACATTTGCAGCTTTGCTGATATATTGAGAACGTTTCAAGATGTATTTCTGTTCACTCAAAATGGGTCTTATGCTGGCTCTTTTGGAGGTCATATTACCCTAAGCCAAGCCCTTAGAACTCCTCAGGAGAGGACCATTGCAGTTGAAAATGTTATCAGATCCTTAGGGGAAGAGCTGATTCCAGGTAGACGAAATGAGGTACTCGTGGTCACGTAGCATTTTCATTTGTATTTTCATGTCCTTGTGGCGGACTCAGTTTTTGCAAAATAAAGTTGTTTGTTCATTGACTAATCTCTCATTTGCATGTTTTCAACTAGCTATTCCCTGTGGTATCATCCTATGGCACACGAGAATTTTTCTCTATGGAACGTGCAGCAGCTGCTTGCTTTGGTATAAAAGTGAGAACTGCTCCTTGCTGTCTGTTGCTAGCTTCGTTTTTGTCCCCTTCAAAGTGATTACTGATTCAGTTGTCCCATTTCTTCCATGATGGACACAGGATAATAATATTCTTTAGTTCTATGATTGTACTCTGACTTTTGTTCCTCGAACAGACTTATTGTCTTTACGTGAATGGCTACGTTGAAAGGGATGGGGAGCAGTTTATGTGGATTGCCAAGAGAAGCCCACATAAGCCACTGTTTCCGGGGAGACTTGATTTTCTGGTTGCTGGAGGGTTGGTAAGGGAAAACCAGCTTAGTTTTTGTTCTAGTTTTAAATTCATCGTTCAATTTTTGAACCAACAAGCTTGCTTCTTCACCTTTATTTCGTTTTTATATATTTATTTATTTTCCTTTCTTATAGCCTAACTAAATATTATCAAACCAAATCATCAATGACTTACCTTGAGAAATGAAGTGGGAGAACCCAATAGATGTCCCTTTATCATCCTTCAAAGAGAGTGGATTCCTATACTCTTTGACAGGATTTTCTACTAGTATTAGTTCTTAGGCCTGTTGGGTGATGACTCGCATTATATTTTCTGTTCGTTGTCTTAGAATCTTTGAACTAAGACTTCTCGTGCCTTATTTGATTGAAGGCATCTGTGGACATATACCGTGAGCCTATACTTAGGTGAAGGGAATGGAGGTAAATCGGGGTGAATATTTTAAAATGATGTTTGGATGATATTAATCTAACCTGAGTGAATCGGGGTGAATGTTTTAAAAGTTTCGTTTAGATTGAGGTGAATGAAGATTAAAATAATAAAATAAATGACATTTATACCCTTGTATTAAATAAATAAGTCCTATTGAGGGGTATTTTAGTCCTATCAAGTCAAAAATTTACTTATTTTTTCACCTTCACCTTTGTTACCTCCGAAATCGGAGGTTAATAAAAGCGAGGTTAATCGAAGTGAATGGAGGTGAAACATTAATCTCGATTCACCCAGGTAAAATTATTAACCTGGTATCCAAACGGAGTGAATCAATTAATTCACCTCCATTAACCTCCTTCCACCCCAATCCAAACATAGCATTGATTGAGAAATTCATAAAAACTGTACTCTGTCATCTGTAAAAAGTTGAAACTGGGGATATCCTGTTGCCGTTTATCAAATCATATTTGCTACCTCCACATTACGTTGCTAACACTATATGATTATCTTGCCTGTATAATCTATTATCATCACTTTTCATGCATCCTCTAGTTCACACCTCTGTGTCTGAAAGAACTTAATCCGGTAAAAAATTGCAGCCGCATGGGATTTCCTGTCGTGAGAACATGATCAAGGAATGTGAAGAAGAGGCTGGAATCTCTTCATCCATGTGCAAGGAGTATGTTTTCTCTCTACTCCTTCCTTTTTTAATGGTGTCCCTGAATATGTTAATTTACCTGCAGCGTAGAAAGGTTCCTGTCAATTGATTCGCTTGACCAGGACAGTCTTCTCCTAACTCCTCTACCCATTTTGTTTCTCTTGCAAAATAAAATGTACAAAAAATAAATAAAAAATGTTGGTATAATTCAATTGCTGTCTACACAGAGCTAAAGCAGCTGGTGCGGTCTCTTACGTAGATATTGACGGGTATAGATACAAGAGGGAAGTTCACTTCTGTTATGATTTAAGACTTCCTGAGGATTTTACACCTAAAAATCTGGGTAAGTCTACCAGAACTAGGTCCTGTAACTGGACTTAATGTCGGACTTCATGTTTTTCGATGCTTCTAGTTCTATGTTATTCTGTCTTAACTCGTTAATATTGATCTTGGTTTTTTCTTATCAAACATCTTAGATAATATATTGTACAATAATAATAATATAGTAGAAAGTGGGTATTGAGATATATATATATATATATATATATATAGATATTTTATTATTATTATTATATATTAAGTTATTAACATGTGAGTTTGCTTTTATACATGTGTTTGCTTGTATACATGTTCCCCTGCTGGTATCCCCTCTTGCTTTCATTGTACATTCACCTATTATTTCGCCTTGTTTGTTTACATTAATCTGCGACAGATGGTGAGGTAGAAAGCTTCAAGCTGATTCCTGTAACCCTTGTCGCAAATGTGTTGAAGAGAAGAAACTTCTTCAGAACCAACTGCTCCCTTGGCATCATCGATTTTCTCTTCCGACACGGGTAATTATGTGTAAAAGTCTCTTCCTCGATCTCCGTCGTCGAAGTCCGTGCTTGTTTTTTTGGTTATTTTTCATCTATTATTGTGTCATCATGTAATTGCTTATGCAGATACATTAGTCATGAAGCATCTGGATACTTGAAGCTCCTTCAGGACATCAGAAGTGGAGATTGCTCCTGAGAGTGATACTACTGCTACCTGTTATATTTATCTATATAAATATAATAGAAGGCTCATCAAAGTAATGTCTGCGAAGAAAGTTTTCTCACTCCCGCGACAGAACACTGTATATAGCAAGCAGCTACATATTAACTTGCATCTGTTCTAATATTTGTCCAGTTATTGCGATGGAAAAGACCCGATCGTAATTTAGTCTTCGCATGTTAATCTGTGTTCTTGTAGTGTTCTACAGAAACACGCTCATTGATAGCGTTCACCTTCACTGTATATCAGTATACGCTGCTTTGTTAAAACCTTTCCTAAAACCCAAGAGGATAAAACTATAATTCAGGGCAAATAATACAGTGATCCTCTTTTGACCTAGGACTCCTAGGTAAGTGAGTATAAACCCTCACATAAATATGGAAACCATATATAAAATACTTCCACAATTTCATTTTTAATCGGAAAGATTATGGTGAACTTCTCCTTCTCATGCTTTGACTTAATTTGTTAAAACTTTAAAGCCTCTTCGGAAAAGAGAAATAAACTACGACATAAAAAGAAAGAGAAGAGAACCTATAGCCTATAATTGTTAACTCAATTTAGCGTAATTTTCGAACGCGACACATCCCAGACTGAAACTAGTTCTTCTAATCTGTTGGGAGGAACCGACTTTGAGTCCGTTCAAACAATGTCGAGCTCAAAACGAATGATCACAGTATATCACACACTCATGGTTGGTACACGCTCACATTTCGGGGTAACAGGGTCATTAACTAGACCCAACACCCAAAAGATCCGGAGAAGAATATTTTGATGGAAAAAAGAAAATTTATTAAATCGGGAGAGGCTAATAAAAAGGAATCCTTTCTTCATAATCTCACGATTGGAATCACATTAACAGATCAACCCAAGCTGACCGTGAACTACATTATTCAGGGCATAGTTTCTTCCTTCGCAGAAATAATACATTATATCATCTATCATGAAAATCAAGCACAATACAGGTTTCATCAAGGTATGCGGTACACAACTGACTTCCAGATGTCACTTCAAACGCTTAATTCTTCAATCTCGGGGCTTAATGGCTCAAACATGGCTTCTACTTGTCTCAAGTCAACTTGTTCCACACTAGACGGGTTCCATTTGGGGTTCTGCAAAGTAAATCAAACTGTAAGGGAACTTCTGGGATTGAAATTTAACTGTAACCATGGCTGATAAGCCTTCGCATCCGTGCATGCACACAATCGCACCAAAGCTTCAATCGGGTAGAAGATAATCTCTCAATATTCCAGTTCATTTCAAGTGACTTAACAAACTTCTATTACGGCTGCAACAACATTTATCTACAAATAATCTATGATTTACAGCATTATCCTATACCGATATGATTTCATTTCATTGATTTATTTACCAAACTAAGTAGATTACACATTATCTAACTTAACAAGCTGACCAAATAAAGTGCACCCACCTATCCGCTTGTTATTTCACCAGGCTGAGAATAAGGTTGCACGGTTAGGAACTAGGGAAATATGGGGAAAAAATCAAAACGCTTGCATAATTAAGACAGTGTGGGTTTCGACCTTCCATGCTCAAAATTAGGAGCAAGTTCTAGCTTATGCTGCTCTGAAGTCAAGAAATGGACATCATTTTGCTGTTTAAATTATTAGTAGGTAACGTGAGCAAGATAGAAAAGAAAATGGTAACAGCAATAAATTGGTGAACCAATGAAACCTCAGTCACAGATTACTGCACAGACAAATGGGTCACGGACTCAGAGAAGAGAAGTACCTATGCATCTAGCAGACCATTCACCAGAAAAAGCCAAAGCAATACATGCAAGCATGCAAGACGAGCAATAGATATATGCTCTAATGAAATTAAACAGAAAATTTGAGAGAATACCTGATCCTTGTCCACCAATACTGCCCGTACACCTTCAGCGAAATCATCTCTCAATGCAGATCTCAGAGCAATTCTATATTCAGTTTTCATCACTCCACTAAGCTGAATCAGACACACGGGATGAGTTGACAAGTGGTATCAGGTTATCCAACAAAAAGTTTCCAGAATCAAATAATGAGAAGTGGCAAAAGGTTAAGTGCATGAGCTGAAAGTTGGAACTAACTTTGGACAAATCAGAGTCACTCTTTCCTAGTGCAGAAGCAACTTTGGAGAAATAATTCTGAGTTAAGCAAAGTGAAAATGGAGCACCCTTGCCAAGATTTTCCAGAGTTTCCTTAGCCCACTGTGATACTGTTCACCAAACACTCCAGATGAGGACAATCTGAAAAACTAACATCAATATTCAACTGGAGATAACTTACCATTGGTGTCAGAACTCTGCTGATCCCTTTTTAGTTGTTCTATAGTATCAGCAACCAACTTGTTTGCTTCAAAAGCAGATACTATTTGTGGCAAAAGCGACTGCAGTTTCGATTCAGTCTCAGGATTGCTGATGTATTTTTGTACAAGTGCTTCAATATCCTGATGAGGATTATCAGAACTGTAAAAGTCACCAGTTATTGTAATTAGGGACGATGTGTAAGCAGACACACAGTTGTATATTTTTTACGTGGATCAAGAGCCCACATGAGTTAGACCATTTGTTATACTCAGGCACAGGCACCAATGTGAATATCAGAACATCTTATCTTTGAAATATCCTATACTCAAAATAGTTGCAGCATGGCCCAAGCTTAGTGATTTATTAAAAATTACAGAATAATAAATCCTGATATAATATAGTAGATTTTTTAATATTTAGCATTATGTTTAGGAATAAGTATCAACCCAAGAAGTAGAGTTTTTTTAGATAGGTGTTTTAGGGCACAATTTTAACATTTAGGATTTTATTTTATCGTTTTATAGAACTTTGGCCCTATATATAGTCATGTTATATGCTACTTTCTTAATACCTTGATGAATAAATTAATTGTCAAATACTTACGTATTGAACTGATTTTTTTCCCTTATTTTTTCTCCCATCATTCCTGTCCTCTTTCCAACCCAACATCAATAAGGATATAAAAATGCAATTGCATGAGGGGATTTTTGGTGATTAAGTATGACTGACTAATCTCCTATTTGCGCAAGATGGTGAAACATATCCTTCATTTCTCAAAAAACAATGAACTATCTAATAATGTGCAACCAAAGCCATATAGTTAAGTATCATATTTGTCCAGACCCATAGGACTATCCATGATCCCTAACGCCAAACAACAATGAAGTATCATATTTGTCCAGACCCATAGGAATGATTATCCATGATCCTAAAGCCAAAAGACAATGAAGTGCCTATACAACATACACTTGAGTCAGATGATGGCTCTTTCTCCGTCAGTGTTGGACCAGTCATGGATACTGCATTAAAAAAACTAATGAGGAAATGAGACATACAATGTTGCTGCCAGAAGACTATCCTTCAAAGGGATCAGGTTTTCAGACCGAACATAGTGTGAACCCAGACCTATATACAGGGCATCAGCTGGTGATGTAATTCTTTTCCCAGTCAGACCAAGATAAGCACCTGCAAGGACAACCTGGACTCATGAGAAAAGCGCAGGTGAAGGATAACGTTTTTAACTCACAAGCATTGACAGCGTGATTTTGCAGTATCCAATTTCTTACATACTTCCCAATTTTCAAGAGAACATAAAATTTGTGAGATCAGATGGGCTCATTAACATAGCAAAAGTAATTGAATATTTCAGTTAACAAAGATAATTGATTAGAAGACCAAACGCTTGTGAGATCAGATGGAGCAGATTTCAGGATATCAAACATTAGATGAAAAGAAACAACGAAATTTTATATGATAAAAGGGATGAAGCAAAATATTTTAAAGACCCCGGTGGCAGGAGCTGCCCAAATTATTCAAGATGCCAATTGCCAAGCCCAGGAAAAGCATTGCAACAAAAACAACTCTTATCATAAATAAATTATACATGCAGTAGACCCAGTCAAAGACCACTTGAGCAGAACGTACCCACAGACCCTTCTCCTGGACTCTGGGCAGCTATATGCGAGAACCCAACATCTGGGAATAATCCGATCCCATTTTCTGGCATTGCAAGAACAGTTCTCTGGAAACAAGTTCACAAGTATAGATGTAAAAGTATTACATAAGCTTCAAAGGATATTGATTCCCTAGTCGTATGTCAATACCTCTGTCACAATTCGGTAGCAGCCATGGCCACAAAGCCCGATTCCAAAGCCCATTGTTATGCCATCCATCAAACTTATGTATGGCTTTCTGTATTCAGCAATCTTGCATATTAAAGTGTACTCTGCAGTAAATATCTGCCAAAAGCAACTTTGTGGTCAGTGTCAGCCATAGCAAATAGCAGCAGCTTTACAAGGAAAAAAGAAGAGTGAATGCATAAAACGAATTTATCTCACCATTGCATGCACCATTAAATATGTGCATGCTAAATGTCTAATAAAACACTATCATAATCTCATTACAGAAGCAAATGAAAAAATGATGATCACAAAAAATAAACTGGCATTGCAGACTGCAATGAGTTACTGTTAAGATCTCAGGACAAGGATCATGTCTTCAGGAAATTAAAGGTAAAACAAAAGGGGCTAGTTTCAATAAATGCACTAATCTTTTGACTCTTTTTGTAATACAGGTCATTGAATCATTCAGGACATTGAAGAGAGAAGCCAAGATTTATCGATATGGCCAAAGCAAAATTTCATTTCATCATTCAGCCTTCTCATACAAGAAACACATAAGACATGCAATTATAGGGAGTTAGGGTGCTTCTTTCATCCTAGGCAAGGCGATATGACTAAGGCGCAGCAAGGCATACTAGGCATGTTTACGTGCACACCTATTTTAATAGGCAAGAAAATATTTTAAATTCATTTAAAATATTTTACAATTAACATGGTAACTATATTTTAGGTTGAGAAGGAAATAAATAAGGGAAAAATGATTATGGGAAGGCAATTGATATTTGTTGGATAAGAAAATACTTGGGAGATCAAAAGTCTTCAGAAAAAAAAGAGAGAGGAGAAAAAGAATTTAAATGTGGCAGCAATTGGCAACAGTTAGCAACATACCAAGCAAAGTTGTAATTCTTTGCCTATGCTCACTTCACCTAGGTGTGCCTTTGCCTTGTGCCCAGGGTCTTGGACTCCTATTGTCTAGGTGCAACTTAAGCCTTTTAAAACACCGAATACACGTACCACAGCTGGAAAATAGGAACCCATGAAAACCAAGTAACTGAATATGTGAAATCAAAAAAACAGAAAAAATGCCTACAAACAAGGAAGTAACAATAATAACTCCTCAAAATTTGTGTACTTATTCTTGGTAAAAATAGGTCCAGCCATAGCCGTATTAACATCTTACTGAATAATAAACAATTTGAAATTGAAGGTTTATATTACTTTGCAGTAGATACGTTGTACGCTTCTTTTGGATAAAGATATTATTGACTAATTTTACTTTAAATACATAGATTTTTTTGCTAGAATGTATAAATTTTACTACTTATCTATCAATCAATCGTTTCGTAATTTTACCATTTTTTTAATTGCAAACATCAAGCATTGTTGGATAGAGGATATATTTCTTATTCTCATATGTAAATGAGATTCCCTCACAGAAAGAACCTGCAGTTTTACCCCAGAACCCTCAACAGTTGCTATAGCATTCAGTAAAATCCTAATATCCTCACCTTGAGTAGACTAGGAATTTCCTAGAGTAATCACACTGAAGGCTCCAAACGCAAGGAATTAAAATTGTTATGAATTACATGAGGTAAATAAGCAAACACAAGAAAGAAAACCAGATATTATGCAGCTCCAATCCACTGAAAGAGACAAGAGTTTTACTATGTGTGAAACAATAATTACAGAAAACAGGTAAGATAATGTTTCCTAAAGAGTCTATATAGAATTCCTGATGCATATAACAGAGGTCCATTCAAGAGCCAAGAATCAACCGATAGTTTAGGATTCAAGGCAATACAACAGGAAATCTATATCCACGATTTTACACAAATTCAAAGACCAAATAAACAATGACGAACTTTTGAATCTCCAATAACTGGCAGTGCACAGATGACCACATCTGACAAGCCAAGCTTTTCTTTTTCCTTTTTTAGATCCAGAAATAATAAGCATGCTTCTACATTTTCTTAATACTACTAAACATGGACACCAACACCAAGTGATACAGCCACTTCATATAGCTAAAGTAAAATTCACCTTTTTTAAGACATACAGAACAATTTACCAAGTCTATTAAAAAAAAAAAAATCTTGTCCACCAAAGTAAGGCTCTTGATCCATTGTCTCTTCAGAACTGGTATGTAAATTGTATTCCACTCTCAATGAGTCTAAGCATTCCATCTTCTTAATATATACAAATTCAGTGCCACATCATCTGATCTCAGAAAAAGGTGATACAATTGTAGCACAGAAGTGATGAACTCAAATTTCTTCTTGTATCACTTGATCTGAAATGGTTCAGAAAATAAATCATTTCTTTGACACATTAAGTCTCTCATAACATGCAATGTCAGACATTGACATTTGCCCCTTTTTCAATTGAGGAATAAACATTTATAATTTCAGACATTGACTTCTGGCCATTTTATATGTAAATAAACACTGTTCCTACATGAAAAGTCATTAAAAACATTTATTATTGAAATATACAAAAATTATTTCCAAAATTTGTATTAGATAACACAAATAGGAAGTGTGTGCTGTTTATTTTCAAGCCTTTATTACATTTTGACAGTTTTTATAATATATTTTTCTGTATGTTGACAATAAAAATATTTTGCAAATAATTTCCAGTGTCAGAATAGATAAAGTTTGGTTGGAGTTCCTAAAATGAAAAAAAATAGTAGATTTTGGTTTCTCAATTAGAAAGATCTAAACTTTTATACCTCAAGAAGAAATAAGGTGAATGTTTTTGCCTAAAATTTTACTGAACTCTACCTTTCCAAAAAATATAGGCATAATCATTGACAGACTCCTAAGAATTAGCCAAACCAAATGTTACAGCTAAAATACACAGAAACCAATTCTTATGCAACAATTACCATTCATCCATTAATTTGCAATAGTACAAAAGCACATCATAGCAAACAGCTAAACTCAACTGTTATATCTCTATGGACCTATGCCAATTACAAAAAATAGCCAAACCATGTTCCAGTGCAATAAAATGTGATACGGATGCAATTATGGAAGATAATTTATATTTCATTAGTTATAAATTTTAGATATTATTATGTATAGCTAGAAATCATTTAGGCAATTAAACTGGTATCTAGTTAAGATAATATTAGGTAGGATATTATTTAGTTATGAATAATTATCTATTTGGAATAAGATTAATATCTTAGGTTTAGATTATCTTTTCTCTTATGTTATCTTTATAGTCTTTCAGCCTGTGTATATATAGCCTTAGGCATACGTTAATTTTTAGATTGGATGAATGAAAGATTATTGGGAATATTCAATTTCTCCCTGCTACCCTCTGATTTCTGCTCCTTTCCTCTGTTAAATCCCGCTCCTCTACCCATCTTAGTCTCGTCACTCTCTTCTTTCCTTCTTTTCTCTCTTACATCTAATCTCTCTTCTTCTTCCTCTTGTTCTACATTACTAGGCTAATGAGACCTAAACAGTCCACACACCAGTGTTTAAAAAGGCTTAAGGCATGCCTAGGCAAGGGGGTCTTGGGCCCTAGGTGCTAGGCACAAGGTGAAGGCGCAAGGCAAAGGTGCACACATGAAGAATTGCAACTTTGCTTGATATGTTGCGCGACTGCTGTTGTCACATTTAAATTCTTTACTTTTGATATCCTATTAAATATCTTCCTTTCCAAAAAATATCTTTTGGCTTCCCATAATACTTTTTCCTGCCTCTCTTTCCTACCCAACATAAGATTTAGTTAACATATTAATTGTAAAATATTTTGAATGAATTAAAAACACTGCCAACAACCTAAAAATAGAAGGTGTGCACCTAGTGCACCTCACTTATGCCTTACTCATGTCACCTTGCCTAGCATGAAAGAAGCACCCAACCCCTTAAGCCTTAGATGCCCCTTTTCAAACACTGCCACATACTATGGTAGAATTGAGAGATAGAGCTGGAAATAAATGCAAGAAGTGGATATCTTCCTGTGAAAAGGGAAACGACAGCAAAATCCCTGAGATCTTGCAATCAACTTATCTTTTGTCCAATTAGCCCCCCTTAAGACAGATGCAGATAATGAATGAAATAGAAGAGGTACGAAGAACAATGGTACTCACAAACCTCTCACATTCAGAGGAAAGTAAATGCCAGCCACTACCTACGTCTTTAAACTAATGCACCTGGTATCTCATAAAAATAAGGAAAGGAAAAAAAGAAGGGGGGGGGGGATACTGAGAGCAAGAGGAAACTCTATTTGATTTTCAATCACAAATCATAGCAGGATGAAAATCCAAGAAAGAAGTATAAAGAAGACTTATATGCTTTGTTACAGAAGGCAGAAGCTCATAGAGTTGAAGCCACAAACATAAAAATTTAGCATGTTATTTCCATCTAATAGATCATACTCAACAAAGCACCCAACCACCCCAAATCTTGAGAAATTAGAGCTGGTGACGTCAATAGTTGAACTAATGTGGCAAACTCTCAAGAATATATGTAGTTGTATCATATCCAAAAACTGAAGCATCGCAGCTTATGATCATTCTGGTAAATATATTTCTTACTATCACTTGTTATTAGATTATCAATTCCTCAAAGATACAAAAGCTAGAAATATCTATCACATCAACAAGTCAACACTTCATTAGAGAAAGAAATTTCTCAGAGTGCACATACAGCTTCACCAAAAATCGGGACATGACTGGAGATTGCTAAAATGGTGAACCCTCCCATTAGTGTAACATTTTAGCTATCAGCTAGCTCAAATGAGAACATTCAGATAGAACAAGTACTCATGAAACAGAAAGTAAGAAAGACCTCCATCAGATTGGACACTCTGTTTTTGGTAATGATCTGCTTCACATCACCACCTGCAGATTAACTAATATTTCAGGTAATACGCCCAGTAACATGTCTCAGAAATGACATATAAGGAGAATGTACATAGAGCATTAAGACCAGTGCAGAGGGCAACAATTGATGACACTTGGGTATCAATTGGACAGCTTTGATCACATTGACTATAGCATATCCAGGCTGGGTCAAAGTGAAATGCAATAAGAGTTTTGTGCTCAGTAAAGAACTATGAAAACAGAAGCCAAGAGACCTTCTGGACAAGAGGTGTCCTCTTGTCTTTCTGAATCTCAGCTACAACCCCTTTAATATCCATCCCTGCAATTTCCAAAATGTGTAACCCTCAGACCTCACCGCTTACTCCCCAAAAATAATAATAACTTGAGATGAACTACTGAAAAAAATCCAACGTAACCATTTTCTTCAACTCACCAGCACAAAATGCACGAGGTGAACTGCTTTGAATAAGAACACATTTCACCCTTGGATCCTCCTCCCATTCATCAAGAAAGCTTTTGTATTTGATGTCCATTTCTGCACCATGACGACAGCAATAAGTCCATCAAAGACAATCCAAGAATTACAACTTGTACAGATATTTTCTGGACAGTAATGAATAATGCCAGGAAGAAAATCTGTGATAACAACGACTACAAAACGAATGCGGAAACACAATAGTTTCCGAATATGAACCAAGGGATCACAAATTCGTTACTCGAATAGAAAGCCTAAATTACGCCTCCCATTATAACGTATAATGAGTGGAAAACGTGAAGCGTAGGAAAAGAACGCCAGTTTGATTTGAATTCAAATTATTAATCCAAATCCCAATTTTAGGAACAAAATAAGCCAACATTGTCACCAATGAACCCAAAATCACATCACGATGGTACAAACAAGCCAACACATCATACAAAATGAGAAACCGCGCATGTCACAGCTCCGAACATCACCAATTCCCTAATTTGATACTTAAACTTACGGAACGGAACGCACAAAGATAGTAAGAGGGAAATCAGACCTAAGTTCATAGCATTAAGTGCTTTAGGACGATCGAGAGTGATGACGGCGAGGCCATTTGGGAGGACAGCTCCCTTAACGAGCTCCTCCGCAGCAGCGGCGCCGGACATGGCGGCGGAAGTTCGATGCGAGAGAGCGGGTAAGGCGACGACGAAACGGCGGAATCGAAGGAGGTTAGCCGAAGGACGATAGCCGGTAAGGAAGACGGGAGTCGTTGTAGCGGCCCTAGGGAAGAGTTTAGCTGAGGATGATCGAGTTAGAAATCGAGCAGCATCCAGGAGGTTGAGCATCGCCCTTCTAAGGTCGGATGTATTTGTTGAATCAGTGAGTGAAAGTTAACAGTAAAGTAGGAGTAGAAATTTGAGGTCGGTGGTAGGACTGCGAAGTTGGTCCATGAAAATCTTTCAACACTTCTCGGAGGGCACCCTCCCACTTTAACCCACGTAGATGGGGCTCGTCAGTAGGGGTGTTGACAAACCAAGCCGGCTCGCGAGTTTTTTGGGCTCGGCTCGTTAACGATTTGGCTTGGTTCGGCTCGCTTGTTAAACAAGTTTAAAAATTAGACTCGAGCTCGGCTCGATTATTAAACAAATCAAGCTTGAGCCTAATAAATTTGGGCTCGAGCTCGTTTAGAATGCAAAAGCTCGTGAGCTCGACTCGTTTACCACCAAAGCTCGAGAGTCGGATCGTTAAAAGTTCGGCTCGACTCGTTAAAAACTCGGTTCGTTTATAAACAAACCAAGCTCAAGCTTTATTTTTAGGCTCGTTTAGTAAACGAGCCAAGCCCAAGCCTACCCCGGCTCGGCTCGATTCGGTTCGTTAACAACCCTACTTGTCAGATATTCCTCGGCGAGGTAATTCAGGAAAAAAATCACCCATATTTGCCTTTTTCCTTTTCTTTTTTTAGTTTTAGTCCTTCGGTTCATGACTACTCAGTACTAGGGCTGTTCACGGTTCAAATATCCGATATTTTAGATATTTGATTATCGGATATTTGAAATTTCGGATATCTAAAAATGATATTTGATATTTGATTTGAAACTTCGGATATCCGGAAGATCGGATATTTGAATTTTCGGATCGGATATCATCGGATATCAAATATAACCGATATTATCTTAATACAATTTCAAATATAAAAAAATTACCAAATGATAAATATATTTCATATTATCCGATTTGTTGAGCGAATGCTGAGCAAATATCCGATTCGCTTAGCAAATATCCGACTTACTCAACAAATATCCAATGTTAAAACTAAAATAAGAAAGGAGTGGATGAAGTCTATCGATATGCAGAGTATTTTTATTTTTATTTTTATAAATATCTAAAAAGGGATTATATTAAAAATATAATTTCAATTAAATTAAATTTTTCCTCAAATAATAAATAAAGTAAGTAAAAATTATACACACACACATATAAATTTATTTATATACAATTATATATAAAATAAAAAATTATAAAACAATGTATAAATATTTTTCTTCGAATCGGATATTATTTGTATTTGTCGGATCGGATATTTGGTTTTTTTGACTTTTCGTTGACCGGATCGGATATTTGATTTGAAAAAAAAAATCGGAACGGTTATTTGCTTTTTCGGATCGGATCGCTTCGGATATCGGATCAAATAAGCGGATATTGGATAATATGAACAGCCCTACTCAATACTCACTGTCACTAGTCACTACCGGCCGGAGACACGGGGAACGGAGAAAAACTTAAAAATGTTGGACGGTATGAAATGTAAAAAAAAGTTATATATATATATATATATATTTAAAAATTAGATTAAATCTATTAAAATTAAGAGAACATTTTTTAAAAATTATGAAATTATTACCTATATTAATTAGTTTTAATCATTAATAATTTTTTAAATAACAAATTTAATTGAATAATTTTAATATAAATTCTGATGCCGAAAAATTTTCAGAGCAAGAAACGTTTCCGAGACGCCATCTCCGTGCATCACTGCTCATTACTCACTACTCACATATAAAGGTGTCTATTAGGTTTGACTAGACTAATTGTTTTTTAAATTGAGTTATTTGTAGATTATTTTTTTTACAAATTAATTGTAGGTTATTTTGGGTTCAGATTATTTTTGGATTATTTTACTTTTTGAGTTGGATTTATATTGGAGTTGTTGTAGATATAGATCATATCGAGTTAGAATCATGTTCGGGTCGTATTGTTTTGGGTCGGATCGGATTAAGTTTGGGTCACTTCGAATCAGCTTGTCAAGTCTGGCTTGGTTCAGCTTAGATAGTGTTCCGGTGATTCATGTTCGAGTTAATTTGACGGGTTAGGGTTTAGATTAACTTAACAAATTGGATTTTTTTAGGTTTTGATATATTGGATTGTATTTAATTCGGGTTAAGTTAATATTGAATCGGATTACGTTTGATTTGGATTAAACCAAACATTGACTACTAATATGAATCTAACTCATTAATCTCGTTAGCAAGTATTAAATTTGACTTTTATGCAAGTATGTGATTAAAAATGTGTTATTAACAATAAATTTAAAATATTATTGGTGAATAAGTAAATACATAATAAAAGCAAGAAAAATAAGTAAAATTTATAAAACAAAAGATTTGTAACAACTTTAAATAAATAACAAGACATATATATATTTTTTTATTTTAACGAAATTTGGTCTTGTCGGATTGGGTTGATAGCGGGTTACGAGTTGGGTTTTGGTTAGTTTTAGATTGGATCGGATTGGATTGATAATTTTTTTGAAATTTTGTGTAAATTGGTTTAACTTTTGACGGCTCTACATACTTAGAGGTAGTTTGATTGGAAAGAAGTAGAGGAAGGAAGTAGTACTTATAGAAAGTGATAAAAGTTAGTTTGTTTGGTTAGTAGGAATTAGAAGTTTGAGGTAAGTCATACTTTCGTTTGACATCATTTTATATGTCAAAAGTGATAAGGTAAGTCACTTTCTAAAGTAATTACTTTAGTAGACAACTTAATTAGGTGGATTTAAGTAAGTTCTACTTTTTTATTAATCTTTTTTTTACCTTCACTTTTATCGGCAAAAAATAACTATATTTATATTTAAGGGTACTAATATAATTTATGTACTACTTCCTAGGTAATATAACAGTAAACCAAACATAAAATACTATTATTTTCTATGTGGTATAGTAGTAAACCAAACATAAAATTATATTACTTCCAATGAAGAATTTTAAGACAAGTTGGTTCCATTAAAGTTGTAACACCCCTATTTTTACTATTAAAAAATTTCGTTTTATGGAAGAGTTAATTACCAAATATAATGTGTGTTACCGCCAAAATCAGTATAAGTCTGACATCCTCTACCATTCCTATACTAAGTGCTAAGACTAAAACATTACTTTACTTAAATAACATAATTACAAAAGTCAGAATATAGAGAATAATAGATAAGTACAGTGCTAGTAAAAGCAGCATTAGTAGTCTACCAAACATAAGAGAGAAATTACAGGAGGACATTAAAGTCCAAATATAATCAGAGACCAGCTAGCAAAAGAGACATTGGATACCTACGCTCTCAAAACCGACTAACAACTTTCAACTGAATTTGGAAGCTGACATACAAAGTCCACTACCCATTGAATAGGCAAGGGTCCATGAAAATGAACCCTTCAGTACTACGGTACTGAGCAACCATTTATACCAAACTAATACGATAAATAGCATGGAACACATACAAGACATAACATTGTATAAGATATATACATACACATACAAGGATTGAGATACAATAGTCATTTAGATAATCAAATTCCATCTAGATTATAAACTACTCATATTCATTCATCCGAAACAACCGAACTTACCAAATGAACAATATGGAGATACTATCTGAAATATGATTATAAGAAAACCCCGACGCAATATCTATAAGGCATCACGATAATACATGGTGTAATATTAAGAGATGCATGAGATGATCAAGATACGACAGTCATATCAGATAAATCATAATCACCGAAACCACATACTACTCATACTAGTTCATTGATGACATAATAAAACTTACCAAATTAACATACCAAATATGCTCTTTGAAGTATGATTAGATCAACCGTAACATAATAACCGTAAGGCATCATGACAATATATAGTATAAACAATAAGACATACATGAGATGATCCAAACTCAATAATCATAACAGATAAGAAGTAGTCACCAAACTACATACAACTCATGCGTGCTCATTTAGAATATAATAGCACTTATCAACTAAGCATCCCAAGATGATCTATGAAGCAATAACTAAAATCCAACTCCATGCCACAATTATAACCTTTACAACATAATTTATGTCTTAGTATCAATCCCAACCAATTACATAACATCACAGGTATACTTATAGGTACAGTATGATAACATATATAACGTCAAAGGTATACTTACAGGTATAGTATGATAAGATACATAACATCACAGATATACTTACAGGTATAGTATAATAAAATCCATAACATCATAGGTATGCTCATAGACATAATACTAATATAGGTAGGCACAAAGGCTGCTACCGAAACCATAGGTAGGCACAAAGGCTACTACCAAACCACAGGTAGGAGCAAAGGTTGCTACTGAAATCACAGGTAGGCACAAAGGCTACCACCAAACCAATCCAATATTCAATAATAATCATTCCAATCAAATTAAATCATTTTTATTTTTATTTACTTGAGGGGGATACAATAATAACCTAGATATATAAAAGTACACCGGTCATACCGACACACAAGGCATTATGGTACTCTCCAACCATCCAACTTAGAGGTATAACAATACTCTGGTCATACCGATGCATGAGGCACAGAGTACCCTCCTCACCTCAGACACTTAATCCTTAAGTATTGATATCCCCTATAGAGTTCGTAGGTCACCTATAGAGTAGACTAGAGCTTTATTAAGGCACAACAGACACACTAGAAACCCAAACAAATCGAGGGCTCATACTTTATCTCTAGGGTAGCTACTTCTAGAGAGAAACCATTCCCAAACTCAAGATCTTCCACTTTACGTATTAGTATTTTATAAGGTGATCACAGATAATACATATTGCACAATTATTCTCATTTCCATACTTATCTATTTTTTTCTTTATTTCCAATTATCCAAGTCAACCTTAAGGTCAACGGTCCAAAACAAGGTTAAAGTCAACACTAAGGTCAACTTATTAAAAGTCTAAGGCCATCCTATACCCAATTATTCACATTTGGGCACATTATGTCAAAATGACCAAAATACCCTTAAGATAAATAATTATAAGATTTTCATTTATTTAAATACTAAATCCATTTTATTTATTAATTTGTTGTGAAATGGCTAAAACAAAATAATTAAATTATTTATTATACAATTTAAATTATCAACTATGTCAAAAGACCATTTTGTCCTTACACATGTTCCTACATACAAAACCCTATCATACACTTTTGAAACATACAAAACACATGATCGCATAATCGACAACAGATAATATATATTAGATATAATTTTTAGGATAAATATCATAATACACTAAAAATGACTAAATTGACCCTAGGACACATATCCATAATTATTATTTTATAATTATATCTAACCATGCTCACCTTATTATTTTATACATCTTATCACACATAATATTTTTTAGTCATTAGAATCATTTTAATCATACTTTAGTACCCCAAATATTTTATATCAGATAACATGCTCGTTTTAGTAGTTTTCATAATAATAATAATAATTAACATATAATTATATTGTAATAAATCATGCTTAATATATTTTCATACGCTAAAAATCCTAATATGTTATCATGCAATATTTATTATTTTAACAGGGTATAATGGTTACCTGAATTAGAAAAAACGTAAAATTAAAGGTATCCACTAAAATATATTATGTTCTGTTAATCAACTTTTGTACCGAAAAATAATACCACAATTACCAAGTTAATATCTATCAGACAAAATAATAATTAAAATATAAAATATTTATTTTTCTGAAATTATCAAAATACCCTTACATTTAATATAGGTACCAAAATTTCTTAAAATAAAACACAACTCACCCTACATGCAGCATGAGTCATGAACGAAAGAAAGGGGGCGGGTTGCATGGTGTCGGATGAGGCTAAGGCTTGGGTGAGTTAAGGGTGGAGGAGATGGTGGACGCGGTGGTGCTGGTCGATGGCCGGCGGTGGAGGGCAGTAGCTATATGTGGTGGCTGGCTATGGGAAGGGTGGTGGTGGTGCTGTAGTCGGTTGGTTTGGTTGAGGGGGAGTGAATCGAGGAGAGTGGTGGAGGTGTTGGGTGCGGGGATGGAGGTTGTAGGCTAGCAGGGGAGGAGCGAGCTGGAGCTAAGGTGGCTGTTGGTAGTTGTAGGAGAATACATGATAAGGCTGGGGTTGGCCTCGTGAAGGGCGATGGTGATTGGCACTGGAAGTGGTAGGGATGCGATGAGGGAAGGGTGCAAGGCTGGGCAATGTAGGGAGGCTGTAGGAAAATGGAGGAGGTGGCAGAAAGGTGGAGAAAATGTAGAGGGGAGGAGGCGATGTGGTGGCTTGAAGGTTGGGGTGTTGCTGGGTGAGGATAGGGAGATGGCTCGGTGGGGATGGGGAATGGCTCGATGGTGGCTCGAAGAAAGGTGTGGTTGGTTGCTGGGATGGTGCTGGTTTTGCAGAGGCTGTGGTGGATGGTGATGGTTGGGGTATTGCGAAGGTGTGTGAGGGAGAGGGGAAGGGTTGCAGTTACGAGGGCAGGAAGAAGGGGAGTAGGGGGGTTGTGATGGGGAGGGGAGTTGGGTGTTGCGTGCGGTAGTGTGGGCTGGTTGGTGATGGAAGTGGCAGGGTGGCGGTGGATGAAGAAAAGCAGAGGGAGTAGGTGCTATGGTGGCTCGAAGAGGTAGAAAAGGAAGGGGTAGTTGGGAAGATGGAACAAAATAGAGAGGGGGAAGGGGTTGGGTACATGGGCAAAGGTCGAGAGGCTGTTTGGTTGGTGATGGAGCTGGGAAAATCAAACAAAATAGAGAGAGGGAAGGGGTAGTGGAGGGCTATTTGGGTGTTGAGTTCTGTGTGTGTGTGTAACACCTTAAAATTTACTATTTTTTTGCGGAAGAAATTAAAATAGAAATATTTAAATTAAAACCCATGAATTCTGGGGATGTTACCACCACACTTAGTACTAGACCGGTTCACTTCGACTGTTCCAGTACCAAGTGCTTAGGCTAAGAAAATTAATAATAAGTATGAAACGGTTGTAAAACAAAAACAAAGTACGCATAAAGAATTATTATTCATATTCAAAAGAGAAATAGCTTACAACCGATAAAAGATTCATTTAAAGTACTCAATACAAGGTAATAAATCAAATCGGATAAATTCGATACAAAAGAAATAACAAAAGGAAATACATCGCATAAAGAGTAAATATGGCCACAACTCTCTTAAACTTTGAGCCAACCACAAGCTCAATACTCAGCCCTATCGGATGTCTCACCCACCTGCACAAAGTTAGAAGGGCCTACTACTCGTGGGAATGAGCAACACCCATGAAAAGGGTGATTAGTACGCTACATATTGAGTAAGGTAACCGTGCACTAAGGCCAACATATAAAATTACAAAAACCATGCATAAGAATAAAAGAACATAAAGACCATCATGATAACATAATAACAAACAATCATTCGGGTGGATACATAAATGCCCATTTATAGTCCGGATTAATTATTTAATTAATCTCTGATTAGAACTCATTCCACACCATACTTTTTATCAAATCCATGCGAGTACGGGAACCCCACTATTATAGCCGGTGGACCGAAAACACACAGGGCATATAGCTCCTGACCACTATTATAGCCGGTGGATCGGTCTTCAAGATACCGTAGTATCTGGCCACTATTATTAGCCGGTGGACCGGTCTGACCCTTGCTCACATGGTGTTCCATTGTAAGTACTTAGTGTCTTTCCCATGTCTTGACACAAATATATTCGATTTTATTGAGCACGGAATCCCCCACTATTATAGTCGGTGGACCGAAAACGCACAGGTACAAAGCCTGACCACTATGATTACTGGTGGACCGGTTACACATAGGACATCATGCCCTAACCACTATTATTTGCTGGTGGACCGGTCTGGGCTCGGTCCAACAATCTTCCACTTTAAATGATTAATGTCTTAAGTGTATTATTCGAAAAAGTTTTAACCCTATACATGCATGAATCACTCCCTTTACACATATCCTCCAAGTCCACTTATTTCCTTACTCTAGGGTTTTCCCTAGAAACCCTAATTTAGGCCTAAGTGGCCCATCCTATGCCACTTCATACAACCCAAATCATTCTAACACTCCACACACCACAACTCATAAATTCCATCCTCATAATTACACTTTAATCACCAAATACACACGATCCCATAAAAACCCTAAGCAGCCACACCAAACCCTAATTGTTCACACAAACCTTAGCTCGGTCTCCTATGTACCCTTATATTGCTATACGTACTATTTTTCACCCAAAGTATTCAAACACCCAAACAGCACTTATATTACCTTCCTCACACCCCAAATCAACTTTTCATATGTAAACTTCATGCCCATGCAAACGTTACACATCCCATGCAACCATTCGAATTTTTTCATGCAAACCCTAAGCTCCCATTTGAAACCCTAATTTCAACTATGCAAACCCTAGTTCCATCCATGCAAAATCCTAGATTCTTCTATACAAACCTTAGATGCATCCATACAAAACCCTAGATTCAATCCATATAAAACCAAATATTCATCCATACCAACCCTAGATTCAATCTATACAAAACCAAAGCTTCATCCATACCAAACCCTAGATTCAATCCATACAAAACCAAAGATTCATCCTTACCAAACCCTAAATTCAATCCATATAAAACCAAGGATTCATCCATACCAAACCCTAAATTCAATCCATATAAAACCAAAGATTCATCTATGTATAACCATAGATTGGATTCTCCTATATAAAACCATAGATTAGATTCTCCCATACAAAATCGTAAATTAGATTCCCCCATATGAACCATAAATTATATTCTCTTACACGAAATCCTAAATTTCCCATTTTATTCAACCACTCATGGATCATTAAAATACTTAGGTCAATCACATCCCTTGGTCAACTACTTTCCCCATCCTCCTTTTTTCATTCTTCCCCCCCACACAAACCATATTAACATCCTTATATGCATGTCTTACAGGGTCACAACACATATCATTACATATACATAATACACATGCCATATAATAACACAAAAACATGCTTGAACTCCACGCCATACTATATACGAAATAATTACAATAATAAACATAGGATGCATAACATACAAGGCATTTAATGCACATCAACAAACAATAGGCCTTAGTAACACCCTTACTTAAAATGACACCGGTCTTGGAGCACGTTCCTACGCCTCCTTAAGGCTTTGACTAGTCTCACCTATATTAGGGAAAAACTAAAATTAAATTCCCTCCTACCAAAAATACTATTATTTACTAACTTATTATAAGACCGGGCTTTTAATAAAATAATAACATATTAATAAAATAATATCAACTAATTACTAACTTTGCTAAAGATATAGAAATAATAGTAATATTATAAAAGTTGATAATATAAGGTTGAAGACTTTACCCTAATAATAATAATAATAATAATGATACTAAAATAATAATAGCAAAGATATTGAAAATGATAACAATGATAATAATAATAATAATAATAATAATAATAATAATAATAATAATAATAATAATAATAATAATAATAATAATAATAAGGCATTACTCAAAAACAAAGTGAAATAAGGGCTTCGGCCCCTTTATCAAAATAATACTAATAATAACATTCGTAAAATAAATAACAAAATTTAGTAATAAAAAAATAATAATGAAATAGTAATAATAATAATAATGATAAAAACCATAATAATATTGCAAAAATGATAATAATCATAATATTAATAATAGTAAGGATAATATTTGAAGATAAAATGAAGTAGGGTTTCGACTCTACATTGAATAATAATAAACTTATTAAATAATAATAATAATAATAAAAATAACACTAATAAGAATAATAAATGCTATTGATAAAATAATGATAATATTAATAATAATAAGACTTGATATTTATAATACTATTACTACAATTCAAAATAGGCAAACTAGGGTTTTAGCCCTATATAGAATAATAACATTAAAAAAGAAAATAATAATAATAATAATAGTAATAATCGCATAACAATAATAATAATAATAGCAACACTATTAGTAAAATATTTGTAATAATAATAATGAAATAATAATAATAATGATAATAATTTGAAATAGTAATAATAATAATAATAATAATAATAATAATAAAAACACATTAATATTAATAATAAAGATAATAGCAATAATAAGAAAAATAATAATAAAATAAAAATAAAAATATAATAGGGCTTCAGCCCTTAATAGAAATAATAATAAAATCATTAATAATAAAAATAATAATAATAGTAAAATTAATAATAGTAATAATAATAATAATAGTATATATATTCAAATAAATGAAATAAAATAAAATAAAGCTTGTATAAATAGTGAGAAATGGTTAAGGGGGTTTAGGGTTCAACCTTAGACTGGTGGTGACAGGCGGCTCCGGCGGTGGTGCGGTGGCTTGAAAAAGAGAAGAAAAGGGGGAAATTTGAATGCTGGGAAAAAGACAGGGATAATGAAGGCGATGGTTGAGGTGATTATGGTTGCCTAGTAGGATAGGAGTTGAATGAGGGTGGCGGCGCAGCCAAAGGTGGTTGCGCACGGCGGCGGAAGTGGTGGTCGAATGGGGAAGAAGAAGAAAAAGGGAGGAGGAGAGGGAGGGAGAGGAAAAGAAAGGTAGGGGAAGGTAGAGGTTGGTCTGCAGAATAGATTGGAAGGTGAAAGGAGCGGCAGAAGAGGTGGCAGAGACAAAAAATGGGTTGGTCGAGGGGGCTACTTCGCATAACCAGGGTGGCTTGTGCAGGAAGAATCGAGGGATGAGGGAGGTTTAGGTAGTTAGAGGGCGGTGCAAGGATAAGTTTGGTGGCTAGAGATGGCGGGTCGAAGGGTGGCAAAGACAAAAAATGGGTTAGTCGAGGGGCTACTTCGCACCGCTGGGGTGGCTTGTGCAGGAAGAATCGAGGGATGAGGGAGGTTTAGGTAGTTAGAGGGCGGTGCAAGGATAAGTTTGGTGGCTAGAGATGGCGACGCAGTTGGCCGGAGGTGGCGACAACGGTGTCTGAAGGGGCGGCGGCGCACAAGGGAAATATTCTGGGTAAGGAAATCAAATGCTCGATACATGCCATTATGGGGGTATTTATAGAGTGTAAATGAGAGGGTAGGGTTCTATGGGTCGGCTAGGGGGTAAGGCAGGTAGGGTTCTGGTCACCGGTGGCAATGATTGACCTGTGGGAGTCAGTTTCGGGCAGGGGAATGCACAGGGAAAAAGGGAGGGGATCACGCGAGAAAGGGGAGATTTGGTTGGGTCAAAAGGGTCGGCGAGGCAGGGGGAAGAGAGAGGAAGGAAAACTGCCGGAATCGACGGTGAAAAACCAGGGTGGGGTGGTGAAGTTGCAGGCTAGCGGCATTGGGGAAGGAGGAAGGAAGAAGAAGAAAGAAAGGGGGTGCAGGGACCGGTCGGCCTAGGAAAAGAAAAGAAAGAAAAAAGAAGGAACTGGGCCGTGCGCGAAGTGAGGGAAAAACTTAAATATAATATAACATTTAGAGGGGAAAAAAGCTAAAACGCAGCATGGCGGAGAAAGGAAGGAAAGGAAAGAGGGATTGGGCCGCGGGAAGGCACGCCCAATCAGGGGAAAAGAAGAGGAAAAGAAAAGGAAAAAAAAAGAAGAAAAGAAAGAAAAAGGAAGAAAGAAAAGGAAAAAGGGAAAAGGGAAAAAGAAAAATAGTAGGTTAGGTTAATGAAATTAATTAGGATATTTGGAATATTTAAAAATAATAATATTTAAATAAAATAATATTTAAATCCCTTTTTAGGCTAATTTAAGATTTTTAAAATATTTTCTATAAATTCTATTTTAATTAGCAAAACACCCTAATTTTTCCAATTAAATTATTTATAAAATTCTATTAATTTGAAACCATTTCTCCTTCTTATTTTAAATAAAATAATTTATTTAACTAATTTTCAAAATAAAATCCTTAATTAGCTAAAATACCCAAATTTCTCCTAATTAAAATACTTATAAATTTCTTCTTAATTTGCCCTAATTAATTTCTTTTTATTTTAATAAAAATAATTAATTTAATTAATTTTTCTAATAAAATCTTATTTAACTATAATTTTTAAAATTAGAAATTTCGAGGCATTTCAGTGTATACATGTATAAAATGTAGAGAGTGCTGTGAAGAAGTGATGGGTTGAGTGAGGTAAGTAAATGACGGAGACAGGAAGACTGTTTAGGGGGAAGGGAATGCACATTGTAGAGGGTTGTGTGTGTGTGAGAGAGGGTAGGAAATATATTTATATTTTTAGTTTAGATTTAGTTTGTGTATATTAGGGTATCATGTAGAAAAATAATCCGAAAAAATAATCGCAATTGGGATGTGTTTAATAGAACGAAAAAAGATAAAATAATTATGAATAAATTTTAGAAATTTATTTCAGGTTACGAGTAAACGGTTGTTAGTAAAATAATTAGAATAAGATTTACGGATATAAACTAGGATTAAAATTAATAGTTCAATTTCTATCAAATTTTAACCTGATTAAATTTATATATAAACCGTCTAATAATATGAATAATAATAACATATTTAATACCAAACCTCCTAAAATAATAATTATAACTAGTCATATGATTATTAATTTATAATTAATATTTATAAAAATGAGGTATTAAAAAAGTATAACTTATTGAGAAAGTTTATATATATGTACCAAATGACACCTTAATAAAGTCTTTGAGATTTGGACTCAATTACTGTATTCTTATGCCATCGACTAATTTCAATTTTCAACTCCCACCTTCAGTGACTTGATCCCCTTCTCTCTTGATATTCAACCTTCTAGTCCTCCACGTTGCAATCCGCCACTGCAGACCTCAACAAAGTGACCCTACTTGCAATGTTGCCTTCACACACCGTATGTTGTATGCTTAGCGAACCATCTCCACTCCTCTTTTGATCCCCTTTTTAACCCAAGTCCTCGTTCTTCGGCTTCATTCTTCCCACTCCAATTATCATATGGTAACCAATTTTGAAGAGAAAAATTTGACCAAATCTAGTTTTCTCACCCACCGCATCACATTCCAAGCTTCTAGTATTAATCTCCTCCTCGATAAATTAGTGACTCTAGTTTTGATATGTAAATCACAACAATCATTGCTCAAGTTTACATTTTTTTATTAACTTACATTAAAGAATTGTTTCTCGTTTTTAGGATTGGGGAATTTTTTTTGTTGAATCAACAATTTATATAAGTTGGCAATTTCATTTTTAGATTTTAAGAATTTTTGTAATGTTTTTAAGTAATTACAATCAAATAGATATATTGTGAGATTGCCATGATTTTGGTTCGTGATTGTATAGATTTTTTTAATTTTGGCTAATGTATGATACAAAATTTTAACAACCGATTTCCATAGAGTAAGAATACTAGCTTGTACAAATTTTATATTTTCATTGGATATTGGGTTTCAATATTAGGTTTGAGTATTAAGGCTAGGAATTTTGAGTAGGAATTGTGGTGGGTTTGGAGATTAATTTCTCATGTATGGGGTAGGAAATTCCCAATTAAATTTTTTTAAGGAGTGGAAAGGGTTTAGGGGTTGGTATTACTTTTGGGGTTTGAGAAAAAGGATGGGTCTTTGACTCCGCCTCATTATCATCCATCCCCCTACCATGCACCTGCCTTTTGTTTTTTCTTTCATTTTTCTTTGTTATGTATTCTTTTGTAATGTGATTCAAGTCAACCTTTTATTTAATTGGACATGATCGATTATTAAATAAAAGCTTTGATTACTAGCTCTCTTTCTCCATATCTATCCATCTAGATAACATTCCTTCCTTCTAAATTGGATGATAAAGGGAGTTAGAGGACCAAAAATATAGAAATAGGCTTTATAAGCACTCTCCGCATCTTGTATGTATCATCTATGGTTGGAGAGAAACTACATAATCTCTCAACACCATTCTAGAGATAGTGTTCAACTAGTGAAAGCCATTGCGAGAGATCTTACTACAAGATTTGAGGGTTTTTGACTTGTAAATCCTTTTCTAAATTAGTGGCCTTTGCAAATGATATAGCTTAGTGAAATGCCCCGAAATTTTCCAATTTTAAAGATTATATTTAAATAAGGTTGTATTTGAAAATTTAAGTTAATAAATTATTTTATTAAAATAAAAAAATTTTTATTAGGGCAAATTAATAAGAAATTTTATCAGGTAAAGGAAATTTGGGCATATTATTTAATTAAAGATTTTAATTTGGAAATTTATTTAAATAAATTATTTTATTTAAATTAAGAAAGATAAAATAGTTTCAAATTAATTTTAATTTTATAAATAATTAAATTAAATAAAATTTGAGGGATTTATTAATTCAAAATGAAATTTATGAAAAATCCTTTAAAAATACTATTTAGCCTAAAAAGGGATTTAAAAATTATTTTATTTAAATATTATTAATTTTAAATATCCTAAACATTCAGATGTATTTAATTTGACCCAACCTCAATTAATTCTCTTCTCCTTTTTCCCTTTTTCCTTTTCCTTTTCTTTTCTTTTCTTTCCTTTCTTTCTTTTTCTTCTTCTTCACCGAATTGGGCCTGTTGCGCGGCCCAATTCCCTTTCTCCTTTCCTTTTTCTTCGGCGCGGCCCAGCCCGCGCGTCGTCGCCGCCGCCCCTTCTCTCAACGCTGCGTTTTACCTCTTCTTTCTCTTGAACGCCGCGTTTTGATTCATCTTGCTATTACCGTTGCGCGACAGAACGAAACGCCGTCCTTCAGGCCTTTTTACGCGAAAACGTGTCGTTTCATTTAAGCGTTTTACCTCCGCGCCGAACCGCCAGGTCTCCCGCCCTTTTTCCTTCTTTTCTCCCCCGCGAACCGGCCGGCCAGCCCCCCCATCTTCTCCTTCCTCCTCCGCCCGACGCCATAACCACCCACCTTCCTTCTCTCCCCCGAAAATGGCGCCGCCGGCCACACGTGGCGTGACCGGCTCTTCTCCCCCTCGTTTTCTTCCTCTCGATCTGAACGTTCATTTGAAACCATCAAATGCCCCTCTCTCCCGCTCGTTTGTGCACTGTTGCCTCGCGAAGGTGGGTAAAAATTCAAGTTTTTGCCGCCCGACCTTCGGCTTGAATTAAACCATTTCCCCCCTAATTTAAACACTTAGTAACCTCCCTAATTCAAATATAATCTCCCCAACTATAAAAATCCCCTCATTTGCATTATTTTGGGATTTTATTTTCCCCGAAACCCTAAGCTGTGCCTGTGCGCCACCGCCCCATCAGACGCCATTTTATCCTCCTCCGACCAAATTCAACACCTCCTCTTTCTACCAATCTCTTCCCTACAATACTATCTAATTAACTAAACTAACCTCATCCCTCGATTCATCGTGTGCAAGTTTCTATAATCATCCAAAGTTGGCTAGTTGATTCGACAAGAATCTTGACGCCGAGACAGTGAACCACCGTCCACCACCACATCCGCCACTTATAACACCTATTAAACCAACTATTAACTTCTACTAATTATCCTCTACAGCCCCATATAATTATTTTAATTTTCTTCCTCCCCATCACCTATTTTCCTAATTTTTAACCCCCTTAGACCCATTTTTCGGCCACCTCTGGGAACCACCGCCGGTTCCACCTACATCCTCCAACTCAAGGTGATGCCATAGACATTTTTAATACTTATTTTCGAATTATTTATAATTATTCTAATTTTAGCCAAAATTTTAGTATTAATTCAACTTTAATTATTATTATTATAATTATTATTATTAGTAATATTGACTGTATTCTAATTTCAAAATTTTTTTTACAGGTCTGGGAGTATTACTAAGTAAGATACAGTAATTATCTCGGCCTTTACCTATTTACTTAGATTTTTACATAATTGATGTTATTATTAATAATATTAATAATAATAATATTATTATTAGTATAATTATTTGGTTGATACTGTGATTATTACTGGAAGAAAAGAGGCCTTAAATTTTAATTAGGCCTCACATTTATAAAATTTATTAACATTATTAACATTTTTTTAACATTATTTTAATTATATTACCATTATTACCTTTATTAAAATATAATATAAGTATATATATACATTATTAATTTTATTATCACAATTCTGAATAGTCTTATTTTTATCATTGTGGGATGGTTAGAAATCCAACTTTTAATTTTAAGAATTTTGATATCATTAATATCTAATATTCTATTTATAAAAAGTATCATTAATATTATTATACTTTATTTATATTACTAATTATTTTTATTATTATCATTCTTCTTATTGTTCTTATTATCATCATCATAGTTATGATATTATTAAATCTATTTTGGGAGAAGGGTAGAAACCCTTAGTTTATCACCTTTTCAAAAGAAAATAAGTGAATTAATTATATTAGTTTCTATAGTTAATTATTGAATAGTAAAATGTCATCCTAAAACCAAACCTCGAAATAATTTAGAATTATATAAGAGGGTCTAATCATAGTATGTTTTGATATAATAGGCGAACCCAATTAAATCCCTCAAGTGGAATAGGAGTGTGCACCAAGACCGGTGACATTTTAGGTAAGGGTCTACTAAGGCCATTTATGTGTTTGCATGCACGATGTGTTTGATATGCCATGTATTTTATGTTATTATTAATTATTGCACATGTGGCATGATTGTGGAATGGAAGTATGTTGTTGTGAATATACTGTGGCATGAGAATTATGCATATGTTTATGTCATTAATGTATGATATGACTTGAGACATGTTGTTAGGGTTCATGGAATGGTATGATGTTAGGGTTTGCATAAAATGACCTGTGGTGTTAGGGTTGCATGGAAGCATGTCTACGTGGAGCTAGGGTTTGCATGGAAGGGTGGTATATGTGAAGCTAGGGTTTGCACATGTGAGGTACGTGGAGTTAGGGTTTGCATGGGAGTTAGGGTTTGCATGGGAGTTAGGGTTTGCATGGGAGTGTGGTACGTGGAGATTGGGTTTGCATGGGAGCTAGGGTTTGCATGGAAGCGTGGGTCATGTGTAGTTAGGGTTTGCATGGGAGCTAAGATTTACATGGAAATGTGGTTTACGTGGAGATAGGGTTTGCATGGAGTAGGGTTGCGTGGGAGTTAGGGCTTTCATAGATTTAGTCACGCATGTCTGGGCAAATGTTTGTGAATGTCAAATGTTTTTGAATAAAATATTTAAGACACTAATATCTTAAAGTGGAAGATATTGAGACGGGACCAGCCGATCCACCGGTTAGGAATAGTGGTTAGGGTTTTACCCTATGTGTGACCGATCCACCGGTAATAATAGTGGTTAGGACATGAGGTCCTATGTGTATCCGGTCCACCGGTTATAATAGTGGGGGATCCCGAGCTCAATAAAGACAAACCAGATCGTTAATGCTATTAAAAGATACTAATTACTTACAGTGGAACACCATGCGAGCAGGAGCCAAGCCGATCCACCGGTTGGGAATAGTGGTTAGGGTTTTACCCTATGTGTGTCCGACCCACCGGTTATAATAGTGGGGTGTTCCTGTTTTCGCATGGATCTGATGCGGACAGGAACCAAGCCGATCCACCGGTTAGGAATAGTGGTTAGGGTTTTTACCCTATATATGACCGGCCCACCGGTTACAATAGTGGGGTGTTCCTGTACTCGCATGGATTGATAAAGATATGGTGTGTATTGACTTTTGATAAAAGAAAGATTAAATGATTAATCCGGACCTTTTTGAGCCTTACGTATGGACCTATTGATTATAAATGATTTCACTATGCTTCTATGTATCATATGTGTGGGTTGTAATTGTATGTGATCATTATCCTGCATGAATTAATGTGTTATGTGCCGGCCTTAGTATTCGGTTACCTTACTCAATACGTAGCATACTGATCACCCGTTTCATGAGTGCTGCTCATTCCCACGAGCAGAAGGCCCGTCTGATCTGTTGCAGGTAGGAGATATTTACTTTGATACTATCGATATCGACGGGACATCAGGAGGGGCAGAGTGATAGCTGGGCTGGATCAATCTTTAGAGTGATGTGGCCGTTGTCTTTTTTAAATTTATGATTTATGATATCTTTTATTATGTTTGAATTATCGAAACAATTTTACTAAGGTTGTTTAGTTATTATCTGGAAAAATAATAGCCGGTATTTCGAATTATGTAAGACTTACGCGTACTCTGATTTCTGGTTTTATAAATTTGAATTTGTATGGTATTACTGCTAATGTTTTCTTAGCCTTAGCACTTGGTACCGGAACGGTAGAAGTAAACTGGTCTGGTACTAAGTGTGGCGGTAACATCTCCAGAATTTACGGTTTTAATTTATGAGTATTGCTTTAAAAAAAATTGTGTAAATTTTGGGGTGTTACACTTAGGCAAGTAGTAAGTTTTCATAGGCCATTTTTTTATTTGAGCTTGTACTCTCATGTAAATTTTTGTTTTAGTAATAAAAATTTCAATTATTTGCCAAAATAAGCACTTATACAAATTGTCAAAAATCCCCTTGCCACATAAAACTTACACCCATTGATGTCAAGGGTGCTTATAGAGACATGATTCTTCTTCAAATTAGGGACATGCTGGACATCAAATAAATTTTGGATTACATTATCATACATCTTTATCCTCATGAATCCAATGTCAGCAACCTTACAAAGAAATTCCTATAAGCACATTTCCACCGTCGACCAACTCATAGATAGGAAAGAAATTGTTGGAAGAATTCATGTGATAAGAAAAACTAGGATTAAGAATCTAGTCATTCATGTCATCTATCTCATTAACTGTGACAATCAACACACTAATATCATTACCACCACTGGCATAACTTACTTCAACACAATTCCTTTTATCACCATCAACGGAGTCACGTTGTTTTTTTCCTAAGCTTCAAACATTGGTATTTTATGTGCCCCTTCTTATAATGATAATTGCATATCTTCTTCTTATTTGGTTTGGAATTAGACTGATTTTTTTTCTTCTTATTATCACATGAGATAGAATTCATTTCAAAGGTCCTAACCAACATAACCAAACCTTCGCTAGGAAAGTTAACAAACATTGAATCTAACTAACTATCAATCAAGCCTCATTGTAATAATGAACCCCTCACATCATCTAGACTCAATTCATCACACCCATACAATAAGGTTTTATAAAAGTGCTTATATGAAAATGGTTATGGAAAAACAACAACAATGTAATAGCTAGATCCTCATCACCAACCACATCGATATTCTATAAGTCCATGATAATTGTAGAAAATTCATCCAAATGTGGTTTTAGAGGATTGAATTATGTAAGAAAAAGATCACAAAGTCTACTCTTCAAAAGTATAAGATTGGTTACACTCCATGTCATATACAGTGACTCCAATTTCAATTATAAACCCACTACGGATGTCTCCTTGTGACTTCACTCAAAATATCACTCAAAAGGCGCAATTAGATTATAGACATCACCATCAAATCCATTTATTTCTATTGATCATCCTTCAGCAGGTCGGATTCTTAGCCTTTATATCCAACACCTTTTGTAAACCATTCTAAACAAGGATCATATTGAATTTTTAGAGATTGAAATTCATCGATTGATCAAATTTCTCAATACCAAATTTGGTTGTCATTGTGAGAAATTAAAACCAGAAAAACACCCAAACTTTTAATCTCTAATACCACTTGCTAAGATTGAAAAGGAAAGTGCTTGAAAAATAACTTGAAATCACAATTGGCAATCAAATAATAACAAGAACAAAAGAGAAATGTGAAGAATGAAATCAAGACATGGGGATTTATGTTATTTGGTTAAGCGGCCTACATCCATGGGCAAGAAGAGTTGGATTGACTCTTTATCACATTGAGGTATTACAAATACTAAGAGGATTACATTGGAAAGCATTATTAGATCACAAATCTGGTAAGGAATGGGGTACGAACAAGTTACTTTCAACTTTTTTGTTTTAAATAGAGAACGACAATAAACTACTACTAAACAACCCTAGATGTCACCCTATTTAATGGGCAAAAAACCATATAAATACGAAAAACACAGACCGTATAAAATAACATGGGTTCCTTATGTTTATTTCGCGACACTCGAGTGGTGCCACAATCTTCCGGATGAAAAATGCAAGAAAGACACAAGTCCCTAGTGTTTTTAGTCATAAGTACATTTCGCTACTAATTTTTGTAGAGAAAATCCATCAATGGTAATATCTCCATATTTAGTGAGTAGGGGTAGCCTGAAGAAAAGAACTTATTTTTTCCATTGAAAAATCTAAATGATTCATATTTTGTATACACACAGACACACACAAACTTTGTGAAAAATGATACTTAGTATGAATCGGATGTAGTAGCTAGCGGTTAACCATTAACTTATTAGCATTCATTTTGATTATAGGCTTAGCTATAACAAACATTGCCGGTCTTCTTTTCTCACATTTCCTCAGGTTGCCCCTTAAAAATGTGAGTTCAACGAAATCAGGATAAATCCAGTAATGTACATGTTTGAATTAGTATATATTATTATTATATACTACTATTTGGCTATATGTTAATACAACTACGTACCGAGTACTGACAATGGCGTGCTATGCTAAGCGACTTCCAATACTGTGTATATTAAAATGAGTTGTTGGACTGCACCCAACTCAAACGTAGGCTTGATTTGCTCACTTGGTCTGCGGTGGATTGCGGGTCTTATCTTCCCGTTACTTGGTCCATCCCTCGATAACGAAGTCAGGATCAATAATTATAATTATACATCTTGGCGATTTTGATTATTATAATAAAATTGATAACAAGCTATTATATAATTTATTGAATGTTTCATTTTATTTTAAATTTTCTAAACCGAAACCAAAGATTTAAAAAGGGACCCTTTCTCACATGCTACATCCATATTTAATACTATAATCTTCTTAGCTTGGTCCGTTGTTGGCGTTGCCTTCATCGAATAAGTATGCTCGGCACAACATAAAACTGTCATCGACAAATAGAGGCAATTAATTAATCTATGATTGTGAGGTATACGTGTTTTTATCATTTCATAATTATAGTTTTAATAATTAATTTTCTACGTCTAATATTTTGTTAAAGCAATAATTTTACTATTTTCAAAATACGAAGAATATAACTTGATTTATGATAGGAAATGTTCCCAAGAAAATAACCCCACCTAGGGGAAAAAAAAGAGGAAAAAATTAGCTGAAACATTGAGACTTGATCGAGTAGTAGGCTCTTGAAGCTTTATATTGATCGTCTTTTCTAATTATATATCCATCGTTTCATTATTTTTTGTTGTTTTGCTATTCATGACATAAATGCTTTATTGGTTTGTATATGTACCTTGAACACACACATATATATATATAGACATATACATACATACTGCGTGAGATAGGCATGACATTGAAATACCATTATAAATATCCTAGCTACTGGCCCTTCTTTAATAATTTAATATAGGATAAATCAACGTCTTATCCCCCAAGATATATATCTTCGACGATCGTGTTAAGATATTCAAACCAGGAACAGACTTGTCTGTGCTCCTATATATGGGAGCAATTCACAATAATCGCAAATTTCCTAATTAAAGAATTTCATCAATCAAGCAAACCTATTAAATTATGCGAAAAAAGCTGTCCACAGGCCGTGCAACGACCACGTACCGTTGAATAAACCCTTCAACTCTTCTTATTCGACGGAACATGAGAAGCCGATGAGATCTGCAGGCCATAAGAAAGTCAACTATCGAGATAGCTAGCTAGAACGAATAGACACCAAGCGTCACACTAATTGACGTCCAAATTAATTAACATTGCATAATGGTGGCAAAAATAAAATAAATGCTACATATATTTTGTAATGCGTGTTTGAATTGTATGTATAGGAAAGTCAACTATCTAGCTAGCTAGCTGATAACGGTAGCGGCTGATGTGAATATGGAAACCGTTAACCCAGAGAACATTCATCATTCTCCGGATTCCGGTGATAAGCATGAGAACCCATGGCTCAAGGGTTTCTCTTTCACCATTCCTCAAACTCCTTGGGAGCTATTAAATCCTTTGTCAAAAGGTGCAATGTATGTGGTCCTTGGAGGGAACCTATGAGTTGATTTATTTAGGTCTTGGCTTCTTCATGATCAAGTTGCAAAAAAAGGACGATCATCAATACATTCTCAGTGGTGGTTCGTGGATGATATGGGGACAATACCTTACCGTTAGACTATGGACGCCCTACTTCCGAGTCTCTACTGCCTCCATCAGTCCATCACATCCACTTTAGCGTGGATTCGTATCCCAGAAATCCCTATTAAGTATTATGTTAATGTCCATAAACTCTCAGCTATTGGGCAGTGCGTGGGTAAGTTTGTCAAGTTGGATACTATGACTACCAACTTGTCGAGGAGCAAGTTCATACGAATGGTAGTAGAGGTTGATTTAAGTAAACCATTATTGCGAAGAATATATCTCAGGACCTCCCTTTATAACATTAAGTATAAAGGATTATGTATGATTTGCTACCATTGCGGTAGGGTTGGACATACTACAACAATATTCATCTATTGGGACAACCTTTTTTTACGACCGCCAAAGTCATTGTAGTAGACATATCTATTGCAACGATACGTCATTATTGAAGGATCAATTTGACGACCGAAAAAAATAAGGCCACAACGACAACGGGGTCGCCATTGTACATATATTAAGACGACTAACATTTAAAATTATTTTACCCTCATAATATTTGAAATTAATTAATTTTTTTTAAAAAAACAAGATACATCGATGACGGGGTCGTTGTAGTATCCTAAAAAAAACATGTCCTTTCTCCATGTTTCCTAGCCCTAAAAGAACACTCTTTTGTAGCGATGGGTCATTATTGTATGGTGGGATTGTCATTGTAGGTTGTGGCGGGATTCCCCCATCCTGAAAATTGGTATGGGAAAATTTTTGGGTAGGGTATATTATAGTGACTAGTTGTCGTTATAGGGGAAATTGTTGCTACAGTATGGTGAACCAAAACGCCGTTGTTCGTTTAAATGAGGGTTTATTACAACAACCCTGTCATCCTAGTAGAGGGGGAGGAGTCATTGCAGTAGAGGCGAGTTATATAAAATGCAAAAAACATACCTGTCATCATCACTGCCATTCATCTCTCTCCATTGTCTACCCTTCATTTCCCATTTTCTACCTCTCTCTCACCCATTTGGTATGTTAATCATTGTCTTTTGTGAATTTCTTGTCCAAATCTTCTGTATTATTGTTAGTTCTTACTCTTAATTTCATTTTGTGTATGTGTTTATATGGGTTTCCATGGCAGCCACCATCATTGCTGCCTTGCACTACCTTGAAACTCCTCTTCCTCGTCCTTATCTCATTTTAATTTTTGAGTTTTCCTCTTTGTTTTAGTTTAGTTTATTTTAATTATTAATTTATTAAAGCTAACAATTTTTTGACTAATTTTTGGTTTAATTGTGTGTCATCGGAAAAGCTTGCCGCTGGAACTCCTATTGTATGTTTTCTTAATTGTTATACATACATACACACACACACACACACACACACACACACACATATATATATATATATATATATATATATATGTAACACCCCCAAATTTCACTCTTGAAAAGTTTTTCATTTAAAAGAATAACGCGAAAGCTAAAACACAATTTGGGGAATGTTACCACCACACCTAACATAAGATAAATATCTATCATCTATCTCATACTAGATGCAAGGTTAAAACTTGTCCAATAAAAATTCAAACAACATTTATGCCATGAGGATAAACTCCCACAAGGAGATATCCATAGGCAGATAGCAAATGAACAATTTCACTGAATAAAATCATCACTGAATAAATCAGCGGAACCTGTGAAATAAACTTGGATTTTAAAAGCTTATCAAAGTATAAGAAATTAAAAGTCGATTACAATCCCCTTAAAATTTTAAATACAACACTTGAAAACTTCAAAAATAAATACAAGTAAACAAAGACAAATTCCAATTGATTAGACTCCGGATTGCCTACTCTCTCAAGCCAAGCCTTCAACCCAATAGTAACATCTGAACTCAAGCCTGCACAAGAGGTCTGCTCCCCACCATTATTGGATCATCACAGGACCCATTCAACCAAGGTAGCATCAGTGCGGGTCCAGTATTGAGTAAATCACGACTACCTAACTCATGAAAGGAGATAGGACACACGTAAGATATGACAATCTTTAATTTACAATACTCATGCTTAATTATACATGTGATACATATTCCATTCCACTCATACAGTATTTCATGCTCAATTACACATGAGATACATACACCATTCTACTTGTATAATAACTCATGCTCGATTTATACATGTGATACATATACCATTTTACTCATATAATAACTCATGCTCGATTACACATATGATACATCCAAGAGAACATGGGGTCACAGACTCATGTTCATGATATATGACTAGACATGAGAATACACAAGGTATAAGCGTATAAGAAAAATCATGATCACATGTTAAGTAACACACACTACCCTAGAAGGTATCATTCTGCACATAAGTCCCACATGCGATTTTAATAATAGATTATATGATAATTGGGTACGAAAATATATCATATAGTATCACTAATGTAAGGGAGACAACCAAGAAACATGCTTAGGAAAAATAAATATAAAGCCCATAAGTGAGCGAGAATAATTCATTATTATATTCCTTTATTGTGATCACCACCATTTGATTATATTATCTTGAGGACGGAGACTTAAATAGGTCGTAACAACTAATCTAGTACTCGAACGGTATTAGTCTTAGCTGGCTCGCCCAAAAACGTAATCAGACCACCAATAAATAGGACACCTAATCACTTAAGTATGCATATCCCTATAGGGCCGAAATATATCAAGACACTTATAGAGTAGAAGAGGGCCTCTCTAGACCTTGTAAGGCACCCAGGATCACAGAAGAAAAAAACACCGGAATGGTACCGAGTGAATACCAAACCTAACTTGGACAGCTACCCCGAGTGATACAAGTTCCAACTCAAGATCTTTCACTTTAAGTGATTTATATTTTATTCAAATATTTAATTAATCATAGATCAGACCCACATAACATCACTTAGCTTATATCCATTAACACAATGTATTTCCATTATTATATCAATTTCAAGCGGCATTAAAGCCAAGTGGCATTAAAGCTGATAAATTTCAAGCGGCATTAAAGCTGAACCAATCCAAGCGGCGTTAAAGCCGATCGATTTCAGGGGCATTAAAGCCAGATCAATTCATGTGGCATTAAAGTTGAATAATTTCAAGTGACGTTAGAGCCAAATAATTCCATTGCATAAAATATAGCATACAATATCATATAATTTTGATCCATACTCAGCCTTTCACATACTTAAATACATACAATATTCAAGAGGCATACGAACATGCATTTGCATTAAAGCTATAACTCATACATACATACAATTATCACACAAGAATACAACATACGTTGGACATAATTAAATAATCAAGCATACTCATCACCTTCCACTCAAAGGAGACATACATCGAGATTCCGTCATAAGTAAAGGTAAGTAATGACTTACTTAAATTCGAAGCTAGTTAAGAAAATTGAGAAAGAGAGAGCTATTGAGAGCTCGACAATCCATGGAAAATTTTTCCTAGATCACCAATGGAAATCGGAAAACTAGGTTAGAGACTACCTTATCGATCAATAATTCAAATATTATAACAAAATCAACATAAATGGATATAAACGATCTTTCTTGAAAAACGTGTCTAAAACCTAGGACTCGCGAGCGTCGCTCTATTAAGATTTAAAATTAAATATCAATCAAATCAGGTTTAACACATATCACTTGGGGGCATTTCAAATTAATTTGGAAAGCTGAAGAAAGAATAATACATTATAAGTCAATTTTATCGAAAATGACTTACTCATTAGGTTTTACAACTAAAGAGGCAAACCAACCATTTTTAGAATACCAATTCAACCCGACAACATAAGAATATAATTACAATGATTTTAAATCTAAACTAGTGATCTACTAGGTGAAAGAAATATAAGCAAACCATTTTTATAAAACCATCTCCGAAATTAGGGTTTTTAATGCCCGGGCTACGAACCAACCAATTCACTTCGATTTCTCTAAATTGATAGCTTTAAAACACAATTAAACTAATTTTAGATAAATCTATAAAATCAATTTCAACAAAAACAATCTTCCGAGTAGTCAATTCAAGACAATCGGTTTCCGAAATTAGGGTTTCAAAGCCCAAGACACAAACTCGGATAATTCAAATCAATTAATTCCAATTGAAGGTATTAGAATGCAATTAATACCATTTCAACTATTTATATAAATTCAATTTTAGAAAAACAACAATACAAATGACCAATTTCATAATTTCACTTGTAATATAGGGTTTTAGGCCTGACAATGCAATTCAGTTGAATTATATTAATTTAATTAAATTGAATGTTTAGAAATATAATTAGACATATTTTATAACATATCATATAATCAATTGTTCAAAACCAATAAAAGAAATACCCAATTTAGAATGAATAGGGTTTTTGAGCCCGTAATACAAATCCGATCAAATATTGCTAAAATATTTAAATTGACAGTTTGGAATTTTCATTAAATATATTCTAATATAATTTATATAATCAATTGAATAAAAAACTCAATTACACTCTTTAATTTAGACCCGCAAGACTTTTGACCTAAAAATCCAATTTCAATCAATTTCACACAATTTTTCCAACTCAACACTTCCGATATGAAATTAAATACATTTCAAAGGATATTGTAAAATCAATTGAGTGAAACGACTCAATTATGAAACCCAATTTCATTACACACGGATTTTAACCTAGAAATCCAATTCCAGTTAATTTCGAATAAATTTTTCAAATTGACAATTCCGATATGAAATTAGATACATTTTTGAACATATTGTAACATCAATTTACCCAAAATAGCTTAATTAGACAGATCTGAAAAATTCGGGCATGACTCGGCCAAAAATCTAATTTTTACAAATCAACCAAATGCACTACAATTAACCACTCTAAATCAATCATACAACATATACATACATAATCAAATAATCAATTTAGCTTATCATAAGCTAATTCACACTCAATTAATCAAAATAAGGATTAGGGTTTTTAGAATTTTATACCAAACGAAACTAACAAATCGGGACGGGTGAAGGTCTGAGAAGCTTCACCGGAGGTTGAGGACTGCTCACGGGCAGCCAGCGAGGCTTGCCGTGGCCGGATGGCAGTGCGACCTACGTGTTATTACTGCTGCGTTCTTCGGCTGCTACTGCATTGGCGGATGTTGCCGCCGCTGTTTCTACGGTGTCGGTGGTGGTTGGCGAGGTGGCGGTCGGCTCAAGGAGCAGGGAGAAGGAGGCAGGTTGGGATTTTGGGTGCAGAACAGGGAGCAAGTCGGGAAAGGGTAAAGTAAAAGCGGGAGAACAATAGAGAAAGAAAAAGGGATGGGGGTCGGGGAACAGGCCAGGGTTTTGTGTGTGTTTTTTAAACAAATACACATATAAATAAATACTAAACATCTAAAAAAATTGTTGGAATATTTTATCTAAAATTTATTTAACAAAAAATAATTTCAAAAGGATTCAAAGGCTTAAAATTCATATAAGAGTTATATAAAGAATTTCGGAAGTATTTTCGGAATAATTTAACAATGAACATAAAAATTTATATTATTTACAGAAATACATTATAAGGCCTCAAAATAATATTTAAAAGCATATAAGAAAATATTTAAATCAAATTCCAATAACCGAGACTAATTTAAATAATTTCTAAAATTGGTCTTCCGCAAACCAAAAAGTGTAAAACGGAATAAAATTAATTTTGGAAAGAAATTCATAAATAAGCTCCGAAAATATTTTTTATTTAAAAATTTTCGAAGATCTTAAAGACTTCGGAAATGAATAAATTTAAGGTTGAAAATATTTTCTACAAATAAAATTATTAAAATAAATTTGACTATTTTAAACAAAATTTTTATAATTTAAATATTATATAGATCGTTAACGAAATATAACTCTAAAACAAAGTCATAATCACGTGACAAAGTTATAATCGAAAACGAATTTAAAATATTAAAAATTAAAATACAAGTAAGAATTAAATAAAGATTTTTAACCAAAAATCAAAATCATATGAATATAATAAAATTATAATTGTGAATGAATTTATCTAGAATGATGTGCAAGAACAACGATTAATTAAATTCAAATACGAAATCGAAATCGTCGATAGATCCATAAAACGAATCATAACTAATATAATTAAATGTTTACATCAAATTATGCTAATAAAGCAATTAAGCTTAATAAAATTGAATTTTAAAATACAAGGTATTACAATATATATAATATGATTATTTTTAAATATATGATTATTGTTAACTTTTTTGTTAAATATTATATGGATGCTAGTGGTGGCAATTATATGTGAATGTATTTGTTGTGATATGTGATTAACATATATATATATATATATATATAGTGATAATTAATAAAATATTATTGGAATTAAAAATTTATGCTTAAATAATTAAGTGGAATAATAAGATAATAAAACTTGAGAAATAATAAGATATTGTTGACCATAAATAATTGATTATTAAAATTTAAATAATAAGAATATAAATTATTAGATAATAAATTATTTTTAACCTTAGATAAAGTATTATTACTAGAGTGGAATAATAAGATAATGAAAATGAGAATTAATAACATATTATTAGACTTTGAAAAATTATAATTAAATAATTAATTGGAATAATAAGATAATAAAACTTTAAAATAATATTGTTAGCCTTAAATAATTAATTATTAAAATTAAAAATAATAATAATAGAAAAAATTAGATAAAAAATTATTTTTAACTTTAGACAAAGTATTATTAATTGTGTGTAATAATAAGATAATAAAAATATAAATTAATAAAATATTGTTAAATAATTAAAAAATTGTTATTAGATAGTTAAGTGGAATAATAAGATAATAAAACTTTAAAATAATAATATATTGTTGGCCTTAAATAATTGATTATTAAAATTTATAATTATAAGAATATGAAATTATTAGATAAAAAATTATTTTTAACCTTATATAAAGTATAATTAAAAGATACAAATAATAAGATAATAAAAATGAGAATGAGTAAAATATTATTGGAATTTGAATTAATTTTTTTTTCTTTTTTAGGTGATAAGATATCTCTCTTACGTGACACATATTTTCCAACCTACTTTTTTATGCCTCCCAACGCAAATATTAGGTATCATGTGATATGGATACGTGATGAGCTATGTCACATGCTAGAAAAAGGTTTGTATGCTGTACTATATAATTTTAGGTTGCATTATATTTTTTATACCTTGCCACATATTCAACCATGGTTATGGGCAAGGGGTAGATATTTAGATGAGTTTGGTCATAGTAATTTTTTACACCCTAAGTTTATTGACGGTGGATATTTTATGAGATATTATAATCACATTGTAAGGGGGTTGATAATGATAGATGACGAGTGAAGGTTTTAGCATGGGATACCACCGAGTTTATATTTTGATTACCCAAATCATGGTTACGAGCCTATTAAAGATGTGAGAGAACAAGTGCTTCTATGAGAAGTATAGACTCAGAGGGTGATCGATCGCATCCGAGGTGGAACAAGGGTTTGATTTAAGCGAGGCATTTTAGATTCAAGTAGCTCTATTTCAATATATATGATTCTACTTTTATGCATTAAAGTCCATAATATAGATAGTATGTTGATCCATGTTTCATCTTGTTAAGCAATAAAAATAATAAGATATTGTTGTCCTTAAATAATTTTATAAAACTTTTATAATATTGTTATATTTTGATTGCTAAGCAATGAAATAATTTTATAAAATTGATCCATCTTTTAATTATTTTCATAGATATACAATGCCAATTGATAAGAACTGGAACATGTTGCGTAATCAAAGATCCAATGAGTTTTGGGATGGTATTCAAATAGTATATAGGATTGATAAAATATAACTTATGATTGGATGGATTGAAGCGTTGTCCTTATAGGAGATGTGTTAGTTTTGAATGAGATTAATAAATAGGGTTGAAGTCCAATTTTGAGGTTTAGGTTCATGAATGATTACGATACCCGAGAATTTTTATATTGTGAATGGATCCAAGTGTAAATTATTATCTTCGAACTTGACTCGATTAATAAACAATTACTATAATTATCAATATACAATTACAATTATTTTCTTTTCTTATTAAATTAGGCTGTGGATAGATAAACAGCACTAGGCAGCCACGTTTCTTTTGTGAGGGCGAATCATCATCTAAGTACCAAACAAGGGCCATCAATTGGGACAGAATTGCCAACAAACCTTAGAAGAGGGGGAAGTAAGGGAAATAATAAATACGCTGGTACAATGGTAACTATCCACGCTGGTACAATGTTGCGTAATCAAAGATCCAATGAGTTTTGGGATGGTATTCAAATAGTATATAGGATTGATAAAATATAACTTATGATTGGATGGATTGAAGCGTTGTCCTTATAGGAGATGTGTTAGTTTTGAATGAGATTAATAAATAGGGTTGAAGTCCAATTTTGAGGTTTAGGTTCATGAATGATTACGATACCCGAGAATTTTTATATTGTGAATGGATCCAAGTGTAAATTATTATCTTCGAACTTGACTCGATTAATAAACAATTACTATAATTATCAATATACAATTACAATTATTTTCTTTTCTTATTAAATTAGGCTGTGGATAGATAAACAGCACTAGGCAGCCACGTTTCTTTTGTGAGGGCGAATCATCATCTAAGTACCAAACAAGGGCCATCAATTGGGACAGAATTGCCAACAAACCTTAGAAGAGGGGGAAGTAAGGGAAATAATAAATACGCTGGTACAATGGTAACTATCCACGCTGGTACAATGTTGCGTAATCAAAGATCCAATGAGTTTTGGGATGGTATTCAAATAGTATATAGGATTGATAAAATATAACTTATGATTGGATGGATTGAAGCGTTGTCCTTATAGGAGATGTGTTAGTTTTGAATGAGATTAATAAATAGGGTTGAAGTCCAATTTTGAGGTTTAGGTTCATGAATGATTACGATACCCGAGAATTTTTTTGTGAACTTGAAAGAGAACACACGGAGGAAGATATTGAAGATGGAATTGCGTATGTATTGGGTGATTCATTAGATGGTGATCCATAGGTTAGTGAAAAAGTCAAGACTATTAGTGATAACGTGAATGCTAATGAGGTAATAGGTGATGCCTTGAATGCTAATGAGCTAATAGGTGATGTCTTTGGAGATAATATAGATCCATGCGTTAAGAAGTCATTTTAAGAGATGGAGACAGAGTTATATATAGGATATAAATATTTTCTTTCTTATTTTTTAATTTAGTGAAGTTGATGCATCACAACGTGTTTCATAAATAGAGCAACAAGTGTTTTGATGAGTTTTGAAAGTGTTGAAAGAAACACTTCCATATAGTCATAAGCTTTTGGGATCACATTACGATAAGAAAATGATAAGAAAGTTAGGTTTGGGTCATGAGATGATCCGTACATGTAAATATGACGGTGTTGATAGTACTTGTTGATGGACAGATGAGTCTACAAGAGGGGGGGGGGGGGGGAGTACTACACAAGGTTGTAGGTTTCGCTGCTAATCTCGGGGTTGGAGGCATTCTTCAAGCTGAGCTTTAGACTCCTTGGTATGGCTTGCAAATAGTCCACGAGCGCGGTTTCGCTAGAGTAGAGATCAACTATGATTCGCTTATTGATGTTTAGCCCGTTAACGACCCCCCGTTCTCGGGCATCATCCTTGGGCGTCGATTGTAGAGGTTTGTCAAAGTATGGTACGAAAATTCATTTATTCATGGTTCGTGTGGGTCATGGTTTTTCTTATAGTTTAGATGTCTTTAATGTTTGATCTGACCGGTGATCGCACCCTCGTATCGTGCCATACCAAATGTCTCACTGTGTTAATTTTGACTTTAGGCTTCATGCGTTTTTCAAAAATAAAAATAAAGATATATAGGATTATTTACTCAGCATCGCCCAATCCGAACCGGCAATCGACAATATATGTTACCGACATAAGAACAGTTTAAAATACATGAGGTTACTTATTTATGACGTGAGTGCCGTAGCCAGGGAAGGAAGGAACTAGTATTAAAGAATGGGAAACAGAACAAACACGCATGCATAGGTGGGGGCCGCCCCCGGGTTTGGAGGGAGGAGGGCTGGGAAGGACTTCCCACGCACCTCTGTGCGTGCGTCTCAATCTCTCTCTCTCTCTCGGTCTCTCTATATATATCTCTAATGAATAGAGATCTTCCTTGAATAATAATTCCACGAAACACATATCGGTCCGATTCTTTGTTTTGTTAAGGGAGAGAAAGGGCAAGAGAAGAAGGAAAGGGAAATGGGCGGTGCTGAGCTCAATGGAAGTACAGAGTCATCAGACATTGCAATCCCAGAAATAAAGTTTACTAAGCTCTTCATTAACGGAGAATTTGTGGATGCTATCTCAGGTACGTACGTATCGTATCACATATTATAAGAAGATCGATCGTCAGTTAAATTATACCATGACTTAGTTACATGATATTCCTGCCGGTATGACAGGTTGGCCGGCCGGCTACTTAGCGTTTGACTGGAAAAATTATTAGTATTGTAGTTGGCAACTAAGCGTCAAATTAATATACGTCGAATATATATATTTTATACTTGGCTTCTTCTTCTTCATCTTCATCTTCTCTCCTCCCCGCCCCCTTTCCTTTAAGAATAATATATAATATTAATAATATAACATTAGCAGAAACGGAATCGAAATTATCCGGCTCGCTATCAATCCTAACGCACGCGGATATCACATGGGTTGAGAGAGAGAAGTGATATATGCCGTTATTCCTTGGGTTTACTGTAGCTAGTTTGGCGGCCATGCAAAAGGCATTTTGATCCACCAGTTATGTGTGGATCCGCCTTCCCGTTGACGCTCTTTGTTTTTTCTACTCCCGTATCCTTCTCTTTTCTTTCATCTGTCGTAGAGAACTTGTCGTTAATTAGGTACGCTTGCAAGTCAAAATGTATAATCCTAAGGGCGTGCTTGGTACCTGCAGGGGGGCCGGGGATGGGCGACTGGGGAATAAAACGGGGAAGGTTGATCAGAGATTATCTTTTTTTTTTTTTAAACCTTTTCCCTTCCTTTTATGTTTCGGTATATATCACGTGGGACGCCGAGAAGAAGCACGAGTGCTGGAGTGGAAGGTCGCCTGAGTGAAGAAGACGGAGGACGCGCGGCGGAACCCAAGAGTCTGTCTTTATTTTTGTTCCGCCTTAATCAATCACATACCCGATGGCAGATGAGGGAGCATAAGGAGAATATGTCTTCTACCACCACACTTCCGCTCATGTACTACTCCTTGAATTAATCCGTCGTAAGGAGCCGTACACATCACGTACTGATCCTCATCGTTCAATCCTTGTCCCGCCGTCGATCCTCTCCGTATCAATCTTCGGCGTCGTGAGCTGATCATGCTGTTTGCGGAAAATCTTCCATCACTAGCTAGAGGCGGGTATGGAGGTAGATAGTGCATGCTGGAACAGTAATCCTGCGTCTGTAAATCCTGCAATCAATCATAAGCAACGAAGCTGATACATATATATTAAGCCATCATCAACGTGTTAATTATAATATTAATCCAGAAAAATACTTGATTAATTAACAGGCAAACTACTCTTATATATATATATCGACCAATAAGTTATCTAACTTATGATACATGGGATGAAGGAAATTAGTTTTCTTTGATATAAATAAGTAAATATGACGCTCCAAGGACCAACATCTCTAGAAATATTCAGTCATTATATAAGTCGTCGTTGATGAGTTGTCCGGATCACGAAACCATATATATGTATATTTTATTTTATTTTCATTTATACATGGTAAAAGCTTTTTAAGAAGTTACACCGTACATACATAACACACCGATACCCAATATTCATTCAAACGCTAGCCTAAGGCTTTATTCATTAATTAAAATATGAATAGGTGTACCTATGTGCATGCTAGCTAGCTAGTAGCATAAGGCCGGCCATTCTATACTCACAAATTCTCTCTCCAAACAATTAGATCCTCCACAACGGCGGTAAAAAAATTGATCCGACACAAATTAATTATTACGTAAGTATCGTAAAAAAATTAAAAGAGAGTGACCGGTACAAGAAAGTGATCCGGCGCAAAAATTTTATAGAAATAAAACAATCGAATATTACGGTTGCTTTCTGCAAAGTGCATCGTAAAGTAGGGAAAATATATTTTAAAAAGTGTATTTTTTTTTTTTACTTTTTCATTGTGGGTGCTCTTATCATATAGTTTCTTTTCTTCTAAATTAAATTAAATCGCCACCTTAAATTTGTATGAAGATTTCATAGATCCCTAAAGTATACTCCATTCCTGGAGTCATGATCTTATTAATTAACATCTATGCCACTTGCATGCATAGATTGATTCCTCTTTCAATCTTTACTATGACTATTATTATGTACCCATTTTTTTTTTAATTATTTACCAAACATAAGTCCTACGTGATCAAATCTTCTGTTCTAACAACAAAGATGATTATACAGGAAAAACCTTTGAGACAATTGATCCACGAAATGGGGAAGTGATAGCAAGGGTTGCAGAAGGAGACCAGGCAGATATCGATTTGGCGGTTCAAGCTGCCCGGGAAGCTTTTGATAACGGACCATGGCCTCGAATGCCCGGATGTGTGAGTCATATCTATAACCCACATACTTAATTTACCTTTTGATGTGATCCCATGTCGGAAAGTGAGGATATAGTTAGACTTCTATAAACTTCATTATTATTATTAATATGTCATGCCAACTGCATGTCCGTTTCTTTAATCAGCAAAGAGGAAGGATAATGATGAAATTCGCGGACCTAATCGAGGAGCACGTGGAGGAACTAGCGATCATAGACTCCATAGACGCAGGCAAACTACTGGGTTTTGGAAAAATGGTTGATATACCAGGAGGAGCGGCGACGCTGCGTTACTACGCAGGTGCGGCCGATAAGATCCACGGCGAAACGTTGAAGTTGTCGAGAGATCTCCAAGGGTATACGTTGCGCGAACCGATCGGCGTTGTTGGTCATATAATTCCATGGAATTTCCCGACAACTATGTTCTTCATGAAAATTAGTCCTGCATTAGCTGCTGGTTGTACTATGGTTGTCAAACCGGCGGAGCAGACGCCGCTTTCCGCCTTGTTTTATGCTCACCTTGCTAAACTGGTATATGCACGTCATCGACTGTCCACCATTTTTTTTTTATTTTTTTTATCTTTTACCCGAGGCATGCACGTTTTTATGCGTGGGGGTTCTTAACTGCTAGCTGCTTCTTCTACTTATATTACTTGTAAATTTTCCCCCCCTGGATTTTAGGCTGGAGTTCCTGATGGCGTGCTTAATGTCGTGAATGGATTCGGACGGACCGCTGGAGCTGCCTTAACCTCTCACATGGACGTCGACAAAGTAAATTACTAATTTATTAAAGTTAACTAGCTAGGGGACGCTGTTTAGTATATCCGACCCGTTTCGGAAATGGAGACGCTGCCGGAAACCGAATATGGCGTTCCCGGCCATTTGTCCCCTTCGACCATCCCTTCTGTCCCTAAATTTGAAGTCGACGGCCTTCTATCTAGCAGCAGAAAACCAGCGACGTGGAAGAGGTGTCTGAAGGTCGCCAACAATGGCGGTCTGCTGTGGTGTGGTGGCGTCGCTGAAGGGAGGAGGAGGAGGAGGGGAGCATATCTGGTCGACGCACGGACGGGACGGGAGAAAAAGGGAAAGAAAATAGAAAGAGAAGAGCATAAGAAAAAATAGATTGTTTCGTGTGCTAATTGCCTACGTATATGCAAGTTAATTAACTACGTATATTAATTAATTAATTAATTATTTATTTTATTATTATTTTCTTTCATCTCCAATTTTTTATATTTTAAAAATTTATGTCTTGACATTTCGTCGTTCCGTCTCGACTCCCGTGCATCACTAGGTGGCCTTTACGGGTTCTTCGGAAGTAGGACGACTGGTGATGCAGGCAGCTGCTGCCAGTAACCTGAAACAGGTGTCGCTCGAGCTAGGAGGCAAGTCTCCTCTCATAATCTTTGATGACGCCGACGCCGACGTCGCCGCCCAGCTTGCTCTTTTCGGCGTCTTATTTAACAAGGTACTTTATTATTCGTTCGCTCAACGCCGTACATACAATAATAGTGTCTACTTTAGATTGAAAATTTATATTTATTTTATTTATTCTTAAATAATTTTAACTAATTCTCAGTGGAGTTGATTTTCTGCATAAGAAAATAAATAAATAATGTCAATGAATTCCAATGATAGAAAAATGTGAAAAATATATTAAAATAATATAGTTTCTCGGCGGTTGTAAATTACTATCATTTTAAGTTTTGATATAAAAACTTAAAAAAAACAATATATATATATATATATATATATATATATATATATATATAGAGAGAGAGAGAGAGAGAGAGAGAGAGAATATTACTCCCTTATATTAAGAAACCTAATATGTGCATAAATGTAAGAAATTATTTAATTTTTTTCTCTATAAAAGTAGATGGATTTTTCCTAAAATATTAATGCTATTATTATTATTATTTAATATGCACATACAATTTAATGCATCACTCAAGTTATAACTTATAATAAGAGCAGTACCTATAATTCTAAAAATCAAAACAGTCATTAAATCGATATCATTATGGATTTAGAGACCACACAACATTAGTAGACTGATTTAGTCAGATCCCCGGCACATATCAAGCTCAAAACATATAAAATAGGTTAAAAGTAAGAAAATTAAACTAAGTAGGAATCAAATTAATTATCGACCGATTTTTATTGATTTTGAGATTAAGAAAACCGTTACGCGGAACTATAGATAACCTGACCAATTCTATAAATCGGTGGCCAAACCGGTCCTAATCTGAATAGTAAGGCAATCCCATGACTAAAATTAACCAAACATTTACGACCCACTCACAAAATATACGTCTCACATAAGTGATTTCATGCGTGGGATTTAAACTCGATGAGGGGGTCGTAAATATATTGATTGTTGAGCTAATATCTTTGGAATTATAAAACCTAGCCTTTTTCCTTCTATTTGTTCCCTCCCCCTCCCCCCCTCTATATGTATATATATATATATATATATATATATATAATTTAGAAGATGCAAATTGATATTAATGCAGGGAGAAATATGTGCGGCAAGTTCTCGAGTTTACGTTCAACAAGGGATTTACGACGAAGTGGTGGCCAAGTTGAAGGAGAAGACGAAAACATGGGTCGTCGGCGATCCTTTCGATCCCAAGACTCAACAAGGACCACAGGTATTAATTTCCTTGTCGCATATCCAATATTTAATTAACTCTTTTTTTTTTTTGTTGCTTTCTTTCTCCTTTCCATCTTCTTTAACCCCTTATTAATTAAAAGTCACTACCCATAACCATAAGTCCCTCGAATGATGCCAATTATAACAAAATTAATACCGGATTAAATTATATTGTTTCCGCATCCCGCCCCTTGAGAATTGAGATCTACGAACTGGTCGATGTCCCAGCCGTTTACTAATTCAATTATTTATTTATTATTAAATACATAAATCACGCTGCTGCTGTACAGGTCGATAAGGCACAATTTGACAAAGTACTTTCGTACATTGACCTTGGACTGCGGGAAGGTGCGACGTTGTTGACCGGAGGAAAGCCGTGCGGCGACAAGGGGTATTACGTCCAGCCAACTGTCTTCACGGACGTCAAGGTAGCGCAGTAATTACATACTGCTACTCGTAACTAGTACTATTAGTTATACTGATTAATGAAATTTCCGACTCCTCGCTTCGTGCGTCGACGCGGTATATAATATAATCCATCAGGAACATATGCGTATAGCACAGGAGGAGATATTTGGCCCGGTCCTGTCGCTGATGAAGTTCGAGTAAGTTCTTCGATCCTCGTCTCTTCTCTTCTTCTGTTTTAGTAGGGATCTGAGTTTGTGGGTCGATTTTGGTGATTGTTATTAGTAATATCAAAATAAGTAACTATATACTATGAGTGAGGAGACAAAGACAACAGAATACTACCATTAACGAAAAGTAAAAGGAGAGGAGTAGTCGATGAAGTGCGGTCCGTATCACTATTCGTTATATATTAATATATCTCATGTCAACGCTACCAACGCTTATTTTTTTTATGAAAAAATTTCGAAAAGTTAACGCCGTGTATGAACCCCACGCACAGGAGCGTGGAAGAGGCAATCAAGAGAGCGAACGACACAAAATACGGCCTAGCGGCGGGCATTGTGACCACCAACTTAAACACGGCGAACACGGTTTCGCGATCGATACGCGCCGGCACAATCTGGATCAACTGCTACTTCGCCTTCGACAACGACGCCCCTTTCGGCGGTTATAAGATGAGCGGGTTCGGCAGGGAGCTTGGTTTAGATGGCCTCTACAGTTATACTCATACCAAATCGGTTGTCACTCCCGTCTACAACTCTCCTTGGCTCTGAAACCACGTCCGGGTTTTCAGGACGCTGCTGATCATTAACTGTTGAATGAAATATAAAGCATGCACGTACTGCTAATTTTGTACAACTAATTTTGTACAATAACACAAGCGTATATATATATATATATATATATTTTCTTTTGGGCTTGGGGGGTGCAAAAAGGAAAAATTAAGTATTAGCGACGTAAATTTGATTGTGTTTAATTAACGCGATATACGTTTGGTTGTGTGTGTGCTTGTTTAAAAAATAAAAATCAATAATAAACAGAAAAAGTTACGGTACGCGCGCGCCTCTATGTGCATGAATTGCTCATATCTGCATCTCTTTTTTACCCTTTTCCTTTTATACATGAATTGCTCATATTTGTATCTCTTTTTTACCCTTTCATGAGGTCTCTTTCTTAATGAAAGCAGATTGCAGGTTGAAGCAAAAGTTTGCCTCTTGTAAGGAAAATATGCCTCATTAAAGTTATTTATAATAACAGATATAAGAGTTTATTTATATTATTAAATGCCAAATTAAGAGAGAGAGAGAGAGTGTGTGTGTGTGTGTGTGTATAATTGTTGTATGATTGTTACGGGGATAGTTATATAGAGATGACCAGGCCAGGCCATTACTATGGTGGCTAGCTTGTATAAAATAACGGCAAAAGTCCGGGCAGAGAGAATAAAAGAGGTTATGCCCGAGAGTTATAGGACCTTAACAATCTGCATTCATTCGGGGCACGAACATAGTTGATAGTATATTGATTACTTCCGAAGTCCTGGACTGATCATGCATACAAAAAGGGGAAAGCTAGCTGAGACGACAGTGTTCAAACTATAAAGCGTATGATAGCTCAAAATGACACTTTCAAGATTGGGGAATCGTGGAGATGGGATTCACCGTGAAGTGGAGAGAAATTGGTGTTGGTATTTCATCTAATAATTGGACTTATATGTAAACGATATGAATTATGGGTTGTATAAATTAAGCCTGTAAATAAGTAATCGTATTTAAGTATAAATTATTGGGTGTAATATATCTAATTAGATGTGGGCTTGTATTTGTAGAGGCATTGGGTATTTTAGTTTATTGATTGACCGAACTAGAATAACCAGATAGACAATAAGTCATTTGTTTATATAAAAGGTTATGGTCCTTGGGTCGCACATATACTATGCCCTATTTTGATTCCTATTAGTCAATACAAACCGATGAGTGTGTACTAGATTCAGAAGATTGTAGTACCGTCCTTGTCCCGAATCCGTCGGTTATTCTCGTATTATAGATTCAGGTATGCTTCCGTATAATTATGTTATTAAATTAATCTTTATGAGTTAACATTCGATCCTATCATATTTGTAGATTATATTAATCTATCGATCGGTATCAGATCATCTACTAAATTTATCAATATTAAAAAATAATTTTTGGTGCTATCCATGATTCAGATGCATTTTGATTTTGTTTGAAATTTTTTCATCGGTATAGTTAGACATTTATCTTCGTCATTTAGTTCGTTACAAATCTCAATTTTTTGTTCGACACTTTATTTCGAACGGTCATAATTCATGGATTCAGATTTGGCTTTACTTTATTTGGTCATTATTTATGTCTAACACTATTAATCTTCGGTACTATTCACATCCAACATTGATAATTCTGTTTAGCTTTCTCTCTAACATGTGTCTCTCTCTAGTTTTCACTCGTCTTTCTTTCACCTATGTCGAATGGTAGTGGGTAGGACTGTTCACGGTTCAAATATCCGATATTTTGGATATTTGATTGTCGGATATTTGAAATTTCGGATATCTAAAAATGATATTTGATATTTGATTTGAAACTTCGGATATCCGGAAGATCGGATATTTGAATTTTCGGATCGGATATCATCGGATATCAAATATAACCGATATTATTCGAATACAATTTCAAATATAAAAAAAATTACCAAATGACAAATATATTTCATATTATCCGATTTGTTGAGCGAATGCTGAGCAAATATCCGATTCGCTTAGCAAATATCCGACTTACTCAACAAATATCCAATGTTAAAACTAAAATAAGAAAGGAGTGGATGGAGTCTATTGGTATGCAGAGTATTTTTATTTTTTATAAATATCTAAAAAGGGATAGTATTAAAAATATAATTTCAATTAAATTAAATTTTTCCTCAAATAATAAATAAAGTAAGTAAAAATTATACACAGACACATATAAAATTATTTATATACAATTATATATAAAATAAAAAATTATAAAAAAATTTATAAATATTTTTCTTCTGATCGGATATTATTTGTATTTGTCGGATCGGATATTTGATTTGCTTGACTTTTCGTTGACCGGATCGGATATTTGATTTGAAAAAAAATCGGATCGGTTATTTGCTTTTTCGGATCAGATCACTTCGGATATCAGATCAAATAAGCAGATTGGCTTTTCGTTGACCGGATCGGATATTATTTGTTGTTGTGTTTTCTATACAGTTATGTCTGCTACTACTATACCTGCCAGCTTGAATTCCATTCCCTTGTTGAATGGGAATAATTTTAAGGAATGGAAGGACAACGTTTTACTTGTCCTTGGTTGCATGGATTTAGACCATGCACTTTGGTTAGCGAAGCCCACTAATCTGACAGCTGAAAGTTCCTTTGATGAAAAAAGAAACTTTGAGAAGTGGGATTGTTCTAATCACATAGGTCTTATGATCATCAAGCTTAGTATTCCATATGCTTTTAGGGGTAGATTCTCTAATGAGATCACAAATGTTAAAGATTTTCTTACAAAAATTAAAAAATATTTTACAAAAAATGATAAGGCTGAAACAAGTACTCTTTTGCAATGCTTGATTTTATTAAAGTATAAAAGTAAAGGAAATATAAGGGAGTACATCATGGAGATGTTTAATATTGCTTCAAAACTAAAGTCACTAAAGCTTGAATTGTTAGATGACTTACTCGTACATTTAGTATTGGTTTCTCTTCCTGCACAATTCGGTCAATTTAAGATCAGTTACAACTGTCAAAAGGAGAAATGGAATCTTAATGAGCTCATTTCATATTGTGTGTATGAGGAAGAGAGATTGAAGCAAGATAAGACTGAAAGTGATAATCTAGCATTTACCCTTAAAAGTCAGGGCATAAAGAAAAAGAATGAAGTCGCTCTTAAGGGTCCGGTCCAAAAGAAAAAACAGAAAAAAAGAGATATCTGCTTCTTTTGTAAAAAAAAAAACTAGACATGTTAAGAAGGATTGTCAAAAATATCATGCATGGTGCCTGAAGAAAGGTACAATTCTTACTTTGGTCTTTTCTGAGCTTAATTTAGCTTCAGTACCTAGAAACACTTGGTGGCTAGATTTTGGTGCTACTACTCATATAAGTGTTTATATACAGGGTTGCCTGAGCTGTAGAAAGCCAAATGATGGTGAAAGACATAACTATGTAGGAGATGGCAAGACAACTACGGTTAAAGCGATTGGCACTTTTAGGTTATTGTTAGAATTGGGTCATTATTTGGATTTGAAAGACACTTTTGTTGTACTGTCTTTTAGACGGAATTTGGTTTCTATTTCCTTATTGGAAAATTTTGGTTATTATTGTTCATTCAAAAATAACAAATTTAGTATTTTATTAAATTTAAATGTTATTGGTACTGGTTTATTGTGTGCATAGGATAACCTATATTTACTTGATATCATCACTTCATATCATAAAACCTTGCACATAAAATCACGTGGTACTAAATACAAATTAAGTAAAGATAATTTAGTGTCATTATGGTATAAGTGCTTAGGTCATATCTCAAAAGGAGGAATTGAGAGGCTTGTATTTGATTACATTTTAGATTTGCTTGACTTTAAAAATTTAAACAATTCCATTGAATGCATTAAAGGAAAGCAGACTAAAATCAAGAGGACAGGTGTAAATAGATCCTCAAACTTCTTAGAATTGATTCAAACGAATATCTGTGGACCATTTCCTACAACTTCTTAGAATGGTCAACAATATTTCATATCATTTATAGAAGATTACTCACGTTATAGCTATCTGTATCTCATTCATAAAAAGTCACAATCATTGGATATATTCAAATCTTTTAAACTTGAAGTTGAGAACCAACTCAATAAAATAATTAAGTGCATTAGATATGACTGTGGCGGTGAATACTATGACAGATATGACGGTTCAGATGAACAATGCCTGGAACCTTTTGCTATATTTCTGAAGGAGTGTGAAATCATCCCGCAATACATTATACCAAGTTCTCCTAGCATGAATGGTGTATTTGAAAGACGATACCGAACTCTCAAAGATATAGTAAGGAGTATGATTAGTCATTCTATCTTACCAGAGTTAGTCTGGGGAGAAGCACTAAAGATAGCAGCTTACATTTTGAATAGAGTACCAACTATATCAACTACTAAAACACCTTATGAACTTTGGACAGACAAAAAATCTAGTTTGAAGCATTTTCTTATTTGGGGATATCTGGCTAAGCTAGGTCATATAGGCCACATGAAAAACTATTAAACTCTAAAACAATCAGTAGCTATTCTATTGGTTACTCTGAGCGATGAAGGGATTGTAAGTTTTATAATCCCATACTTAGGTTGATTTTTGAGATATGAACTGCCACATTCTTTGAGGATGTTGAGCTTATGAGGAGAAATAAGATTAGGGATATTATTTTTGAGGAGGAATAAATTACAATTCATATTATTGTCTCTAATGATGTGCAAGTCTTTGCACATGTCACTGATCGGGAGGAAAATCAAGAACCTCTACAAGACAACGTCAAGAAACCATCCATTGATAATGAGACGATTGTTCCATAAGAACAAGCTTAACAACCTCAAGAGCTATGGAGATCCAACAGAGAAAGGAGAAGTGTTATTCCGGATGATTACATTATATTTCTCCAAGAGCATGAGGTAGGTATTGGGGTGATGGAAGATGATCCAATTAACTTCCATCACGCTATGGAGAGTTCAAATTCTCAAAGGTGGATTGATGCCATGAATGAGGAAATAAATTCTAACACCCCCATTTTTACTGCTAAAAATTTTCGTTTTGCGGAAGCGTTAATTTCAAAATCAATGGGTGTTACCGCCACACTCAGTATAAGTCTGTCATCCTCTACCCTTCTTATACTAAGTGCTAAGGCTAAAATATTACTTTACTTAAATAACATTAAAACACAGGTAGGATATAATTTCATTAAAAATTATATTATGACAAAAATAATATGACAGGTTATCTATTATGACAGGTTGTTTGGTATTAAGACAGGTTGAAGACTTTATCATTACTTGTTTGGTATTATAATAGGTTGTTTATTTGTTTGTTTGGTAGTTTATTGTGAAAGAATAAATTTAAACGGGTGGTGGGTAATGGGTAACGGGTAATGAGTTTACCCATTGGATAAAGGATTATTTGTTGGTTATTTATAATTTATCCAGTAAATGAGTTATCCATCGGATAACGGATATCTGTCGGGTACAAATATTGGTATATTAGCGAATATCCGTTTGGGTATAGGTATGGATATGGATATGGATTTTTAATCGGGTTCGGGTATAAATATAGGATGCCTAATCCGAATCCTCCCCGTTTACATCCCTAGACTAGAAGAGCGCATATTAGATAGAGACTTATCAGTGCTAAACTCTTGAACTGATTGCAAATAACTCCACATGGGCATATAAAGAACCGTTGAAGAGTTATGGAAATCCGAGCCATAAGAAGGTAATGAATTATTGACAAAGGGGAAGATAGTCTCATTAAAAACAATATGTCATGACAAAAGAAATTCCTGGACTTTTCTAAATGTTTATACCCCTTATGTAGAGAACTACACCCCAAGAAAGTATAGAGTGCAGACCTAAAATCCATTTGTGAGCACTACAAGATCTTAAGTAGGAAAAACAAAGACATCCAAACACCTTCAAGATAGAATAATCAAGTTTTGTATGGAAGATTATCTCATGAGGAGATTGATTCTTTAATACTTCAGTAGACAACTTGTTGATAAGATACAAAACACTAGAAAAGGCATCTGACCAATATTTTTGAGGAAGGTTAGCTTAAGTGAGTAAAGTTAAACCATTTTCTACCACATGCCTATGCTTTCTTTCCACAATTCCATTCTGATATGAGGTGTATGGGCATGATATCCTATGGATAATTCTTGCTCTCTTTAGACGTGTTGATAACCTTCTAAATTCTCCTTCCCAATCTGTTTGTAAGATTTTAATCTTATTGTTAAACTAGAGCTCCACTAGTGATTTAAAATGAACAAAACACTCATGTGCCTTTGATTTGCTCTTAAGGAAATATGACCAAGTAAAATGAGAGAAATCATCCACAAAACAAAAGTAATATCTAAACCCATACACTGAAGGTGAGGATGAATGTCCCCAAATATCATACTCAATGAATTGGAGAGGTTCATTATATATCGTATGTGACCTAGGAAAAGATAACTCATGACTTTTGCCTAATTGAAAGATCGTGTAAGTTAGATTGAGGTATTTATGGATTTATTCCATCAGACGATAATAATGGCTCAGGTGTGTTGTCCTTGAGAGGTATTTTAGACCCTTCCATTGGCTTAATAATAGAGGCTTAGGAGAGTTTTGCTTTGAGAGGTGTTGGTTCCGTTCCATGAACAATAATAGTGGATTAGGTGTGTTGTCCTTGAGAGGTGTTTCGGTCTGTTCCACTAGATTAAGAATAGTAGGCCCCTATAATCATCGTGAATAAGAATATGACTGAGATAAGTAACATAATGTATAAGATATTAATGATTTAAAGTGGAAGAATGTGTGAGCTAGGACCAAGGTTATTATGGGTCCGTTCCTCTAGACGATAATAGTGATTCAGGTGTGTTGTCCCTGAAAGGTGCTTCAAACCATTCCATAGGTTTAAGAATAGTGGCCAAGGAGCATTTTTCCCTAAGAGGTATTAGATCTATTTCACCAGATAATAATAGTGTCTCAGGTGTGTTGACCCTGAGAGGAGCTTTAGACTGTTCCACTGGTTTAAGAATAGTGGGGTCCCTAAACTCAACGTAAATAAAAGAATGAGAATGGTTATATCTAATAAAGAAGCCTCAATTAATACTTACCTTGTGATACTTTGTGTGTTTTGTACATTTGCTTACCCTTTGCTACAAATGTATGTACTTAGCTGTGTCCCTAACTCAATAGTATTATTACCTTACTCAATACATAATATGTTAACCATCCTTTTCATAGGTACTACTTATTCCCATGGTTAGATGACGCCGATGCTTTTATGCATGTCTTTGAGGGCCAATTGGATGATTTTTCTATCTTTGATGTATTATATGGGGAGGAGTGACTTTTCCTATACTAGGTGTTTAAGCTAAGAGTCATGCTATTCGGATGATGTTTTTATCTAGATACCTTTTGGACTATTTAATCCATAGTATCCCTTTTGTTGTATTTTATTTTTGTATTCCGGATTTAATCTCCAAACTCATATTTATATTTATAAAGCTTCTCTTATTTATAATTACTCTGTTTTACTTTGAATGGTTTTAGCCTTGTGATTGATATAAGGATGGTATAATAAACTAGACTTATGTTAATTACGGTAGTAACATCCAGCATTTTAATTATATACTCTCACTATAAAATAAAAAATTTCAGTAGTAAAATTTGGGGTGTTACATTTCATGTAAGGTTTTTACATGAATAGATTTGATTTGTGCATGAATTCATATATTAATTAAGTTTCATATATGATTCATGACATATTATTGTCTAACCAAGGGATGTGGTGTCGTTTGAGTGGAAGAGATGCAAATGCCCATTAGTAGATCTGATAACCAGTCTATACTTCAGTATTTTATGTACGACAAAATGAGGGGTATTGTAATATGTATTCATTTCCAAAGGAAGATGGGAACATATGATGGCTTGGAAACATCCTTACTATTCACAAAAGGTGGGGGGACATCATGAGTGATGCCAATGACCCTCTTTGTGCTTATTACCATTAATAAACTCTTTGCCTATCTAAAAAAGTTATAAAGAGTGTAAGTGGATAAATATTATAGAATAAAACATCATTAATAAAGTGGAAAATTATTTTATTTTGGTTGATCTATCAACCCAGACGTTATTCAGGCCAATCTTTAGTCTAATTTGAGCATGCTCACAAATCTTTCAAGCAATTGTTAAACTTCCTTATTATTATTATTTTTACTATGTATCCATTATAATGATTGATAGTAATTGATGGCTTTGGTGCTTGATATTGATGATTGTAATAACCCCAACTAATATAATTCATGTTTGATGATTATATGAACTCAATATCAAATGTAAACTATAATTTATAATTATAAACCTAAGGATCTTATCTACTGAACAAAACAAACATTGAATCACAGTAGTTGACATACATCATAGTCTTTACTAGAAAATTATCTCTATGTTTATTACTCAAGATGTTCAAGCATTAAATTAATTGCATCTCATATGTTCATACTTGATGCATCAAATGTAGAACGTAAGTTACATATTATTTCTAGAGAAAACAATTGAAGAAAGAAGTTTGAAGATCACATGTTTGAAAATTGAAAATTAGTAAAACAAAAGAGTGAAATAACATAGCATGATGTTCAAAGTTCATGAGTTAAATTATAGTCCGATCAAAGATGAATCAAAGAGATCTTGAGCTATAAACTTTTTCCCTGATAAGTTAAGAAGGGAAAATAAAGGCAAAACCCAAAACGTTTGACCCTTACCTAAAATTGCTAGCTTCATCTCATACGCGACATATAAAGAAGGATGAAATAGATAATACATAGAAGAATAAAATGGAACCCAATCTATATCCACTAGAAGGAATCTAAATGAACCAAACCGGTTCACGAACTAATCGACTCTGCCTATTTATTTAAACGAATTGAGCTCAAACCCAAACTTTTTTAGGTTGGGAATCATTTATAGCTTTGGCTAATGAGTTTGACTTGGCTTAACATAGCTCATTAAAAGCTCAATTTTACTCATTTGTTTAATTAAATGAACTGAACTCAAGCCTGTGGTATTTGACTTGGCTTGGCTCATTTACAACCCTATCCATGAACCATAGATATGCTTGGAATTACTCGTGTACGTCATGTAGAAAGACATGATAGATTAAGAAATACATTACAAAAACAAACAATAAATATAAGAATGAGAACTACACAATCCATATCCGCAAGCATCTTACAATATATACTCAATTACACAATAAAATGAAGTTTTGCTGTGAAGGTTTGAGGGGGTAGGTGATAATTCCAAGAACATTCATGTATAAGCAAGCAAAAAGTATTATCTATTTCGTACATCAATTAATCTACATAAAGAGGTCCACTTCCGAATCGAGCGAAGCCTAACAATCCATAATGTCAAATACTAGTAAGTGTATGTTTGGATGAGCGTTTTGGATTTGAACAAATATTTTTTAACTACGTTTTTTTTTTCATACAAGGGAATACAAAATACCATTACAGCTGTTAAGATACGACTTGGTGATCTACGACATGAAAGTTTTAGCCTAATACCGTCGAAGCATCACACTCTTGGTTTTCAACTATGGTTTTTTTTAAAATTCAAACTAATTTTAACAACTTTACTTACTAAATAAAGAAAAATAACCGACAACATTAACTATACTCCTCCAAACATACACTACAATATCACTATAAGCTGACCATCTCTCCCTTCTTCCTTTCCACCTCCTTACTCAAATTCAAGAAAATTCTAATTTATAGTTATATTCCATATAATTATACAATTATAGTATAACGTAAGACTTCATGATGAAGCTTCATGAAACCAAAGCCTTGTGCAACTCATCAAGCAACTGGTTATGATCGGTCAACATAGGAAAATGACCCTCACAGTTATCCATAATCACAACCTTAGATATCCCTTTCGTCATTTTCTTCTGCATGTAGTAAGGAACGGAGTTCGGCACAACAACATCATTACTAGTTTGTATCACGATACATGGAGTCGACACATGCTCGAGAACATCCCTTTGATCACTGAGAAATATAATCTTAGCTACAGCTAGAGCGATCTCCGACTTCATCCTTGTTAGGCTTGTCCTAAATTTCTCAACTGCAACCGCATCTTTTCCACCTACAGCTATAGGTGCAAAGGCTTCTGCCCAACCTTGGAAGTTTGATCCTATGGATGATAGAATCTCGTCTATGTCTGAGGTTTCAAAGCCGCCTTCGTAGCCGTCAGAGTTCAAGTACCTGCGGCAGGTTTAGGGGGATCAATTATATTTATATGATGAGTGAATCGTATTAAAGTTGAAGGTTTTCAATGAGAGGGGGATTGAACACTTGTATGGTATATAAAGTCCCGAACTAACTAAAGACCAGCTCCTAGGTATCAGTGATCTCATGTTCAAATCTCTCTCCTCTATGAGTATTATAGCACCTTTATGACAGGGTTACTTATATATTGATTTGTACTTACATTTGCGTGTCCTTTATGAATATAAAAAAAAATGTGCGGAAATAATTATAAAGGACATCACGTCTGCGTATATTGATAATTTTTATACCCTTCCTTGTAAAAAAATTATTTTAATAATTTATATATTTATTTATAAACCAATAAATATGGTCTTAAAATTCTATTAATTAATATTCTTTATTAAAATTAAGCAAAGTATTTAATATATAGATATAAAAAAAATAAGGATAAAAGTAAAAAAAAAGTATGTTTTAATTTTTCTAAAAAAAAGCAGGTAATAACTTATTTTTTCATACAGATGGAATATATTTATTAATTTTCATATATTTGGAAAAGCTTGGATGAAAAGGATTGGAATATATTCCTTATAGCACCTAGTTAACCCTTTTTCAATGAGCGTATAATATGAGTCAACAGGAAAAGAAAAGGAAGAAAGGAGAAGCAGAAGATGACGGCACATACGTAACAGGTAAGCTATTAATTTTTTTGTTTGTTTATTGTTACCTCGGAGAAGCTCCGATGAGTATGAGCTTGTTGAAGAGTCGAGGCCTTTTGATGGAAGCAATACAACCAACCATACCAGACATAGAGTGTCCAATAAAAGCGCAGGAAGAAGAAGAACAATACATCAATTCCGTCTCATCCATTAGCTGTATTAAATCATCAGCATAAGCTTCAAATGAACTATACTTGGCTTCATCAAACGGGTTTTGTAATTGGTGAAGCGCACCTGAAAAATTCCAATCAAAGAGGAGAATTCTATAGTTTTGAGCCAAACTAGGGACTATATTGTCCCAAATCGTTTGATCTCCTCCATATCCATGTGCTAAAACTAAAACTTGTTCGCCTGTGCCGATGATCTTTGCATTCATGGAAGTGGAAATAGTGTCTCCGCCCTTTCCTAACATCACCGTCATATATTATTGGAGCTTGCTTTGGATCAGTAGAAGTAAGTGGAAGAAAAGGAGTAGAGGGTATTTGTTCTTGTGATAGATGATGAGGATCGATGTGCGTGCATGTTCAGCCATGTCTTATATAATGACCAAAATAGCTAGATAAAAAAGTACTTGTTTCCTCCTTATTTTTTAAATATATATATATATGGAAATATTAAATGAAAATTAATTATCTTAGTGACAGTTAAGTACTTTTATAAACTATCCACAACACGGAATAAAAACCATTATTAATAGATAGATAAAACTATATATTATATTTGAATACGAGAAAAAATAATAAATTTTTTATCAATATTGTGTATTTATGTTCAATATATGAAAATTATCAACGGTTGGTGGAGAAAAACACTTTCAATGGTTAGAAAAAAAATTAAATGATGTTTAAGTAAATGATGTTTATATATAGTAAGTAGAAAATATTAAATGAGTGTAGGGATATATAGATTAAAAAAAAACACCATAAATTTTTTATTAAAATTTTAAAATGACACATACATACCAAAAATGACTACGAATCAAAGATAGTAGTGTTGCTACTGCTGCCATTTATGCAGGTACTTTATCCATTTCTTATTGCTATCAGATTTGATCTCGCTTGCATTTATCCATTCCTTCGCAAAAATGGCATGAGCTAATTAATGGGCGGTTGGATTGATAAATGCGTCGTCAACTTTTGAGATTTATTGCTGACACAGTCGTAATGTCCCAGTCCCCCATCCATACGCAAATGTGGCAGATGGTACGTAGTACTTCAATTCCAACCGAAAATGGTTGGAGTTTCAGTCATCCGTCCATCCACCCAACTAACATAATTTATTGGGTTTGCAGAACTTCAGCTGCTAATTAAAACTCTTTAGTTGCCCCTTTTCCGCCTCGAATTGGAAAACAAGCGCTGATAATATCACATAACAAACCCTCGATCGGTTGATGGAGACCTTGCTTCTAAAACTCAGGCTCTTCTTTTTCTCTGTATCGAACCCATTATCAAATTATTATTATCATTGGTCCATTATATATAGATATAATATTTTGTGATCATTTTGATCGATTTTGACTGTATCTAGCACTAATCCAAATTAACTAAAGAGATTAATCCCACTAATTCAATATCTTAGAAATTATTGTGACACGGAGACAGAATTCAATTTACAGACCCATTAGGATGTCTGCATAATTGCTATGGACTAAATATACGGACTTTCGAATGCCGACGAATGAAGCATGTGCAATGATCGGAGTATAAAATAAGCTGTTGATGCTGGAATTTTGGGGCTATCAAAAATTAGTAGTTTACTACAAGTAGCGTACAGTTAGCATCATCCAGACTTTTCTTTTAATCTTGTCTCGTTGCAGTTGCAGGCGGCTGGCCTCTGTACGTGGCTTTGCGGGGCCCGAAGGGAGGCAAAGGACTAGCATGTGCATAGGGACCCCAATCCCATGGTTAGCGTAAAGCCTCTGCTTGTCTTGTTAGGCATGCTTCCAAATGGTGGACAGACAGCGCCAAGGGCTAACTTTTGGTCCTCTCTGTCCTGTTCATTGAAAAATGTTTTCAGGCTTATTGGTCGTACACCTCACGAGTCTCCACTCTCCGGTCTCCACGACGTCGCAGTCTAAGTGGCACCAGTATTTACTATTTCGACTTTATATCTGCGCGAATTTCAAACCGTACCTTTTCTCTCGAAAGAAGGAGGGGGCTGCGGAACACTCAAATTCAACTAAATTATTGTACCACAGAAAGAGCTATCCCACACAAATTCGACTCTTCATTTTCTTTCCAGAGCTGCACAACCAAGGCCTACTGGCCTAGCCGCCTCGAAGAGAAGAGTAGAAGAACAAACATAATTAGAAAAGTATTTTTTAATATGCCTTTTTATTAATTAATGTCACCAAATATGTTATAAACTACTAGATAATTAAGGATATATAATATAACTAGTAAGCAGTAAAGAAAGTCATGCAGACGTCCAGAAATCCCCTCCATACCATAGCCACAGTCAACTAAGCTCACCCACATCGACTACCAAAAGCCCAAAATACTATTACAAGGGGAGTCATCCATAGATCGGAGAGTAGAAGGAAGGTCACAACACAGCCAACTATTCATTGTGTTCGTGGATAATCTGGCGAAAGGGATACAGGCGGCAGAGGTGAAACATTTATTTGAGGAAGTTGGCACTGTAAGGGATCTGTTTATCAGCAGGAAGGAAAGAAGGGCGTCGAACCTGCACTTTGGCTTCATAAGGTATGGAAGTGCGGCAGATGCAGAGGAGGCGGTGAGGCGGTTCAGCGATATGAAGATGCATGGCATACGGATGTATGTACGTAGAGCTTTGTTTGAGAGAGCTGGTCATGGGCAACGCAAGGGACAACAGAGAAAGGACAAGAAACCAGAGACGAGGAGGAGAGGTTACCAGCAAGGAGGATGGGTCAACGCTAGACGGGATGGACGGTCCTTTGCAGCAGTGGTCAGAGGCGGGGAAGGGAGTTCACAGAAGGAGAAGAGGAGGGAGGTACATGTGCAGGTGGAGGGAGCAACGACACAATGGCTCAACAGGAGCGTAGTGGTCGAATCTTTCCAACCGCTAATTCTCGACCTAGCCATCCCAAAACTCATGCAGGAGTGGAGGAGCATATCCAAGGTGCGTGATTTAGGTAGATTTAAACTGTTAATTGCTTTTAAAACTTTGGAGGACTGTGTGGGGGCATTGGAGGAAGGAAGTCTGCCGAGAGACTCCTTCCCGATAGTGAGGAGTGGGAAGGAGGTCGATGCTTGTGTTAAAAGGAGAACTTGGATAGAGGTAAGAGGTCTGCCCGTGGTGGCGTGGAGAGAGGAAGTGGTGAGGATGATTGCATAACCGTGGGGAAGGTGGGTTTGTTGGGATGAACTCGAGGACTTTGGCCTATCCATGGAGGTGACCAGGGTCCTGGTTGATACAGAACGACATGAGCAGGTAAAGGAGGTAATGGAGCTGAAGGTGGGCGACGACGTGGTGGTGGTAGTGGCAACGGAGATAGGCCAAGGGTACATACCATGGCAGAATAGAAGGAAAGTAAGTAGGGAGGGGTGGTCGGAACCCTCATCAACCGGCGAAGTTGATGGCGAAGTTGATGGCCGGCGATCAAGAACGGAACCAAAGGGCGATGGAGTGTACGCATGCAATCTTGGTTCTGCAGGCATGCAAGGCGCAGGATCCGAGAGAGCAGACTTGATGGGGTTGGAAGGCAAAGCGACAGAGAAGGTGTGAGATAGGGTGACAGGCGAAGAGTTTACTTGAGAACTGTTACAAAGGAGCGAGACTGCAGAAGACGAGGCGACCGAGAGTGGGAATAGAGAGGAGAAAGGGCGGAACTGTGAAGTAAGGGATAGAAGACTGGGTGACACGCAAAATTTTAGTGCGTGGGAGGATGAGGTGGAAGGGAGGCAGCAGCGAATGAATGCTGGGTCTATTATGGAAAATGCAACATCAGGGAAAACAGGGAAGACTATTGATATTCCACCTGGGTGCGAGAGTGGACACACGGAAAAGGGAGGAATAATTGGTGAAGTATCGGGAACACAACGAACATGGGGAGAGGATATTCTAATAAGGACTATGCGGGATCTCACGGCCACCGAAATGGAACATGACCAGGGAGTATTTAGGATGTCGTTTAAACCGGTTTTTGGCAATGAAAAAGGGAAGGAAGATGAAGAAACAAATGAATCACCAAGGAGTAGTAGGCCGGGAATGAGTGGAGATGTGATAGAAAGGAGTCTGGAGGAGATGCCTTTTGTTATAAATTTGAGTGGGGAAGTTATGAAGGGATGGCCAAAAAATAACACCGGTTTCCATGCAAGAGAAAAGGGGGAGGACGATAACGAATCCTCAAAAACCGCGGTTGTTTCAGTGGCTCATGATATAGAAGAAGAAAGGCGATTAATTAAGAGATGGAGAGACAAGGGGCGGGGGAGGCAAGAAACGAAGGGTCACGATCCGAAAGAACTAGTGAAAGAGAAAGTGAGCTCCTAGATATAGTTGCTCCTCCAGGGTTCGAGGAGGTGGAGAGCGTCGGCATAACTGCTAGATACACGCAGACTGAGGAGGACGAAGTACAAGCTGCAGAAATACGAAGATTGGGGGAGGAAGATTTAGAAGAGGCAAGACAGACGTGGCAGTTGGAAAAGAAGGTTGGCTTATCATCCTCGGAGGAAGGATTGTGTGTGGAGAAATTGGTAGGGTTGAGAAGAAGCCAGAGGAAGATTACGAGAAGGCAGACTTAAAGGAGTGTGGCCGATAGGGGTGAAAGAAGCTTGTTTAATGATTATAATTAGCTGGAATGTAAGGGGGATTGGTGCGTTAGGGAAAATCTCTAGCATCCAAAACTTGATCACAAAGGAGAGGCCCTGGGTCTGTGGATTGGTTGAAACGAAACATAGAGCCCTGGAGGAGTCATGGAAAAATAGGGTTTGGAAAAATGGGGCTATTGAATGGCGAGATACAGCAGTGGTGGGAAGAAGTGGAGGTCTTATCCTTGGATGGGATTCTTAGTGGTTTGATGTTAGTAGGTCCACGAGCGGTAGTAGGTGGATCCTAGTGGAAGGCAAACTAGGGCCCAGGAGAGTGGAATGTGGGATAATCCTTGTCTATGGGCCAACTGACCCACGAGAGAGGAGAGCATTATGGGAGGAGCTGTGGGAGGTGGTGCAACAAAGTCGTAGACCCTTAATAGTAATGGGGGATTTCAATGAGGTTAGAAGCCAAAGTGAACGCAAAGGAGGGTGGGTGGACCAGAGCAGTGTTAGTAATTTTAACGAGTGGATTGATAAGCTGGGCCTTGTGGATTTGAAGCCATCAAACTTGAAGTTCTCTTGGCAACAAGTAGGTTCAGCTAGCCTACTGGATCGGTTTTTGATTAGTCCATCATGGGTCACAGAGATGCCGAATATTCACTGCAGTAGGTTGGGATGATCGCTCTAAGATCATAATCCGATTAGGCTGAGTGTCAATTCTATAAGAGCTGGGTCGAGACCGTTTAGGTCTTGGGATATGTGGCTAACACATCCACAGTTCCGAGGCTTCGTTAGAGATTGCTGGTCAAAATTAGAAGGGAGGTCTTGCCAAAGTAGATTCAAGGAAATGAAGGGCCTACTCGGGAAGTGGAATAAAGAGGTCTTTGGAGATTTTGAATCGAGAATCAGTCAGATCGAATAAGAAGTAAAAAAGATCGATGGGCCTGAATCGGATGCTTTGAATAATGAAGTGAGAATAGCAAGAAAAGCGGCATTGCAATCCCAACTGTGGAAGTGGCATAAAAGGAAAGAAGTCTATTGGATGCAGGTGGCTAGGGTTAGGGGCTTCAAAGAGGGAGATAGAAACACAAAATATTTTCATACAGTAGCAGCAATCAAAAAGAAGAAAGTGGTCATAAGGAGGCTAGTGGACAAAGGGAAGGTAATTGTAGAGCAGACAGAACTAACAAAGGTTATTACAGATTACTTCAAAGAGATGTATCGACAAGCAGATCTACCAGAAGTTTTCCTTTCAGAGGATGGGTTCCAGAAGCTAACAAGGGAGGAAGGGTTGGAGCTGGAAGCGTTGCCTAGTAGGGAGGATGTTCGAAGAGCAGTATGGTCCTGTGAGCCCTCGAAAGCACCTGGGCATGATGGTCATCATTTGGGGTTCATCAGGAAGATGTGGGGAATTATTTGGGGAGGAGTTTACCAAGTCAGTGCTGGGGTTCTTTCATTCAGGCAGGCTACCGGTGACTCTAAATACGACGTTGATAACGTTGATTCCTAAAGTGGATGATGCAGAGGAAGTCAGTCAGTATAGGCCCATCAGTTTGGTAGGGTGCATCTACAAAGTGATAGCAAAGATTATTTCCCTCAGGTTGAAACAGGTGGTAGATAAACTGGTGGGTGATTCACAGTCAGCTTTCATAGGAGGGAGGAATATAGTTGACGGGGCTCTAGTTGCAAATGAGGTGGTCCAGTGGGTTAAGGGTCAGAATAGGTCGAAGGAACAGATGGTCAAGTTGGATTTTCAGAAGGCATACGATAGCATAAAATGGGAGTTTGTGGAAAGGGTACTGGATATTATGGGCTTTGGCCCCGGATTCAGAGGTTGGGTGAAGGAGTGCATATCTACGGCGAGAGTTTTGATCCTTGTAAACGGGGTCCCCTCGACTCCATTTAAAATGGGTAGGGGATTGCGACAAGGTGACCCCATCTCACCGTTCCTCTTTGTATTAGCGGTAGAGGCGTTCAATCAACTCATTAAGAGAGGAGTAAAAGAAGGCCTTCTGCAAGGGATCAAGGTGGAAAGAGATAATGTGGAAGTCACACACCTCCAGTTTGCAGATGACACGATGATATTCTGTGGAGCCTCGGCAGAAAATATCAGAAATTGGAGACGTATGGTTGACTGTTTCTACTTATTATCTGGTCTTCAAGTTAACTTTAACAAGTTAGTCCTTATTGGTTTGGGGGTCGACAAAGATGTTGAGCAAGAAGCGGCAGATATCATGGGATGCAAAGTCGGGTCTCTCCCTCTTACCTATCTCGGCTTTCCTCTAGGAGCTAACACAAAAAAGCAAGAAGCTTGAAAACCTGTGATAGAAAGGATAAGGCAGAAATTAGCTGGGTGGAAGGCAAGAGTTCTTTCAAGAGCCGGAAGACTAGTACTCATCAAAAGCATGCTGAACAGTTTACCAATGTACTATATGAGTCTTTTTAGAGTACCTAAGGGGGTCATGAAGGAGATCATAGGCATTCAGAGAAGATTTTTCTGGAGTGGGCAAGGGGACAGGAAGGGGATACCGCTAGTCAAATGGAGTGTGATACAGAAACCTAAAGATAGTGGAGGTTTAGGGGTGGGAGATATAGTGCTAAGAAGCAATGCTCTCCTTTTTAAATGGTGGTGGAGGTTCTACACAGTGGAAGGTGCGTCATGGAAGAGAGTTATCTCCTCTATTCACTCCGGGGCAAACGCAGGGTCCTTCGAGATTGATTCTTCAAGAAGAAGGTGGTCCCCTTGGGCTGATATTGTTGCAACAGGGAAGAGAAGTCCGATGTTGTGCTCAGGTTTGAGGATCATTATTGGGAACGGCAAAAGAGTCAAGTTCTGGTAGGATGATTGGACGAGAAAAGGCCCCTTGCAGAGAATCTTCCCTAGACTATTCTCGATCTCAGAGCAACAAGAGAACAAGGTGGTAGAGATGGGAGAGTGGGAGGGATCGACATGGGTATGGCACTTGAAGTGGCGGAGACAGTTCTTCGGATGGGAAGAAGATCGGGCAAGACAGATGCAGGAGATGATTCATCATATTGCCATACGGAAGGAAGAGAATGATTCAATGATCTGGGAGCATGAGGCCTCTGGTTGTTTTCAGTGAGATCGGTCTGTCAGACACACTATCAGAGATATACAGAAAATGAGAGGATCACGGAAGTAGAGAATATCATGTGGAGAAGTCTAGCACCTCAGAGGTTTAAACTAATAGCGTGGTTTGTGGTCCAACAGAAACTCAACACGAAGGAAAGACTTGTCAGATTGAACATTATGAACTCTGAAGATTCCATATGCCCTATGTGTAACACTGAGCAGGAGATGATTAATCATCTTTTCCTACATTGCGTTGTGACAGGCAAGGTATGGTATGAGATTTGTGAGTGGATAGGGTATTATTGGGTGACACCCAAGTCTGTGGAAGATAACGCTAAAGCTTGGTTCGGAGTGGCCAATAAAGGATTGAGAAGGGAGATTTGGCAAGCGGCCTTCTTTGCAATCCTGGATACGATTTGGGATTCCAGAAACAGGAAAATTTTTGAAAACGTCGAAGTTTGTAGAAGATGGATGGTCATGCTCATTAAGATGCGTACAGGGTTTTGGATCAGGAACGGAAGGAAAGATTTTCCCTATCGGGCGGAGGAGGTGGTTCATAATATCCATGCGCTGATAGATTAAGTGTTTTCTTTTGTCTTTAAGACTTATGATTATCTGTAACATCAATCATCAAAAAAAATATAATATAACTAGTACTGAAATTTTCTAAATTAATTCCTTAAAATTAGTAATTGACGGTGTTAAAAGGTTGAAAGTTTAGTAAAAGGCTAGAGTTTCCTTTTATCAACTCAACTACTATGTATGTAGTAAGTTGTTGCTTTTTAGAATCTTTGACACTAAACATATTCCTTCAATAAATATTTAAACGAGCATAATTTCCTCTTATTTCTCCATAAAATATGGGATACATCTTATAACTCTTAAAACTAATATGGTTGAACTAGATTTGCCAATACCCGGTGGAAAACCGAATTAATGGTCATGTAATATTATCACAAGAAAAAGTAGACAGAGAGGGAAGCAAAATGCAAAGATCTCTGAGAATATAAGTCGGCCGAGTAAGCTGGGCAGTAGTGTTAGCCATAACATAGTACTCTGCTTCATTACCGGAATGACAGATCGTGTGTTGCATCTTCGCACACCATGAAATGATATTAGAACCCGAAAATATGCAATAATGGATAGTTGAACGCCTTTTTGTAGGACAACCCACCTAATGAGTGTTAGAAAAGGTAGACAATGTAAGTGGAGTATTGGAAGTGAGATGAAGACTGATAGAGATTGTGCCTTTGACATATCAAAGGATATGATGGGCCAATTTCAAGTGAGTGACCGTAAAGGCGTGTATGAACTAGGAAACATAGTTGACACTATAGGATAAATCTAGATGCGTAAGCATGAGGTACTGGAGAGCTCCAACAATTCCATGATAAAGGCTAAGATCTGTAAGAGGAGTTGCTAGTTTAGGAGATCTAAGCTTGATATCTAGTGGAGTACGTGTAACACTCCCAAAATTCACTACTAAAAAATTTCGTTAATTAAAAGGAAATTAGCAGAAGCAGATTAATAAATCGTGAACTTTGGGAGTATTACCGTCACACTTAGCACCAGACCGGTTCACTCATACCGTTCTAGTACCAAGTGCTAAGGCTAAGAAAAATAAAATACAATTTGAAAGAAATTCAAACATACATAAATCAGAGAAGCGCATCAAATCATTTACAAGAATAGAATCCACCAATGGTGGTTACAGTAACAACATAACATTAAAAACCAAAAATTTAAAAGAGAGAAAGAGGAAAACCCTAACGGTACCGGATAATTCCTTACTCTCTTTTCCGTAGCCCACTTGAGTAGCACCTGAAAAGACCTGCAATGGGCATTGCCTATTGAATAGGCAGGGGTCCCACGAAGGGAATCCCTTCAGTACTACAGTACTGAGTAACCCTTTAATACCACACTTAAAAATAGGCCCGCATACGGCACATAATGCAAGCTACATACATAAATAATGAGAGGTGCATACATAACAATAACATACATAATAATTTATAAGTCACGATCGATACTCTTGGGCCTTAAGCCGTGTCATAGTGTAAAATCGATACATTCGAGCCTTAAGCCATTATTCCGTCATCATTCAATCAATCTCATATTTTATATCCATGTGAGTGCGAGAACCCCACTATTATAGCCGGTGGACCAGAAAGTATACACTCAGGGCAGAACGCTCCTGACCACTATTATTTACCGGTGGACCGGTCTCCAGGGCAAGACGCTCCTGGCCACTATTATTTGCAGGTGGACCGATCTGGCCCCGACTCACATGGTGTTCCACTATAAGTGATTAGTATTTTCCATAACTTTATTCACATACATAACTAGTTTTATTGAACTCGGGACCCCCACTATTATTGCCGGTGGACCGGAATATATATATATCATCATCCAGGGTACAACGCTCCTGGGCCACTATTATATCTGGTGGACCGGTACTCAATATCACTTGTCAGGGCAACACGCTCCTGGGCCACTATTATAACCGGTGGATCGGTACTCAATATCATAAATCATCTGGGCCCGGCTCATAAATCTTTCACTATCGTAATTAGTGTTTTTCCTTTCTTTACTCAGCACAACAATTATATTTAATTGCCTCGGACGGGAGATCAAGAACCCGGGACACAAAGGTACACCGGTCGTACCGGTGCATATAAGCTACTCAGTACCCTTCAACCACGAACCCAAGGACACAAAGGTACCCTGGTCGTATTGGTGCATGAAGCTACTCAGTACCCTACCGACAAGGACACCTAATCCATAAGTATGCATACCCCCTAACTAGGTCCGTAGAGCTAAAAAGAGTAAGATATAAGGCCTAATTGAGGCACAAAGGCACACCAACAAATACCAGAATAATCGTGGACTAAACCATGTCCTTAGGGTAGCGACCCCTAAGGAGTCACCATTCCCGATCTCGAGGTCTTTTACTTTAAGTAATAGTGTCTTAATTAAAGTGATCACGAAAAGCACAATAATCAGATACTTATTCACTTTCAATCGTTCTGATATCATTAATCGTTTCTTATTCAGATGATTATCCAGGATATCACAGAGAACCATTAAGGCCATACTAATTATCAAATATTCTTACTTGGCTAATCAGCATTATTTAAATCATATTATAATGGTCCATAATCACAACTACATGTTAGGTACAAATTACTCATTTACCCCTTACTTATATAATTGCTAAGTCATCTCTTATCCAATTTAGGTTACCAAGTTATCTCCTACACTTTTTAAATCATCATTCACCCCTCATAATTGCTATACTTAACATATGTCCCATCTGGTTGGTTAGATTACTATTTTACCCTTTTCTTTTATTACAATTAACAACTTGCCCTTCAATTGGGTAAATTACTAAGTTACCCCTCTTCGCTATTATAATCACCAATTTCCCCCTTTAGTAGGTTAAATAATTACTAACTCACCCATTTAGTCGATTAATTACCAAATTGCCATTCTCCATCATCATAGTTACCGAATTGCCCCTTAGTTGGTTGAATTACCAAACTACCATTTTCCATTGTCAAAACCGAATTACCCCTTTAGTTGGATAACTTACCAAATCGTCCTTATCCATTATCAAAATTATCAAATTACCCTTCTCAACTATTATCATTGCCATTTTACCCTTCTTAATTATTATAATTACCATTTTACCCTTTTCAATTAGCATAAATCCCAAGTCACTCTTCTTCATAATTACAATTATTAATTTACCCTTCTCCATATATATAATTATTATATTGCCCTTCTCCATTATTAAAATTACCATGATGACCTTTTTATTGGTTAATTTACCAAATTACCCTCTCTATTATCATAATTATCCAATTACCCCTTTTTAATCATAATTTAATTACCAATTTATCCCTTGACATTATCATTATTACCAAGTTACCCCTTACTTCCAAATTTGCCCTAAACATCCTTTTATTTACAAAATTACCATTTTACCCCTCACATCCAATTTTGCCATTTTTATCTTTCCTTACAAAATTATCATTTGTGCCCTTTTTTTTCCAAAATGACCATATTACTCCTTTACTCCCAAAATTACCATAATACCCCTTACTTATAAAATTACCATTTCGCCATTCACTTATAAAATTACCATGTTACCATTTACTTATGAAATTACCGTTTTGCCCCTCTACTTCCAAAATTACCATAATGCCCCTTTACTTGCAAAATTTACCATCTTTCCCTCCTTCATCTAAAATTACTATTTTACCCCTACTCCCAAAATTACCATTCTTACCACTTACTTGTAAAATTATTATATTGCCCTTTGACTCCAAAATTTCCACTTTACCCTTTCCTCCAAAAATTACCATAATACCCATTTACTTATAAAATTATCATTTTGCCATTTAATCATAAAATTACCATATTATTCTTTTACCTAAAAAATTACCATAATACCCTTCTTTCTCACAACTTACAATTTTATCCATTTACTTATAAAATTATCATTCCACCCCTTTCTTTTGAAATTACCAAAATACCCTTTTACTTATTAAATTACTATTTTTCCCCTTTTCTTTTAGAATTTCCATAATGCCATTTTACTTACAAAAATTACCATTTTACCCCTTTTACTCCAAAATTCCCAAAATACCCCTTTCACTTATACAATTCCCACTTAACCCCTTTATTACACAACTTTTATGAATTTACCACCACTACATAAAATAATGATATTAGTACTTCATTATTATCATCTAAGTCCACCAACTTGTCATTACTCAACATAATACTCATTAGCAACTACATATATTAGATCACATACTTCACAAGCATATCATTAAAATACCCTTAGACAATAATATTATTCATGTATTAGCAACATAATACATCATAAACAAGCATTTAACATTTCCATCAATAATCAAACTCCTTCCTTAATTATCATACCTACACATGGCACAAAGTTTATCATACTTTTCTTTTTTCTTTCAATCAATATAAAAAACCATTTATATATCATGCTAGGCACACAAAACATGTATAAAATCATACCAAAATCCCTAATGTGCTAGCATACGTTTTTCCATGTATTTAAGGGAGGATTAACGATTACCTTAATCCCACAAAAATCAAATCTTACTGGTATCCCGGTTAAAGGTTCAAGCTTTAATTAGCAAATCAACACCTAAAAATGATATTAATCATTATCATGCTAGAAATAAGAAATTAAAAGGATAAAACTTTATAAAAATTTATTTAATAATAAAACACTTTAGTTAACTATTAATATACCTCAAAATTTATCCAAATAAATTTCAAAATGAAGGGGGAGCTCACGCTGAACGAACGACGTGAGTCTCATGCAAAAATGAGAGGAGAAGGGTTCGAAGGGGGTGAGATAGGCAAAATTAGTTATTTTCGGGTTGGGGTCTTTGGGCTAGAAAAGAGGATAGATGGGAGAGGTTTCAAGGCAAGGGAATGGTGCAGGAGTGGAGAGGGGGTGTAAGTGGAGGCTAAGGGTGGTTTCACGGCGGCATAGGGAGGCAGAGACGGTGGCGGCGAGGCGGCGAAGTTGGCTGCCGAGATGGGTCGAGGTGGAGGGGCTGAGAAGGAAGGAAAAGGGGAGGGAAAAATGAAGGGGTTCAAGGGTTGTTTTCGGGAAAGTAAGGTATGGGGGTGGTAGAGGGGGTTGCAGGGTGTCGAACGGTGGGTTGGGTGGCAGCAGAGGTGGCCGGACGGCGGAGGAAGGGGCGGTTGTAGGAGGCTTGGCGGTAAGGGGAAAAATGGGGAGAAAAAGGAAGAGGTGGAGAAGGGAGGAAGTGCAGGGCTTGAAGGTGGCTTGGGGGTCTCGTGGTGGCGCAGGGTGGTAGTAGGTGGTGGAAGAAGGCGGCGCAGGGGCTGGGTGCGGTGGTGCAAGCGGCGGTTGGCGGCGGCGATAAAAAACCGGGGAAAAATGGGGGTGAGGCAAAAGGAGAGGAGAGGGAGCTCGGGGAAGGAGAAGGGGCTCAAAAAATGTGGGAAATGAAGGCTGGAGAGATGAAGAAAAAGAAGAGGGAGATGAGAGGGGGCAGGTGGCCGATTGGCAGGGGAAAGGGAGGGAAGAAGAAGGAAAGGGAGAGGCATGTGAGCTATGGTCCAGGGGCCGGTTTGGCTCGAAAAAGGAAGGAAAATGACGGGGGAAGAGAGAGAGGGAGAGGGAGCAGGTGCGGTGGCAGGTGGCGGCAGTTGCAGGGCGGCTCGGTGGTGGCAGACATGGGGTCAAAGCTTGCAGGTGGTTGGGCGTGGAAGAAGAAAGAAGGGAGGGGAGGTGCGAGCGGGCGGTCGGACCGGCGCAAGAAAGAAGAGCAAGCCGGCCGGTCCAAGGGAAAAAAGAGGGATGTTGGGATGTGCTGGGCGGGCATGCGACGAAGAGAGGGGAGGAGAATTGGGCCTGTAGCCTAGCGCGCAAGGAGGGGGGAGGAAAGCAAGTCGGGCGGCCCAAGGGAGGGAGAAAAGGGAAAAAGAAGAGAAGAAAAGGAAAAAAGGGGAAAAGGGGTAAATAGGGAAATGGAAAAATAGGGAAAATAAAGTAAATTAATTTATAAAATCATAAAATGTAATATTCTTGATAAATTATTTAATTTAATAATTTAATTCATTATAATCTAATATATTAGTTTAAAAAGGATAAAGTTGGTAAAATATTAGTTTGGAAAATTATTTAAATAAAATAATATGATAAATAGAAAAATATTTATTTTTTTAATTTATTAAATACTCTTATCCAAATTTACATACTCTAAAATCCATAAAATAATTAATTTTAAAAGCTAGTTTTATTTCAAATAAAAGCTATTTATTAAAATATAGGTTTTCAAAATTTTTGGGTATTACAATACACATAGGTTTACAATCTAGCATGTTGGATTACTCAAGTATGGCAAGAACATATTGGGACCGAGAGAGATGCAATCTTTTAGGTGTATGGGATATCTCAAATCTAATAAAATGATGAGTTAGACTAAGGTTTTTCATAAAGAGTTCACGGCTTAAGGCTTGAACAAAGGAATTAACGCACTTAGGGGAAGACCCTGTCAGGATCATATCGTCAAAGTATATAAGCAAAGCAAGGATACCTCGATCATAGTGAAAAAAAAAAGAGATAGGGATCAACAAGATTGCAAAAGAAACCATAACAGATGAGGAAATCGCTGAGCCTATCAAACCAAGCACGAGGTGCCTATTTGAGCCCATAGAAAGCATGTTGAAGCTTACAAATATATTTTGGTAACTAAGTGTCAGCCATACCTGAGGGTTGTTCCATGTATATATCTTCATAGATATAACCATGTAAGAATGCATTTTTAACGTCCAATTATCAAATGAGCTGATGTTTTGCAAGAGTAACAATTATAATTAGACGAGTACTTAGATGTATGACAAGAGAGAACGTCTCTGTATAATTAAGACCATTAACCTGATGGTAACCTTTCATGACTAACTGAGCTTTGATACAATCCAAGGAACCATTAGGTTTACTTTTGATCTTAAAGACCCATTTTGAGCCAATCACATGTATGTTGGAAGTGAGTGGAACTAGGAACCAATTTTCATTTTCATAATAAGCAGCAAGTTCATCAAGCATTTCAATTATCCATCCCAGGTGAGACAAGGCTATTTTAAACATCTTTGGTTCACGGGGTATAATTTGAGAGGATTCAACTATTAAGGCATATTTAGGATTGGGATTAACAAATCCATAATGGGACCGAGTAGTCATAAGGTGATGAGTAAGGGTATGTCATGATTGTGGTTCTAAGATAGTAGTGGAGAGAACCGGTTCGGGATGGGTAACCACATCATGAATGGTTATTGTGTCACCAGGTGGTAAGGGGTCATAACACGGGTTAGGTGCATTAGTTATTAAGTGATTGGTTAAGGTAGGCTTCACTAAGATTGAATCATAATGCAGGTCAGATGTAGGATCACTTTGAGGAAGAGTTGTTATAGCAGTTGGTGGGGGAATATAGGAGTGGGGTAGCAAGGTAAGCCCCTATAGATGTATATTGGATTAAGAAGAAACATAAGAAAGCATCCAAGAATCAAAGATATGATGCAATTGGGGAAACTATGGTAGATGAGTTAGATGATTTAAATAGAAAAATAGTTTTAGTAAATACAACATGTCAGAAAATAATAAACTTGCAACTAGGAGGATGAAAGCACTTATAGCCTTTATGTTTTTCACTATAACCTACAACAACACATAAAGCAGATTTAGGATCAAACTTATTATGTTTGGTATCCTATGTATATGGAAAGAACTTGGAGCTAAAGACGCGAAGAGAAGTATAATTAAGATGAATCCCATGCAACATGAAGTATGGAGTTTTAAATTTAAGTGAGAATGAAGGTAATTAATTAAGAAGAAAGACCGTAGTGGAAAAGGCTTCGTACCATAGATATAGCAATGCCTGACTATAAAATAACATTATCATACCTAGTTAGCGTATAATATAATGTCGTCGCTCAACCATACCTGTTTGTTTTGGAGTATAAGGACATGAAATCTGTTGGACAATTCCTGTGGCAAGAAAGTGAGATGATAAGAGAGAACTAATAAATTCTTCCCCACCATCAGAGTGAAAGATTTTCATTTTCTTATTGATTGGGTGTTTAGAATATTGTTCAAATGATAAGTAGGTAGCAAATAAATCATTTTTTTACTTAAAGGAATAATCTGAAACTGGTGTTGGACAAACAAAATTTCACTCGAAGGAATAGGAATATTTATAATGTTGATATCCCAAGCCTCTCGTTCCATCATCATGGCAAAATGCGGAAAAGCCAAAAATCCAACCACAATGTCCCCATCGAGACGATTTGCACCATAGGTCACACCAAGTTTGCGTATAATAAAAGAGAAGCAGATGAATGTGTCCTCTGATCAAAAGGAACCTACTTTGATGAATCATATAATCGATAAGGAGGATACAGAGAGACCAATCAAACATGACTCCATGGACCTGAGTTTGCAAGGACAAGAAATGAATGATCAGCTACCAATAGAGTTCGTTCCTATCAAGCCCGTTATTGAAAGCTTGTTGTGCTAATTGCCAAGAAACCTTATAGGATTTTTAATTCCAATAATACAGGTATGTCATGGAAAAGATAAAATTTTGCAAAATAGATTCTCCAATGCTCTTATACAACTTCATTACGATGTGCCAAACCTTCAAGATGAAGTTATTATGGCTTTCATTGATGCCACAGAAGCTGAACACAAAGCACAATGCTAAAATCACTCTTTAGTTTCTTATGTCTTTGGTACAAAACTAACTTTCACTCAAATGGAGTATTTTGTTAAAAATCTGTGGTAAATAGTTAGTGAGCCAAAAATTCATTCCCATAACTTCCTATTTCAGTTTATCTCTGAACAAGATTGTCTAACCATCCTTAAACAACCTTACTAAATGTTACTTAGTAAGCCTTTGATCCTCAAAATAAGGTATCAAGGATTCCAGTTCAACCCATCAGAATTTTAATTTATTCATACATGGATTCAATTACAGGTCTTCCTTTACATCTATGGTTGGTGATTTCCCTAAGCAAGATTGCTATTATTATAGGGAAGACAATAGGAATAGATGACATGATAGCAATGAAGGACCAAATTTCTTATTCCAGGGTCCTAGTTGAAGTTGACACTCACCATGACTCCCTTGAATTTGTTATGATAAAACTCATTTAGAGTCGGTGAAACAAAGGGTCATTATGAATGGAGGCCTAGTTTCTGTATGTAGTGTAATTCACTTGGTCATCTCCCCAAACAATGCAAAAAATTCCAACCATGACAAAATAAATGGTGATAGTTAAGGATGGTAAGAAAAAAACCCATAAAGATAAAAAAACAAAAAATAAAAACCTCAGTCACCCAATGGTAGAATCATTACTATGTCTGCTACAAGACAAAAATATAGTGCTCCTCAAAAGACCCCTTTAAAGGAGCTAGCTATAGTAATGTTATGGATTCAAATCCCTTTAGATCTTTTTTTCTAGGAGAGGACCTTATAGCTAAACTTAAAGATAATGGTTATCCATGGACTAAATTCACAAGGGGTAGAAAATCGGTCGACGAGGCTTACCTTCCTCAATTTAATATTCACTTGTAATGATGCTCTGTTGCTCAAATATAAGGGACCTTAATGACCCCCACAAGAATTGTGAAGTTAGGAAATAGATCAAAGAAAATAAATTGTCCCCGGTAGGGATTTTTGAGACAAGAACAAAGGCTCACTATGTAGATAAGATACAAAAGTCACTCTTCTCGGGGTGTACATGGATTACTAACTATCAATACCATCCTAATGGGCACATATAGGTTGGTTGGTCAACTAATGTCTGGCAAGTAACTATTGTTGCTAAGTGTGAACAAATAATAATTCTAAAGGTTGTGGATGCTACTAAATTTGACTCCTTTTATGCATTGTCTATTCCCATAATTCTAGAATTCAACATAAGTATCTTTGGAACTAGTTACACGTAAATCAAATTCAAAATGAACCATGGATCCTCCTTGGTGATTTCAATATAGTTGTTAATGTGGATGAGAATATATAGAGATTATGGCATAAGTAAGATGCTATAGAGTTCCATAAATACATCTAACAAATCCAAGTAGTGGACCTGGGGTATACTGATATGAAGTACACGTGGACAAATCAACAAGACTCAAACCATAGAATTACTTGCAAATTTGATAGGGTTCTATGTAATCAAAGCTGGATTGAGGTTTATGGAGTCACAAGTGCTCACTTTCATAGTTCTATTATTATTTTTTATCATGCCTCCATGATTTTTCATTGTTAAAAATCTACCTCAGGTGAGGCCTAAATATTTTAGGTTCTTTAACATGTGGGTGCATGACACTAGCTTTATGAAGTTAGTTGACGATGGTTGGAAGAATGTTGCATGATAATCTAAACTTCATCGGTGTAAACTTAAACAATTAAAAATTCCATTGAAACAAATCAATAAGCATAAGTTTGGAAGTATCTCTCAACAAGTTCAAACTACCATACAAAACCTTACTAAAGTAAAATAAAAAACTTGATATTTATCCCCTTGATGCATATTTAATCCTTCAAGAACAACAATGCAAGAAGAAACTTCAATTCCCAACTAAATGTGAAGAAAGCTTTTATGCTCAAAGATCTAGGGTTAATTAGCTCAAACTGGGAGATAGTAACTCAAAGTACTTTTACTCCATAATGAAAAAAGGCACCATTCTAATGGAATTCACTCCATTACAAATCTGATCGGCCGACTTCATATAGCTCAACTAGGTAATTTTCATACTTTCAGGATTTCAATCTTAATCTCCAAGGCACCCCTATTGTAACCTCATTTTGTTTCTCCTCTGAGGTATTAAACAATGGATCTTTACTTTTGCAACCTTTGCTTTCTGTGAAAGCAAGTATGGACATATTGAGTCCTGTAACTAAGAAAGAGATTAAACAAGATTTATTATCTATGGGGAATGAGAAATCCACAGACCCAAATGTTTATAATGTGTTTTTTCAAACCACATGGAGTATTATAGGTGAGGATGTGTGGCATGCAATTAGATATTTCTGTTTTACTAGAGAGATGCCTACTAAACTTTATATCACTACTTTGAATGTTATCCCTAAATTTTTAAATGCTTAGAATCCTAGGGACTACAGGGCCTCTTTCTTGTTATAACACTCTTTATAAGCTTATTATCAAAGTTTTAATACAAAGAATTCAACCTTGGCTATTAGGAATAGTGGAAGAAGCTTAATCAGCTTTTATTTGAAGGAGACGCATAAGAGATAACATCCTTATGGATTTTGAACTTGTTCATTGCTATAACAACAAACATCTTTCTCCTAGATGTATGATGAAATTAGATTTAAAGAAGTCTTATGACTCCATCAGCTAGGAATTTTTGGAGAAGATGTTCCTTTCCTAAAATTCTTAATTCATTTTTTTTAGTTGTTCATGGTTTATGCTATAATAGTGAGATACTCCCTAGTTTTGAATAGTGTTTTACATCCTCCATTTGAAGTACAAAAAGGACTAAGGCAAGGCGACCATATTTCACCATACTTATTCATGATAATAATCGAGTATCTCAATCGGTTGATTGGAACTTTATGGAGTAATCTAAACTTTAATTCACATCCTAAGCGTAAGAAGGTCCAATTGATCTCTCTTCTTTTTGCTAATAATATATTTTTCTTTAGTAAATGTGATGTTCCTTTTGTATTGACATTGTATGAGACTTTTCTCAAATTCTCTCTACATTATATCTCAATACCAATAAAAGATCCATCTATTTTAGCAAATCAATGAATGAAATGACCAAAAAGACCCTATTTGACAGACTTTATATACCACATGGAGCACTATTAGTTACATACCTGAGACTTCCCTCACTGGTAGCACTTTAAAGGTAATGGAGTATCAAAAAATATTAGATAAACTCACTTTTAGATTAAACTCATGGAGTACCAGGTTCCTTAGCTATCTAGGGAGATTGTAACTGGTGAAATCATTTCTTTTTGGTATTTAGGTATAGTAGAGTCTTATGTATTTGATACCAAAGAAGGCTGTTGCAGTTATTAATGAAAAATGTAGAACCTTTTTGTGGTATGGTATGTCTCTAAGTACTAAAAAGTTCATATTTCCTGGAGTAATATATGCATACCTAAGAAGGAAGGAGGCCTAGGTTTGTTTGACCTAGAATGGTGGAACATTATAGTATTTGGGAGATTGTTGTAGAACTTGAATAAAGATCTATGGCAAGTGACAATAACGATGTTAATTTCTAGGTGTTTGAGGAGGTTACTAAAGTTAACAATTGTGCTCCTACCTATATTTAATTCCAATATGCATTGTCAAGCTAGCACGTAGGGAGACTATAATATTTCACATGTTTATAAAATGTTGCAACCTCATGAAGAACTATAGATTGGTATAAGGTGATATGGAACCCTATCTCCATTCTCAACCATTATTTTTTCTTGTGGTTTTTGATCTAGAAGAGGCTTTATACCAAGGATAGATTGAAAAATATGGGGGTCAAATTTTATGAAACATGTATTCTCTATGAATCAAATAAGGAAATAGTAGAGCATTTGTTTTTTTATTATCCTTTTTCCAATCAAACTTGGTTACCTCTGATCAAGAACTTGGGGTGTACTCATGATGCTACTTCTTTCAATATGATAATGCATTGGATTCTAAGAGGTGGTTGTGAACATGCTTATAGACATATGGTGATTCAATTCTTATTCGCATAAACTTCCTACAACCTTTGGCATGAGAGAAACCAAAGAAAATTTTATCAAAACAAGTGTGAACCACACCATATTTTATGATCTATTGTCAGGGATTTACCCACTTGAATAACTAGTATGGCCCATTTTAAAACTTATAGATCATTAGTAACCCATGTGGATAACCTAAGATAGATTTTATGTTTTGATAGTTTCTTATTATAGTTGTACGTACACATTGCAATTTTAGAAGTGATAATAGTTACTTTCCTACCCAAAAAAATAGGTGTGGGTCCCTGTAGTTCACAATGTATATTATCAAAAATATTAGAACCGAAGTGTTTAGAGAAACTAAGAGGAATTTTACTTAATTTTCCTAATTGATGAGTATCACATAAATGATCTTTTCTTGAAGAGTCTTTAACTTCAATCAACCCTTTATTCTTTAACAACTTAAGTGCAAAAAATTGTGGATGGCTTAAGTGTTGATGCCAAATGTCAGTAGTGCCTGATTTTAATTAATAATAGAAATGTACATCTGGCTCATTGGACATGGCATATAAATTACCATGTCATTTCCCCATTATGAGTGGAGGGCCTATGTTTTGTTCCTTTAAAAATTATCATTAGAAAATTCACAATTAACAATAAATTAAGAGGTGAGTTGACTTATAGAGAGTATATTTTTCTTTAGATATGGTACTAAAAGGACATCATAACGGGGTAAAACATTATCATTTTATTTAATAGAGGAATTTTCGATACTTGCTATTGGTAAAGAATATCAATCTCCAATGATGATGGAATTAGTTCCATTGTATTTAAGGACAATATACCTTGCTCTCTCGTTATATGATTTGATGCTCCGGTGTCTAAAGTCCACTTGGTGTCAATAGAATAATTATTTAGTGTGAGTGTTGCAAGTGATTTTGTGAGGTGATTGGTTTGATTTGTTTTCTGTAGTATCCACTAACAAATTTTGGCAATATGACCTAGTTTGTCACAATATGAACAAATTGCATCATGATATAAGTCTCTTTATATAGTAGTCATTGGTTGTTCTTCAAGTGGTGGTAGTTTTCATTGTTTTGTGTTAGGATTACCTAGGTATCATTGTTATTAACTTTGGAATTATTGTATTTGAGAATCATGGCCTATAGAAGTGAAGGTGTTATTTTGAGCTTGAAAACCATGACTTGTACCAGTGAATGTGTTTTTTGGTTTCTAGATGTGAGGTTTTACTTCTATTTATGTTGTTCCCCATAGAAGGCTAAATGTGGAGCGAGAGGAGAAAAAGAAACATCAGATTGATTTGAGAACTAGTTGTGTCGATAATAAAAAGTTTGCAATTGTGAGAGCAGTTATGTGTATATTGATCTTGGAGATTTTAGCATTGTTGTGGTAAAGGTTTCATATTGTGGTCCAAGGCTTGTGAGTGGACAAAAAACTTTTTCTTTATCAAGGATAGGTTTTCCAATGACAACAAGGTTATCACACAAAACTTTGAAGATTCATATATGGTCTACTATAGTTTTATTTTCATCTTTACGTGGATAAGTTAGATTTTTCAAAGTATGAACTCTCACTCTTGAGAGTCTTGTGCATATGCTTCTTTGAGTGCTTTCAAGACTCTAGGTGTTGTGTCTAACATAATGGCAAGTCCAAGAGCTTCTTCTAAGAAGGTTATGATGATCCAATCCCTGAGAAGGCAATCACAAAGTTGCCAAAAAATAAATTCTATTTATAAGGTTGATTAGTTATTTCCCATGTCTATGGTATCTAGATTTTGAAGAGCAATTTTTTTTCAAGTAGGAGTTTCATTGGTAAGGTAGTGAACTAAATCTAATACATGTTCTCTTCATAATGGGTAGTTAGATGGGGTGAGTTTTATAGTGACAAAGTTTCTAACATTCAAGGATAGGAAATTCATGATGAGAAGAAGAGGACATCATTCCTGCTTTGATACCAAGAAGAAAAAATAGAATTGGAGAAGGTTTTCTTAATATGTCTTTTTATTGATTACTGCCACCATTTACATTGACAACTAGAGGATAAGAATATATTGTGTAGCTCATAAAATTAATTCCTTAAAATTAGCAATCAACATGTTTAAATTAAATATTCAAATGTAGTAAAAGGCTAAAAGTTTAGTAGAAGGCTAGAGTTTCCTCTATTAACTAAACTACCATTTATGTAGGAAGTTGTTATTTTTTGGAGTCTTTTACACTAGCTATATTCATTCAATAGATATTTGAATGAGCATAATTCCTCTTATTTCTCCATAAAATGTGGTATAAACCTTATAAATTCTAAAAGTCTTATACTTGGACCAGGTTTGATAATATTAAGAGCAATTTATCCTTTTACATTTTCAATCCATGCATCTAAAATATGTATTATGCACACGTTTTTCTTTAAAAATCATTGTCTCATTGATTTGGGATCATTTGAGAAAAAATATGAGTGAAATGTGGGAAATTTCTAGTGTAATATTACTTAGCATATCTTGAATCGACCATCGAATTATAATAAAGCTAGGGATAGAGATGATAATTTAGTTCATTTCAATTCGGTAGGGTGACTCAATGTAGGAGAACCTTTTGATTGTTATGTGAAAATATTTTAATATATTAATGTTTAAACTAACAAGACTCTTTTTCTTACTTAATATGTTATTTTAATTTGTTTTTTATCATTTTCAACAACCAAACCAAACACTCGTGATAACTTCTACAACATCTATCCACCAACAATAGCAATTTACCAAAAGTATATGACATATTTATAGCACCTTTATTTTCACAACATAAAAAATTTATTCTTAAAAAGGATTTACAAAAGCTAAAATATAAAATGTATAATAGTATCGCTACACTTAATATAAGTCTAGTACCTTCACCCCTTTACTAAATATTAGGTTGAAAACTCTTATACTTAAATCGTAACACCCCCTTTTTTTCAACAAAAAAAATTTCATTTTGAAAGAACAATGTGAAAACTAAAATAATAAATGGTAGATATTGTTGTCATATCTATCATGAGTAGAGATACACGTGTTCATCTGGCCCATGCAAGGATGGACATGAAAAACAAACAAAAATAAGATAAACCACCATCAAAGGTATGACAAGTGCAAGGCTAGCCATGGAAAAAAAATAAAATTAAGATAAAACACCATGAAAATGGATTACAAAATCTTTACATAAGGTTACAATATCAAATCAAACCAACTAGAACCACTTATAAGGGACACAGAGGAGTTATTAAAGGAGGTCTCCTTTTACCTCATTTGTTTGTGTTAGAGATGCATCACTTGAGCATATACCTAAAAATTTTGTGGAACAACTCAAATCTTAAGGGCCGCCTAAGATTTAAGAAGTTGAAGATTATTAGTCTTAGCTTCGCTGATGTCCTTCACCTATTTCGTCAAGGTGATTTGAAGAGCTTGCAGTGTGTTATGGATGTGTTTAACCACTTCTCTGATGTATCTAGGCTAAGAATCAACCCAACTATATGCACGGTGTATTTTGGAGGAGTTATTATGAAGGTGAAGAATATTATTATTTAGCTTATAGGATTTACTAATGGTACCTCCCCTATTACCTACCTAGGTATGTCATTAACTTTTGATAGAATTTCCTCTTCTTATCTACAATCATTTTTGGGTAAGGTTACAACACATATGCACCATTATAGTAAAATATACTCATCCTATGTAGGGAGGGTACAACTCATTAAGTCTACTGTGTTTGACATTCAAGTTTTATTTTAACTAGGTAATTCTCATAACCAAACATATTTTACATAAGTTCATTAGCTTTTGTCATGCATTTCTTTGGTTAGGGAAGCTGACTAAGAGGAATAGAGCCTTAGTTTCTTGGAAACAATTGTGTTTTCCTAAGGATGAAGGACAATTGGGATTTATACAACTAACTTTCTAGAATAGTTATGTTTTGGGGAAGTTGCCTTAGAACATTTGTATTAAGAAAGATTCATTGTGGGTTAAATGAATTCATGTTGTATACCTGAGGAGGATAGAAGTTTGTATTTATATGCCTTCAGCATACACTTTGTGGATAGTGCGGCATGTTTTATCTATCAAAAAATAGGTTTTAGTCACTCCTTCAAACATAGTTGAACTATGAATGACTAGAATACACAATCAATGTAGCCTATGAAAGATTGTGTGTAAAGCTACCAAATAAATGGTGACCATATTTGGTGTGGCATCCACCCACACTTCCTATGCAATGTATTCCTCTATAACTAGTTGTGCATAATAGACTTCCTACATAGGAGAGACCGGTGGCTAAAGATGTGTAGTTAGATAGTATTTGTGTGTTTTGTGGTAGTTCTTCTAAGGTGGTAGGCCACTTATTTGTGATGTCCATTCTCATTAATCATATGGAAGCATATTTGAGTTGTTGAAGGTAAAAGTGATGTTGTTTTAGATTAGTTGTTAAAGACCATACATTGGTGGCAAGATCTAGGCACAAAGAAAAAAGAATCATGTGTTGCGAGCATTTTTTGCTATAAATGTGGCAACCATTTAGCATGAGCATAATCTCACTTTTCCAAAGATGTTAGTGCAAGTAAAAAAAAAAAGTATATGTGATAGTTGTCATGCTAACTAGATATATGTCCAACCCCTAGTATAAAGCTAACTATGATAGATGTGTGGTTAGATTTGTTAGGTAGTATTTTCTAAGTGCTTGTATGGACTTATTTTCCACTTTTCATAGTAATGAAATCATTCGTACTTTTTGGAAAAAAAAATATGACTAGAAACAAATACTATAAGGCCTAATACTGGATAAAAACATTAGAAGCCCTTATCTCTATGACTCCAAACACAACTCCATGAGTAACTAGAACACTTGCACCAAAACACATCAATAAAATAGTTAGTATACTAGTATTAAGTAAACACCTAACTCAGAGCAAATGACAAGTTCACACAACTATGAAGAATTTTTCATGGATAAATACTTATTATGCCATTTTATTCTTAATTAATTCTTGAATTACTAGATAAATACCAAAAAAATTAAAAAAAATTACAAAACTCATACTAAGGTCAAGTAACATATAAATAAATATTTTAAAATCACATTTTCACTACTTAAAATTATAGGAATTCTAAAATGACCAAAATACCCTTTAATACTAAAAACTCATTTTTCGTACATAAAATTTAACATAAACAAAATCAAAGCACCAAACATTACATTGTAATACCTCAAATTTTTAGAATCTAAATTTCGTGAGATAATATTTTATCACCAAGATTTATCGTATACCTAAATATTATATTTATGGGTTATCTTAGATTGAAAGATAATCATCATTTGATAAGGTAGTAACACTTTAGGTGGTATCCTTTTACTACCTACTTTATTATTATACCAATCTTTCTTCCCATGTGCTACACCTTCCACTGCCACCTTTGTCTTTACCTTTCCATGACTCACCTTATTTAGTCTTATCAATTAGCTTGTATTGCAACTCCTCGTGATCCCTAATTCTGATTTGGGGTAGTTACGATTCATGTTGGTAAAAAAAATGTTGTCATTTTGATATATTTTAAGTAACAATGAAAGCTAGACCACCTTGTTCCTTCCTTTCATTTTCTTTAATATGATGACAAAAAATAGTTTTTGTCTTCCATTCTCACTTATCCTTGTCTCAATTTAACACTAAGGTACAAAAATTATATGTAGATATATTGTGAAGGTCGACCAACCCATAATAACAAAGAAGGAGAAGAGGTATTAGAAGTTAAACTAAAAGATTGTCGTTGTGTTTCATATACGAGTACTTAGATTTGAAGGGGATCTTTCTCTATCAATGTTACAATCTTAAGGCTCTATTTAGTAAATAATACTTCCCAACTCTATTAAGCATTTCTAATCTTGTTTATTATTTGCTAAAAAAAATTTAAACATGACTTATAATTGTGGTTATGTACGTATACTGGATTAGTGGAAACAACAATACAAATATTATACATTTGGCCACACCTTATAAGATATTCTTAGTGTGAGAAATAGTAAAAAATATAATAGGTGTAATAAAACATTAAAAATTTTAGCTTTAAATTAAAATAATTATAAATATAATTATATTGTTTGATCATAACAATTTTAATGTTAATTTTAATTTTGATTTCAAAAAGTATTATAATTATTTTTATTATTATAAATATTATTATTATTATAAGTGTAATAATAAAACTTTAACTCAAACTAAAACAAACAGCCATCCAATGAAAAAAAAAACCCACTAAGCAAAGTTTAAATAAATACCAGACTAAAGAAATAAACATATCAATCAAAGCCTAAATAAAAATTAGCTAAAAAAAATCAATTGACACATACTTGAACAATGTATTGGGAGTTATTTCTTACACGTAAATAGTATTAACTTGTACTCCGAGTGTACCTTATAAGGTATTCCCGTGTGCGTAATAGAATTTTCTCCGAAATAAAGTTGATTTGAAGTTTCACTTAAATTTGAAAAACCACCATAAATTGTATTGTTTATATTTTTATTAGAATTTTTTATACAATAAATTTTAAAGAATATAGTTTTAGAAGGATTTCATAGAAATTGATTTGGATTTATTGAGGGAGTTAAGATTTTCCAAAGATAAACTATCAAACAAGATATGTCTATTAACTTTCATAAAAAGCTATGACCTGTATAGTTTGAATTTGAATAGGAGACTTATCTCAAATGAAACATTAATAAGTCTAATTTCATATGAAATCAGTTTCACTCAAAATTAATTTGGAGTGAAACAGCTATGACCAAAATGGCCAAAAAGGTTTAAATTTATTTTGGAGTATGCTCTAGGATAAAGATGTATATTCAAGTAATTTTAATAAATTCTATACTTGGAGTTTTTGGCTAAAACTAGTGCTCAAATAAATTTTGTATAGTATAGTTTTACAGTAAATTTACAAAATTGGATTATAGGTTGTTTAAGTTGAGTTATGGCCAAGAAACTAAACATTATCAAATCAAGAATTTTGAAGTTGATAATAATGCCCTTTAAATAATTTCTATATCATGATACTCTATGGTTGAGGGTTGTTTGGATGCATATCATGTATGTTAGACCATTGTGATGGTTCTTTCATATTCTATTTAATTAATATTGTTTCATTGTGTACATAAATGATAGGAAAATTGAGAAAGATGAGGAAAATTGGAATTACATGAAATAATGAAATATATGCTTATACCACATGGTGGTTGGACTAAGGTCCCTTTAATTTTTTCTAAAATACTTAATGGCGTAACCCTACATAGTATGTACAAGACTTAAGCATGATAATGTATGTATAGTTTATCTATGACTTTATGCATGCAATTAAGTATGTTCCACATGATAAATCCAAGTGTGTGCATTTAGCATAACCTGATGTAAATAATCATGTGCATGTCACAATGCAAGTTATGCATGGTGCGGGTAGATTAGTTTACTTGGTATGCAATCATACTGATGGGATTGTTGTTATAATATCCTACTCAATCCCAAAAGCAATAGGTATGTGCAAGTTATCAAAGATGATTAGTGAATGGTCTTCCCTCAAATTTTAGTGTGTATGGGGGATATCTAAGTATAGGCATTTTGGTGGCATTTTCCTTTTGATTTTCCTTTAGTGACCAAGAAGGTTTTGTGATGTGGTTATTAATTGATTTGAACATCCTCTTTCTCCTCGTATTTTGTCTTCATTTTGAGCTTGAATAGCCTTGGTTTGTAAACCTTATAATTTTCTACCTCTTATGCTAATTATATTGTGCACTCTAGTTTTAACTTGTGCTTGATGGTTTTGATACAAAGTTTTGTGTCTAGCATGAGATGAACAACAAGAAATCCATCTCATGTTCTATACAATGGTAGCACCTTGTCTTTCATAGGTAGTTTTTGTATTTTTTTATTTTGCAAATGTTTTAGCTAAAAGATTTTTTTTTGTAGTGAAAAACGAGTGTGTTACAAGTTGGTGTATGATGAACATATATTTTTACATATTTTATACCACTTTACTTCAAGCTTTTGATTATTTATTTGAATAATATGTGAGGTTATTGATATGATTTTTAATTATTTGCTTAACTTATAATGAACTCATGCATTCAATTAATTTAAAGATTAAAGTTTATTTTAGTATAATTTTGACAACTTGTTATATTTTAACCTAAACTTTTAGCTAAAAATATATCATAAAATAAAGAATTGTTTGAAATAATTTTAGAAAATTAATTAATATTTATTCAATTGTATTTTTTTTAGGTATCAATTGATGCATGGAATAATAAATCACAAAAAAAAAACAAAAATGAAAAATTGATAGTAGAAAAAATAGAAAATAGAAAAGATAAATAAAAGAGAAGATAAATAAAGAAAAAAAATAGATGGCACAGCATGCCATTAGAAAAAATGAAAAAGGAGTATGAGGCAATTGATTGGAGGAATAGAAGAAAAAATAAGAGATTAGAGAGAGAGAGATAGAGGAAATATAATAAGAAATAAGCGTAGAGGGAAACAAATAGCGAAGAAAAAAAGGCATAAATGTTGAGGTGCCCAAAAAAAATAAGAAGAATAAAAAGAAAAAGAGGCAAGTACGTGCGTCGTCTCTCTCTCTCTCTCTCTCTCTCTCTATATATATATATATATATATATATATATAAGATAGAAGTGGATGGCAGATGAGACAGATGAAAAACAAAAAATAGGGTGACGAAGAAGAAGACACAAAGCTCGAGAAAAAGGGAAACATGGCGCGGGAGAGGAGGGAGGACTTCACCAAAAGGAAGAGAGAGAGAGAGAGAGAGAGCGAAAAGAAGATAGACAAGAGGAAGGCCGGTACTTAGGGTTGTAAATGAGCTGAGCCAATTCGGTATTCGGCTCGATTTATTTTTTGGCTTTGGCTCGTGAGCTTGGCTCAGCTCGACTCGGCTCATTAAAAGCTTGGTTCAGTTTGTTCGCTTAGTTAAATGAGCCGAGCCTAAACATCATTTTAGGCTCATTTAGTTAAACGAGCCGAGCCCAAGTGTAGGGGTATTCGGCTTGGCTCGTTTACAATCCTAACAGTAGTGTATAGAAGTCGAAATAGAAAAAGGCAAGCAAAAGAGAGAGAACTAACAGCAGTAGGTAAGAGAAAAAAAATTCAAAGACAGACAATACATGCAGTAGAAGAAAGAAGATGGCAAGGCTGCCCAGTGCCGGAAAAAAATAGTATCACCAATCATTTAAGTACAATAGTATTTTTTTTGTTTTGATTTTGAATTTGAAGTGCTATAATTTTACAATTAAATATAGTTAGATTTAATATTTTATATATAATTTAGATGCTTTGTTTAATTTGATTAATTTTATTTTAATCAATATCATGCTCTATTTTTCTTTTAGTAAGGATATGGTGAAACCTCATTCGTTATACTAATAGATTAAATTATTTCTTGATTGATAGATTGTTCTGCGTGTTTTATTCTATTATTCTAGATTGTGCATAATTAATAGATTGGTCACCTTTAAATTAGCATTTAATAAGTTGAGAAAATATGCAAGAGTTGATTTTCCACCACAAAGACCCATATCACTTGCTTTAATGCCGCCCAACCACATAAGCATACCTTAGAAGAAATGATGAGCAAGTTTAATTAAATGTGATCAGTCTATTAATTGGGCAAATTTTAAAATAGTAGCATAAAATACATTAAGCAATCAATTAGTCTATCAGTATAAATAATAGGGTTTCATTATATGTTTGGTAAAAAAATTAGAACATGATATTGATTAAAATAAAATTAATCAAACTAAGTAAAGCATCTAAATTATGCATAAAATATTGAACATGAGAATTTATAATTATAAAATTAAGTATATTAAATTCAAAATTAAAACCGAAAAATGATACTGTACTCAAATGAATGGAAACGCTATTATTTTCTAGCGATGGGCACCTATGCCATCTTCTTTCTTCTAGCGCATGTACCATCTGTCTCTAAATTTTTTATTCTCTCACCTATTGCCATCAGTTCTCTCTCCCTTACTCGCCTTTTTTTTATCTTAGCTTCTACGCATCGATAACCCGCCTACCATCTATCTCCTTCTTATTTTGCTTCCTCTCTCTCTTTCTCCAACCTCTTAAGGTTTCTTCTGTTTCTAAATTTTTTATTCTCTCACCTATTGCCATCAGTTCTCTCTCCCTTACTCGCCTTTTTTTATCTTAGCTTCTATGCATCGATAACCCGCCTACCATCTATCTCCTTCTTATTTTGCTTCCTCTCTCTCTTTCTCCAACCTCTTAAGGTTTCTTCTGTTTCTCCAATCTCTCACCTCCCACTCATTTTTCATTTTTTATTGAGGGCACAATGTGACGTCTATTTTTTTCTTTTTCTTGTTTTATCTTCTTTTTCCTTTTTCCTTTGTATTTTCTATTTTTCCTACTCTCAATTTTTAATTTCCTTTTTTCTTGATTTATTAATCCATGCATCAATCAATACATAAAAAATAAAATTGAGTAAATAATAATTAATTTTCTAAAATTAGTTCAAATAATTCTTTATTTTAGGATATATTTTCAGCTAAAAAATTAGGTTAAAATATAGTAAGTTATCAAAATTATACTAAAATCAACTTCAAACTCTAAATTAATTAAATACATGATATTATTATAAATTAACAAAATAATTAAAAATTATATAAATAACCTCACATATTATTCAAATAAATAACCAAAAGCATAAAGTAAAAGGGTATAAAATATGTAAAAATATACGTTCATCGGTATCAGAGCATTTTGATTTTAAAATCTCTACAAAAAATATTCCTTCAGCAAATTTTTAATTAACGGCTTTGAATTAATTTTTGAGTGATTGATTTGGAAGCTCAACTATTTTTCAAACCTAAATTAGCTTGTGATAGTGTGGGTTGGTGGGGTGTTGTCTTAGATACCTAATATCTATGTCAATATGATACATTTTGTGTTGACGTTGCAATACATGTTTATTTTGCACTAATGTGGCGGTTAGTGGTGTGATTTCTTTTTTTTTTTTCCTAACTCAATCATAGCCTCATAGGAGCTTATGGCAGCTCATTGTCGTTTTAATCGTTTTGAGTAGGGGTTTTCATAATACAATCCAAATCACAAACTAAACCAAACCAAACCATAATTTATAGTTTGAAAAACTACAATTTGTTTTAGTATTTATAAAAAATATATAAATAAAGAAAAGGACTTGGTTATGGTTTCAAAAATTAAAGTATGGTTTATAATCCACAAATTGTATATATATAAAAACATATAATTTTAAATAAAAAATATTTTTCATGCATCAATATATAATTTTCATGTAGTGAATTGTAACATATAACTATAAATTTTTTTCTTCTTATATATTTGTACACATACATTAAATTTTATTTCCTAATGTGATATGATATAAAACTTAGTTGACATTCATATTGAATGAGACATTATAGTTAGAAGTTAAGATTGGTTGTGAATTTTTTTAATATATATCATAAAATTGAGGTTAAATAGTAAAAATATAGTTTTTTATTGTAAAATAAGTATTAAAATAAATATTAAATTCTGAACGGTATAAACTATAAACCAAACCAAGCCATGAAGAGCCCTAGTTTTGAGTGATTTATGGTGACAGTTGGAGCTTAAATTGAGAGGTAGATACAGCAAAAAGAGTCGCCACCACCGCCACCTTTGTATTCCGCACCAACGTTAGAAGGCTAGTTATAGCTAGTGTCCCTTAACCACCCACAAACCTTCGAGGGTCAAGAAGACCCTTGGCATCCTAGAGAGATGGATTAAGGATATCGAGAAAAAAATTTCCACATGTGGTTTCCCTGATGATAGAAGGGTTGACGTACTGGTATTCCATCTACTAGGTAGAGTTGACGATTGGTGGAGGGGTCAGTAGTTGAGAGGTGGGTATGGGAACCATTCTTGGAGATTGTACAGTCATGATTCTATCCTTTCCCCCTAATCCTTAAAAAGTATGATGAGTTCATGGCATTCCACCAAAATTCAATGATTTAGGAAGATTACTGCACCAAGTTTTTGGACTAGGTTTAGTTCAATCTTGAGGTGGGGTCAAATGAGGCAATAAAAACCCACCAATTCAAGTTGAGTCTTGAGGTCAGATATCAATACATAGTAGTGGGATTTGATGCACCAAATGTATTTGACATGTATAAAAAGGCCTTGGAGGTTTCCTAAGTGATTAAGGCAAGGGATACCGTATCCAGGGACAAGCATGATTCTATGGATGATTAGTGCTCAAGTGGTTAGAAAAGTGTTTATATTAGAGGACTTAGTCCTCCTTTTGGGTACACACCTCGACATGAAGGGTTGATTATCCAACCTCAACTAGAGAAACACTACTATTATAAGCATTGTGGGATAGATCGCCTAGGGAACAACTATATGGGTGTCTTAGTATAGTGTCACGAGTACAGAAAATTGAGGCATAGAGCCTTTGAATGCTACCACAAGGGTGGTGGTTTCCAATTGAGCAAGGAATCATCACAAGACACTATAATTGTGCATCAACCACCATCCTTGAGGACTTCCCCATCCCCTATTAGTATGACAAGTAAGGCCAGTCAGTCGAGAGCTCAGCTCCACACTATCTACCAGGGACAAGATCCTGATAACATCAAAATAGGAATTGTACTAGATTGTTCAAGGATGATGAGTCAACATAGGGCAAGCCATGTATAGTGTGGAATTTTTACCCCTTTTGTACTTCACAAACTCCTCCTTATCACATTTCTTATTACCCTATTACTGGCTAGATCACCTTCTTTTAAAGGGGAAGTAACTCGTTACTTGTTATAGGTTCTTACATGTATACGTTATGTTGTTACGAGCTTGATTCCGCATGACTCTAATATGATGGTTCTTAGAAAATCCATGGTTTAGTTTAACTTTATGTTTCTTCATGTGTGTATGGATTTTTTTCAATTTTCTTTTAGTGGAATTGGAGTTAGCATGAACCATTTCCCTCAAATGGATGTTTCTTTCACCTTAAGCTTCTTTTAAAAGGGTAGTGTTATAATACTCCACTTTTAGGGCCTAGTGTTAATCTAAGTGCTTGATCATGATTTAAGTGTGCTTGATGGTGGCTTTGATGCGTGTTTTGAGTATGGTATTCAAAGGATTTGGAAAATTTTTAGAAAAAGGAGAGGAAGTGGTTTTCAGGGGTACTAGTCGAGAGGTATCCCCTTACCGGCCGATTGGTTAGTCATTTTCCAGAGAACATGTTGTTGGAATAGGTTACTAGTTAGCGGGTGTATCAAACCAGTTGACCAATCTACCAATCCTGAATGATTTTGTGCTAACTTGTTTGATCAAGGTGTTGTGATTTCATAGTGTTTCTAGGCTTTAAAGTGCTAAACCAATTGTAGCTTTCAATTAACCGTTTGGCCTATTTTGTTCGATTTTCTTACCTTATTTCATAGGCACAATGGTGGTTCTCTCTTGATAATTTACGTACGTTTGGCTTCTAGTTTTTTATTTCAATTATGGCTTGAATTATCAACATTTTGGATCAAAGTAAGAGAGAAGATTTAAAAAGGGAATTTTTTGTACCTTCTGTTTTAAAAGGCTTGTATGTTTGAGTTGACGCTATTTTTCCTAAACGCCCATTTTTTGCTGGCTTAGATTGCACTGGTTATTGTTTGGTGTCAACAGTTAAAACACTCAATTTGGATTAATCTATGAAATTCAAATAATAATAGTAGATGTCTTCCTGTATACATACTTATGATTTGGTTATCTTAGTTGTGCCCTCTAAACTAGGAGACCAAGTGTGGCGGATATTAAAGACCCATGAGAAAAGCCCATTGGTACTAGTGTTAGTGTGGTGGGTGTTTCTAATCCAAAATTGATTTTACGTGCTCTAGCCTACAAGACCAAGTATGGTGGGTGTTGAAAATCCCCTTGGCATTAGTGTTAGTATGGTGGGAGTTGCAGTCCTACATTCGTTCCTAACTTGGATATAGATAATGATTTAATTATAATGAGCATGTTTAGGGTATTGCAGGCCCAAATTTTAGTGCATGTGCTTTACCTAAGAGACCAAGTGTAGTGTATATTGAAGATCCCTAATAAAAGCCCATTGGCACTAATATATAGTGATGGAGGGAGTTGTAGTCATACGCTAGTCCCCATCACGGATAGTGACATTACTTGGAAGTATCCTTATGGCTTTTCCTAGGGTTTCATGGATGAATAGTTATGTGTGCCTTATACATTTTGTTATAACATATATGTTATCCATGATCTTATATGTTATGTTTTCTAAGCATGCCACGTACCATATTATTATATGACTTTAATGTATAGCATGAACCCTTCCCATATTCTAGGAAGTTTTTTTTTACCACTACTTCACTGTTTAAATACTACATTTGTGTGTTCATTGTTATGATCCAGCTTATGTTCTGATGAGAAGATGATCATCTAAACTCTCCACTAAATAGGATGATGTTGTGGCCAGTAACTGGTCATTGCTTGGGGATTGAAATTTTTATTTCTATTTAGTTAAGAGTTAATCTGATCGATTTGGATGATTTTACCCACTATGTTGGGGTGCTTTTACTCTTTCCATTTATTTAAACTCTTAGCTTGGTTCATGTATTTGGATTTATAAACCTATCTCTCCCTCCTATATTATTCTCATCTTCATTATGTTATATTGTTAGTGCATGCATCTTTATTTTTGTTCGTTTGTTTTTTCTCACATCATGGTTGATGTGGCGGTAACATCCCCTGGCTTTGTTTTATTACACTTTTGCATGGACTTCAAAATAAATAAATAAAAATGGTTCAAAATTTAGGAGTGTTATATACACTCCATTACTAAACAAATTTTCTTCTTGCAAAGGATTACAAGTGCACAAGATAGGTCATATTCTCCTCTCTTTCCCTTTCTACTTTCTCCAATAAGAGTCCCCTTCTTTTTTTCTTCATTTTCATATGTCAACTTCTCCTATTTTTCTCTCCTAGCCCTTCTTCTAGTCATATCTTGTTTTCTCTTAAGCAAGGATGACCTAGATCTTGGAAAAAGTTGAGCTTTACCAAATTTTTCCTTATTTTATCCTCTTCTTGGATCATTATATTTATGAGGAAATTGATTTTTTTGTTTCCCTTAAAATTTTAAGTTGATTTAAGTTTTGATTTAAAAAAAATTCTTCACTAAGTTAGTGTTTTGGTTTTTTAAAGGCGTTCAAGAGCTGAAGGTTTTAAGGATTTTCAAGCTTGAGGAAGGCTCTCTTATCTTCTCTTTTGTGGTTTTGTTGAGTGTTTGCATGAGTAAACCATTATCTTTCCAAATTTATGGAGGATGGTATGTAGGATAAGTGTTTGGGCTTGTATTATGTAAAATTATGTTTTTTAGCAAGATATGGCTAAGAAATATAAGAACATGGTAGAAAAACAAGATATAAGATCATGTTTGCATATATATAAAGTTTAACCTATTGGTTATGGTTTGGATTCATGGCTACCCTTAGTATTTTGATAACTTTAGTAAGTATTATCATGTGTATTGTGATGTATAATATGTTTTCATAAGTTTATAGCATAAGAAAGCATGCATAGGACTGTTTAGCTCTTTTAACAGTTTTCATGGAGTTGAGCATGATTTTGGTTTTTTCATGAATTTTGAGGCACATAGGTCTCTTAAGCATGTTTTATACATGATTTTGAGGTTTCTTGTAAGCTAGCATGGAAAGAATGAGACATGAAACATATGCATTGTTGAAATTGTGAAGTGTGAGCATAAGGATATGTTGATGGATCTAAGGCAGGATTTATAGATCTTGAGTGAATCAAATCATGAATAAGTTGATAGGCATGATATATTATGTATATGGGTTGTTGGATAGTATGTTTATGCTATGGTAGACATTTAGGTTAACTTGAAATTGTTGATAGGCCTTGAAACAGATACGTGTGGCCGTGTAGTGAAACCAACCAAATGGTAGGGGTTAGCAGTAGTCTGTTGGTACATCAGTCGGTTGATCAGCCTCATGAGTCAACTAGTTACCAAATCCATTATGTTTTATAATCCTGGCAATGCACCAATCAACTGGTTGGGATTGGACAAATAAACTAATATGTCCTAAACTATCCAATCAATTGTTCTATTTCAAATAAAATACCTTCTAATATGAACCCAAACCAATCCACTGTTTTGTGGGATCAGGCCAATGGACCTTAGGGGAATAATTGGCACATTTTAGAGGTTTGAACCCTAGAGTTAACCACATGTTTGATCAAGTTTAACTTCCCTCCTTCATCTTGGATAATTAAACAAAGAGTATGGTTTAAAGTAGAAGTTTGTGATTTACACCTGGATATGACACTGTTGAACATCATGAGTAAAAGTGACCTCAAATGCTTAAAGTAAATAACATGGGTATATAGGACGACCTTTGATTGACTGTCGTTTAACTTAGAATCCTTAACCTCATAAAGTTGGTATTACTTAGACCTTAATCACAAACCATAACCTTTACTTCACCATGTAAAGAAATGGACGAATGATATGGATTTAGGTTGACCTTAAGTTAACCTCCACTTGGACCTTGACCTTAAGCTCACCCTTAGAAATTTGACTTAGTGTTGACCCTAAATAATGAAAATAATATGGCTAGGTTTTAGAATGATGACCTAGCATCCACATGATGAGCCTTTAAAGATATGTATTCTTTTGCCTTATACAAACATTTTGAGTAATATTAAATGAGTAATTAAATAGCTAAGCATGAAAAAAAAAAGTGACATAATCTCTAATTACAAGATGTTTGGTCATGTAGAAATAAATTTGTGGCTTAATTTCTTGTATTGAGCCTTAAGGCATACCTATGGATAAAGTATTTATTTCATGATCCTTAGATTAAACCTTCATATTCCAGTAGTCTTCAATTTGACTTTACATGTGTTATAAGTGGCCTAGTGAAATATAACTTGAATAAATGGATGTTAATGAGTTGCATAGATTCTTATATGAAACACTATATGAGGTATCATAACATAATTATATGGTTAAACAAGAGGTTTCCATATCTTAGATTGTGTGGGTGTAACCCCCATATGTGATGTAATTGATGATTAACAGAGGTGTAATGCCCATACGCGATGTGATTATGCGATGTGATTGAAGCACACCATGCATATATTGCCCACATGAGATGTGATTGATGGCTAAACACAAGCAAGATGCATAGGTATAAGGTTTGGTAGTACAAATATGTGTGTAAGGATGTGACTATCTTGGTATATTGTCTTTACATGACCTAGATTATAAGTATACCATAATCTGGTGTAGTGTGAATTGTGCTACAAGTGTTATGTGGCTAAGCATTGTATGTATCATTGTATTCACCATACAATCCATATTCATGTTACATGTATAGATTACATCATGAGTATAGTATATAAGTTATCCCAAATGCCTTGGGTAAAATGGGTAGGTATGGTCCATAATTCTTGCTACATAGTATGTATGAGACTTAAGCATGATAAAGTATGTATAGTTTATCTATGACATTCCCCGTGTCTTAAATATGTTCCCCACAATAAATCCAAGTGTGTACATTTAGCATAACTTAATGTGAATAAACATGTGCATGCCACAATCTAAGTTATGTATTTTTTAATATGTTTAAGCAAGAGCATGTTATGTATGTCTTGTGGGATATTTCTAGATGAGTTTACTCATTATGCATTCATATTGATGGACTTGTTGCTGCAATCCACTACTCAATCCCACAAACATGAGGTATTGTTCAGGTTCTCAAGGATGATTAGTGGGTGATCTTCCTTATAATTTCAATACTTAATGAGGGTATATGAATGTAGGTCTTCTAGTGGTGTTTTTCTTTTGATGGTTCTTTGGTGACCAATATGGTTTTGCGATGTGATTGTTAATTGATTTGAACATTCTCTTTCTCCTTGTATTTTGCTTTCAGGAGGGCTTGAATAACCTTATTTTATAAACCATAAATGTTTCTACCTCTTATGTTAACTATCTTGTACACTCTAGTTTTAACTTATGTGTTGGTTTGAATACTAAGTCTTATGTCTAGCATGAGACTAACAACGGCGTGTACATTTCATATTAGATATGATAATAGCATCCTATTTTTTCTTTTTTGTATTTTACTTATATAAACATTTTAGTAAAATTAAATTTTTTGATAGTGAAATTTTTGAGTTTTATATTTTGATTCGGACTATATCCAAATTGTTTTAGATTTTTAGGCTTAGATTCAAAGTTCATGTTGTTTTGGACCCTACATTACACATTATGTTCATTGTCTCCTAATCTTATTTTGGTTAACCATCAAAATTTAGGACCTTTAATGGTATGATTAGATAGTCCCTTGTTGAATTAAACAAATGAAATTTCAATATGTGATTTATTAAAATACCAAAATTAAGAATAAAAGTAAAAAGATATTAAGAATTAGTTTTGGTTATTCTAAAGAGGTTTTGTCTTCGATCATATTGAAGGGGTAGTATAACCACACTTCTAAACCACCTTGGTCTTCAATCTTAGGGTTCAAAAACCTAAACCTTTGATTTGATCCTAATCAAATTTAGACTAATACAGGCACCTAATTTTATCACTCTAAGCTTTATTTTATCATGGTAGTGTTAAACTATGAGGTAGTATTATCATACAACTTGAATATATGAAATTCCAAAATCTAAACACATGATACTGAATATTGCTCAGAAATTATTGAGGCGGCTCACTATGAAGTAAAACCATAAGTAAGAATTCTTTTTGTTTGAGTAACGTGAACCCTCCACCTCCTCATGCTATCTCAGTAGAAACCTTCCTTCCCCTCAGCCCTACCCCAACGACCAATAGATATTGAAATATTCTACCTTAGGGTACGTATAGAGAGAGACGAAGATTATAGATATCTAGATAATATGAACTAATAAGAGTCCTATATATGACGATGGCTTGTGGATCAACACTGCCACATCAAGGTAAAATAAAAACTAAATTTAATTTAATTTTAAATAAATAAACCTTACATTTTATTGTTTTCCAATTAGATCCGGGGCCTTTTGGCTCGTCTATACTTATTGACATCAGAGGGTACAACTCCATCTCTTCACACCCCTTCCTTCCCTCCAATAGATACATCGGGAGCAATATGCTCCATTTTTATGATCGTGAGATACTATATTAGTGATTTACCCCCAAAAATACTATATTAGTGATTTACCGCCAAAGAAAGACAGACAGAGAGATGCTCAACAATTAGAACCAGAATAACCATCAAAATTTGGCCCAAAGAAGTCACAGAACATATATATATTTCATGTCCTATGGTCACAAATCGAATTTTGATGGCAGAACTTCTATCTCTCAAGACTACCAACAAATATTCAAGATATTAACACACGTTCATGAATGTAGATCCTATCAAAAACCATTTACCCAGAATCTCGATCCAATTTCAAGCCTGCATTTCTTAAGAGCACAGTAACATGGAGCTCCCTACTGCCGTTGAACATCAGTTCTGCAACAAGTATACATTTTGTCAGCAAAACAAATGCACTATTAGTGTATGATTGACACTGCCAGATGAAGATAGAAAACACAGTGCAAACCCAAAGTCTAACTTGTATAGGGGGTGGTTGAGGAAAACCAAGAGGAATGTCAACTAATCGCTCAATCATCTGCAATTGATCATAAGGAGCAATCTGCATTTTAACCAGTGAAGCCTGTTAGACGGACAAATTTACTGGCAAAGTATTTACTTTGAGAAGGAATGCAGAAGCAAGTTCATGAAAAGTTATTATATGGATAACAGGGTCATGATGAGTGATGGAACGTGTGGTTCCGTAGGGAATATTCAGTTGAATCCGCATATTTATGAAAAGGGACCAACTGCCGTAGCCCCAGTCTCATGCATATTAAAGAGAACGCCCATTGTAATGCATCTGGATCAATGCCATAAACATACATTATAGAGGATAATTAGGGAATTTACTTGACTAAATCCATCAGGCCATGTTATGGAAACTGCGTAGTTTCCCATAGGTCGGATATCTTCAGGTTCAAGATCTTCTGGAATATCACCATACTGCAGCTTTTGGTCTCCGGTCCATTCATCCTGTCAAAATGCATAGAAGAAGCCCCGTCAAACATGGTTCATGTTTGGACTGGCTAAGAATAATGAAGCAAAGCATAAGTGGATAAATTATGACGGGCTCGATTGTTGAGAAATGAAGATCTCCGCATACCACACTTTGTGCAGATCGATCATTCCGCCGTACCGTTGCAGGATGAAGCAAGAACTCTCCGTCTGAATCAGGTACCTTGACTCGTATTGCCTTAATAGACTTATCATAGGTGACAGCAGTAGATACTGTTACAGAAAGATGACAGAAATAAGCCAAGGTTTCTACGGGTGCGTGCATAGTTCAGCTCAAATACATCAGAGGTTTTAACTGTACCCTGTTGTCGAATCTTGGCACATTGTTGGACAACACAAACACCAATTTCCTGAAATGTCATGGCGACCTCTCCTTGTGGATCATCCACAACTTCTGGCGTCCCACTATCTCCAGAGGCAGAAAGCTAGAAAACAAGTAAAGGATAATAAAATTACTAATCTGAACTTGCTCCTGGTCAAACTATGGATATATCTTAAAATAACACTTACAGATGATCTAATGGGTAGATCGAACAGATGTGGGATTCCAAACTGCTGAACAACCTGCAAAGATAGGTAGGGTTGCACACTTGCTGTATTAGACGACAGCTGAATAAGTGTGATTTGTAGTTGGAACTATATCAAGGTAACAATAAGGAAGCTTCATGATCAACCATTGATGAAGAAAGCAATAAGTCTGGTATCAGCTGCATGCCTGAGAGCCGGAACCTCTACCAAATGGATAGTAGCGCTTTCCATCTGCATCAAAGTGACACATATTCTCTACAACAGCAACACATGGTACCTGCATGCAGAGACAGCCAAACAGACCAGCTAAGCATCCCTGATCTTTATTTTATCGATAAGGTACTAGATCAAGGGAGAAAATAAACTGGACCTTGAGCTTTGAAAACATGCGAACACCTTTTGCAACGTCAATAAATGATAGTTTTTGAGGAGTAGTAACAATAACGGCAGCTGTCAATGGTACGATCTGAGGGGTGAAAATCACCCAAGTTAGCTTTGGAAAATTCAATGGTAAACTACAAGTTTCTTCATTATTCTGTATGGAAAATCCCAAGAACGAGAAAAAGTTGATGAAACCTGGCACAAAGTTAGCTGAATGTCACCGGTTCCTGGAGGCATATCAATGATAAGATAATCGAGCTCTCCCCTGTAACAAAGCAAATAGAGTACCTCCACAAAGTGCCCATATATCAACTAAAGAAAGAAGGGGCAAAAGAATTGCAAATAAATGCACACCAGTGATGATGAGGAAGTAAATCATACCATTCGGCTGTGGTGAGTAGTTGGTTGATAACCCCAGAAACCATAGGGCCTCTCATGATTGCCCGTCCTTGACCAGCAAATCCAAATGATACCAATTTCACTCCCAAATATTCAGTTGGAATTATGGTTCTTTTCTCAGGGTTCTGGGTAAAGAAAATTTTCATTGTCGGATAAATATAGGAATGACAAATGCAATATCTGATGGTAGGCATGTTAGTGTCAAACGTTATAGTACTACCATTTCCAGCAAACGGCTTTCAGGTGAGACCATTGTCGGTAAGCTGGGGCCGTAGACATCAGCATCGAAAATGCCAACTCGAGCACCCATGCCAGCCAAAGTGTATGCCAGATTTACAGCAACAGTTGATTTACCAACGCCTCCCTGCAAATTTCATTTCATATTGAACTTGAAAGGTGGAACCCTCAGAACCTTTTCATAATTAGGTGCAACAAGATTACAACTTTATTACTTTGCAACTAGAAACTGCAATGATATTGGAAATTGTTTGCAAGCCCTGTGGAAGATCAGCGGCAAAAATGGGTTTTGCAGGCTGTGCTGACATTGTTACATGGACCTTTTTGACCCAAGGAAGCTCTGAGACCACTTCGTTTGCTCTCTGCTCAAACTGCATGGAACGAGAAAACTTTTGTACAGCCAACATCTTAACAAGACACATACAATACAAGCCTATAAGTATACACAAGAAATCAGAATAAAATAACAAATTACTGATAATTGAATGTTACATCACAATAGATGTGTATAGGACATGATTTCAAGGATGGGAAGGGAAGAAGTCTCAAAAGAACAAACTTCAAACAACCACTCTGTAGTATATGCTTTCCCATGATCAAAATGCATTTTATTTACCAGATCCTTTATGGGGCAGGCTGGTGTTGTGAGCTCCAGACGAAACAAAACCTGAAATTCGTTCTTTCTGTATTCAGTAAGTAGTTTGGGTACTATAAGACAAAAGAATCATATTCATATTAATTTGCCTACCTCTCCTAAATCCTCATTGATCTGCATATCCTTCACAAACCCACATGACACAATGTCTGTCCCAAAGTCAGGATCTATAATTTGAGACAGTGCTCTCAAAACGTCATCCTCAGCTGCGCCAGCAACAGCTGCAGAAGCTCCAACTGAAAAAGAAAACGAGCCAAAAGTCCATACAGAAAGCTCCAAAAGTGAGCGAGCTCCTCTCAGACAGTATCATGCAATTTTAACCCAGGTAAGATAAATATCTAAATGAAAAAACCAAATGTATCACAGGCGCCTCCGATTCAGCTCAAAACTAACACATTATCAAAAACCAGCTAACAGCATTCACAGAACTATTTTATTTGTGAACTTTGATTTGTCCATTTGGAAAAGGATGGGTCCTTTGATCCATTCTGGAGGATAACCAAAATCTCTATGTTATAACCGGGCGCCCGGACTACGATATGCCGTTTGAGGTGATTGCACTGTGATATATAATCCTCCTGTTAATGTACCAAATCATCATAGGCATTTTTCAACTGCAGGAGTTAATTTTCGCATCCTCATGTAGAGCATAGCGCTGGAGTACAATATATCAAAATCCGAAAATTGCAATTTTGCATCATGTACTACTAATATCAGTAACATCTACGTAATTCCCTGAAGGCAAAAACTTCAGTGCTTCCTCATCGACAGCTTTCGCTCTGGTCCATATTAGAACAACCAATTATCAAAACATAATAAATAGTGCTACTGATGATATTATTGAATCCGGATAGTACGAATCAAAAGCTTCACTTTTCTTAAAACCGACTAAGAAGCTGAAAGAAGATGGCGGGAAAGAAACAGAATTTACCTTCAACAGGAGCAGCTTTGGCCACGGTAGAGTGAATATTTTTCAAATTAGGAGAAAAATATGCAGAATTTATTTGTCTTAGTGACTGTATACCATAGCTGGGCGCGAGTACTACTGCATAACAGACCAAAAAATGCTCAGCATAATAAATCAATGAAAATTGAGAATTTGGAGCGGTTCAAAGGTGTGCAGCGCAGACACAAACTAACCATTTATGGGTTGTAATTTTGGAATTTGTAAGGAGTGACACGGCGAAGCTGAAGCACGGAGTAGCTGCATTGTGCTAATACAGAAAGCAGGTCACAAGGAAAGATGATCCTCAACACCTCTGGCTCTCCGCAAATACGTGTAGACGATAATCTTAAATGAATACCCAATCCTCGTCACAGAACCTAAGACGGCGCCGTTTCACTCCTTTTTTACCCTTCTTTTACGCCTATCCTGCCTCATCTTATCATTAACATAATTATCAATTAAAAAAAAAACACGTTGAAAATTTATTCGCATAGAAAAAAATATATTTTTTAACATAAAATAAAATTAAAGATATTTAAAGTTTTTTCTAATTAAATAAATTTTCTAAAAAAAATAATGATGTAGAAATATGGGATTGTACATATTATAAACACATATAAATATAATTACATCCATCAATACTTATTTAATATAATAATTAACCACCAATTAATATAATATTATATTATTAAATTATTTATTTTTAAAAAATTGAAACTTTCAAAATCAAATATATAATAATTCAAATTTTTAAAAAACATAAAATTATCATGATTAAAAAGTATTGATTGAAATTTTTAATTTTTAAATAAAAATTTTAATTTTTAAAAATTCAAAATTAAAAAATATATATATATTGGGAAAAAAATATAAAATTACAAATTATAAAAAATGAAAATTGAAATGTGTAGATAGTTACAAAAAAATGAAAATAAATTTTAAATATTTAAAACTTGAAGACGTTTTAAAATAAAAAAGAAAAAAAATAAAAATTAAATAAAATAAATATTTTTTTTAGTTTTATTAAAATATAATTCTATTTTTTTAATCTTAATAAACTAAAATGAATTTTATAATGGTTGTGAATTTAATATTATGGAAATAAAATTACAAAAAAAATGATGAAATATTGAAATTGTGATGACTTAATAAATAAAATTTTCAATTTTAAAATAAATAAAAACATAATTTCATCAAAAGCGGGTACTAAAAAATGCTTGAACAAATTTTAATTTCTAATTTATATTATTAGTTTATATATTTTTTTTACCTTTTAATTTTATTCACCTTTTTATTTCAAAAATAATAATAAATAATATAATTTTAAAAAAATAATAGTTTTTTTGGTTGAAATATTAAATAAATAATAAGAGGATAGTATATTAAGTTATTTTAAGGGTAATTAGTATATTAAGTTAAGTATTAATGGATGTAATTGTATATATAGAAGCAAAGGTGTACTTCTTATTATTTCTTCATAATTCACTAAATACTTTTCAGCAATAAGTATGTATATATAATAGTCGGCTAATTAAAAACTCTTATAATTGTGTTTTGCTTTTCACTGCATGGATATCTCCTATTTGCATAGGATAATTATAACAATTATTTGAATATTATTGACTGAGTACACCTATACGCCTCCTCAAGATGGAGGTGTCTGTAAGAAATCTAATCTTGTCTTTAAGAAAATAGTGATGAGTAGATGATAAACTCACTTGGTGAGTAAATTTCTCAATTGGTGACTTGTTGGAACACGTGAGACATGTAATCGCTTTTCAGCCACAAGATCATGGACAAAATGATAGTCTATGGTGATGTGTTTCACTCTTGAGTGGAAAACCAAATTAGCACATAGATACATGGCGATAATGTTATAAGAGAAGATGGTGGGAGCTATGATTGATAATCCTATCTCCCGGATCAGCTGTTGGATCCATAATAACTCTTGGGTGGTTATGGCAATTGGGCGATATTTAGCCTTTGTGGATGAGCACACAATTGTCGGCTACTTTTTGAAAGATCGAGAAATAACATTAGGGCCGAAATTAATTAAATTTGCATTGGTAGATTTTATATCCACTATGTTCCCAGCCTAGTATGTGTTAAAGAAGCCAATAAGACGTGTATTTGAAGACTTGGTGAGATTAAGGCTATATGGTATAGTGGACTTAAACACTGTAAAATTCTATTCAGAGCCTATATATGAATAGTTGTAGAAGTTTGCATATATTGACCTAGTTCATTGACAACAAATGCACTATCTAGTCTTGTGAGTGCAACATAGTGAAAGGATCTAAGAACACTACGAAATTAATTGCTAACACATGTTGTAGCATCAGGTAGAATTTTTGATCATAATGTAGTTGCCATTGGAGTGCCCACTAGCTTGGATTCATTAATATTTGCACGATGCAAAATGTCGCGAATGTAGTAGTGCTGAGTGAGAAATATGCTTGATTTGGTGGGTAAAATTTCAACACCAAGGAAATGAATGGGTGATCCCAAATCTTTGAGATAAAAATGGTTAGCAAGAATCTCCTTAAACTTGTTTAAAAACTTGGAATCGTTTCCAACTAATAATAAGTCACTGACATAAATCAGAAAACACACGATAGTGGAACCTGATTTGTAGATAAATAAGGATACATCACTCTTGGCATCAAAATAACCATATTATAGTAGGAACATGTGCAAGGTATTGAACCAAGTGTGTGATGAATGTTTGAGATAATTTTCAAATATGGTTAGGATAAGAGCCATGATTGAAGGCAAATGACCGGGTCATGTATATACCTTCGGTAATGGTTCCATGGAGAAATGCATTATTGGCATCCAGTTATAACACAATTTTGATGGTTTAGGGCTTAATGACAGGATTGAAAGTGTCCTTATAATCAAGACCGGGACATTGATGGAAGCCTTTTGTTACAAGCCTTGCTTTATAATGAGAGATGGAACCATCGGGATTCCTTTTTAATCTAAGCACTCACTTGTTGCCAATTATGTTATAGTGTGGTACATGAGGAACCAATTTCCAAGTGATATTATGCATGAGGGCTATGAAAGTATCCTTCATAGCTTGTTACCTGGTAGAGGACTTAAGAGATTGGGATACACATGTTGGTTTAATGTAGTTAAGTAAGGGATATTTGGTGACAAGGTTAAGACATTTAGGTTTGTGAATGCAACTTTTGGATCGGGTTTTCATGGGATGATGAGATGTGGTGGATGAAGGGATAGGTGTTGGATTGGGTGAGAGATGTTTTGGCTGTAAATGAGAAGGCAAGAAGGGAGTTTCTTGGGACGTGACAACAATGTTGTGATTTGAACCATGCGTGTGAGTGTTTTGCGGAGAAAATTGTTGGGTCAGTGGAGTGAAGTGAATAGAATTTGAATTTGAAAATACGGTTTGTTGAGTCAAATGTGGGGGGGATGTAGCATCGATGTCAAATCGGTGACAAATTTTTAAGGGGTAGGAGCTTTGATAATGAGGCACGTTGGCATCTAAGAGACAAGAGAATGGGGAATTATGGGAAGTAGAAGTAGATAAAGGGATGGTTTCAACAAATTTAACATGTCTAGAATGATAAATTTTATTAGTTTGAAGCTTACAGCATATATAGGAACTCTAGGTGAAGCTATAGCCAAGAAACACAAAAGGTTCACAATGTAGTTGAATTTTGTGTGATGTGTATGTTTTTAGCCAATAGAAGAAAAGGTAGTCAAAGGACTTAAGCTTTGAGTAATTAGGTTAACTATGAAATAGGGTGAAAAGGGGAGAGTGCATGTTTAAGGGGAGGGTGGGAAGGAAGTTGATAAGATATGTTGCAGACTGAGCGGCATATGACCAGAACATCTGGAGAAAGGAAGAATGATGGAGTGAACACCTTGTTATCTCAAGCAAGTGTCTATGGTTTATCTTATAAAGACCATAGTGATGAGGTGTATATGGTGGAGTGGTTAAATGTTGAATGTCATGATCTTGGAAGGAAGACTTGAGTTTCATGAATTCTCAACCATTGTTAGAAAGTTTTGATTTTGCAATTGAAATGATTTTCTACAATGTTTTTAAAGGTTGGAAAAATAACAAACACATCATATTTGAATATTAATGGATATGACCACACATACTTTGAAAAATGATCAAGCAAGATGACATAGTACCTATAATTATCCATTGAATTTACAGAAGGATCCCAAACATCTGAGTACAGAACTTATAAGGGTCTAGATCTAGAAATGGAAGATTTATTAAATGGTAATTTGTGACTTTTATTGGACAAGCGATAAGTGCAACTATGGATAGAACCTTTGACAAAGATATTGTTGAACTTGAGAACGTGATTGAGGATGCGAGTAGATGGGTGGCCAAGTCTATTGTGATAGCAGTAAGATGATGAAGTGGATACACATGGGTATACATGAGGATGAGAAGAATATGGTAGTCTGTAGACATTGCCATCATTCGATCCTTGAAGAAGACTCGCTCCCATGTCCAAATCCTTTACCTTGAAGAAAGAGGGGGGAATTCAATTGACACATTATTAATATTGCATAGTTGAGATACAAAGATAAGATTTTGGGTGACACCGGGTGCATATAAGATATTATGAAGAGTAATAGCACAGGTGGGATGATAGAAATTAAGCTTGTTGAATCAACAAGTGTAATGGGAAGAGACATACCATTAGCAACATGAAGTTGATCATGACCATTGTAATCATTTTTTAGTGAAAGATTATTCAAATCATTAGTGATATAGTGCGAGTTACCCAAGTTAAATTGTAATACCCCAAAATTTTCGAAAACCTATATTTTAATAAATTACTTTTATTCGGAATAAAATTGCTTTAAGATTATTTATTTTAATTATTTTATGGATTTTGGAGTATGTAAATTTGGATAAGAGTATTTAATAAATTAAAAATAAATATTTTGCTATGTATCATATTATTTTATTTGAATAATTTTTCAAATTAATATTTTACCAACTTTATCCTTTTTAAACTAATATATTAGATTATGATAAATTAAATTATTAAATTAAATAATTTACCAAGAATATTACATTTTATAATTTTATAAATTAATTTAATTTATTTTACTATTTTTCCATTTCCCTTTTTACACTTTTTCCTTTCTTCTCCTTTTTTTTCCCTTTTCCTCCTCCTTGGGTCGTCCGCCCGGCCTGCACCGCCCCCTCTCCCCCCCCCCCCGCTTGGGCCACGGGCCCGTTCGCCCTACACGCACCAGCCCTCCCTTCTCCCCTGAATCGGGCCGGCCGCTTGTTTTTTTTTCTTATGCGTCGATCGGGTCTCCTTCCCTCTCCCTATTTTCTTTCTTCTTCGATCACCCCGAGACCCCGACCCGTCCTCATCACCATACCTGCCGCCATGCCCGACCACTGAGCTGCCCTGCAACCTGGCCACCACCTACCTCCCTCTCCCTCTCTCTCTTCCCCCGTCGTTTTCCTTCCCTTTTCGAGCCAAACCGGCCCTGGACCACAGCCCCGCATGCTCTCTCCCTTTCCTTCTTCTTCCCTCTTTTTCCCCTGCCACCCGACCACCACCTGCCACCTGCAGCACCGATCGTCGGCCATCCCTACCCCTCTCTTCTCCCTCTTCTTTTTCTCCATCTCCCCAACCCTCCATTCCCCTCATTTTCGAGCCCTTCTCCTCCCCCAAGCTGCCTCCTCTCTCCTTCCTTCTTCCCCATTTTTCTTCCTCGGTTTTTTTTTATTACCGCCAGCCTCCGCCGCCTGAACCACCGCACCCAGCCCTGCGCCGCCTTCTTCCACCGCCTACTACCACCCTGCACCACCACGCCGCCCCTCGAGCCCTACACTTCCTCCCTTCTCCCCCCTTAATCGGCTAAATTACCAAATTGCCCCTTCAGTTGGTTAATTTACCAAATTATCCTTCTATAGTATCATAATTATCCAATTGACAATACCTAATAATACCAATGTCGGCCAAAATTATACTCGTTATTCTGACACTACTATTTTTCCTAATTTGTATCCATGCACATAATAGAAGCGGAATAATATTTTGCATCAGCAGCACACAGGCACACACCATGCGCGCCATGCATGTAAATATGCTCACTGGCTACAAGAAATGGCACAAGAAGCAAAGGAAACATGCGCATAAGCAGTCTTATACAACACACATATCACAAATGGTAGCCTCACACACATTACAGATGCGCACAACTTTAGTTAGAAGAAGAACAAGGAGGATTAAGGGATCATTTGGTAATGGGAGTTTAAAAATCAAGGAATGAGAATGGAAATAGAAATTAAAGAGTGGAAATTGATTTATTTATTTTTATTCTTATGTTTAGTAAGTAATGGAAATAAATTGAGAATAAAAGTCCTATATGTTTAGTAAGTAGGATTGTGATTGGAAATAAAACGATCAATTTATTAAAGTATATTTTTTTAAGTTATAATATTTTGCTCTATGATTATGCAGAGAATTATTTTAAGCTTTTTATATAAGTTTTTATAATTTTTAAATGTAAATCACCGACTCCCTTGAAAATAGATCTTGGGTAATAAAAAATATTTTATTCTCATTCTCATTCCCTTTCTAATTCTCATTTTCCTTAAACAAACAAAGAAAATTTTAAATCTTATTTTTAATTCTCATTCTCAACTTTCTATTATCACTAAATAAACTCCCTCTAAGATTAATAGCATTTAGGACGATAGGGAAATGAATAAAAAGGTCACCGGAGGAGGGAGTAAAAAAAATTGGGGAAGAGTAATGAATAGGGGTAAAATGAGAATGGGATTATAATTTTCTCTTTTAAACACCAAAACGTTTATTTCAAAAAGCAGATATGAAAAATAAATGGATTTAAGGATGGGCAAAATCTTTAACCTCAGTAGCCTCTAAGCATTTCTCCTCTAATCTCGTTGAGTGCGGAGAATTTGTAGTCAAAATGATCTAAACTGCATTCACATCCTCTTATCATGCCTATGACAAAAGGTTTCAATGACAGTTTCAAATTCATAATCTTGCAATAAAATTACAATTGTTAAAAAGGAAAAATCCTCAGAGACTACTAAAATGCCTTTCTTTCACCAATTGACAGTCAATGCCTCGCCTGTTACAGACACGACCGTCACTTCCACCACCAGAAAAAACAATCGCCCTCCAATACCCTACGGCCACCTAAATTCTTATATACCTACACGCCGAATATGGTTAGCCAACTCCATGAAACCTCTTGTCCTGCATGTGATCTGAATGAATCGAACAAGTAAGAATGTTTGTATACAAGAACTTACAACAGTAATCTAACTAATCAATGTAAACTTCTCTTTCTTTTCTATTCTTCCTCTTTCGACCCTTCACAGCATGCCATTTTTCTGCCTCTTGCATTGGATAATGTCGTCGAAGGAATCAACAAGCTGGGCAGCCAGGCTACCTGGATCATCCAGGAGAGTCTGGATGAAGGTGTTGACCACCCTGCGCTCCTGTTCAGTGGATCCAAGACTAAACCAGGTGAGAAATTTTAGTCTAAATTGTGATGTGATGTATCCCAGACACTCAAGCCAGCGTATGGTCTTCACACCAGACTCAAAGTTCTCGTCAAGGCTGCCAGACTGACCGGAAGGTCCTACCGATGACCCATTAAGCAGGGCACTGTTACAGTCGTGAGGTTCTTCAATAGCATTTAAGGCCCTTTTACGGATGTTCAGTGCCTCAGAGTCATCATCTCGCACATCCCCACTTGAGACACGGTTACAAGTTCGAGAATCACTGCCGTGACTCTTCTTTTCATTGTTTCCAAGTGAGGCAGCATCATCATCTTGCCCTACAGCATTGTCTTCTTCATCCCTAGAAGAATCGATAGGAGGCATTATGTCTTCATTAAGATCCGGGACATTCAAGTCAAGCACACGTGATGTAGGCCGCGACTGATTATCTTCACTGGCCTGGCCTTTGGACTGGCTTACTGTAGAGCATTTCACAGCAGCGGTGCTGCATGACCTTCTCTGTTGTTCCCATGCAAGATGCAGCATGTTCCCCAGATCATCCTGCACCTCAAATCCAGGTTGTGAACTCCTAAGCAAGATTGCAAGGCCTCCAAGTACTTCTTTACTCCTAGTGAAGCATTTTGCTTCCGATTGACCTGAGTCACCATTCTCTGTATAGCAGACCACCCGGAAGGAGTATTCAGTGCAGGGTTCCAGATCAGAGATCAGAACCTTCGTTTGCTCCCCTGGCAATGTGCAGATAGGATCTTTGGAGTATGTCCCAGTTCTGCTCTTGCAGTACCACAGCTTAAATCCTTTGACACCCTCACCCAATAGGGTAGGGATTACCACCAAGAACAGGAACAGTGAGGATGAAGTGATTTCCTGGAAGAAGAACCTGCATGCAGCAGGGAGCGAATCCACTGCCAGAGATTTTTTCCAACACAAGATCATTATTTCACTGTAGTCGTTGCTGAACGTTAGACACAAGAGAGGACATAGAGATGGAAATCTTCCAAACCTCTGTCATTTTGTCCTGCATTTGACGCGACAGCCACCCATTGCTCGCATTTTTCGATTGCTTTGAAGCAGAGGTTCTGTAAGTTGGTCCCATTTGTCAGTCTGCTAACGATGCCTCGGGCCTTCATGTCATGCGCTCCATTTTGAGGACCCACCTCAGCCTCTAACATATCTTTAGCTTCTTTTACAACTTCAAAAAGCTCATTGAATCTGGAAGTGCCATCCAGAAGCCTGTAAGCCAAAAGCAATCTGTAACACAGAGCATCAACATGACGAGCTTCTATAGCTATTTCCAGTTGTTTCTTCAAAAACCTGCCATTCATGAAAACCAACCAGATAGTGAGATAATATCAGACGAAAAATTGAATCATCTGTAATCTGTTACTTTTTCCACTACTGTGTATTTTTTTCTTTTTTGGTTACTTTCTTTTGGAAATACGAAAAATTCGCTCACCGAAGTATTCCTGAGACCTTGCCACAGGATGGGCAGCAGTAGTTTCCGTCCAATGGCATGTACTGCCCCAGATTCACTACTCCCACTTTTTCATGTTGTATGGCACACTCAACGTGGCAAGATGAACTGCATGCGTCATTCCCGCTAGACTCACAATCACAGACCAACCAGAGACTTGGATCTTTGTTACCGTCAAAATGGTGGCAAATACAGCAGGAGCACCTGCTACAAAACGAGTCTTCTCCAGGTAAGAAGGCTCTACAAGCAGAATTCTTGCATATCCATGAAGCCGAAGATCCCATATCCAATGACTGCTCAAGAGATTGAGGAAATCGACATGGATTTGCACCTTTCCTACTCTGCTTCTCCGTCGAAGCATTGCTGGGGGAAGGGATGGCCTTCTTTGGGTCCTGGCTTTTCAATCCCCTAACGCACATTGTCATCAATAGTATCTGTAACTGTCTACTGCTCACTCCAAACAACAGAAACCAGACAGGAAACAGAATCAATGAAAATCTGTAACAAATTGCAGTAGGGAATATTATTAGTAAATATTAACAATAGTGGTAAAATAATTATACATACGATAACTGAGAATTAAAGCAACAATATCACCCGAGATTTTGCTTCATGTACATACTAGTTTAAATAGCTATGGCATCGTACTAAGAGATAGTATGCTAGTAAGGAACCATTTTGTAAGAATAACATACACTACATATATCAGAGGCAAAGGTGAAAGGGAGGGGGGAGGGAACAAACAAACAAGACTAGAAGCTTTCATCAATCCAACCAGAATTAGAATCTTTTCTCTTTCTTTGATTTTTGTCAATATCATCTAAATAGAAAAAGATGTAGTTAATAATAATGATAATATTGTTACAACTATTATCATTGTGTTTTAAATTATGGTGAAAAGAATAGATCCTTACATTGCCATCATTTTAAAATAGTGCCAAACTTGCAAAACAGTTTGAAAATAAGGTGAACAGACCCTTGCAGCCTTTGTTCTTATTCAGCTAAACAAATAATAGGAAACATGCCAATAGACTTCTTCCCCTCACCTTCTTCCAAACAACCGCTTGGTCATCCAAATGGACATTTGTGGAATTATTTACTACCATTATGAAAAACTGACAGCAGGGAAGTTGATTTGCAAATAAGTCCACTCTCCCAACAACTGCGGCTGATATATACAGATACAGTTTTATAATGAAGTTATCCATAGGTTCACAATTGCAGATGATCATGCTTCCTTTCCTCTTTTAAATCAAGAAAAATAAAATAAAATAAAATAAAAGACCGCATATCACACCTCAACACATAATTTGCTCTACGCAAGGGGCATTGAATGAATACATCCCATTGATGAACAGAAGCAATGGACGCTATAACCAAATGTAGTTTAGATTGCAATAGCCAGCTACATTCTAAATGACAGCAAATACTACAAAAGGAACACTTAACAATGGGGAAAGATCACAAGCTATAAATGAAGATACCTCTCAGTAGCCTAAGTTTGTGTTTACAGAAATTGAAAAAATGTGCATTAGATAAAATTTTGAGGAAGCAGAATAGCATGAGAACATTAAGACAGAATTCCAGACAATCAGAACTAATTTGTAAAAGATCAAAAGGCTGATTGGAGTCTATATCACACGATCAGCACTGAAATTAGTTTTTTATAGATTGAACAAAAATTGTCATAATAACAATCCAAGGCAATCATAACCAATTCATGAAGTCATATCAACCTAAAGCACACAATCATTTATGCAAACAGATTTTGATAAATACAAGAGAGAACAACTAAATCATATTGCTAGGAACAAATGCTATCAACTTACCCAGAATAAAGTCACGAAATAAGATGCTCTACCAGACGAATACCTAAGATTTGCGATCCAAGCTTCTGCATCAAAAACAAGAGTGAAATGAAATAGGTGAAATTTGAAGAACTGATCATCAAGTGGTATAAATGAAACATCAGCCTCAAACAGATCAGTCATCAAATAGGCATTCTAGTTTACTCTTGAAACAATCAAATCAAATCAATATGCTTACTCTACCACTAAAATTCAATTAGATTAGGAAAGACATGATTTCGAGCAAAATCTATAAAACCAAATAAATAAATAAAAATACAAAACTACATTACAACCCTTTGGAAAATACAATGGAGGCCAGAAGTGCACAGTTAACAAAACAGGCAGCACAACGTCAAGATTGTAAAGGGGAAAAGGGAACACCAGATCAAAAAGAAAAGCAAGCAAATTGAAACATTTTGTCTGCAACTTGTTACCCCAGGGATCCGAGAGGATGTGGTGTTCCTAACACACATCATTCTTCATGAGCCAGAAACGCAAACAATCAAAAGGATTGTATCAAATACCTGATAATAAATCGATCCCTGCATACAAAACACAGAATGAAACAGAAATGACAAATGAGGGTCTCAAAAGCTTATGAAAGTTTAGGAAACTGAAAAACAAAATGAATCACAGATTAATTTTCCCCAATCCAAATAAGCAAATGCATGCAAATACCCACATCACATAAAGAACAGAGAATAAGAGACAGGCAGATAGAAATTTACTGGTATGAGTAATCGGACTAGACTGGAAAGGGACGAATGAGATCAAACAATTGGATAAGAGAGTTGAAATGCAAAGAATGTCCAAAAGAGGCGAGGAAGCTATGAGGAGACCCCACGAAACACTCCTATAAATAGCAAAAATGAGGAGCACAAAATAAACCAGGAAAATTAGGTCATCGTAATGGGCCAGGTCCATGTTTTTCATGATATCACAATAGCAAGTTATGCATGGACTTTCCGCTGGATTGAATTAAATATCCTCCTTTACACAGGCTGCATTGAAGGGTCTTTACATACAAAGTCAACCATGTAAGAGGAAAGCAAATGGATGTGATGATAAAAGATTTCACCACAACGATAAGATTTGTGGATACCTGATTTCTTCAGGCTCATTTAAGAATTACTATGATTAACATCTAAAGGATAATAACCAACTTATGATGTTGTCAACTAGGAAAGATCTGCTTCTACTGTTTCCTTACCCATTACATGAAAATATAGCCACTTAAGTAACTCCACATCGTAACCAGCAAATATAAGTCAAGACAACTATCTCTGTGCTTTTCCTGTTTTACTTGGTGTTCATTTTTCATGTGAAGGAAAGCTGGTACAATCCTTTCTACCTAATTTGGAGTAAATGAGTTGTCACACATAATAGATGTGAGAGTATAATTATAGCACATAAAAGCTACACCTGTGGCCGATAACTAAATGTGCAACCACAATGGCCGTCCCATTCAAAATTTACATTCCATCATAATAGATTTGACTTGGTTCCTCTACTATATTTTAGCATCATTATCAGCTATAATAAATAGTTTCTTGAGCATTCAATAATATGCTTCTGGAGTAAAGTTTCCAAGTGGTGAAGAATATCAATCATCAATATAATGAAAGGTAATTTCAGACAATTAATGTGTATTCAAAATATACCTTTATCAAGGAGTTTATCCTCGAAGCTCATGCAGTACACTCCCAATAACCAAATCTATTTGTAACTTGTCCATGTCAAAATCGATTGACATTGTAACCTTTGTAATCCACCCTCTCCCTCTCTCTTAGCTCCTCTCACTTCCTGTGCACGCAATAAAATTTCCATTGTGCCTTTAAAAAATGTAATGATCTATAGAACAGCTCATAAGAAGAAACCACAGAATACATAAAAAGGGGAAAGGGGAGGGGATTACCCAATATAAGGACTCAACATTCATAGCTAACTAAGAGCTTCTCAGAGATGAGTATGAGACAAGAGGCAACAATTAAATGTGTAACAATATTTATCCACAAAAAAAGTACTCTGCATGAAACTAGAGTGAACTGGAAATTAAAAAAGAGAAAAGCCAAGAATGAGGATGAGAAGCTTTCATCCTGAGAAAAATGTATCTATAACACTAAGGTCCTATTTGCCCACGAAAGTTCTGGTAAGGAAAAGGGAAGGAACATTCTATTCAACATAAAGCTCACATGAGCACACCCTTTGCTTCCCCTCTTGACAGCTTCTTAGGTATAACTATAGAAAGATTTTGACAATCTGATTCATGGATTCGAGTTTCTTTCGAGTCTAAAATATACCCTAAAAAAAGCATGATTTTCATGTCCTATCACCTCAAGTTTATACACAGTGAATCTGGCATGTAGTGTAAGAACAATTAGATTTTTTGCAAGATCAATCTGAGAAAGAAGAGTCATTCTCTGGGCAGATACACAGTAGCAAATAATTATAAATCTGAGATACTGGCAGGAAAGGAGGATTGAAATGCCCATGCATATCAATGTCGACAACTATAAGAGATAAATATTTAGGTAAAGCAAGCAAAGGTCTTTGCGCCGCGTTGCAGCCCAAGAACTGAACAAATATAGTCCCGCCCTTTTCAACCAGACAAGAAAAAAGATTATACTTAGAGAGAAAGAACGACAAAGAAGAAATGTAAAGCAACTATTTCAGCCCACACAACATGCACTAAACCATCCTTTTGTAAAAGATGAAGATGCCGCCTTTAATCAATTAACTCCAAACTCTAAAAGTTCCCCAATATAGCGCCGTTATATTAATTAACTAATACGCTATGTATACTTAAGTTTAATCGCAATGCAATTTCTAAGGACCTGGACTCCAGCACATTGTGCGGACACGACAATGATTCAATCCAAACCTCAACAATTCAACCACAATCCCAAGAAGGGTGACTGAAATTCGACTCATACCATTATTCCACGACACAATTCGTCAGAAAAAATACAATAAAACCCACACAATTTATAACAACCCCAGATTTAAATACAAATAAAAACGGATCTATTAACACTAGCAATCAGAAAGTTTCAAACTTTAGACCTCCACATAGAATCGATATTATCGAAATTTAGTATGAAGAAAAAAAGATTAATGAAGCTTACTCGGGGAAAAATAATGTGATTGTAGAGGAAGATGTAGGGTTTGTGGAGGGAGAGGTACCCTAAAGAGGGCAGTGTTTTGGCTTTAGGAGGTCATGAAAGCTTGGGTGAATCGAATCAATCTCCCACGTTTGTTGTTTTCTAAGTTGTACAGAGAGAAGAGAGAAAGGGTAAGAGAGAGACACGCCCTCTAAGCGCGTGACAGAGATAGGATTTCGTGCGCAGAGTGTAGCGTAATCGACAGCTTCGCGTGTGTACATACGTATAAAGAAATACTAATATTATATTTGTTATTATTAATTTTTTATTATTTAAAATTTTTATTTATTATTTTAATTTTATTTTTGTATATTTATTTTATAATTAATATATATAATATTATTCTAAAAGTATTAAAAAATTATTTAAAAAATTAATAAAACTATTTTAATATATTTATTTTTTTATTTGGAGGATTTTTTTAATAAAAAATACATATTAAGTTATATAAGATATATGTGTATTTTTATTTACATAAATTATTAATTATTTTTTAAAAAAATAGTCATAATCATTTAGGACTGATTTATCCACTAGATCTAATGGATTTAGGTTTGAGTTTGAACTTTTAAAACCAGACAGGTTTAGGTCTGGGTAATATAAACGAGTCTAGATATGGATTTGGATGGACCCGGCCTAGATCCAACCCATTACCATCCCTACTCTAAGCCAATATATGACATAAATTAATTAAGTAAATTAATAAATAATTGTTTGAATGTTAATATTTATAGAGTATTTTTTACAATAATAATTATTTTAATAAGATCAACTTTATATTTGACAATAGTATACTTAGTATTTAACTACTATATATTTTATATTTTACCATAATTTAACATTATATAATCACTTTTTATCTCATTGTTGTATTTTTACCACAATATATTCAATATTGTACCACGGTATGTTTTGTATTTTATCACAATATAATTGATATATTAATACAGTGGCTTAATGTTTCACTATGATATGCATCAATGATTCATTGTAGTACGGTTGTTATTTCACTATGGTCTAGCATTTTGTAATTATGGTTATCTTCATTGTTATGTTTCACCATGATATAATTGGTATTTCACTGCCATATGCTTTTATAATATCCTAAATTTAGTCTAACCCTAATCACAGGTGATTAGTATCTTAATATTTTCCTAACCCTTAAATTCTAACTTTAATCCTAACTCTAACCCTAAACTCCCCTCATTCCTTTTTTCCTTTTTATCTTTCCTCTTTTCTTTCCATTTTCTTTCTTTTTCCCTGGCCTTGTCTCCTCCTTTAGGACCCTTCTCCTTACCCCAAGTTGATTATTTTTTGTGTGTTTTTGGTTACTATAACCAAATAACCTAACTATTCCCAACACTTCACTCAACCTCCCTTCATTTGAGTATTTTTCATGCTAAAATCCCATCCTCGTCCCTTTAAGGGGTTTTATGCGTCTCAGCCCTAAAACCTGACATTATTCCCCAACTTTCTCATACCATCCATTTTACACACAAACAACCAGTCATATATCATTTCTTCATCCCTTCTCTTATCATTTATTACTTCACCAACCAAACCCTTAACCTCTTCTCTCCTTCCTAGCTCTCCCTTATGTGTTTTCTCCCCCTGAACTCCACCATTTTTCGCACCAAGCTCCACCATTCCATAATACATTTGATGTTGCACCACCCTTGCTCCACACACCCACCAAGCCACAACACCCATCCCTCGCTTTGGCAACCACCCACAACATGAAGGCATCACGTTTTACACCCCCTCCTAATGTGAGTTTCTCACGTTACTCCCCCTTTTGTTGTGTGAATACTCACGCAGGTACACCTCCCCAAAAAAAATAGAGCCAACCCTTATGTAACAAAACATCCTTCTCCTTTAGTTCTATTCTCTTTTCCTTTTCCTCCCGAAGTTACCTTGTATTTCCTTACTTGTTTTCCTACACTTCTAATTGCGGCTTTTGCTTGAATTTTAGGTGATTTTTCAATAGCCTTAGAGGAGGAGGAGACTACTGGACCCAAACTCGTACTCATTTAGATATATATGGACCCAAATTTGACCCAAACCTTTTAAAAATGAGACCAATGTGGGTTAAGTCGTGGACTCATTGACATCCCTAACTACAACATTACACTAATCTCAATTCATGGACATTATGTCCATACTGAATCAAGTACGCTAAGGTATGAAAATTATATCCATACCCATATAAAATCATGGCACTATACTGAGGGATATATATTACATTTATACCGAACCAAAAATCACAATATCAAGCCAAGATATGGACATTATGTCTGTACCTAACCAAATAACACAAAGGGCATTACACTAAGGTATAAACCTTATGTGTAATACCCTACTTTTCACACTTTTTATACAAGTTAATTTTTTTTATAAAAAAATTCTTTATTAATTTGGGAAATTAAAGTCCATTAAACATCTGAGAAGATCGATATTTTAAATGAAACTACTTTTAAAACTTTTTAAAACCCTAATGGTGATATTGGGTTTCATGGTGTTATTTAAGCTCTTTCAAACTTATGGAATTTATACTAATTTTTGTTGAAGTGTAAATCGTATTTTTTACCACTTTCCCACATTCTAATTTATCATTTAAGATATTCCAGAGATTTTTTGGGAATGAACTTTTTGTTTTACAGTTAGACACACCTCTTTACACACCTTCAAAAAAGTCATTATTTATGTTTGGGAGCCTCAAATAAAATTTTCAAAATCTTATAAAATGGTCGCAAAAAAATATATATTTTGGGTTTTGAATATTTTAAAATATTATTTTGGCAAAATTTATAATTTATGGGATTTTATTTCTATTTATTTTGATTTTTTTCCATTTCGAATTAATATATACCTTTGAGAACTTGTTTAGCATATTTTTTTTAATGAAAATTTACATCTGAACTTAAAATAGTAGTTTTAACATATTCCCAAATATTTATGAAATTGAGAATTTTCTTGTTATTTTATGTAAATTACATTTTCCAAATTTTAAACTCTAGATTGGTTGTTTAACCTATCTAGATTTTACAAAACTTTGGATATCATTATATTTTTATATTTTTGAGCGATTAATCATTTAAAAATATTTCTTTCAATTTTTATTGATTTTATAAATTAGTTGTTAACTTTAGACGGAATTATTCATCAAATCCTAGTTTTTTTGTGTCTAGATCTTATCTAAACATTCTAAAATTCAATCCAAGTCATCTATGCATGATAATGATTAAATGAGGTCGTTTATTTGAGTTATAAATCAATGGTGTATTATTTTTATCCACAAAAAAGTCATTGTCGCTAAAGATTATCTTCATTATTGCCACATTTTATAAAATCTTACAAAATCTCAACACATTTACTTCACCTCACCCCATGACACACTCGTCCATTCTCTCTTCTCCATTGGTTCTAAAATTCCCTATACACACCTACCATGCATTAATTATGCAGAGAATCATAATTTCCCTTTAATTAAGACTAAACCTTATCAAACTTGCCAAAACTTCAAAAATATTATCAAATATTCCTACTTTTTCCTTACTCTCTCACCACCACTCACCACTCTCCTACCTTCCCCACATGCACCTTCCATTCCTCTTATATTCTCCTCGTGCCATATGCCCCCCTTAGAGCATAAAAAATCCATAGAATATTCCCTCTCATTATTACAAGACTTCACCCATAGTTATCATACCAAATAATAGCTCCACCTAACCTACCTCCCCTCTTGATATTCCTACTTCTCTCTTACCCCTATGACATAATTTATCCCTCTCCTAATTGGAGGTTCTTCCTCCTTGTTCAATACATTCTCATAATCCTACCACCTAATCTTAAGATGTAATAATTACATTAGTAATCATTGAAAAAAATACTCCTACATCCCATTAATTCATTTAACCTCATTTAAACTCATGTATGCCACCACCAGTCATTCTACTGACTAAGCTTCATATTATTCCTCTTAGACCCGTCATTATATTCCAAATTCTCCCTCGTTATTCTCCGTATCCATGAGATTTATAACTCCATCTTCCACCATTAACAACCCTGAACAAACTTCTAAAAACTTTAGATTCGACATCTTCGTGTTTTTTTAGGGAAAGTTAAATCATTATGTTTCATGAAGTTCTTATATATTTTTCAAGAATTTCAAGGATAATCCATATTCTCCTATATATTAAAAAAAAGTAAAGGTTTAATATTCATCTTTTTGCCTTTATTCTATGCCTTGATTTAGATTTAAGATAAGTAGGTTCTTATATGTATTTGTATATAAGTGCTTGAGGTCTTTCAAAAAGTTTGGTGGGGTGATGGTTGGAATGTGATCCATGGAATCTTTTGGGTGATTATTTTGTAATCTCAAAAGTTAAGTTAATCTATTACTTAGTCTCACTAAAGCACGTGTTTATGTAGTATATGTATTAAGTATGATTGTGTGCTTTATATGAAGGATGATTTCAAGCATGTTATTTAAGGTTGGCGAGATTGTAAATCATGATAATATGATAATATTTGATGTTGACAACCCTTAAGAGCTCTTTTAATATTTTGGAATTTGGAATTCATGTGATTTGTGTTGGCTATATGCTCTATGAGATATGTGTGAATCGTAAATCTATGATGTATATAATCTATAAACACCTATGGACGTGTTTAGTGTAATTTCTCAAAATGCATAGGTCAGCAGGTCTTATTTATCCCTTTAGGTCAATTATTAAATCTAAGGGATCTTGTGGTGGTTGGTCATCTAGTACCTACTTTACCCTCACTAAGCTCTATGAAAACAATAGGGGATGTGCATGCTTAAATATCAAGATATCCTTTTGGTGATGAAGCTACTATGGTTGGATGACCATGAGCAGGTGGGTTGTAACGCTCCAAATTTTCTTAACTCTAATCTTAGGATGACAAGTCTCTTAATCCCTTACTTATTCTCTTAGTCAATTACTTAACTATTTATCATTATTTGATAGTCTTCCATTTATCCAAAATCTACCATCTTTACCAAAATACCCTTTAAATCCCTTAATTTTTTTTTCATCTAATCGATGGTCAGCTAGATGTTTCCCTTCGATCGACTAACATGCATCCAACCAAACTTGTTCGCTCAATGCACCCAACAATCAACCACCAACATTTTTTAGTTGACTGAGGTTGGACAATTCTATTATGTATTGTTTATTTAATTTCATTTGATTCTAAATAAAGTCCCATGCACAATATTTTTATATATTTGGGCTCATAGATGAACTCCACATCTTTCCCTAATTTTTCATATATTTGGGAATTATTTGATCATCTTCCCAATTTTTAATCATTTATTTGACTTTCTACTTTACCTTAATTATTTTGATTTATAGTTGATTTTCCTTATTCATGCTAACCACAAAATCTAACCCCCTCACCTCCCTAATAAAACTTAACCTTTTTCTTATTCACTCAACTACATTTTTTGGTCATAATCTAATCAACTTACATACCCCAACCACTCTCTAACACTCTTATATCGTCATATTATGTTCTCTCATACTCCACCTCCTCTATACCTTACAAGCAACTTAATATCTTATCTCACACCCTCTATCCTCCCTCTTGGTTGATAATCATATGGTTTTTTGCCATTTGTTTCTCATTTCAACACTTGACAATTCTCCTCTAACTGCCAACCTTATTCCTCATTCATCCTCTTGCTTACCTCTTTGTTCTTCATTGTCACTTATGTTGTTTTTCCCCATGAGTTGATTGACCCTCTCCCCAATATCTTCTTATTTTTATTATATTATTCGTACTAATGTCTTATATTTTAAATCACTGATTCTTGTCATAAGCAAAAGAGGGTTAAAGTTATAGATTAGCGAAGTTCACTCAAGCTTATCTAAGCCCTTATTTTCGATTAAGGGTTCAATTTCCCTCTCTTTAATCTCCTTATTTACCTATTATAGACTCCTTATCCTTTTTTTATCATTTTCTAATTCCATAATTTTAATGATCCTAAGGTGGTTGATATAGCTGATTAGGAGTTTTTTTGCTAAGAGATCGATGTAACTTTGGCAATGGGTTTTTGATGATATGTGTTTCTTTTATGTAAATTTCATGTTATCATATTTTTTATGCAAAAATCATGATTTTGGTTTACTAAGTTTTTATTCGTGTACTATATTGTGAGTATATGATTTTATATGAAATATGTTATGTTAGGCCATGATAGCCATTGTCCTTAAATTTTAAGTACAATGATATATTTTATTATTTTTAACAAGCATAATGTTAAGTATATTTATTTATGTTTAAGTATTTTTGTTGAGAAATAAGTTGAGGATCTAGTTTTAGAGTGATTTAGAGCATTAGTGGTTCATCCATATAACTCGTGAGTTGTTTTAATTTAATATAATTACATCTTTTGGTGTTTGATTATGTTTGGGATATTATGTGGAAATTTGGTAGAGTTTGGTGAAGGTTGATTTTTGGGTATTTTATGTACCATAATTGGATTGGTAGGGATGGCAACGGGGTGGATAATACCCGAAACCCGACGGGTTTTATCCGATGGGTATGGATATGGATAATGATAAACGGATATGGATACGGATATGGGTAAGGGTAAAAAAATACCCGGCGGATTCGGGTACGGATACGGGTACGGGGTATCCATATCCGTATCCGACGGATATCCGTTACCCATATCTGTACCCGTTTATATTATCAACTTTAGCTACTAAGTTGATGAATTATTGGATTTTTTATATATATATACTTTAATTTTTAATATCAAAAATAATTTTATAGGTAAATTATATATATTATGACAGGTAAACGAGTACAAAAACGTATAAACGGATAATGGTAACGGATAAACAGGTAATTTTAATCCGTCGGATAACGGGTTTGATGTACCCGACGGATTATCCGTCGGGTAACAGATATCCGTCGGGTAACGGATTATCTGTCGGGTAACGGATATCCGCTGGATACAGATATGGGTAATGTAACGGATATCCATGCGGGTACGGGTACGGATATGGTTATTAAATTTCTTATCGGGTTCGGGTTTGGATAAGGGGTATCCGATCCGTACCTGCCCCGTTGCCTTCCCTATGGATTGGGTATAATGAGTTTTGGAGAAACTAAAGATGTTAGTATATTTATTGTAAGTGTTTATATAATTTTGGATGCATAATATGATAGGTGTTGGTTAAGTTTGGGTTAATATATAAATTTTGCAAAACTTGAGGCGTTTAGATGAAAAAGGGGCAAAAAAGTCATATTAGGTTAATTGTGAAAATTTTAGGTTTTATGTATGTTATTTAGGTGAAAATATGATACGTGTAATGTGGAATGTTTAGATCAATTATGAGTATCACAAACAGCAATTATATGTGAATATAGTTTAAAAGGGGTATAATTAGCCTTGGGTATAGTCGGTATTTTATATACAAAATGTTGGATTTTCATCCTAATTTTTAGGTATGGTACTTAATACGATATAATGGAGTTTATGTTTAGCTTGGTGAGTTTGTTAGTCTTTTTGAATTAGTATAAGGGCACTATGGTATTTTACCAGTGTAATGTCTCCCTTTGTAAATTTTGTTCTTCTTTAAACTTTATCATTACTCTATGTGATTATGACATGTTTTATGTGATTAACCATGGTGTAATTATAAGTGTTTTAAAGCTAACAATAGTTGGTATAAATTCAGTAACAATCGGTATTTCACATAACAAGTGATAAGTGGTATCCCATGTGATAAGTAACACCAGTAATACAAGTGGCAGTGTTTTGATGATAAATAAGTCGAGTGGTGTAGTATTATGTGCTAAGTTTATGGATAATATTCAAATAAGACATTAATACTTAAAGTGACAGATCTTAAGAGTTAGGGCCAAAGTAATTTAAAGTGGAATAAAGTGTTCGGTGATTGTGGTATAGTTATGTCAAAACCAGAGGATCATATTCTGCTGTTCAGATGGTATATGAACTTAAGGAAAAACGATTTACTAGTGACTATCATGTGTGTTTCACCTTAGTTTGATGAGACTAACCATCCCCTAAGTATTATTCAAGGTTGAAGTTGAATAACCCTTAAGTATTGTTCAAATGTTCTAAAGTGAGGTATTTACCTAGGTCTAACTTTTATCTCCCGTCCGTGGGGGGAAATGGGTGAAAGTAATACAAATGGGTGCATGGTATCATCATGACTAAGTAATCAAAAATGTGTGATTACCCAAGTATGAATTTTGATATTATTTTCTCTTAAGCCTTATTCTATATTGTTATGTGATTCATATGCGACACACGTGTCTTCTTTTATTGATTTGTAGTGATACCTTACTCGGTAAAATTTAGTACGTAGTGTATTGGTCACAATTTTCATGGGTATTGATGAAATGCCCCGAAATTTTCTAATATTAAAGATTATATTTAAATAAGGTTTTATTTAAAAATTTAATTTAATAAATTATTTTTACTAAAAAAAAGGAAATTTAGTAGGGCAAATTAATAAGAAATTTTATAAATATGTTAAGTAAAGGAAATTTGGGTATATTATCTAATTAAAGATTTTAATTTGGGAATTTATTTAAATAAATTATTTTATTCAAATTAAGAAAGAGAAAATAGTTTCAAATTAGTGTTAATTTTATAAATAAATTAATTAAATAAAATTAGAGTGATTTATTAATTTAAAATGGAAATTTTGGAAAATCTTTTAAAAATCCTAATTTAGCCTAAAAAGAAATTTAAATATTATTTTATTTAAATATTATAATTTTTAAACACCCCAAATATTTTAATTAAATTATTTAACCCAACCTTCCTATTTTTTTCTCTCCTCCTTTTTCATTTTTCCTTTTCTTTCTTCCTTTTTCTTTCTTTTCCTTCTTCTTCTTTCCTTTTTTTCTTTTTCTTCCCCGAACTGGGCCTGGCTCGTGGCCCAGTCTTCCTTCCCCTTTCTCCTTTCCTTCAGGGAGGTCCGGCCCACGCGATCGTCCTTCTTCCGCCTCCCTCGCTGCGCCGCGTTTTGATTCTTTCTCCCACTCAAATGCGGCATTTTGATCAATTTTTTTTACCGTTGTGCGACAACCTCGGAACGCTGTTCTCTATCCCTTTTTGCACCCAAAACGCGTTGTTCTATTTAAATGACATAACCCTCGCGCCGAACCGCCCAGTTTCCTTCCTTTTTCTTTCTTTTCTCTCCTCCGAACCGCCCGGTCCAACCTCCCCATCTTCTTCTTCCTCCTCCAGCCCGACGCCATAATTGTCACCTTCCTCCTTCCCCCGAAAATGGCACCGCCCGCCACACGTGTCGTGACCGCCCTTTCTCCCGCCCATTCTCTTCCTCTCAACGCCCAACTCGATTTGAAATACACCACTCTTCATTTCTTCCCCAAGTTTGCCCCCATTTCCCTCTCGAAGGTCGGGCAAATTTTTGAAATTGTGCCACCCGATCAACGGCAAAACCAACCCATTTTCCCACCGAAATTGATCTTCTGGTAACCACCACAACCCGAGCCTACCCTCCACTACTATAAATACCCCTCGTATGGCTCGAAATTGAGCTTTCTTTTCCCGAAAACCCTAAGTACAATCGGTGTGCCACCGCCACTTTAGACGCCCCGTTCTCCACCGTTAGCCAACCTTGCCGCCTCTTCTTCCTCCCAAACTCTTCCCTGCAACACCATCTAATTAACTAAACCATCTACACCCTTCGATTCTCTTTGCATGGGCCTCCATAACCGTGCAAAGTTTGCTAGTTCTCTCGCCAGAAATTCCTACCCTGAAACCTTAAACCACCGTCCACCACCACATCTGCCACTTCTTCCACCCTCTAAACCACCCAATATCTCATGCTAAGTCTCCTCCACCGACCCATAAATTTATTTTATTTTCTCCTTCCCCCTTACCTCTGTTTCTTCATTTTCATCCCTCTTAGATCACTTTTTCGGCCACCTCCGAGAACCACCGCCGATGCCATCCATCCCCTCCAACTCAAGGTGAAACGCTAGACCTTTTAAACACTTCCTTTCGATTTATTTCTAATTATTCTACTTTTATCCTAATTTTTAATGTTAATTTGATTTTAACTATTATTATTATTATTATTGTTATCAACTGAATCCTAATTGCTAAATTTTGTTGACAGGTTTGGGAGTATTCTTGAGTTAGATAAATTATTATTCTCAAATTTTGGTTATTTAATGGAATTATTACATGTTTACTATTAATAATAATAATAATATTATTATTATTAGTGTAATTATTTATTTAATATTGTAATTATTCCAGGAGGGGTAGAAACCTAAAAATTTAATTAAGTCTCGCATATTTGATTTTTATTACTATTATTAACATTTTTAACATTATTACTAATTATATTATTATTATTATCTTTATTAACTTTTATATTACAAGTATATATATAATATTAATATCATTATTACATTTTTGAATAGTATTATTATTAAATGGAGTGGTTTTGAAAGCCACCTTGTAATTTTAAGAATTATGGTGTTATTAATATTAATATTCTACTAATAAGAGTATTATTAATAATGTTTTACTTTTATTATTATTATTACTACTACTACTACTACTACTACTACTACTACTACTACTATTTTGGTGAAGGGTAGAAACCCTTATATCACCACCCTTTTGAATGAAAATAATAATTTATTTGTATTTTTAAGTAATATTTTGTATAGTTAATTATTGTGTAGTATTGTTTTAATTAAAAACCAAATCTTAGAATAAGTTAGAGAATAATAAAATTTTATAAGGGAGCCTAATTCTAGTATACTTTTATATAATAGGTGAACCCAGTCAAACTTCTCAAGTGGAATAGGAGCATGCACCAAGACTGGTGTCGTTTTAGGTGAGGGTTTACTAAGGCCATTTGTGTGTTTATATGCATTATGTGTTTCATATGCCATGTATTCTATGTTTATTTCTATTAATTATTTCGTATGTGACATGATTATAGAGTTGAAGTTTGTTGGTATGAATAAACTGTGGCATGAGAATTATGCATATATTTATGTCATTATTGTATGTTATGGCCTTAATACATGCATGTTAGGGTTGTAAAATCATGATGGGAAGTGTAACAATGTAGTATTAGGGTCTTGATGAAATGGTATGGTGTTAGGGTTCGCATGAAATGGCATAATGTTAGGGTTTGCATGGAAGCATGTCTATGTAGAGTTAGGGTTGCTTACGAATTAGGGTTTGCATGGAAGTGTGGCCTACGTGAAGCTAGGGTTGCATGTGGATTAGGGTTGCATGGAAGTATGTCTACGTGGAGTTAGGGTGTGCATGGGAGCAAGGGTTTGCATGGAAGTGTGGTATGTGGAGTAAGGGTTTGCATGGGAGCTAGGGTTTGCATGGAAGTGTGGTACGCGGAGATTGGGTTTGCATGGAAGCGTGGGTCATGTGTAGTTAGGGTTTGAATGGAAACTAAGGTTTGCATGGAAATGTGGCTTACGTGGAGTTAGGGTTGCATGGGAGTTAGGGTTTTCATGGATTTAGTCATGCATGTTTGGGCAAATGTTTGTGAATGACAAATTTTTTGAATAAAATATTTAAGACACTAATATCTTAAAGTGGAAGATATTGAGACGGGACCAACCGAATGTAACATCCCAAAATTTACAACTGAAAAATTTTGTTTACAGAGTTAAGTGCGGAGGCTAAAACAATAAAAACAAGGGGTGTTACCGCCACACTTAGTACAAGTCTGGTTTCCTCTACCATTCTCGTACCAAGTGCTAAGGCTAAAATCATTAATCCGTTTAAATTAATATCATGATTACAGAAATCAGGATAGACAAAACGTTAGATAAATACTACTAATTGAAAACGACATTAGCAGTTTACGAAACTCGAGAGAGAAATTATAGTAGGGCACAAGGGCCCAAATACAACCAGAATAAGACGACAAAAGAAACACCAGATAGTCCTACGCTCCCAAATCCGAACTATCAGTATTTGACTGAGCTTAGAGGCTAACCTGCAAAGTCCACTGCCCATTGAATAGGCAGGGGCCCACGAAAATGAACCCTTCAGTACTAGAGTACTGAGCAACCCTTTATACCAAACTAATACGATAAATCAGCATGGAACACATGCAAGGCATACATTTAACATAGTATAAGATATATACATATAAATACGATGATTGAGATACAATAATCACTCAGATGATCAATTTCTATCAAGGTCACTTACTACTCATTTTCATTTATATGAAACAGCCAAACTAATTATTAAACATCTCAGAAATACTCTCTGGGTAATAATTAAAACCCAACTTTAGCATAATTCATGTCTCAGCATAAATTCCCAAACAATCACGTACATCATAGGTATAATTTACTAAGATTCATATCACCCCAGACATACTTACATGTACAGCATAATAAATCTGTAACGTCACAGGTAAACTTACAGATACAGCATAATAAGATCCATAATATCACGGGTATGCTCACAGACGTAAAATCAACACAGGTAGGTACGAAGGCCGCTACCAAACCCTCAGAAAACCTCAGGTAGGCACGAAAGCTACTACCGAAAACACAGAAAACCTCAGGTAGGCACGAAGGCTACTACCGAAAACACAGAAAACCTCAGGTAGGCACGAAGGCTACTACCGAACCACGGAAAACCTCAGGTAGGCACAAAGGCTGCTATCGAAACCACAGGTAGGCACAAAGGCTGCTACCGAAAAATTCAATAATCATTAATTCCATTTTTATTTATTTTCTTGAGGGGAGATCAATCAACCTAAAGACACAAAGGTACTCCAGTCATACCGGCGCAACAAGGCGACACAGTATCCTACCGACTATCAACCCAAGGACGCAAAGGTACCCTGGTCGCACCGGTACACGAAGGTAACACAGTACCCTACCGACAAGGACACCTAATCCATAAGTATCGATACCCCCTATTAGTCCGCATAACAAAATAGAGTAAGATGTAGGGCCTGACTGGGGCACTAAGGCACACCAGCAAAAATCCATATCAACCGTGGGCTAAACCACGTCCTTAGGGCAGTGAACCCTAGGAGCCACCATTCCCGATCTCGAGATCTTTCACTTTAAATATTAGTATTTTATTAAGGTGGCCACGAAATCGCAAAGAATACAGATAAATTAAATTCTCATACTTAACCGCTCTTACTTATTTCCAATAATTCGAGACAACAATAATCAAGGTTAAGTTCGAAGCCAACATTTAAAATATACTAAGGCCATCCTATGCTCAATTATTAACATCTTGATACTTTAGGTCAAAAAGACCAAAATACCCCTCAGACTAAAAATTCCCAGATTATCATCTATTTAAAAACTAATTCCATTTTATTTATTCATTTGCCATGAAAAAGCTAAAACACCATAATTAAATTATTCATTACACAATTTAATTTATCAGGTATGTCAAATGACCATTTTGCCCTTATACATAATTTTGCACATAAAATCTTTTTCCACACCTTTAATCCATCCAAAATACATACTCACATACTCAACAACAACTAATACATATTAGACATGATTTTCGAGATAAATATCATAATACATAAAAATGACTAAATTGCCCCTAGGGCACACATCCATAATTAATTATTCCATAATTATTTCTAAGCATGATCAACCTATTATTCTATACATAATTATCATATAAATTATTTTTCCATCAATAGAATCATTTTAAAACATACTTTCATACCCGGCATAATTTATATCATATAACATGCTCGTTTTATCTGTTTTCATAACAATAATAATTAACACATAATTATATCAAAGTAAATCATGTTTAACATATTTCATCAACCAAAAGCCCTAATGTGCTATCACGCAATATTTATAATTTTAGTAAGGTATAACGGTTACCTGAATTCCAGCAAAAACGCAAAAATAACGGTATCCTACTAAATTTATCGGATCCCGCTAATCAACCTTTCGTACCTAAAAATAATACCAAAGTTATTGAATTAATATCTATCAAGGAAAATAATAATTATGATATAAACATATATTTTTTTTGAAAAATACTAAAATACCCCTACATTTAATATATATATATTTATACCTAAAACATTATTAAAACAAACCAACTCACTCACGCTGCATGCGCGCAGCATGAGCAGCGCACAAGTCGGGGGCTGCAAGGGCTGGCTGAGGGGGGGTTGGCCGGTAGGGCGGGGAAAGAAAAAGGGGGAGAGGTGGTGGTTGGCTGGCGGTGCAAGGCGGTTGGAGGCTGGAGGGGCTGGGTGGCAGCTGGTGGTGGCTGCTACGGCTAGGCGACGGGTGCCGGTATGGTTGCTGGTGTAGGATGAAAAGGAAGAAAGGGAGAAGGGGTTGGCTTGGTTGGTGGTTGTCGTGCGAAGGTTACCTGGTCGAGGCAGGCAGGAGGGTGGTATGCTGATGCTGGGGTGTCGATGAAATGCCCCGAAAATTTCTAATTTTAAATATTATATTTAAATGAGGTTTTATTATAAAAGTTAATTAATTATATTAATTTATTTAAAATAAAAGAAAATTAATTAGGGCAAATTCAGAATAAATTTATAAGTATTTTAATTAGAAGGAATTTGAGTATTTTAACTAATTAAAGATTTTAATTTGGGAATTTATTTAAATAAATTATTTTATTTAAAATAAGAAAGAGAAAATAGTTCCAAATTAATATTATTTTTATAAATAATTTAATGGAAGAAAATTTGGGTGTTTTGCTAATTAAAATGGAATTTATGGAAAATCTTTCAAAAATCTTATGTTAGCCTAAAAATGGATTTAAATATTATTTTATTTAAATATTATTATTTTTAAATATCCTAAATATTCTAATTAATTTATTTAAACCCAAAACCTTATTTTCTTCCCCTTTTCCTTTTTCCTCTTTCTTTTTCTTTTCTCCTTTACTTTCTTTTCTTTCTTCCTCCTTCTTCCGCCGAATGGGCCTGACGTGGCCCAATCCTCTTTCCTTTTTCTTCCTTTCTTCTCCCGCGGCCCAGCGTCGCTGGCCTTCTTCCTGCGTGCGCCCAGACGCGGCGTTTTGGTCGCTTTCATGTCGAGACGCTGCGTCTCGTTAAGTGAGGGCCTAACCGGCGCGCGAACCTCCCGGTTCTCCCCTTTTCTTTTCCTTCCTCGGCCGACCGGCCCACCTTCTTTCTTCTTCCTTCTCCCTCCGTCTTTCCCCGTCGCTGCGATGAAACCTTCGACCCCATCAATGGCCTCTTTGGCTATGGTGATTAATACCAGCCGTTTCTGGCCTCATTGTCTTCCTCTTAACTCCAGGAGTAAATTGGCATAATTATTGGACGTTAAATCTCGCCCATTTCTTCTCCCCAGCCTCGCGAAATTTCGAAGCAACCCAAACGATGACCGATCAATTACTGCCACCGGCCACCCAAATTCTTGCACTTACTACCTCCCTGTCGACCTCCAGCTCCTCATTTTCCATTCCAACATCTATAAATAGCCTAATGGTAGGAGTTTTGGATTTCTTTTCTTACCTGAAACCCTAAGTGCAGGCTGCTGCCACCGCAACTTCAGACGCCGTTTTCACCGCCGATAGCCAAGCTCAGCGCCACCTCAGCATTCCAATGTCTTCCTTGAAATTTCCTCTAATTAACTAAGTCATTTTCAACCTTCGATTCTTCTTGCACGAGCCTCATTAACCGTGCAAAGTTTGTTGCTCATCTCGCCAGAATTTTCACCCCGAAACCCTTAAGCCGTCGTCTGCCGCCGTTTCTGCCACTTCTACTGCCCTTTGAACTAGGGTTGTTCACGGTTCAAATATCCGATATTTCGGATATTTGATTGTCGGATATTTGAAATTTCGGATATCTAAAAATGATATTTGATATTTGATTTGAAACTTCGGATATCCGGAAGATCGGATATTTGAATTTTCGGATCGGATATCAAATATAACCGATACTATTCGAATATAATTTCAAATATAAAAAAATTACCAAATGACAAATATATTTTATATTATCCGATTTGTTAAGCGAATGCTGAGCAAATATCCGATTCGCTTAGCAAATATCCGACTTACTCAACAAATATCCAATGTTAAAACTAGGAATGACAACGGGGCGGGTCAGGGACGAGGACCCATCCCCATCCCCGAACCCGATAAGGAAAGTAATCCTCGAACCCGATCCGATCCCCGATATTTTTTTATCGGGGATTCCCCGACCCGATCCCCGATCTATTTTTAATCCCCGATTTATTCCCCGTTCATAAAATCCGACCCGATCCCCGAAACCCGACTTTATACCCGATCCCCGATCTCATCCCCGATCCTCAAACTATTTTTGTATATTATATTTTTAATTTATATTCTATAAAAAAATTTATATATATTATATATATAATTATATAAAATATATATATATAAAAAATTTCGGGGCGGGTTTGGGGATGGGGACCCCAAACCCGTCCCCGCCCCGTCCTCGAAAAATCCTCGTTAAGAATCCTCGAACCCGAACCCGATCCCCGAATTCTCTCCCCGAACCCGAACCCGAACGGAAAATTTCCGACGGGGCCCCAAACCCGCGGGAAAAATTGCCATCCCTAGTTAAAACTAAAATAAGAAAGAAGTGGATGGAGTATATCGATATGCAGAGTATTTTTATTTTTATAAATATCTAAAAAGGGATTATATTAAAAATATAATTTCAATTAAATTAAATTTTGGCTCAACTAATAAATAAAGTAAGTAAAAATTATACATAGACGCATCTAAATTTATTTATATACAATTATATATAAAATAAAAAATTATAAAAAAATATATAAATATTTTTCTTCGGATCGGATATTATTTGTATTTATCGGATCGGATATTTGGTTTGTTTGACTTTTCGTTGACCGGATCGGATATTTGATTTGAAAAAAAAATCGGATCGGTTATTTGCTTTTTCAGATCGGATCGCTTCGGATATCGGATCAAATAAGCAGATATCGGATAACATGAACAACCTTACTTTGAACCACCCAAAAACTCCCTCTAATCCTCCTCCACCGAACCATAACCTTATTTTAATTTTTCCCCTGCTCCTTCTCTCTTTTTCTTCATCTTTTTCCCTCTTAGATCATTTTTCCGGTCACCACCGTCGGTGCCGCCCATTCCTGCCGACTCAAGGTGAAACCCTATACCTCATTAGTCATTATTTACTATTTATTGTAAATTATTCCATTATTTATTTTATTTATTAGTAGCATTATTGTTTTATTATTATTTATGTTGAGGGCTGAAGCCTTATTGTATTTCAATTCGATTTTATTATTATTCCCCTTATTATTTCTTTTATTACTATTATTAATATTAATATGTTATAAGTATAATTATTATTATTATTTTATATTTTGAATTTCTATTATTCTTATTCCATTATTATTAATGCAAATATTTTACCATTAGTATTGTTAATAATGTTATTATTGTTATTATTATTATTATTATTATTATTATTATTATTTATATTCTTATTGATATTAGTTTTATTATCTTTGATATTATTATATTAGTATCATTATTATTATTAGGGTAAAGTATTTAACCCTATATTATCAAGGTTTATAATATCTCTATTATTTTTATGTCTTTAGCAAAGTTAGAATTTTGTTAAGGTTATTTTTTTTAATATGTTATTATTCGGTCAAAGTTCTAAGGAAGCGTAGAAACGTGCTCCAAGACCGGTGTCGTTTTAGGTAAGGGTTTACTAAGGCCTTTTGTGTGCTTATATGCGTTATGTGCCTCGCATGCTATGTATCCTATGTATTATTATAATAATTATGTATGTGATATAACATGGATGATATAACGTGGAGTTGAAGAATGTTTTGCGTGGCATGTGTATTATTTATGTATGATGATATGTGTTGTGATACTGTAAGACATGCATGTGAGAATGTCGATGTGGTTGTATGGGGAAAAGGATGAAAAATAAGGATGGAGAAAGAATTTGATCAAGCGATATGAGTTGACCTAAGTATTTTAATGATTTATGAGAGGGAGAATAAAATGGGAAATGTAGGGTTTCGTGGAAGACAATATAATTTATGATGTTATATGGGAGAATTGAATTTATGGTTTGTTTGGGAGAATCCAATCTATGATGTTATTTGGGGAGAATGTAATTTATGATATTATATGGGAGAACCTAACTTATGATTTGATTGGGAGAATCTAATTTATGATTTGTTTGGGGGAATCCAATTAATCCAAATTATGGTTTTGCTTGGGAGATTCTAAATTATGATTTTATGTGGGAGAATCTAACTTATAGACTTGTATGGGGGAATCTAAATTATGGTTATGAAAGGGGAGAATCTAATCAATTGTATTATGTGGACAAATCTTGGGTTTTGCTATGGATTGAATTTAGGGTTTTATATGGCAGAATCGTGGGTTGAATGGTGGTACTAATGGTTGCATGGTGGTATTAGGGTTGGTATGATGTTACTAAGGTTTGTATGGTGGTATTTATGGTTATATGGTGGTATTAGGGTTTGTATGATGTTACTAAGGTTTGTATGGTGGTAATTATAGTTGTTTGGTGGTATTAGGGTTTACATGTTGGCATTGATGGTTGGATGACGGTATTAGAGTTTGCATGGTTGAAATTAGGGTTTCACATGGAATTTTAGGGTTTGCATGAAAAAGATGCGAAGGTTTGCATTGGGAGATTAATGTCTGCATGGGTATGAAATTTACGTGTGGAAAGTTAATTTGGGATGTAAGGAAGGTAATGTAAGTATTATTCGGGTGTTGAACTATTTTGGATGAAAAATAGTACGTGGAGCATTATGAGGGTATGGAAGAGATTGAATTAGGGTTTGGAGTAATGAACTCTGGGTTGTTGTGATTAATTAGGGTTGGAGTGGATAATTGTGGTTTGTTATGATTAACTAAGGCATGGAGTGGCTAATTATGGTGGTTATGGTTAAATAGGGTTTGGAGTGGTTAACTATGGTTTGTTGTGGTTAATCGAGGTTTGTGGTGGCTGATTAGGGTTTTTGTATTATCATGTGTATGTGGTAATTAAAGTGTAATTATGATGGTGGAATTTTATGATTTGTGATGTGTGATGACTTATGCATGTCCGGGGTGAAAGCCTTTGAATAAGATACTTAAGACATTAATCATATGAAGTGGAAGATTATTGAGCCGGGTCCAAACCGATCCACCGGTCAGAAATAGTGGTTAGGACGCGTAGTCCTATGTGCGACCAATCCACCAGTTATAATAGTGGTTAGGACATGAGGTCCTATATGTGGCCGGCCCACCGGTAATAATAGTGGGGTGACTCGAGCTCAATAAACACAAACTAGTATCATTAAGGCTCTTAAAAGATACTAATTACTTATAGTGGAACACCATGCAAGAAGGAACCAGACCGATCCACCGGTAATAATAGTGGTTAGGGCATGATGCTCTATGTGTGACCGGCCCACCGGCTATAATAGTGGAGTGTTCCTGTACTCGCATGGATTGATAAAATGGCTCGGTGTGTATCGACTTTCGATAAAAAGATTAATTAAGTAATTAATCCGGACTATAATTGGGCCTTTGTACTTTTACCTAAATTGTTCATATACCTTTATGTTGTTATGTTGGATTGCCCTGTTATTATTCTGCATGGATTATGTGCTTGTGTGTTGGCCTTAGTGCTCGGTTACCTTACTCAGTACGTAGTGTACTGATCACCCCTTTCATGGGTGCTGCTCATTCCCACGAGTAGTATGCCCTTTTGGATTTATGCAGGTGGGCGAGACATCAGTTGGGGTTGTGTGTTGAGCTTGGTTGGCTCAAAGTTTGAGAGAGTTGTGGTCGTATTTCAGTCTTTATGCAATTTTATTTCTTGCTATTATTTCTTTGTATTGGAGTATTTATCCTCTTTGATTTCGCACTCCAATTTCTATTTTATTACGTTTATAAACGTTTATGCGTACTCTGATTTTAAGGTATGACCTTTCGAGTTCTTTTATGAACTGTTGATTTGAATTTAATGTAAATCTTTTCTTTAGGCTTAGCACTTGGTACTGGAACGGTTGGAAAGAACCGGTCTGGTACTAAGTGTGGCTGTAACATCCCCAGAATTCACAAGTTTTAAGTAATTCTATTTTAATTGCTTCCGCTTTAAAAAAAAAAGTAGTGAATTTTTGGGGTGTTACAGTCGATGGTTGCTGCTCGGGAGAAAAACAGGGGCTACTGGGTGCACGGTGCAGGGGGCTCGGCTGAGGTGGTGGCATTGGGATGGAGGACGCTGAGCGATGAAAATGGAGGTGCAGGGGCTGGACGACGGGGGCCTGGTCGGGGAGCTGCATGGGAGAAGGTGCATGCAGGGGCTGTTTGGTGTGCTGTTGGGTGGTCGGGGTGATGGGTTGTGTGGAGATGGTGGCGGTTCTGCTGGACGCGAAGCGGTAGTCGTGGTTCTTGGGGTGGGTTGCCGAGAGAAAATAGGAGGGAGCTAGGAGGAACAGTGGGTCAGGGCTGCTGTGCGATGTGTAAGGGTGTTGTGTGGGTGTGGGTGTGTATGTGTGAAATCAAACGGGGGGCTATTTGGTGATTATAAATGGAGGGGAGCAAAGAGGGAGTGTTGTGCGTGTGTATATGTCTGTGAAATGAAATAGGGGGGCTGTGTGGGTTGGTCGGGGTTGAGTGTTGCGATTATGTGCAGAATATGCGTGTGTAAGTGTATATAAATTACCGACGGAACAGAGAGTTGGGTGGAGTGTATATGTGTGTATAAAATGTACGGACGAGACAATAAAATCTTCCGGAGAAATATCCATGTAAGGAAGAGGATAGAGTAAAGTTTAATTATTTAGTTTTAATTTTAATTTAGGTAGATTAAAATATCAGATATAAAAATAGTTTCGGAAAAATTATTAGAATTTGGGTAAGTTTAAAAATAGTCAGAGAGGATAAAATAATCGAGAATAATTTTTTTAGAAAATTATTTTTAGTTACGGATCAAAAGATTATTAATAAAATAATTAAAAATAAGATTTACGGGTAAAAATTAGAATTAATTTAAATAGCCTAATCTCCATCAAAATTTTAAACTAATTAAATTTATATTTAAACCGTTGAAATAATACACAAAATAATAACACTTTTAAGATTAAGCCCTCTAAAATAATAATTATAATTAATTATACAATTATAAATTTATAATTACGGTTTTGAAAAACGGGGTATTACACCGATCCACCGGTTAGAAATAGTGGTTATGGTTTTACCCTATGTGTGACCGATCCACCGGTAATAATAGTGGTTAGGACATGAGGTCCTATGTGTATCCGGCCAACCGGTTATAATAGTGGGGGATCCCGAGCTCAATAAAGACAAACCAGATCGTCAATGCTATTAAAAGATACTAATTACTTACAGTGGAACACCATGCGAGCAGGAACCAAGCCGATCCACTAGTCGGGAATAGTGGTTAGGGTTTTACCCTATATGTGACCGATCCACCGGTAATAATAGTGGTTAGGGCATGATGCTCTATGTGTGACCGGCCCACTGGTTATAATAGTGGAGTATTCCTGTTTTCGCATAGATATGATAAAAGGCATGGTGTGCATCGACCTTTGATAAAAGAAAGATTAAATGATTAATCTGGACCTTTTTGGGCCTTATGTGTGGACTTGTAAATTATAAGTTATGGATTTCATTCTATACTTCTATGTATCATGTGTGTGGGTTTGTAAATGTATGTTAATCCTTATCCTGCATGATTTAATATGTTATATGTCGGCCTTAGTATTCGGTTACCTTACTCAGTACGCAGCGTACTGATCACCCGTTTTATGGGTGTTGCTCATTCCCACAAGCAGAAGGCCCGTCTAACCTATTGCAGGTAGGAGACACCTACTTTGATGCTATCGATGTCTATGGGACATCAGGAGGGGCAGAGTAGTAGCTAGGCTGGATAGATTTCTAGAGAGATGTGGCCATTTTCTTTTTAATTTAGGACTCGTGTTATTTTTATTATGTTTAAGTTGCAGAAACAACTTTATTAATGTTGTTTAATTATTAATTGAAAAACAATAGTTGGTATTTTAAATTATGCAAGACTTGCGCGTACTCTGATTTCCATTTTTATAAATTTGAATTGGTATGGTATTACTGATAGTATTTTCTTAGCCTTAGCACTTGGTACGGGAACAGTAGAAGTAAACTGGTCTGGTACTAAGTGTGGCGGTAACATCCCCAGAATTTACGGTTTTAATTTATGAGTATTGCTTTTATAAAAAAATGTGTAAATTTTAAGGTGTTACAGTTGATCATTCCCAACAACAGATGTCGCCTTATTTTGCTAGTAATTGTTGATTTGATGTTTTTGAAGTGATGCCTGCAATAAGTGGATTCGAATTCATCTAGCATTTAGTTATCCAGATTCTTCCTCTATAGACTTCTATTTCTCTGTTTCTTTTTTCTCTATTCACTTCTCTTCTAATTTTTTTTAATCTTGCATCATTATATGAATGAGTGATTCCCACATCCGATCTCTAGATATGTGTTACTTTTAGCCTTGCACCCAACATGAATTGGGTATATGGAGTATATTTTCTATGTTGGCTATAACGTAACACCCCGATTTTTTTTTGTTATGTAAACCTATTTTAAAGAAATAAAAAATATATATATTCATGAAAATTAGAGTGTTACATTGGTATTGATATACCTACCCCATTATGGCATTAGGTGACACCAAGAAGGCCATGGTCTCCCTTCCTTGGGCATTGATGACCATAACATGAGTAAATTGTGGCACTATATTTTGGATGATGGAATTTGTGTTTCTCCTTTGATATAATATGCTATGAGTGCATTACCTTTTAAGTGTTGTAAAGTGTGTTTCCCTTTATATATAATATGTCGCCGATTCACCATCTTTTGAATAGGTGGGACAAATATGATATTACATTATATTACTCGAGATCATATGAGATTACATAAATAAGGTTGCATGAGATTATTAGTGTTATGCCCAATGACTCATGCCTATGTTACCTTATGGCCTATTTCAAATTACCACGGCTATTAAGGGTGTAAAAAGCAATATTATTGTTAATTCTCTCTTAGTATATAATACTATACATGTGGTTGGATGTAACATAATTCATGATTTCCCTTTGTTATAATTACATGGATATATCATAGGGCGTTGGCCAATGTGCATTTGATGTTGTATGTGTACTTTATGAATATTATCACTTGATGTTAACCGATGGGTATACCATGTTTTAAGTGTACATAGTAGCTAGAACTTACTCGATACCTCATATTGATGTCCTTGTGACACTATGATGAACCTCATTCATGTAGGGGAGTAGCTGAGGTTTTGTTGTAGATTGTTGAAGTTCTATGACAATGATTTTGGTTATGAGAGTCCTTGTAAGCCACTTTTAAGTCATTCTACATTTAACTTGCCATCAAATGGGCCTATGCTATGATTCATCAATTCTTTAACCTCCCTAATAACTTTTTATATTTGATTTTTTGTTGGAATGTATGATCTCACTTCTACTATTTTATATACGGATATCTCTCTTTAAAAATGACAGTCGAATGCATCGATTAGTAAATATTATATCAATCTTAGGCTAGATGTTAACCACACCTAGTCTCCGAGGTATAAGGCTAATTTAGCCTTACACACGACATGGTTAGATATTGATTGTCCCTTCTATATGTCGGATGTGGAGGTAACACCCAATAATTACTATTTTGCTTCCGCAATTCTCTTTCCAAAAATAAAATTTTTAGATGGTAAAAAGTAGGAATGTTACATAATGTCTATATCCAACCAAAATAATAAAAAAGTCATTATGGAAAGGTATGGACATTACGTTTATACCCAATAAAAATCACATTACTAGTGTTTATTGTGATCACACTCAACACGAAATAATATGTACAAGCCACCCATTATTATAGTTCTATTCAATACCTAAAATTCCATTATTCAAGGTTGAACTCAAGATCAACCCCATCAACCCCAATGAACAACTCTCAAGAATACACACATCATCATATATACCCAGTGGACTAGTTTGGAAACAAAATAGAAAGCACGAGTTAAATGGAGTGGTATAGGAGAAGTAACCATCCGGTCATATCAATGGAGTGGTTGAGCCATTAACCAATGGACTATTAATAGGTTGAGACTAAATAACTTATAGGTCATTTCAACCAATGATTGGTAGGCTAAAACTACTTGACTAGTTTTTCCATTACCAATAAATTAGGTCTAATGAAATAAACACAGACACATGCTCATGCATATTTAATTCAAATCTAACACATCTCAACATGCTTTCATGCATATACCGTATATTAAATAATTTTGTAGCATATTACCCGCATTATTCATAGCTTATAATCAAATAAAATACAAGATTCACCCTCATAATCACCAAAAAGACCAAGAATGACCGAAATTGCTTATCATGCTATATATCAAAATCATGCTAAAATTTTCAATGAATTAAAGGGAAAAATCATCATACTAAAAAACAACTACTAAAAAAATCACAATAGGAGGATTAACCTCACACACTTTATACAAAATAATGAAACACTTAAACATAAGCCAAACCATACTTTCACATACTCATGCTTGAAAACTTAAGATATATTATATATACAAAATTTACAGACAACATGCTACAATTCAATCACCAAGCCACAATATAATGTTAGGATTGATTTTCCAAGCTCCAAAGTTGTCATAGAAAAGAAAGAAAGCAAATCACAGCTTGAAGGTTCGAAAACAATGGTTACTTGATCACTTTTTTAAATCTATAACATAAATCAATTTAAACCTGAAATGCCCTAAAAATTCTAATTTTAAAAATTATAGTTAGATAATATTTTATTAGAATAAATTATTTTTATTAAAATAAAAGAAAATTAATTAGGGAAAATTAAGAAGAAATTTATAAGTATTTTAATTTGGAGAATTTTGGGTATTTTAGCTAATTAAGGATTTTATTTTGAAAATTAATTAAATGAATTATTTTATTTAAAATGAGGAGAAAATATTTCAAAATTAATATGAATTTTATAAATAATTTAATTGAAGAAAATTAAGGTGTTTTGCTAATTAAAATGGAATTTATGAAAAACCTTTCAAAAACCCCAAATTAGCCTAAAAATGGATTTAGATATTATTTTATTTAATTATTATTAATTTTAAATATCCCAAATATCCTAATTAATTTAATTAACCCAACTCTCATATTTTTATTTTTCCCTTTTCCCCTTTTCCTTTTCTTCTTCCTTTTTCCTTTTTTTTTTTATTTTCTCTTCTCCCTCTCCTCCCTAATCTGGGCCAACCCGCAGCTCAGTCTTCCTCTTTTCCTTCCTTTCTTCTTCGGCGCGGCCCAGCCCGCGTAGTTTTCTCTCTTTCCCGTAACCCGTCTTTCTTTCTTCAACGTGGCCCAAAACAAAACGCCGCCTTTTGTTTTAAAAGATCCCCCATCACCACCCAGTCCGCCTTCCTTTCTTTTTCTTCTTTTCCCCGAACCACCAGTCCAGCCCCTCCTTTCATCCTTCTTCTTATTTCTTCTCCCCCACCATTTGCACCTGCCATTATCATTGACCAGCCACCTCCAAAAATGAAGTCGCTGATCTCACCCGTTTGACTGGTCTTTTCTCCCTTATTTTCCCCATCGTTCCGCCGGTCACGATGACTCAAACCACTTCTCCCATTTCTCGCGTGGTCTTCCCTTTTTTCCTGCTCGAAATTGACTCCCACCAGACAACCATCGCCACCAGTGACCAGAACCCTACCTGCATTACCCCCTTAGCCGACCCACAAAACTCTAACCTCTCCTCTAAAATCTATAAATACCCCTCATTAGCTCGATCTCGGGACTTTTTCTTGCAACCCAGCTTTTGCCGACCTTGTCACCGCCGCCCTTTCAAACGCCAACCCCGCCACCGTCGGCCAACTTCGCCACCCTCTCCACCCACCAAACTCATCCCTGCACTGCCCTCTAACTACATAAACCTCCCTCATCCCTCGATTCTTCCTGCACGAGCCACCCCCGACTGTGCGAAGTAGCCCCCTCGACCAACCCATTCTCTGCCTCTGCCACCCTTCGCGCCGTCGTCCGCCACCACTACTGTCACTTCCACTGCCTCGTTTACCTCTCAAACTGTACTACAGACCCTCCTCTATTTCCCCTACCTTTCTTCTCCTCTCTCTCCCTCCCTTCCTTTCTTTCTCTTCTTCTTCTCCATTCAGCCGCCGCCGCCGCCATGCGCCGCCACCTTTGGCTGTGCCACCACCTCCATTTTGTTCCTTTCCTTCTAGGCAACCATAATAACCTCTACTCCCACCTTTATTCTCCCTATATTGTTCACAGCCTTCAACTTTTCCCCTTTTCTTCTCTTTTTCTGGCCGCCGCCGCCGCCGTGCACCACCGCTGGTGATGTCTGTCAACACCGGTCTAAGGTTGAATATAGACCCTATCAACCCTTTTACCCTATTTTTACAAGCCTTAATTTATTTTATTTCATTTATTCGAATATATACACTACTACTACTACTACTACTTATTTATTTTATTAATATTTTTATTATTATTTCTATTGAGGGCCGAAGCCCTATTATATTTTTATTTCGATTGTATTATTATTATTATTCTTATTGTTGCTATTATCTTTATTATTAATATCAATATGTTGTTGTTGTTGTTGTTATTATTAATACTATTTCAAAATTATTATTATTGTTGTTATGCGATTATTATTATTATTATTATTATTATTATTATTATTATTATTATTATTATTATTATTATTATTATTATTATTATTATCATTGTTGGTATTATTATTCTATATAGGGCTTAAACCCTATTGTGCCTATTTTGAATTGTAGTATTGGTATTATAAATATCAAGTCTTATTATTATTAATATTATCATTATTTTTATCATTAGCATTTATTATTATTATTAGTGTTATTATTATTATTATTTAATAATTTTATTATTATTTAATGTAGGGTCGAAACCCTACTTCATTTTATCTTTGACTATTATCATTATTACTATTACCATTATGATTATTATCATTTTTGCAATATTATTATGGTTTTTATCATCATTATTATTACTATTTCATTATTATTATTATTACTAAATTTTGTTATTTATTTTACTAATGTTATTATTAGTATTAATTTGGTAAATGGGTCGAAGCCCTTATTTCACCATGTTTTTGAGTAATGCCCTTTTTATTATTATTGTTACTATTTTTATTATTCTTGTTAATATTAACATTGATATTATTTTTAGTATTTTTGCTATTATTATTTTAGTATTTTATCAAAAGCCTAATCTTGGAATAAGTTAGTAAATAATAGAATTTTTTATAGGAGGGAATCTAATTCTAATTTTTTCCTCATATAGGTGAGACCAATCAAAGCCCTGAGGAGACGTAGGAGCGTACTCTAAGACTGATGTCGTTTTAGGTAAGGGTGTTACTAAAGCCTTATGTGTGTTTATGTGCATTATGTGCTTCGTATGCTATGTATTCTGTGTTTATCATTATTAATTATTTCGTATGTGGTATGACGTGGAGTTGAAGTATGTTTTTGTGTATTTGCCTGGCATGTATATTATGTATATATGATGAATGGTTTGTGACCCTTTAGACATGCATGTGAGGATGCTAATGTGGTTTGTGTGGGGGAAATGATGAAAAAGGAGGGCAGGGAAAGAAGTTGATCAAAGGATGTAAGTTGACCTACGTATTTTAATGATCCATGAGTGGAAGAGTAAAATGGGGAATTTATGGTTTCGTGAGGGATAATCTAATCTATGGTGTTACATGGGAGAATCTAATTTATGGTTTTATGTGGGATAATATAATTTATGGTTTTGTGTGGGAGAATCTACTTTATGGTTTTGTGTAGGAGAATCTAATTTGTGGTTTTCTATGGGAGAATCTAATCTATGATTTTGTATGGGATAATTTAATCTATGGTGTAACATGAAAGAATCTAATCTATGGTGTAACATATGAGGATCTAATCTATGGCTTGTATGGATTGAATTTAGGGTTTTGTATGGAGAAACCTTGGGTTTTGTGTGAATTAAATTTAGGGTTTTGTATGAAGGAATCTTGGGTTTTGTATGAAACAATTTAGGGTTTTGCATGGCAGATTTTATGGTGCTGCATGGGAGAATCTAAACTAGGATTTTGAATGGATGGACTTAAGGTTTTGCATGAAAAATTTTATGGTATTGTATGGGATGATCTAATCTAGGGTTTTCTACGGATGGATCTAGGGTTTGCATAGTTGATTCTAAGGTTTTTATGTGGGAGCTTAGGGTTTGCATGAAAAGTTTGAAAGGTTGCATGGGGTGTGTAAAGTCAGAATAGGAGTGAAATTTACGTATGGAACGTTGAGTTGGGATGTGAGGAAGGTAATGTAAGTGTTGTTTGGGTGTTTGATCGCTTTGGATGGAAAATAGTACGTGGAGCATTATAAGGGTACATAGGCGACTGAGTTAGGGTTTTGAGTGATTAACTATGGGTTGTTGTGATTAACTAGGGTTTGGAGTGACTAATTATGGTTTTTTGTGATTAACTAGGGTTTGGAGTGGCTAATTATGGTTTGTTATGATTAAATAGGATTTGGAGTGGTTAACTATGATTGGTTGTGGATAACTAGGGTTTAGAGTGATTAACTATGGGTTGTTGTGGTTAACTAAGGTTTTGATATGGTTAAATAGGGTTCGGTGGTAACATGCGTGTACTTGGTGAATAAAGTATGATGATAAATATGGAATCTATGGGTTGTGATGTGTGGAGTGTTTAAATGATTTGGGTTGTGTGAAGTGGAGTAGGACGGGCCACTTAGGCCTAGATTAGGGCTTCGGGATAAAACCCTAAAGTGAGATGTGGAGTGGAGCTGAAGGTGTGTAGTAGTGGGCCTTGACCCACATATTTCGGTGTTGGAGTTCTAATATGAATTTGAGTATAGAGGAAAGGTTATTAGGCAAGTTAAGAGGTGTAAGGTTCTCATTGTATGATACAGGTTAGTTGAAGGATAAAGTGTAAAGGGAGTGATTCATGCATGTCTAGGGTGAAAATTCCTGAATAAGATACGTAAGATATTAATCATGTAAAGTGAAAGAGTATTAAGTCAGGCCTAGACCGATCCATCGGCATAATAGTGGTCAGGTACCGAGGTATCTTAGAGACCGATCCATCGACATATAATAGTGGGCATGTACCCTAAGTGACCGGTTCACCGGTTAAAATAGTGGGGGATCCCGAGCTCAATAAACCAAACCCTACAGTTTGCTAAGACATGAGAAAGACTCTAAGTACTTACAGTGGAACATCGTGCGAGAAAGGGGCTAGACCGATCCACCGGCATATAATAGTGGTAGGGCATGTACCCTAAGTGGCCGATCCATCAGCTAAAATAGTGGCCAGAAGCCGAAGTGCCCTGGAGACCAATCCACCAGCTAAAATAGTGGGGTTCCCGTACTCGTATGGACTTAATAAAGAGCATGGTGTGAAAATAATTCGATAAAATATTAATTAAGTAATTAATCTGGACTATATTGGATCTTGGTGTATTCACCTGAATGTTCATATGCCTTTATGTTATTATGTTGGATTATGATCTTTTTATTATCCTATATGGTTTATGTGAATTTTGTGTGTTGGCCTTAGTGCACGGTTACCTTACTCAGTGTGTAGCGTACTGATCACCCTTTTCATGGGTACTGCTCATTCCCATGAGTAATAGGCATTTCTAACTTTGTGCAGGTGGGCGAGACATTAGGTGGAGCTGTATGTTGAGCATTTTTGGCTTCGAGTTCAAGAGTAGTGTGGTTGGATTCCCTCTTATGCGACTTATTCCTTCTATATTTCTTTTATATCGTATTCATCCTTTTATGATTTATTACATTGTATCGAGTATTTCAAATAAACCTTTTATCGATTATAAGATTATTCCTTCCGAGGAATTTTGACTTCGCACTCTGATTTCTATCTTATGATTGATTTTACTCTATTGGTTTGTAAACCTTCATGCGTACTCTGATTTTTGATATTATGATTTTTCTAGTTCTTTTATGAACTATTGGTTTGAGTATAATGTTAATCTTTTTAGCCTTAGCACTTGGTACTGGAACTGTTAGAGAGAATATGTTTGGTACTAAGTGTGGTAGTAACATTCCCAGAATTCACGGGTTTCCAATTTTAAATTCTTCCGCTTTTAAAAAAATATAAAGTTTGGGGTGTTATAAAACATCATTTTATAAACAACATGAATATCTTAATAAATATTAAAATGATTAAAATGAAAACATTCTCAACGTCCTCCCAAAATATAAATATCCGAGAAGAGAAATCAAGATAATATTCAATCCTTTACACATTCTAATACTCCCCCTAATTAAGAAAAGAATAATAAGAATATGGAATTAGAACTAGGGGTAAAAGAAGAGGAAAAGGGTGGAGAAAGATTAACAATGAAGGGTGTAGAAGAAGATAAGTGTCTCGATCTAGGAGAAAGAATGTAACTAATGAGAGTTTCTCATGCTTATAAAATTTTGCTAAAGGAAGTATGAGAACTAAGGGGTGTGTGTGTGAGAGAGAGAGAGATAAAGAAAATCAAAATTATCCACTCTCTAGGCCCTTGGTTGACAAAAGAGAAGAAATAAAAGGGAAAGGTTAACTTGTGGATTAGGGTCGAGTGTGAGACAAAATGTGCAAGGGATCTCATGATTGTGAAGCAAGAAAGTAATAATATTCAAGAGAAGGACAACATTGGTCATATCAATAGATAAGGAGAAAGACGAGATAAGAGAGAGAAAAGTGAGTTTTTTGATAAAATTTAACTAAATAAATTAAATGTTACTACATAAAATGTCTTATATTTTAATGAAATGCTCAAAATACCCCTACTATAATTTACACTATGTCATATATCATTGTATTTTCATTTTTATGCATAGATTCCCTTTTGTTAAATTTTACATCAAATTTAGCAGTTAAGCTATTAAATTTTAAGTAATATTTTGATACAACTAAACACAAATTTCATTACTCAAACTTCCACCTTATCCTTATTCAACCTTAATCTAATAGAAATTTAATAATATTAAAAAAAACAACTAACATAGTATCAAATCTAACAGATAAATTAGCACATTTCGATGTTTTAGTAACATAATACCCTAATCAATTGGACCACAAGTTAACCTAATAAAATATTTCCCAAACACCAACCAACAATCCGCTACACCTCTATCTTTCTTCTACACCAAGTGATTTGAAGAAAATGGACGAACGACGTGCCTATCAAACTCTATTGGTGTATATTTCACAAGTGTTTGAAAGGAAATCCTTAAAATTGTATTTTTTTCCCTATTGTCACCTAAATGTCTGCAAAATTTTAATGCATTTTAGATAATGTCTCATCCATCACACTTGATTTTTAATTCTTCACCATTATTCTAAAATTTTGTTTTCTAGATATCTAGCATGGATGTATCGTCTATTACACTCTAAATATGTGTTTCAATGAGAATATGTTGATGAGTAAAACCTTCAATTGATACATCCACCATCATATTTAAACCTCTGTTAGTAATTTTTTCGATTATTACGCTATTTAAACCTTTTTTTTTTATAATAATAGTTTTGGATTATTGTTTTTCTAGAACAACCTCTTAGCTAAATCTTTGAGGCCTGGTTCTCTCTCACTGTTCTATAATAGGCTTAGATATAGAACCCAAATGTTATGGTTTTTCAATTATGAGCTTGGATTTGAAACCCAAATATTGGTTGTCTCATTTTTTTAAGCATTCAATTGTTCGTTTTATTGAATTTTCTTGTTAAAGAAGATCATGAATGTCATACTCTTCAAAAAACATTGAATCGGCAAAAATTATGGTTAAATCTTCACATCTAGTTGATGGGATGTGAACATTGGACGAGTTTAGAATTCCTAGTGTATGGTTCCAAAGGTATATGATGCTAGGTTGTTTGAATCAACAGTAGGTGGTGTATGTCGTGCATTGAAGGTCAATGGGTGGGCTCATGTTTGTACAATATTGATATAATGACTGTATCAAGAATGATGATATTTTTTAGACCAAGCATATTCCTCAAATATGTGGTTGATTCTATTTTTACAAATAATGTGTAAATTTATAAATGAGAATTGAAGAGGAGGAGGAAGAATATTAATAGGCTAGGATTTTTCATTTTAGTTATAGAGTTTTGTGAGTTATATGGAAGAAGAAGATGAATAGGTTTTAAGGTTTTTTCTTCTTAGTTTGAAGACCTGGTTAAAGAGAATAAGGATATATATGTGTGTGTGTGTGTGAAAGTTGTTAGTGATAAAATGGACAAAAAGGGCAATATGTGCATAAAAATAAAAATGCAGAGGTATATGGCACAATGTAAATTAGAACAAAGATATTTTGTGCATTTCATTGAACCACAAGGGTATTTCGCACATTATCCTATAAATTAAAAATCATGCTCCAAAAATTATAAAAATAACAAAACAACTGCTAAAGATATTTATTATTGTAAAAAAATTATAATTATATATTTTCATAAATATTTTACTAAGATTTGAAACAAAATCGGGAAGAAAACAAATTCCCTATAAAACTAGTGGAGTGGTTTGTCACTACTAGCGGATTGCTATTCTTAGGTTGGAAATAAAGTCATAGGAAACTATCTTCTCTCTAATTTTTCAACAATTTATAAATATTATTCAAATCCATGATAAATAATAAATAATAAATAATATTTATTATAAAGATAGTATATTTCAAATAGTATTAAAAGTAAGGTATTATAATAATAGTTAGTTATATTGATAGATATTTAATTACAAACATCATTACAAAGAGTTTGAGGTAATAATTATAATGAGTAACACAATTCAAATGTTTCCTTGTTTTTACCTATTACGTAGAAAACTATTCCTAACTATAACTTAATGCATTAATTTATGGCAACTAGCTTTTCATTCGTGTCTTGCATAGCTATAAATATATAAAAATTATATTGTTGATGCATAGAATATGGCAAACTTATTTAGGATATAGTAAAATAAAATAGACAAAAAATGAAATAATATCTGTATGAAGTGTAATTAGTATAATAATTGATTGAAAGAATTAAGATATTTAAGAAATTATATTTTTATTATATATACATTTCTATAAATATTTGAATACTTCTATAAATATAACATTTACTGCCTTTGATATAAAATAAAAGATATTTGAGAGTTATGCACACAAATTAAGAAATGATGAAAAATATCAAATGTACCCCTAATGAGTGTTATTTTTCTTAATTAATACCTGACTAAAATTTTAAGCTTTAGTTTTAATAAGGTTAATATATGCAAGGATAAACTGGAAAGATAATATAAACTTTTATCTCAAAATTATAAAACATTATTTACATTAAAACAAAAATAAATTCTCAAAAGATCTTATATTTTGAATAAGACAGAGTACCGTTTGTTTTGTATTTAAACTTCACGAATCTTTCAATTCAACTGCACTCTTATAATATAAAATAAAACTAAAACTTAATATTCCTTACATAAAAAAGATAGAGCATTGGATTGAGTAATTCGACTTGTTATTATTCTATTAATTTATGGTTGTTCCGCACGATGGTAGTGGTAAGCAAAGGCATTCCCTTTGAGATGATTTGTTAGATGGCCTTTAATTAGTTGGTCTTCTTTGGTTGAATTAATGCTATTAATTACACTGTCCATTTCATTTATTTTGTCATTCTCTCACTTCAAAAGTCCAACATACCAAATTTTAACCTTTAGTTTTAAAAAATAAATTAATTTATCATAAATAAATACTCAATTTGTATGAAAGAATGCTTTCATGAATTTATCTTTTTGTACTAATATATAATATAGAAAATAATGGTCAAGTGTTGTTTTATTTAATCTCAAGAATCAAAACATGACAACATAAATGGGATGGATGGAGTGATACAAAAACTGCGACATTGCATATAACGTATTTGCAAATTATGAAGTCAATGAACTTATTCAGCCATTAACTATTATTGGTTACTACAATCCGATCAATTGTATATGTTTCGGACTAAATGTGGCATTAATTACCTAAAGTATTTCCAATTAAATGAAGTGCTCCGACCGTGTAAATATAGGAAATAAACGGGAACACACGACTTTTGGTGCCGAAGTAAAACGTTCGATGGGGTTGGGAACCACTTTTGTTTTGTGATAATATATATATTTTTAATCTGAATCATTATATTAAAAATTAATAGTGAGATTAAGATCCTACTACATACAGTTGAGGAAATCAACTAACCCCCATTTGTTAGTGGAAACTCGGAGAATAAATATTGTGGGAGAAAATTATTATAAGAAACTTGGAAAACTATAAATAATATTTAATTCACAACATAAGAAAAAATTCTCGCTTGGGAGGGGGAGAGAGAGAGAGAGAGAGAGAGAGAGAGAGAGAGGGAGAGATATACCACGATCTTATCTATTCGCCTTTTATGTGTAGATATAGGATACAACTATTTATTCAATTGATGATCTTATTGATTTTCCATTTATGTGTAGAAGGCGGAGTTCATGATATAATAATGAATACATTGTGATGTTATACATGTTGGAGATAAGTATAAATGTTGTAATATTAAGAAACTCAAAGAGTTATATATAATAAAGTATAGAGCGGAACATAACGAGGCTTCTGATTCTCATTGATGCATGTGAGTTATCTCTTACATTTACATTTTATAATATCACATATATATAATATCTATACATATTATAGATATAATAAGGAGTTAGATAATATAAAAAAAAAGTGGAGAATATGTAGAGTTGGGGTAGAATCATAATAAAAGAGTTGTTATAACTTATGGTAATGATATGAGTATTAAACATAGGGTTTAAGACAATACATATTCATAAATTGTACATCCATAATATGTAAATAAAATATTTACAACACTTCCCATTATATGTACATGATTTGATATTTATAATACTTTCATAAAGAGTATATCTTTAAAATACTATCTCATTAAAAATATTGTCAGAAAAATCTAGTGGGACAAAATCATGGTTAAGAAAAACAATACAATCTTCTCCCCCGACATATAATGCTCATACTTATTATATTCATAATGAAAAGGAATTGGATAGTATAAAAGGAGGTAGATGATATATATAGTCGGGGATAGAATCATAATACAATTGATAGTAATAATACGAGTATTAAACATAGAGTTTAATACAATACACATTCATAAATTGTATATTGAAACATGCAAATAGAATGTTTACAATAATAAATGATTAATTCATCTTTTTTGACTTATAAGGAGCGATAATGGTGAATACAAATTATCATAAATGTAAGAGAATGGACATAATTACTTCATGTATTTTCCTTCGCTTAAAGTGTGTGGTTTGTTAGCTAAAAATTATTATTATTTTCTCATAATTCTAATGGCATTAATAAATCTATTAGGCAAATTTTATTGCTTTACTAAATTTTACAATTTCACTTTGATAAATAATAACAATTTTGAGGTCAACTCATTTCAAAAATTAAATGATATAATGAGGATCATTGATAGTCATTATAATTACATATGTTGTCTCATTAAAAATTCCTAAGTTTACATAAAAGGAAAAAAATATGTATCTTTATACATTTGTATAAACAAGAATAGGTGTATTTACTAATTACTTTTACATATCATACTTTTTTTTCTTAAGATTTAGACAATAGTATATCTACCATCATTATTTACTATATATAGTTTCCTTTTCTATTTCTTGTATATTCTAAATTTATTTACATTATAACAATAATACTAATTTATTTATCCAAAAAATTAGGGTCAAACACAAGCTAAAAAACTAGTGTTTTAAAGATTGGTTTGAAAATTGATTCGATGCAATAACTGGTACTCAGTTTGACTACGATTGGATTGAAAATTAATTTGAGATGATAATCGGCCTGATATGATATCAGTATGATTGGTTCAACTGATTTATGCTCGGAAGTTAACCAATAACAAAAGAGAAAAACTTATTTGATTTTTGATTCATGACAGGTTGACCCGATTCAACCATTTATTTCCAACATTTGTAATTTTTCTTCCTTTTTTGGGCTAGTACATTTATAGTAAAATCAAGTAATTTGGCAACGAGGGCTTTTAGTATCCAATTGATACAAGTATTTCATAATCAGTAGCTTTATTAATTAATTTGAGATGATGTGGTATACTATTTTAATATTTTCCTAAAGTTATTTATAATATTCACCACAGATTATTGTAAAATAACTTTAAATTAATTAATTAATATTAAAGTACACACCAAAAAGTATTTAATATATAATATCACTTTAACTCATAATTAAATTACATATTAATTTGCCAAACATACTAGTAATTAGTTAGTGACTTAATACACGCTATATAAGATTAATACAAAAGAGCTATTATTATTTTTATTATTTTTGCTTTATTTTGTTATTTAAGTTATGAGAGTTATATTATACGAAGTGGCATAAATTGATTTTTTTATATGCATTTTAGCAAATTAATACATTTAAAAAAAGTACTTTATTATAAACTTTGATAAAATGTAAGTATAATTCACATTTTTACATAAAGTAAAAGGGTCAAATTAGTTTAAATGAATAATTTGAAAATGATACTGTCACCGGATAAGACCTTTATGTGGTTACATTTCTACTCGTGTGATTGAAAAGTGAAGAGATTCGGATATAATTTTGTATTTAGTCATGGTGTCCTTACGTTTATTATTGTATGCATATAAATCTAATAATTGGCATAGGTACCACCACGTAAAGAAAGAGTTGACATGAAATTTCAAATACCCTGATTTTAATTTTAAATACTAGATATTGTTATATTTTATCCAAAATATTTAGTCAAATTTAGATAACAGCATGAACAAGACATGTTGGGATAACAATTACTAAATGTTGTAAAATAGAAATAAAAATTAAAAGTAAGCATTAATTTTTTTTAAATAACTTTAATGTTAAAGCACAAATTTTAAACTAAAGAAAACTTCCTTTTAAAAACGGAAGAAGTATATATTTTTATTTACTAGGGGAGTTTAACTTAGAAAGTGGAAGGCTAAAAACTAGTTTTGTATTTGGCGTAGGCTCTGTTTGGTGGAAGTTAGATCGGTCAGATTATTATCGATCAAACTAGATTAACTTTAATATTATTATATTAGATAAATTTAAGTATTGATAATTTTAATTTAATTTAATTATCTAAAAATAATAACAATAACAATAACAATAATAATATTAATTTTTTAGTTTTATGATAAATATTAATACTAATTAAATTAATGATATAACTAATAAAATTAATAATAGTTAATAGCAAAAAATTACTTATATAATATTAAATAACAACAATTAACAATTATAGCATGAATTAATATTAATGTTAATTATGTAATATTGGTATTATGTTTATTAATAATTAATAATAAAAATAATAATTGATAGCTATCAGATCAATAATTATAATAATAATGGTAAAAATTAATTTAACTTTGTAAATAATAACAATTCGTAATATTAGTTAATAATTATTAATAATCAAAATATTAATTATTAATAAAAATTAAAATTAATTTAATAGAAAATAATATGTAGATAAACTTTAAAATATAAATAATGTTAAATTTAATTTAATAATATAAATAGTAATCTTATTTTTAATAATTTAATAATTTTTATTTTCCCTATCAACATAATTATTATAATTATAATTAATAATATAATTATCAATACATTGATTATAACATATTGTCATTATTATTACTATAATTCTTTTAATAATTACTATAATTATTATTATAAACACTATAATTCTTATGATAGTTATCATAAATTTATTATTATTATAAATATTATGAGTATTAATATTATAATTATTATTTTTATCGGCAATGATAATATCGTATCATCAAAAATAAACTTGAGAGGGCATACCCTTTAAGGTCATGGGAGAATTAGCCGTAGATGTCTAAAATGAACTAGGCTTCATTGTGCAAGAAAAGCTGACATAGTATGTTCTCTTTGTATGATTTGTATCGATCCAATTAGATTTCAATTAATTTGATCTAGTGTAAAAAAATACAATGTATTGTTATTATTATTTTATTACTGTTATTTTTGTAATTTAAATTATCTCTTTTACTACTATTGCTAGTGTTATTATCACCATTATTATTATAATTATTTTCATTAGTATTCTATTATTGCTAGTGTACGTGTGTACGTGTGTACGTGTTAACATTACTAGAAGTAGAAAGAAAACTAACATTTAATAACACTTACTTTTTGAGTAGGAGCATTCCATTATAACATTTCACAAATTAATTTTACTAAATTAGGAGATCACAAAACTCTCTTAATTTAGACAAAATTAAATAGCTAATATAAATAAGGTATATTACCAACCATGCAAGCCACAGGCACGTAATGGCACCCATCTATGTAAGAGTCCGCCAACTATCTTTTGTTGAGAATAATCAAGTACACTCAACTCAATTACCCTAATAATTTCAAAATAAAAAAGATGAAAAAAAGACAAGATATGAAGGTGACATGGTTGTTGAGATTCAATAACTTTTTTGTTAGGTATTAAACAACCACTAATACAATGTCCAAACAAAGTCAACCCACCTGTTGAACGCACATATTAACCCCTCCATATCAAATTACTTTAATTAACTAAGTATAGGATATGGATGATTATGTATGGGGGATGAGTGAATGATATGTACTTTGATTTATTACCTACCATTTAAGCATGTAAGGGGCTCCATGTTGTGCTATGCTTGTCAAAAATACTATACATAGGCTGACCTCATTTTAGTTATTATCAAATTAGTTGTTAGCTTGTATTAAATAACTAGATATCAATGAATGATTGGAATGTAACTAGGTAGTTAAGGGGGAAGGGTATAATGGACTTTTTATAACCATGGCTGCCACTATAAATATGGGCAGCCTCAACACAATGCAAGACACCACTCTCTTGAATTAAAATCATAATTTTTGAGACCCCCTATTCCTCCTTTACAAATTTTAGTGAAAATTTTGTTTTGAGTGTAAAATCTCACAATTTTTATCTCAAGTATTGAAATCTTAAGTGGTGATTGTGAGTGTTTGATCTTTGGCCCTACCTTGTATCAAATATTATTCTATTGTAACACCCCAAATCGATACGACTATGCGGGGGCTACCCTGGAGCACTTTTAGATTTATTAGTTAGCCCTACATATTAGCACGATTCATTTCAACGCACTTTGTCCTCACTCACTCTCTTTCTAAAAAAAATTAGAAAATTTTCAAAACTTCCTAGAAGGGTCACCCATCCTAAAAGTTATTCCACAACTAGCACACTTAACTATGGGTTTCATAGGACAAAATCACCAAAAGGATGGTATACCATGTTGATATAAGTAGCCATATTAATTCTTATAACACTCTTCTCAATTTAGGGGTATTACACCTACTTCTAATCTCTTCTCTCCTATGGTTAATTATCCTATAAGCCACCATCTTTCATTAAGTATGTGCCAAATTATTTAACGTATACATCAAATTGGTATAAGAGTTTAAGTTTAAGAATTTGGGATAATTTTTAGCTTCATTGTCCTCTCTTTACCTCGTCTAAGCCCAAATACTTCATAAATATAGTATAGCCACTCACCATAATTTTTGAACCACACTTAACCACCCTTAACCAAACACATCCTCTTCCTCTATTGTTTTCTTCTTCAAACTCAGGAAACTATGGATGACTAGTAAATCCCAAGAGGAATGATCCTTTGAGAGGTGAAAAACTTGAGAAGAGATTGTGCCCTTGAAAGCATGCAAAATGAAACGAGAAGAGTTATTAACATTTTGGAGAATCTCATGCAAAACCTTAAGATCCTAGCCCCAAATGTTTTCCCCCAACCAATAAGGGGATCCCATTTTCACCGACATGAGGTGATAGAATCCAACACAAGTGGTAGTGCTAGTAATTCCAACTCCTCATCTAGTGATTCCCAACATAATATAAAAAGGAGACATAAAAAAAGTGATCATTTTTGTGACATTAAAGCAGAAGTGCTCAAGTTTGATGGATCACTTAATCCATTAGATTTTCTAGAGTGGGAGTTGAGGCTCTCTAGGTTGTTTTAATTGAAGGGCTATAATGATGAGAAGAGCTTTATGATTTCAATCTTTAAGTTCAAGAGACATGCCTCCTTGTGGTGGAAAAGCCTTACTCGCCAAAGGAGAAAGAAGGGAACTTCTAAGGTGAAATATTGGTCGAAGATAAAGAATCTTTTGAGGGAAATATTTTTACCCTCCTCATACACTCAAGACCTATACAACAAAATGACCTCCCTTAAGCAAGGGTTAATGAGTGTTGAATAGTACGTTAAGGAGTTTGAGAGGTTAAAGATGAAATCGGAGTTAGATGAATTAGAAGAGCACACAATGTCACATTTCTTTGGAGGGTTAGTGAATGAAATTACATGAAAAGTGTAGCTACACATACACTATACCCTAGGTAAGATTTTTCATCTATCCACTAAGGTCTAAAAGCACAAGAAGAAGAAGGGAGGCTCAAGATTCCCTCGAGGAAGGTACACAAACAACCCTTTCAAGGATCCCCCCTCATCATCCAAGCAATCCTCTTCCCCTCAAAATTTTGAAGAAAAAGATAAGGGGAAAGGTGTTAGGTTCGACCCTAACAAACCCAATGCCATGAGATGTTTTGAGTGCTAAGGCCTAAGGGGGCTATCAAAACGAGTGTCTGAACAAAAGAGTTATAATTATTTTGAACTTGAAAGAGGTAGTCTGTAAAGAGGAAATGGAAGAGGCCAAATCGGTCCATGAGGAAGAGGAAGAGCAAGAAGAAGTGACGGCAGATGTAGGAGAAGCCCTTGTGGTGAGAAGGGTGTTACACACCAAGGAGTTCATGAAGAAGGAGACACAACAGGACAACACATTCCAAACCATGTGCATAATCCTTTGTAAGATATGTTTCCTTATTACTAATGGAGGTAGTTCCGCCAATGTATCCTCTTGCACACTTGTGGATAAACTTAACTTGCCTACCACTTAACATGTCATGCTATATAATCTACAATGGCTTAATAATGGAAGCATAATAGAAATGACCAAGCAAGTTATAGTTCCTTTTTCCCTTGAAAAAGGAGACACAACAGGACAACACATTCCAAACCATGTGCATAATCCTTTGTAAGATATGTTTCCTTATTACTAATGGAGGTAGTTCCGCCAATGTATCCTCTTGCACACTTGTGGATAAACTTAACTTGCCTACCACTTAACATGTCAGGCTATATAATCTACAATGGCTTAATAATGGAAGCATGATAGAAATGACCAAGCAAGTTATAGTTCCTTTTTCCCTTGGAAAAACCTACCAAAATAATGTGGTATGTGATGTAATTTCTATGGAACCTTAGCAATATGACAAGGCATATCATACATGATGATAAGAGGAACACTTATTGTTTATAATTTGCCAACAAAAAAAATGATATTCACACCCCTTAGTCTCGTTCCTTATTTATTACAGAGGAAGCTAAAAAGAAGAATACTTTGTTTTTAGATAACAAGGGGATAGATAAGGCATCAGTCAAGGGGGAGGTCATGTATTTTTTTTTTGTTTCGTGAAGATAATAAAGGAAGTGGAGGAATTAACCCATAGTTCAAACCCTTGATAGGGGAGTTTGGGGATGTTTTCCCAAATGAGCTACCCCCTTAAGGAAATTGACTTGGTCCCCGGTGCTACACTTTTTAATAAACCTATCTATAGGTGTTATCATAAAGAGGCCAGGGAGTTACAAAGGCAAGTTGATGAGTTTTTGCAAAAATGGTTCATTAGAGAATATCCTACCCCTTGTGTAGCACTAAGTCTTTTGGTACCAAAGAAGGATGAAAGCATGAGTATGTGTATTGATAGTAGATTTATCAACAACAACATCAAGTATAGATATCCTATACCTAGAATTTGTGATATATTGGATTGCTTACATGGAGCTTGTGTGTTTTCAAATATTGATTTGAGGAGTGGATACTGCTAGATTAGATTAAAGGAGAGAGATGAATGGAAGACTGCTTCAAGACTAATAGGGGATTATACTAATGGATGGTGATGCCTTTCGGTCGTTCTAATGCACTCAATACCTTCATGAGGCTTGTAGATGAAGTCATTAGGCACTTTATTTCTAAATATTTTCTAGTGTACTTTGATGATATACTTGTGTACTCCTATAGTAATGAAGACTATGAAAGGCATTTAAGGCTAGCATTTTTTTCCCTTAGGATCAACGAGTTGTACGAGAAGTTAGAAATTTGTGACTTCTTTGTACCAAAATTCACCTTCATAGGGTTTGTTGCATCTAAGGATGACATTTCAATGGATGCTTCAAAGGTGGAGGTAATAAGATCGTGGCCTACACCCACATCCACTACTCATGTTTGATCCTTTCATGGACTTACCTCATTTTATAGGAGGTTCATAAAAGGAATTATCACTCTTTTGGCCCCTATCAATGAGTGTCTCGACAAGAGAGAATTCAAGTAGACACATGCAACTCAATAAGCATTCGAGGTGATCAAGGGTAAGCTAAGTGAGATCTTCATCTTGAGGCTACCAAATTTTGTTGAATTTTTTGAAGTTGAATGTGATGCAAGAGGAGTTGGGATGGGAGGGGTCTTACTACAAGAAGGCAAGCTAATAGCCTATTTTAGCGAGAAGCTCAATGGATTGATATCCAACCACAACACGTATAATAAGGACTTGTATGTCATCATTAGGGATATAGATCATCGGTCTCATTATCTAAGGCCTACACAATTTATATTATATACCGAGCACAAGTCTTTAAAGTATGTAAATGGGAAACATAAGCTCAACCTTACAATCTTTATCTTTTGTAGCAAAACATAAGAGTGACAAAACTAATATAGAAGTTGATGTTCTCTTGAGAAGTTATTGTATGTTATCTATATTAGAAGCTCAAGTCTTAGAGTTTGGATGCTTGAAGGATCTATACAAGAAGGATAAAGACTATGCAATATATGTTAAATATCGAGACAAGCTTTAAGGCTCCTATGTTGTACAATATGGATTCCTTTTCAAGAACACGAAGTTTTGCATCTCAAAGACCCCCATTTAAGAGTTTTTGGTACAAGAAGCACATGGAGGTGGGTTATTCAAACATTTTGGGATCAACAATATCTATGACGTACTTTAAGAGCACTTCTATTAGCCTAAAATGATAAGTGATGTACATTGAGTTATAGTTAGGCGTGCTACTTGTCAAAAGTCCAAGAGTCACTTCCACCAAGGACCCTACACTCCATTACCCATCCCTCATCAACCATGGGATAATGTGAGCATGGACTTTATAGTGGCTTTGCCTAGAATTCAAAGGCAGAATGGTGTCATTATGGTAGCGGTGGATCAGTTTTCTTATATGACTCACTTCATCCCATGTCATAAGACAGATCACTTACATAGTCAGTATATTCTTTAATAAAATAGTAAGGTTAAATGGTATTCCTAAGCCCACTATCCCTATAACATCGCTAATTTTACTACTGAAAATTTTTATTTTACAGCAAAAGCATATAAACAAAATACCGAGTGTTACCGTTGTATTAATGTAAGTTGGGTTTACCATACCATCCTTATACTATTCACAAGGTCAAAACCATTTAAAGTAAAACAGAGTAGCTCGAAATGAGAAAAGATTTATAAATATAAATATAAGTTTGGCTATTCACTCCAGGATACAATAACAAAATATAATAAAAGGGATACCATGGATTGAAGAGTCTAAAAGGTATCCGGGTAAAATTACCATCCGGATAACATGACTCTTTATCCAAACACATAGTATAGGAAAAGCCTCACCTCCTTGTAAAATGCATCAAAATCATTCAACTCATCCTCAGATACCTGCATAAGAGCATCCGAGTTATCTGCTCATGGGAATGAGAAATACCCAAAAAAAAGATAGTTAATATACTACGTACTGAGTAAAGTAACAATACTATTAAGTCAGGGATATGATTAAATACGTACATTCATAGCATATGATAAGTACACATACAAAACACATAAAGTATCACAAGGTAAATACTAATCCAGGCCTCTTTATTATATATAATCATTTTCATTCTTTTATTTATGTTAAGCTCATAGACCCCACTATTCTTAAACCGGTGAAATGATCCAAATCACCTCTCAGAAAAAACACACCTGAGCCACTATTATCATATGGTGGAACGAATCCAACACCTCTTAGAGAAGAATGTTCATGAGCCACTATTGTTAAATCAATGGAATGGACCTATAAACACCATTGTCTTAACTCACATACCCTTCCACTTTGAATCATTAATATCTTATCCATTATGTTACTTATCTCAATTTATATTCTTATTCATGATAAGTATAGAGCCTCAATATTCTTAATCCAGTAGAACAAACCGGAGCACCTCTTTGAGGTAACACACTTGAGCTGTTATTAATATCCAATAGAACTGACCTATAAAACACCTTTCAGGGCCAAATGATCCCGAGCCACTATTCTTAAACCAGTGGAATAATCTGAAGCAACTCTCAGGGATAACACACATGAGCCACTATTATTATCTGGTGGAACGGATCCATAAACATCTCAACTTGACTCACGTGATCTTTCATTTTAAATGATTAATGTCTCTTTTGTTTTTGATTTGACAAGTACAAAACACTTTCAAAATAGGTAAAGTACATCACGAGATCATAAGGTAAGACCCTTATATTTCCGTAAAACTCTAATTTCACACTTTTATCATAACTCTTCTTTTATCACTTTTTTAACCACCAAGCTTATAAACTCTCACTAAATTATTATTATTATTATCAACATACTCAAATTTCAAGACCTAATTCTAAGGTCTTGCACATGTGATAATAACTCTATCTCAACACTTACTATTCTTGGGGCATATAAACCCTAATTTCACAAATCCATCATAACTTTTCCTTTAAGGCTCAGACAATCCCCAGATTCAATATACAATCCCAGAATACTAATATTAATAATATATTTGGATTTTATGGTCTAAATCTACCATTTCACACATGTGATAATAGCTTTTTCGTTTTAGGGTTACTATTCCCAAATCAAACCATTTTCATACTTTGTCAAACTTATATCATCCACAACTACTCCAAATACTTCATATATATTCCTTAGCATACTTTAGATGATATAACACCTTAAAATTTCATGATTCTCATGTTTAGCCCAATTTAACCAAAATGCTCTTATTGATAACAAAACTCTTATTTCATGCAAGCCTTATATGTTTGGTAACATTATTTCCAAATCCACATTATTCTCCATAAACCTTAGCATACTCATTTAACACTCATCACACCATTAATAAACCTATGATACGTCCATATTTCACATCAAGGGTTTTTTTATACAAAATAATAAAATCACATAATCTTTACTTACTCATTTCCTATCATATAATATCAACCATATATCATGGCATTAACAATCATATACTAATTCACATAACAAAAATAACATAGTACAACACAAAATCATGCATAACACTTAACAATAAAAAAACCCTAGTCTACGACAAGTATCCTTACAAAAATGATTGTGGTGGTTAAGCATGCAAATTCTATTCCTCCTCTTATGGAACCATGAGAAAATCACCTAATAAAATCATAATAAAATATCAATAAGATTAAACCACGTAAGTAAGGAAGTGTTTAAGGAAATGGAAAGGTGAAAAGGGGGATAAAACCTAAACCAAATAAGGTGGTGTTTGGGAAAACTTTGCACAGCTAAAAAATAGTGGAATGGTGGGTTGTGTCATGGGAGGGTGGAGTAAAAACACAAGTTGCCATTGCTATGGGAGGTGTAGCAGCGGTGGAGGCCAAAACAAGGAGGGATAGTGTTTGGTTGTGGGATACAAAGGGTGGTGGTATAGTGTGGATGGAGATGCTGAAGGGTGTGGTGAAGGCTGCCGAAGAAGAGGACGGTGGGATTCGGTTGAAGCTACCAAAGGGAGGGTGTGGGTGCAGGTTGTTGGTGCCGCAACCAAGGAAGAAAAGGAATGGGTTTGTGGATGAAACTTTTGAAGAAAAGGTGGGTGCACCTGCTATTGGTACCATAAGCCAAGGAAGACAAAAAAAGGGAAGGGATTATGGTATGTTTAGCTAGAGGTGGAGGTTGTGGTGCAGTGGATTTTAGCGATGGTTATGGGGGGTTTTCGGTGCAAGTTGGCGCATGTGGTGGAGGTGCCTCGGTTAGGGGTTTTTGAGGTTGTTTTTTGTGGCTAAAAGGAGGGGGTGAAGGAGGAATATTGTTTTGATATTGCTGTAGAAAACAAAAGGGAGAGAAGAGAGGGTGGTTGGGGCATTTATTATTGGGTTTATATATGCATACACATGTATAGATATAGGGTTGCAATCAGCTAAAAATTTCAACCTAGATCCTTTGGATGAGGAGGTGGGAGTTGATGGGGTAGAGGGTAGGCTTGGCAAGGAGAGTCATGCACACAAAGTGGAGGGAATAGAATGAAGAAAAATGTGAGGGAAAAGAGAATAAAAAGGAAAAGGGATAAAAGGAAGGTGGTGTGGGTTTAGATTTAGGTTTAGGTTAAAATAGTTTAGGTTAGGGTATCACAATATTAAACAATTGGTTGGGATTGGGTATAGGTTAGGAAAGATATTAACAACCTGAAATAAAAATTAGTGTTAGGTTAAGGTTTATGATTAGGGAGTTAGGGTAAGATAGAAAAATAATTTTTTGAGGTTAGAATTAGGTTATGATATTAATTACTTGGAATTAGGTTTAACTAAATTTTAGAGTATTACAGTCTCAGATAAGGATACCAAATTCCTTAGCTATTTATGGAAACTTTTGTGGAGGTTGGTTAGTGATAAGCTTCTATTTAGCACTGCATACCACCCACAAATAGGTAGCTAAACCAAAGTCACCAACCGAACCTTGACTATTATCTTACGTAGCTTGGTGCACAAATACCTCAAAGATTGGGACCTTAAGCTTCCTCACTCTATGTTAGTATATAATAGGTCCCTCACATATTCCATCGGCCATTCACCTTTAGAGATTGTGTACGGTAGCAACGTCGTCACTCCCATCGAGTTTGTACTAATTCCTATCAAGGCCCAGACAAAATTTTGATGCCAAATATAGAATTCAAGCCTTTAATAAGTTACATGAATAAGTTAGAGCAAGAATCGAAAAGGTTAGTGAAATGAATAAAATAAAGGCATTGTGCATTTCCATTACCTTTTTTCACATTATACATCAGACGAATATATATATATATATATATAAGAAGAAGAAGAGGAAAGAAAAGGGGTCAACATCGCCATAGTAGGTCGACTGTTGTTTTAATAAAAATAAAATACAATTCGTATTGTCCCTGGAACAAGAACAAAAAAAACAGCAATTCGTATCCTCTTAGATAAACAGAGAATTCACCAGATTCATAATTAATTAATTAATTAATTAAGCCGATGGGCGAGGGTGATGCCATCGCCGACGGGAAGCTGACACATCTCCACCCTCGGATCCACCGCAATGGCCTTATTAAAATCCAAGACAAAGTCCCTGTAATACCTCATGTACTTCCGCATCGTGGTATCAGACAGAACGACTACGAATCCATTCTATAAGGTGTTATCGTATTCGATCAACCCGCCCGGTTTGATTAAATCAATCAGACGCTCGTGGTAGTTCCAGTAGTTGTCTTTGTCCGCGTCCATGAATATGAAGTCGTAGCTACCGCGGCTGTTTGCCTGTCAGGGGAATTTTTTTTGGTTATTATTTATAATTAGTCAACATTATCATACAACAGTATGCGACAATTATCAATTTTTCTGGAAACTTACTTCTTCATCGAATGATGAGTATTCTATCCAATGAGTAACGTTGCAAAGTACATAGCTCAGGTGGCAAAAACAAAATGGAAGAATCCATAACTGTACCTAACATCATCTTCATATTTTGCTTTATCCTTCCTAAACTACAACATCTTTGTGTCAATTACTATGTAAATATTGCTTAAAGTCCCACTTGCCTTAAAATAAAAGTATTTGTTGTACATACTTGAAAGGATTGAGAATCAATGCCAGTTGAAAATGTTGCAATAACCATCGACAACAGCGCTATAACAAAGCTTTACAACCGAATAGAATGTATTTTCATTTCTTCAATTGCTTAGCAGTAAGAATCAGTTATAAATCATACGAGCCAATAAAGCAAAAAAGAATTATACAATGATGGCAAGACAGTCGGTCTTGCGTGATGCTTCTGCCTTTTTTGTTACAGCTTGTACCTAGTGGCTCACTATGAAAACACGTAGATCATTTGGTTTTAGTACACACAAAATAAAAAATGGAACAGTATATATGACACTCCAAATGAGAATGAGAGATTGAAATGACTCCCAAATTGATGCATGTGAGAAACAACTGGGTCAAGGAAGGTAGGTGATTACCACATAATAGAAAAGAGAAGAGACCAGAGAAATAGATAATTATTTGATCTATGAGCACCTCTCAATATTAAATAATCACTATCAACATCCAAGATTTAAACTCTTGGAATAAAGAAAGCAATATTTTGTGGGTTTAAAATAGAATTCTTCACTTAAATTCTAAGTGAGGATTCTCCATTATACCAAAGGAAAAATAACATCCAAAGCCTGTCCCATTCAAAACATAAGCTTGGCACTTTATAGGGTGTGTCAACCCTTTACAGGCTAACTTACTAATTTATGAAACTTATTTAGTTGAAATCAAACTAAATACTTATATAATAGATAGAAAACTAACTAGTTTGATTCTAACTTAAAGTAAACCGGTCTATAAAGCCTACCAAGTTGACTTTTTCCTCCAAAATGATGGCCTGTGTGTTTTATAAGAAAAGCTAAGATAAAAAGGCTAAAAACTTCATTAAAAGTAAAAAATTAAGATAAAAAAAAAACTTTTCTGAGTGCAGTGCAATTATGGCTTGTTTGCCTTACTTTTCTGCCATGATAGCTGTTGGTGTAGTCGTTTCTCTAACTCTTATACCTCCACTTTTGTGCCTAACAATACACAAAAGTTTGGTTAAGACTGCTGCTAATCTGCTGCTACTGCTACAACAGATGTGTGGCTGATAATGGGTGAAAATAATAAGCCAAATTTAAGCCACCCGAGTTTATCAAAAGGTGATGGCTTGAATATGGCTTTTGCATGATGAAGTGACTTACAATTTAATTCATTAATTTTATCTAAATTATAAGGATATTTGGATATTCTGTCTGGAAAATTTAATAAGTAAATTATACCCATTTTTTGGGGATGCTCCATCATAAAAAATCCATACATTCTGATGGCACACTAGCAGATAAACACAATATAAAGTCCCATCAGCCCAGGAGCCAAGAAACCAGCATTCACCTATAACAGGTGAAATTGCAGACACTTCATACACTCAACAAAGGGGTGCGAACATAAACAGGAGTAAGTCAAGATCAGCATACTAACTTTGGGGTGAAGAGAGACGACAATCATCAGTTGAAGAAGTACAAGTGTCGAGGTGATATAAACGATTTTCAGGAGACATGATGGTGTTGGTATGTACATCAAGACGATTCCCACTAAGCACGCAACATAGGATGCAATGTCCATTAACATCGCATGAATATTATTGTATAAAAGGTCAAATATTAAGTTGTTGATGATTATTATAGAGGCTGATTGAGTGCAAACCTTTTTTTTCCTTTCTTCACCCCCTCTCTTAACCATTTACACTTTATGTATGTGCACGTGTAGGGATGGCAACGGGGCGGGTCGGGGACGGGGACCCCATCCCCATCCCCGAATCCGATAAGAAAAATAATCCTCAAACCCGACCCGATCCCCGTTATTTTTTTATCGGGGGTTCCCCGACCCGATCCCCGATTTATTCTCCGTTCTTAAAACCCGACTTTATATCCGATCCCCGATCAACAAACTATTTTTTTATATTATATTTTTAATTTATATTCTATAAAAAAATTATATATATATATATATATATATATATATATATATATATAATTATATAAAAATATATATAAAAAAATTTTCGGGGCGGGTTCGGGGATGGGGACCCCGAACCCGTCCCCGAAAAAATCCCCGTTAAGAATCTCTGAACCTGAACCCGATCTCCGAATTCTCTCCCCGAACCCGAACCCAAACGGAGAATCATCGACGGGGCCCCGAACCCGCGGGGAAAGTTGCCATCCCTATGCACGTGTATCTTTGTCCTCTAAATTCTTCTACTGAACAAACTGCATAATTATTTTTAATTCGGTACAGAAAATAGCTCACATTAGAAAGTCTTACCATCTTTCAGCATTCTTCTCTAATAGGCAACAATCATTCAACCATGTAATGAAGCTAATCATAATTATCAGCTGAACTACGAGAAAGACCTTGTTAGAGAATTCATTTAAAGCATTAGATACAGGAGAATGGATGAAAAGGTTCAAGCTTGAGAAAAATCGACATTGGTTGAATAATAATCATACCTTGCACCAAAATGTGCAATCTCCCCTGCCAAAGGATGGAGGACGTTAACACCTTTTAAGATTTTGAAGTAAGAGATAAAATGAGAATAAATAGAAACAAGGAAGGTCTTGTGTATAAAGTAAACTAACCATAAAGCTGAACAAGTATGTTTGGAACTAGAAAAGGCACAACCATCGGTACAATAAAGAGAAGAGCTTTTGATGTCCACCATCCATAATGCCACTTGTCTCTTCTATCATGGGATTTTGAGGTGCCCACCGTAGACAGGAACATAATGAAAAATAATGTCTCATGTTTTGTCAAGGCCCACTTTCTTTACAAAATTGATGAAGACCAGGAAAAGTAGACAAATAATTCAATAAAGTGATGACCAAAATAAGACCAAAAAATAGAAGATATGGATTAAGCATGAGCAAAATAATGATGCAACATGTAATATAGCAAACATCTTATGTGTTTTGACTAAACGCCACCCTCAGTTCCAAAACACTGCCAACTCCAACATATCAATTTGCTTTTGTTAGTCTGAGAAGTAGAACAATACGAACAAGATGAATATGAGGGGGCATGGGAAGTGGTTTTTTAAGTGTTGTAGCTCTTAACCAACATCTGTCAAGCTCAGAGCTCACAAATTATATTGTTTCCAATACTGAGATGTAATAGCATAGAGTCCTCAATTTTCACATATTTTCAATTACTAAGAATTGTATGACAGGATACAAAACAACCCAAGCTCACACGCATCACTCCATCAACTCCCAGATAATTTGGACCACCTTCGCACCCTTTCAATACTGTATTAACATCGGATTTATGAGTCGGGTTGACAAGCCTTTCACTTCAAGATATCCCTAATGCTACCCCAAAGAATAGTAGCAGGAGGTAAATTTATTATTCCCTAGCAAATAAAGCAAGAAATCTTGGCACAAGGGAACCTATCACTAAAGCCGATAAGTTCACTAGCATGGTGCTGAGATCCATATTCAACGTAGCTCATAAATACAGTTCAAAGAGCAACAACCTAGAAAAAGATTTTAAAAAACTTACTCTCCAGCACCTTCATTGCACTTCGGCCATAATCATGAACTGCCCGCGCTAGAAGATTTTTTAGGAGGAATACGAGGCCATAAACATATCTAGCCATCCATGGGTTGGAACCATAGGAGAATTGGCTAAACCAAGAGGAATCCAGAAGGCTAGCATACTTCACCTTGCTGCTGCCTGTGTTGCTCTCCATCTTGCAATTCTCACCTCGAGTTTAGAATTCTCTCTGCTTTGACAAAAAGCATCACTATAGGGAAAATATACAGACAAATAATCATAACAGACTCCTCAAATATGCATGGAAAAAAACAAGGAATTCTATTGATCAATTATTCTATAGGTAGTAGTAAGAAGACATTGAGAAACGGAGAATTACCAACTATTACCCACTAACAAGATTTTGTAATTATACGCAAAACCGACACAATATGAATTATATTATCCAAGTGTTATGAGTGATTAATGTCGCTCACCTTTTTCCCTTGAAACACATAATGCAATCAGTTCATGCTCATGAAAAGAAAAGGCAAACAAGTATGGTGCTTCAGTAGTAGATCTATAGATAAAAAATTAATATTTATCCACAATTCTTCTTAAGCCTGACCTACCAATCCCAGAGCTCAAGAATCCTTTAAAACTCCAAAAATTTACAAGCACATGTAACAATAATCTTTCACACAAACATATGAACTGTACTAAATGGGCAGCTTCCCTTTTATTAGAAACTCCTCCCACAACTTCACATGTACTTTGACATTAACTGCTACTTCTTATAGACACAAAGGGCTTGTGTGTCAAAGTTGGGTCCATACTCTTTGAAGCAATAGCAACCACAAGTTGTAAATAGTACCGCACATATAACACTAGAAAACAAGCAGGCCTGATTTCGATGGATGGCATCAAGAATACAGAAATTCGAGGTAGGCATGCATGGTGTTGTAGATATCACAGGAATCAGGATATATATCACTAGAGAACAAGCCAAACCATCCTCTACTCCCTTGGGCCCTCCTCCCTTCACCAAGTGTTAGGCCTATCACATCCTAGTTTGTGTAATGTCTTGATCGCCACTTAAATTGTAACACCCCTAAAATTCACTACTAAAAAATTTTATTTTATTAAAAGATTTAGCGGAAGCGAAATAACAAGACTATGAATTTTGGAGATATTACCGCCACACTTAGTACCAGACCGGTTCACTCCTACCATTCCAGTACCAAGTGCCAATGCTAAAAGAATAAGAAACAATTTGTTAGAATTTCAAACCATATTAAAAATCAAAGTAGCGCAAATAAACATTTATAAGAGTAAAATCCACCCATGGTGGTTAAAAGAATACATACTAAGTTTAAACCAAGGATTAAAAGAGAAATAGTGAAACCCTAAAAGTCCGGATAATTTCCTTGCATTCTTTTTTGTTGCCCATTTGAATAATACCTGAAAAAGACTTGTAAGGGACACGACTCGTTGAATAGCCAAGGGCCACACAAATGGAACCTTTCAGTACTATAGTACTGAGTAACCCTTTAAGACACACTTAAAAGTAGGCCCACAATGCAACACATGATACAAAACTATATACATATAGGATGAGATGTGCATACGTAAAATTCACATACTTAACAAGTCTGTCGAGTGTTATTAGGTCAAAACGTACAATAAATACTTCTGGGCCTTAAGTCATTAGTCCATCATTATTCAATCATCTCGGATTATATATCCATGTGAATGCGGGAACCCCGCTATTATAACCGGTGGACTGGAATACATACAGGGCAGAACACTCCTAATCGCTATTATTGCCGGTGGACCGACCTCCAGGGCAGAATGCTCCTGGCTACTATTATTCGTCGGTGAACCGGTCTAGCCCCTACTCACATGGTATTACACTATAAGCGATGAATATTTTCCATGATTTATTCACAACCAAATTGGATTTCATTGAGCTCAGGATCCTCCACTGTTATAACCGATGGACCGGAATACATATAACCATCATCCAAGGTAAAACGCTCCTGAGCCACTGTTATATCCAGTGGACTGGTACTCATAAACATCTTCCAGGGCAACAAGCACCTTCCTATGCCACTATTATATTTGGTGGACCGATACTCATAATCACATTCCAGGGCAACACACACCTAGGCCACTATTATATCCGGTAGACTGATACTCATAATCATTATTCAAATGGCCCCGGCTCAATAGTCTTTCACTTTCACAATTATTGTTTTTCCTTTTTAGTCATCACACCAATTCCATTTATTTGCCTCAATGGGGAGATCAAGATCCCGAGACATAATGGTACACCGGTCGCATTGGTGCATACAAGCTACTCAGTATCCTTCAACTATCAACCCAGGGACGCAAAGGTACCCTGGTCATACTAGTGCATACAACTACTTAGTACCCTACCGATAAGGGCACCTAATCCATAAGTATGCATACCCCATAAGTAGGTCCGTAGAGCTAGATATAGTAAGATATAGGACCTGGTTGGGGTACAATGGCACACTAGCAAATACCAGAATAACCGTGGGCTAAGTCACATCTTTAAAGTAGCGACCCCTAAAGAGCCACCATTCCCGATCTCGAGGGCTTCCACTTTAATTATTGGTGTCTTAATTAAGGTGATCACAAAAAAGCACGACAAACAAATACTTATTCACTTTCAATCATTCTCATATCGTTAGGTATTCCTTATCCATACAGTTATCCAATATAACATAGAGGAATCATTAAGGCCATCGTAATCTCATTCAATTTCGATTTAAGATCCATTCTCGTGATACTTACTAATTGTCAAATGCCCTTATCTTACTATTCAGCGTTACTCGAGTCTTATTATGAACTCTGTTATCACAGCGACATATTTGATACGGTTTACTGATTTACCCCTTGCTTGTATAATTATTAAGTCATCCATTCTTTACTTGCCAATTTACCATATTACCCTCCTTGTCACATGATTACCAAATTACCCCTTACTCGGTTTAGGTTACCAAGTTATTTCCCACACTTAGTAGATCAGCAATTGCCCTTTATAATTGTTACACTTGTCATATTTCCATTTGGTTGGTTAGATTGCCAATTTGCCCTTCTCCTTTGTTATAATTACCAAAATGCCATTTAGTTGGTCAAATTACCAAATTACCCTTCTCCATTTTCATAATTACCAAATTGCCCTTTTCCATTGTCATAATTACCAAATTACCCTTTATTTGGTTAAATTACTAAATTACCCTTCTCCATTATCATAATTACCAAACTATCCTTCTCCATTATTATAATTACCAAATTGCCCTTCTCTATCATCATAATTACCACATTACCCTTTAGTTGGTTGAATTACCAAATTACTCTTCTCCATTATCATAATTACCAAATTACCTTTCTATTATTATAATTACCAATTTACCCTTCTCTATTATTATAATTACCATTTTACCCTTCTCTATTATTATAATTACCATCTTACCATTCTCTATTATTATAATTACCATCTTACCCTTCTCCATTATTATAATTACCATCTTACCCTTCTCCATTATTATAATCACCATTTTATCCATCTCCATTATTATAATTACCACCTTACCCTTTTACTTACAAAATTACCATTTTGCCCTTTTCTTCTAAAATTACCATAATACCCTTTTACTTTACTTCCAAAATTACCATAATATCCTTTTACTTACAAATTTACCATTTTCCCCTTCTCCTCCAAAATTACCATAATAACCTTTTACTTACAATTTTACCATCTTGCCCTTTATTACGCCACTTTTATTAAGTTATCATCACTACATGAATATTAATGTTAATACTCCATTATCTTCATCTAATTCCACCAACGATCATATTTCAACATAATACTCATCAACACCCACACATATTATGTCACACTCTTGCACAAGACATATTACTAAAATGCCCCTAGGGCTCACAATAATATTATTCATGCATCAATGGTCACAATAACATAATATAACATGGATAAGTAATTAAAATTTTATTGAATAACGAAACTCCTTCCTTTAGCATTATTTCCACTCATAGCATATAAACTAGCATGCTCTCCTTTATATCAATCAATATAAGCAACTACATACACTATATTAAACAACATATATCATGCATAATAACATATTAAAATCCTAATGTGCTAGCATATGTTTATCCATGTGTTTAAGTGGGGTTTGACGATTACCTTAATTCCCGCAAAAATCGAACCTTACCGGTATCCCGGTTAAAGATTCAAGCTTTGATTAGCAAAACCAATACCTAAAAATAATATAAATACTTATCATATTAGAAATGAGAAAAACATAAAACTTTATCAAAACTTAATTAATGATATACTTTATTTAACCCGTAATATACCTTACGATTAAGTAAAGATTAGGAAAAAAAATTTAAGCAAGACTCATGCCGCTTGCATGCAAAATAAAGGGTGGAAGGTGTCAAAGGAGGGTGGAAGAAAATGAGGATTAGCTATTTTCGAGTTGGGGTTTTGGGGATGGGAAAAAGGGCAGGTGGAGGAGGATTTAGGGCAAGGGAAAGGTGCAGGGGTGGAGAGGGGGTGTAGGTGGTTGTCGGGGATAGGTTGTTGGCGCCCAAGGGCGACGACGAGGCTGTGAAGGTGGCTACCGAGATGGAGGTGGTTGAGAAGGAAGGAAAAGGGAGGAGGAAAATGAGGGGGGTGAGGGGGTTTGTCTCGGCCAAGGAAGGTGTGGGGGTGGTAAGGGAGATTGTAGGGAGGGGTTTGGTGGTCCAGGTGGCAGTAGAGGCAATAGAACGGTGGCGGAATAAGGAGGTGTAGGGGGGCTGCTAAGAAGGAAGAAAAATAAGAGGAGAGGAAAAAGGTAGGTTGTAGGGTGGCTCAAGGGGTGGTGTGGGCTGTTGGTGAGGCGGAGGGGGCGCTGGTGCAAAAATTAGGGGGGGAGGGTAATGAGAAGAAATAGAGAGGAAGGGATCGGGAGGAGATAAGGAAGCTCGAAAATGGCCAGGGGAGGGGTCGTTGAAAAGAAGAAAAAGGAGAGGGAGAGAAAAGGGGAGCAGGTGGCTTGGTCGGGTGGCAGTAGGGTGGCAGGGATAGGGAAGGGAAGAAGAGGAAGGGAAAGCCATGTGTGGCTGGGGGTGCAGGCTAGTTTGGGTCCTAAAAGAGAAGAAAACGACGAGGGGAAGAGAGAGTGTGGTAGGGAGGGTCGGTAGTTTTAGGGAGGTGGTTGGGGAAGAAGAAGGAGGAAGGAAGGAGAAGGAAGAAGGTAGGTCGGGCGAGGGAAAGAAAGGGTGAGCGTGGGCCGGGCTTGTCGGGGGGGGGGGGAAAGGAAAGAAGGGGCTGGGCTGGGCTTGTCGTGCGGGAGAGGAAGGAAGGAAGGAAAGGGAACGGGCTGCATGCGCGGGGAAGGTGAGGAGGAAGATAAAGCGGGCCTATGACCCAGGTGTGAGGAGGAAGGGAAGAGGCAGGCCGGGGTTTGGCGACCCGAAGGAGGAAAAAGGAAAAAGAAAGAAAGGAGAAAAAGGAGAAAGAAAAGAAAAAAGAGAAAATAAAATAATTAAATTTATAAAATAATAGAATGTAATATTTTTGGTATATAAATAAATTTAATAATTTAATTTAATATATAGGTTTAAAAAGGTAAATTTTAGGAAAAATATTGGATTGGGAATTTAATCAAATAAAATGAGCATGATAAAATAATAAAATATTTATTATAATTTATTAAATATTTCTATCCAACTTTACATGCTCAAAAATTCATAAAATAATTAAATTAAATAAATTTAAAAGCTAATTTATTCCAAATAAAAGCTATTTATTAAAGTTTTGGTTTTTAAAATTCAGGGGATTACGTAAATTCCATAACAAAAATATTTAGACTCAGGAATCCAAGTTGAGATTTAAATCTTGATCATTCCTAAGTCGGGAGAAGAAAATGTTCTTCTTGTTACTTGGACCATATTGAATGCTGAGACTTATAAAGAGATTAGACCAGAAAAAAGAAAAAGAAAAAGAAAGAATCGTGTATCTAATAGAAGCCCCAAGTCACTTTGGTAATAACCCATTTTTTATCGAAAATGCGCCGATTAGGGGATTAACAGAAGAACAGATGCGGTAGTTGATACCATTACATGTAACCTCTCCTTTTTTTCTTTTTTTTTTTTGTAAAACAGTGAATAATCTCAACCAATGCGCCTTCCAATGTCCTTAGAGAAGCCAAATATAGAAGCCAAAAAAGTAGTAATAACTTAAATTCTTGCCCAAACGAGCAGGAAGATATCAGATCATAGAAAATGCAACTTCTTGTATTCTAATCAATAATGCACACTCGGGTCATACTGACAATGATCAAATTCGAATAAGATATGAATCAAAAATCTGAAATACTAACCCATTAATGCCAGCAAAGAAAAAACTTTCAAGCAACTAGCAAACATAATGAAATGAGAATAAAATGAAAGAGTATAAGGAAAGGCAAGAAATTGAAACAAACCCATGAAAATCAGACTAATACTGATGCTTCAGAGCAATGAGATTTACCAGAGAAGTGAATCTAGAGGTTATGAACATGAGAACAGGAGGCATACCCTGCAGGAAGTGGAAAAGGGTGGGAAGAAGAGGATTTAACTTTTAACAACAAAAGGAAAATTGTCTCCGGTCTCTACTGTACTTCATTTAATTCAATGAGATTGTTTTCGTCTTTTTATTTCAGCGATTAAGAAGGACCGGCCGCAAATTTAGAGCGAAAGAGAGAGTAAAAGGATGAAGAAATGATATTTGATGGTGTCACGGTCTTTCACTGTTAACTTCTGGCGAATTGTTTACTTATAAATTTGGATCTTCTCAATCCAGAAGGTAAAGGGGTAGAGATTGCTTTTGGAGCATTGCTTTGATCCCTGAATTCTTGTATATTAAGGGCTTGTTTGGTATGAGAGTAATAGGGGTAAACAAATTTTTCCTCTATTTTTTATCTTTTATATTAAGTATTTAATAATAATAAATATATTTTTAATGAAATATCCATTTTAGATCAAATTAAGATCTAAAATAAATATTTATTAGAATAAAAATATTTAATTTTAATTATATTATACAATATATATAAAATATGGGGGTAATATTTCCACCCCTATTACCCCCATACCAAACGAGCACTAATGATTTTCCCTTTTCCCGCCGCATACTTCATTGTTTTTCCTTCCCCACTATAACCAATCGTTGCTTTCAAGGTTTGGGTTCAATCTTCAATACGTTTCCGCGGCATAGTGTGTGGTTGGTTCTACGAAATGACCTCGATGTGACATGGGAACTGACGCATGTTCAACACAGACGAAGGTTTACAAATAGACCAGTACATGATTCAACCAAAATTCCTCCTCTAATGAATCAATTTGCTAATGTTACAAAAATCTCGGATGCGCTTCTTTGAGACAAATTTTATTTATTTATTTTGGAGGCATGACATGGGCAGAAGATGGAAAAGTAAAATAATAGTCGTAACTACGACTTAGGGATTATTTGAAGTAACTTATTAAAAATAATTATATATGATAATTATTTATTTAAAAAAATTTAGCTAATTTTTTTAAATAAATAATTATTATGGATAACTAATTTTGATAAGTAACTCCAAACATAGACTTAAATATATTCCAAAACAAATCTTATTTTAAATTTGAAAGTTTTGGTAAAATAAATTTACGTGAATCTTATTTAAACAACTTAGTCATTAGTCCTTATTGCCTTTCATTAGACTCTTAATGGCCCCATAGTGTAAAAGCTTAGGGTCTGCTAAAGGACCCCTTAGAATAGTTCAATCATACATGATACATCTAACTCTATATCACTATAAACACCAGGGTTGTGTGAAAGTTTGGGATCATAAAATTTGATCTAACATTTCAGATATTTTATCTTATTTTAATTAAAAGGGTATTCGATATTTTGGATATCTGATTTTTTTATATTAGATTATCCAATCCGAAAAAATTATCTGATAATTTATTGATTATTTTAATAATACATCGTAAAATTTCCAAAGTGGTGGTCATTTTTCAATCACTACATCTACTTGAAATGATTCAGTAAGAGACATACCCTTGACATGAACTTATCCCTATTTTATGTCACTTATTTCAAGTATTTAGGAATAATAAAAAAAATTAAATAAAACATCCATTTTAGAATAAATTAATAGTTGAAATAGGTATTCAACCGAAAAAGATTTTATTTTGTTTTGTTTTCGAATATAATATAATAGAATATAAGTAAAATACAGAGTATTTTTTTCATCTCTATTATTTCCATACCAAACAATCATTTGACCTTTTCCTTCTCCTTTAAGATTCGTCTCTTAGTTTATATTATATATCAACATGTTTTGGGTTATACATTACACGAGTCAAGACAATCCAATTGATGCATAATTGCTAAACAAATTGGGTTATGCTAAGTGTTGATGATAAAACTTGGGTTGAATTCAAAAAAAAGAGAAAACATAATAGAGAAGAGGATAGAATAATTAATTTGATATTTAGGTAACCCTTGAGATTAAATACTTACAATCACCGCTTAAGGTATTAACATTTACGATAAAGAATGTGAGATTTTTTACGGATCAACAAAGCTATGCACCAAGCTTTGTTGGGGGGGGGTCAAAACCTAAAGATTGCCAAAGGGGTTGATGTCCATTTCATTCAGCTCTTCACTCGTATAAAGAGTGTAAGAGGTTGATAAAAAATTACAAAGACACAACTAATCCTTAGGTAACTATATGGGTACAAACTTAACTAAACATGACTCTAATATAAGCTAACTATGGTAGGGAATAAACTAACCCAAATCCATCAACTTGGGGGCTGATTTTCGAACCTATTATAACCCTTCCCCATGCATAACAGTTGGTACCGTAAGCTTCCAAACTAGCATTAGGACTTATAAGAAGATAAATTATAGTACACTACTCTAGCCTGCACTGAACTAAATGACAAAAAAAAAATATCCTTCCCCATGCCCCTTTTTTGGTTAACTGCCATAGCTAAGTAGTAGGCCATCTTGATCCCTTAATTCATGTTAATTAATGTCTTGGAAATCACAAAATTTAGGTCCCAAATCTTGATGCGCAAAATCAAACTTGCATGTGTTATTTTCTTCTAGATTTTCGAATATTGAGTTCAAAATTATGGTTGTTGTAAGCTAGTGGTTTTCGAGTGTCACATGGCTAATTTTAAGCCATATTTGAACCATATTCAAGCCATAATAAAGCTAAGAAAAGGTGGTGAGTTGATGAATTTTATTTGGTATTACATGGCTTACATGACTCATAATAGTTTAGCTCATATATTAGTTCAAGTAAGGAGAATTATAATTTTTCTTAACTTAGAAAAATTAATGAATGGATTATTATTATTAGGCGTGTGGGATGCTCCTACATCACCAATTCAATTAAAACACAATCACGACTAAAAATATTAATCATCCTATCTGAATAGTCTGTTTACTTATTGATGAATTAATAGATTCACCTCAATTTACCCCATTTGGATACAAAAATAAAAAATTCATCTAGGTTAATGAGGGTGAAAATTTTTCCTTCCATTCACTCCAAATCTTCTCATTTTTTAACCTCCAATTCGGGGGTAATAAGGGGGGGGGGAGGAAAAAATACAAATGAGTTTTTATCTAATTGAACAAAAATACCCTTCCCTAAGATGTGGTATAGAAGGGATTTTAGGTACAAGTACCATTTATTTTATTTTTAACCTTTATTTACGACAATCAAAACAAAATTAAAATAATATTCACATCGATTCACACAAATTAGATTAATTTTTTATCAAAATAACAATTTAACATATTTATTCCGAGTTATTTCAATACAAATAAACTAAAAAGTCACAGCAAAAAACATCTCTAATCACTCTAGAGCGTCATGGCCTTGTTTTTAAGAATGTTTGTTAGTAGACAATAGCCCAAACTTGATTGGACCTCGCTTGATTAATAGAACATAGATAGTTGATCATCTTTCGTAAATCACTAACATATGCTTTGTTTTCTATTTGTAACGATTTTGTACAGAAGATGTCGAGCCTCAATAAAATAACAACAGAAAAGAATAAGTATTTATCTTGATGTACTTGTTGGCCTAAAATAAGAAAGGATCGAAACTAAATTAAATATTAGAATTTTATAAATTGGAGACTAAAGACCAAACCATAAGTATCAATATATAATTGATTCGGACTAAAATTTTAAAATTATATATCGAATTTTTGGATAAAATGCTTAAGAAGTTTTGGATCGGATAAGATTGGATTGAAATCAAACTTGGGAACTGAAACTTAGATGAGAGACCGATATAATGAATTCGATTATAAACCAAAATCTAAAACAGCCGTTTAGTCGTGTGACTAAATAAATTTCCTTTCCGGATCGGATGTCAAACACCTAGGGATGACAACGGGGCGGGTCGGGGACGGGGACCCCATCCCCATCCCCGAACCCGATAAGGAAAATAATCCCCGAACCCGACCAGATCCCCGATATTTTTTATCGGGGATTCCCCGACCCGATCCCCGCGGGGATCAAGTCCCCATACCCGACCCGATCCCCGATATATTTTTAATCCCCGATATATTCCCCGTTCATAAAACCCGATCCGATCCCCGAAACCCGACTTTATACCCGATCCCCGATCTCATCCCCGATCCTCAAACTATTTTTTATATTATATTTTTAATTTATATTCTATAAAAAAATTATATATATATTATATATATAATTATATAAAAATATATATATATAAAAATTTCGGGGCGGGTTCGGGGATGGGGACCCCAAACCCGTCCCCGAAAAAATCCCCGTTAAGAATCCTCGAACCCGAACCCGAACCCAATTCCCGAATTCTCTCCCCGAACCCGAACCCGAACGGAGAATCCCCGACGGACCCCGAACCCGCAGAAAAAATTGCTATCCCTACAAACACCTACCTCTTACGCTATCAACAAAGTAGAAGTAAAAAATGGCGCCAAGACATTTTTCCGAGCAAATTGACTTAAGAATTGAACTATCGGTCGCAAGTCACAAACTCCAGCTTATTTCTTTCTCTCCGGCTCTCCCCCTTCTCTCTCCCGCTCTCCCGAATTCCAACATGCGCCGGCAAACCTCCATCCGCCAATTTTTCGAGAAACCTTCACAGGAATATTCTCCGTCCGGGGACAAATTCAGTCGTGGCTCAATGCTTAATGGTAGCGGCGACAGCGGCTGCTTTAGTCAATTTCCGGCGAAAGATACGGCCGCCTTCGCCGGGAGCAATCGACCTAACAATCCTAGCTCTTATATGAAAAACTCAACCGTCGAAGTTAGAGGTACTGATACTCCGCCGGAAAAGGTTCCTCGTAAACTTGTTTTGTCTGGTGACTTGACGCCGATTGAAGACAAAAAACAGTCTCTATTCTCTAGTATTATGCATAAATTTGTTAAGACTGATGGAAAAGAAAGCGCCTCGGAGAGGTACTTTCATTTCTGATCCCATTCAAACTCTGTTAGTACATTTCTACGGCATTTTTGTCGGTTGTTTTCAGCTTCAATTCTCTGGTGACGATATTATGTAATGGTGCATAAGGCATTTGCAATCTCTGGTTGGTTCCATGTGGATTCAATATCGTAACTTTTATAGATGCCGTTCTTTTTGCCTTCAATTGCTTGCTTTATCATTCTAGCCTGCATAATTATCTTAATCAGCGCAAATGTTGACGTATCTATCACACTGATTTAGAGAGTTTGACAATTCTAAATAAGCGATTTGATGTAAATGTGATTCTTCCTTACCTTTTTTATTTCTTTGTAATTTTTTTTCCTGCAATTTCCATGGACTCATAAGCGTACATTCTTTCTCGAGTCCAGGTTCACTAATTATTGAACTCGAATTAAAGACAATTAGACTTGGCTCGAGTAACTAGTAACATATTTCCTAGTTCACTACAAGCATCAATGACTCAGATGTTAGGTTGGGAATGCCTCGTGCACTAAGTTTTTTTCCTGTCTTTCTTTGTTCATAACTTCTAATGTTGGCTTTTTTTGGGGGGGGGGCAGTGATCTAACCTTTATTAAACCTTCAATTGTATTCAATAATTTTTGTTTGATGAGGACTTATTTATGTTTTGTTTGTCATTACATTATTGCATCATGTGAATCCTCTTGATGATGAAGTTCTTTAAAGGTGATCCGATTGTATGTTTCAGTAACCATTAGGTTTATATTCCTCAGGGCCACCCTTTGAAATACTATTTCATTTGATTTCTGCTCTGAATATGATACTGTACTTGTGGCGTTGTAGTTCCTTCTGGGCTATGATTGTGGATGCTGATCATAGGGTTTAGCTTGTTTTCCTTTGCAACTAATTCTGATTGTTTTTTGCATGTTTGCAGAAAACAAACCGAAAACAAACCTTCAGTTGTTCGTTCTGTATTTAATGAATTTAGTGACTGCTTAGAGATTCGGAAAGAGGGAAGAACAGCTTCAAGCAACACAGCAGACCTGAATTTCTGCAAATCAAATGGGACAGTTGAACCATTATTGTCTGTGAAGAATGGAAGTGATAGTTGTATTCTTGGCCCAGAAACACCGAGTGGGCGGCCTTTTGTTCCTCACTTGAAACGAATTCAGGAAGAATGTCGTGAATTTGATGGTGGCGCTGATCTGAGTCAAAGGAGTTCTAGCAAAAGAGTTAAGTTTTTACAGGGTTCTAAAAGAGGAAGTAATGACAGTGAGCAAAAATCAGATATGGCTACCAAATTTGAATGGCTTGACCCTTCTCGAATCAGAGATGCCACTGGAAGGAGGCCTGGGGATCCTCTTTATGATAAAACGTCCCTGCATATACCTCCGGATGTCTTGAAGAAAATGTCAGCATCACAAAAACAGTATTGGAGTGTTAAATCTCAATATATGGATGCCGTGCTCTTCTTTAAAGTGGTTAGTTGAAGCTGCCTTTTGAATAGTGCATGAACACCAATTTTGGTTTCCTTCCTATACAATTTGCAACATCTTATGCTTATTCTGGACAAAATTTTAACATATATTATGTAGGATGATTGATGTTAATTAATCTTCTATGTAATTTAGCTGAACTCTAATAATTCATGCCTATAATTTTTTTGTAACATATACAAGCTGGCTGAGCATAGTAAAGACTGTATGCCACTCTTGTCATCTTTGAAAACATTAGCATGCTAGTTTGTTTGACCTATGTAGTCATAGGAAGGGCATTATTTGCCTCAGTCAGCTATGTGAACTTATGCTTCTCAGCATATCTTGTTCCTGAATAATAGATGAAGACATCTTTCCATCTTTAATTTCTCAATCTTCAAATATAAGTCCTGGTAAAAATAGAAAGTAGTAATAGTCATTATCTAATATGCCATTTCATAAACTTGCTGTTGGTTTGATAAACATCTTGCAATAAGAAGGAACAGAGCAAAGCTGTTTCTGTACCAATATTCTACCTGATGGTTTGCTATCATGGTGAATTGTAATTTGAGCTAAATGTAAAGTATAGTGAATAATGGAGACCATCATTGCCATAGTTTGAATTTTAGTCTTGTTGTGGCTGGTGGAGTTGATTGCAATTTTCTTGGCGCTTGCATTAATTACTGTTTCATTAATGAACATCTTAGTTACTATCATTTGATTCTGTACATTGTAGGTGAGCTGTTATTAAACTTACACATCATTTGCTGCAGGGAAAGTTTTATGAACTCTATGAGCTGGATGCTGAGATTGGTCATAAGGAGCTTGATTGGAAAATAACTCATAGTGGTGTTGGAAAGTGTCGACAGGTTGCCTTTAGCTAGAGCCTTGTTAAATGTGACAATTTTCATTTATGATATCATGGAGAATTTTGTTATGGATCAATCATGTTTGTAAACACCTCCCTCTACTTTTCAGGTTGGTATCTCTGAAAGCGGAATTGACGATGCTGTTCAAAAGTTGGTTACTAAAGGGTATTGAAGTAACTTTTGTTTGATTAAATTTTATTTTCTTTCCAACAAAGACAGTTATAATGTTGGCATAAGCAATATAGGTGTTTACATTTACCTGCTGCAATACAATTAACTAGTGCTCTCGCTATAGCTTATTGGCTGTCATTTAGCAGAATCTAGGTTAGCTGATACATGAAATGCCTGAAATGTGATAGATATATATATATTTTTAAAACTGCCGATATATTGAATATTGGGAAATATTGCTGATCAATAGATTGATATATCAGATAATGGAAAATATTACTAAAAATTTGATGATTTATCGGAAAACCCTAATTCTATTGAATGAAGTAAGAATGACATTTTTTTATTATTCATTTACTATATATATCTTGGACTAAATGACCATTGGATTGTAGAAATTATTGTCATTCAGTCACTTCACATCTACTGCTAAATAACATATCTTGTTTTTCATTTCAAGCCAAATGTTCTTTTTTTTTTTGGATAATTTAACATATAATGACTTATTTAAATGTTTCTAATATAATATAGAATATTAGTTTATTAAATAATTATATTTAAATGATCAAGGAATAGGAATTAGATCATATATTAACTAAAAATAAACATTCACGTACACGAGGCTCCGATACCGCGATTGCAATCGCAATTGCGATTTTATTGCATGCTTGCTTCCTCTATTGTCTTCCTTTTTTCTGTTCTATGCGAGCAGCTTATTGTGTATGCTTGTCGAAACCTTTACAAACAGAGAATGCTAGCTTCTTTTATTGCAAAACCTATCAGCTAACTGTTTTTTTCATTACTCATAGATCATATGCTTGAAATATCTTTGCTTTATGCTGAGGGAGACTGTGTTTACTGACAATATCTTTGGTTGTTGGTCTATGGTCATGTGCATGATACATCCCATTTTCTTGTTGCAGTTTGATTATTCATTTGTTAGCAGTCCAACGTAAATTCTAAGTATTAAACGATTTATTTTCATTATGTTTTCCTTGCTCATTTACAATGCTTATTACTGCCAATCACTCAGCTCCAAAGCATAAGTTATGGTCTCCACCTTGAGTCAAGACTGCGCAGCTTCACATGTATGCCCGTGTGCATTGCTTTTGCTGATGCAACAACCTACACTCCACCCCACCATAGGCCTGAAGTCCCTGACCAAGTTCTTTGTTGACCCATTGGAAAGAAGGTTTAGGTCCATTTGATTATACATATTTTCGTAGGTCCATGGGTCTTTAAGTGTGTGTTAGGGCATTAGAGGTCTATGAGTAATTAGCAATATCATTGTCTTCTTGTATTATTATCTTCTTATTGATATCTTAGGATTTAGGTTAGTCGGATTATCTTTATTGTTTTGAGTTTATTTTGTTTTGCTTTCAAATAGGCCTGTGTACCTAATTATTATGGAGGGGTGAGATACTAAATTTTAGTTGTGAAAATCCCACTTCAAGAATTAGCCTTGCATCACTTGCCTTTATCTTATTTATTGTCTTGTTATGGCCAAAAGCTCCTTTTGATTTATATCATATGTTTTCGTGAGATTTTTATTTTTATTTTTTACAGGCTTCATAGTATAGATTTCTCCTTAACTCATTAATTTGATCCCTCTGTCTGGGAAAACTAAATGGTGTTGCACATTGATTTTTGAAGATATAAAGTTGGACGTATAGAGCAGCTTGAGACCTCTGCCGAAGCAAAAGCACGTGGTGCAAATTCTGTAAGCATTTCTTCAAGGCATATTGAAATATTTTACATGATTTGAGTTGTGTGTGTTTTCCTGAATCACTCTTAGCATTGCATTTAAATACATTAACTATAAGGTTTTCTTTTTTGCATTCAACTTCCATCTATTGAAATTTTATTTAGTTAGAAGGTTCTCTTTCATGGTTTGACCTCAAATACATCTCTGCATTTTATGGGTTTGCATCAGGCAATGAAATTGTGGTGTTGGGTAATGGAGCTTTGTGAACCACAAATAATGTCACAGTTGCTGCAGCATGGTTTTTATTTTTATATTCACAATATTAACATCATTTTTTTTGATAATGTTGGCAAATATCAGTAGATATCAGTAGATATCAGCTGATACATATGATTTCATGTTTGTGTCACATATTTTGATCTGATTCATATGGGTCACGTATTGGTATATTGGTTGATACTTTGTTTCATGGATTGTACTCACAGTCATCTTAAACCCATTAATGTTTGTGTAATTTGGAATTACAGGTTATTCCAAGAAAGCTGGTGAATGTGATTACACCATCAACCACTGCTGACCTAAACATTGGTCCTGAAGCTGTTCATCTTCTTGCAATAAAGGAGGTTTGTCATGCCATGTTCTTGCCCTGTACTAGTGCACATGGATTTAGCAATTACCATGTTATTCTGTGTAAACATACATAAAAAAAAAGAATGCAATGTGGACACTTTATTCAATTCACAAAACATTGAAGAGGTGCCCAGTAAATTCTTGATCTGGTTTCTATCATTTAGTTTTGAAGAAGTTGTTTATATGTATGACTAATGACTTGTTTGGAGCTACTTATTGCAATTTTTTATGCACGACAATTACTTATTTTCTAAAATATTTTGATAAATAAATTCAAACAAGGGGTTAGTCAAGAAGATTATACACTTCCAATATGCAAAGAAGGATAGAGGCATCTACTTACTAATTGGTGTAAATGATCGTGCATATTTTTTAATGCCTTTACCATCTTGGCAACTTCTGTAGGCATCCTGTGTAACTGGAAGTGAGTCTGTTGTCTTTGGGTTTGCTTTCGTTGATTGTGCTGCTTTGAAATTCTGGATCGGTGCTGTTAGTGATGACAATTCTTGCGCTGCTTTGGGGGCTTTGTTGATGCAGGTATACGCACAATTTATCTACTTGTGCATCTCTTAGGTTTGTGGAATTCACTGACTGGTTTGCACCTTTTAATTTATTTTTAATTTTAGGTCTCCCCAAAGGAAATAATTTATGAAAGTAGAGGTGAAATCCTTCTCTGGTTCTTATTGTTATGAGTAGAAAACACAATCTGCTTGTTACTCATGGCATTTTATGCTTGAATTATACAGGTTTGTGCAGAGAAGCTCAGAAAGCGCTCAAGAAATACTCATCAACAGGTGATGGTTGAACTGTATACTCGAGCCTAGAAGTTTAATTGTTCTTGGAAAAACATTTTGAGTTGTTCATGACATCAACCATCCAATCAAATTCCTGTGTCAGTCATTTGTGTCACTTTAAATCTTAGCAAAGTGTCTAAAAGAATACGGGATGTAATAGAAGAAACACTTATAGAGAGATACAGTAGAAACCAGAAAATCTTTTGATTCACTCCTATATTCATTGAATATCTTAATGGCTCTGGTGCTGGCTTAGTTATATGGTGAATTGGTGATATGATACATCTGCCCAAGTTGCTTCTTGCAGAGAGTCTAACAGTGTATTAAGTGAAACCTGAGTTGATGCATCACTTTTCTATTAAAACACGTTGAACTTTGTTTAGAATCCAGGCTATTTCTGATACCTAATTCATATCTTAAATAAGGAATATGCAGATATGTTTAACTAATTTGCCTAGTTTGTCATTTTTCGGTCATTAAGGGATATACTTTCCTCTTTCTGGAAAACTACCCTCTGCTGCCCCAAAATGACTTTATATGAGCATCATATTCTGTTTATGAAAAATGTTGTTAATAGGCTGTGACAGTTTGTGTTTATCATTGTGTGGAATTTCAGAGTTTTCATCTCCCCTCTCCTTAACTACATGTCACAGGATCCACTGCTTTGCAAATGACTCCTGTGATGCCACTTACCGGTTTTCCAGATGCTACAGAAGTGAAACAAATGATCCAGACAAAGGGGTATTTTAAAGGGTCTACCAACCTCTGGGATCATCTACTTAGTGGTGTAACATACCATGAATTTGCTTTGTCTGCTTTAGGTGGCCTTATTGATCATTTGTCCAGACTGTTGGTATGCTCTCCCCAACCTCAAAAACTTGTGCCTTTGCAGACAAATGCTATGTTATACTTTCGTAGCTTTTTAAAGCTGTTCATGCTCACTATTTTCTACAGTTGGATGATGCTTTACGCAATGGAGACATTTTACCATACCAAGTCTATAGAGGCTGCCTTAGGATGGATGGACAGACTCTTGTCAATCTGGAGATCTTCAATAACAATGCTGATGGTGGTCCCGCAGGTACCACCATGCTATGCTCAGCTTTGGAGAGAGTTCTGTATTTTCTAATATAAGTGGAGAAACTATGAGCGAAATGTTGTTTTTCATCTTGATTTAGGTACTCTGTATAAATATCTTGATAGATGCATAACTTCCTCTGGCAAGCGACTTTTGAGGAGCTGGATATGTCATCCGATGAAAGATGTTGAACGAATCAATAATAGGCTTGATGTAGTCGAGTCACTGATTATGCATTCAGAAATTATGCTTCTTGCGGGTGAATATCTTCGCAAGGTTCCAGACTTGGAAAGAATGCTTGGTCGGGTTAAATCCAGTGTCCAATCACAGGCTACGTTAATAGTGCCTTTAGTGGGAAGGAAAGTCCTGAAACAAAGGGTAAGTTTGCTGATACACGAGTAGCAAATGAAAGGATTCCCAGTTTCTTGGAGCACAATAATATGATTGTTTGATGAAAGTTCCAATAACTATCACTTTGCTTGAATTTATATTAACTGTTTTCGGATATTGGCGCTTTCTTGTTCTTAACCATATGATGGGAGAGAAAGAAGCTGATTTATTGCTTCTCTGTATCCTCAGAAATGCATCTTCTTCCTTTCTTTTATGTCTGTTGTTATAGAAACAGTTTGCAACCTAATCTCAAACACTAGGATTTCTACCGATGTTATTGCTCCATTAGGGAAGTTCACTAGATTATTTTGAAGAACATGTCATGTATCAAAGTTCTATTGTTTCATCATATTACTCTTCAGTCTTAATAGACCCCAGTCATATGAGGAGCCTTGTGCTGTCTCCATCATGTGACTTGTACAAGTCCTTCTATGGCATTATCTTGGAATGAGCTCTTAATTGTTGAGTTCTCTTCACTGTCTCGATTTTCAAATTCATTAGAAGCATTAAAAAGTACATATTTGTGAACTTAAAAAACACTTTCTCCATCAGATTCCATTTGTGGATTTATTTGCCTGAAATATTAGTCTTGGCTGAAGTCACCAACAAATGTGGGTCAGGTAACCGTCTGTTGTGATAATAACATTATCTTCCATCCGTTGATCTGAAATTTCTGAAATAGGTAGAACATAAGTGGTCTCTAGGAATAGTATGTAATTTACATTTGCTTTATTTAATGCAGGTCAAGGCTTTTGGATCTCTTGTCAAGGGCTTAAGGACAGCCATGGAGTTACTGATTTTGCTTCAGAAAGAAAGAAATATTACATCTTTGTTGTCCAATATTCTGAAGTTGCCAATACTTTGTGGCCCTGGTGGGCTGAAGGAGTTTCTAGCCCAGTTTGAAGCAGCTATAGAGAGTGACTTTCCAAAGTACCAGGTCAGTCTCTTTCAAGGTCAGCAACGTTTATGCAGCATACACATTGTTTCTCAATATCTTGCAAAGCTAACTAACCTTTTTATATATCAGGATCATGACGTGACAGAATCTGATGCAGAGACACTTTCTATCTTAGTCGAGCTGTTTGTTGAAAAAGAGGGTCAATGGTCTCAAATTGTGCATGCCATAAACTGCATAGACGTTCTGAGATCCTTTGCCATTATTGCAAATTGTTCAAGCGGGACTATGTCCAGACCTCTGATTCTTCCCCTTTCTACTTCAGCCCTTGTGTGCCAACAAAGCAAAAGGCCAACACTTAGGATGAAAGGCTTATGGCATCCATTTGCCTTGGGAGAGAATGGAGGAGTTCCTGTACCAAATGATCTATATCTTGGTGAGGAGAACGGTAGGCATCATCCTTGTACATTGCTGTTAACAGGACCTAATATGGGTGGCAAATCAACCCTTCTGCGTGCTGCATGCCTAGCTGTCATTCTGGCCCAGGTTTGCTCCATTATGTGTTCGTGACAGCATAAACTTTCCTCTTGGTTCACCCTGTTATATTGATGGTCCATTGCTTGTTCTTAGTTGATCGGTCCCTGTTTTCTCTCTGTTCCAGCTGGGTTGTTATGTGCCATCAGAAAATTGTGTATTGTCACTCGTTGATACAATCTTTACAAGGCTCGGAGCCACTGACAGGATAATGACTGGTGAAAGTAAGTTCCACCGGATATAATTCATCCTTCGATCTGTTATCTGTATCTTTGCATCACAGTTGCTGGAGCTGATTCTTATAGGGATAAATCACAAGCTATTTGTTCAAAAAGTTGTTGAGATAGCGGATTTAAGCTTCTTAGAGCTCTTATTTATAGCAAGGATCTTTGTGGGATGCAGCCATAGGGTTTTCTTTTTCATAAATCCTTACAGTGAATATCCTCTTTTGTTCTATTTCTCAATACCTCTGGAATATTACCAAATCCCCCTACCGAAAGGAGCCTGCTATACTGGCTGGTGCCTCATGCAATCAATAAAACCACGGTCGAGATTGTGGATGCGGCCGTGGTGTTGCGATATTGGAGTGTCGTGAACATTATTTTCTATGTTGTGTAATTTTTTTTTTATTTTTTCCACAACAAATATTAGTAAATACTGGTCGATAATCAATATGTTAATAAATACGTGAAATTCTAAAACTGATACATATTGGCTTATCCAATATCTAATAAATATCTGCTGATATTACATATCGGGCCTGATATGTCTGCATTCCCATCTAATATTGCTCCCTAGTGGTCTACGGTTTCCACAAGTAGCCTTTTGTTTCACCAGATGCCCTAGCACGTAAAACATGCAATAATTCTTCTTGTACGGGCCTGCCAATATGCTCCCATCATTCTGTCTGTTTCATATAATGGTTGTGTTGGCAATACCTTGTTTGAAAAAAGGTGCTAGAAATGGTGAACAATGTGTGGATGTGGCATGCAGCACCACGTGCGCGTGCTGTTAAGTGGTGATGGAATAGAGGTGGGGCTGGTAAAATACCATGGGAGCAGGAACAGAGGAGTTCCTCTCCATAAACTCCTAGTCAAGATTTCCCTTTAAATCATTGACACCGTCATTCTTCTGCAGGCACTTTTTATGTCGAATGTGCAGAAACAGCTTCAGTTCTTCAAAACGCGACGCAAGATTCTCTTGTCCTCCTTGACGAACTGGGTCGTGGAACCAGTACATTTGACGGATATGCCATTGCATACGCTGTGAGTTTGTGCATCTTTGTTAACTATCATGAAGATCATTACACATTTTTTCTTCTTTTCTGCTAATCTCCACACCTGGTATGGAAACCTTTGCTATAAAATGAAGGCCTTAAAGCTTACTTATGGTCATTGTACATGTAAATAAACCGACTAATATTTTTCTGGACCATACAGGTATTCCGCCATCTTGTTGAAAGGGTGAACTGCCGATTGCTTTTTGCTACACACTATCATCCACTCACAAAGGAATTTGCTTCACACCCTCACGTAATGTTACGGCACATGGCTTGTTCCTTCAAATTTAATGAGAGAAATGAGTTGGTATTCCTCTATAAGCTCGCTTCTGGTGCTTGCCCAGAGAGCTATGGGCTACAAGTGGCTCTTATGGCTGGAATACCTGATCCTGTGGTTGAAGCTGCTTCAAGGGCCGGCAAGGTGATGAAAGAGATGATAGGAGAAAGTTTCAGATCAAGTGAACAAAGGTCGGTGTTCTCAACACTGCATGAAGAATGGTTAAAGAGCTTACTAGCGATGCCAACAAATGGCGAAAACGGTTCTGATGAAGACCCGTACGATACACTGTTTTGCCTATGGCATGAGATTAAGAACTCGTCTATCGAATAAATTGTACTGAGAAAATTGTGGGCAATGTAAACTGTGAATGCGGTCATATCTCCCTCCCCCACTTCCTGCTGGGATCGATGGTACGATAGTGTTCCATCCGTATAATTTTATGTCAGGCGATGCAAAGTTGTATGTGCTTTCGTTCTCAAATGTCGTGTTTTGTTAATTGTTATGTAGCTGATAGATTTCCAATTTATATCGTCCTTCGACAAGTATAGCAACTAGGAATGGCTATTCTCTTAAGCACTGGTAAAAGATTTGGGAAATCAACTAGAAGGGCATAAAGAAACATAGTGGAATTCTTGTTGAATCACAGGAGGCTTTAATCCGCTCCGGCTATCTATCCTTGAACTCACAATTAATCAGCTGACGATCCATTACATTCCATGTTCTCAGCATCGGTTAATATCCTCTTTAAGTGATTCAGCAGGGTTAAGGAGCGCAGACGTAGGTTCTCCGATGACGGAATAGCTCCCCCACTTTTCGACCATGGAGAGCAATGAAGAATCTAGGCCTTGGTGAAAGTGAATTTGAACAGAATTTACAAAAACGTACAACAATGCCGTATAGTATGGGATTGTGACACTGGATATCTCTATTTCAAAAAGATCTCCATAACTTAAAATTTAAAGAACAAAAAAAATAAAGAAACAACTGATTTTCTAGTAATAGGTAGGTTCCTGATGACGACGATACTAAAGAAGCCCCTGATCTTTCCTCTCAGGTTTTAGTGTTACTTTCAATTTCACATCTAGGCCTCCTTCGGATGATGCGTACATATTTTAATCAAATTGAGGGACGGTAGCGGAATCAATTCTTCATTCATGAACTCAGCAGATCCAACTCATCTATTAACCACACCGATGTACAAAAGAGAAATAATTTTAATCAAAAAATGCAACATCCGAAAGATGCAGGTTGCAGTATCCACAAAATAGACAGCAGATTTCAAGTTTGAGATGAAATTCGTAGGAACAAATGTCGATTTGGGAATGAAGCTCGTGCTGGGAAGAAAGAGACCGAGAAAAAGCTCGTGAGAGGAAACTTCGGCCCCATTCTGTAGACCTCATTTTTAGAGATCACATTAGATCAGATTAATATCAATAAAATTATATTAAATTAATATAATAGTTATTAATAATTTTATTTCAATATTTTAAAATTAATAATGACAGTTTTTAATATTAATAATAATATATGGTTCTTGATCTTATAAGAAATATTAATAATATTAAATAATAATAACATGAATTAAAATTAATATCAATTATGTAATAATAATAATTAATAGCAATCCTATTTAAAATAATATTTATTTTAATGATTTAAATCATAATATTAATTAATAAAGACTATTAATAGCAATATTATTAATAATTAATAAAACACATTAATTTAATAATAATAAATCATATGTAGATTCATTTAAAAATATAAAAAATATTAATATTAATTTAATAATATAACAAAATAACTTTACTACTAATACTAAAAAATAACCATAATCTTAATTAATTTAATGATATTATTATGAAATAATTATTATTAAGCAAGAGTATTTATTTATTAATATTTATGACTAATAGGATCTTAATAATATTTTTATTATCATGATTAGTTATTATTTTTAATAATTATGAATAATAGAATATTTTTTCACACTTATCACTAATTAATAATATTATTAGTACTTATATAAATGAAAATAATAAATCATAGTGATTAATAGTATTTGATAATTATAATCGATAATAATATTAACTATATCAGTACTATTAATATTATTCTTAACAATAACAATAATAATTAAGTTAGATCAACATCAATGAATTTGTATTAAATAAAATCAGACCCGATTAACAACTATAAATTCTAGAGAACAAAACTTTTATCCCGCTGGTGGGATTATGTATTAATTTATTTACTAAAATAAAAAGAAATGGGATTCTATTGAAGCTAGGAACATGTAAACAAATTGATTTCAATGATCTGAGATTTCATCAAAATCTAATTGCCAGGTGTTGTAATTTCAGCGCCTCAGCAGCACTAGAGGCTCCAGTAATTTTTCAGTACCGGAGACAAGCCGGGACCCCCGCAAGAAGTCTAGCACGACAGAGAAATTAGAAGAAACTGTTGTATTCTACTGGGACTTGGCCTGAGCCATTTCTAGTGCATATCTTTGCTGCTCACGACATCGTGGGCTCATTACCATGAGTATATGCTTGCTCTTGCTCAATTTTACCACTTTTCTCCTGTCCCATTAGCCAACGCCATCTTAGTCCAGTTCAAGTTTTGTCTCAAAATCCGTTAAATACCATGGAGATGAGGGAAGCAACCTTACAGAAATTGAGAATACCATGGAGCTCGTACGAGATGTTTTTCACGCATTACTTTGAAGTCAATACAAGAGAAATTTATTTATTGATGAGGATGACAGTGCATGAGCGCAGATCTAGACGAACATGAACCACCAATAATGCAAGCTGCAGTACCATATTTGTTGAAGAAGATAACTACAGCTATGAAGGGTGCAGATATTTTGGTGCCACGTCTCACGAGGAGCGGATGACTAATGGAAGATAATTACATCGACATCCAACGGACAGCTTAAGCGCAGAAGAAATTTGTTTCCTGATCTAGATGCATAAATACACAACGAGAGGCAAAAACAGGACGTCAGCTCCGTTAATGCATATCAATCTCAATCTGTCAGCGAGACAAATAATATTATCGGTTTCTAATGATCAAGCATTCATTTTTCATCAGGGGATTTGCCAGATCTACAGGCTTCAATTTCACTAACAGCATTAGAGCACCCTAAAGCTACCACTATAGGAATGACAAAATCGTGTTATTAGTCACCATTTTTATTTCACATTCCAGAACACATCACATGGAAAAGATGCTAGGAACGAAGGAAATCCCCTTGATGTTATGTCGGAATTAAATGAAGATGCGACAGAAGAATAAATGCAGAACTAAGATCACATTGCAGATAGAATGAAAGAAAATCTACTTCAGTAATCAACAACTTTAATATGAATAATACAACTTTTAGGAAAAGGTTTATTGTATAAGTATTTGTTCAAGTTAACAGTACAGACACTGAACTGAACTCCGAGACTTGGAAGTTCTTCCTCCAAAAATAGTTAAACGGCAACATCATTTGTTTTCATCCCCACAAAATGCAAATCCTGAGAGAAAGGCAAATTGACTGTTAAGGTCTCAAATCAAGATGCCTCAAACTGATGAATGCTCAAACAAGGTTAAGCAAACAACATAACACCTACCCCATAGTTGTTAAATTTTCAATTCATATCTTACAATTCTACGATCTAAGAGTGAAAGAATCTTAAAATAATAGAATCGTAGTAGGATCTTATGAATCTATGTAAAATTGGTAGAATCTGCCTATAACTTTTTTTATCTATTTTCCTTATAATCTATTTTTCCTCTTATTATCACTATTTCTTCACTAACTCTAAGCCTCAACCCCTGTTATTTTATGCATACTATATGTTGAGCACTAACCAATGGGAATGAAACACGAATGAGATATTAATAAGACAACAAAGCTGATCATGTTGGGAAAAACATAATGAAGCATTATAACTCAATATATAGATAAAATAAATATGTTAATTTTTTTGATGTCATTTGTTTAATAATTTATATGTAGTTCATAAGTATCCCTTTTTTTTGGGGGGTATTGTTAGCTTTCCATATACCAACTTTTTTGTATGCATATAATTAGACTACTAGTGCTAGTTTTTAGTTGTTATAACTTAATTAGTGACTAAACGAGCTTAATAACGAGTTTCCTAGTATTTTTTAACTTCAACTATGAGACTTCATGGCATACAAATATGTTGGAATCATATTTTTGTACTATTTATAGAATCTTATAATCCTACGATTTGATTCTATGATTCGATTTTGATTACCCCGCCCCTATAGATTCTAGGTAAAATTCTGATTTTAACAACCTTAATCTACCAAAAATATTAAAAATGACAACACTGTCTATCTCTGTAAAGTGTTATGAGTGGGCAAAGCCGCATCGTATAAGGCAATACTCCATGTGCGCGGCTGATATCACCAGAACTCTGTATCCTAGGCCTTGAACAGACACAAGAAGAAAGGGCCAACAGTAAAAGGACCAACATGATGACATGCTTCCACAATCCTATCTGTGGAACCATAGATACATATCTTGGATAGAACTGGCAATACCTCCGGAAAGCAGGGAAAGACATGCAAACGTTCCTATGGAATACGGGCTACAGAATACCATGATAGACAGCAGCTCGCATAACTAGTCTAAGATATCTGCTAGCCAGGATTACTGCATTATATCATGCCGTTTACAACAAAGTAACTCAAATACAAGAAATGCAAGCACACTCTCCTCTTCTCCAAAGGTCTTCAACACGATTAGAATACCACTAAGCTTACCGTTCAATTGATCCAACAACCAGGGCAAAGCCAATAGCCAATAAGCATTAGTAAGTCATTTATTCAGATTTTCAGACAAGTGCTGACGAAATGAGCAAGAATAACTACCTTCTAACATTAAGGTAACGAAGTGTAACAGAGGTCTAAGATAAATACTGACAGAACTAGAACTTACATGATCAATCATTCACTAACACCTTCTGAACAGTCCGTGTCCTCATCATCAGCTTCTATCATCTTGGCAATCTCATCACGAGTCCTCTCAATCAGCTCCTTCTTTTGCACTTCCAAATCTTTCTGAAACTCAATCCTCATCCTCTCCAATTCCATCATATGCTGTCTCTTACTCGTCTCAATCTTCTCATATATCTCCCCAACCTTCTTAATCGAGTCAGACAGCATCTTGTAAGACTCCTCATCATCCCCATTATCCCGACACCCATCAACATTATCTCCTTCATCTTCGTCGTCTTCTTCTGACTCCGAATTCCCAGGACTGTCCCTCATTTCATCTAATGCATTCGAATAATCCAAATACACTCTCGGGTTCATAAACACAAACTCTCCTGAATCTACACCACAGGCTAACCCAGATTGTTGTTGTCTTTGTTGCTGCCTAGGTGACACTTTCATCAACATATCCATCTTCTTAAAATAAGCCCATTTGCTGTTCCCTCCTCCAATTGCTTCAAGCTTCGACTTTTCTTTCTTGTATTTGTTCTTCAAAGTATTCAGCCTGTTTCTACAATCTGAAACGGAGAAGCTGCACCCAATTGCTTCTGAAACCCTCTCAGCTACCTCAACCCAATCATCGCTCCTCAAGCTACTCCTACCCAATTGCACAAACCTTTCCCCCCAAATTTCTAACAACAAAAACGTAGCGTGTTCGTCCCACTCCGGCAGAATATTCCGTGCCGGAGCACCGCCTCCACGCTGCGGCGGGAGTCCGTATTCGGAGTTGTAATTCTCGAGCCTCCGTTTCTTCGGGTGGCGAATTGGATAATTCTTCTGAACTCCGCGACAGTGAGCTGCACTGTAGTCTTCATCGTCGTCGTCGCTTTCGTCGAGGTCGACGGCGGGATCTTCGAATGCATCGTCGTCCTCGTCATCAAATTCTCGGTTATTCCGATTGATTTGACGAGTAACCGGTTGTTGGGTTCGCGAAGCGCGTTTGTTTACTTGTTGAATAGAAGAAAAATTTGAACGGTGATTCATATTGCGACACTGGAAAGTAAGGAAAAAAAAACTCAAGCGAAGGATTTTGGACCGAATTGACGAATGGAGTGAGCAAAGAACATGAAACAGGAATTGAATCAGGCAGAAGATTAGATACTCTCGCGAACTAGCATAAAAAACCTAAGAGAGAGGAAAGGTTACCTAGGCGGAAGCATCCCAGTGTTGACTAGACTGCACTCTCCATGCCGCCCATTACTTTTTAAAATTTTAAATTAAAATAATCATTTATTTAACAAAAAACTTAGATGAGGTCATTTCTATAAGCTTATATCGTGTAATTGTATACGCGATTTTCATGATATAGTAATTAATTTTTATTTACTTAATTTATTTTTAATTAGGGTAATTAAAAAAATTATGCCATCATATTTATAAAAATATTTTCTACAAACAGAGATTAATATTGATATATTTTGAACTTAAAAAAATTATTATGTGAAATATTGTTATATTTTTTACAATATATAATCTATAGTTTTTTTATTTTTATTTTAAAATATAAGTTTTATTTCAAATTCTAATAAATATTTATTTTTATATTTCTTAATTTATCATATTCTACCTCGTTAATATATCCATAACAATTAAATTTTTCAAATTCAAATCTTGACATTTTAGTCAATTTATATACCATTTATCCTAAACTATAATACTTTTTAATGTGTGAGATAAAAAAATTAAAGGTCGTCTATGTGAAAAGGTGAGATAGTATAATCCATTTCATCATTATTATAATATAGGTTTACTATTATTGTATTTATGTCTCATCACTTTTAAACTTGTGTTCTACTATTATTGTATTATGTTTCACCATAGTTTTCTTCATATTTCACTACAATTATTGTCATATTTTATAAATTTTAGTTGTATTTTTTTTTTGGAAAAACTAACTTGATACGGTTTATCATAATCATTTCCATATTTTACTACTATGGTATTGTGTCTCGCCATTGTTATGCTTATATTTCACCATAGTTGCATTCATATTTTACCATGATTGCCTTCATATTTCATCATAGATGCTTCCATATTTCACTAATGTTCATCATGATTTTTCTAGAAAAAAAAAACTTTATCATACTTAAGTATAATCGATTTCATATTTCAACACCGTTATATTTATGTTTCACTATTATGGTCTTTATGTTTCACCATAGTTATCCTCATGTTTCACAATTGTCGCCCTCATACTATACCATAGTTGTTTCCATATTTCAGCATAATTATTTTATATTTCATTGATGTTAGTTGTGATTTATCTGAGTAAACTAATTTGTCATGTTTTACCATAATTGTCATAATATTTTACCACTATTGTTCTATGTTTCATTATTATTGTCTCCATGTTTTACCATTGTTGTCTCTATATTTCACCATAGTTATCTACATATTTCATCATAACTAATTTTTTTTTTTACTTATGTTAGTATTGATTTTTCTAAAAAAAACTAATTTGTCATGTTTCATTATGATTACTCCTATGTTTCACCACTAATGTGTTATACTTTATTACTACTTTTTACCATGATTTTTTTTGCCAAAAGTAAATTAATATGGATATCTATTTGTAAAGAAATGTCTCATAAATATTATAATATTTTATTATTTTTCTAATAATCATACGAAGAGATATTTTTATTTCTTTTGACAATGTCAACATTACACACAGTGCAAATGATGTATACAGTTACTCTATACATATTGTGAGATTTTCTCATACATATTATGAGAATTTTTTTATGTAATAAATGCGAAAAGTTATTATATCTATACTAAGTGTCATCACCTAAATAAGACTATTATATACTATATATTAGATTACATGAGGCAAGATAAAAATTTCTTTAATAATAGATATTATATACATAAATAGCCAAAGATAAACTATTTCAAGTAAGTGAAGAAGTCAAATAAAATCTTGAAAAGAATTTTAAAGACATACTAAGATTATGATATTATATTCAATTAGTGTTGAACAAGAACGTGTGCAAATATTCTAAGATAGATAACACATACAAGAATATACTTAGTTAGCATGATAAGTAACTTAGATAAATTATAATATGATTATTATCCATTCAATAATATATTAAATAGATGAATAATATTATTATTCAATATCAAATATAGATCCGAAAGGTTGGTATCTTTGATATTATATAATACGACACTAATCAATATAAATGAAATGCCAAAAAAATTCTAATTTTAAGAATTATAGTTAAATAAGGTTTTATTAGGAAAATTAATTAAATAAATTATTTTTATTAAAATAAAAGGGAATTAATTAGGGAAAATCAAGAAGAAAATTTAATAAATATTTTATTTAGGAAAAATTTGGGTATTTTAGCTAATTAAGGATTTTATTTTGGAAATTAATTAAATAAATTATTTTATTTAAATAAGATGGAGTAAATAGGGTAAAATTAATAGGAATGTTATAAATAATTTAATTGGAGAAAATTAGAGTGATTTGCTAACTAAAATTGAATTTATGAAAAATCTTTCAAAAATCCTAAATTAGCCTAAAAAGGGATTTGAATATTATTTTATTCAAATATTATTATTTTTAAATATCCTAAATATTCAAATTAATTTAATTGACCCCAACCCACCTATTTTCTTTTTCCTTTTTCCTTTTTTCATTTTCTTTCTTTTCTTTTCTTTTCTTTTTCTTTCTTCTTATTTTCTTTTTCTTCCTCCTTACCCGATTTGGCCTGTCTGCGGCCCGCCTCCTTTTCTTCTTTGGCGGCCCAGGACCCAGGATGTTGCGTTTGGTTGTCCTTTTAATTGCCGTATCTCGGGCTAATTTTCTTCCTTTCCTTTCTTTTTTTTTTCCAGGCCAACTGGTCCACACCCCCTTCTTCTTCTTCCTTCTTCCCTCCTCCGTTTGACCTGTAACTATCCGAAGCTTCCGCCGTCGGCCACGCCTGATTTGACCGGACATTTTCCCCTCTCTCCCTCGTCGATTTGATGGCGATGTTGACCCAACCAACCTTTCCTCCCTTTTCTCGCTCATGATCCACTTCTTCCTGCGTAACCACCCTTGCCCGATTTGAATTTCGCCGGCCTCCGTTGCCGTCGGTGAACCCTAACCAACCAATCCTAATTTCCTGTCACTCCCCTCTGACCATAGCCCTCCCTGTTACTCTATAAATACCCCCTACCCAGCATAGAATCGAGTCTTTCCCCAAAACCTAGAAAACTTCCCCTCGTGCACCACCGCCATTTTAGGCACCATTTTCGCCGCCGTCGGCCAATGCCGCTGCCCACTCTACCCACCTGAGTACTTCCTGCACCGCCCTCTAACTAACTACACCTCCTTTATCCCTCGATTTTCCTTGCACAAACTACCTCGGTTGTGCAAAGTCACCTCCTCGATCAGCCTTCCTTTCACCTCTGCTGCCCTTCGCACCACCCTTAGCCATCACTTTTGCCACTGCCGCTACCCTTTTCACCTTCCAAAAGTCTTTGTAGACTTCCCTCTACCTCTCCCTACTCTTCTTTTCCTCTTCCTCCCTCTTCTCCTCTCCTTCTTTCCTTCTTCCCCTTTCGACCACCACCACTGCCGCCGTGCGCCGCCACCTTCATTCTACTCCTCTCCACCTAGGTAACCCTAAACACCCCTACTCCCACTCTTATTCTTCCTCTCTTGTTCCCAGCCTTCAACTTTTCCCCCTTTCTTCTTTTTTTCGGCCACCGCGCCACCGCTGTGCACCGCCACCGGTGCCGTCTGTCACCACCAACCCAAGGTGGAACCCTAAACCCTTTTTTACTATTTATACAAGCTTTAAATATTTAATTTTATTATTTTTTCAATTATTCGAATATATTACTACTACTACTACTACTACTACTACTACTAATGTTTTTATTATTATTGCTATTAAGGGCCGAAGCCCTATTCTATTTTTATTTCGGTTATAGTATTATTAATATTGTTGCTATTATTATTATTATGCTATTATTATTATTATTATTATCATTATCATTATTATTATCATCATCTTCAATATTAGTATTATTATTCTATATAGGGCTGGGACCCTATCATGTCTATTTCAAATTTTAGTCGTAGTATTATTAATATCATGTATTATTATTATTATTATTATTATTATTATTATTATTATTACCATTAGTATTTATTATTAGTTTTATTATTTATTCAATGTAGTGTCAAAACCCTACTTCATTTTATCTTTGATTATTATCATTACTATTACTACTGTTATGATTATTATTATTTTGCAATATTATTATAGTTTTTATCATTATTATTGTTACTATTTCTATTATTATTATTTTTTGTATTATTATTATTATTATTATTATTATTAGTAGTAGTAGTATTTTTAGTATTATTATTATTATTATTATTTTTAGTATTATTATTATTATTATTATTAGGGTAAAGTCTTCAAATCTTATATTATCAACTTTTACAATATTACTATTATTTCTTATATCTTTGGCAAAATTAGTAATTAGTTAATGTCATTTTTATTAATATGTTATTATTTTTATCAAAAACCTAGTATTAGAATAAATTAGTAAATAATAGTATTTTTGATAGGAGGGAATCTAATCTTTAGCTTTTCCCTCATATAGGTGAGATCAGTTAAAATCCTAAGGAGGTGTTGGAGTGTGCTCCAAGACCGGTGTCGTTTTAGGTAAGGGTATAGCTAAGGCCTTATTTGTGCTATGTGTATTATATGCTTTGGATGCCTTATATAATGTTGTGTTGTGTATCATGTGTTATTAGTTGAATATTTTATGTTGACTATTCTATGTATGGAGCAGCTTGGACTTAAGGTATACTTGTGTACCTTCTTATTGTATATGTTGATATGTATATGTGGAGAAAAGTTATGGAATGTGTTGTGACCCTTTAGACATGCATGTGAGGATGTTAAATGTGGTATTGTGTGAGGGAAATGATAAAAAAAAGGAAAATGGGGAAGTAAGTTGACCAATGGGAAGTAAGTTGACCAAAGGGAAATAAGTTGACCAAGGGGTGTGAGTTGACCTGAATATTTTAATGGTCAATGAGTGGATGAATAAAAAGGGGATTTAAAAAAAATAAAAGCATGGGAGAATCTATGATTCTGCATAAGAGAATCTAATCTATGGTTTTGTATGTGGGAATCAAATCTAGGGTTTTATATGGATGGATCTGGGGTTTGCATGAGAGAATCTAAGTACCTATGGAAGAATCTAGGATTTGCATGGGGTGAATGTAGTGTTTCACGTGGGAGTTTTAGGGTTATGTATGGAAAAGTTTGAAGGTTTGCATGGGAAGGTTAACGTTTGCATGGGAATAAAGTTTATGTATGAAAAGTTGACTTGGGATGTAAGGAAGGCAATGGAAGAGTTGTTTGGGTGTTTGGAGGATTTGGGTGAAAAATAGTACGTAGGATAGTATAAGGGTATATAGGAGGTCGAGCTAGGGTTTGGGGGGAAAACCCTAATTTAAGGAAGTGGTAGAAAGGATAAATAAATGAGGGTGAGTGGATTATGAGAAGGTGATGAAAATGATCATGTAAGCATGATTGGAATGAAAAAAATAATAAGTGGAATGTGAGAAATGAAGGTGACATGTGGACATGAGGGAGATAGGGTTTGTTATGGTCAGTTAGGGTTTGGTGTGGTTACCTAGGGTTTTGTAACTACACGTGTGCTTGAGGAGTAAGGCGTAATGATGAGAGTTGAATCTAATGGTTATGATGTATAGAGTGTGTAAAATGATTTGGGTTGTGTGAGGTGGAGTAGGATGGGCCCTATAGGCCTAAATTAGAGTTTCGGGATAAAACCCTTGAGTGAGGCGTTGAGTGGACTTGGAAGTGTAAGGTAGTGGGCCTTGTCCCATATACTTAATAGTTGGACTTCTAATGTGAGATAGGATATGGAGTAAAGGATGTTGGGGCAAGTTGGGAGGTGTATGAGTCTGATGATATGGAACGAGTATGTTGGAGGACAGGTGTGGGGAGAGTGAGTCATGCATGTCTAGGGTGAACTTTTGAATAAGACACTGTAATACTTTAATCATTTAAAGTGGAAGATTGTTGAGCTAGGCCCAGACCAGTCCACCGGCGGATAATAGTGGTTAGGGCATTTTGCCCTATGTGTGACCGATCCACCGACGAATAATAGTGGTCAGGTGCTTTATGCCCTGTATGTTTCCGGTCCACCGACTATAATAGTGGGGGATTCCGTGCTCAACAAACCGAACATATTTGTGCTAAGACATAGGAAAGACACTAAGTACTTACAGTGAAACACCATGAGATTCGGGGTCAGATCGATCCACCGATGAATAATAGTGGTCAGGAGCTTTATGCCCTATATGTTTTCGGTCCACCGGCAATAATAGTGCTTAGGAGCTTTGTGCCCTGTATGCATCCGGTCCACCGGCTATAATAGTGGGGTTCCCATACTCGCATGGGTTTGATAAAAAGTATGGTGTGAAATGAGTATCGATAAGAGATTAATTAATTCAAACTATAAATGGCCTTTGATTATTATTTCTTCGAAGTGATCATCTGTTGTCTTTATTATTATCCGATTTTAATTATGTGCTTATATGTGTTGGCCTTAGTGCATGGTTACCTTACTCAGTACGTAGCGTACTAACCACCCCTTTTATGGGTGCTGCTCATTCCCACGAGCTGGAGGCCCTTCTGACGATATGCAGGCGGGCGATGCTTTCTTCGATGCCATTGATTTCCATGGGGGCATTAGGTGGGGTTGAGTGATGATCACGGGCTGGATTGATTATCGGAGTGGCGTGGCCGGTTTTCTCTACTCATGATATTACTATTCCTTTCTATCATTTCTCCTGTGTATTGAATTTTTTAGATTCAAACTTTAAAGTTTGTAGACATTATTTCCTTTCCACGTACTCTGATTTCTGTGTTATAAACTTTTGGTTTAAGTATTAATATGAGTTTGATGATAATCTTTTCTTAGGCTTAACACTTGGTACTAGAACGGTAGGGGTGAACCGGTCTGGTGCTAAGTATGGCGGTAACATCCCCAAAATTCACGGGTTTTAATTTAAGTGTTTATAAAAAAAAGTATTGAATTTTGGCGTATTACAATAAAATTTGATATGTTATAGTTTAGGGGATATAATGGCTAATAAATGTTCTAAGAATAACTTAAAATGAACAAAAAAAAGGGTTTAAAATCTCTATGGTAAAGTGGAACTAAAAAAACTAAAATAATCTATAATTTTAATCATAGTTAATTTCTATGAAATATTTTCAAGCTAAAAAAATTAATATTAATATATTTTTTCATTTTATGTTGAACTAGTTGTTGATTCATACGATGCACGGGTTATAGTATTTATAAATTGTAATTAATATTTTTTTTAATACATTGATATTATTCTTCATTAAATTGAAAAATATAAATGCATTCATTTAAAAAATATGTAAAAAGTAGACACTTAATGTTGACACATATATGAAGATCTTATAAATACATTTAAAAAAAATGAAATAATTGAAATAAAAATGGCGCATAACACATATTTAAACAAAGCTTTAAAATTAAAAAAAAGAGCAAAAGACTAAAAATATATATGAAATTTAGGTTAAAAAAATAAATATATACAAAACTATAGAAATGTTTTCAAGACATAAGACAACAATAAAAAGGGACGATGAAAAACATTTCTAAGGATTTAATATAAATAATAAGCATCCTGAACATGGCTAAATAATTATAAGGCTCATATTCTTACATGGAAAAACTAATCAAAACATATTATAAGGCTTATCTATAAAGTCATTGTAAAAATGAATTACATGATACACAAATTTAAAGGATGACAAAATATGAAAATAAAAGGCATTACCAATTCTTAAAACAATTGTGCATACGAAGAGCTAATGTGTATAGCAAGTATCACCTAAACTAGATATACATAGGCATGCCAACATTAATGACTTGATTCACTTGACTAATTTATACTAGCTTTTTTTGTTGAAAAGGATTCATGTCTGGTTATATTACTATATGTTTAGGGAGGGGAAGAAAGGTTTGGGGGAGAGAACGCCTAAATCATCATTACACAATAGTTGTCTAAGCCCCATGGGGGGCTTAATACAAACGATAGATAACCGAACAGAAAATTGCACGCTATATTAGTTTACCCCTGCCATGTCTCTCCTCTCTGTGAGTGAGTCCATTGCCAACTAGGAGTCAGATTCCAAGACTAATTTGCCCAGTTTCATCTCCCTCTTATAAATTGCCCATAGCTAGGCCGAAAGAATAGAAACCAAGCCGCTACCCCGAGTGATTACATGAAACACCCCTGCTGTTACTTGCTAGGTATCTCTCACCATACTCTCATCTACATTCATCTTAAATGTATCCTTTAAAGGGGAACCCAATTTATATATATCTGCTTCCTATCTTCACACAATAGGTATTCCCCCTTTACTTACCCCAGCCAAATGAGCCCTTAGAAATAGAGAGAATACTTTTTATTTAATTTTGACAACAAATTCTATAATTTCTAATATATTTTGGGTGGAAATATTTATGGCTTTTCTATTTTACCATAATTATATATATAGATTCAACAATGATTGAAATATTATATTATTGAGCTATATGTTTTCAAAGATTTAAATGTACAAGTGAGTTTGATATACTGTATAACCTCACAACATAGACATATATTCGATAAGAATTTATATATATATATATATATGTTTCAACTAGGTTCTATAAAATAAAGTGAATGTGAAATAGAATTTTATATATAATAGTTTTTGCAAAAATATATGAAAGTATTGTATCTCTAAATTTTATATCACTCTCTTAACATAAATCTATTTGCTTTTTGCAATTTTTCCATATATCCATATCCATTATTAATAATAGTAATATAACACAATATTTATAATGCTACACCTCACACCTAGACGCCCATTTGTTCCAAAGTTATATCAATGGTTTCAAGTGTCCATGATTAAAAACTATTCATTTTATCTAGAGTTAAAAACTATTTTGGTCTCAAAATTAAAAATATTCATTTTACACCTTTTAGATTTTATTTTTCATTCATATTAGTCCCTCAATTAGGGATAAAAAAATAGATAAAATTTTATTTTAGATGGACCAATTTGACTAAAAGTGAAATCTAGAGGAACCAAAATGGGGGTTTTTTTTTATGGAACCAAGATAATATTTAATTTTTTAACCTATAACCTTACGACTAATCATCTCTATCCAAAAGGTTGCTTCACCATCTTAGTTGTAGCTACCGCCAAAATAAGATAAAGGGAAAAAGTAGAGGAGGGGGTAATAATCTTCTTCATCTTCCTCCTTCTCTTTTAAAAAATTTCTCTAGTTTTATTACGATTTCTTGAATTCTTGATTATCATTTTCTACAACTCATACACCTATATTTTACTTGAATTTGAGAAGCAATTATGTTGATGGTAATAGCATAGGCACAACTACGCCTACACTCACACTCATGTAAAGCTTTTGCGATGATTTATTGTAGTGTGAAATGAAGTAATATCCCATGAAATCTACAAAAGAGCATAGAGTATGGGTATCCTTCCATATTCCATTCAACCCTAGATCTTAAGGCTGCCACAACCATGCTCTAGTGATGGAACATTACCCACAAGTATATATATCTATCATAAGGGAAGAGTATGCAGTGGAGGCAACAACCATTGTACATTGTATAAAGATGATGTGGACACTTAATTATGTACATTAAATTTGAATTGTCTAATATTTATTAGTTTAAAAATTACTTTTATTGTTTTTTTAAAAAATATATTAATATCATTTATAATCTTCGACCCGCTATTATGAATTTTTTGGTTTCTTCAATCAATCTCTCCACCACCAACCAATACCACTACTATGAAATTCCTTATACTAAAATCGTGTATAAATGAAAATGGAAATAAGATTTGTCCTCAACCAACAGACGTCGGTTGACAATTAAGATGTCCATGATTAAACATCAACCGACGTATATCATATTAATTAAATTTATAGTGGATAAAAAACATACATCCAATATTTTAACATTTTAGATGTTAATAATTCAAAAATCTTGCTGATTCATGGAGAGTTTAAGGTTCAATCAATTGTCAAATCTTCGTTTATACTTCCACTGAAAAACCTAATGCATTCAATGGTCCAATTCTCTTTTCCAATAAAATTTGTCAATGAATCAATCACAACCCTAAACAACTCACTCCTTCATTTGTCATTGGTGGTTGAAATGTTAAAGTCAATTAGTGAAAGCAATTTCCCCTCGGCTCTTGCAATGCTTCCTGTAATAATCCATTTTTAGCACTTGAAAATATCATTTAAAATAGTTATTTATGAAAGCTACAACATCAAAAACCATCACACTCAGTATGTGTCTGCTCTCCTTTACCAATTGGTAAAATGTTAATCCACCGAAATTTAACAAGAACAATCATAAGAAGTAGAAGAGAGATTACATTAAAAATTATCACTGTTTGGATAACACACAAGATTATACAATATTAGAACAACCAAAATGAAATAAATATAGAAGGGGATATAAGAGTCTAAAGGATATCTGGATTAAAATATGTTAGAGCGCACAGAGGATAGTTTGAACACTCAAACCCCAACCACTAGGCATTAAATAGAACCCTTAAAGTACTCCTACAAGGTCATTAATGCTTATTGAATAAGTAGAGGGTCATAAAATGAAACCTATAAATATAACGGTACTAAGTAAATCACTATACAACACTAAGCATGTAAATTTTACATGAAGTAGGTAATACAAGTAGATCACGATATATACACATCAAAGAATACATGTGATAAAAATAATCACTATATCATACTAAGCATGTAAATGTTACATGAAGTACATAGAAGGTAACACAAGTAGATCATGATATATACACATCAAAGAATACATGTGATAAAAATATATGATAAATATGCCGGAACATATACAACACCAAGGCCACATGTTCATCATACCATCATACTTAACTAATTCACATCTATCTCATAGTTTAACATAACCATATCCAAACAACCATAACATGATCCTTAACCATTAGGACATTATACTGAGGCAAATACCAACCAAATCAATTCCAAATACCAAAGGACACACAAAAAGTTACTTCTCTTTTTAATTATTCGAGGGGAGATAATATCAATCCAAAGATAATAAGGTACTCTAGTTATATTGGCACATAAAGATAACATAATATCTTAACGACTACCAACCCAAGGGCAATAGCATATAAATGAAGCATAATGCCTTACTGATAAGGACACATAGTCTATAAGTATGCATACCTTCTACTAAGTCTAAAGAACTAAGTAAAGAAAATATAGAGCCACACTATGGCACTAAGACACCCACCAAAACCAAACAAAAATGAGGCCTAAATGTAATATCCTGAAATTTTCCTAGCCTTAATTGCTAGATGATAATCTCTTAATCCATTCCTTAAGCCTGAAGTTTTTCTTAAGCACCTTACCTACTCCCCTAAAACCTTCATTTTTACATTTCTACCCTTCAAGCCTTTATTTTTTATTTAGTCAGTTGATAGTCAACTATGTTGCCTTTAGTTGATTAGCTAATAATATTTCGAATCTATTCATCCAAAGCATCAAGTGGTTGATCGACAACCTTACTTGATTAATTAGAGCTAGGCAATTATCATCATTATTAATTTTATTAATTTATTTTGACCCCAAATCAATTTCAATTCTCAATATTTTTATATTTTTGGGTTCCTAGATTAATTCCACACCTTTCCCTATTTTTTCATAATATTTGGGAATCATTTGATTATTTTTTCATTTTAGCCATTTATTAGACACTCACCTAAAACATTTTTAATTCTTGTTGAATTTATTGTGTATGGGGAATTGGAAAATATAATCCCTTGCACCATGTGATTAGATCATATGTTGTCCTTACTAATTTAACTAAAAATCTAACTATAATCATTTCAATCACCTTTCTTATACATTTCAATTCACCTATGACAATCGTTTCCATCACTCCTTTTATTTGCAAGAAACCCCCATTTGACTTCTCCCCTCTTTTCTATCCTTTGTTGACAACCATAAGGGATTATGCCCTTTGGTCGGTGATTTTACACTTAGCTTACTCTTTTATGTTCTACTTTTCTCCTTCTCTCTTTTACCTTGTTTATGTTCTTCTTGCTCTTGAGTTGTGGTTACCCTTGGCTTCTTTTTCCCTTGTTCCAACTTCCTCCCCTCATTTTCTTCTCATTTCTCTTTCATTACTCACTTCTAAAGCTCTAAGTTTTAGTTCATTAGTGCTTGTTATCAAGTAATAGTGGATTAAGATTGTTGGTTGTGAAGTATTCTTCACCTTGGTCCTTCAAGCCATTTTCAAAGCCTCAAGAGTTTATTCTCCTCCTTTTATTTTTTTATTCAATATTTGTGCTATTCCATTATCTAATTCTTATTATTCTTTTTTAAGGTGATCAAGGTGTAAAAGGAGGTGACTAGAAGTATTTATTTGCTTAAAGACCAGAGTAGTAATGAGCAAGGATGCATATCTCTAATATAAGGCCTTGTTGTTATGTATTATTTCATGTAATTCATGTTAGCATGCTTTTGTGTTAGAAATCATTTTAGGCTTTATTTTAATTCATATTCATGTATTAATTGGTAAATTCATGATTTTGGCCAGTTCATTGGTTTTATGTGTAATTTTATATATTTTTCTAGACTTTGCCATAAAATCTCAAGCATGATGGTGTATTATGTTATTTTAATAAAATCATAGATAAGTATATTTATTTTTTTTAAATATTGTAATTGGGGTAGCATGTTGAGATTGGAAGATTTAAGTGTTTTGAGATATGTAGGGGATCAGCCCTAGGGATCTTTGTTGTATTTTGGGCTATTTTAAATAAATATAATTGAATTTTTTTTAGATTATAATAATTTAGGGGTGGTTGAATGTAATGTAACACCCCAAAATTCACTATTTTTTAAACAGAAACAATTGAATTAAAACCCGTGAATTCTGGGGATGTTACTGCCATACTTAGTACCAAACTGGTTCACTCCGACTGTTCCAGTACCAAGTGCTAAGGCTAAAGAGATTATCTTTAAACTTAAACCGAGAGTTCATAAAAATAACTAGAAAGATCATAACATAGAAATCAAAGTACTCATAAAAGTTTATAATCAAGTATAAGATAGAAATCAGAGTGCGAAATCAAAATTCCTTGGAAGGAATAATCTTACAATCAATAAAAGGTTTAATTGAGATACTCAATACAAGGTAATAAATCATAAAAGGGTAAATAAGATATAAAAGAAATGCAGAAGGAATAAATCACATTAAGAGTAAATACGACCACGACACTCTTGAACTTTGAGCCAACCACAAGATCAACACTGAACCCCGCCTGATGTCCCGCCCACCTACACAAAGTCAGAAGGGCCTACTACTCGTGGTAATGAGCAGCGCCCATGAAAAGGGTGATCAGTATGTTACGTACTAAGTAAGGTAACCATGCACTAAGACCGATACACAAAATCACACAAATAATGTATAATAATAAAAGAGCGTAAAGTCCAACATCATATGTAATACCCCAAAAATTTCGAAAACCTATATTTTAATAAATAACTTTTATTTGAAATAAAACTAGCTTTTAAAATTATTTATTTTAATTATTTTATAGATTTTTGATGATGTAAAATTGGATAAGAGTATTTAATAAAATAAAATTTAATATTTTTGTATTTATCATATTATTTTATTTAAATAAATTTTCAAACTAGTATTTTACTATAATTATCCTTTTTAAGCCATATATTTAATTAAATTAAATTATTAAATAAACTTATTATCAAAAATATTACATCCTATTATTTTATAAGTTAATTATTTTAAAATTTTCCATTTTTCCCACTTTCCTTTTCCTACATTTTCTTTTCTTTCTCCTTCCCTCTATTTTCTTTTTCCCTCTTCCTGGCTTTGGGCCGCCAGACCACTCGGCCTGCTTCCCCCTCCTTGCGCGTTGGGCCAGGCCCGCTCCTTCCTCCCTTCTCTCCCTCGCGCACAGCCCAGCACACCCAGCCCGCCCTCCTTCCTTATTTTTTTTCTGGACCGGCCGACTCCCTTCTTTTCCTGCACCGGTCCAGCCGCCCAGCACCTCCCCTCCCCAGTGTTGCACGGGGACGGGGACGGGACGAAACGCGGAAACGACATTTTTTAAAAATCTAGGAAACGGGGACGGCAGGAAACGTAAAAAAATATTAATTAAATAATATTTTTTTAATAAAAATATTGATTAAATAATATTTTTTAATAAATATTGATTAAATAATATTTTTTTAATAAAAATATTAATTAAATAATTTTAATATAATTTTTAATCAGGAAACGTTTCCGAGGAGTTTCCGGGACGGGGACGTTTCTGGGACGGGGGGACGGCACCTGACTGCCGTCCCCGTGCATCACAGCCCCTCCCTTCTTCTTCTCCCACGCCCCGACCTGCTCCCGTCCTCCATGCACGCCCGACCGCCACCTGCAACTGCCGCCGTCTGCCACCGTACCTGCCCCCTACTACTCCCTCTCTCTACCCCGTCCTTTTCTTTCCTATTTCGAGCCAAAATAACCCCCCTGCACCCTCCATTCCCGCCTGAATTCCTTCCTTTTTCTCCCCTCCTTCTCCCTGCCACCCGACCAGCCCTGCCACCACGCTGCAGCACCGATCGGCCGCCTGCTCCCCCTGCCTCACCCTCTTCTTTTTCTTACCCTCACCAGCCCTTCATCCCCCATATTTTTCGAGCCTTACTCCTTCCCCCGAGCTCTCCCTTCTCTCCTTCCTTCTTCCCCATTTTTTTTTCTGTTCTCTCTCTGCGCCGCCGCCCGCCGCCGCTTGAACCACCAAGCCCAGCCCCTGCGCCGCCTTCTGCCACCACCTACTACCACCCTACACCACCACAAGACCCCCCCAAGCCCCTTCGAGCCCTGCACTTTTCCCCTTATCCACCTCTTCCTTTTTCTCCCCGGTTTTCCCCCTTACCACCGAGCCACCTACAACTGCCATTTCCGCCGCCGTCCGGCCACCTCTGCCGCCACCCAACCCACTGTTAGACACCCTGCAACCCCCTCTACAACCGCCATGCCTTAGTTGGCCGAAAACAACCCTTGCACCCCTCCATTTTTTCCTCTCCTTTTCCTTCCTTCACAACTCCTCCACCTCGACCCTTCTCGGCAGCCAACTTCGCCGCCTTGCCGCCGCCGTCTCCGCCGACCTATGCCTCCGTGAAACCACCCTTAGCCTCCACCTACACCCCCTCTTCACTTCTGAACCATTCCCTTGCCTTGAAACCTACCCAATCCACCTTCTTTTCTAGCCTAAAGACCCTAACCCGAAAATAACAAAATTTGCTCCCTTCACCCTCTTTGAGCCCTTTTCCCCCCATGGTTTTGCATGAAACTCACGCTGCTCATGCAGCGTGAGCTCCCCTTTATTTTGAAAATTACTTGGCTAATTTTTAAGGTATAATGGTATTTTATATTAAGTGTTCTATTAATTAAATTTTTATAAAGTTTTATGCTTGGATTCTTATTTCTAACATAAATATGATGGATATTATTTTTAGGTGTTGAGTTGCTAATTATGCTTGGTAAGATTTGATATTTTTTGGGATTAAGGTAACCGTTAATCCTCCCTTAAATATATGGAAAAACGTATGCTAGCACATTAAGGGTTTAGTATGATCTTATGCATGTTTGGTGTGCTTAGCATGATATGTATATGGTTTCTTATATTGTTTGATAAAAAGGAAAAGCATGATAACTTTTGTGCCATATGTAGGTATGTTAATTAAGGGAGGAGTTTGATTATTGATGGAAATGTTAAATGCTTGTTTATGATGTATTATGTTGCTAATGCATGAGTAATATTATTGTCTAAGGGTATTTTAGTAATTTTGCTTATGAAGTATGTGACCTAATGTAGGTAGTTGCTAATGAGTATTATGTTGAATAATGACATGTTGGTGGACTTAGATGATAAGAATGAAGCACTAGTATCATTATTTTATGTAGTGTTAGTAAATTCATAAAAATGGTGAATAAAGGGGTTGAGTGGAAATTTCATAAATGAAAAAGGGCATTTTGGTAAGTTTGTAAACAAAAGGGTATTTTGGTAATTTCAAAGGGAAGGGGGTGAGATGATAATTTTTTTAAGTAAAGGATAAAATTGTAAGTTGTGAGAAAGAAGGGTATTATGGTAATTTTTGAGATAAAAGAATAATATGGTAATTTTATGATTAAATGGCAAAATGATAATTTTATAAGTAAAGGGGTATCATGGTAATTTTTGGAGAAAAGGGTAAAGCGGTAATTTTGGAGTCAAAGGGGCAATATAGTAATTTTATAAGTAAGTGGTAAGAATGGTAATTTTGGAAGTAGGGGTAAAATAGTAATTTTGGATGAAGGAGGGCATTATGGTAATTTTAATAATGGAGAAGGGTAATATAGTAATTATAAATATGGAGAAGGGTAAAATTGGTAATTATAATTATGAAGAAGGGTAAATTAATTATGAGGAAGATTAATTTGGAATTTATGATAATTGAAAAGGGTAAATGGCAATTAAAATAATTGAGAGAGGTAAAATGGTAATTATGATAAAGGAGAAGGGAAATTTGGTAATTTATCCAACTGAAGGGGCAATTTGGTAATTTAGCCGATTAAAGGGTAAAGTGATAATTATTTAACCAACTAAAGGGGCAAAATAGTAATCATGATAATGAAGGAGGGTAATTTAGTAATTTATCCAACTCAAGGGCAATTTAGTAATTATAACAAAGGAGAAGGGCGATTTGGTAATATAACCAACAAAATGGGAAACTAACACACTAAGCATATGAAGGCATCGTCAGCTATTAATGAAAAGCAAATAAGAGAAGCCATATTTAGCTGCATAAGTGATCCGTGGTGCAAACAAGACTTGCGTGTGGAAATCACTATGAAGAGAAAGCTTGACGTGAGCATCTCACATTGTAAGGGGGCCACAACATGAACTTATCACACTAAGGAAAGGGGAGAACGTGAGCAGTTGGCCGAGTTAGGGGTTAGCATCGTTAGGTGGTCACACTAAAAGAGCTTAGTTGTATGATGTTATGGTGGAGCAAGGTTGGTGTTGCATTCGGTCTTCATGGTAGTTACTAAGTTAAGGGTGGTGGTATGGTTGTAGTAGAAAAAACACTAGTAGGGTGAGAGAGAAAGAAGCAAAAGGGAGAGAAGAGGGTTAAGGTTCAGTTTTAGGTGGAACAAATGCCAGAAAAAACAAATTAAGGAGAGGAAGGGAGGATGATGAGGTTATGGTAGCGTGCAAAAAGAGAAGTGTGACGATACTAGGGTGAAGGACGACATGTGCAGGACAACATATAACATAATAGAGGCATAGGGTGGGGTGAAATTAGAAAAGGTAGGGTTGGAGTGTTTGTTACTTTAATGAAAGGGCTAAGAATGGGTTTAGGATTAGTTAGGAGTTTTTGGTTTGATTAACCAAATTGAGAAAAATGTAACTAGTTGGTCAAGGGAGGTGTATCACATGAGAGAGGGGAGGTGAAATAAAAAGACAGAAGGAAATGAAAGGGTTTAGGTTTATGTTACGATTAAGAGATTAAACATTCGAAAACAAGGTTGACAGAATTTCTAGATGTTACACTTCTCTCTTCGTCACCATAATCTTCCAAGTCACTAAAGTTTGGCCACTCAGTGGTTCAACAACTCGCTATTTTATTTGTTCTCAATGGTACAAATTCAAGGTTGAAGGTTGAAGTGACAATGGGCTTCAACAAAAGATGCAACTTTGTATTACTATTATTATTTGTTGACAATGCAATAACAAACAAAAATAATTAAATGTAATAATTATAGTTTTTAATGCTATTTAAAAGATTAAAAAATATTTTATAATTAAAATTATTAGTGGTTTGTGATGAATAGTTTAAGATCAAACGTTAATATTATCCGAATTTTTTTCCGCAATTGTAAGATTTATCTCAGTTATTTTGTTAGAAGAGTGACCGCTCGTTATAATATTTAATTGTCTTAATAAGAATAATTTTTGATGCACTTTTGCTTCTTTTAAATCAAATAAAGATCTAAAATGAATATTTATTTAATTTTTATATAATTTTAAATAAAATATAAAAATATATAATATATCAACATATATTTTAAAACTTTTATCACCTCATACGAATGGAGCACTAAAAGAAGGGATGCCACGATCATGAATCAATTTACGTCCCACCCCCCCCCCCCCAACTAGCAAAAAAGGCAGTCATGAAGATGGGTAACAGACCGACGGCTTTAAGTAATGAGTAATGGCTGATGAATACAATTTATATATATATATATATATATATATATATATATATATATATAAAGCAAACTGCCGACTATTAAAAGAGGAAAGGCGCGTGCTTTGGCGAAATTTAGGCCACAAAATTCTTGCGACAATTTGGGAATGGAAAGTGGTAAATCATAGAATATGTTGTGCGGGAAATCAGAAACAAATAGTATCTCTTCGTGGATGATGGGGTACTTGTGTCTCGGTATCCAATTGCATATTTTGTCAGCTTCACATGCAAGGTTACCGAATCCAACTAAGACCAGAGTTAGTAGCTGTACAAACTTATCAGCGGCCACTTCTGATACAGTGCCATAAATTTATCTCACGAGATATCCGAACACCGACGGTCAATCCTCTCTCTTGCATACACTGATTGAAATTACGACCATAAAAAACCAAAACCGAAAGAAAAAATATCAATATAGGAGGAAGGAAAAGGTCACTGAGATGTCGCACCGGCCAAATAAAAGACGCTTTACATGGTGGTGTTTTCCCTACACTAACTAGGGCCATCAGCTGACTCTTTTTAGACAGAACTCCCGGTTGAGATTCTGAGTTCGAGTGTCCCTCTTTTTCGGTACTTTTACGGTGAGAATTTACTCATCAGTCATCCTTACGAGCGGCACGGGCTTGGGTATTCATTAATGTTGGTGGCCCTAAATCTGAAACTCCCAGTTTCTTGATATCTGTGTGCTTTTATGGTAGGCGTTGGAGTGCATGCAGCCATACGGTCACCTACGTTCGCTCTTCCAGATTTCCTATAAAAATCACAAGAAATGATAGTACGTGTTTTGGGTGTTTAGTGTAAGCAATAATGAGGTGCAAAAATACACGCAGTCATATTTGTTTATATATCTCGAATAACTCAGAATGCTTATTTTGTATCCCACTGGCCACTCCTATAGAATATTGTCCAAGTCGCTCGAAAAGCCTTCAATATCATAATTTATACAAAGGGTATTTTTTTTTGGTTCATTATCATAGTTACTTCACCAAACATCCCTACTACGATTTAAAAAATTATGGTTTTTTTTAGAGCATGAAAAAATAATCTAGCTACGGTTATAGAAAATAAACTGCATATACACACACACATATTACACAAGAATAATTCATATTCTCTTAAAAGCAACGCCTTTTGTTTTGTGTGTGTGTGTGTGTGTGTGTGGCCAAGTCTAATTACAAATAATAACATCACATTGAAGCAGTAAAACCCTCGTTGCAGCGATCAATAAGACACAACAAAAGTTGTAACCTTGTAGGTAATAAATTACGCATTGTAACCTTAATTTCTTTATGATATACTGCATTTTACTTTCTTTTTAAATTGACAATGTCTTAAGTCTCAGAACGCTTTTTGTCATTTCCTTATTGTTCTAGAGACTCAAAAGATCATAATTTATAATAATTTATGACTTTACTATTGTTATGAAATTATTCGACATTTTTCATGTGATATATGTTATGGTTTCAAGTTTAAGTTGGTTCTAATTTGTATGAACTTATTGTGAGCTCGATTAAGTTATGATGTACTGAAACAAGCACTAAAGTTTAATAACGTAAACCACTCAACCTATATTATAGGGTCACCGACATATATTATATATCATCCAAGCATTGTCTAAGATGCTACTCATTTTCCTACGGTGATATTTATTTTACACTCTTTATGTCATACTTTTACGATTTGACCATCAATGTCCCTACGTCGCACCTAGCATCGGCTTGTCTTAGTTCAATTTCTAGAACCTCCATACAAATTTGACGATACATTTCGACAATCCACGATCCTAAAATTGAAAATAGGTGGTGGGTTTTAATTTATAAGTATTTTTTTTTTTATCTATCTCCGGTAACCTAGTAAAAAAGAAGATAACCTTATTTTGTAGGTTAGACCCTTACACATTAGGACTTAATCAAGGGAGAATGTCTAATGAGAGCCGCTTCTTCTTCAAATTGAACACTTTCAATGTGAACATTTAAATAAAAGATGAAGAGTTGAGATAATAATTAAAAAAATTGTTATAGGTAAAGAAAAAAATTTCAATCTGATAAAAAAAATTATCTCTAAATAGATAAAGAAACCACTTTAAGTAGTTAAGAAAACTAAAGTATTTGAATGTAAGTTAACAAAGGGTAATATTTTTTATAAATATTTATGTTACAATAGTATTTAAAAAAATTAGAGTATTTAAGTTTTTTTTTTAAAAAAAAATGACAATGATATTTTTGTAAATATATGTGCTTTTATATTATAGGTTGAAAACTAGTTTACAAAAAAAGTTACTCCTAAACGGCTAAGAAAATTACTCTAAATAATTGAAGAAACTAACAAATTTGATGATAATTTTCAATTCTAAGCATAAGGCTTATTTGTTACTAGAAGCATCTCTTTAGGTAAAACACACTTGACGCCAACTTATGCGACATCTATGGACCTTAAAGACCATTACAACTAGACATATAAAAGTCTAATTGTCGGTATAAAGAGAGTTGGAATTTAAAATCTAGATTTTACGAATCTCAATCTTAAAAAGCTTGGCTGACACTCACCAGCAAGCTAGCCAACATGGGGTTTTACTATTACATACGTGCAATTCTTCAATCTACCATCATTGTAGTATCCCCGCATCCTTTTTTTTCTCCTACCCACTATTCTATTCCATATTTCCATTTTCCCTTTCTTCTCCGCCGAAAATCTAGAACCACAACCGCTCCCCGATTCCCCACTTTACTTGTACCTGGTCTTCGAGCTGCAGAAAAGGACAGCAAACCAGAACAGGGGAAGAACACAGTCGCCACTATAGTCCACTAGGATTACAATTACGTTAGAACAGAGAAAGTTAAAAAAGGAGATGCACGCTCTCCCCGGCCATCATCCGTGTTGTAACTTGTAAGGGAAGGGAAAAACCAAAATGAAAATGACAACTTAAACAAAGTTTTCGTACATTATTGTCCGTCGGTCATGCTTCCACTTTGAATAGTAATTTGAAGACACATTGATCAATAATATTTTTTTTAATATATATTAACATAAATATTATAAAAATTATTTAAATTATAAATATAATAATTATATCTTTATATTATAATTTATAATATTTTAATAGAAATTAAATATTAAAATTTATCATCGTAATACGATGTGAATTGTTTTTGTATACAAACATAGTATAATGTAATATGGGAAAAGGCAAGGTCATATAAATTTGCCCCAAATTCCAAGGAGAAGAAAATGCCAAGATGAAGCAATTATGTTTGAATATTTCTAATAAGAAGATCATACCAATTGGATTATATCACATGCTTAAAAATTAAAAATTATAACAGAGCATAAGTCAGAAATTTATAGATCACCAATCAAAAGATATATCTATTCGTATTTTCATATTCATTCTATAAATTTAACCTATAATACTTCCACTTCTTAATCAAAATCAATATACAAATCCAACATTTATCACTCAATTGCCACTTGTTGTGGTGTATAACTAAATAGTTTAAGCTTTCTCTTTTGCTATTGTTGTAACAAAAGTAATCTATAGGTTCGAGGCTAAAGAGGTGTTTGAGGGACAATGTTAACATAATCAACCCAACTAGATCAAAATGTTTGGCTAAACTCTTCTCAACTTATTCTTAAATTTACAACGTTCGATCGAATTACATTAGAGAATATTAAATAAAATAAGATAATATCATCTTAGTAAAAATAAGAATACATCTCAAATAAAAATTATTATTTATAATACTCAAAAAATAATCATAGAGACATAATGGCGTGAACCTCACTAGGCTAACTTATTTATTTTTAATCCAAGTTTTTAGTCTTAATTTTTTCTTTTATTTTTAGAATATTAGGAATATCATAGTTACTAATTTGGTCTATTATTATGATCTTTGTAGGATTGAAATTGATGGGATATCACTTTGAATCAAGTGTGATAGCTCAGGTCATGAGTTCAGGATTATTATCTTTTCGAATTCCACTATATTAAACCATTTGGCCATGTTGTGTTATTTCAGTTTGCTATAACATTCAACTATGTGTAAATAGCCTAATAACCTATTTGTATTTCCTATAGCTAATGTATAGGTTTGATTTGTATCAATTGGATTATTTTGCATTAGGCCCATATTTTACTTGAAGTTGTACCGCATCAGTTAGTGTATTAGGTGTTGCATTTTGGAACATTGGCAACTTAGGGTTAGTTAAAGAGTGAGGCTAGCCTTCATTCAACTCTCTTACTCTTGGAAAATTCTTGATCGAAGGGAATCTTGAGCAACAACAGTCTTGAGCTGTTAGAGATCCTCCCTAGATGGAATATGTATTCCCTCTTTCTTTCCATTTGTAACCCTATACCTTTTTATAATAAAATGAATTGTGAGTATAAGGCGTTCAGTTGTGTTTGATTTTTGTTCCTTCTATGCCTCATATCACAATTCCCTTGCAATTATGCTCTAAGTTTCAATATTCCCTTGGTGTTCCTACCATTAGTTGGTCAAGATCGGTCTTTGATCATATTCCCCTTCATTTTTCCAACGTTTACATTGCATACTCTTCTAGATTCTCATTAGGGCTTCATCAAGTGGTATTAGAGTGTCGATTGTTTGATTCAATTATTTATGGCATCAATTTTCCACTCTAAACCTATGGGTTCTTCGATTTGGCTTGTTGATGTGTGATTGAGGATTTTTTTTGCTAGATTTTGTTTGGTGTTATGTGTTCATTTTTGATTGGGCTTTTCGTTGAAATTTTGAAGAGTCTACTATAATCTTATTGTGATTTTTATGTAATGATTGATATCTTATGTTTTGAAATATTTCATTATTTTTTGTGATTTGAACGGATCTGACACTAATAAGTTTGATTCTTGCTCTATTTTATGGTAGCTAAACAATTTCTTAGTCAAAGCTAGGTTTAGTGCTCTATTGGTTTGTTAATCTTTGATTGTCTACAAAGTTGGATGAATCCTTGCAATCTTGATTAGAATTTGTCAGATTAGATTCTTGATTGTGATACTCGTATCCATTTCCAAACACTAACTCACACTATGACGATGACAAGATCTATTCTTTAAGGTAATCTAAGTTTCATATATGAAAATTTCTTCATCCCTAGTGTCGATAACTTCTAATCTATATCCTATAATATATTGAATTCATTTATGATTTTGTGATTACTTTTTATTTGATTGTGAGTTGTTGATAGTTTATTTTCTTTTTTCTTTTTTCTCTTTTTTTGGGTTTGTTGAGTGTGTGTGTGTGTTTTTTTTCAAGCACGTGTCTTGTCTACTGTGTTGATTCTTATCAATGAGTCTTTATTTTTGTGTTTGATCTTGTTTTTGTTTTGGTTGAGTCTCATTTTTCTTGATTTATGTTTTATCTATGGTATGTTTTTGTTTGTGTATCTAGTGTAGTACTAATCTTTTGGTTGTGAAATCTTGTTGACTAGAGTGTTACTATAGATGTCTGATCTTGAGTTTATGCCTATAAAGCAACTTTTTGGTAAAGTTAATCTGGTATGTGATTGGCTTTGTAGTCTCTTAAACCCCTCACATCATCAATCTAACTACATTAAAAATGGGCCATTATCTAGTAATAATATTGAACTAATTTTTTAAAAGAGTAAATAATTAACCAATGTTGCTCTTAGTAATACTGGCTGAATGAGTACCGATTTTTTGTATCCTAATAATAGAGTCCCAACAATTCCTTATTATGATTCTATTGAATATCATGTGAACTTATTAACATTTTATGCCTCTTGATAAATCATTCCATACATGCATGTGTGTGGGAAGATATGACATTCATTTGAGGATAGTTGTTGTTCTGTTAATACCACAAGTATATTGTTGGTAAGTAGCTTAAGCTTAGTAACTATTATTCTTCCACAAGTACCTTTTATATAATGGATGTGAAAACATTCTTGTATATCAACTATTGATGGTATGTTTTAAACGCTGTGATGACATTGATATAGTTTTATGTGATGTAATTCCTTTACTTGCTACATATGTTATTCTTGGCGAACCTTGGTTATTGGATAAGGGTGTTAGTTATAATGACCTTAGGAACATATATTTTATATAAAGATGGTTATAAGATTATGTTGTTTTCTTTAAACTTTGAAAAATTTCTAACTGATAAGATTTACTCCTTAAGGCTAATAGTCAATCTGTTGTGCCTAAGTGTGAGGTTTTTGATGATGTTGAAATCATTCCTTTTCTTTTTAAGGAATATGCTGTTGTTCCTATGAAACCTAATACACTAAAACCTATTTCTAATATTCCTAGAGTTTTGTTTGTGGGAAGCAGTAGCAAAGTTGATGTTTCTATTGTTATACATACTATTGTGCAATCTTAGGAAATTATTGTGAATGCTGAATTTAATGTGATATATTTTGATGGTGTGTCTTTGGAGCCTAATTTAGCATTTGTAGGCCAAATTGAAAATTTTACAACTACGGATAAACTTAAATAAAATAAAAAAAATCTATAAATCATGATGAAAATCCTAATTTGAATGTTGAATTTGTCACAAAGGGAACTTGTGGAAGTATGAAGGGTGTTGAATATGTTATTTTTCAAACTATTACACCTGTTATTATTGTCTTGACATTTGATGTTGTACTATTAATGTCTGCTATGGCTACATGTTCTTGTGAAATGACCTTGACTACAAATTTGCTATATTTGGTTCTTAGAAGTTTGATAATATCATTAATTCGATGTCTATAATTGTTGTTGATAGTGAAATCTTAGTTAACATTAATACTAGACCAAAAAGTACGATCCCATACCCTTTCTTATACTCTTTCTTTTCATGTGCCTCTTACTATAAGAATATTCTTAAGAGTGTACATGTGCATCAAAAGTCTTTCATATTCATTATACCAAGTGTTATGATTTTTTCTATCTTTCCTACTCATCGAAAGGCTTTGGTGGGTTTTTTGTGTTGGTATATTGCACCTTGACCTAGTTTTAGATAATGAGATTGATTTTATTTTGATTAATTTTGATCCTTGCAATAATTATGGTAAGATTTCAATTATACTATATATTATTTTTGCATATTAAGTTTAAGCCGACTACTTTATGTGTTATTTTGTCTATTTGGTGACATTATTGCTTGCTTAACGATTTGTTACAATTACTTGTGTGTTTGTTGTATTCTTTATGTGGGTTTCATTTTCTGAGTGAAGTGATTTGTTTGTGTGCATAGTAATCATGCATATGTTGTGTTGTGTTTAGGTGATGATGTTACAACTTTCTAGCTTTGTGAAGTACATTATAACACTATTGTTTATATTATCCTACATTTGTTATGTGTTTCATTATTTTGTGTTTTTTGCTATGTGTTGCATGAATTATTGTATTTATAGTTGTTGTTTATGTTTGCATAAGTTTGCAAGTGTGATTCTATTTTTGTGTGTGAGCCTATGATGATGAAGAAAGTAATAAGTGAGTGGTGTTCCTCTAGGTGTACTATGAGTCCTCTTTGGGTTGCGGTAATATAATTATAATGCTAGTCTTGTCTTGCAAACAACTTAACTTGGGTGATACACTTATTAAAGTTGTTAATTTGTACTTAATTGGTATACTCTATAAGATTTGTTTATATTAGTGTTTATCAATTCCTTATTTCTCCTTAAATCTCTTGTAGGTTTCAGGATGAAACCTTTTTAGGAGGGGGTGATATGAACCTTGATAGGCTAAACTATTCATTTTTAGAATATAACATTTTGTATACATTTGGTCAAGATATTATTGTTGTAATTTTTTGATAATCTTTTAGTGGGCATAACTTTTGACTCAGTTTTTTGTTTTGGTTAATTTTGATTCATTTTAGGCAATTTTTTCAAGACCTACATGATAAAATTGCTTTTGTGGGTTTGGGCGCTTTCAGAGCCAAAAAGCCATTGTTTTGGCCTCCAAAGTGAGGTTTTATGTTTTGAGTTCTAAAAACCTATTTTTGTAATAAAATTATCATATTATCTTGTAAGAAAATAAGATCATATGAGTCAAATGTATCTATAATACCCTTGAATTATAAATGGATAGAATGTCATGGTAGTGAAATATATATATAGGAGCCTTAAAGCACCATAGCTGAATGATGTATGTCATGGTTATTGAAATTGTATATTATTTGTGAATGACATATATTTGTGATAATTCATTGTTAAAATGTATGTATATTTATTTATTTGATGATTTCATGTAGGTATGATATACGATGATCATGATGAAGATTTAGAGAGAAAATTAAAGAAAATAGATGAAGAGCTCTGATGAAAGAATTTGTAAGAATACAATCCATATGTTGATGAAAGACTCTGGAAAGAAAATCTTAAATCAATGATGCTCTTACAACTTTGTTGTGGATAGAAGAAGTGATATAGAGGATAATATTGATAAAGATCTTTTGGTGCTTATTGAAAGTGCACTATGTATATTTTTTTGTTGGATAGATGCCTTTGTTATCTATAAAGGTATCTTCATTTTTCTTGTGGGTACACTCATGGTAGAGCTTTTGCTAAACCCATGAGAAATAAAGATGTAAATATAGATAATAAAGAACTAATGTAGTTTATCAAACTCATTAGGAGGCCTAATACTGTGACTTAATTTATTTAGTTACTTTTCTCTCTAATATGTGATCAATACCTTACGAGTTAATTTTAATATAAGTTGATCGGTGTTATAATGCAAAAGTAATATTGTGAGTTAGGATACACACCATTGATGCTTGTGTATCAGTTGAATACATGTAGGTTTTTTTGTGAATATGAAATTGTGTATGGTGTAGATAGCAAGAAGAGCTTTTTTTAATAAAAATAAAGGCTATATGTGGAGGTTATAAGTCAAAATTGCAATTTAAATTAAAAAACAATTGGAGGAAGGATTAGATGATGATTATAGGATAAAATTGTTACCTATAGTAGATCATAGACGATTATTAAAAACTAAAACCATTGTATAATCCTTCCCCAAAAAAATTAAAATTGGATGAAGATTAGAAGGTAGGTTTTGCCTAAATTGTAGTCTATAATTGGCAATATACAACTGTTTTTAGCTAAGAAACACTATCTAATCCTTCCCCCAATTTTTTTTAAAGTGCATTTTTTATTTCATTATAGATAGTTGTGTTTTAAACCACCGTCTATAGTATATAGGGCGGTAAATGAGCTGAACCAGTTTGGTATTCGGCTTGGCTCGGTTAGTTAAAAGCTTGGTTCGACCTTTTCTTTTAGTTAAATAAGTTGCGCCCAAGCCGAGTCCAAGCTAAAAAAAATTAAGGCTCGATTTATTTTATGGTTTTAGCTTGTGAACTCGGCTCTACTCGTTAAAAGCTCGGCTCATTTTGCCTCGTTCCTTTAGTTAAAGGAGCCGAACTCGAGCCTTATTTTAGACTCATTTAGTTAAATGAGCAGAGCCCGAACCTAGGGATATTCTTCTTAGCTCGACTCATTTACAACCCTAATAGTATAGATAGTTGTAGCCTACGCAACAGTTGTTTACTGCCATCTAAGGCTATTTTTGTATCGATATATGTTTGATTGTTGTTCCTCCTACGCCTCATATCACCATTTGTATGCAATTGTGCCCTGAGCTTCAATCTTCCCTTGGTGTTCTTACCATTGGTTGCTTTAAATCATTCTTGGATCATATCCCCCTTCATTTTTCCGACATTTCTATTGCATACTCTTCTAGCTCTTCATTGAGGCATTATCAAGAAAAATCCAACGAGGCTTTGATAGCAAGGCCTTGTTTATGTCTACTAAAATTACTCTACTTACCATATATATATATATTAAAATATCTTTGGTGACTGAAGGAGGGAGAAAGCTTAACCACGTAACTATTGTAAGGTGGGAAGGGAGATATGCTGACCGAAGGTGGAGTGGTGTGTATTATCTATGCAAATTTTTTCCGATGATAAGCTAGCAAATGATTGAATGAGTCATTATTTTGCTTGATATAGCTATGAAGACTTCAATGTGGTTCCGGGGGCTCATATTGATGTGAATGGTGATATTAGTTTGAGGAATGGTTGGCGGATGATAGCATGGCTTATCCTTACCCCTCTTAGAAGGTGGGGGATAGGGCACGAGGGATGCTAATGAGCCATCCTCCTCTACTTATGATTAATCAAAGATATCCTTACTTACGTAAAAAAGAAAAAGAAAAAAAAAGGGTTTTCATCAAGAGCACTAGATTAATTAGCTTATACGGACAATGTTTGACTCTTACTCGTGAGAGCCCTCAAATGTTATCATTCTACGTGTGAATATTAGTAGCTAGGTTGGTGTGATAATAACGAGCATAAAACACTGCTATATCTTATTTCTTGTGCTTGAAATGAAAGAAAATGTTTTTAAAAGTTCGGAACTCTGGTACTGTCTCATTTCCTCCAAAAAGTTTCATCATAGGTATCTTTTTGAGTCCATCATCACTTGTCAAATACTTCATCCTTTTCATAGTAGCATAACTACACTTTTTTTTAAAAAACATAATAAATTATTTTACAATGTATTTTGCTTTTATTAAAAAAAGTATAAAACATTCGATGCTCTGCTACCTATTTTGTCCATTTATTCTCATTGGTAATTATTTATGAAATTAAAATATTAATTAAAAAGATGCAATTAATGTAAAGAAATATTACTAATGTTAGTTGTCAAAAAAATTAAAATGTAAATATATTTTTTAATAAGTTGTTTGAAATACTATAACACAGAGTAATCAAATACCTCATAATGTAGGAGGAAACCTAACTCCCAACAATAGGATCATGGAAATCCAATACATGTGGGTTCCCATTTCAATAATGCATCTGTGATTAAAAGTATTCAACGGCCAGTCATACACGTTCTCCTCTGTACATTATTTGTACCGTGCGCCAGGTGATGTACTAGCACCGAACGCTTATGCCACTGGCCCACCATACAGTTATCTGAATTCTGAAAATGACCGAGTGCAAGCCATTTTTAGCAATTTATATTTTCTTAGCACCTAACATTTTTAATATTCTAATTATATTGGGAAAGAGGGGGGGGGGGGATGGTTAAGCAAGAAAAGTTAGGATAAAAACAAAAAATTAGTTGTAACTTTTTAAAAATAATATTCTTTTAAAAATAAAAAATTAAGCCTAAATGAACTTTCAGGAGAGGGGAGGAGAGTATAATTTTATTTTTATTTTGTTTTTTGAGACAAGAGAGAGCATAGAATTGAAGGCAACGGATTAATGAAAGATTAAAATAGAAAGAAAGGAAAATAATTTATGATATAAGCGAAAACGAGCCCATAAACCATCGGCCGGAAAAACACACCGGTCAAGTGTTTTTCTTGCAGCAAATCTAAAATATCACCTCTATGATTTTATGGCCTCTTTCTTCTCTCTAACTCGTACCGTATACGGTATACATACACTTGCCCTGCAAACCTACTCTGATCTCTCGCCAATTTTATTACACAAAACTCAGAAATTCTACTTCTTTTTTACCATAACGATTCCCGATAGCAAGTGCCGAAATGACTGAATTTAAATCACTCTTACAAAGAGATCTCCATTGACAACATAATGACGTTGAAGGCAGAATGAGTTTCTCTTCTTAGGCTCCTTATTGCTCTACCTCCAGTTGCTGTTGTAATTCCCCAATACGAATATAGAATAATCGACAATGATGATGATGCATAATTATACGAATTGAAAGAAGAAGATATGATAGTAGCGAATGAAAAGATCATGCATTTTAGACTTGTAATAGTAGTAGTGGTTGGAACATTGACGATTAGAGGGACAGAGTTCTCTCTATCAAAAGAATTAATAAAACGGTGGAGGCGGTGGAGATGAGTAGGATACCCCAACAACAGGTGGCAACGGCCCCTCAGATACTGGGGCAGGTGGTGGTTGTTCTTCACAAGGTGGGGGTGATGGTGGTGGTGGGGACAGATGATATACTGGTGTAGGCGGCTGGTAGACTGGTGGCGAGGGTGAGTGGTAGATCGCTGGTGGTGGTGGTGGATGCTGCTCCCCATAATGAGGCGGGAAAGAAGGTGGAGGTGGTTCAAAACTTGGTGATGGAGGTGAGAACATCGAGGGAGATGGCGGAGGAGGAGATGAGGACACATATACAGGTGGAGAAGGTGAATGAGGTGGGTACATTGGGGGACGAGGTGATGGTGGTGGTGGAGGCGAGTTATAAATGTAAGGGCTTGGTCTTGGAGGCGGTGAGTAAACCGGAGGAGGTGGAGTTGATGGAACGGTTGAAGGCGGCGACGGTGGTGTATACATCAGCGGAGGTGAGAAGACGGGAGGCGTCGGTGAGGAGCCGGGTGGCGACGGTGAGAAAGCAGGTGGAGAAGGTGAGGATCCGGGTGGAACCGGTGAGGAGCCGGGTGGGGACGGTGAGGAGCCGGGTGGAGACGGTGAGGAGCCTGGTGGAGACGTCGAGGAGCCTGGTGGAGACGTCGAGGAGCCGGGAGGAGACGTCGAGGAGCCTGGTGGAGACGTTGAGGAGCCGGGAGGAGACGGCGAGGAGCCGGGTGGGGACGGTGAGGAGCCGGGAGGAGACGGTGAGGAGCCAGGAGGAGACGGTGAGGAGCCTGGTGGAGACGTTGAGGAGCCGGGAGGAGACTGTGAGGAGCCTGGTGCGGACGGTGAGGAGCCTGGTGGAGACGTCGAGGAGCCGGGAGGAGACGGTGAGGAGCCGGGTGGAGACGGTGAGGAGCCTGGTGGAGACGTCGAGGAGCCGGGAGGAGACGTCGAGGAGCCTGGTGGAGACGTTGAGGAGCCGGGTGGAGACGGCGAGGAGCCTGGTGGAGACGGCGAGGAGCCGGGAGGAGACGGCGAGGATCCGGGTGGAGACGGCGAGGAGCCCGGTGGAGACGGTGAGGAGCCGGGAGGCGTCGATGAGGAACCCGGAGGCGCCGGTGAAGGAGAAACAACCGGCGGAGAAGGCGCTTGAGGAGCAGGTGAAGTGGGGCCAAAAGGCGTACACTTAAATGCACTACAATCAACCCGCTTAGACAAAAACGCCCTACATTGAGCAGTAGACCTCTGAACAGGCCTCGCCGGCAAACAATTCCTCCTATCATCAAACGATTGCACCCGCAGACAAGATGGCGGCTCTCCGGTAAAGAAGTTATAAGAATACGTAAAGTTCTGCAAGCTGGGCAAGTTACAAATACTAGCTGGAATACTTCCTGAAAGCATATTATGAGCCACATCAAGCTGCTGCAAGCTCACAAGTCTGCCAAATGTATCCGGCAACGGCCCCATCAGTTGATTGAAGCTCACATCAAAAACCGTCATATTCGCGAGCCTTCCAATCTCTGGCGGCAAACAGGACTTGAACCCATTATTCATCATAATAATCTCATTCAACCTCGACATGTTCCCAATACTGGCCGGAATGCAGCCGTGAAACTTATTATTAGCCAAAACAATGACGGATACCGGCGAGTTACCGAAATTATCCGGCAACTCAAACTGGAATTTGTTATGGTTGATGAAAATCGCATCGAGATCCTTATCAAACAATGCTTTGGGCACATTACCTTCAAATTCATTAAATCTCAGATCTAAGAATTTAAGAGCAGGTAAAGAGAGTACCACTCTAGGAAATTTTCCAGCAAATCTGTTGTTACTCAGATCAAGCTCATACAAAAGCCTTAAGTGTCTAAACTGATGCGGCACAGTACCACAAAACCTATTAGAATTGATGTGAAACAGCGCAATGTCCCTCAACAAACCGAGCTCTTCCGGCAGGTACCCGGCGATGTCCCCGTGGTTTAGATCGATACCAGCTACGACTTCAATCGAAGGGTTGTCAAGGGATGGAGCACAGAACACACCAGTGTAGTTGCAAACTTGAGATCCGACCCAGTTAGCCGTAAAATTAAAGGGGTCTGAGAGAATCGCCTGTTTCCAAGCTTGAAGCGCAATGTAGGCATCTCGCTGACGAGGGTTAGCAAAGCGGAGAGTTGGATCGACGGTTACATTCTCTCCTCGGTCGCCGAACTCGTCCTTGTAGTAAAGGAGCTGACGGAAACGAATGAGCCGGACTTCGGCGTCGCTGAGACGGCCATGCTCGACGAAGCTGGAGCTCAATGAGGAACAGAGGAAACTCAGGACAATTAGGGAGTAACAGACGAGATAACTGGAATAATGGGGAAGCAAAGTGGTCGTTGTCTTCTTCATCTTACATGAGACATCTATAACATCACATACACATTTCTGTGTTTTTCTATTTTTATCCGCCCACAAATTATTTGTTTTTTGGGATAGTGAAGAAATTAAGCTAATGGGATCAATAAGTTACGCTTGAAATCCGAGGGAAGTGTGGGAGTTTGAGAAAGAAAGAGGGAGAGAAAATGTACGAGCGAAGAAGGAGAGCGTGGGCGGATGAGCAAGAAACAGGGAGCTCCTCCGAGAGAGGTTTTGGAAGTTGTTTGGTTTTAGCGATGTTAATTTGAAGAAGAGAGAGAAGCTGAGAGGAAAAAGCAGGCAAGAGGGTTCTAGTGTGTGCTGTGTGTATTATCAATTATGTATAGAGAGACAATAGGGACTCGGTGCTAGGACAGTAGTTGCATGGTCGCGCCGGTAGCGCGACGTACGATCCAAAGGAGTCACCTTATTTGTACTTTCGTTTTGAGTCGATCACAATGTTTTCCTCAATTTTAATTATCTAATTATTATCTTTTTTCCCCTACTTTAATCATTTTTTTTAATTTTAATAATTTTAAATTTATAATACATAATTACTTTTATTAATCATATCGTCAATTATTTATATTTTATATTATTCAACTTTTAATTTATATCAATCTATGTATAACAAATAATAATTTGATATAATTAATTTTAATTAAATATAAATTTAAAAATTATTTTAAATATTATATTTTTTACTTATAATTATTAAGATTATAAAAAAATATTTATAATTTGAATTAACTTTAAACAACCTATTATAATTTATTTTAGTTTTTCTACTATGATATTAATAATTATTAAAATATATAAAGCAAATAAAATACAAATACAATATATTATTTTAATTATATTGGAATCTAGTTCTGTGCAACAACATTACGAAGACATAAATAAATACAACGTACGTAAATATTACGATATAGATAATCAATGAAAGCATAAACTAAGTATCCTGAATAAATTGCGACATTTCATCCATCAAGTCAGATTTAAAGCGGTGGATTGAACCACAATCTATAACTTGAGTAATTTTTTAAAGGTATGAAGTCATGTCTGAAGGCAGATTAATCCTCTGTAGCTAATCAAGGATTGGATACTTTAGACCCATATACTGCTTCATCAACCTTCACTTTAAGTGATTAGTATTTTATTCACCAAGGTTATATACCATACAAAGCCTACATAACATACCAAAGCAAACATATCCACATAGTCACTCTAATTAACCATCATTACCTTTCAAAATATTCAACGGGAATTCCATTAATACTTAACCAAGGTTAATCCATCCATTGAACTAATTCACTTATGCCAAAAAACTATAATATATTATTCAAAAGTCACACCATAGCATATTTATTCCAATTTACCCATTAAAATCTTCTAAAGGCATGAATTATGGTCAAATTAATTTATCCAATAGATTAGTTAATTCATACTAAGATATGGGTTTACATTATTAAAGAATCATGTCATAACAAAATACCAAGACTCAAATCATACCAAGGTTAAAAGAAGCAAGTACAACGCTATGTGGTTGAACCGATTGAAATGGTTAACCCAAATGATCTAGTTTGATTTTTTATTTACTAAATTTATACTTGTCTATATGCGAAACCCACATTTTATTAGTAGGTTGTGAACAAATTGTAAAATTTATAGTTTTATTCTTAACATTTTTGTAAATCAAATGGACACCTCAAATACTACTTGGCTCTATGTATTTTATAAATTTATTACTCCCACCTTCATTTATTAATTACATTTAAAATCTCCACAAAATATTTATAGATTTTCTAATTGTGAAATGTTAACTATTTTTATTCTTTCTTATATTCTTGTATGCTGCTAGGTTTTATGTATAAGATTCATTTTCATCGAACTACCTCCTTAATAATGATGGCAAATATAAGCATAAAAATAATGATATAATATAATAATCAACATTAATTTACATATTGCTTAATCTTAGCAGTTCAAACATTCCTAGATAATAATATAAAATTCATTCTTATATATGTTAAATTTATTCTAATTGAGGCACAAATTTGTTTTCTTTTCTATTTGAGTCATATATTATTTAATTTTTCAATCAATAAATAATTGTATAAGAAAGGTCGAGTCTTTGCAATTCTCATGGCATATGAGGTTACTACATTAATTTTTAAGCTATAAAAACTACTGCATTAATTTCTATATACAATTTGTTATTTTTGGCATGTCATATGAGGTTTAATAAATAATGACATAAATATTCAAATAATATATTTTTAAGGCATAAAAATTACCGTATGAATTTTAACAATAAGAAATACAATTCCTTTAATTTTCCATTGAATTAATTTTATGAAAATAATAACAGAAACTAAGAATTATTATTATTTTTTAATAAAGGCCATGTATTTAGCATGATTGAACCTTGATCATTCACATGATACCATTGCATAGATACCATATATGTTGACAAGACTTGGTATAATAATGCTAAATTTACAACTTGTTAACTACTTACTAATAAAATGTGGATTCCACATGTAAATGAGAATAAATTTTCACATGTATAACCCATCATTTATTAATGGATTGTAATCAATTTATAAACTTATAGTTATAAATATCATCCGACCTAGAAAAAAATATTTTTGGTGTTATATGACTCCATTTGCAAATAAATTTGAATTTAATTTGTAAAAATCTAGTTATAATTTCTTTAGGCCTCGTTAGATGAGAAACTTTAGAAATGAAGGAGTTTAAAAAAAATGGTAAGTAAGTAATTATATTTATTGACCAAACTTGGCACTATGTACAACCTATTGATCCCAAGAAATATATCCACCAATCTATACAATCATTGAATATACTAGTTGTGCTAAAGGGTGAAAACATAAAGATGCATGTAAACTACCTATTTTACAAGCCACCTCCTACACTAGGTCCTTGAGCAGCTATTGTGGAGACTTGAATTTCTATTGGAAGATTTGAAAATTTTAATCCCTCCATAAATAATAAACCATTGCTAACAAAGTGATTATCAAAGCTATGGTCTTTTCCTTTTTTGGATAAACTTCCAATTGCCAATTACATGCCCATATATGAGTTTGTAAAGAATAATCTGCCATATACCTTGGACATAGGATCATTGGAAGAATAAATGATTCATAGGTTTCACTAGGTGTGTATAGAGCACACATGTAGTATCCTTAGGAATCCCAATCTTACACAATAATTCTTTTATCATCAATTTTCCATGTGCATTGATCCGTAGTATGAACTGATGATGCGGGATAATTAAATTCTACCACACTAGTTTCCTCCATGAAACTTGATTATCTTTGGTTCTGAGTGTTTCATAACATTTAGAGATTTTATACTTCCAATGGCAATTAGTCACACTTCTTGATTGGTTGTTTTTTATTCCTTTTTGTAATGGTTTGAGGTTCATAATCTTTCTCAAAACTTGATAGTATTTAGTAGTGACCCCGACAATCCATAAATCAAAATATTTGAAGTAATATTCGTGATTCCACTTGACCTAAATAATATATTTTTTCATAGCTAAATTCCAAAACAACTTTCCTACTGTAACCTTGTTCCACATATGTATATTAAAGAGCCCTAGTCCTCCTTCATTTTGTGGTGAGTAGACTATAGACCAATTAATCAAAGATCTCTTAGTAAAGTGTGTTGAACCTGACAAGGGGAATGGTATATAAAGGGACTCAATTATCTGCATAAAATTTTTAGGTAAAATAACTAGTTGGCTATAGTATGATTGGATAAGATAAAGAATGAATTTAATGAGTTATAATATTCCACTTTATCCTAGCATCTTCACTGTCCACAATTTTATCTTTTGGGGCAACTTCTTTATAAGCTGGTTAAAATTAGTTGTAGTAAGTATGTAGCTTGTTAGGGAACTCCTAAGTAGGTAACTAGTAAGTGTCCCTCCCCAGGTTGAAGTGTGCTAATCATGTTTATTTTGTCAACAACATTCATTCCTCAACAAAAACATCTATTTATTTATTTAAGGTTAAACTTGATAGAGAATAGAAATTGTGGAATGTATCTTGCAAATTTTGAGTTGATATGAGATATACATGAGAAAATAACAATATCATTAGTAAAGGATATTCCAATGAGTCTGGTTATATGGCATGTAGTGTAGGATGTATTTTAAACTCCTTATCCCTCTAAATCCCTTATAGAAGTGTACCTTGCCTCAAACATTTACTAGCTTCAAAAGGGCCATAATGATCAATTAAAAATGATAGAATAACTGATTGTGGTGACATAGTGCATAAATAATCTTACAAAGTGTATAAGGAAACCTAAAACATGTAACGTATGATAAAAAAAAACACCATTTGACATAATCACAATATTTTTTGTCCATAATATCTAACAAGTTTATGTACCGGCAGAATATTTTCCTCAATGCACCTCTATTTAACAAAAGTAGCTTGAGAGAGATCAATGATTGCAGGTAACACTTGTTGCATAAGATTAGCTATTGCCTTAGGGATGATCTTGTCAAGTAAATTACAACAAGCAATTAGTTTAAATTTTTCTACCTTCATAGCTTCCTCTATGTTAGGGATTAAGATAATTTCTACAATAATGAGACTTTTTACCATATTTCATGTGTAAAAGAATCCATTACCACTATTTGTACATGGTCCCCAACAACCTTTTGTAGAAGAAGGAATTGAATCCATTTAATCTAGAAGCCTTATCATCCCCATGCTAAAAACTACCTATCTAACTTCTTCCTTGTTGATATGTTCTAGTAAACTTATTTTCTTACTACTTAGTTAAAATATGACCTTTGGTTGTAACCATTAGATCAAGGATGATAGTAGGGATTAATGATACTTCATTGAGGTTTTTATAGAACTATAGGAAGAGGTGTTGATTGTGGGCTAAATTAGTGATATAGTTACCTTGCTAGTCTTTGAGTGTGCATATCTAATTTCTCTATTATATGCTTCTCATGGAGGCACGAAAAAAAACTATTATTATGTACTTGAAGTTTAATCCACTGTATTCTATATTTTTACCTATATAAGCTCTCTTCACAAATGGAGTAATGTTTGAGTTGTGCTACAACATGTATCTCATCTTATATTATTCATGAATTGAGATAATCACCATGTAGGGACTATTGTATAGCTTTCACTTTTGCTCCCAATTCCACTTTCTCCCACATGTTACCAAATTTATGCTTATTAAATTATTTTAATTTCACCTTGAGTGCCTTGAGTTTTTATAGTAGACAACCAGTGGCACTACCACTCATAGATTGTTATCATGTTTGAGCTACAATTGTGACAACATCCTCATCCTATGCCCACATAATAAATAATATAAGTAATCTTCTTCCTATATTTTTTTGGATGATGAAGCTTAGTGTCATGGGGGATTGATATGAGATTAGCAGGTTATCAAAAAATGTATGTGTTGTATGATAAGTAGTTTACCATTCAACACAACCCATTACGTGATCTAGCTTTTATTAAATTATGGGTTCCTCTTATTGTGTATTAGACCAATTCTAGAAGCAACCAGAGTAGCTAATATCACTAAGCATTAAAGATTGAATGCATGCTGCAAAAGCTATTATGCCAGTTGTTTCTAAGGCATCGCCTTGTAACTTATCATTAATAGATAAAACCACATTAAAATCTCTCATTAATACCCAAGTCTCACCTTTGGGTTGGGAATATAACAACCACTTCCATAAACTCATTCCACCTCCTCTATTATTAAATGAATATAAAATAGTTAAGTAAAAAGAGTGTGGCACATCATTTGTAGTGCTTTTACAAGTACTACCTTAAGCACAATTAGTGAGTGATTGTATTGACCAACATTATGGATCGTTGTAATACCCCCAAAAATTTTCTTAGCCTAATCCTATATTATTAGCACCTTAATTTGATTCTAATATTGAAAAATCTTTCTTTATCCTTAACCCAATTTCTTAATTTCTAAACTTTAACCAAATTCGAGACCTTAACCTGGATAAATCGTATTTTGTAAACCGAAAACAAACCCACTAAAATTTTCACTAATTCTAATTATTTTTAGCTAATATAAAAGCACCTAAACTAATCCCCAATCTTTTCTCTTTTTCCTTTTATTTCTGTCTTCTCCATCTGCCACTGCAATATTTGTTTTCTTTGCAACTTGCACATTCAACTTACCTTGCCTTTCCCACTTGCACCATCACCTATTGTCTTCTATAGCCATCTATCATCCATCACCTTTCTTCTTCTTCTCCTTCTTCCTTTGATATCTCCGCTGACCTGCACCACCATGCACACACCCTACTCTCTGCCATTTCCCCTCTTCCTCTTATCCTTACGCAACCTATACACACAACCATCACCCCATCACCTGCCACTGTTCCCAACACTCAACCACATTTTCCTTTGCACCACCCTACCATCCCTCATGCGTCGCACATCTTCCCCTCTCTTTTCCTTTCCCCGATTCACACCACACACGCACACATGTATATATATATATATATATATATATATATATATATATATACACTCTTCTTTCTTCCTCTTTGTTTGGCCTTCAATCTACCATTTTTTGTGTTAAAAAAGCCACTGACCGAGCTCCATCTTCCTTCTCCTTTATCCTTCTTCTTCCTCCTATGCGTCCATTGTTTTTGGCTTGTGCACCTCCACCTCCACCACTAACGCCATCGTACATCACCACTTGCTTCCCATTGACTGATGGACCGACCACCAAGGTCAACCCAACCTTCCCCAGCACCGTCGCCGACCATCGCCATTGACCACCTCCTCTTTTTCCTTCTTTTTTCTCTCGCCTATCGCATTTTTAAGGAATGCATGACCTACGCATGGTCGTACAACACTAAAATTTCTCCTCACATGCTTGTGCAACCCAGTATAGCCTACCAGTGCACCTTCGCACGGCCTAAACGCACTCCTGTGCGCACCTATTCAACTTGCGACCTATTTGCCTAGGGATCGAGAACGATCATGCCACTTTGCATTGCCTGACCGTGCGTGATCTTTCCTCTCATCTTGGGTGTGCATCTACTGCAACACAGCCATGCAACCTCCCATTTTTGATAGTGCACCCATATTTTCACCACCAAATTCTTACCATAGCTCCACCACACATTCCACTACACATCCACACATCTCAAGCTTCCATTTAACTATGATTATTTTTATTTTACCCTCTTTATCTTAATTTCTCATTCGGTTAAACTCTTCAAGCCTAACCATGATTTTTGTTGTTTTCCATAGGTGGTATTCCATTAGCCTCGGAGGAGAAGTCTAGGATTTACGTTTTTAGAGCCTGGTGTCCTAGTTGGTAAGTATACTTTCGTGTTATTTACTTGAATGGTTATGTGTGTTTCATGATATCGTTGATATATGATTTAATATATGTTGATCATGATATTTTGTGATGATATTGTGATGGTATGGACATTATGTTTGGAAGAAAATAAGAATGGGTAAGAGGTATCATTATGATTTTGTTATGATAATGACATAATTGTGGGAATATTTCTTCTGACATAAAATATGGGCTAAATGAGATTTGATAAGTGGACATAAATATTTTTATTAGGTATGATGATGATTGGTGGATTTGGAAAATAATGTGTATGGAAGGTACAAGATTTTATAAAATAAAGGTTATTATTTGTCCTTAAGGGTATTTTGGTCATTATGGGATAATAATGAAGTTTTGGTATTTCATGTGTTAAGTGGATTAAAATATGATAATGATATCATGAGAAATGCTTGGAAGTATTATTGTTTGTTTTGGGGTCCTTAAATAAAATAATGGTATAATTGGATTATAATAATTTAAAAGGATAATCTTAGCATTTCGTGTGTAAACCCTAGAGTTAATCTGCAATTCTGGATATATATTACTAATGTGGGCATTATAAGGATGTATACCAAATTTGGTAATCATATGAGTCTCATGGGAGAAATAATGGCTAATATGTGAAATTAGGGTTTTGATAATTTTGTAGATAGTACCTTGGATGAGATTATTAACGTATGTGTACGCAATGGGTGGTTAGATTGTGCATTAGAAGTATGATAATAATGATGAGATTCGAGAATCATATACTGTAAATTGTCATTGAATAGTCAATATGGGAGAATGAATGTTAAGGATGAGTAATTAGGGTTTGAAGAGGAGTGAGGACCTTGATTTGCGTGATGTGTTTAACTGTTTCAATGTGCTCAATGTTTGTGAAACAATTTTGAATAAGATACTATAACACCCCCTAATTCACTATTTTTTTTAAACCGGAAGAATTTAAAATTGGAAACCCCTGAATTCTGGGGATGTTACCGCCACACTTAGTACCAAACTGGTTCTCTCCTACCGTTTCAATACCAAGTGCTCAGGCTAAAAAGATTAACATCAAACTCAAACCAAGAGTTCATAAAAGAACTAGAAAGATCATAATATCAAAATCAGAGTACGCAAAAAAAAATTGTTACTCATATTCAAAAGAGAAATAGCTTACAACCGATAAAAGATTCATTTAAAATACTCAATACAAGGTAATAAATCAATATGGATAAATCCGATACAAAAGAAATAACAAAAGGAAATACATCGCATAAAGAGTAAATATGCCCACAAATCTCTTGAACTTGAGCCAACCACAAGCTCAACACTCAGCCCTATTGGATGTCTCGCCCACCTGCACAAAGTCAAAAGGGCATACAACTCATGGGAATGAGCAATACCTATGAAAAGGGTGATCATTACGCTACGTACTGAGTAAGGTAACCGAGCACTAAGGCCAACACATAACATCACATAACTAATGCAAAATAAATAAAAAGAGCATAATCCATCATGATAATATAATATCATACAATCATTCGGGTAGATACATAAGGCCCAATTATAGTCCGGATTAATTATTTAATTAATCTCTGATTAGAACTCATTCCACACCATGCTTTTTATCAAAATCCATGCGAGTACGGGAACCCTACTATTATAGCCGGTGGACCGAAAACACACAAGGCATAAAGCTGCTGACCACTATTATAGCCGTTGGATCGGAAACGCATAGGGCATAAAGCTCCTGCCCACTATTATTCGCCAGTGGACCGATCTCCTATGTCACATCATAGATTTGATTCTCCCATGTTACACCATCAATTAAGTTCTCTATATAAAACCATAGATTAGATTCTCCAATATAAAACCATAAATTAGATTCTCCCATACAAAACCATAAATTAGATTCTCCCATACAAAACCATATATTAAATTCTCTCACACAAAACCATAAATTAGATTCTCCCATACAAAACCATAGATTAAATTCTCTCACACAAAGCCATAAATTAGATTCTCCCATACAAGACCATAAATTAGATTCTCCCTCACGAAACCATAAATTAGATTCTCCCACACAAAACCATAAATTAGATTCTTCCACACAAAACCATAAATTAGATTATCCCATATAAAACCATAAATTAGATTCTCCCATATAAAACCATAGTTTAGATTCTCCCACACTAAACCCTAAATTTTCCATTTTACTCTTCCACTCATGGATCATTAAAATACTTAGGTCAACTCACATCCCTTGGTCAAATTTTTTTTTCCCATTCTCCTTTTTCACCCTTTTCCCCACACGAACCATATTAACATCCTCACATGCATGTCTTACAGGGTCACAATACATATCATCACATAAACATAGTACACATGCCATATAATAACACATAATTATACTTCAACTTCACGTCATACCACATACGAAATAATTAATAATGATAAATATAGAATACATAGCATACGAAGCACATAATACACATAAACACACAAAAGACCTTAGTAACACCCTTACCTAAAACGACACAGGTCTTGGAGCACGTTCCTATGCCTCCTTAGGGATTTAACCGGTCTCACCTATATTAGGGAAAAACTAAAAATTAGACTCTCTCTTACTAAAAATACTATTAATTACTAACTTATTCTAAGACTAGGCTTTTGATAAAATACTGAAATAATAATAGCAAAAATACCAAAAATAATATCAATGATAATATTAGTAACCTTAATAATAAAATTTAGTAATAATAATAATAATGAAATAGTAATAATAATAATAATGATAAAACCATAATAGTGTTGCAAAAATGATAATAATCATAATGGTAACAATAGTAAGGATAGTATTTGAAGATAAAATGAAGTAGGGTTTCAACCCTACATTGAAAAATAAGAAAATTATTAAATAATAATAATAATAACACTAATAAGAATAATAAATGCTAATGATAAAAATAATGATAATATTAATAATAATAAGACTTGATATTTATAATACGACTACTACAATTCAAAATAGGTATAATAGGGTTTCAGCCCTATATAGAATAATAATACCAACAATAAAAATAATAATGATAACAACAACAACAACAACAATAACAATAAAAATAACAATAACAACAACAACAACAACAACAACAACAACAATAATAATAACAACAACAACAACAACAACAACAACAACAACAACAACATATTAATATTAATAATAAGGATGATAACAACAACAACAACAACAACAACAACAACAACAACAACAACAACAACAACAACAATAATAATAATAATAAAATTGAATTAAAAAGGCCCTCAATAGAAATAATAATAAAAACATTAATAATAATAATAATAGTAATATTAATAATACTAATAATAGTAATATATTTCAAATAAATGAAATAAAATAGATTAAGTCTTGCATAAATAAGGTAAAAGGGTTGAGAGGGTCTAGGGTTCAACCTTAGGCTAGCGGGAATGGGCGGCACTGGCGGTGGTGTACGGCGGCGGCGGTGGCGGCTGAAAAAAGAGAAGAAAAATGGGAAAGTTGAAGGCTGGGAACAAAATAGGGAGAATGGAGGTGGGAGTAAAGGTGATTATGGTTGCCAGAAGGAGAGGAACATAATGAGGGTGGTGGCACAACCAAAGGTGGCGGTGCACGGCGGGGGCGGTGGTGGTCGAAAGAGGAAGAAGAAGATAAAGAGAGGAGGAGAGGGAGGAAGAGGAAAAGAAAGGTAGGGGGAGATAGAGAAGGGTCTACAGAAGAGACTGAGAGGTGAAAGAAGCAGCGGTAGCAACAAAAGACGTGGCTAATGGTGGTTCGAAGGGCAACAAAGGTGGAAGAATGGGTTGATTGAGGAGAAAACTTTGTGAAGAATCGAGGGATGAGGGAGGTTTAGGTAGTTAGAGGGCAGTGCAAGGAGTATTCGGGTGGCCAGAACGAGCTGCGGTGTTAGATGGAGGAGGTGGCAACGGTGTCTGAAGGGCCGGCAGCGCACAAGGGAAATATTCTGGGTAAGAAAATTAAAGGCTCGATACAGGCTATTATGGGGATATTTATAGAGTGTAAATAAGAGGGTAGGGTTCTGTGGGTCGGCGTGGAAATAGGGAAGGTTGGTTCAGGCTCACCAGTGGCGAGGTTGGCCGGCAAAAATCAAAAAGGGGCAAGGTAGTGGTCGGCTGGGAGAGGGGAAAATGTGCAAGAAGAGGGGGAGTTAGTTGGGTGAAAAGGTCCACGAGTCAACAGGAGAGAGGGAGGAGAAGTTGGCCGGATCAATGGCGAAGTTGGCGGCAAAAATCCAGGGTTGGGCAGCAGAGTTGCAGGTGCAGGTCTACGTCGGAGTGGCATGTGCGAAGGAAGAAGAACAAAGAAAAAGGCGGCTGGACTAGGCGGATGGGAAAGAAAAAGAAATAAAAGAAGAGGGAGACGGGCGAACCGGGCGGCACTTAAAAACACAGTGCCGAAACGCTGCGTTTTGGGGGCGAGAGAAGCAAGGTGCGGCGTAGAGTTTTGGGCCGCCGAAGGAAGAAGGAAAAGAAGGATTGGGCCGCGGAAAGCAGGCCCAATCGGGGAGAAGGTAAGGAAAAAAGAAGAAGAAAGAAAAAGAAAGAAAAATAAAGAAAGAAAAAGGAAAAAGGGAAAAAGGAAAAGAGAAAAATAATTAGGTTGGGTATTTAAATTAATATGAATATTTTGGATATTTAAAAATAATAATATTTAAATAAAATAATATTAAATTTTCTTTTTAGGCTAATTTAGGGCTTTTGAAGGATTTTTCATAAATTCTAGTTTAATTAGCAAAACACCCTAATTTTCACCAATTAAATTATTTATAAAATTACTATTAATTTGGAACTATTTTATCCTCCTTATTTTAAATAAAATAATTATTTAATTAATTTACAAAATAAAATCCTTAATTAGCTAAAATACCCAAATTTCTCCTAATTAAAATACTTATAGATTTCCTTCTTGATTTGCCCTAATTAATTCCTTTTTATTTTAATAAAAATAATTTATTTAATAAATTTTCATAATAAAATCTTATTTAACTATAATTATTAAAATTAGAATTTTCGGGACATTTTAAATACTAATTACTTAAGTGGAAGAGTGTGTGAGTAGGGCTAAGTTGATCTATATATATATTCCCATTCCAGTGGGAAAAATAGTGGCATAGGATCATTTTTCCCTGAGAAGGTGATGTTTTTAATCTTCATTCCACCAAAAATAATAGTAGCTTGGGAGCGTTTTTTCCTAATAAGTTGCTTCAATCCGTTCCACCGGATTAAGAAAGTGGGGCCCCTGCTCGTCATGAAATAAAATATAACAGTATAAACTATGGAAAAGACACCAATAATTTAAAGTGGAAGAATACAGGAGTCAGGACTAAGGTATTGTTTTTATATATATGTCCCATTCCACCGGGGAGAATAACAGCTCAGGAGCGTTCTGCCTTGAGAAGATGATGTTTTTAGATCCATTCCACCGGATGATAATAGTGGCTTAGGCTTGTTGCCTCTGAGAAGGTGCTTTAGACCATTCCACAAGTTTAAGAATAGTGGGGTTCCTACACTCATCATATATAAAATAACAAAAATGGATTATACTTAAATAAGAGATCTGGATCATTTTTTATCTTATGAGATGTTTCATTTATTTGTTTATACAGTTGTTATTTGATGTGAAAGTATGTGCTAATTATATCCCTATTTTAATAGTATTGTTCCCTTACTCAGTACGTAGTATACTGACCACCTTTTTATGGGTGCTACTCATTCCTACAAGTAGGAGACCTTGATTCTTATATGCAAGTCTCAAAAGATCTGCTAGATAATTATGCTGCTTATGATGCCTTATGCAGGGATCAATGACTTCATCTGTATTAGGGGTTGGGTGAAGAGTAATTTGTATCCGATATATGTAATTAACTAGATACCTTTTTGGACTCTTGATCCATAGTATCCCTTATTTTTTATTTTATATTATAACTTGGAGTTAAGCTCCAAACTCATAATTGTATTACAAATGTTTTTTTTTTGTTTCTAATTTCCTTGCATTACTTTAAATGTTTTGGCTTTGTGATATATGTAAGGATGGTTCCATAAGCTGGACTTATGTTAATTATGGTGGTAACCCCCAATATTTTACCTATTTACTTCCGCTATTAAACAAAAATTTTCATTAGTAAAAATCGGGGTGTTAAAATCCCATCCTAATCATATTATTCCATTTGCGTGATGATTGTAGTTATATAATCATGGCCAATTGTTAATAATAGTTTTACAGATTGCTTATGGTTTTTGAATCTTAACTCTTGTCTTCGCTAATCCCATAAGAGTTATTTTACTATTTCTCATCCACATACTAGCCTCGTTTTACTTATAGCTTGTTTAAGCCCCTCACATTCTAGCAACCAAGAATTATGCAAGTATTATATCAAGTTCAGGATCAAATTTACCCCAAGACTACAAGGCATATGCATATGATATGGATGAGGAATTCCAGTGCATGAAGGCTCTAATTTAGCAACTTGAAGATGGTACCTGTTATAGATGATTAACATTATCCTCTAAGTATTCTATGTATACCAAGAGAGCCTTATTTATCATATTGATCCTTAAAACTAGAATTAGGATTCATAGCACGATGATTGGTTATGGGAGTAGCAAGTTGATGCTCAGGATGACCATTTTGAGTTGCGATACAAGGTGCTTTGTTCTTTCTTCTTTTTAATCACAGCACATTCAATCTTCTTCTCTTTTGGTTCCCATGCCTTATTTTTCATATAATGAGTAATTAGATGACCAAAATTCTTACATTGAAGACATAGTTTATGTTTCCACTTGTACTCAATTTGTTGATTCAACACTATACCAATAGGTGTTTGAGTGGGTATCATAGTAGGGAGTTCAGCATGTGCATCAACCTCCACTAATATTTTAGGGAAATAGATTCTAGTCATAGTGACAACATCTACACATATAGGGGTACCCACATAGATAAGAATTATACTAAGGGCATATTGAGACCACATGGACAAGGGCAATCTAAGTAGCTTAATCCATGCTTTCATCCATTGAAATCTTTGAATCTTGAATTTAAAATTCTCTTTCCAAGGTTCGAAAACTAGAGTATAATTCATGAAAGACCAAAGTGAACTATTAAATATTATACCACAATCTTCTTTCATCTATAATTTGAATAGGAAAAATCCATCATCACGTAGATGGATATTAGGCAATTATATATGGTTCTAGTTAGTCTTTAAAAAAATTACCATATGTGAGAATGAGAAGAACATCTTGAAACACATATCCAACTAAATAATGGTACAATTTTTCAACTTCATTTATCCATTATGTGGAATCTAAGTTCACAATTGACCCATTCACTGTAGTGGGAGCCATATATGTGAGTGACATTACATGGATAGATTTTTGATTGTTCAACAACCTATCCTTCTATGATATATGAATAGATTTTGTGCGAGATACTGAATTAGGTAAAGGTATTGGCTCTATAGTTGCATATATATATATATCTGTGTGTGTGTGTGTGTGTTTCCTTTCCTATAATATATGGGGCGAATGAATTTGATTGAATTCTCATTCCATTTGGAGTTAAAGGAGGAGTAGATTTCAACTATGACATCGTATGTTGTAGTTGCCCCTGATTTAGCTCATCTCACTTTGGATTGCCTGTGCTAACAATAAACCTCTCAATCTCATCGTCTCTTGCCAATAAATCCACTTTTGAAGTCAAAATTGAGTTTCTAGCTACCAAAGTGCTAGGAATCTTTGGCAAATTTGCCCTTAGTTGGTTGCGTTTCATGCATAGCATGTGAAAGATACTTAGGTGCATGTTACATGTTCTTTGACCAACAACATGCCTTTGTTTCAAAAACAAAATACAGATAAGAAAGTTTCATTATGAAATTATAAAGTATGGATTTTAAATGATCTAAGAAGTTTATAACTTTTATGTTAAAGTAAGCAAACAAAGAAAATTTATAATTTATGTTTTACAGTGAATTTTCTTCTAATACTACTCTATCTAAATGAAGTATGCGCAAAAAAATTGGAGTCTTATACCTCTAATAAAAATGAAAATATGTTTATACTTCATTTAGAAAAATATGGTATTTTCTACCTAACTTTAGAATTTCCCTTCCATTTGTAAGTTTTTTCTTTTCCTTTTCCCTTTCTATTAACATCCATCATTCAATATTTGTATTTATTCTCTCCATCATATAATGAGGAGAAAATAACTTTAATTTATTTTTTCCTTTTGTTGTTTAAAATCAACACCTCATATTATCTTTTTATGTTCAACTCTTGCTAGACATAAGATTCATCCTAGCGTCAAAATCTTTAAAAATACCATGATATCAGCCAAGTAATGAGAACAAAATCAAATTATGCTTTGTTTTATCTGAGCTAATGTTTAGCTTAATTTATATCCTTGTAATGCAGCATGTGCACATAAAATACATCCTTTCAAATTTAGAGCAAATATTAGAAAATAAAATCTTGAACTACCCATAATACTCCTCATTTAGTCATAATATACACTAGCCTTGTTACTTGCTCATGCCTTTACCTCCCATTTGGTTCCACCCTCCTTCATCCTAGCTCACATTTCTCTTTCCCCATTCCACTATTTTTCTTCCCCTACTCCTTGATTATTACCCAACTTGAATAATCAAATTCATGTGCAACATAAGTAGATCTACCAGGCAAACACAACCAAGGTAACTTTTGTGCCATTTTTTTTCTTTCTAATTTTAAGATATTTGTATCATTTTATCGGATTTGGTTCTTTTGCATTTGTTTCTTTGATTTTATGTTGTTTTCATTAAATGTCAAAAGTAGTTTACATTTTTGTGGTATGATAAAGACAAAAACTCACACTATTGTGGCCTGCCAATGGTAGAGCCTCACACAACAACGGTCTACAAGTGGCAGTGCCTCACAAAGTTATGGTCTGCCAATGTTAGGTCTTGAAGTTGGAAATGGTCCTTGGCATTAATAATTAGGCTTATAATGGTATATTTGAATGCTAATATTCCCCAACTACACAAATATTTATAATTCTTTCTGGTTACATGTCATTTCTTATTTGATTTTGATTGGTGGTAATTGAATTTAAAGTGGAAAATATTAGCTGTCTTGTTTTATGTATTATGCCATACATACATGTCATCCTTATTTTTTTTATCAAAGGAAAAAATATTTGCATATATATTTATATTCATAAATGTACATCCACTCGAGGAGCTAGGACAAACAACTAATAAAGACAAAGATTCCATAATTATGCTAATAAAAAGACACAAACTTAGTATCAGGTGTCATCCTCAACAAGAGTTACACCAATCAAAGCATTATATAAATCAAACAAAAAAACAATAGATCTAAATTGAAGTGTGTAAGAACCTATTGTGTTTTATTACACAAGATCTTATATACTTCAATTTTGATATGCATTACAATAGAATTGACATTGAAAAGTTGCTTCACATAATTTAGTCTATTACAAGCTAACCATGCATGATAGATAATAGTTGTCAATCCTAGGGTTCTGGCTAGTGTGTGGAGTTTGTTGTGCTTCTCTCTACCTTTTCTGATATATCTTACAACAATAGCAAGTGTTATGAACCTTCTATTTATCCCCAACCAATCCCTAATCTACATCCACACCTTACTAACATGCTCATATTAAAAAAAAAAAGCATGTGCTTGTGGCTCTCTAGTTCCTTGTTACATATAGGGTAGATGATACTAAATTTAGAAAAATCTAGCATGTATTTAGTGTATAATCTATTTATGATTACAAGCCCACAAATAAAAAAAAATGTCTTTGAATATTAACATAGTTCCCAATTACCCTAGCTTCTTTTATCTTTGTCCTTTTCTTCTTGAAACATGCATAGGTAGAGGTAGTTGAATACTTGCTTATTTTGTCCATTCTTTCATTAGCTACATCACCATGATAACTTCCAATTTTTTCTATTAGATCATCCATCACTTTGCAAACAACTTCCATTATAGTTGAGGTGTCATGACTTGGGTTGAATTGGGTGAGACCTCTTACCCACTTTGCCTATGAAGTGTTTTGCTTTAATGTTTCAAACATACTTGTTGAGTATGGATTAATTTCAAGCATATAAGTCTTTAATACGTACACCACCCTCATCTTTAGGTATCCATAATTCATACCATGCTATTGGAGTACATTTCCTTCCCCACATAACTGCTTTAAGGACATGAAAAATAGTGATCCATGGTATTTGTTATGGTATTTATGAAACCTTTTCTAACAAATAATTCAACATGTGTACAAAGTAATATTTGGCAATATCCATAAATAGAAAATATAGTTTCCTACTTCTATGCCACACTTAGCTCCAACCATTGGTGATGAGTTATATTAAAATTCAATAGACTTAGCGATTCATGTATGACTGACTACAAAAAGAAAACGTAGTGACTTTGTGATCTTGATTCATCTGATATAATTATAAAGTTGAGTATATTTATCTACATGTATACCTCATCATATTGTAGGCATTCTATTTGTAATTGATTTTATTTATTCGTGTTCTTGATTATAATTTAAGTATTTTTCTTATTGAAATTCAAATGAGATGCAGGAAAGTTAAAATATCATATAGGATCGAGGGAAATGGAGTTAGTGCTTCAGCATGACATAGAAATGAAACTGAATCAGAGCCAAAACTAACTTTGAGGATTTTAATGAATATTACAAATTCTTTTATTAGTTGGATATAACCCTATAAAAATGTACAAGGTATTCACATGAACAAACTCTTAACATTTGCGGACTACTCAAGTCATTCATTTTTTTTACCACCGATGCAATTATTCCATCATCGTTGACTCAAGGGGTTTAGTCATTATTTGTAGCTGACATAGCCATCAAGGGTAGTTCTAGATCACATTGTAGACAAACTATAATGGTGGGTTGATCATCCTTTAGTGGTCTATTATCCTCAATCCTCATTGACCCATATTTATTGTTTGCCACTTGTAAATGAAGATGAAGGTGATGATGGTGGTAATGATAGTGAGGATAATGATGTAAAACCTAAATGAGGCATACACTTGAGGGATGGTTTGTACTTAGTTGGATCATGTACCAGAGGTCCAAGTGACCCTAGTTTGATCCCAAGCTTTGGTGACCATATTATGTTATACATATGGTTTGGAGATGTAAGTTCCAAATTTTATAGCTCTATTTCTTATTTCCTTTGTTAACTATAATGTACTCCTTATATTTGTCTATTTTATTGTTTAGGATCACAAAGTTCTGAGTGTTCACACTAGATTGGAGTAGTTTAGTAATTAGATGAGTACCATTGATGATTACTATTTCACCTTAATTTGTGGTACTAGATTGGAATGTCTGATGATCTACATTTTTTCATAAATGGATTAGCCTCTTATATCCTCCTTTGTAGAGAGACAATGGCTAGAAACTAACAACTTTCGTATGACGTGGGTGTGAGATGGCCATCACCCTCTTAGATGTGCACCATATATTAGGATTGAAAAATGATGGTCATCTATTATATGCATGCAATATATATGAAGATTATTCGATAGTGATATTGAAATGCCCCAAAATTATTTATTTCGTGAGATATAATTAAATGAGGATTTATGAGTAAATTTATTTATTTATTTGGAATAGAAAATATTTAATTAGGGCAAATTAATAATATTTTGTAAATATTTTTATAAAGGAAAAATTATACTTTTGCTAATTAAAAAGGGATTTAAGAGAAATATTTTTTAAAAATTCTAAATTAATCTAAAAAGGAAATTTAATATTATTTTTAATTAAATATTTTATTCTAATTACCCAAGATATTCTAATTAACTTATTTAACCCCAAACCACTTAAAATTCCTTTTTCTTTTTCTTTCTTCCTTTTTCTTTCTTTTCCTTCTTTTCTTCTTTTCCTCTTTCTTATTCCCGCCGGATTGGGCCTGGAGCGCGGCCCAACCCGTCCTACTTTCCTCCCTTCTCTCGTGGCCCAACGCCGCTGCATTCTTTCTGCTCCTTCCGATGCAGCGTTTTGTTCTTTAATTCCCTAAGACGCCGTGTTTCATTTAAAAGCCTTATAACCGCAGCCGAACCGGCCCGATTTCCCCCCTTTTCTTCTTTTCTTTCTTTCTTTCTCCCTTGACCGTCGGCTCACCTCCTTCCTTCTTCCTCCTTTCTCCTCCATTGTCGAACCTGCAACCTCCAACCCCCCGAAAATGGCGCCACCGGCCACACGTGTCGTGACCGGCCTTTCTCCCGCCCATTCTTTTCCCCTCGACACACACTCCAATTTGAACTGCTCCACTTCCCTTTTCTCCCCCACAATTGCCCCATTTTCTCTCGCGAAGGTCGGGCACAATTTGAAATCGTGCTGACCGATCAATGCCATAACCACCCCATTTTCTCACCGACTTCGACCTCCTGGTAACCTCCAGAACTCGATCCTACCCTCTACCATTATAAATACCCCTCGTATGGCCTGATTTCGAGATTTTTCCCCAAAAACCCTAAGTGTAAGTCTGTACACCACCGCAGCTTTAGACGCACCATTCTCCACCATTAGCCAACCTCACCGCCGCCTCTTCCTCCCAAACTCTTCCCTGCAACGCACTCTAATTAACTAAATCATTCGCAACCTTCGATTCTTCTCGCACGGGCCACCATAACGGTGCAAAGTTTACTAGTCCTCTTGCCAGAAATTTTCCCCCGAAAACTTAAAACACCATCCACCACCACATTCTCCACTTCTACTGCCCTCTGAACCACCTAAAAACTCCTGCTAATTCTCCTCCACCGACCCATAACCTTCCATTTTTTTTTCTCCTTCTCCTTCCCTCTTTTTCTTCATTTTCGCCCCCTGTAGATCACTTTTTCGGCTACCGCCGTGCACCACCGCCGGTGCCACCCATCCCCGCCAACTCAAGGTGAAACCCTAAACCTTCTTAACCCTTCCTTTCGATTTATTAAAAATTATTCTACTTTTATCCTAATTTTTAATGTTAATTCGATTTTAATTATTATTATTATTATTATTATTATTATTATTATCAGCTGTAACTTAATTAATAATTTTTTTTGGCAGGTTTGGGAGTATTCTTGAGTTAGATAAATTATTATTCTTGAATTTTAGTTATTTAATGGAATTATTACATGTTTACTATTATTATTAATAATAATAATATTATTAATAGTATAATTATTTATTTAATACTATAATTATTTAAAGGGGGGCCAAGACCTTAAATTTTAATTAGGTCTCGCACCCTTGCATTTTGTTACTATTATTAGCATTATTTTCTATTATTAATATTATTATGGTTATTATCTTTACTAATTTAATATTCTTATAAGTATATATATATTATTAACACTATTATTATTATTATTATTATCATTGAACAATAACTTTATTATTTGGGCAGGCTCGAAAGCCCACTTTATAATTTTAAGATTTATATTATTATTATTATTATTATTTTACTAATATTAGTATTATTAACAATATTTCATTTTATTAATATCATCATCATCATCATCATTATTATTATTATTATTATTATTATTATTATTATTATTATTATTATTATTATTATTATTATTATTATTATCTTTACCAATATCATTTTGGGTGAAGGGTAGAAACCCTTATATCGCCATTCATTTAAATTATAATAGTTTCTTATTAGTATGTTAGTAGTATTTTGTATAGTCAATTATAGTATAATATTATTTTAATTAAAAACCAAGTATTACGATAAGTGAGTGAATAATAATATTTTTAGGAGGGAACCTAATTCTAGTATTTTTCCCATAACAGGTGAACCCAGTCAAAACCCTCAAGTGGAATAGGAGTGTACACCAAGACCGGTGACATATTAGGTAAGGGGTGCTAAGGCCATATGTGTAATATGTGATTTTATGCTATGCATGCCATGTGCTACGAATTATAGTGTATTTCATGTGAATATTGTATAATGGTTGTTAATATCGCATGATTATGGAATTGAAGTATGCTGGTGTGAATAAATTGTGGCATGAGAATTATATGTATAATTGTGTTACTATTATTGTATGATGTGGCCTTAAGACATGCATGTTAGGGTTGTAAAATAATGATGGGGAGTGTAACACTGTGGTGTTAGGGTTTTGCTTGAAATGGTATGGTTAGGGTTTTGCATGAAATTGCATGGTGGTGTTAATATTGCATGGTGTTAGGGTTTTGCATGGTGGTATTGATGTGGCATGGTATTAGGGTTCGCATGGGAGTTAGGGTTGCATAGAAGTGTGGTTTACGTGGAATTAGGGTTTCCATGGGAGCTAGGGTTTGTATGGGAGTGTGGTTTACGTGGAGTTAGGATTTGCATGGGAGCTAGGGTTTTCATGGGAGTGTGGTTTACGTGGAGTTAGGGTTTGCATGGGAACTAGGGTTTGCAGGGGTGTTAGGGTATGTCATGGTTAACAAGGTTGGATGGTTAACTAGGGTTGAAGTGGCTAATCCGAGTTGAGGAGTAAGCATGGTAGGAGCCTGAATTGCATGTCTTGAAATGAACATCTAAATAAGATACTTAAAATATTAAATACGTAAAGTGGAAGATGTTGAGTCGGGCCCAGACCGATCCACCAGCATAATAGTGGCCAGGTACTACTGTAGCCTAGAGACCGATCCGCCGGCTTAATAGTGGTAGGGTATGATACCCTAGTGACTGATCCACCGGCTAAAATAGTGGGGGATCCCGAGCTCAACAAACTAAACTATATGTGTTGTTAAGATGTGGAAAAATACTAATAACTTATAGTGGAACACAGTACGAGAAGGGGCCAGACCGATCCACTAGCATATAATAGTGGTAGGGCATGTACCCTAAGTGACCGATCCACCGGCTATAATAGTGGTCAGGAGCCAAAGTGCCCTGGAGACCAATCCACCGGCAAAAATAATGGGGTTCCCGTACTAGTATGGACTTGATAAAGAGCATGGTGTGAAAATAAATTCGATAAAGCTTGATGAAGTAAATAATTTGATTCGTACTGAACCATGGCATTTCATCCGAGCATTTAGTTTGTATTATTATGATTGAGTTTTTATGCCTTTATTATTGTGTAATGGTTGTGTGAAATATGTATGCTGGCCTTAGTACTCGGTTATCTTACTCAGTACGTAGCGTACTGATCACCCGTTTCATGGGTGCTGCTCATTCCCACGAGCAAAAGGCCCATATGACTTATTGCAGGTATGAGACACTTATTTTAATACTATCGATGTCTATGGGACATCAAGAGGGGCTGAGTGATGTTTGGACTGGATCAATTCCTAGAGCGGTGTGGCTGTTTTCCTTTGTTTAAAATTATGACTCATATTACTTTTATTATGTTTGAATTGCAGAAACAATTTTACTAATGTTGTTTAGTTATTATCTAGAAAAACAATAGTTAGTATTTCGAATTATATAAGGTTTATGCATACTCTGACTCTCGTTTTTATAAATTTGGATTATTAATGATGTTGTTGGTAATGTTTTTCTTAGCCTTAGCACTTGGTACCGGAATGGTAGGAGTGAACCGGTCTGGTACTAAGTGTGGCGGTAACATCCCCAGAAATTTACAGTTTTAATTTACAAGTATATTATTTTTTTTTATAAAAAAAATGTGTAAATTTTGGGGGTGTTACAGATATGCCACGTATTGGTAATTACACAATAGTTCACTAACATTTTAAATTACCTTGTTAGTCATAAGCTACTTATTGATATGCCACGTTCTTTGAGAGCTAAGATTAGACATGAGGCATACCAATAAGTTTGAGATAACCCTTATCTATGGGAGTTTGGTGCTAATGGTATATTGAGGAGATGTGTACCTGATTTAGAGATGGAGAATATTTTATCACACTATTACAGTTTGCATTGTGGATACCATTTTGGTGCCAAGAAGACCGATTTTAAAGTTCTTAAAGCTGGTTTTTATTGGTATACTTTATTTAGAGATGATAACACTTATTGCATGACCTATAACATATGCCAAAGCTCAAGTAATATTATTCTTAGACACCAAATTCCCTTAACATCCATCATAATGGTAGAAAATTTTGATGTGTGGAGTATTGATTTCATGGGTCCATTTTTATCTTCCAAAGGTTATCTCTATATTTTTATTGTTGTGGGTTATGTGTAAAATGGGTGGAAGCAATCGCTGCATGTACTAATGATTCTTGAGTAGTTGTAATTTTCCTTTAATCTCACATTTTCACTAGGTTTGGTAGGACTAGATAGCTCATTAGCAATGGAGGATCACATATCTACAACCAAGCAATTGAATCCTTATTATGCAAGTATGGGGTTACACATAAAGTCTCTACACTATATCACCCCAAACTATTGGTCAACTAAAAGTCTCCAATCAAGAAATTAAGAAGATACTAGAGAGGATTGTGAATCCAAACTGAAAGATAAGAGCCAAATGTTAGATGATGCCATGTGGGTATAAATGACTGCCAATAAAACACTTATAGACATGTCTCCCTTTAGGCTTATTTATAGCAAAGTATGACATCTAATTAAGGAGATTGAGTACAAGGCATGGAGGGATATGAAGAACCTGCAGATGAGTATTGATTTTATTGGAATGCATAGGAAACTATAATTTCACAAGCTTCAAGAGATAAAGGATGATGTATATAAGAGTGCTATAGTATATAAAGATAAGTCAAAAGATTTTCATGATAAGATGATTCATAAAAAGTCATTTTTGTAGGCTAAAAAGTTCTATTCTAGATACTAGAGTAGACCATGAATCCAAACCGAAAAGATTGAAGCCAGAGGTTAGATGATGCCTTATAGGTGTATAGGAATGCCTATAAAATTCTCATAGGTATATCTTCCTTTAGACTTGTTTTTATGGAAAAGTATTCCATCTACTTGTGCATATTAGGTACAAGACATGGTAGGTTGTGAAGAACCTAAACATGAGGATAAATTCTACTAGATAACATTGGAAGCTACAACTTTATAGACTTCAATAGATAAAGGATGATGCATATGATAGTGATATATTATACAAAGAGAAGTCAAAAGTTTTTCATGATATTATGATTCATGTAAAGTCATTTGTTTTAGGTAAAAAATGTAACACCCCAAAATTTACTATTAATTTTTTTTATTTACAGAAGCATAATGTTGAGATAGTTTGGTGTTACTGCCATACTTGACATGAGTCTAGCTTACCGTATCATCCTCATATAGGATACAAGGAAACATGTTTACAACTTAAAATAATATAGGCAGAGAAAGATAAAGATATACATATAAAAACTAGCTATCATATAACATTAACTCTATTCCCAAACCCCAATAGATAAAAGTACTCATTGACAAGCAGCGCATCATAAGATTTAAAATAATCAAGAAAGTCCTCACTAACATATACATCAAAACCTGGGGCGTCTACTCGTGGAAGTGAGTAACATCCATGAAAATGATAGTTAATACTTTCATATTGAGTAACGTAATACTATAATCATAAGAATGGGCATGCGTAACATATAAGGTCACATTAAAGAGCTAATCATGCACGTTAATTTAAACATGAGAGGGTTCCCAAGAGGAATTGAATGATTTCCAAGATAGATGATTATACTCTTCCATTTACTTACTTTCTTGAATTCAGGGATCCCATTATTCATAACCAATAGAACTATATCAAACAATACAACAAACTTAGAGCATAATGCTCCTGGGAACTATTTTTTTTGGTGGAAAAAATGGTACAACCTTAATACATAAATCTCTTGGCCACTATTCTCATTTGGCAAAATGGATTGGTATAACCCCAAAACATAAAGCTCCCGACCACTATTCTCATTCGGTGGAACGACTAGTACAATATGTTTGACTCATGTGATCTTTCAGTTTATATATTAATGTATTATTAGACTTCTGGTTATCTCGATAATGTCATGAAAACTTAACATAAATATTCAAGGCACATAGAACATAACTAAAAGTGGTTTGGGTCATTTCATAAGGGGATAGACCAAAATGCCCTTACGAAACTCTAATTTCACAAGACAAGAGTAACTCCTTGTAACACTTCAAAATTTACTACTAAAAAAATTTATTTTTAAGCGGAAGTGTATAATAAAATAGTTGGATGTTACCGCCATAATAGACATAAGTCTGGCTTACCCCACCATCCTTACGTCAATCACAAGGCAAAACGATTAGAAAATTTAAAACATAATAGTAAGAAACGAGACAACTTTTAATAACATCAAATAAGCGTTTGGAGATCAACTCCGATTACAATATCAAAATACAATAAAAGGGATCCTATGGAACTAAGAGTCCAAAAAGGTATCCGGGTAAAACTATCATCTGGATAGTATGACTCTACGCTCAAACCCTGATATGAATAAATCACTCCTCCATATATATAGTATCAAAGGCTGTGAATTCATCCACCTGGTCATCATTAACCTGTACATACACATCAGGGTCTTCTACTCATTGGATTGAGCAACACCACTGAAACAGATGATCAGTACGCTACGTATTGAGTAAGGTAACGATACAATCAAGCAGGGTTACAAGAATTCTCATAAGAAAACATACATGCGTAAAATCAAAGAATGTCAGATAATTACTGATTATAGGTCTTCTATTAGATATACCATATTCCAATATTTTATTTACGTTGAGTTCAGGGACCCCACTATTCTTAAACCGGTAGAAGGGTTTGGAACACCTCTCGGGGACAACACACTCGAACCACTATTATTATCTGGTAGAACGGAGCCAACACCTCTCAAAGTAAAATACTTTTAAGCCACTATTATTAAATCGGTGGAATGGTCTAAGCACCTCTCGGGGACAACACAATTGAGCCACTATTAATATCCAGTGGAACGGACTCAACAGCTCGGTCTTGAGTCACGTATTCTTTCACTTTAAATGATAAGTATCTTTCTATTCATACTTTAACTCTAAATCATAATTTCATTAACATTGAGTACGGGGTCCCACTATTCTTAATCCGATGGAATAGAGTGATGCACCTCTCTGGGACAACACACCTGAGCCACTATTATTATCTTGTGGAACAGACCCATATAAACACCTTGGCTCGACCCAAGTGATCTTTCACTTTAAATGATTAGTACCTTATTCAGATTTGATTGTACATTATCATGCTGAACTCATATCAATGCACAAGACATACAACTGAATAACATAAGTACAACCACTTAATTATCCTCGAATGATCATAATACCCTCAGGGTAGTTAAAAGAATCGTATTCTCCCAAGGCCTTATGAAACCCAAAACATATAAATTTTCAATCATTATATGAAGTACATATCTCAGTTTTCCATAGATATTATGTATCTAACATTATCCCCAAATACATACTTACATAATTTCATTACTCTCAAGAATATCATTTCATAGCATTTTCATAAATAAATTATTCGATAAAACATACTCAACACAAAATAACATACAAAAATACAAGTATCACATACAGCCATAGTCACGACATGTATCCTTACCAACAAGGACACTAGGCTTTATGTACATAAATTCTATACCTCATTTGAGATCACCGGAAGATCACCTATGAAAAATAAGATAAAAATGCAATTAGGATTAAAGATTAAAATTGAGAGGGAAGTTAAGGTAGAGGAGGGTAAAAATAGAATTAACCAGAGTCAAATGGAAGCTTGAATTGTATGGAAGTATAGAGGAATGTGTGGTGGAGTTATGGTTAAATTTTAGTGGTGTTTGGACAAGGTTTGGAGGTAAAAATAGGGGTACACAACAAAAAATGGAAAGTTGCACGACTGTGCAGCAGGCGGTGCAGCTCCTGGACGAAAGAATATAAGGTGCACGGCCAGGCGGTGCAAAAGTTGCACGGTTGTACAGCAACAGTGCATAATATGTCGAGAGAAAAAAAGACGCACGGCCAAGCGGTGCAAAAGTTACACGGCTATGCAACACCAAGCTGAGAGAAAAAACGACGCAGGACCAGGCGGTGTAAAAGTTGCACGGCTATGCAGCAGGAGATTTAAGTGTTGCACGGTCGTGAAATAGGTGGTGTACAGGTTGTGTACTCTACAAAACTACAATGAACGAGGGAAAGAAGAAGGGAAAAGAGGCAGTGGTCGGCAGCGATGGCCAGTGATGGCGAGAGGGAAGGTTGGGGCATCCACCGGCTAAAGGTCGACGAGTGGTGGCCGAGGTAGTGCACGGTGGTGGATTGGGTGGTGCGAAGGCCAAAAATAGGGAAAGAAGGAGGAAGAAGAAGAAAGATGATGGAAGAAGAGAATAAAGGAGAAGAGATTGGGCATGGGTGATGGACGACAATAAAATGGAGGGATGGAGGGGTATATATACTAGTATGGTGGCGTGCCAAGGAGAAGAAGAAATGGCAGGGAAGATAGTTAGGATTAGTGGAAGTTTTAGTGGGTTTTGATTTGAGTTTAAGAATTATAGTTTATCGAAGTCAAGGTTTTGGTTTTAGTTATAGTTTCAGGATTAAGAAATTAGGTTAAGGCTAAAAATAAGAGTTATTGAGATTAAAATCAAATTAGAGCGTTAACAATGCGGGATTAGATAAAGCAAAATTTTGGGGTATTACAATCCTTCCCTAAGGCTCATATAACCCCTAAATTTAGTACACGCACCTAATATATCATAATTGGAAACATATCAAAAAAAAAATCAAGGTCAAACTCTAATGTATTACACGTGCGATAACAAAATTGCCTCTAAGGTTACAATCTCTAATTTAAGGTATTTTCTCATTTTATTAGACTTATGTTTTTCATAATTACCCCAAGTACTTCACGTAACATAATTAGAATATTTTGATCCAATATCACTTTATAAATACCAAAATTTAATATTTAACCTAAATTGACCAAAATATCCATGTCGTATTTAAATGCTTCAAAGTCTCTTTTTAGGTAACTTGTGCACTACTCAACCTACACTTGATCATATTACACATGAAATTAATTATAAAACCTACAATGGTTGCCATGCCATATCTATTTTCCCAGAGAACACATAAAAATACCTAAGTATCCTTAATAGCGAGAAATACCCATAACTTGTCACCAAAACCCTACGAGTCCCGAGATTGTCAACTTCCAACCTTCAACATATTTCATCATAATAATAATTTACTGCACTTACAACCCACCCTTCATAACTCAATTAAGATTATAGATCATGCCAACATACTAGGATTACAAGACTAGGCTTTAACCAAGCAATAACACATAAACTCATGCTTTTTACATAGCATTCATATTCTTATAATACAGTACAACAATATCATGGTATGAAATCAACAACGTGATTTAAAAAATGTGACTATACTAGCATGATATTACATACAATTTACATATATCATCAAAACCCCTAAATCTTGATATGTATCCTTACCCAAATGTCACTGGTCTCTAAGCAAGCGAAAAACCCTAAGTCTCCTCCTCTAGGAAAAAAACCAAGAAAAAGCCATGGTCAAAAGCATAGGAAAAAAGAATAAATGAAATGTAAGGAAAATGAAGAAGGAAAAGAGAAAACAACTTAAGCAAAATAGAAGGGCTAGCCGCGGTAAATCTTGATGCAATAAAGGGGAAGTTGAGTGAGACTTTGATGCAACTAAGGGGAGTGCTACGTGAGATCTTGATGCAACTAAGGGGGTGTTAAGTGAGACTTTGTTGCGACTAAAGGGGGAGTTGTGTGAGACTTTGATGCAACTAAATGGGGAGTAGTGTGAGATCTTGGTGTAGCTAATGGAGGAGCTGCATGAGATCTAGATGTAGCTAAAGGGAGAGATTTATGAAGGTTGGTTGAGAATGGTGATGGTGTAAATGATGGAGGTTGTGTGAAGTGTTCATGTTGGGGACCAAGGGTTGTGTGAAAGAAGGGCTTAGAGGGTGATGTTGCTATGTAAAGAAGATCTAATATGGGGTTGGAATGGGGGTTGTTGAGTGAGCTTCTCACATTGCTCAAAGGGTGAAACATGAGGTGCTTAAAGTTCTTTTCTTTCTTCTTCATAACTATGACACTCCATTTTATTCACACAAATTTAGGTTTGGGGTTGAGAAAGAGCCTAGCTAAAAGGAGAGAATGAGGAGGGAGGGAAAGGAAATAAATGATGGAGGTAGATGTAGGAATAAAAAATGAAGGTGTAAGGGTTGAAAGGCGGGAAGGGATAAATTAGTTAAGGTTATACCCTTTAATTTCTATACAGTAGGTGGATGTTTTCTAAATAACAAGACCCTTTAAATTGGTCCACTTCGGTCTCAAAATCATTGCGGTGAAGTGAACCAATGAACACACAATTTCTGTAGTTCAATTGACTAAGGTCTACGTTGACCATGTGATGCAGAAGCATCTCAATCTTACCCTTCTTCTATTGGAGGTCAATAATTAGCATACTTGGAGATAGTATCAATTATTCTTGAAAATCTTAAAAACCCTCATGTTAACCCTAATACTGCTAATGTTTTTCTAAGTGATGGTTGCAAGTATTATATTTGTTTACATGAAGAATAATTCACTAAAGACATCTGGTGTATAAGATAAGGACAAGGCAAGGGTTACAAATTTGCATAGAAGACAAAGTTAGAAGACACAAAGCCTAGTTACATGATTATTGCATGGTTAAGATTTTGTTTAGCTTTGAGATTTTATGTATGCTTTGTAATATCTTGTAACTTGTAATTGAAGGTCATTATATGTATAAGATAGTCCTATAGTGTATTAGTTTAAGTCTTTTATTAACTAAGCTAATCTAGCTAGTTAAGGCCGATTAGGTTGGGCTTGGTTAGTAAATGGTGAACTAGGCCTCCGTGTATATATATACATATAACATCGCCTTGTACATTCATAATAATGATAATGAAGAATCAAGTGAATAAGAGTTCTAAGAATTTTTGAAGTTCTTTCCTTCCACTTCAAGTGACTTGATCTTAAGAGTTAGGTTGCTCTATAGAGAAAACTTTGTGATTTCTTTTTAGAAGAGAGTGACCTTGTTGAAGATAAATCCCAAAGTGTAGAGTATTGTCGAGCATCAATCACGTTCGGTCATCATTGTCAACTCCAAAGAATAAGAAAATGATCGTGCATTGTGAAAGAATAATTACTCTATTATCCTCCACATCACCATGGCTAACATCACTCTTTGAATTTCTACTATAAAATATAAATAAGTACATACTAACACCTAAAGCTATGTTTAGTGTATATATATATTTGGATATGTACTTTAATATTAATTAATCAATTCAAAATTATTTTATAGTAAATTGTAATAAACATTAGGGATAATTTTAAAACTTGAACAAAAATGAAGCATCACTTTAGAAATAATATAGATCGCATGGCAAACAAACATAGCTTTAAGTTTACCTCTAGACCTAGTGTCCCAATAACAACTAATCCCAATTGTACAACCATATGTGTTTGATATAATTATGGGTATCATGGTTACAATAAAAATGTGCTCACTAATCACCAAGCATATAAACATTAATTACTTGGTAGCTAAAATAATGCCTTACCTTCGCATTGACCTTAATTTTTAGCGGGTATTCGGGAGGATTAAAAGTAACTTATAAGCTAACTTCTAGCTTATTTATTTTATAAAAAAAATAAAATAAATTCATATGATAAGTAGATTTTTACTAATTTATTAGCTAGTTTAAAAAAAAAAAAATTTAAGTAGCTTATAGTTTTTAAGCCTTCCTCTAGGTTTTAACTTCAAAGTAGATATTTAACTAATTTTACTAGACATACTATTAAGACACTGAAGCTAGCTTAGTCTTTGCAAGATCCTTTATAGGTGTTCTCAATACTGTATTTAACTCTCTCTTTGATATATTTTTTTTCTCAATCAAATGCTCGCACGAGCGACTTTACTCTTCATGAAAGAACAAACAGGGCGAACGAAGAGCGGCTGTGATACTGGATTAAAATATTCATCATGAAAATATTAGTTCCAAAGAGCCTAACTGCATATTTCATCGCGGGTCAATCGGTGCACTAACCATAGCAGCTACTGTCACTCCATGCCTGTAAATTGCAAGCACACGTATAAGATTTTGTTCTAAGAATAACGCACTTTACGTGCAAATCATACTTACATAAAGGCCTAGCTATAAGATTAGAATCATACATAGAATAAAATAACAAAAGATGAGATCTAATAAAAGCAGAATCATCAGCGGTACCCTTGAAACCCAGCAAAATCTCCGGCGATTTTATTTTGCCCCTTGTATGTCGTCGTCATCGCGTGTGGCTGGCTATCTTATACTAGTACCCGTCGTACATTTATAGCCCGTTTGGTACATCGTCGTGTGAGGCGAGGCAGCATTATTCGGCGACTTCCGTCCGGCCATATATTTGTCTATTAATTACCTCTGTACCTTGGTCCACCATCACTACCCAAGCAAGCAACTGCCCGTACTTAATTACCTGGAAAGAAGGGGAAATCCGCGAATGATTGACTCGTATTTAATTAAATCCTCCGTATCAAATTACTTGGCTCGGCGGGACAAATGTTACTTGACGGAGGATAAATTTACTGCATGCATTACTAGCGATATTGCGTGACACTTTTCTAGGACAATATTCAATAAAAGGCCATCCATTCATGTGGAAATGTTGTCTCGGTAGTTATACCGTCATAAATAGCATCTTCTACGACATGCATTGCTAATTTGCTATAGCCTATCATAGGTACCTTTGTGCCAGTATGCCCGTCCATGAGAATTATATGATCAAATATGTATGTATATATATGGACACTAGGGTACGTTAATGAGATGAGAATGCCGGGTGGCCTTTGCGGCGTCAAATGAAGTTTATCTAAAATATTCTCTGTATGGTGTATGAGCACTGCATGCATGATATGATAGTAGCTAGCATCATTGTTAGCTTCATAATTTTGATTACTAACCCCAAATAAGCCTACATTACCTCACTCAATTTTGCATAGAAAAACGGCATGCCATTGGAAAAGGACTCAAGAATTTGTCGATTAATCAAAATAAACAAGAATCTCTCCCCTCTCCCCCTCTGCCCCTCTCCCTCCCCCTCTCTTATATATATATATTCAATGACAACTAGAATCGAGAGTTAGCACTCTAAGTTGAATAAATTACCCATAATTGATGCTGTAAACTACTCTTATTAGGTAGAAGAAGTTTATGTAATTAGATCAAGAAACTATAGTATTTGAATATTAGAAAAAAAATATGATGGCTTTTTTGTTGTTTTATATAAATACTGTGCATTTATGATTTAGGTTTGGAAGTGACCTATAATATGTAGTAAAAACTACTCTCAATGGGCGGTAAAAATAACTAGAAGTCTATGATAAAATTATATTATTTGAGCATTAGAATAAAAATGGTGTCATGCATTTTTATAAATATTAGATATTTATATTTAATACTAGAAAATTATCCACATCATGTGGTGAAAATTACCTCGGTGGGTAAAGGAAACTAACATAATTTTTTAAAAAAATTATAATATTTGAGTGCCAGAAAAAATACGATGTCATATATATATATATATATATATATATATTTAAAGTTATATAGAAAACTACCCATAGTTTAGAAAACAAGAATAATTCTATGTTCTGACCGTAGATGATAGTTTTAGTTAGATATGCCTCTCTCTCTCTCGTAATATATATATATATATTGCCAACAATCATTTTAGTAACAATATAAGCAATTTTAGGATCATCGTACGTAAGAGTGTTACATAAGGTAAAGTATGTAAGAAGAAAAATTCGTTGCAATACACGCAGTAGAATAAAAACGAAGTAAATATACAGAGAAGAAACTTATTAAGCATTCGTTGTACCGCAAGAAAAATCGCCGCCTGGAAGCAAATTACAGCCGGACTTTTGGTACAACCACGTTGCCGGTTTGCCCCATAGGTTGACACAATGCCTCCTGTTCTTATGCACTCAAGAATGGCAGATTTTGAACATACATAACCTATTACAAAAAACTGGTGCATTAACGATTAATTTAGCGATCAAAATTTGTTTAGTCGTTATTAATATATTATTAATGACCACTATTAAAAATCGTTGTTATTGGTATATCTATTACGATCAGTGTAATTTTTGGTCATTAATCGTTAATATTTTTGGTCGTTAAAGGCATTTAAGTCTCATATATATATTTATATTCTTTTATAGTGGAAAAAATTTAATAATTTTTATCTGTAGAAAATATTTAAGTCTATAAATTTTTTTTATGAGGTCGATAAGATCTTCGCAAAATTTTATATTTAAAATTTCTACAACATATTTATGATTTTTTCTTAATTTTTTCCCATTTTCATTTACGGATGACATTTTTATAAATATGTTAAATTATTATTAGTCACTTAAACTTGTATAAAAAGAAATTTTATTTCTTGGATCTTTATCCAAACGGTTTTTATTAAATAAAATTCCGATAAAATTATTTGTTATCATATTTTAGATACTTAAAAAAAAAACATAATTGGTGACCAGCCCTCACCCCCTTTTCTTTCCTTCTCCCTCTTCCTTTCCCATTGGTTTTTTTTTGCGCTGAGGCCCAACCCTATGCTTCCCTTCTCCCTTCCCTTTCCTACTCCTATGTGTGCATTCTTCAGCCACCACCACACCACCTCACCACTGTAGCACGACCACCGAATGACGGCAGTACGAGAGCGAGGTAGCAACAGCTGTGGTTAGACGAGTAGCGCGAGCAGGGAAGTAGAGTGGGTCGCTCGACCCTGCTCCAACGCCATTTCCACGACACCATCGTGACGCCACCGCCGGCCACCTCCAGTGACGTCCACCATCGGCGGACATTCCTTGACCTTTGACGAAGCTCCATTGCCCTTTATCCGCCCTATTTTGGCCGATATTATTTGGTATAAATTATTCTAAACCCTAATTTTGTTTCGATTAAATTTCTATGAATTAGCTTTGATTATGCTAAATTATCTGCTAATTGAGTATGTATGTGTTGTATGATTGATTTGGATGGATTAATTATGTGGTATATGCTTGATTTCTGAAATTTGGAAATTTTGACCCAGTTATGTAAGGATTGTTCAAAATGTTTGGAATTTGGATGGGTTAATTATGTGGTAATGGCCTTTCTCTACATATTTATATATAATATTGCTTAATATCAGTTTATTCGAAGTATATCTTAGTGAAGAGACACTATTAGTTTTTGGTGGCAAAGAACTAATATCATCAAACTATTAGATCCATCTACCAATGTTTTTGGATTCTCTTTTATTGAACTGCCTTTTCTTCCATGAAATTTATAAATTTTTCATCCAAAATTTTCTACTAGAACCAGAGATAAATATGTTTTGTTAGTTGTGACATCCAAATATTGCTTAATATTATGAAAATAATATGCTATGAGCTTAACTTGGTGTTTTGCTTTTATAGTAATTATGGCTTGGACCTTTATCCTGTATGGTTTGTGATGGATAAAAGTTTTATAATGAATTTGCCTAGGGAAATGATTAACCATGATTTCCAAAATCTTCCAATAATGTAGTGGAAATGGTTTGTGGGGAGAAGGACAAATATTTTCCTATTTTTAATAAAATTCCTAATTTATCAAAAAATAATAATAATTTGTATTTAACTATTGTTTGGTTATTATCTTAAAGTAAGCTTTAGGTGTAACATATATTTATATATATTCTCACATGTAGGTTTCAGGTGTAATTGAAAATTAGTTTGTAGATGATCATGAAATATGTTTCATTAAGCTTATGTTATAGTATAGAATAGTTAACTATATTTTAGAGTGGTTAAACCCTATATATGATTATCAGTTTTCTATTAATGAGTAGTTGTTTTCCCTAAAAGATTTTTTCATCAATGAGACATTGGTGTTTATTTTTAATAAAAGGTTTTACAATTAATGTATCATTGATTTTTTTAACTGTTTTTACAATCTTTTTCTATCTCTAATATATATGACAATTGGTACGCTTCTCATCTTTGATGTCAATAAATAATTTGATCTCATCTTTTGAGTTCCTATGCTATAACATGTCAAATTGGTACACTTCTCCCATTAATGTAAAGTTAAGTTAAGGTTGGGATCTTGCTACATTAATTACGTTGTAACTCTAAGAACATTATATAGATACATGACAAATCTAAACCCATATTAGATAGAAGAACCCATATATAAACAATTATGTCAAAAGCTCCCAACCAAAAGCTAAGAAGGATGAATCAAATGCTTTCATTACCACCACCTCTGCTAGAAAGCTTGGTGTAAGTATTTCGGATTTCGGTATCGAAACATTGTGATTTCGTTTGTTTCTTATGAGGCTCAATTAATTCGTTTTTCTTTCTGAATTTTCAGTGCCATATTATTTCTCTATTATGGGGAGGGGGCGCGAAAATGATTGCAATTGTAGTAGGTTTTAGGAAGAGTTTTGCAGTTCAGAATCTAAAGAACCGTAACTGTCTTTACATTTTGATTTGTTTTATATATGTTTCTGTTCAAGCAACTCGAATCTGACTATGTTAATTGGTTGAGTAGTGGCTATGCCTTCTCATTCCTTGTGGAGTTCGGTGAACTTTGATGGTTAGAATTCTCTAATAATCGAGACACAGAAAATAAAAGGTTAGAAAAGTAGCGTCTCCATGATTCACTATAACAGTTTGGTCTTGAAAAAATGAAAGATTTTATGTGCAGCGCTACTTTGACAATCTTAGGTCTGAAGTGTTTTGAGCCAACTATATAGATACATGACAATATTATCTAGTTTGGTCTTATCAAAATTAGATAGAAGAACCCATATTCCAGTATGTGTAATAGAAAAAAATAATTTTGTGAATATAGGATATCAATCTAAACCTTTTATTCAATTGGACAAAATAAAATTAAATAATCAATTCATTAATATACCTGTACATGTATTACTTCAAGTCTTGCAATGTAAGATTGATTAACTTTGTTAACAGATAACTCTTTTCTTGGCTTTGAAGAGTTTCATAGCCACAAGTTTCCCTATAACACTTGCGACTATGAAGATATATAAACACATCATCATTTCAGCACCATATAAAATGATAGATAACAAATGTACCAATAAAAAATGCAAGCGAAAAGGCTCACTTTTATTATTTGGTGTGGTTTTTCTTTTTTCTTTTAATATGATATGTCATTTTTAATTTGATACTTATATTAATTATTGTTTTCATATTTCTGTTGTTGCAGATCTAATTCATTTTGACAAGCTGACTTAGTCTATTAGGTTCGGTGGATAGAACGATTAATTTTTAGATGGCTGCTTATCATGATATTTGTATAATGCAATGACATCCTATAGCTCTTTTGTAATATATTTATATTTGATCAAATATTTTGTTGTACCAGACATGTAATAGAAACTATTTGTATGAATATTTAGTTGAATGTTTGTAGGCAGGTACTTAGAAAATTATATCCACGTGTTAAAAGGGATATATATGGATACATGTATAGGGATTAAGAAGATTGAAATATATATATAGGTGCAGAGTTTGAGAAAAATGTTGACATGCCAATTATATTCTTGAATATATAATTATGGCATTTGCGACTAATAAATTATATCGCTAATAATAAATGGATTTTAGTAGTAAAGGAAAAATTAGTCGATATTGGTGTGATAATTTTTTATTTATTTAATTACAAAAAAAATTAATCGTTAATATTATTTACGATGATGTATTTTTTTCGTCGCTATTGTTTATAACGGCCAACATTATACGTTGTCGCTATTACTTATAGCGACCAACATCATAAGTTGTCGCTATTGCTTTAGCGACCAACATTATATACCGTCGTTATTACTTTAGCGATAAAAAAATTTCGGTTGGTCGTTAAAGCCTTTAGTGAGGGAGCAATAACGACCACTGACGACCAACAATTTGTTTGGTTGTTATTGACATTAGCGACCAAATTTTGGCCATTAATGACGAAATTTATTGGTCGTTAAAATCCTAATTTTCTGTAGTGACCTTGTTTAGAATTGTGTTATAGAAATCATGAATTGAGATAGTGAGCTTTGAAAGAAAATTGTAGAAGAGCGTATATGTAAAATGAACCAAGAACCTCTCTTAGATAATGAGAGAACAGGCGAAGCAAAACAGTAACAATCCAGGAAAAACATTGGCACTCCTCCCACGTCGGGGAGATAATAGACCAGGACCGTTCAAACTTTCAGAAAAAATCGGAACGAAACAATTCCGATACAAACTGTTCAAAAAAGAATATTGATATGAAGAGTGATGGGCTTGCCTGGATCAATGACTTATTCCCACTCCTAGCCTGGCCCAAACGGGCACTCGTGTGTGGTCCAAAGTCCAGCTCTAGATCACCAACAAAACTAAGTCCAATTTATCAACTCAAATATATTAGTAGAAGAAGAATAACATAAGGAGTAAACTTTCTTCTTCATTCATCGACGAAGGACTGATGTTTTTCCAAAAATAATAGCAAAATTCAAACCGAAGCTTTGCAATTGCTCCAACAAAGTAGAACCAAAAGAAATGAATCTGATAACGAAGAAATTAAAGAACTGCAGTCCTTCTGGTTCCAAAACAATAAATTCTTTTAGCTACTACTAGTTACTGCCAAAGACACAAGCCATAGATGATCCACCATTAGGGGCAACAGCACAAACCTTAATTGTGGACCCGTCATGCAATATATATATATATATATGGAGAGAGAGAGAGAGAGAGAGATCTACAGTCTCCTATATCATTTTCTAGGTTGCACCAGAGATCCCGTGATGAAACAAAGCACGAGAACCTAAAATAAATTAAAAAAATGCTGTTATGTATCACTATCACGAGCCATTCAAGTTGTTTCATTGATTGAATACGCGGGCAAAACAAATAATTGAGCAACATGGTGATGCATGCATGCAAATGCAAATGCAAATGTGTGGCAACAATGCATTTTGACGATCTTCATGATGCTGGAAGATGACGCAGCTAACAGTCGTGTAATGGATGAGAGAATCAGGTTCACCATTATTATTATTATTACTACTACATTATATGAATTTATTCCTACCTGCCATGAAACAAATATTGCTAGTAGCATAGTATTAAAAACTTTCATGAATTTATTCCTACCTGCCATGAAACAAATATTGCTAGTAGCATAGTATTAAAAACCGAACCGGACTGGCCGGTCCGACCAGTAAACCGGTAAACCAATCGAGTCATCGATCATATTTCATGTACCGTTCTCAGGATCTCAGAACTAATAAAAATCGGTCAAAAACTGGTCGGATTAGTAAAAACTAGTAAACCGGTCAAAAAATCTATTGGGAGTCAATTAAATTCATGTGTAGTTTAATTTTTTATATATTTTATATTTTTTGATTTGAAATATTCTACTAGTATGATTAATTCAAACTATTTATTCGATCACTAAATTAATAAATTAGTTATGTTATTCGTTCGGTTACCAGTCCGATATTTAAACTACGGATAAACATAATATAAAAATAAACATATCACCAGTACCGCGCGCTGCTATCATTACTTTATTATGTACGTGGCAGCCGGCCGGGTTCTTGGCCATCAATCATGGTGCCCCTCTATCCAATCTCCATAGGTATAGGTGGCAATTGGGTCGGGTGGGTCGGGTTCGGGTCGGGTCATTTCGGGTCATTCAATTTGTTGGGTCGGTTGCGGGTCGGGTCGAGTCATTAACGAGTCGGGTTATTTCGGGTCAATTTGTCTGGTCGAGTCGGGTCATTTCGGTTGCGGGTCATTCCGGGTCAATATATCGGGTTGGGTAGGTTCCGGGTCGAGTCATTTTAGTTGCAGGTCATTTCGGGTCAAATTGTCGAGTCGGGTCGGTTTCGGGTTGGGTCATTTCGGGTTAATTTGTCGTTGGGTCGGGTCCGGCCGTTCGGGTTAAGAAAACTCGGATTCGGATAATTTCAGGTTAACTTAACTGGTAGGGTCGGGTTGGTTTCGGGTCATTTTCTATTTCACATGAGTAGGTGGCTTCGACCCGTTTAGGTCATTTCATGTAATATGACGGGTTAGTTATGTCCGAGTTGTTTCGAGTTAAGTTGATGGGTGGGGTCATTTCATACAATTTGACGGGTTGGATTCAATTAGTTACGGGTTAACTTAATGGGTCGGGTCGGGTCGAGTTTTGACGGGTTTACTCATATTCGAGTCCAAGTAATTATCATTTCATAAATCATAAATAATAGAGACAGATAATCATAAGATTTATATTGCATATAAAAGAATTAAAAATATTAAATGCGCTTTTTTTTCACAAATAAATAGTAAAGATATTTATAAATTTTAATAATAAAAAATATTGCGCTTTGAATCAAATAAAGATATTTATAATTGTTTATAATTTATTTGATAACTTAAAATATTTAATTACTTAAAAAAAGATAATTTTATAAAATAAAGATGATCAAAACAAGACTATACAATGTATAATTATCATTTATTACCTTGTATATATTAGATACAATAATAAGATTACTAGTAAAGATAAATGAAATAAGAATATTATATGTGTTTTATTTTTACAAAGGTAAATAATAAAGATATTTATAAGTTTTAACAATATTATATTTGATTGCTTAAAATAATTATAAATTTTACAAGTAAAAATATTAGATGTTTATCATATATTATATTTAATTGATTACTTAAAATATTTGATTACTTAAAAAGATAATTTTATAAAATAAAGGTGAGTATAACAAGAATATACAATGTATAATTATCATTTATTACATTGTAAATATTAGATACAATTATAAGATTACTAGTAAAGATAAATGAGCTAAGAATATTATATGTGTTTTATTTTTACAAAGGTAAATAATAAAGATATTTATAAGTTTTAATTGTATTATATTTGATTGCTTTAAACATTTATAAATTTTACAAGTAAAAATATTAGATGTTTATCATATATTATATTTAATTGATTACTTAAAAAAAGATAATTTTATAAAATAAAGGTGAGCATAACAACAATATACAATATATAATTATCATTTATTACACTGTAAATATTAGATATAATACAATCATAAGATCATTAGTAAAGATAAATGAAATAAGAATATTATATGTGTTTTATTTTTACAAAGGTAAATAATAAAGATATTTAAAAGTTTTAAAAGTATCAATGTATTATATTTGAATGCTTTAAATATTTATAAATTTCAAAAGTAAAAATATTAGATTTTTATCATATATTATATTTAATTTATTACTTAAAATATTTTATTACTTAAAAAAAGATAATTTTATAAAATAAAGGTGAGCATAACAAGAATATACAATGTATAATTATCATTTATTACATTGTAAATATCAGACACAATCATAACATTACTAGTAAAGATAAATGAAATAAGAATTATATGTGTTTTATTTATACAAAGGTAAATAATAAAGATATTTATAAGTTTTAATTGTATTATATTTGATTGCTTTATACATTTATAAATTTTACAAGTAAAAATATTAGATGTTTATCATATATTATATTTATTTGATTGCTTAAAATATTTGATTACTTAAAAAAAAGATAATTTTATAAAATAGAGGTGAGCAAAACAAGAATATACAATGTATAATTATCATTTATTACATTGTAAATATTAGATACAATACAATCATAAGATCACTAGTAAAGGTAAATAAAATAAGAATATTATATGTGTTTTATTTATACAAAGGTAAATAATAAAGATATTTAAAAGTTTTAAGAGTATTATATTTGAATGCTTTAAATATTTATAAATTTTACAAGTAAAAATATTATATGTTTATCATATATTATATTTAATTTATTAATTAAAATATTTGATTACTTAAAAAAAGATAATTTTACAAAATAAAGGTGAGCATAAAAAGAATATACAATGTATAATTATCATTTATTACATTCTATATCTTAGATACAATCATAAGATTACTAGTAAAGATAAATGAAATAAGAATATTATATGTGTTTTATTTATAAAAAAGTAAATAATTTATAAAATAAAGGTGAGTATAATAATACTATAAAATATATAATTATCATTTATTATATTGTATATATTAGATACAATCATAAGATTACTAGTAAAGATAAATGAAATAAGAATATTATATGTGTTTTATTTATAAAGAGGTAAATAATTTATAAAATAAAGGTGAGTATAATAATACTATAAAATATATAATAATCATTTATTATATTGTATATATTAGATACAATCATAACATCACTAGTAAAGATAAATGAAATAAGAATATTATATGTGCTTTATTTATACAAAGGTAAATAAAATAATATATATATTTATAAGTTTTAATAGTATTATATTTGATTACTTTAAATATTTAGAAATTTTACAAGTAAAAATATTAGATGTTTATCATATATTATATTTAATTTATTACTTAAAATATTTGATTACTTAAAAAAAGATAATTTTATAAAATAAAGGTGAGCATAACAAGAATATACAATGTATAATTATTATTTATTACATTATAAATATTAGATACAATACAATCATAGGATCACTAGTAAAGATAAATGAAATAAGAATATTATATGTGTTTTATTTTTACAAAGGTAAATAATAAAGATATTCATAAGTTTTAATAGTATTATATTTGATTGCTTTAAACATTTATAAATTTTACAAGTAAAAATATTAGATGTTTATCATATATTATATTTATTTGATTACTTAATAAATGTGATTACTCAAGAAAAGATAATTTTATAAAATAAAGATGAGCATAACAAGAATATACAATGTATAATTATCATTTATTACATTGTAAATATTAGATACAATACAATCATAGGATCACTAGTAAAGATAAATGAAATAAGAATATTATATCTATTTTATTTTTACAAAGGTAAATAATAAAGATATTCATAAGTTTTAATAGTATTATATTTGATTGCTTTAAACATTTATAGATTTTACAAGTAAAAATATTAGATGTTTATCATATATTATATTTATTTGATTACTTAAAATATCTGATTACTCAAGAAAAGATAATTTTATAAAATAAAAGTGAGCATCAAGAGTTTCTTCTATTAAGATTTTCTTCAAATAAGTGGATTAGTGGATGTAATGGAACACTTTTTGAAAATTATTTTACAGGCTTACAACTGGATGTTTGCCTTTTTTATTTTGGTTATTTATTTATTAATAATATATCTTATTAGGATATCATTAATAAATAAGAATGTCTAGGGTAAAATTATGAAAAATAAGTACAATTTATAAAATACTATATTTTAAAAGCTTTAAATGAATAATAAAATATGTATAATTTATTATTATTATTATAATATATTTTGATATCTGATCAGGTTAATGTTGTGTCAGATTGGGTGATTGTCGGGTCGGGTCAACGTTGGGTCGGGTCGGTTCCGGGTCTGGTCGAAGCGGGTCGGGGTAATACTGGGTCGTGTCACTATCAGGTCGGGTCAATGACGGGTCAGGTCGGCATCGGGTCGGGTCAATGACTGGTCGGGTCGCTATTGGGTCGAGTCAATGACGGGTCACGGGTTGAGATCGGGTCAGGTCGGATTTATTTTTATCGGGTTAGTGTCGGATCGGGTCAATGTCAGGTCGGATTTAGGTCAGGTTGCTAAATTTTTCGAATCGTAACGGGTTGGATTTCGTTCGGGTCGGGTCAACTTTTGCCAGCTCTATCGATAGGCTTCATTTCTAATTCACTCCGTCCACAGGCTTCATTTCCAATATACCAATTAGTCCTTCATCATTTTAGACCAGAACATACTCATCATTTTCCAACGGTAGCTACTGTTGATCTCACGACCAAACGAGCCTCTACTTCTTCATCAAACTAATAACCCATACACATCAAGTTCGGCAATACGGATAATTAGAGCTACTTCCCATGCACCTCTCTTCTAATTAAAGGGCGACAGCGTTACATATTCTAATTTTAAACTAAAAATAAATAAATAAAGTTAAGGAGATATGAGTAGACGTGAGTATGATAACTATATAAATTTTGTCCAATAAATAAATAAATCCCTTTCAAATGCTCATATTTTTTTAACAAAAAAAAGTAAAAATAAAAATAAGGAGATAGGTGATTGTGAAGACTATTTCTCTTTCTTTTTTCTTAATATGATTTTTTAAAATCTTTCTTAATACTTCTATTTTTTTTAACCCAAAAAAAAAGCAACAAAAACAAAGAAGGAGATATAAAAGATGAAAGTGCAATAACTCTCCTTTTTTTTTTTTAACTTTGAATCTTTTAAAATCTTTTTAATACTTATATGTTTGATTTATAATATACCCTTCTATTTTCTTAATTAAAAGAAATAAAGAATAAATATGAGGAGAGACCAGTGAGGTACTTGCTTATCTTCCATTTTAACTTATTTTTTAAAATAATTTTTAATACTTTAAGCTCGTGCATAGTAGCTAATCCATTCATGTTCTATCTCCCATTTAGCTATTTTTATTTAGAAAAATGAAAAATTAATTCTCAAGTTTATATGGGTAGTTAGTTGTTCATTTCCCTAATCCCTCATTGTTTTGTTAGTTACAATTCAAATTTAAAATTTTTGATCACTCCCTCTCCCTACTTCCCCTATTTATTTATCCTTCATTTTTTTTCTTATATCTGACTCATTTATTCCCTCCTTTTTAATTCATTATCTTTAACCTTTTCAAGCAACACCCCCTTTTCTTTTACAAACTCTATTAAAGAAGCCAAATTTTTATATATTTAAAATACATATGAAGCAATATCTATTAAGAATTTTATTTAATCGGTCCAACATCATTGCATGTAATGTTTCTATTCATTTTTGTTTTTCTCTTGAGTAGTTATAGACTTGTAAGTTTGAATGCAAGGTTAAAATATTAAAAAACTAATCCTTATTTCTTTTATTTTTCGGTGTTAATAAATTTTTCTTTCCATTATATCTCTTCATATAATTTTGGACCTAACTTTTGATTGTATACTTTATAAGGTAACCAAAAAGTATATCTTTGGTACATTATTTTATCAATTATATTTAATGCATTATGATGAATAATAAGAGAGTACCATTTTTTTTTTCATTTTATTAGTTGTTCCATTGTTATTTTTTCATTTAAAATTTTGGTTAGAATTATTGAATGATACATCTATTCAATGAATATAAGTACTTTGACATGATTTATCTTTTTTTATTATTATTATAAGAAAAATAATTTTCTCTAGCATTCATAGCGTGCCTCCAAAATCTAGTATCTATATATTGCATCTAGATTTTACTAAATTTCATATCAAATTCCACTAAAACGAAGAAAATCGTATGTTGTATTCATTAGGCTTCTTAGCTACTTTATTTAAAAAAACATACTCTAGTATCAAAGTAACTACACTATATAAAGGGAATGAGAAATAGCCTTATCAATATTAAAGACTAGATTTTTAGCAACCACTCAAAGTCGTTATAGCAAAATATATTTTTCGCAATGATTATTTCATTACAAACATCATTTTAAATTTTGTATTAAATATTATAATTTTTAGTTATTTAGTAACTATTTATTTGTTACTAAAGATAAATTTTAGCATTGACAACAGTTATAAATTGGTGCTAGAAAACAATATATTTTTAACACCAATTAAAAATCATTGCTAAAAGTAATACTAACGTTTTTGGAAACAACAATTAAGTGTTGCCAAATATGTATAAACTCTTGAGTTAATACAAAAGGTATTAGTTCTATTTGAAAACAAAAGGCCCAAACATTCCTCTTTCTCTATTGTCAAGTTTTTCTATATCTTTTCTTCTACGTTTATGTTTCTCTCTACCCATTGAACTTCTTCCACGTCCTTACCTATCCGTTTTCTCTTTCATGCTCTTATTGTTCTCTAATGCATGTCCGCTAAGCTTTGGCCTTTATCTTCGTGTTCAAATTCCTTTGATTTTGTTTTTCCCTAATTTAATATGATTTTTATTTTGTTTCAATGGCCAATTCGTTGTCCTTATAATTTTTTTTCCCATAGTTGTGTTCGCTTCATCTTCAATTTATAGGTGGTGATAATATCTTTCTTGTATTCAATTTGGTTCAATTCTATATGTTAGAGAGGAGAAAATAGATTTATGTAGTTCTTCTTTGCTTGGTGATTTTTCTTAATTTTCTCTTCGGTTGTTCTTCTTACATATTCTTTCTTTCTTTCTTTTATCACAAATTATGAATATTTTGGAATATTTAGTTCTACGACACATGTTTTGTTCCCCAAACTTCTAATCCTCGTATTTTTTAAGTCCCCCATAGAAAATACATCATTTTTTACTTCCCCTCCTAACATGGGTTGCAACAACATTCTTCGTCTATCAAGAGTAATTTGCTTATGTTGACAAATCTTATGAACATTACTGATGAAGTTTTCAACACCGATGCCTAAGAAAGTTTTATAAAAGTGCGTGTATTTCTTTAAATCTTAGAATCCCTAATTACTTGTTGATCCTAGTCATTCAACAATCTATTAATTTAATTTCTTGCTTGCGTTGATTTCACATTTGCATGGAAATAGTAGTTGCTACTATCTCCTAAGTTCAAATGTGTTATATGTGTGTAACACCTTAAAATTTTCTAACTTTAATGATTAGGTGTTTAACTTTGAATCTTTCCATGACCCTTAACATTGGCTTAATCACCATATTTTAACCCCTAAACTCCTGGCTCACTCTTTTCCCATACCAACTTGATTTTATTTTCCTAGTTGCGGCAACCAAACTAAACCTTAACCATACCCACCCACCTACTCAACCGCATCTATAACCCTTCTAATTTTCATGCCAATTCCCCCTTGTTGTCATTCTAACTCCTATAGCACATAACCCTTGGCCACACCTTACCCCTCACACTTTCTTCATTTCCCTCAACCCTAGTCATATGTATAAATCCTTACCCCTCCTTTTCTCCGTTTTTTATGTTGTTCATCCTAACCCAATTTAGGGATCTCCCTCTATTTTTTTTAACTTTTCTATGACAAACTAGGCCCTCGATTCTCATCTCATTCCTTTACTTGGTTCATCATTTTTTCTATCATACTACAAATGTGTTTTTTCATCATTTCCTTGTGCAACCACCACATCTTTTGCTCATCTCTCACGCTCACCATTCATGTTGTACACACACAACTAACACAACCATCCTCCAACATTGACCATTTATGCAAAACAAACGGCACTTCTATTATCACCTCACATCACCTCCCTTGTTTTATGTCCAAACCTCACACAAAACCCTCATCCACTGTTAGAACCCAACAAAACAACCCTTGCTTTGCCACCACATCACATAAACAACTCCTCCTTGGGTGATGACCATATTCCACCATCTTCAACCTACATGAACTCCTCATATTACAACCCTCTTATTGTGTCAATAAGTTGTGGAAGTCCACTGTTACTGCACCACCTTTCAGCCTTGCTTCATGCAAGCCACCTAATTATAGCACAGCTTGGTTTCCACTTTAATCCTTTTCTCCTTTCATTGCCTTATCCCATGCTAATATTTTTAGTTTTTACTAACTCTCTGGTTCTCTTGTAAGGTGATTGACATTTTAGAATAAGGTCATTAGCAATAGTTTTTACTAAGAGATTGATATAGCCTTTGCTAAGGTACATGTCCCTAAATTAGTTTCTTTTTTTTTTTGTTGATATATCTCTCTTTTATTCAATCTCATGTTATCATATTATTACTTTTTATTTATTTATAGAAATCATGTTTAAGTTTTGAGCTTATATCTATATATTATTGTGATTTCATGAAGAATGTGTAATGTGATGATTTTTGAGTGAAAAATCATATTAATTCATGATAGTATTTGTGGTAAAATCTTGAGCATGATGATATATGTTTTAGCTATTTTTTATCAATTGTGTTGTTAAGTGTTAATTCATGGGTTTTAGTACTTTGGAAAAGGTATTACATTGAGGTTTGACATTTGGTAATTTTGTGTTTATGTGTGTTTTGGCCTTTGGGTTGATTTAAATTCAGTAAATAATATTTATTTGGGTGTCTTATAGTTTGGGAGGTCATGTGTGAATTTGGTTAAGTTTGGTGAAACATGAAATTTGGGAGTTTTGGTGTTAATCTCGGTTCTAGGGCATTCGAGTCAAATTGTGAGTTTTTTATGTTAAATAATGATTCCATTATATACCTTGATGTTAATACATAAAATTTGATATATAGTATGTTAAGGTTTGGATGAGTGTGGATTAAGTTATGTTAATAATAAGAAGTTTTGCAGTGCTTAAGAAGAATAAAATCAAAATGATCATTTTTGGGTTAGTTCTTGGAAATGAAGGTTGAGCAAGTGTTATTGGGTTAAATTTTGATAACTATGGTATGCCATTATTTTGGGTTAATATGGTTAATAGAAGTATTAATATTATATGAAAATGGATTAAAATGGGCTTAGAAACCTTAAGGGTATTATTGGTATTTTATATGAAAAACATTGGAGTTTAATATTTATTTTTGGTTGTGTTTGTAATCATGATATGTTGTATTATTGTTTAAATTTTTTTTTAGTTAGAGAGCCTTATGGGTAGATTTATGGTGTGTTTGTGAATTAGGGTTTTGTGAGGACCTTTTAGTCTTTTCACTTGTGTAGCATCACCTATTGAACTTGTTGTATTACTCTATGTCATATCATTAATTCGTGTGATTCTATCATGCTTTATTTGGTTAACCTAGACTCATTAATAAATGTGTTAAATAAACACAGTTGTTGGAATGAATTTAGTAATGCTTAGAATGTAATGTAACAATGATAAATAATACCCTATGTGATAAGTTAAGTATGCTATAAGTGAAAGTGTTATAATGATATGTAAACCAAGTTGTATCTGTTAATTGTGTAGTATGATTATGTTAGTATGGTGGTTAATATGACATTAATAATTAAAGTAGAAGATCACATGAGGCAGAATCAAGTTCTATCAGTTATATTGTTATTTTTTAGATTGCAGTAGTACCCACAATTCCTATTTTTTGTGATAACCAAAGTGACTCTATACTTACTTTATATTTATTAATCCAATAGCTTATATAGGATATGCATATTTAAGAAATAGGATTATAGTTTTACGACTACCGAGAACATTCTATTCTATAAGGAGATATATGATCTTATCTATTCCCACTAGATTATAAATACAGGTTAGAAGCATTCTGCCATGGGAGTTATTTCATGCTTTGATATTGTTCTACTGATTTTGAATTTTAGGTCCCCTAATCTCAACATAACTAATTAAATGGAGTATTATTGACCACCTAATGTTGAAACCTAACCTATTTTCTCTTGAGTTATCTCGCATTGTCACCTTATACTTATGTATAGTATATACCTTATCATATGAATCTTTTATGTTATACATGTCTTATTCTATTGATGTATATTGTTATCTTACTCAGTACTAGCATATAGATCATCCTTTTTATGGGTAGTTCCTATTTCCATGAGCAGATACCATCTTATTTTGTAGGTAATTAATGAATTATTACTTTTGATGTGACTACTTGTGATGAGTGTTTATTCAGGTCAATAAAGTTCTTGGGTATCCAAATGTTTCTCTCTCTCTCTATCTTTCTCTCTAGACTCCTCTATTTTATTTTACCTCTATTATCTTATATTGTTGTGGAATCAAATAATTCTCACATCTGAATCTCTAGGTACGATTTTACTTTTTACCTTGCATCCGACATAAATTTGAGTACAAGGAGTACCTTTTCTATGTTGGGTACAACATAATAATCATTATTTTATTATTATTTATTCTAAAAAATAAAAATTTAGTAGATTTTCGGGTGTTAAGTGTACCTTTTGTTAGTAGAAACTCTCTTCTTCTCGTGCTTTTCTATTCCAATTAAGAGAAGCATGTCTTTTTTTTATATCAACTCCATGTCCACTGATCATATGCTTATTTGTTGTTTTAGTGCCTCTTATTCTCTTAAGAATTGGTGTTTTTTATGGTGACATACCCATATTTGTATTATAGCTCTTTAGAACATCCTTCAATAGTTTCAACTCAGTAATCACCCTAAAACAATGATTCCCTTTCACTACCATCTCCCAAACATTTTTCATCACCTCCTAAAATTCAACTTTGTTAGCCTATTAATTTAGGAATTTGAATGGTTTTGGTCCTCCCTGATTGGATCTCTCTAGTTCCACCACTATATTTGAATGATCAGCTATACTACTCATGTGAAATATAGTAAGCGAATTTGGATAAGATGACAACCACGTGTTATTACCAAGTACCATATCTAGCTTATTGATAATTCTTTATGGGGTTGTTTGTTGACTACACCAAGTATAGTGCTTCTCGATAAATGCAATATCACGTGATCCAAAACCTAAAGAAAAATATTTTGTATCATGGATGTCAAAATTTCCTCCCGACTTCTCATTTGCATTGAGAACTACACTGAAGTCCTTTGGCACCAATTGAGGATTAGAATCAGCATCAAGGTCATTTAACCAACTCCATAGTGATCTCCTTTACGGCTCAACATTCATGGCATAGACATGAGTAACAAGGAATGTAATATTACTAACTTTACACTTTAAATGTCTATGAATGACTTGATTACAAGCATGCAACATTATTACCTCAATTAGATGCTCAACTCATAATAGCTAGATTCTACCCTTTCTATGATGGATATAGTTTTGTGCTCATCACCATAGTAGCTTCAAACCTTTGAATACAATGTCAGATTTTTTTTTCCCTTCACTCTTGTTTCAAACAGTCTCATCATCACCGTAGTATATTTCTTAACAAAATGAGCAACCTCATTTTTGTTGAGGACTTTATTAATTTCTATAATGTCCCATAGTTCAACATTCATTACCCATAAGTTAATGATGACCCTTCTCCTCTATCTAGGTCACCATCATTTAGCACATTCTCCTTCGGGTCAATTTACAACAAAGTTTTCATTATATTTTCTACTATATTCACCCGATCTTGCACTATTCCATTCATCAACATGATGCTCTTCTCATTTTCTATGATATGAGTGTGGTTTTTGGTGAAATTTTTGCACAATCTTTTCCTACTTCAAGCTTAGTTTGGAATTACTCCTTGCCTTCTATACTCATTACTTTGTTATGGGAATTGGTGCCCTCATACATCTACATTCAGCTACTGCATTGCCTAAGACATCATAAGCCTATAACTTTAGCCTCCACTTATATTGCACTATATGTATCAAGTTCTTCCTATTTGACAATAGTTATTCAACCTACTTAGGTAGCTCCATTCTTACATCCCTTGATCAATAATATGGGTTAAGAAATATGTCTCTGGAAGTAGTCAGTATATCGGCACTCATTAGGCTCCTTATTATGCTTCCCAACTTAATTACTTAGAGAGGCAGTATACCATAGTTAAAATAGCAAAACAGGTAGTAGCACCCACAACAATATATCCTTTCATGCCATTTTATCAAATACAAAATCGAGATTCCTTTTGCGAACCAAAAATGGTGTTCAATATCACATTCATGTCACCAACATTCACAAATAGATTCCTTTTGCGAACCAAAAATGGTGTTCAATATCACATTCATGTCACCAACATTCACAAATAGAAAAATGAATAAAACCTTGACCATGCACTCAAATTTTAGGACTTGAGCTAATCATAGTGCCATTTGTTGTCACATACCTCACCATTTACATATGTGATGGAATAGGACCAAGAATGTAAAAATCAAGATTTTATCTAAAATCAAATCTTAGAATCAAAATGTATGATTATAAGATCCTACATATACCATAAAAAATATGACTCTGATACACTTATATGCTTTAAAATACCAAAGTTGAAGTTAAAAGTAAAAAAAAACACTAAAAAGTTTATTCTTAAGATATTATTCGGTCACTAATTAAGTTGTAGAAAGTATTAAGTAACACAAAGTGCCGATTACATGCGTACAAAAAAAATTAATGTTATATGTACTATACATACAAGCAAAGCTAAAAACACCACACAAAAAATAAAATAAAAAAGGGATGATTATAAACTAAACAAAAATTTAAAAATAAATTATATCACAAATTTAATATATTTATTTTATTGTGCATATAGAGTATAGACTTTTTATAAGTATTTTTCTTTCCAATAATAAAATTTTCTAATATCTCGCTCATAATTTCTTTACATTATTTGGTAATTAACATATAGTATGTACAAAATAATATGGTTAAAGTTTAGAGTTAGAAAAAAATATATAGTAGAAATAAAATAATTTGTTTAAGGTAAATGGATAAAAAAAAAGTCGATATGTATAATTTTACGATTCTACCTAGGATTATAAAATTGTATTTATAATATTAAGATTCTACTAATCCTACGTAATATTTTAAAATACTATCACGATTTTGCTACTTTAAAATTCTAACTAGGATCATAGGTTGTTTAGGGACTTTTAGATCATATTATTGTAGGATCCTAAGGTTTGGTCCAAAAGTTTAACAATAATGAGTAGGACCAACCATATGCAAGTAGATCACTTTTCTATAGGAAGTGCATCTTAACCAATAAAATCATCAAGCTAGTCTCTATAAACCTTCACATTAATACTTGGGTCGTCTACTTTTAAGAATGAGTAACATCTATAAAAATAATGATCACTACTTACGTATTGAGTAATGTAACAATAAAATTCATAATAAAAAGGGAAAACATAGAACATAAGGTACATGGAATAACTATACATGCACATTAACTATAACACGTGATGTTTCAAGATAAGAACCACAAGCAGTTCCATGATAAAAGTTTATACACTTTAAAAACTTAACCTCTTGAGTTCAAGGACCCACTGTTTCATAATTGATGGAATGGTGCCAATAAATAAAACAACCCTAGGGCATAATATACTCCAAGACACTATTCTCATTTACTATAATGGACTAATACAACTTCATAGTCTAACATTCTTCACTACTATTCTCACCCAATGAAATTGACAGGTATACCTGATTCTAAATCAAATTTCTTTCCCTTTAAATATTAATGTCTTATTAGATTTGTTGGTTATCTCATTCGCGTCATGCATACTTATCATAAATGAACAAGGTGCATCAATCACAACCAAAGATAATTTTGATCATTCCCAAATGAAAAGACCACAACGTCCCCATTAAATCCTAAATTTACAAGACAAGTGTAAATCCCTCCATAAGACTTGGAGACTGACCACATTTAGCAGAATATCCTAAAATATAATTATTAACAACATACTTAAAAATTAAGGCTTAACTCTAACATTTTGCACATGCAATAACAATTAGGTCTCTTGGGTTATTATTCCTAAATTAAGGTATTTTCACATTTTAACAGGCTTAATAATTAATCCCAAGTATGTTACATTACATACATAGCATATTTTAGCCCAATAACTATTTAGAAATTCTAAATTTTCATACTTAATCCATACTAACCAAAATACTCTTATTTTGTTTAAACTCTTCAAACCTCTTTTTATGTAACTTGCACCATACTTAACCTACAATCTATCATGTTACACTTAAAATTAATTTTAAAACCCTCAATGATTATCATCCCATAATTATTTTTTCCATAAAAGTCATGAAATGGCCCAAATGCCTTTAAGATTGAGAACCGCTCAAACATGTCACCAAAATCCTACGGGTCCCAATATTATCATCTTCCCATCCTCATCATATTTCATCATGCTAACACTTATTGATATTTAACCTCTATGAATTAATTAAATAAGTATTGTAATACCCCAAAACCTTAATTTAGGAATTAATAATAAAATAGGAGTTAATATGTGAGATTAATTAAATATAACATTTTTAATAAAAAAAATGTTAATATAATGGGAGTAATTAAGATTAAAAAAGGGAAAATAATTAAGGATTAAATTAGTGGAGATTAGGGTAATTTGTTAACTAAAATGGAATTTAGGAAGATTTAACCAAAAATTTTAAATTAATATAAACAAGTTTAATTATTTATTTTTACTAATTTTATTATTTTCAAAAATTTAGAAAAAAAAGACCCCAAATATCCCTAACCACCTCATTTTCCCTTTTTCTTTTTTTTCCTTTTCCTCTTTTTTTCGTCCTTTTCCTTTATCTTTCTTCCTTTTCTTTTTTTTTCCTTTCTCCTTTCCTCCCCTCCCCTTCCTCCCCTTCTTTTCTCCCGCGCAGCCCAGCCCACTCCCTTCTTTTTTTTTCTCCCCCTCACACAGCCCAGCGCCGCCTGTCCTTCCCCTTTTCTCCCTACCCTTTTTCCACTTTTCCCCTTTTACCCCTATCTCCTACCTTGCCCCCAAGGTCGCCGGTGCGCATGGCTGCTTTACAGCCATGACTCCCCTTTCTCCCTCACTCTTCCCTCAACCTAACCTGCATAGCGTGTAGGTGGCACTTCCCTGCATTGGTCCCCTACCCTCTACAAGCCCGACACCCTCACCAAATCCCCCTATAGTCTACCAAAATTGCCTCTACCCCCTACAACCCTACACCCCTACAGACTTGTACTGGCCTGCCACTGCCAACTGGCGACCCCCTATCCCTCTTACTCCCTTGTCCTCATCCTCCCTTGTCTTCTTCTCCTCTTCATGCCTATAAATACCCCAACCCTCACCCTTCTTCCTCTCCTTTTGCTCTGCCTAGAAAGTTTTCAAAATTCCCACCGTCGCACATTAGACGCTATTCCAACCGCTATCATGCATCGCCGCCGTCCAAACCACCACCCAACCTCTTTCCTCCATTACCCTCCACCAAACTAGACCACTCCCTGCCTTTAACTCCCCCTACACAGCTTTTCCTACCCGTGTAAAGTGGGTAGCTCAAGCTGCCCTTTGCACCCCATCACCACCTCTTCCACGGCCCTGCACCGCTTCCTCTGCCACAACCACCACCCCCACTACCTCCCTCTCAACCCAGCAGACCTTCCTCTACCTCCCCACACCAAAACAAAACAAAATTGCTTTGGCAAGGGGAGATCACACAAGGCAGATGAGCTAGGGAAAGAATGTAAAAGGGAAATAGAAGAGAAAAAAGAAAAAAGGAAAAAGGGTGTGTAGAGTTAGAGTTAGTGTTTAACGATTATAAAAAGAGGTTAAGATACTAATCACCTAAGATTAGGGCTAAGCTAAAATTTTAGGGTATTATAGATTCATCATCAACATATCCTTCCATGTCCTTGTTAGATTTTCTTCCTTCTATTTAATGTCAATTGGTGCAGCAACATGACTTATACTCTTTGTTATGGAAGTTGAGTCTAACAATTATTACGGTGTGGGAAATTTAGATGCACCTTCCAAGTCCAAGCAAATCAGAGTTGGTGTTCGACCATAATCAACCTCTTTTCCCTTAACATCAGTGGAATCATGTTAGACCAATCTACTCACTATAGCACTATGTTTCTTAGCAATTAATTCAAATAAGGAATTATGAGAGGAATAAGTTGAATATTTAATATCCTTTTTGTACACCATGGTTGTAACACCCCCAAATTTCACTCCTGATTTTTTTTTTTTACAAATACACATATAAAATAAACTACTAAAAATTTAAAAACTATTATTGGAAGATTTTATCTCACATTCATTAAATGAAAATTATTTCGTAAGGTTCCGAAGGCTTAAAATCGATATAAAAGCTACATAAAGAATTTCGGAAATATTTTCGGAAAAACTTACCAACGTACGTAAAAATTTATATTATTTACGGAAATACATTATAAGACATCGAAATAATATTTAAAAGCATAAAAGTAAATATTTAAATTAAATTCTAATAAACCGAGACTAATTTAAATAATTTCCGAAATCGGTTTTCCGTAAACTAAAAATCGTAAAACGGAAGAAAATTAATTCCAGAAAGAAATTCATAAATAAACTCCGAAATCTTTTTAATTTAAAACTTCTCGAAGATATTAACAATTTTCGAAAACGAATAAATTTAAAGTCGGAAATATTTTCTACGGATAAAATCATTAAAATAAATTTAACTATTTAAACAGAAATTCTATAATTTAAATAATATATTTAGTTAACAAAATATAACTCCAAAAAAATAAGGTCGTAATCACACGACGAAGTTATAATCGAAAATGAATCTAAAATATTAAAAATCAAAATACGAGAAGAACGGGAATGCATATTTTTAACCGAAAATCGAAATTAAAAGAGTATAATAAAATCATAGTCGCAAACGAATTTGTCTAAAATGGTTCGCAACGGCAACGATTAATTAAATTCAAATATGAATTCGAAATCGTCGATAAATCCATAAAACAAATCAAAATTAAAATAATTAAATATTTACATCAAATTACGCTAATAAAATCATTAAACTTAATAAATTTGGGTTTTAAAAATACGGGGTATTACATCACTACCCCCTTAAAAAGGAACTTCGTCCCCGAAGTTCGGAAAAACCTAAGTAGTGGAAACTTGACAAAATAATTGAATAAAACAGTAACCGCAATAAATAAGTTAAGAGTAAATCCGAAGAAAAGTAAAACGACGTCTACGAAACCAAACCAAACAAGGTTGAATCAAAACAAGGCATAGGAAGTAAAACAAAAGAAGGAGGATTGATATTTAGTAGATCAAATACAATGGAATTAAAATACAGAAGAATTACATACTTAAGGTCAAAATAATTTACAAACGTATTATTATTTAAAATAAGGTCTTACAAAAGAATAACAAAAGTATAACATGAAGTTCAAATAGAATAAAGGAACAAAAATTCTAAAGGTTACACAACTCTAATAACACAACTAATGCACATAAAACTTTACACAAAGAGTTATCTTTATAAATTCATACGAGAAAACGAGGCTAACACTTGGCCTAACAACTCATAAAAGGTCCTCATGAATACCAACCACATACTTCTAGATCAAGGGAGACTCTTAACCCAAAACACTTCACTAACAAGCTCTCTAATTTACGCTATAATCATGATAATCTAAACCCTTAAATTTGAAAATGCAGCTACTATAGCAACTACAACATTCGAACCCACAATTTTTATTGATCTGCTATTCATTAATAGTTCTCCTCATACAAGACAAAACTTAATACACTATCACTCACGAGCAACCAGAAAAGAAAATATGCCTACTTTACGAGGAAGGATCTTCATACATTAAAACTAAGATTACTAACACAAATACAAAACGAAAACAACATGTGATAGAATGATAGTCGATGGAAACTAGATATAAACCCGTAATAAAAGTTATACAGCATCATTAAAATCACTAGGGTAATTAGGCACCCTACACTCTATTTATGACCACAAACACCTCGATCTAACCTCAACATTATCATTGTCATTATCACAATTCCACGTTTCTCCCAATTGAAAATGATACATCTATTCAAACATCACCATTAGGGTTACAATCCTAAATTTATTACAACCCAAAAATTGAAACTACTCAACCAAATTAGATTACGATTCATGTCACATCATACTATATCCGACAAGGTACGCATTAAGGTTATCACTCCACTGAACCTGCAAGACTAGGGTTAACTTAGTGGGGTCACTACCCCCTTAAGAACAAACTAATTACAAAACGATATTAACTACAACACATAAAATTCAAAGTTAACACAAGTCAAGTATGTCAAATAACAAGGAACCATATTCAAAGACATAAATACAACAGCAAATCACAATGCCACTTATACTACCCAATCACACTATCCTCACAAGCTAATCCGGATTTTAAAAACAAATTCACTTGAAATAAGTTAAAATACATTTTCGGTTAAAACATTTAGGATCGTGAGAACCGAATCTCTAGCTGAAACCCGATTCTCAATAACCAAAAGCTCTGATACCAACTTGTAACACCCCCAAATTTCACTCCTGAAATTTTTTTTTTTTTACAAATACACATATAAAATAAACTACTAAAAATGTAAAAACTATTATTGGAAGATTTTATCTCACATTCATTAAATGAAAATTATTTCGTAAGGTTCCGAAGGCTTAAAATCGATATAAAAGCTACATAAAGAATTTCGGAAACATTTTCGGAAAAACTTACCAACGTACGTAAAAATTTATATTATTTACGAAAATACATTATAAGACATCGAAATAATATTTAAAAGCATAAAAGTAAATATTTAAATTAAATTCTAATAAACCGAGACTAATTTAAATAATTTCCGAAATCGGTTTTCCGTAAACTAAAAATCGTAAAACGGAAGAAAATTAATTCCGAAAAGAAATTCATAAATAAACTCCGAAATCTTTTTAATTTAAAACTTCTCGAAGATATTAACAATTTTCGAAAACGAATAAATTTAAAGTCGGAAATATTTTCTACGGATAAAATCATTAAAATAAATTTAACTATTTAAACAGAAATTCTATAATTTAAATAATATATTTAGTTAACAAAATATAACTCCAAAAAAATAAGGTCGTAATCACACGACGAAGTTATAATCGAAAATGAATCTAAAATATTAAAAATCAAAATACGAGAAGAACGGGAATGCATATTTTTAACCGAAAATCGAAATTAAAAGAGTATAATAAAATCATAGTCGCAAACGAATTTGTCTAAAATGGTTCGCAACGGCAACGATTAATTAAATTCAAATATGAATTCGAAATCGTCGATAAATCCATAAAACAAATCAAAATTAAAATAATTAAATATTTACATCAAATTACGCTAATAAAATCATTAAACTTAATAAATTTGGGTTTTAAAAATACGGGGTATTACAATGGTAAACAATCATACAAACTAGAATCATTAGCATGTGGTAGAGCATTCCTCAACTTTCTCACAAGTCTTCAGGGAGAAATTCTTAAGCTACCATTTTATTATTTTCCTTATGGCTATGATTTCATTAAATAAAACAATTACAATCTCACTCAAAGTCATTTTTTATTAGCAAGTGCGTGTTTAATTAAAGGCCATAATTTTTTAATTTATGAATTGATATTATAATTTTGATATGGTTTAATACTTTAGTCTCATTTTAAATATGGCTTTGTTTCATGGTCATCACTTTATTTTTGGAATCATATATCATCAAAGGAATGCACTCTTGTTTTAAATTATAATTTTTTCTTATAATGATAAATTTATTTTAAAGAATCTACTTTCATAAGATTCAAAAAGCTTTTTAGGTGAATAGGGCCTCGTTTTGAATTTATAACTTCATTCAAGGCTATATGTCGTTAATGGTCTTAAAATACATCTCCTTTCCAAATTTTTTATTTTATCATTTCAACTATCTAAATTTCAAAATTGGGTTTTATATTTGGATTTAAAAGAGTCTCGTCTATCAAATGATGAGGCAGTCATATTTTAAAACTAAGTCTCTAAAAACTATTTAATCTAATTTCTCTTAATAATTCTTATCTTTGGTTTCCATTTGAGCTAGTAAAATTTTTGGGAAATAATATTTTATATTTTTATCTTAAAATGATTTTTTTATTTTATTTTATCTAAACTCTTCTAATAAATCAACCAAGAATTAAAAGTCACAAATTTAGCCAACAACAATTTTAGAACCAACTCTTCTATCCTTTTTCCACCACTTCTAAACATACCGGACAATCCAACAATAAGCATAATCAATTTGATGATAACATCCCATAGTTATGGGCATAAAAATGGGTGAGGCAACACCAAACTCATAAGCTCCCTGCTCATGCTTGTTGTCTATCTCATCATTTTGCACTTTACTAGTGAAGTTGAATTTGCATAGAGATGTCAAGGAATTTGAGTGTGAATTTTAGGCTATGAAATAAGAATGATGAAAGTCCATATATCATCCACATTTGTTGACAATTCCATGTTCTTTTAGAAATTCCTTTTGTTGACATAAATAGATGGAATGCTTTATATATGATCAAAGTTTAGGTAAAAAGTTTTAATGGTCTTTATATATTCAATGTGTGTTTGAACTTCAAAGCTTCAACAATGGTGACTTGGTTATAGCGACACACGAAATAGACGAGGATAATGAAGATGACGAAGGATTGGTTAGAGGTTAACTAGAGTAGAGCAGTGAATTGTGGTGGAGGTGACGTTAGATGAGTGTATCAAATCTTATAATGATTATAACATATTCTTTCATGATTATGGTAGATTTCATGAAAGGAATTTAGTAAATTTTTGGAGAGTGCATATGATGAAAACCCAAGGGTAGCAAGTGAAAGTAGAGGCACATGGATGGAGGGAAGATAAGGAAATTGGTTCAGTTATAGGATAAAGAAAAATATAAAATCATGTGATAAAATATATATATATCATGATTAACAAATATTTAGGGAGTATTTTATTCATGATGCATGAGTTGGTGGGAGAAGACCTCTCTGGCCCATAATGAAGGGATACGATTTCATATTATCAAGATTGGATGGTTCAGATTGCATCCCTTAGAGGATTAGATAATATTTAGACATAAAAATCTAGGTTTTGGTAGTTAATTATACCTAAATTTGATGGAATAGATATGAAAATAATAAAATAAAAATGGAAATATTTTTAATTTATTATTAACTCAATAACATCAAAATATAACAATCCCTAAAGTCTCGTAAATTCTAGATAGTTAGAAAGATTATTTTAAGATGCAAAATGCGAATAATAACTGATTGAAACACAAATGATAGTTTTCGTTAAAACCTCTATTTATCATTTTGAGAATGACTAGGAAACTTTAAAAATTTTGATGAATTAAAATGTATGTTAATTAGAATTATTCAAAAGAAGTCCCATAGCAAAAAAATAGTTCAGAAGTCTTATAGGTATCCAAATTATAAGAAAGGACAAAAAATGATAATGAAACTTTTCAAAATTTCTAGGCTCATAAAGGGTGTCACAAAATCTTTATTCATTTTTCATAATTATGATATTAAAAATGTTTTTCGAAAAGTGGGATATTGTAGGGAGACTTTCAAATATTTTGTCAGGCAAAGTGGTCACTGAATATGTTGTATGGAAAATGGTCCTTAAATTTTTGAGAATGATGGTTCTTAAATCCTAAGTTGAGAAAAGTATGTTGCATACCCACTTGAGGTTAAATAAAGCTTTATGATTAATATTTTACACTAATGTCCCATCCCTCTTACATGTATTATAGAGTAGCGCACACTCTTATGAATCCATAACTAGTTTAGATGGTGCTATTGAGATGCACTTTATGAATTTTCTTTTATAACAATTTTGAGTATGAGATTTATACTCAAATAGAATCCATATGCAACATTGGTGTCATTTAAGATAAAATTGATGGATTCTACTGATTAATTAAGGTTGAACTTATGGTATTAATGAGTTCATAGCTACATATGGTGGTAGTGCTAACAAGACATACTTGATGGCCTTATATGTTTGGGTGTGAAGGTGGGTTGCATTTTGTGAGAGAGATGGACTATCTCTCTAGAAGACTCAAAAATACCGATAGTGTGTACATAATCAATAAAAAGCGTTTGGTTATTTGTTACTAAGAATTTGCATAAATTAAAAGTAGCATATGTGTCGTGGAGAATTGGGTATTATTTGAAAATTTAGAAATAGAAAAGTGTTTGACAAGGTCGAAGTCTACAGTAGATGGATGCTCATGCTTATCAAGATGAGAATTGAGTTTTGGATAAAAAATGGTAGGAAAAAGTTTCCCTATCGGTCGGAGAAGGTGGTCCATAATATTCAGGTTCTGATGTGTTAGGAGGCTCCTTATTTTGTCTTATATTCTTGTGTTTACCTTTTGTGACACATCAATTATCAAACAAAAAAAAAGTGTCGTGGAGACTCAATTCAAGTCTATGTAGTTCAAGAGTAATTTACCATTTATACTAAGTTTGTCTCACTTCACTTGTATGAATTCAATCAATAGAAATTGATGTTAAGCCTATTACGTCTGCTTTGCCCGAGATATTTCGATTTCTTGCCATTAGCGAGGGATTATAGTAGAAACTGCAGTAAAACATTTTGTTGTTATTAGTAACTGAAGGAAAATATTTTCTTCCTTTATTATTCATTATGAATGACAGTTACATTTTCATCTTCCGTCACTCATTGTAGATAGAAGTTACATCTTCTCCATTTATTATTTATTGATTATGGACAGCAACCGCATCTCGGTCGATTTATATACACCATTGTTGTTTAAGTTTAGAATACAAGAAAAGCTAAAATCCTTCACCATATCTCCTCCTATACCTTCAACATTCCTGGGCAATTACATTCCGTAAATTTCCAGCCATCAACTACGAGTGCATGCATCTGAGGGCTAGTAGTGTTAACTTTGGAGAACAGATAGTGCTTACCATTACAATGAGGTCGTGCCGAAGTTTGCTTTTGAGGTGGTGGTTCATCCACGGCATAACTTTGAGATAAGTGTTTGGTTTCTTATATTTTAGTCTTAATTATTCCAACGATGATCATGAATTCTGAACCAGTAATAGTGGCTGGTAATAGGGAAAAAGTTCTCTCCATCAAAAGAACTAATAAAATGGTGGGGGCGATGGAGCTGCGTATGATACCCAAACAACCGGTGGCAACAACCCTTCTGGGGCAGGTGGTGGTTGTTCTTCACAAGGTGATGGTGATGGCGATGGCGGCTCGTGAACAAGTGGGCTCGGGGGTGGATAAGGCTCCTGATAAGGAGGAGGGAAAGAAGGTGGAGGTGGTTCAATACATGGCGGAGGAGAAGAGGGTGGAGGTTGTTCTACACATGGTGGTGGAGGTGGAGGTGATGGAGCAGTTGAAGTTGGTGACGGTGAGATGACAGGTGGCGTCGGTGAAGGAGAAACAACCGGCGGAAAAACCGCTGGAGGAGCAGGTGGAGTGAGCCCAAAAGGCTCACAGTTAAATGCGCTACAATCAACCCGCTTAGACAAAAACCCCCTACATTGAGCAGCAGGCCTCTGAGCAGGCCTCGCCGGCAAACAATTCCTCCTATCATCAAACGATTGCACCCGCAGACAAGACGGCGGCTCTCCGGTGAAGTAGTTATAAGAATATGTAAAGTTCTGCAAGCAGGGTAGGTTACAAGTACTAGGCGGAATACTCCCAGAGAGCATATTATGAGCCACGTCTAGCTGCTGCAAGCTCGTAAGTCCGCCAAATGTATCCGGCAACGGCCCCATCAATTGATTGAAGCTGACATCAAACACGTTCATATTCGCCAGCATCCCTATCTCCGGCGGCAGACAAGACCTAAACCCATTGTTCATCATAATAATCTCATTTAACATCGACATGTTCCCAATACTGGCGGGAATACAGCCGCAAAACCTGTTGTTAGCCAAAACAATGACGGACACGGGAGAGTTACCAAAATTATCCGGCAACTCAAACTGGAATCGATTATGGTTGATGAAAATCGCATCGAGATCCTTATCGAACAATGCTTTGGGCACCTCGCCTTCGAATTCGTTAAACCTCAGATCCAAGAATTTAAGAGAAGGCAAAGAGAGTACCACCCTAGGGAATTCCCCAGAAAATCTGTTGTTACTCAGATCCAGCTCGTACAAAAGCCTCAGGTGCCTAAACTGCTGCGGCACAGTCCCACAAAACTGATTGGAATTAATATGAAACAGCGCAACGTCCCTCAACAGACCCAGCTCTTCCGGCAAGTACCCACCGATGTCCCCGTGGTTTAGATCGATACCGGCGACGACTTCAATGGAAGGGTCGTCAAGGGATGGAGCACAGAACACACCGGTGAAGTTGCATACCTGAGGCCCGACCCAATTGCCCGTTAAATTGAGGGGGTCAGAGAAAATCGCCCGTTTCCAAGCTTGAAGCGCAATGCAGGCATCGCGCTGGCGAGGGGTTGAGAATTGGAGAGATGGATCGACGGTTCCATTCTCTCCTTGGTCGCCGAGCTCGTCCTTGTAGTACAGGAGCTGACGGTGACGAATGAGCCGGACTTCGTGGTCACTGAGACGGCCATGCCCGACGAAGCTGGAGCTCAATGAAGAACAGAGGAAACTCAGGACAATTAAGGAGTAGCAGAGGAGATAATTCGAATTATGGGGAAGAGAGGCGGCGGTCGTCTTCTTCATCTCACACGATACATGTACTATCATCACACACACATTCCTGTGTTTTTCTACCTTTTTTTCTTTTGGTGACTTGGTGAGGAAATTCAGCTAATGGGACCAAGAAATTAAGCTTGAAACCCGAGGAAAGCGTGGGATTTTGAGAAAGAAAAAGGGTGAGAACTTTTTCCAACTGAAGGTGTGGGATCAAGAAATTGCTTGGTTTTAGCAATTGCTTTATCATGCACATATAAGATAAGTGGGAACAGAGCATGCACATTGGCACTTGCTTAAATAAGTAGTTCAGCTTAGATTAAATTTTTTTAGTTTTTTTTTTTCTGTCAGCCATTCACTCTTTTCTTTGCCATCGGTAGAAAATAATTCTACTACTCATCCTGCTGCTTTAGGACTCCTTCCTTTCTACCTAATTATTTACCATGCTTGCTAGTTGCTACCCATTTAAACTCCCATTGTCTGTGCGCGGACAAAGTTCTGGAGCTTTGTGTTTGTCATTTTTCAGCGGCGTTTTTGGAAAATTTGAAATTCTTTTTTGTTTTAAACGTGCACGGACAACCGGTATGTATCATTGACTTACTTCTTGACCTAGGTCTGGCTATATAGGCTAGTTCTGAATTTAAACTTTGGTATATTTAATTCAATAAAATTTAATTTTGATTCATTTAATTAAATATATAAATTAAATCGAATTTATTAATTTGAATATATAAATAAATTTAAATTTTATTCTTGAGTTTAAATATATTTTATTTAATAAATAAGTTTAACTTATTAAATTAAAGCAACAAATCAAATCAAAATTTTAATAAATAAAATAGAACCGCATACCGAAACCACTCGGTTAAGACAAATCCTTCCAACTTTCAGCCACCCAGTAGACCCGTCAAACAGGTAAGGGTAGCCCACTGCCCTTGCAATCAAGCAACTAAAATCAATTTCATCCACTTGTGCCGCGGGATTATCCCAAAACGAAGACAAACCCACTTGTACCCTGCGGCCATCAATCAAATCGATATGAACTTAGACCATCTGTAATGGGGCCTCCTCATCTAAATTTAAGGTAATTAAAATTGAGAAAAGAGTTATAATTGTTAAAATTTTTTTACCTAAAATTAAAAGTTACCATAAAAATTTAATGTATCTAAAGTATAAAAATTAAGACGCATTTGGTACGATTTTTGACTGATTTTTATTATTTGAGCATATAAAAAATATTTTTTAATTTTTAAAAAATATTATTTATTAATAAAATTATATTTAATCAAAGTTGATTATATAATCTTATTAATTGATATTTATACATTAATATAAATTAAAAATTAAATACTATAAAGTATAAATGATTGATGATGTTGGTGATAAAAGTAATTGGATGTTATAAATTTAAGATAGTTGAATATAGATGAGAGAATTAAATTTGAGGTAAATTGACAAAAAAAAAAAGAGTAAGAAATATGAAATAAAAAATGATTGAATAATATAACTAAGTACCTTAAATTTGAAGTAGGAATTCAGATGATCTTAGTTGTTTATAATTTATGATAGAATTAAGAAACAAAGATACCTTATACCACTAATTGTCGCAGATAATCGCTAATGTATTAAAATTTCCTCTTGATCTATCATTTTTTTTAATTTAAAAATATTTTTTTACATTTTTTTTGTTTTTTTAAATAAATATAATTTTAAAATTATCATTTTTTTTACTTATTTTCATTTTTATATCTCTATTTAAATATCCGTGCAATATATCTATCACCTAAGGACAAAGCCACAAAGTTATCAAATTGATGATAACTATATTGGTAAATTATAATAATAATAATAATCATCATCATCATCATCATCATCATCATTATTATTATTATTATTATTATTATTATTATTATTATTATTATTATTTTCTATTATAATTATAATAATAACCTCCAATCCCTTCTCCCAACCCTCATTTTTATAACTTAGATACAAAATAGATTGTAGGGCATAAATAGATAGAATTCAAAATATACCTAGACAGACGTATAAGCTTCATTGTTTGAACCACCAAAATGAATAGTACTCTTTAACCTTTGCTTTTTTAATAAATTGCAAAACATAATCACTAAACATAGGCTAAAAAATATTTAAGAGAGATAAAAAAATTAACGAAGTAGCTCAAAATAATTGATTAATAATATTTTTATCAAATTTTGTTACAACTCTAAATTTAAAAATCCAAAAATATAGTTTTTAATCAAAGCATAAGCTATAAAATTAAAATCAGAGATACTACTATTATATTAAAATAGAAAATATGTCATTAGCCATCTAACTTATAGCCGACACAAGTTAAATCAGAACAAAAAACATGTTCAACCCTCTAAGAAATAACTAAATAAGATAGACAATAATATAAATGAGATGCCAATATTATATAATATTATAAAATGTGTGAACCAAAGTCCTAGGCGTTGAGAAAGCTTCCTTCTTTTGTTCAACGAAATTATCATATACATGTGATAGAAGTTTTCTAGTTATGAAAAATAAAAAGACATAAATATCGAATATTTAATGTGTTGGATACTTACTTTCTTGTGTGATCCCATCCTTGCGACTTTGGAAAGTTAAGGAAATTAGCTCGTTTATTATGTCTATGGCTTGAACCCGCTGGCCTCATCATTGTTTGCAAGTGCTTCTTGCAAAATGTAAGACCCTAGCTTGCATATGTGAAAGATGTGAGCAACAAATGGATCCTTATTGAAATATCTTTGCAAATTACTTTGTTTGCACAAAAAGTTATTGTGTTATTACTTGTTCCATAAGGTGTCATTAATCGACGTGCCCATATATACATCGAGAGGTTTGTTTTCTTTTTTAGTTTTATTTTTGCTAATCAAATCTAAAGCTTTATCCTACAAAAGAATTTCAAACATGCTTGGTTGCAATTATGTAATTGAACAATCCTATATAGGGGTTCGACTACTTCAAGTGTGGCCCACTCCAAAAGCAAATCAGGTAGGAAGACTAGAAAAAAGAAGAGATGATGACAATTTATTTTTCATTTCAAGCCATTAGTTGTGCATGTCCTATTTGTTATATAGACAGGCTAAGAAATATGAGCTTGATCCGTTTAGAAATGGTTATGTCCACTTGCATGTCCTATTTTGAGCTTCGTATTGCTTATCCAAAATAATTCTTGCCAAAAATGACTATAGACAAATGGTCCCGATCAGAAACAATCAACCTAGGAAACCTATGTAAGTGGACATAATCTTGTAAGAAATGGTTATCCAATTGAGCTATTGTCACTGAAAAGAGAAGAGCACAAAAATGGATATATTTAGAGAGCCGATCAATAATAACCCAAATGCAATTCCCCCCCCCCCCCCAGAAATAAGAGATCATCCAGTAATGAAATCTATAAAGATATCCTCCTATATCCAATTAGGAATTGGTAAGGGTTTCAAGAGACCCCTTGGTGCTTGATTCTCGGGCTTCACATGCAAACATACGGGGCAATTTTGGACAAAATTCCTAACATTGTTGCGGATCTTGGACCAGTAGAAATTTGTTGTGATCTATGCAAGAGTTTGGGCTAACCTTGAGTGATCTCCCAATGTCTAGCCATAGTAGATGCTTAATACATAAGTGTGTAATGTTAAAGGCACGAACAATCATTGTCCCTTTAACAAAAATCCATCTCTAATATGGAATTGGCTCTTTTGATCTTGATTGGCACTAAGAGTGTTGATAATTTATTGTGCCTCTGGATTAGAAGTTGTGGCCTGCCAAATAAATTTTGGTGTTGTGAAAGTAGGAACGCCAATGATTTGTTACTCAACCATCAATTCAATGGTCAACTTAGACAATCCATCAGAAACAATATTAGTTTTTCCAGGTTGATACTCAATCTTAAATTCATACTCAAGAAGCTTAGTGAGCCATTTCTATTATTTCGGTGTCTAGATGACTTGAGATAACAACTGGAGGAGGCTTTACTGGTTCTTGATACTGTCAAGGGTTGTCTGAGCAAGTAGTTTCACCACTTCATGATTGTCATTATTATTGCAAACATTTCTCTAGAGTAAGCAAATGCATTTCATAGTGATGGGAGGGTCTCTTACTAAGAAAGTGAGAGGATGCTGAATTTGGGATAGAACCACACCAACAAAAGACCTACAAACATTCGTATGGACTATGAATTCCAGTGAAAAAATAGGCAAGCTCAAAACCAAGGCTTAGGTCATGGATTCTTTGAGGAATTGAAATGCCCAATCTTCTTTCGAGCTCAAAATAAAGTCATGATTATTTAATAAATCTATAAGAGAAGAAGAAATTTCAACATAATTTTTAATAAATTTATGATAATACCCGGTAAGGCTGAGAAACTCGCGAACACCCAAAAATCCCTTTGGATTGGGCCACTTTATCATAGCATAATTTTTTGTTGGATCCACTTGGACTCCTATTGATGATATTACATGCCCAAGGTACTCAAGTTGGGTAAGGCCAAAATCACACTCAGAATTTAGCAAAGAAGTGTTGATCTTAGAGGACGGTTAAAATGGTATTTCGGTGCTCAACATGAGTTGCCCATGGGAGGCTATAGATAAATATTTCATTGAAGAGAACAATGAAAAATTTTTGTAGGTAAAGAATAAAGAAGGTATTTATAATGGCTTGGAAAGAGGTTAGGGCATTAGTAAGGCGAAAGTGCATGATTAGAAACTCATAATGCCCTTAGTAGGTGTAGAAGGTGGTTTTGTAAATATCTAGTGGGTGGACCCATATTTGATGGTATCCATTCCTCAAATCCAATTTAGAAAAGTAAGCCACCCCATCAATTTCCTAAATCAATCCATATATAGTGGGGATTGGAAAGCAGGCTTTCACGATAACAACATTTAGGGCCCTATAGTCAACACAAAGTTTCCACATTCCATCTTTCTTTTTCACTTAAAGAACCAGCGATGAGAAGGGAATACTAGAAAGTTAGATGATTTTTGAGGTGAGCATGCCCCTAACTTGTTGTTCTATTTCATATTTTTGGAAATGGGAGTAGTGATATGGACAAACATTAACAGGTTCATATTGGGTTTTGAGAGTAATGTGGTGATTGAGAGTACGAGATAGAGGTAGGGAATTAAGTTTCGAGAATACAAGGGAAAATTTGTAGAGTAAGGCTTAAAGGTCTAACAGGAGCGTTGGGCTAGCTTGTTCAATTGGGTTGGGAGATAGGTAGAATTAGGCCGATGCAACAACAGTAGTTTAGGTTCACATTAATTGTTTGAGGGTTATTTGTTCCGGTGCTAGAACGATGGCAAGGCCTTGCAAGGTGATTGGTTAGGCTGATTTGTGGAAGGTTAGAGTTATTGCATTATGACCTATTAGGATTGGGTTGAGGCTTATAAGCCATTGAACTCCAAGAGCCATATCAGCTCCAATAATTAGCAAAACATGAAGGTTGACCTCAAACTAAGCCTCCTAGATATAGATAGACAAAGAGTGACAAGTACCTTCACAATACAATTTATTTTCATTTCCCACTGTCACGGAAAAGTGCAGGTCCCCTGAGACCTTTAATCCCAAAAATTGGACAACCCATGGATGAATAAAATTGTGAGTGCTAGCAGTGTCAACTAAGGTGACCACTACTACTCCGTTAATGTGGACTAGAAGCCTAAGAGTATGAGAATCGGCTATTTCAGTAAAAGCAAGAAGGGATACTTTTAGTTCCTCGATATCTTCTGTCATTGGCTGTCTAAAATCAGGGGAAGTTCTTCCTCCTCCGAATTATTTTCCTCTAGTGATAACAATAAGAGGCACTTGCTTACATTGGTGGTCAGGTTTGTAATTTTCATTACATTTAAAACACAAGCCCTAAGTTCATCGTTGGTTTATATCAGCATCTGTTAAGCATTTGTGGTTTTTATTTGGTGGTTTAGGACGAGGTGGAATCAGTGGAAGGGAAAGAATAGGTGAAGGGTTTGGAGGTATGTTTGGTAATAAGCTTGGATAAACCTATGGCCTCACAAAAATGGTTGGTTTATATGGAGCTTGTGTTTCTTGATGTTTGAGGTCAATGAGCTTGGATAAACCGATGGCCTCTCCAATATTGGATGGTTTGAACATTGCCAGCTCAGTCCATATGTGAGGTTTTAAACTAGAGGTAAATAAATTGAGGACCGCATCTAATAGAAGGGTAGAGACACGGTTACTGGTGGCCTCAAATTCAGTTTGGTTATCATCAAGCCTAATTGTTTGCATTAATTTAAATAATGTGGCTTGTGGATTTGTGAAGCTTGATGGAGCAAAATGCAACTCTAAAGCACGAGCTAGCACTTGCCATAAGGACAATTGTTGGTTGTAAAACATCAATGAAACCAACCGAGAGTCGGGCCAGACATATGGAAGCTAGCAATGTTGATACGCTAATCATCTGAAATTTTGTGGAATGAGAAATATCATTATGCTTAGAAGAGCCAATCCAATGGTTGAGTTCCCTCAAATGGGGTAAGTTCATAGTGGGGTGGTTTTCTATTAAGGTTGATGGGTGGGTTGAATTGTAGTGGGGGTGTGGTCGGTGTGGGTAACGAGGGTGAGTTAGAGGTAAGCTTGAACTTGATGTGTTGGCAGGGTTAAGATTGGGGGTGACGAACTTTCAAATTGTTCCTGATTCTTTACAATGTTGGTGAGGAGGGTGGAGTGTTGATTGAGAATGGTGGAGTGTTGATTATGGTGATGGTGTATAGTTTAAGTGAGATTGGTGATAGCAGATTTATGAGATTGAGTGGCATCTTTGAGCTGGATGATGCTTTCTTTGGTGGTGCGGCTGTGGGTGTTTTGAGTACCTTCAAGCATGTCAACTCTCAATGAAATCAACAATGTAGCGGGGTTTGGCTACTTCAAGTGTAGCCCACTCCAAAAGAGAATCAAGAGGAAGGACATAAGGAAGAAGAAATGATGAGAATGTATTTTTCATTTCATGGCATCAGTTGTACATGTCTTATCTGTTATATAGCCAAGCTAAGCAATATGAGATTGATCCGTTACAACATAATTGGGGAATATTCTATGCGGACATTCAACAATTGACACTCCACCATGTCAGTTACACTATAGTTGGTAGCAATTTCTAGAAGAAAATTGACGACTAGGGAATAATCTCCCGTAATTGGGAGTGGGGTAACAGTTGAGGAAGAGGCTAATTTAGGGGATAGTCATTAAGCTTCTTGGGACACCAACTAGTACACTTGGGCCTCTCTTTAATCAGTGAGGATTCTTCAATCGAGGTTGTGCTGGTATATGTATGTATATATATATTCAGTGAGGATTCATCAATCGAGGTTGTGCTAGTATTTGGGCAAGTATCTATGCTCGGATATATATATATATATATTGACTAATACACCTAGGCCTCTATTTAATCAGTGAGGATTCTTCAATCGAGGTTGTACTGGTATTTGGGCTGGTATCTAAGCTATCTAATTATGTTATATTTCAAAGTAAATATGGAGGTATCTAATTGTTCTTTGTTAATTTCAATATTACTTAAGTACATCAACCCAAAGAAAATTGAGGATAGGGAATCTTTGCTTCATACATATTTTTGTTTACCGGTACTCAATTTGATGGGGGAGACACCAGAGAAGGTATTGATAGGGAGTGCGTAAGGTTTCTATACATAGAAAAGTTCATTATTATTATTATTATTATTATTATTATTATTATTATTATTATAAATATTATCATTATTATTTATAAATAGTGTGACTTTATAAAACAAATGCAACTGATACTAAATTTCTTTTCTACGACATATTTTTGTTGATTTGATCTAATTTGAACTTATATAATATGATCTAAATTTATTGTTACTTATTTGATCTAATATAACCTAACTAGTGTTAAAGATAATAATAATAATTATTTTATTAATATTTATAAATTTTTAACATTATTAATTATAATAACTAATTTATGATAAATATATTATTAATTATTCTCATTATAATCAATGTATTAATAGGTATAACATCATTAATATTCTTAATTATAATAATTATTTCAATAATTATAAGAATAATCAATTAAAATAATTATATTAATAATTATAATTATATCCATAATATTATTACTATTTATAATATACATAATATCATAATAATAGTCATTAATATAATCATAATATTAATAATTTAATAATTATATTAATAATTAGAATAATAATATCAATAATTATAATGGCAATATATATCAATAATTATTATAATAATCATGCAATTAATTATAATAATAATTATTATTATCATGTTAATAATTATAATCATATTATGAATTTTTTGATTACTAATGATATAGATAATTATAATTATTATGCTATTATAGTAATTATTTTATTAATTAAATCATAACATTTATGACAATTATCATTATTATTATTATTATCATTATATGAATAATTAGTATAATAACTATATCTACAATTATTATAACTATATTGATAATAGTTACTATTATAATAATTATTATCATAATTGTGTTAGTATTATTAATAATTATCATAGGAATATTGTTATTAATAATTATTGTCAGTATTATATGAGCATTGTCATAATTAATTCTAATTATAAATACAATAACTATTAATTATTATTATTATTATTATTTATATTATTAAATTAAGTTGTATTATTATTTATCATAATAATATATAAATAAATATTATTATTAATATTAACTATCTTTTAATTATTATTTTTATATTATCAAATTAAAATTTAAAGTATTAATTATCTTATTAATCTAATATAATTTTATTGGCGGTATTGTTTTGAGCTAATCTAATCAAATAAGCTGTTAAACCCTAAGTGAGATTAAAGGTAGAACTCCATGACAAGGGTTGAGAAGGTCTTATCGCTTAACTGCAGCAGAAGGAAAGATCACACTAAGTGGTCGTTTGGTATGGGGGTAATAGGGGTGGAAAAATTACCCCCATATTTTATATATCTTATATAATTTATTCAAAATTAAATATTTTTATTCTAATAAATATCCATTTTAGATCTTAATTTGATCTAAAATGGGTATTTTATTAAAAATATATTTATTATTATTAAATACTTAATATAAGAGATATAAAATAGATGAGAAATTTTTCCACCCCTATTACCCCCATACCAAACAAGCCAAAGAAGCAACAGCAGCCCTAGAATAAAAATAAAAATAAAAAATTAGCCGGACGGTAATTGCTGTTTCATGAGGAATGGAAGAAGATGAGGGCGTCTGATATTTGACTAATCTAGGATACTTGTCGAAGTTGTGGAGTGCTACTTGGCACCATGGCTTGCAAACTGCTCCGACCTCCAAATCGAATGTAGTCTGCAGATGAACTTATTTCTTCTGAGGATGCAATTAAATTCTAGGCAATTGTGTGGAGGATGTGGGCAGGAAGATTGGACCACTAGAGGCCATCTGCATGTCTACTGCTTAATACGTGCATTCAATAAATTCATTAATTTAAGGAATCTAAACTGTCGTTGGTTGCACACCGAGCACCGTACAATACAACCTGCATGGTAGAGATCTTGGTTAGAGCAATTGTTGCAAGGGACAAAAGTCGATAATGAAGTTTCTGCCTTTTGGAAATAAATAAATAAATAACCTGATAAAGCATTCCAGACATCAGGATCAAATATGATCGCTTGTAATTAAGTAGATTTGGTAAAAGCATCCTATAAAACTTTAAAAAATTCATTAATTCAATCCAGTCTAAATTTAATTTATTATTGACCCAATTTAATATAGATATAATAAAAATAATCAGACTTAAATTTAATCCATAATTTGAGTCAATTCAAAAATTAAATATTATCTAACCCAACGTTAATATGATAAAAACAGAATCCGATAACAATTCAACTCATTAGCAACACAACTAGATAACAACCTGACTTATCAATAACCCGATTTATTAGCAATCTGACCCAATAAGATTAAATTTGGTGCGAATTTATTATGATAATAATAATAAAAAAGTACACGCATGTTCTTTATATTTATTTATTTAAAGCTATTGAAAAATATGCGGTTTATATATATACTTTTATCCTAAATATGTTTATTCACCAACCATATTCTAAATTCACCACTCTTTCCACACAAAAATATGACATAAAAAGATTATAGTAAAATAACAATTAATAATTAACACATTTGACCTGAATTGACTCAAGTCCAAAATAACCCAACTCGAAGAAGTAACCCAATCCGAATACGTCTCATGTTTGACATGAATTCAAAATGATCCAATCCTAAATTAGCACGACCTGAATCCAACTCAAATTGTCAAATTAACCCAAAAGTATCTAAATTGTCAAATTAACCTGAAATAACATGAGCTAGCTCAACCCAAAATCAAGCCTCCAAATTAACTTGAAACGACCAAACTAGACCATACCCTGCGAATTAACAAGATATGACCCAAACTCGAATAATAAAATAAATTAAATCTTAAATGTTCCGACCTAACTCGCAACTGTCCCATAAAAAAAATGATCCACAAAACAACTCGATCCCAAGAATGACACGACCCCGAAACCAACCTATACACCTTCATTGCTACATCTGCGTGTAAGACAGATCCCATGAGTCTTTTTTCCGATATATGAAGGTATAATCTCTTACATTGTTCCTTGTGTAGTTTGATTAAGATGGGAAATTTAAGAAAACGTCATACATGTTGTAATGTGTGATTTCCTTAAAATGTCTTCAATTTTTCGTAGGTGAGCTCAAAATTTTTGACGTTTGCATAATAAATTGAGAATGTAAATTAGCCAATAGGATCAAATTTTCAAATGGGACCTCGGAATTGTTGTTTTCTCTAGAAACAACACTCTTGAAATAATTAGTTGCTTACAACCTGCCAATGATAAACGAATTAAGGAGTATACATTATTAAAAAAATATATTGATTTTTTTATTATTATTGATATACATCGGTTATGCGGTAACCAAGATGATGTTCGCTTGATGTCATGAGTTATAAATAATATTGACATATATGGGGTCGCTCAATGTCAAAGTTACTAGAGGATGTGTTCCCATGAAGTTACACGAGGATTTATCACAACCTCTCGGCAAGGATGAGGAGGATCGTCCTTAATTTACCAAGGATAATGATACTTATACATTAAACGATAATATTGATTCCTAATCAGATGGTAGTTGGGGCAATCACATAATTCTTGCATGAGGATGGTGACAGTGGTCAATCAATTAGTTATGGTCACAATGATAGTCAGTTCTAGTTACAGTAATTATCTTACAATAATAGTCCTTTTTTTTGTCCCTGTGTCATAAAACAAAAGTAAGAAAAGAGTTAATTGAACCTTTCATTACTTTCTTGGTACAGGTGATATTGAGTTAAGATCAAACGGATACGTTAATGCTGGTTGGAGAGGTGATTTCGGTGAGTCCAATTCAACCTCAGACCACATTATTTTGTTCCGATCACAAAGAATGTTAGGTTTGCCATGTAATGGATAGTTGCGTACCCTCTTGGTACATTATGTATACTTATTGTGTATGTAAATGATTTGAGGCTTATAATCACGTCACTAGAATCAGGGTGCCTTCTCACACAGTGATCACCCTAAAGCTTGAGTAGTGGGAAGGATGAGACTCCAAACCATGTTGGATCTCTTAGTAAGCGACATTGGTTCCCTTTATACAAATAGTTGTATGTAAGGTGTTTTCTTTTTAAGGTTACTTTCGTCTAAGATAAGGCTCTAAAAGGAGCCAAATATGAAATTTTGTATAAATTTTCATACTAAGCCTAAAAGTCGCGTCATGCAATAGAATGGGTGCCATGAGATAGACACTTGGTGTCTATAGTCTAACTCGTACATCATAAAAGAGTGGTATGCCTTACTTAGTGGGATTTATGTCATAATCCATAGCACACTATAGGTGCTATAAAGTTAACCGATATAGGGATTAACTTTTAAGTCCCTATCTTGTCCTCGTATGAGACGTATGGAGAAGAGTGTCCACATTCAATACCCTTTGTTGATTTAGAACCATGTTATGAAGTCAACGCTTGATGACACTACTTTATCATGACGCCAATGGCAACAAGCCACACAATGAAGCGCAACGTGTCTAGGAGGGTGGTTAGCTGTAAATGAATTACCATGTGTGTCTAAAGGAAATAGATGTCACTATAATCGCCCTAATGGTCAAATACTTTATGATGCAACCTCCTACATGTAGAAGACCATGCAACCTGCTGACGTTAACCTTTGTCCTAATTTTAAATCAAAATATCTTTAGTTAGCATTATTAAAAAAAATTATACTATAATGTTTCTAAATTTTTTTACTACAAATTGACATCTATGTTGATATATTTTTTGCTCATAAAATAATTTTTGTATATCTTTCACCATTCTACTTTTCACCCTACATAAAATGATATTTTTTCATACATAAATTAATTTTTTACCACAACCAAAGTATTCTTTCACGATAGAATATAGTCAATATTTTACTATGTATAAATTAATATTTCATTGAAACTGAACTAACTGTTTATTAGTATTGATCTTATATTTCACTATAATGAGCTAATTTTTTACCTGCGTCTTACATATTTATTATCATATAGTATAGTCAATGTTTCACTATATATAAATTGGTAATTCTCCATATTAAATTGATTAATTACCATAGCTAAGCCGAGCGTTCACCAACATTAGACATATCCACCATCATTTTTGTAACTTGTACATATCTTTCGTATTTATCCTACTAAAATTAATTGCAAAATTTCAACACAATTCTAGTAATTTTTCACCATCATTTTATATATCTTTCATCATTGTTAGATTTATCTTTTACTATTGTTATACATATCTTTCACCATTGTTATATTTATCTTTTATTATTATTTTACATATATTCCTTCAATATTTTTCTAAAATTTCATCATTATATTAAAAATAATATTTCACCATTTCTACACACGTATCTCACTATTATTCTACTTAAATCACAAAATTGTTTTAGTGAAAATTTATTTCATGATCTATTACCATCATAATACTAATATTTCACTATATTTTTTTTTATTAAAAGTATACCAATGTAGATCTCTATTTGTAGAGAAAAATATTAGGAATATTATGATGGAATTTTATTTTTATCTTAAAAATTCAAGTGAAATATATTTTAATTTAAAAAAAAAGAAAAAAAAGATGATGTCATGATGATATCAGTAGGTTGCATATTCCTATGCATGCAGAAGGTTGCATAATTTAATTTTCCCTTGATTGTTATGCTACGCACATAATCAATATAATTATAGTTGCCATTAAAAGGGACAGTAGATGTAGGCATATGGCATTAAAAGAAATTAGGTATTGTAATATAATTTTTATGTTATATTAATTAGATGGTGGCTAATTAACATAACATCCATGTGGTATTAGTTTAGTGGTGACATGCCTATTATTTGTATGAAGTTTTATGATGAGATTGCCATTTATAGATATTCACAATGCATATGTGTGCAATAACCACTCTAGATGAGTTGGAGGTTATAGTGATCACAATTAATGAGTATAATTGTGATCATAACTCTTGGCTTCTCTTATCTCGCTTATATAAGGAAGACCGATCCATTTCCCTTAGGTGTAAAAGCTAGACCAAAAAATGACTTGTGAGATTTCAATTATAAATTAGGGTCATTGTCTCATAATCCATTGATGTCATAAAGAGAGACTCTACTAAATGTATACAAATATAAGGCCACTCGCCTGATCCGTTCATAACCATTAGTTGAACTATCCCATGAGGCCCATGGGTATAAATTAGACTCTTTTATTTTAATTTCACTTATATATGAGCCAACTAGGGTTGTAAATGAGTTAAGTTGTCTTAGTATTCGGTTCGTTAAAAGCTCAGTTTAGCTTGTTCATTTAATTAAATGAGTTGAGCTCGAACCTCACTTTTCAACTCATTTATTTAACGAGTTTAGCCCGAAAAAGTAAGACTCGATACATTTTTTTTTATTTTGGCTCTTAAGCTCAGCTAGTTAAAAGCTTGAAAGTGTTAAACTTGACTCGGCTAATTTACAACTGTAAAGCCAATCTTTAAGAGCCCATGGGTACTCGTGGGATTTTATCAATCTAATCATTATTTAATTTATTATTAATCTATCTATTAATTTGGAATTACTTTCATTTGGTATTTATTAATAAAATAACTTTCATTTGGAATTACTTTATTTTCCTATGAAAACTTATATTTAAAAATTAATATTTTTTTTTTGTAAATTAGTCACATTTGAAAAAAATAAAAATGATAAAGCTGTGGTAAATAATAATACAAAACAAAAACTTTTGTATCTTTCTTTTTTTTTTTTAAAGTACAATCAAAGCGTTGAAAAAATAAAATAACATCAAATTTATTTCAAGTCAAAAATACTCCTTATATAAAAAATGGTGTTAAACATAGATAATGACTTGATAAATATTATCAATCCTATAAGAACTAATTATATTTTAACATGATATTTAGAAATGAAAATTTAACAAAATAAGACATGATACGAATTTGTTAATAAATATTCACTAAGGTAGAATTAAAATTATTATACATATAGTGATTGTAAATTTCTTTATTTTTTTTACTTGTAAAATATATTAAAAATATTTAACTAAAAATAAACAAATTAATTAATATTAATTTCTAATATCCATGGACCAGACTAGCCCAAAATAAGCTTAGGCCTACTTAAGGCCCGCTAACCAAATGACCGGGCTAGGCTATGACCCGACCCTCCTGGAACTCGGCCAAAGCCTGTTGATCCGGCCATGTTCGCCCAATGATTAGGGATGACAATGGGTCGGGTCTGGGCCAGGTCCAGCTATACCCAGACCCATTTATATTACCTAGACCCAGATCCACCGAGTCTTAAAAGTTCAGACCCAGACTTAGATCCACTGGGTCTAGTGAGTAAACGGATCCGAAATGGGTCCGGTTATTTTTTAAAAAAATAATTAATAATCTATATAAATAAAAATATATTTATGTTTTATATAACCGAATATGTATCTTTTGTTAAAAAAAATCCTCCATGTGAAAAAATAAATATATTCAAAATAGTTACGTTAACTTTTTAAATAGTATTTTAATGCTTTTAGAATACAATATTGTACATATTACTTATAAAGTAAATATATAAAAATAAAATGAAAAAAATAAATAAGGAGCTCAAATAAGATTATGACAATAATGACAAACATAATATTAATATGTATTTATATATGTATCTGTATAAACACACATACATATATATACTAAACGGGTCTTGTGGATAGGGTCTGGGTCGAGTTTGGGTCTAGCAGATCTGGGTCGGGTCCGAGACCCATTGCCATCCCTACCAATAACTACATCTACACTCTAGCAGCCCTGTCGACTTATTGACAATTTCATTGGCGAGCACAACCTTGTTAGATAAGTCGTCCATTCTACATAGTTCCACTCATGAAGTAATCCTAAATCTCGAGTTAATTTCCTATGAAAAGAATACATATTTTAGATCCATTAATTAATTAAAGTAATCAGAAAAATATGAAGCAAACGAAAAACCAGCCTCCTTGACACCAGTAACTCCATTAATTCTCCACTACTCTCAAATCCTCATAGTAATAGCCCGAACTGATGTTAAAAAATAAAGAACACTCTCTGTTTTGGCTGTTGTTCGAATTTTAAATAGCTGTGGAAAATAAATAAAACAAAAGCTTGTGGTGATAGGTTCTTTGTCATTGAAAATGACTTATTGTCATTGAGGTAGCATATATGCATAATTAACCATCTAAAGATGGATGTGGGCATCAAATTGTTTAGCTCCAACCTATTATGTGATAAACGATAGCGCAAGAAGATACATATTGGTAAAGATGAAAATGGGCCGTCCAAGGGCCAGAGTACTCATTCCCACAAATTGGCGGTCATGACTGCACGAAGTGGAGCAACATCAGGAGATTTTGCAAAAGCTTCTCGAGCAAGGAAGCCCAAGCTAGAGGATGACCTGGCTGTTGATAGGGATCGTGATAGGGGTCCTATAGGCCCTACTCTCCTAAATTGATTTTCTATGGTGTCTACTGGTCAACATGGATTCCTCTTTAGGAATACCAAATGTACAGGAATACTAGCCTTCCAAAATCATCTTTTCAATATAGTTAATTAATGTCCACAAACCCTGTATTAATTGTGGTGCTGTGGAGACAAAGATGAATGGCTTTTAAGGGAGATGATGCTATCCGCAAGTTAGAGTTTCATGGCAACATTAGAGTTAATGCTCAAGGCTTCAAGGGTAGTATCCGGATCCTTTGGGACAAGACACAGTCTCACTTTGTTTTTCTTCCCAGATTATCCACACGCATGTTTGCATGCACACAAGACGTGAATTTATATTTACTGGTGTGTTTACCGATTGTCTCTCAGATTCTAGATGTGAACATATTTGAAAGGTATTTCCTAGGGTGTCTCCGTTGCCCTGGGTCATTGGCGGGGACTTTAATGATGTATATTCTCCTTCAGAGCGCATGGGTGGTGGTAGCCCTAATATTCTTCACAGGTAAATGATTTTTTCGGAATACATCTACCAGTATTCTTTGATATATTTGGGTAACTCTGGCCCAAAGTTCACTTGGTATGGGGATTTTAGAAGGCATGAAATCTACTCCAGAATAGATCGTGTGTTCGCCAACAACGCTTCGTGCATGCTATTTCAACATGCTAGTGTCTGTCACCTTGCGAAGGAGTAAAATGTATATTAAGGAATAAACGTTTAGGGGTCGTTTCAATAAAAGAACAAACGTTTTTCATTTTTTAATTCAAGAACATACGTTGAGTCTTTTATCCGAATAAGGAACTATCGGCTAAATACTTGCCGGAGCTGCCGAAAAATATTAAAATATTATTATTTTTGTATCTTATACTATGTAATATACTCAGTATAATAGTATTATTATTTTTGAACTGAATGAAACAAACTTTGAAGTTTTTAATCTCATAAAACCAAACAGAAAAAAAAAAGTTAAAGACGATATTTTCGTCTGCAAGAAAGGGAGCAAGAACTAGAGGTTGTACTTCGTCGTGGATCGTTGAGTAGGTAGTCTCCATATTCTTACTTCTTCTTCCGTACTGGCGCTTCTTTTTTATCGTTTCATACTCTGCTCTTTCTTCCTTTTTCATTTTCGTTTCATTCTCTATAGCCATGGGGAAGAGGAAGACACGAAGTGCAGTTTGTCTTCGAAATTGCATAGCCATAGGAAGATGCGAAGTGCAGTTCCTTCCAACCCAAACATTGTCGGCCATGAGGAAGATGATAGGTAAGCTTTTTGAAGTGCTTTTTAGTGTTTCATGCTCTGCACTTTCTTCCTTTTAGGGTTTTCTCTGTATTTAGGGCTAGTAATGTGAGAGGAAATTGGCTCAAATAAAGAGAGGGTATAACGTTTATTCCTTTAGTGTTTGATTAATTTATAGTTTACTGACTTTAGTTAAGGGTTTGATTAATTAAGTGGTTGATTAATTTAGAGGGTACAACTTCTTGATTTTGAATTATTCTATTTTGAGTACATATTGGAACCACATGTTTCTATCTCTTTCTATTATTTTTTTTCATTGAATACATGAGGGCCCTCAATGTTGCTACCTTTTTTTTATCACTTCGTCTTAGTTTTTGTTGGGAGTTGTTTGTTGTACATTATGTTCATTATCTCTAAAATTATAGGTTTTATGTTTGGCTTATTACAGTGGGGAGCATGATGGTGAGACTGTAGTCATTGAGGCTGATAAGGGCGTGGGTGTTGTCATTGTAGATGATGTGGCTTGGATAGATAATTTTCTTGATGGTGGTGGTATTGATTTCAATAATGAACATGGGGCTGAAAACTTAGGAACTACCACTGCTACTGAGAGCAGAATTACAGATTTAGGTGTAAGTGGGGCTGCTATTAGGTTAATAGATGAGGATAGTGATGATAAATACTATGATGCCGAAGATGAGGATGATGTTCTCACTGATGATGGGTATGAGACTGTTGATGAGGACTTTGTAGGAGTAAGGGAGAAAGTGAAGAAATTTAATCAGAGCATGGGGGAAGCTACGGAAGAGTGGGCCTTAGTTGCACAAGGAGAACAAATAACAAATGAGGATGAAGAAGAGTATTGAGATGAAGGGGATCCACCTAGTCCTTCCTCTAGTTCAGGATCCGATGGGGAGGGAATAGGGAAGAAACCAAGGTATTCTACATTTAGGCCTAATACAAAACGTCATGAAGTAAGAATAGAAATTGGATGCCAATTTATGGATAATGTTGAATTCAAAATGGCCATTGATGATTATAGCATCATGAATGGCTATGATTTGAAGTTTATAAAGAATGATAAAAAGTACATTCAAGTGAAGTGCTTTGGGTATAACGTTGAGAATAATCAATGTGGTTGGCATGTTTCCGCATCATGGATGCAAAGAAAGAATAACTTTCAAGTCATAAAGGTGGGACCTAATCATACATGCAAGAAGGCAACTCATAAGAACAGTAGATTTTCTGCAAAGTGGCTAGCAAGGCATTATATGGAGAGAGTAAAGTTGGCTCCAAGTTGGAAGGTAAGGGAGTTGAAGAATACCATTTGGGACGAGCTTAGGCTTAAAGCAACAATGCACATGCGTTTTAGGGCCTTACTTATTTGCCACAAACAAATTGAAGGTGACTTTAAGCTGCAATATGAGAGACTTTGGGACTATGTTGTTGAGATCAAAAAGGAAAACAAAAAGAACACTTGTTTCCTTAAGGTTAAGGAAGGGAGTAATGTGTTTGACAAACTTTATATATGTTTTGATGCATTGAAGAAAGGGTGGAAGGATGGATGTAGACCCGTTCTTGGGGTTAACGGTTGCTTCTTGAAGGTAATTTCCATGATTACATGACTATTTTTATTTGTCACATTCAACTAATACAAAAAAAACATTAAGATTAGATTTAATTGTGTTTGTTTCTTTTGAAGGGATGTATTGAAGGTCAAATACTTGTAGCTGTGGGCACAGATGAGAACAACCAAATGTTTCCAGTTGCATGGTAGGTGGTTGAGAAGGAGAACACTGAAAATTGGGTGTGGTTTCTAACCCATGTGGCTGCTGAATTAGGTCTACAACAAGGTCAAGGCTTAATAATAACCAGTGACTAGAAAAAGGTATATTGGTATTATTTTGTCTTTGGTGGTATTTTTTCTTCACTTTGCAATAATATATTATACAGTATTTTGCTTTCTTTATGCCTGATTTTGACTTGTATTTTTGTAAGGGGTTGGTGGAAGACATTAAACATATTCTTCCTCAAGTTGAGCATAGATGTTGTGCAAGACACATCTATGTCAATTTTAGGAAGAAGTTCAATGGCATAGTGTATAGAAAACACTTTTGGATGATTGCAAATGCCACCACCCTTAATATGTTCTCAGATAAGCTTCAGGAATTGAAAGAAATCGATGAAGAAGCTGTTGTGAATTTGGAAGGCAGGGATCAAACATGGTCTAAATCTTGGTTTAAGCTTGAAAGTAAATGTGATTATGTCACAAATAATATAACTGAGATGTTTAATGGAAGTATCATTGAAGCTAGACACAAACCAATTTTAGGCATGTTAGAAGATAGAAGGGAGGCATGCATGAAGAGGAATATCAATAAGAGGGAAGTGATTAAGAATATGGACATCTTGTTATGCCCTCGTATTTAAGAAATTATAGATAAGAAAAAAGAAGCAGCAGCCAAATGGAATTGTGCATGGAATGGGAGGGATGGATATGAGGTTAAAATAGGCAATAACCCTCTAGGTGATAAATATAGAGTGAGGATGGATGCTAGAAGTTGGATTTGTAGAGCATGGCAGTTGACTGGAATTCCGTGTGAGCATGCCATAGCTGCTATTTGGGAAATGAGGGACGTACCTGAGGGTTATGTAAGCCATTGGTATAATAAGGACACATACCTTAAGGCTTACAATCATACTATGGAGATGCTAAATGGTCCCAATGAGTGTCCACGACAGGGAAAGGAACATATTAAGCCTCCAGAATTGAGGAAATGGAGAGGAAGGCCACATAGAAAGAGAAGAAGGGAAGAAGGAGAGACACAAAATAGTCATAAGGTCTCAAGAAGAGGTCAAGAACAATAGTGTAGCCATTATAGTCAAACAGGACATAACAAACATCATTGTCGAAATGTGGGGGTATCATTACCGGTTCATTTGAGATACAAAAATAAATATAAGGTTAGTGTTTTCATAATTGTTTTTCATATCTATAATTTATAATTGTGACTTGTTAATACTTGATTTCCATATCTATAATTTGTTGAAAGGCACCCCATGAAATAAAAGGAAAGGGTAGAGAAAGAGGACAAAGGGGAGGAAGAGCAGCTCAAGTTGTAGATCAAGCTCCAGCTCAAGTTTCAGCTGAAGTTTTAGATCAAGCTCCAGCTCAAGCTCAAGTTTCAGCTGAAGGACAAAGCGTAAGAAGAGCAGGAGGCATTGGAAGGAGGGGATGAAGAGGACAAAGGAAAAGAAGAGGCAGGGGCAGGGGAGGAAGAGGCATAGCAGGTCATGAACAAAACCAGCTCCCAACTTCAAGTCAAGTCTCAAAACAAACTATCATTCCCACTCAAGAATCTGTCACAACATGAACATATAACTGTTAGGATGGGCGATTGATGCATCAATATGTTGTAAAGACAATTTAGTTTAAATCAGACTGAATGTTGTTGCACCTTAAATTAGACAATTTAGTTTATTGTTGCAGTGCATGTCAATCCTTGCCAAACACTGGTTTCAATTTAATGGTATAACCTGTAGCTTGTAGCATATATTGATGTTTGGGATACAATCCAGAATGAAGCAACAAAAATGTTATCCTTTTCAATATGTGAAACCAAACATTGTTGTTTAACTTAAATTCATCCATCTCCTTTTTCCATGATGTGAATTTAGTTTAAATTAGACAGCCACAACGGAAGGATGATACAAAGACGAAAACACCCCACGAACAAAATGCACAAACAAACAGCATATACTTAATAGAAATAATAATTAAATGTTGTTTACTTAATAGAAATTAATTATCTTCTCCTTTTTTAAGACTGTTTTATTTTAATAAAGTTTTAAGAAAAAAATTAAAATGATAATATTTTCTTTTATATATTTAAATAGCTTATGTTTAACAATTTTATTCCTCATTTTTTTAAATCTTACTATTTTATTCCTCATTCTTTTAATTTTTTTAAACTTTCTAAAAATCAAATGGAGCAGAAATTTTTTTATCTATTTCGCTGGTACAGGTTGTCCATCCATTTTCCTCTAGGAAAAAACCAAGCTTCAGCCTATGGTATAATTTCGCATAAGATAAAAATGTAGATTAATCTGGATTGAATAACTGATTCAAACCATATAAAAGTCAACCAATCATCAATTAATTTAGCTTGCTTTTAACAATACACCAGTTTCAACAATACATAAATAACATAGCCTGAACTAATTAAAATCCCCAAGTTTTTAACATAACAAAAAACATAACATAAACTATAAAAGCTATCCTTCCTACCCTCCAATCACTAGCCCTATTTTGTCTTCCATTTTCATTTGACAGTTGTTGTTTCAGTTCTTCATTTTCCTTAGCTAACTCGGTAATTTTTCCCTTCAAGACATCTTTTGTATCTGCATATCTCTGGTTCACTTCTTCCAACTGGCTTACCTGATTTGTCAGATCCTCATTTTCATCAATTACGCGTCTCGCTGCATCTCTAGCCATGGGTGGAAGAGGATCATCAATAAAGGCAAAGACATTACAACCACCTAGTTTCCCTTATCTATCACACATGTAAAACCTTCTAAATGGATTTGTGGGGATCCTAGACACATATTGGCTAGTAGTATTGTAATACCCCAAAATTCACTACTGAAAAATTTGGTTTATTAAAAAGAATTAGCGGAAGCAAAATAATAAAACTGTGAATTCTGGGGATATTATCGCTACACTTAGTACCAGACCGGTTCACTTCTACCGTTCCAGTACCAAATGCTAAGGCTAAAAGAGAAAAATAAAACTTACAAGAACTCAAACCAATGATTAAGTCAGAGTCGCGCACGTAACGTTTCACAAAAATACAATCCACCAATGGTGGTTACAAATCAACAAATACATAAAAACCCTAGGATTTACCGGATAGTACCTTACGCTCTTTCTAGAGAGGCCACTTGAATAGCACCTGAAAATGACTTGCAAGTGACACTGCCCATTGAATAGGCAGGGGCCCACGAATGGAACCCTTCAGTACTACAGTACTGAGTAACCCTTTAAAACACACTTAACAACAGGCCTGCAATGCAACACATGATACTACATACATACATAATGAAGATAAATACTTAAGGTCCACATTTATACATCCACATACTTAGCAATCAATCAGATATTAATAGGCCATAGAGAACGATCGATACTTCTGGGCCTTAATCCCTTAGTCCATCTTTATCAATCATATTAGATTATAAATATCCGTGTGAGTGCGGAAACTCCACTATTATAGTCGGTGGACCAGAATACATACAGGGCAGAACGCTCCTGACCACTATTATTGCCGGTGGATCGGTCTCCAGGATAGAACGCTCCTGGCCACTATTATTCGCCGGTGGATCGGTCTGGCCCCAACTCACAGGGTGTTCCACAGTAAGTGATTAATATTTTTCCATAATTAATTCACAACCAAATCCAATGTATTGAGCTTGGGACCCCCACTATTATGGTCAGTGGATCAGAATACAAATATACATCATCCAAGGCAACAAGCACCTGGGCCACTATTATATCCGGTGGATCGGTAGTCATAAACATCATCCAGGGTAAAACATCCTGGGCCACTATTATATCCGGTGGATCGGTACTCATAATATAATTCAACAAGGCCCAGCTCATTAATCTTTCACTTTAACGATTAGTGTTTTTCCTTTTTAATCAACACAACAATTACATTTATTTGCCTCGATAGGGAGATCAAGATCCCGAGATACAAAGGTACATCGGTCGCACTGGTGCATAAAAGCTACTCAGTACCCTTCAACTATCAACCCAAGGATGCAAAGGTACCCTGGTCGTACTGGTGCATAAAGCTAACTCAGTACCCTACCGACAAGGATAACTAGGTCCGTAGAGCTAGATAGAGTAAGATATAGGGCCTAGCTGGGGAACAAAGGCACACCAGCAAAAACCAGAATAACCGTGGGCTAAACCACGTCTTTAGGGTAGCGACCCCGAAAGAGCCACCATTCCCGATCTCGAGGTCTTTCACTTTAAGTATTAGTGTCTTAATTAAGGTGATCACAAAAGCACAATAATCAGATAATTATTTACTTTCAATCGTTCGGATATCATTAGATATTTCTTATTCAAATGGTTGTCCAAGGTATCACGGAAGAATCATTAAGGCCATCCTAAACTCATCTAATTCCGAATTAGGATTCGTTCTCGTGGTACTTACTAATTATCAAATACTCTTATCTTGCTATTCAGTGTTATATTACGAAATTCCACAATCACAACAACATGTTAAGTAAAAATTACTCATTTACCCCTTACTTATATAATTGCTAAGTCATCCCTTCCTTACTTGACAAATTACCATATTACCCTCCTTGTTACATAATTACCAAGTTACCCCTTACTCGATTTAGGTTACCAAGTTATCTCCCATACTTATTAGTTATTAGGTTACTAATCCCCTTCACAACTGTTACACTTAATATATTTTCCATTTGGTTGGTTAGATTACCACTTTGCCCTTTTTCCTTTATTATAATTAATAAATTGCCCTTGAGTTGGTCAAATTACCCTTCCTCGTTATCCTAATTACCAAATTATCCCTTTATTTGGTTAATTACCAAATTACTATTCTCTATTATCATAATTACCAAACTACCCTTCTCCATTATCAAAATTACCAAATTACCCTCTAGTTGCTTAAATTACCAAATTACCCTTTTATATGATCATAATTACCAAACTACCCTTCTCCATTATCAAATTTGCCAAATTACCCTTAAGTTATTTAAATTATCAAATTGCCCTTCTCTATTATCATAATTGCCAAGTTACTCCTTTCGTACCCCTTTTATTTACAAAATTACCATTTTACCCTTTTACTTTTAAATTCACCATTTTACCCCTTAACTTCCAAAATTTACCATAACACCCTTTCATTCACAAAATTACCATTTTTCCCCTTTAATTACGAAATTACCATTTTTTCCTTCAATTACAAAATTACCATTTTGACCTTTAATTATGAAATTACCATTTTGCCCTTGAATTACAAAATTACTAATTTACCCTTTATTCACAAAATTACCGTTTTATCCTTCTACTTACAAATTTACCACTTTACCCTTTCCTCCAAAATTACTATAATACCCCTTTTAATTACAAATTACCGTTTTACTCCTTTAATTACAAAATTACCATTTTACCCTTGAATTATAACATTACCATTTTATCCTTTAATTTCAAAATTACCCTTTACCCTTTATTCACAAAATTATCATTTTACCTCTTTACTTCAAAAATTACCAATTTACCCCTTACTTCCAAAATTACCATCTTACCCCTTTACTTCTAAAATTACCAATTTACCCCTTTTCATTTACAAATTACCATTTTACCCCTTATTACTCCACTTATATTAAATTATCATCACCATGTGAATTACTAGCATTAACACCCCATTCTTATTATCCAACTCCCCAACTATTATATTTAATATAATACTCATTAATACCCATACACATTAGGCCATATTCTTATACAAGATATATTACTAAAATACCCTTAAGGCTCACAGAAATATTAACCATGCATTAAAGATCACAATAGCATAATACAACATGGATAATACTTAACACTTTCATTTATAACCAACCCCTACCCTAAACAATATTTCCACACATAACATATAATCTGTCATGCTTCCTTTTTATCAATCAACACAAGAAACCACATATATCATATTAAACAACATATATCAAGCATAGTAATGTATTAAAAATCCTAATGTGCTAACATACGTTAATCCATGCATTTAAGTGGGATTTAACTGTTACATTAATTCCTGCAAAAATGAACCTCACTGGTATTCCGGTTAATGATCCAAGCTTTGATTATCAAAACCAATACCTAAAAATAATATCAAGATTTATTATATTAGAAATAATAAAAATCAAAGTATAAGACTTTATAACACTTAATTAATCAAATACTTGAATTAAAATATTATTATACCTTAAAATTATTACCCAACTAAATCAAGAAAGGCAGCAGCTCATGCTGCTCATGCAGCATGAGCTGCATGCAAAGAAATGAGGAGGAGGGGCTCGAAGGTGGGTGAAAGAAGGGAAAAATGGTTATCTTCGGGTTAGTGGTTTGGGGATAGGAAAAAAGATGGATGGGGGAGGATTTAGGGCAAGGGAAGGATGTATAGGTGGAGAGGGGGTGTAGGTGGTGGTCAGGGATGGGTTGACAGCGGCTAAGGGAGGCGGAGGTGGCGGTAGTGAGGCTGCAAAGTGGTGCTGCCGAGGTGGGTCGAGATAGAGGGGCTGAGGAGGAAGGAAAAGGGAGAGGGAAAATGAAGGCTTGCAGGTGGTGGTTTTGGCCAAAGGAGGTTTGGGGGTGGTAGAAGGGGTTACAGGGATTATTTTGGTGGCTCAGGTGGCGGCAGAGGCGGTGGAACGGCGGCAGATCAAGGCTATACAGGGTGGTTAACGAGAAGGGAGGGAAAGAAGAGAAAAAGAAGAGAGGAGGAAGAAGGAGGCTGCGGGGTGGCTCGAGAGGTACCGTGATGGTTCTTGGGTGAGGTAGAGGGTGGCAGAGGGTGGTGCAGGTGGCTAGTGCGGCGGTGGAAGCGGCAGAGCTGGGCGGCGAAGCAAAAATAGGGTGAGAGAGGGGAGGAGAAGAAAGGAAGAAAAGGAGGTCGGGGAAGGCATGGAGAGTTCGAAAAAAATGCAGAATGAGGCAGGGAAGGAGGAAGAAAAAGAAGAGGAAGAGAAAGGAGGGGATAGGGTGGCTCGAGGGCGGTGGTAGGGTGGTAGGGAATGGGAGTTGCAGGGAGAGGGAGAAGAGAGGTATGGCAGGGCATGGGGGAAGGGAGAGAGGGATGGTGGGGCCGGGATGGTGCAGAGAAATGGCGGGAGAGAGAGAGAGATAGATAGGGAGATCAATAGGGGAACGGGGTTGCAGGTAAGGTGGCAGAGATGGATGGGTGGTCAGGTTTTTCGCCGGGGAAAGAGGAAGAAGAAGAAAGAAAGAAGAAGGGGAGGGGGGCTGGTGCGAGCGGGCGGCCTAAGGGAAAGAATAACACGGGCCGGCCCGATCGGGGAAGAAAGGAAGGAAAGAAAGGAGGTGGTCGGGCTCACGCGGGGGAGGAAAGAAAATGGGCCGGCGGCCCAAGCGCAAGGGAGAAGGAGAGGGGGAGAGGAAGCGGGCGTTCGGCCCAGGCGCAGGGGGTGGGGGAGACAGGCCAGCCAGCGACCCAAGGAAAGAAAAAAAGGAGAAGAAAGAAAAGAGAAAAAGGAGAAGAAAAAGGAAAAAGGAAAAAGAAAAGGGAAAATAGGATTAAATAAAATAATTTAATTTATAAAATAATAAAATATAATATTTTTGAGTAATAAATTTATTTAACAATTTAATTTAATATAATTAAAATATAAGGGTTTACAAAGGATAATTTTAGTAAAATAATGGGTTGAAAAATTATTTAAATAATAAGAGTAGGTTAAAATAACAAAATATTTATATCTAATTTTATATACTCAAAATCCATAAAATAATTAAATTAAATAGATTTAAAGGCTAATTTATCCCAAATAAAAGTTATTTATTAAATTATAAGCTTTTTAAAATTTCAGGGGATTACAGACTAGGTCTATGGGCACAAGACTTTGACGATAAACTTGGCACGTGCTTGCCATTTTCAAGGACTTGTATTTGAAAGAATTTAGTCGCATAAATATCTTAGCGCTCTCCTCCTCCTTCCCTCCAATTTTGTAGTATGATATCGATGAATTAGTGCACCTAGCTAGCCACCATCGTAGATGTTAAGGCTCTAATGTTTCTATGGGTTCCCTTAAAAGCCCTAGTTTGGATGGGTTCAATCCTCTCTTTTATCATATGTTTTGGGAGGTAGTGAGAAATGAATTGCACGGTTTGGTCAGACAAGTCTTCATAAATGGGCCCTTTCCTCCATAGCTAAATGAAATGCATTTTTCTTTCTTTACAAGGTTGAACATCCTTCTCAAGTTCATAGTTTCAGACCCATCCGCCTTTATAGTATATATCCTATAATAAGACCATTACAAAGGTCCTCGTTTTCCGTCTTAGACCTATCCTAAGTCGAATTGAGGGGAATGAGCAAAGTAGGGGGTTCCTAGGGAGTCAAGCCCGTGAGAATATTATTATTACAAAGGAGATTATTCGTACCATGCTCCATAAAAAAGGAAGGGCATGGATGATGTCTATAAGGATTGACTTAGGGAAAAAATTTGACTGGATTTCTTGAAATTTAATTAAGGAACACTTTACACTTGTGGGATTTCCTAGCTCTACCACACACCACATTATGTATTGTATTTGCACACCTGTGAATTTGTGATACATGTGATATCTAACGGTGAAATCTTGCGGCCTTTACACACTCTAAGGGCTTTACTATTAGGTACGGTGACCCGATCTCTGTATTGCTTCATTTTATATTATAGAGTGGTAGATGCACGTTATTAACAGATGTTTTACTATTAGGTACGGTGAGCCAATCTCCCTGTATTGCTTCATTTACTATTAGGTACGGTGACGGGTGGCCTGATCTTCCTATATTGCTTCATTTTATATTATAGAGCGGTCGATGCACATTATTAACAGAGAATTTGAGCACAGGCGGTGGAAGCCTATTTCTCTTGTTAGGGGCGGCACGAAGGTTTCTCATTTGTTCTTTGTAGATGACCTTTTCTTTTTCACTGTGGCTTCCATAATCCAAATCCAAGTCATTGTGGATTGCCTCTAATCACTTTGAAGAGGCATCTTACCAACAAAAGGTTAATCCTCCTGGGTAGATCCTCTATTATGTTTTCTCTAAACAGTTAGAGAAGAGTCGTTAATGAGAATTTTTGGTGCTTCTAGGTTCTTTATGGTTCATCATTGCGGAGGTACCTGGCTGTTAATTTTAATATATGTAGACATCCTAAAGTCTTTTTGTCTAGTATGGTGGATAATGTGCGGAGAACTTTTCACATGGCAACCAACTTTCGTCTCTTTACCAGGAAAAGTCACTTTGGTCGAATCCACTACTAGTGTTATCTCAACTTACCTCATGCTTTCCTGTAAGCTCCCAAAGCATGTGAATGATCTCATCGATAATCTCAATCATTTCTTTGTCTAGGGTGGCTAGAGTAATCGTAGAAGGTTCCATTTAGCTAACTGGAACTTAATTTGCAAACTACGTGAGAAAGGAGGCACGACATGGGCCTTCAGTCGATGGATCTCTCTAACCAGGCTCTTATGATGAAACTTGCATGGGAGGTATCTTCCAATCAAGATCCCTTGTGGGTAAAGCTTCTAAGGGAAAAGTATACCTTAGCCGATTCTCACTTGCATCGCTCTCTTAACCCACTTTGTTTCAGCACTTGGAGAAGTACTAATAAATTATGGCACAATTGACGAGATGAATCAAATGGATGATTTGTTCTGGTCGGACTGCTCATTTTTGGGAGGATTGGTGGGTAGGGTGCTTCCCTGGTTCAGCTTGTGCATGACCCAATTCCATTGGAGCAACTGAATAGGAAGGTGAGAGATTTATTTAACCCTGGTGGAAGCTGGAAGTGTTGCCTCTTTCAGCACTTACTGTTATCTCATCCTTAACTAAAATTATGGACCCCTTCATACTTCCGACTTCTGAAGCCGAAGATACAGAGTGCAGGGGTCTAAACTCAAATGGGAAGTTCACGATGAAGTATGCTTATGAACTGATTGCTCGAGATAGCACTCCATCTTCACCACCTTGGAACACTCTTTGGAGACTAAAAGTGTGTGCAAGAGTGAAAAACTTTAAATGGTTAGCTTGCCACAACAATAAGATTATGAAAAATGCCAGGCAATAACAGTGGACTGATGTTCAGCGAATAGGGAACATAAAATAATTTGTAAATAGCCAGGCAAGTGTTGTTAATTATGTAAATAGAAAGCCATTCAAAAATATATCAAAGTAAACAAAGTACAATATCAACAGGAGAATGATAGAAACCATAATTCCCATCCTGGGGAAATCTTTCTTCCTCTTCGAGAATGAGATCGGGGGAAGATAAATCATATTCTCCATCAAAGGGTTATAGAATGTTATAATGAGAGAAAATGAGGGTCCTTCATGAGAAAAAAACCAACCAACTGTGAGAAGAACCACTACACGATCTCATAATGTATGGCACCCAGACACTCACATCTACAACTAATTCTTCAAGTGGCTACAGGTGCATAGCGTGGAGCAACTGATGAAGATCATTGTTGATGTCTCTGGTACAAGGAGCCATGAGGAAAGGAAGAAGGGGAGGGCATCTTATATTGAGTAACTTGGGATAATTATTGAAATTGTGGAGTGATATGCTAATGCCTCGTATAAAAATCAAACCTGAAAAATCGATTCACATCTAAAATTTTAAATATTACATTCACTATTTTGAAACCCAAAACAAGTAGAGTCATCGACTAGCCGAACCGCTCGAGCCAAACAACTCTGAGTCAAGGCCAGTTCGATAAGGTTTGTGAGTCGGCTTGGTTCGACTCGTTAAATATTTAAAAAAAATAACGAATCAAAACAGCTCGTTTACCATGACTTAATTCATTATTCGGCCTGTTTAACTCTACGGTTCATTTAACTATAGCTAGTGGTTAAAATAAATATAGAAACCTATTTGAATTTCTTAATAAATAGACATATTTATTATAATATCATGAAACTTACCACGGGTGAGTCCATATAAAATTATGGATCTCTCTTTAAAATGTTGTCCTAATGATAATTCTCATATCCAAAACATCAAGATACATCCATGCAAAAGATCCAAAACATTACTGACATATAAAAAAAAGTCACCTTTAGAACAATTTCCATACATTAGAAATAAAATATAAGTTAATCATATACTCATAGTCTTACACCAAGTCTAACTTTAACATTGTCACCGGCACAAAATAATCATATAACTTCTATTCCAAACTCCAAACAAGTAAGTTACATTTATCAACCTTTAAAACCTACCAATAAAAGAGAAAGATAATTAGATAATTAATCAAGTATTCCAAGTTAAGAAATATAATTAGATATATACCTGAAATTTTATCAAAACATAAAATGATATGGAAGATCTATGATCTTCACTTTCGAAATATCTATGGTGGCATATTTTTATTGAGAAAGCCAACAATAAAATATGATGATTATAATTCAATCCATGAAGTATCAAATGAATCAAAAAAATAATATTATTTAAAGAACATAAATAAAGGAGTATCAATGTCTTCTTCCTCAATCCTTTCTTTAAATGAACTCAACCTTCTGCACAAAGCAGAACTTCAACAATATTTGTAGATAATGACGCTCTGTACAGATCAATAACCCTCACCCGGCACTAAAAGTAGATTATGATGTAACAGTGGTGATAGGTATTAACAAAATGTCAAAAGCCATGTCAGACAAAATAAGAAACTTAAGATTTTTTGCTTTCCACCTATCCAAAGCACTAAAAGAATATTCAGAATCATCATAAAAAATAAATATACTCTCCTCTAAGTAAATATCCAACTCCAATTTTGACGTAGTTGCATGTTAGATTGTTTAATAACTTTCTTGAATATAAAACCAGCATCTTTCTTTGCCCCATTAATAATAGAGGATGACCTTTCACCTTTGTCATAATCCATTATAGAATTCTCCAAGCTACTTGTATACCCTCAAGCATAATCATCATATAAGATCCCAAACTATCTCGAACAAGCTCAATATTCTTCTCAGCTTTATCATGACTAAAAATATTAGGAAATGTATATTCAACCAAAGACATCTTACATATAGGGTCTAAAATAGTCGCAATAGTCATTAGTAAGTTACACTCTCCCTAATATTTATCAAAAAGTTCTTTCATGATTAATGCTAAACTTTAATAGCTCCGATGAGCATGATTTCTCATCCAAAACAACTTTAATCCTCTATACCTCAAGAAGATGTAAATTTTTTGTTGGATACTCACTTTCTAAAACTATATTTTTCACCTCACTAAAAACTTAAAGAAATTCACGCACTAATTCGGATTGTCTCCATTCTTCAAAGGAAGGTGACCACTTATATGATAAATCCTGCTATGCATATCTAAAAAATACCTCCTTCAACTCTAATGCAGTAGACAACATAGCCTACACAGAATTCCAATAAGTGTAAACATCAAGAATCAACTTCTTTGCATGCAATTTAAAAAATCTAGCAATCTCACTAAATTTTATCAAACAAACTTATGAATCAGACATATATTTCACACTTGTGTGAACATTAGTGATGACACTACTAATCTCTTTATATCCATATTGAAATAGCAGATTACTGATGTGAGAACAACATCAAACATAAAAAATTTTATCGGCAAACGATACCTTTTGTTTGAAGCTAAAGTTATCTTTCAACAACTTCAAACAAACAGCATACACTGAACAGTTACTAACAGTACTAGTGCTCACTTTATCCACAATTTCCCAATCCATCAAACACCCATATAAAGCATTGTATATATTTAATCCACTACCAGGAGGAGCTAAATGAAAAAGATTAATAACATGCTTTTGGAGATCCCAATCATTATCTATCAAATAAGTAGTTACAACCATATACTGAATTTGTTTGGCATCAAATTTCCAAAGGTCTATTATTATTCTAATCCTAATAGCATCATTCATAATTTTCATGACCATCTTCTTTTTAAATTTATACACACTAAAACAAGCATCCCCTGTAGTATGACGAGTGATTCATTGACATTTATTAGAGATAGTGTAAAGAAATTCATTAAACCCCAGATGCTCCATTATATTAAATGGATACTCATGCATGAGTATCATATGAGCAACTTTTTCAATCACCCTTTCATGATCATACCCAAATATAGGTGAAACACTAATGTTAGCTAAATTTGAAATAAACAATATCTTTTATTTCTTTGATGGCCAGAAAAGATATTACTCCAAATGCCTGATAAAATGACTTGCCACACCACTAGGAGAAATCATAAGCTTCTTATGACAATGCTTGCATTTAGAATTTTTCATCCCATCTTTTTAAGTCACCACTTCATATTCTTCCCAAGCATGAGAAGTTTTCTTGCTATTCTTCTTCTTGATTGCACACTCATCATCCTCTCCTTTATCTTCATTATTCACCTCATACTCCTCATTAGTGTGCTCATCAACTTCTTCATTAGGCTCCTCATCAATCTCCTCATCCTCATATCTAATATCAATGATAGCATCTCCAGGAACATCAAAAACATTAGAGTCGTCTGCCATTGGGCTTGTTATTGAAGAAATAGATAGCAAAGATATTGGAGATGTAGATCCTTGTTTAGAATAAAAGGTATAAGTTACCAATTTTTACATAAATACAAGATTGGACTAAGTACAAAAAAAAAACAAGGTAGTAATAGCTAACAACAAAAATAACACCTAAGACTAAAAAAAATAAGAATATTGTTCACAATTTTATTTTTTTTATTCAAAATAGAACATCATAATAAGATAAAATAATGCATGAAAAAAAATCGAAGTTGAACATTACAAGTAAATTTGAAAATAAAAATAAAAGTCACAAGTGTGACGTATTGAGATGTAAAAATAAAATAACATAATAATTAATAACATGTTAACATTATTATTGGTGAAAAACCCAAGAAGAAAAGGGAGAAAAAACATTTAAAGCCATTAAATACAAAAATGAACATATGTATCAATGATACCTATCATATCGTTGGAAGTTCCAACTTGGAAAAATTAATAGATCATAACAATGTTATTGATCATTTTAAGAATATACCATTGGGGAAAAAGTGTTTATAAAACAATGTAGAAGAAAATGTGTTGCTAGCCATTGACCAAGTATTTTCTTGAGTTCTTAAACAACAATAAGATATTCAAAATATCTCTAACACTCCAACAACCTTACATATATATGATAAATCACCAATAATTATTACATTGTTCATTGTTGAGGGTTTTTTTTTTTAACAAAAAATGCTATATAGAAATCAAACTCATTAAAATTATAAATTACAAAATATTGTATACAGTTATATACTTAGTATTAAAATAAGAAACATATAGAAAAAATAAGGACACAAAAAGGCTTCAAATTAAAAGAAACATAAATTACCACTATTTTTCAAGTAATATAATCAAAACATAGTACTTTTCTCTTATTCATTTCTCTTTTATATTGGACCTAACAAGAGACACGAATAGAAAGGCAATAATGGAAGCACCAATCACATGACATTTGTTAGATAAAATTCTTCACCAAGAGAATGAGACAGGGTCAAATTCACGATGAGACATGGTAAACAAGGCATGGGTGTGTGTTCTTATATATATACTAATAAGCCATAAACAAGATGATTGATTCATGCTTGATATATAAACAAACATATATTGAGTTGGTTTTTGATCGAATGAACTAAATCCTTTTTAAATAAGCCATTCTATCCTTCACTTATTTAATCATCCTTTAACTCAAAGATAGACAGAATAGGAAAAAAAATAGAAATGCTATCAATTAAAAGATGACAATCTTGGAAGTTGGAACCAAAGAATAATGTTATATGAATCTACTTCACAATAGACTTAAATCTTATCTATGTATCAAACAAGAAACATAACTGATTGTTATTCCCCCAAAAGCATCCTTTATTTACGCCCAAAAACATAACTGATTATTATTCCCCTAAAAACATAACCGAAAAAAATCTTATCTATTTATGCCAGAATGGGCAGCGCAACAACTAGCATAGGGGCACAACAACCAACATGACCGACGTAGCAGCTAGCAGACCTGACGTAGTTAAACTAGCAAATAATGGAAGAAGAATAATAATCAACCCATACCATAGTGCAACCAAGAATGAGCATAGCAGCCAACATAAGAATGGAAGAAGAGAGAGACAAGATGACACAACAAGTCACACAACAAATCAGTAATGGATCAAAAATGAAAGAAGAAGAAGACACAATAACGTATGAGATCTAGTGTTCTACGTAGCAAAGAGAGATGATGACAAGGACTCAATGCAACGATCGGTGATTAGGGAGGTGATGAGAGAAGAAGAGAGATATGAGTCAACATAATTCACACAACAAATCAACAATGGATCGCAAAAGAAAAAAGAAGAAGACACAACAACTCACTAGATCTGGTGTTCTATTATGCTCATTGAGAAAGTCGGCAACTAGCTAGGCGACGAGAGAGAAAAGTTGATGACTGGCGATTAGCAAAGTGATGAATGAAGATGGAAGAAATCTGTCAAAGACTCAAATTCAAACAACCAAAGAAAGAAGGAAAAAGGTTAAATAGAAAAAAAAAAATTTAAAGATGATTTATGTGTTAATCTAATGAACCAAGAGGAGAGCCAAAGATCTGACAATCCAGGTAAGGGGAAGTGTTATTCTTTAACACAACGGGTAAATAAAAATATATTAAAAACATAACGCTTCATTTTTATGCCTTATGCTATAAACAAGTCGAGCTAACATATCAAGCCAATTTGCAAGGTAATTAGCCAAACAACTAAATCGAGCTGATTTGTGAGCTAACAAGATGAGCTTATGTGTGCTCGAGCTAAACTCATTTAATGAAAAAAAGCCTAAAATTAAAGCTTGATTTTGGTTCGTTAAGTAAAAAAAAAAATTCAAGGCAAGCTATCTCAGTTTGTCAACAAACCTAGAAACAAGTATGTGGTCTCAATTTTTATTGAATTATCCAATAAATTAAAAATATCTAAATTAAAAAAATAATATATATATATATATATATATATATATATATATATATTTAAGCTTAATTTAATTCATAACTTAATTTTTTTCTCTAATTTTAAAAGCTGGGTCAATTTTTTCACCTCGCTATGAACCTTGAGGTAAGATATAGATAAACCCAATAGTTTACTAAACTAATAACACACACATGGCATAGTCCTATTATAATAATAATACTAATAAGCATTAAAAAAACCCTACCATACCACTATCCTCTCTAATGTTGGGCAACATTTCTCACTTCACTTAGCATTGATTACCTCTTATCTTCATCTAGCGAGCACAAAGCACGAGCCTTTTTTTAAGCTCATGATAGAGATGGTAATCGGATCGGGTTTGGGTTATATCAAGTTGTGTTATTTGTGAGTCGGGTAAAGTTATTTTGTGTCATTTTATTGCTCAATTTTGACTTTGGAATGTTGCATATTTAGATTGTATCAGATCAATCTGCCAGGTTGGGTCAATTCAAGTTGAGCTAATTGAGGTTCAGATTATTTTGGGTTAGCTTATTGGGTCAGGTCAGATTTAGAGTGAGCAAACTATTATTCGGGTAATTTCATGTTCAGATTAATTTGATGTGTTAGATTTGAATTAACTTAATGAATTTGGTATTTTAAGATTTAATGGGCCGGGCTGGGTTTGGTCTGAGCTAATTCTAGATCGGATCACTTTCGATTTGGGTCAAACTAGACAATGACCACCAAAATTAATCAATCTCATTAACTTTGCTAGCAGATATTAAATTTAACTTCATGTAAGCATCTAATTAAAAATGTATTATTGAATGTTATTTGTTAATTATTATAACTTTTAAATGTTGTATATTTATGCAAGAAAATTGGTAGAATTAGAACATCGTTAGTAAATAAGTATATCCAAAATAAAAGTTAAAAAAAATTAAGAAAAAAAAAAGTTTTTTTATATATTTTTAAGCTTAAATAAATAATAAGATAAGTCTATTTTTTTTATCATAACTTGTTAATATAAAATTTGGTCTTTTTGAATTAGGTTAATGTCGAATCGGGTCAGACTACTTGTTCTTTTATTTTTCATTTGGTCAATTTTTTTCTTTAGGTTGTTAGTCAGTTAAATATTGTTTCTTTCATTTTTTTTGTTGAAGTTTTACAAGATGAATGATTATATTTTTTTTTCTTGACTACTTGTTAGTATGTTTCATATTACAAACAATTGTATACTATTTGTGATAAGATAGCATGTCTTCGATGTGAAGTTCTTTAATTTTTCTTATATTTAGTAATTTGGTCAATGTAAGTATGAAGTGTGTTTGGGGTGCTATGGTGGTTGATTTTTATTCTAAAGGATGCTTGGATGCTTATATTTCCATCTTTCATCAAGTGTTATGAAGGGAGAATATATAGGGCTACCTTGTAATAATAGTATAATGTGTTTGTTATTGACATTATTTTATTTTTCTTTCTCCTATTCATATGTTATGGTCTTTGATCTCTATATGTTGTTTTATTCTGGAATAATGCTGCGAGTGTGGATCTGTAAGCTTTCTTTTTGTTTGAAAATTGTAACTAGCCTTGGTGACTCATTAAAGAAAATGTAATATCAAGGCAAGGAAGGTATAGCAAGCACACTTACTTCATCTAGAATGTTAGAAACCAGAAAATCTTTGAAGGTGTAGAGTTCAACACAGATACTATAACCTCACTGACTAAAGTTAATGGGTATTTATAAGGTAGTTTATTGACTTTGCTTGGATTTTGTTTCTTTTTTTTTCTATATATTTTCATATAATATGTTGGCAACTGATTGGATTTAGGTCACATACCAACATAATGAGATAAAAAGTAATTGAAGGGGGATTTTAATTATGTGTTTCGCAATGATATAAGTAACATCTCAAATTTTACTATTAAAAAATTTTGTTACCAAAATAACTGGGTGTTATCGCCATAATTAACAGAAGTATGGCTTACCTCACCATTAATACATCAATCACAAAGCAAAACTATTAAAATGTAAATCATGATAAATAGAAGATGATAAAATTTTCATAAACATGGATATGAATTGGAGATTAAATCTGAGTACAATATCCAAAGATATAAACAAAAGGGATATTATAGATCTAAGAGTTTAAAAAGGTATCTGGGTAAAACTATCATTTTGATAACATAACTCTATGCCCACAATCCCTAATATAGAAAATCACTCCACCCCATACAAAGCATCATAAGTTTGAAATCATATAGTGAGTCTTCATTGACCTGCACACAGACATCAAAGTCATCTGCTCATGGGAATGAGTAGTTGTAATACCTCATTTTTAGGAACCTTGATTATGAACTGATAATTATGCGTAGTTAGTTATAATAATTATTTTAGGAGGTTTTCTTTAAACAAATATTATTTTTATGTGTATTATTATAACACATTAGATATAAATTAAATAGGGTAAACTTTGAGATATAAATTGAGCTATTAAATTTAATCCTAGTTAATATTCTAACCTAAACTATTTTAACTTGAATCTGATTATTTCTCTCTCCTTTTCTCCTTCCCTTTTTCTTTCCTTTTTCTTTCATTTGCAGACCCCCTCCTTTTCTTTCTTATTCCTCTTCTCCTGCATGAGAAATGCTTTACTATGCTCCATCCCCAACTCCCTAGCCCCATATTTTCCCTCTTCCTCCTTCTATGCATGTGGGTTAGAGTCGAAAAACTTTACCCTATCACCCGTCCCCTTCCCTTCTCTACATGCAACATACACGCATACGTGTATATACATATATATACTCATCCATACTGCACATTAAGGACCTCAACACTCCTTTCCTCCCACTTTGTACATCAGTATGACCAATGTACTTTTATATCCCTGGGTTATTATTGTATTCCCCTCGAGTAATTAAAATTGGAAATAATTATTGTGTGAAAATATTAATGGGTTGTTCTAGATTACTATTTTAGTTTTTGTTGTGCACTATATGTTTTAGTATGTGGTTTGGTATTTTCCTTAGTGTCGTACCTTGGTATCATGAATTGATTTGAATGAGTTGATCCTGTAGATGCCTTAGTGCCCTAGTGCGGAATTGGAATTGATATGGATTGTTGTTTTGGTAGATTCATCAGTACCCTACCTCAATGTTTGGGTTTCAATTGATTATATCAGTTGAGGCCATTTTATGATCCCATGAATTCCTTGATCTATTTATGATATGTTCTTATGTTGTGCCCCATGTGGCCTTACATATTAGTGTTGTGTAATGATTTACTCAGTACAGTAGTATTGATAGGTTCTGTTTGTGGTCCCCTACCTATTTAATGGGTAGTGTGTACCTTTTAAGAATATTTTGAGGGTTTGCCTTGATGGCTTCTAGTAGAGGGTTGAGAGTTAGGACAATCTAGTGCTCACCCCAGCATCTTCTAATCCATACATTCCTTGGACTCTAAAGTTCCTTACTATTTATCCTTTCATCATATTATAATAGATTTTCCTAGTTCTTTTTTATTTATCAAGGTAATGTAATTTGTAATAAAATTTCTATTTTGTTCTTACATTGTAAATTTTATTTATGCATAGTATTGTTTTATCCTGAACACTTAATATAAAAATGGTAGAAGATGCCAAACTTATGCTAAGTTATCTTCTATAATTAATGTTTCCAAAAAAAATTAAGTAGTAAATGCTGGGGTGTTACAACAACACGTATAAAAATGATGATCAGTACGGTATGTACTAAGGAAGGTGACAATACAGTCAATTAAGGGATACTGATAATTTCATACATTCACAACGAGAATTAAGAACATGCAAAATACATAAAATAATAAAATATATTTAATAATCTAGGCTTCATTATTAGATATAACGAATTCTATTCTTTTATTTACGTTGAGTTCAGGACCCCACTATTCTTAAATCTGTGAAACGGTGCTAAGTAGCTCTTAAGGACAACAATACACCTAATCTCTTATTATCATCTAGTGGAGCAAAACCAACACCTATTAGGAAAAAATGCACCAGATCCACTATGCTTAAACTGGTGAAACGATCTAAAGTACCTTTTAGAAACAACACACCCAAGCTACTATTATCATCCGATGGAACGAACTTAATGCCTTGATATTGACTCACGTAATATTTCACATTAAATCATTAATGTATTATCTATTAGTTACTTATATCAAATCATATTACCATTCACGTTAAGTTTAAGGTCCCACTATTCTTAATCCAATGGAAATGAATGATGCACCTCTTAAGGAAAAAAAAACCACATGAGCCAATATTATCATCCGGTGGAACAGACCATAAAACACATCTACTTGACTCACGTGATCTTTCACTTTAAATGATTAATTTATTATTAATTATTGGTTTGATATATAAAAAAAACAATTAAATCAAGTAAAGCACAATCACATAGATACCAAGGTCATTCTCAAGGGATAAAATCTTTATACTTTCCTAGAAATCCTAATTTCTTATTTTAGACATAACTTCTTCTCTATTGCTCTTTTATCCACCAAATTTAGTATCTCTTCCTCAAATATTATTATTATAAACAACTTAAATTCAAGGCCTAAATCTAATGTATTACACATGCTATAATATCCCTATCTAATAAGTTAGTATTCATGAGACTTACAAAACCTTAGTTTCACAAGTACATCATAACTTTTTCTATAATGCTCATATAACTAATAAAAATCAATATAAATTCCTAAAACACCAATATTAACCAAATATCCTAAATTTTTGGTTTAAATCTAACATTCCACACATATGATAATAATATCCCCATTTTAGGGTTGCTATTCCCAAATTAAATCATTTTCTCATTTCATGGGACTTATGCCATTCATGACTAGTCTAAACATTTCATATGATCCACTTAGCATATTTTAATTAAAATAACATAATTTTTATATTAAATCTGTATTAATCAAAATTCCCTTACAAGTAACAAAAAGCCCTCATCTTATGAAAATCTGATATGTTTCGGTATCATTACTTTCAAATACTCCATTTATTACTATACATATTAAATAATATTTACTCACTTATCAAACTCTATTAATCCCATATTACAACCATATATCACATCAATTCGCTTAGGGTTTTCCATGTAAAATATCATCGTAATGGTATCTTATGCTTCTCAACTCACTTATTTCTCACCAAACAATATCATATTCTCATGGCATGGCATTAAAAACATAAATTTAATAGCATAATGATAATAAAATGATAATACACATAACCATATATAACACTTAGCACATAAACCCTAGACTAGGACTAGTATCCTTAAAGATAAAGCCTCTGGTCTATATGCATGTATATATATCCTATGTCTCCTCCAAAATTTTGGTTAAATCACCTAAGAAACAATAAAAAAACACCATTATGATTTAATAACATTATTAAGGAAAATCCTAAGGTAATAGGGAGGAAAAGAATGGAGGAAAAATAGACTGAACCAAAGGGTGTTTCAGTGGAGATATGCGCAACAAAGGAAGGGATCAAGTTGTTGTGCCGAAACAAAGGAGGGGAAACGACTGGTTTATGTGAATATGGGGGTGAGGATTAGTGGTTTTGGCCAAAGAAAGGTGGTGGGCTACTATGGAAATGGCTGAATTGAGGTGGTAGGTAACGGTGGTATTCACCAAAGGTGGTGGGGTGTTGTAGTGATTTTTGTCCAAGGAAAGGGGTAACAACGATGGGTTTTTCCTATGGTAGGGGTAGGAACAGTGGAGTTTGCTACATCTAAAGGGTGGTTCCAATTGAGCTAGCCAGTGCATAAGAGGAGAGGAAAATGAAGGGTTGCGGTGAATTTGACTTAAGGAAGAAAGGGAGCTTCGGTGAAAATGGTTGGTGGTAGAGGGTGTATTGTGGTGAGTCTGGCTGAAGCAAAAGGGTGAGGAATAAAAAGGGTTTCCATTAGTCAAGGGTGGTATTCACTAGGGGTTGTCGATGGGTTGTTTTGGTGACGGCGATAGATAATAGAGGGAAAATGGTGGTTTTCAGGACATTAAATGTGTTTTATATATACACATGCACGCAAAGGGTGAAGGTGAGAAGTGAGGTATGATTAGGCATGGGTTACAACAAGCAGATCACGTAAGGAGTAGTAGGAGTGGGAGTTAATGTATGAGTAGGCATTGCAGAGAGAAGAGGCATAGTCGGGATAGTGAAGAATTCACACACGAGAAGAAAAAGGAATCAAGAGAAGGAAAACAAACGAAGGGAAAAGAAAAAAGGGAAGGAGAAGGAGAGAAAAGAAAAAGGAAAATAAAGAAAAGAAAAATAAGTTTAGGCTTAGAATAAGAATTAGAATGAGGTTAAAGTAATTTTAGGTTAGGGTATTGGTATGATTTATTTTATAACTTTTTGGGGTTAGCATTAGGTTAAAGTATTAAGAATCTAAAATAGAGATTATGATAAGGTAAAATATTAGTTTTTTAAAATTAGAATTAGATTACAATATTAATCACTCGAGATTAGGCTTACCTAGAATTTAGGATATTACAATATAACCTCTTATCAACTAAGTATTAGCTTTTGTACTTTTGGAATATTATTGTAGTGGAGTTGGTTATAACAATCAATTCTAGCTAAGCTAGTATGGGCTATTTTTTGGAAAATTAGGGGACCTAACATATGCATTTTGTATGATGATACAGGTGGCCTTAATTATGATTGTTTTTTGTGTGCTAGCTTGATGTGTTTGGTGCATATATTACTTCTAGCTATCTAAGAGTTGGAAAATGCAGTTAGAAAATGATACTTATTGTATAAGTCTACTTAATGATATTGTGTACTTCTTGTTAAGCCTATTTATGAAAAATGTGATGCTAAGTCTATCGATGAAGGATATTGATAATGGATATGTAGGTTATCTATAGGGTAATGAGTGTGTGAGTGTGTGTGTGTGTGTAAATTTTGAAAAAAAAAATGGATGTATATGTTGTATTTTTGCCCTTTTTTAATCTATTAGTAGATTGTTATAACTTTTGTGTTAATTGTAATAACTAGATTATTTTTATAAAAAAAAATAGATATATCCAATATCTTATCTAATTATTTGGTATATGATATTTTGGATATCCAAAGTATTTGAATACAAATTTGGATGTAGGGTATTTATTATTCTGTCAAATTGGATATTCAAAAAAAATTATCCGCTTGGATACAATAATCTGGTAATGCACAACCCTACTTGATGTTGTGGCTTACAAACAACTCCAAACCTAATGTAGTCATGACACAAATCTACTTCTCCTGACAATCCAATTAAATTGTAGGCAATTGTGTCAAAGATTTCTTAAGGAATATAAGTCCAATCACTAACAACAAGAGCAGCATCCTTGTAATTCATTGAGGCATTTGATGATTAATTTCTCTTCTATGGCTACAGCTATTCCAGATAGTAATGCATGTGAGAGGTTGAGAACTTTAAACTTCTAGGGTTTATTAATTTGGGCCTGAGTTGAATTGGATATATCCACTAATATATTTACTTTATCTACTTTGTTTGTGTACTTTACCAAAAAAATAATTCAATGTAATTCCAAAAGAATAAATATTCATTTGAAATATTACATTGATGAATTTTTTTTACCTTGAGAATCTAATTTGTCAACCTAAAAGTAATCTTAAGGTAGACATTTTAAATTTAATTTGTGTTTACTTATTTTTGTATGCCTGTTTTTGTATTTGAGGAGATATTTAATGATGATATATTTTTTTTTTTTTTAAAAAGGTTATGTAGTAGGGTTAGTAAGCAAATCAAAACTTTCCATCCTTATCAAAAAGAAAAATACGGATATAAGAAAATAGATAATGTTCTAGGTATTTAAATATACAAGACAAGATTTGAAGGACCAGTACACACAAGTGTGTGTGTGGGTACTGGGTATGCATGTATAAGTTGCATATTTCATTGAATTTGGGGTCTAAGGTACCGTAGACCTATACAATACAATTAGAAGGCAAATCACAATTTTCATTATTTCTTGAGAAAAAGATAAATAATAAGGTGCCGTATTATTTTCCTTTTTAACTTGTAGGAGGTTTTAAATACTGCTATCATAAGCATACAAGTGAAAAGAGTTTGCATCCAAATGCAATGGAAATTTGAACTTAAAAGTACGAGATGGTTAGGTGAGACCTACTCTTTAACGCTATATTAAGTTTTATTCTCCGTCTCCTGATCTGGGACTTGATTTTGTATTGTGCATGCTTGGCATGATATATTTGTGATCAAAGTTCGCTTTATGAGGAGTGGTAAAGAGGTTTGAGCTTCATTAGTGTAATTGCAAGCGCTAGAAATTATCAGTTAATGATGGTTTGCAAAAAGTCCACGAAATTAGTAATTATATTTTATTGAGACGGTGAGTTACGATCATAAAATGTAGGACTATTGTCACCGCTTATCTCATGTTACAAAAAAATAAAAATAAAAATAAAAAAAAACTACGGAGTATTAAAACTGCGTAACTATTACATACGAATATCATGTCCATCACTGTGTCAAAAAAGTTACCTTGGTCGCCACTCCATTATAACTCTGAAATTACACTATGGAGCATAAGATGATGGTTGGTAAGCCGATGGAGCAGCTGCAGGGTAAATATAGGAACCATAGGCTGCTTGTAAACCACCAATGGAGTTACCCAGACGAGTCCCAGTAGCATCAATGGTGTCGCCATAGGTTGCTTGTAAACCTCCAACAGAGCTACCCAGACGAGTCCCAGCAGCATCAACGGTATCCCCATAGGCTGCGTGTAAACCTCCAATGGAGCTACCCATACGAGTCCCAGCAGCATAGACAGTATCCCCATAGGCTGCTTGTGACCCTCCATCAGAGCTGCCCAAACGAGTCCAGGCAGCATTGATGGTATCCCTATAGGTCGCTTGTAAACCTCCAATGGAGCTACCCAAACGTGTCTCCGCAGCATCACCAGCGTCCTTAGAAAGAGAGTAATGTTGCATAGGAGCTGAAGCAGAAACTGAAACATACGCAGCACCATACGCTGGGCCATAGGGTGATGCTCCAGCACCCTCGTAGGAACTCTGAGTAGGGTAGTTGAATGCCCCAGAATATCTAGTGACTGGACTCTGAGGTGGAATGGGAGCCATATTTTGCTGAGAAATTGTGAGGAATGAATTTGAAACTTTAGCAACCTTAGAAGGGCGGAGAGGTGGTCGTCCACCACTATAAGCACCTCCAGAGGCATGGACTCGTTTAATAGAAGGCTTGGCAGTTGGTCCTGAGCTTTTCTTCTTCTTCTTCTTCTCTGCATTGGTCTTTTCCAGTAAACTAAGCCGTCTTTTCACGTCTTTAAGGGAGAACTGCGCTTCAAGCTTGTTATCTTCCACACACTTTATTAAGGCTTTCAGGTGTTTTGACTCAACAAAGGCGGCTTCATCCTGAAATTACAGGTGATATCATGAAGAAATGACCTAACATATAAGTTTTCTTAAAAGGACTGAACTTAACGCACCATTGCAGCTGCACTATTTTTCCCCTTCTGCACGATATCCCCGACACTCTTCTTGGAGATGGACAAAAAGGAATTTAGTAGAGACGATGGCTTGAACTTATCTGTCAAGCCTGATTCTGCAGTCAGGTAGACAGCCTCAATCTCCTTACTGTTCTTCACCAAATCACTAATTGTATCTGCGCTATGTTTCCAATAAAAAGCATTAACAGTTGCATTCAAAAGGATATGAAATATATTTTTCATACGAAAATAAACTTGCCACCTCAAAAGTTATAACACATAAGATCCATCCAATATTCTTTTGAGAAAACCCCTCCTCTAGGCATTCATTATTCAGAAGACATAATGTATAAGGAATATTCCTAAGAATTAAATAGCTAGCAGCTGGAGATGACAAACCAAGATCAGAAACTCTAATATAGAGAGAAACAAATAAACGGGTCAGCCTCCCAGCCTCGAATATCCATCAGATCAGCTTTCAAATAAATCATGCCAATGAAATAAATATTTTGTTTGGCACTTGCAAGACGCAGATATGCAGTGTTCACCACACAAGATGGAAGACTAGGCACCATACTTTATTTTCAGACACCAGACCACAACAACAGACATTAATGACCACTCAATATGTGGGGAAAAAAAATGGAGTGATGCTGCCAGAGAGAAATAAAAAGAGCTGCAGGAATGACATGATCAGCTGCTTATCCTGACATGAACTTAGATCCATATAGAGTCAGCAAAAGAGTCATACAAGTCGGGCTTGGATCAAGTTAAATCTGGTTTGCTATGTGATCAGGTTGAGTTTGTTTCAGGCTCGGGTTGGTGATGATTTGGGCCCGATCGAATTAGGCCTGCCCTATCAAGTTTAATTAATTTCAGGTTTGATTTGGACCTACAAACTCTAGGTTGAATCGGGTTTGGGTTAGGTTTGATTTAGATCACAAACTTCAGCCCAAGTTGAGTTTGGGTCAAGTAAATTTAGTTTACAAGTCAAATTATGTAGCACTGTATATGAAGTAACATCAATGATAGTTATTTACTATTTTAGTCTAACCATTTGTTTATGTGGCAATTTATATAAAGTAAAACATTACCTCTAGGTCTATTTCAGATTCATGTCCAACTATGGATCAGATTTGGATCGAGGTTGAGTTCTTCTGGATCAGATCATTATCAGGTTTGTGTCAAAGTATAGGTTCAATTCAAATCAGGTTCTTTTGGGTCATGTCATTTTGGATTAGGCTAGTTTGGTAAAATTTCAGGTTGGTTTCTGGTATTTCATGTTTCAAGTTGAGATCACATTTGGATCTTTGAGTTAAAATCATATTTGGGTCAGGTGCCAAGTCTAGATCCATTTGATCTTAGTTTTCCAAACAGAAAGGTGAAAGCCAAGAAGGATTCTAGAAAATTGCTTAGCAATGAACTATCCAATGTCGCTTTGCACAATCATAATTCAACTCGGCATGGATTTGCAACAGCATGTCATCCACTCATCTAGAGCTCAGGGAAAAAATAATTAAAAATGTCATAAACTATGCCTATTCACCACACTAAGAGTGTGTATGGGTAACCGTATTATTCATGTGACACTTTAGTCTTTACAGCTTTTCAAAACTACCCCTACTTTTTATCACAAATAACTATAAAGTAACTTTAAATAGATTAACTAATATTAAAGTACATACCCAAAAATGTCAACATTTATCACTTCAGATCGGATATTAATTTACCAAACAATACCTATGAGGTTTCTGGATTATTGCAGTTGTTAACATTGACAACAGGTTAACGCTATAAAGCATTAGTGGACAAACATTATTCAAGAGGAGCTTGTAATCAAATCAAGTCATGACAGCTAATTACAAATGGCACAACCATTGCAAAATCTGAAATTATTAGCTTTGCTATGTCTAAGAATGCGGGAGCAGATATTTAATAATCAAACAAGATATTAGCAGTTAAGAATTGACAAAACTCAACTGAAGCCAAAGATGAGATTTCAGCATCAACATCATACTGCACTCTAGTTTCTTCTACAGCAAAGAGGTCCTACAGGCCCAAACTTGAGAGCTACACTACAATTCAATGGTGATCAAATCATTGCTAGCACAAAGTCCAAAATAAGGGATCCTAGGTACATACCACAGTACCAGTGCCCGATAAAAATCCTAACGTTTATGACGGGCATTCTAAAGCTCACGCCCAAATTCTCTGGCAAAACTTAGAAATGTAAAGAGGTTTCAGAAACACTTGAGGGAGAAGAGGTATGATGATAGCAAAACAGGAATCAACTGAATGCGGATCAAATAACCAGGTCTAAAAATATGTTAAAGCAATGAATAACCGGTGCAGGAAATAAGTCCCCGTCATAATGAGAGATGTGAAGGAAATTTTCCCTCTGAGAGAAGAAAGTGGTTGCCAGAAGATTACAGATTGTTATTGTCATTCAGACATGCCAGATGCTCGCAGTGCAGGCTATTGAAGTGTTAATTGCGCATTTAACAGGAAGTCAGTTAAGGTTGCTGCTTTATTTATCATCCTGTAACAGAATGTCCGACTGGTGGATGGTGCCCCTGCATAATAATTTGTGTGCCTTTTTTGTGATACATCCCTTCTTTCAGGTTTCGCCATAAAAATGTTCAGTATGGTTAACCTTCATCAACTTGAAGAGCAGGCAGTGAATTACTGCCTTCAACCTGCCAGCTCACGACTAACTCATACTGTAGATATTAACGGTCGATTCTATTTAATTTTATTTTTTGTTTCCAAGAACTGTCCACTTCCGTCTAAAGTCCTCAACCTATGAAAATGAAATGCCCAAAATATGGGAACGGAAAATAAGCACACGTAACAAAGGCCAATAGGAACATTAACCATCACTGGCTTGGCCTCTAAGGTTGCCCGAACACAGTTGCTGACTACCTCTATTTACATCAGACTGCAGCAGCATAAATATCTCGTCATCCATTTGTATTAGACTATTAGAGAAAGATAAAAGGAACAAGAAGGCATGCATCGCACTGACGAACAATAAGATAGGGCAAAGCACCGACGAACAAGCAAGAAGTAAGTTGGGCCGGGAGTAGTTTAAGACACATACCTATCAGTTTCTCTCCAAATACCGGCACTGCAAGCTTTGGGATATCCCTTTTCGAGGCAAACTCCAGGACTAACTTCTTCAAAAACACTTCATCAAGCTTCTCCATCAACCCGAACCCAACTACCAGCTGCAAGAAAGTAAGAGCTTCAGAAGGACCCACCCCACTTAATCCATCACCACTCTGTTTCCAATCCACTAAAACCTTCATTGCCCTGTCCACTACCTTCCCGGAAAAAGCGGGCCCTACGTTCTTCTTTCCTGCCTTCAATTCATCCGGCGGAAACAACGCAGTCACCACGATCCCACAAGCCCACCGCCTATCGGCCAAACCACCGGAACCAATCCCGGCTTTTGCCGCAGCTTTGTGTTTCAAAAACCATTCCACCACATCTAACACTAACATCGGCGGGTCCACACACTCAAACAGTGCATCCCTCATCTCACTCGCTAAAACAATGGATTCTTTCCTTTTCTTCATCATGAATTTTACCAACCCTTCAGCATCCATCTTCCTACACAACGACTTCAAAGTATTCAAAGATCCAGCATCTTCTGTCTCGCGTCTATCGAATTCAGCGACCGCAGCTTGCTTTTTAGACTCGATTTCCGCAGAGAGGGAAGACCTCCGCTCTGGGATGGAGGACTCCCGCTGTTGGAGGGATTCGAGGGCTTTATGTGAGTGTAACTCTAGGGTTTGGATTTTAGTGTCTATGGTTTGGGTTTTGTGATTAAGGGATTGTTCGAGGGAAGTGAAATGTGAGGTTAGGGTATTATAGAGATTGGTGCAGGTTGAAAGGATTGCTTTCCGTGCTTCGAGCTTGTCAAAGAAGTTCTGGACATTGTCTACCTCCGTTGCCATGGTTGATACGGCAGGGCAACAGCAAGGGAAATTCTAGCGGTAGAACTAAGAGGGGGAAGGAGGGAAGAAGAGCAGGCGTTGTTCCGACAACAAGATTCTCCTGCGGTGATTCTGGCGGAGAGGAAGAGGAAGAGGAAGAACCGGAACGCCGGCGTTTAATAAAGGTTGCGATTCGGGGTCGGGGGCTAATCTCAAAGCGCCGGTCTGGATCCGGAGGTGGATAGACTGTATTTGTGGCGCGGCTAGAAAATGAGAGAGCATCGGAGAGCCCACCTCAATGTTTTACCGGCCCAAGTAGATTTAGATGGCACTTCGCATTTGAAATCCCTCGTACCGAATGAGGCCCGTGTAGCTGTGGCGTGCAAATCCCACCGAGTCGCTGACGCCGCATTGATACGGATGTCCCTAATGAGTGGTTCGTTTCGTAGTACGAGGGTTTTGGTCAATAATTTGTTTATTAGGCTCACAGAAGACTTAAGCATTACTTTTATTTTATGTCACAATATTGCAACGACAATAGACACGGTCAAAAACCTACCCTAACACATATAGACTTATAGCAATGAAAATGATTAATTTTTTCACCTATCAGTAAGTAAACAAACGTAGCAAAGAATTTTATCTAATCTAGTCGTAGCAAGTAAGCCAAAAGAGGTAAAAAAAAAAAAAAAGGAGTTAGAAATCAACAAAAGAGTAAAGAGGCACGTGACGGCAAGGACAACGAACAGAAGTAAAGATGCATCCTTGAGCAATAGTTGTGTTCGGATATCACAAAGCATGCATTACTTAGCAAAATTCTTCATGAACAAGATTAGTAAATTTATTTACTAATTATTCCCTCCGTTACAAAAAGGAATCCATTTTAGCATTTTGCCCATTTTATTGAAAAGATAAAATTAACCCCTACTATTACACTATATACCATCCATTGAAAAACAAAAATGCAATTAATGTATAGATGATCAAAGATATGGGCAAGAGTGGAAAGTATGATTATTATTATTATTATCATTATTATTATTATTATTATTATTATTATTATTATTATGAACAAAAACTTAGCTATAAAATGAATTTCTTTCCAGAATGGAGGGAGTAATTAATTAAGGGTGTACATTTACCCTAGGAAAAATCTAAAAGCCATGATTTTGTGAGGATTGATATCGTATGCAAAAGCAATTAATGGCAGAAGATATAGAAAAGTAAGTAAGAATAAATAAAAGGAACCAAGAAATAAAGAACCAAAATAAATACGAACACAAAAAAGAAAATACATGACTCACCTACTATAAACAAGCAAATAAATTGACTATGTAGAGAAAGAATCGAAAACTAAATCAACGGCGAATGATAAGAATTCTCAATCTATCTTTTGTGTGCATGTTTTTTCTCCCAAATAGAATAGTAAAAAATTGAATTATGTGTTATGACAATTGACAACTAAAAGGAGAATGACATATATATACAGGATCCCAAAAAGAAACCGATAAAAAATACTATGGTGGAGAAGAACACTTGCAAAATCTTAAAAAATAAGAATGTACATGGGTTGTGTTCAATGATGACAGGTTGTTTTCAGTGACACAGCCACCGGTGGCAGCACCCGTCAATAGGGAAAAAAAACAAACATGAGGTTGAACATGAGCTATGCCCAAGAATACAGACAAGCTTAAGATTTAGGACACCTTACACAACAATCTCTATAGTGGCAAAAATCCACAATACTCATCGTTATCATAAATCCCAAAGTGTAATACCTTATTTTTTGAAAAATATAATTTAATACGGATTTGTATTATACATAAGTATAATTATATTAGTTTACATGTTTTATTACATCATTTAAAAGTTTATAAACCTTTATTATACTTTTAAAACATTTTTTCACACTTTCTCACCTTTCATTTTTATTTTGACTTGTGTGATACTTTTTGAGTCATTTTTTACCTTCAAATTCCTTTAAAATTCTTCTTTTATGTGGATATTTGAATTATTCATATTTTATTATTTTATTGGAATTTTTAAATTACAAAGAAATATTTTTTTATTTAAAAAAATCTATTTATCATATTAATGTGTTTTACTTGCATTTTAAGCCCTGAAATAGCCTTCTTATCCACCAAAAATCTATGAAACTTCACACATCATTATGTTTTAATGGTATTGAGAATAAACTAATTTAAAAATATTATATAATTATTTTTAAAATTTTTGAATTTAATTAGATGTTTTTGAACACAATAAGTCGCACGATCACATTTTTCTTCTTCTAAATGTTATCCTTAATCTTGTCCTTATTTATTTTTTTGTGAACACAATAAGTCATGTGTTCACTTTACAATATTTAATCTTGTCCCTTAATTTACCTTTATTATGGATGAGATCAACTCTCTTGGCTTCCATAAGGCTAGCGCCATTTGCCTCCCTTTTAGCCTTTCATATTTTGCAAAATACATTTCATTAACTTAGCATTCAAGTATTTTATTTTCCTATCCCTTCTCATGCACTCATTTTCCTTTTTTTAGAGCTTCCATGTGTAAAAAAAATTACCCCTCCCCTTGTTCTTCCCCCATTTTTGTTCTTGGTCATTAACTTCTAATCCTTTGCTTTTAGCCTATTTTGTGTTTAAGTAAACAAAATTAGATTAAGGCTTTAGGTATCTTGAAGGAAATCTTGGCATTCAAGTGGTGATGTCTTCTTCTTCTCTTTTCATTTGTGGAGCTTAGGCTTTGAGGTAAATTCATATATACTAAGGGCTTGTTTGGTATAGGGGTAATAGGGGTGGAAAAAATTTTCCTCTATTTTGTACCTCTTATATTAAGTATTTAATAATAATAAATATATTTTTAATGAAATATCCATTTTAGATCAAATTAAGATCTAAAATGGGTATTTATTAGAATAAAAATATTTAATTTTAAATAAATTATACAAGATATATAAAATATGGGGGTAATTTTCCACCCCAATTACCCCCATACCAGATGAGCAATAAGAGTTTATAGAATCTTATGTATTAATTTGTGTTTTTACATGATTTTTATGTGGTTTTCTAAAAGTTATTTTGTGGTTTTGGAAGGTGACTAAGAAGGGAAAGAACTTGAGACTTCAAGCTAGAACGTTCTTTCATTTTCTCCCATGTTTTCTAAACTTGGACATTAGATGAATCATTACATCTTGTCATGGATGTGAATGAATGGTTATGTGCTTGAGTGTTAGTTCATGGTTTGTTGGAAAATTGTTCAAAACATGTTTTTGAGATGTATGTTGGCATGTAAACATGTTCTAGGATGTATTTTGCTAGTTTGAGTAGACGAGCATGAAGGTAGGGTTGAATGTGAGGCTTGGATTCTCAGATTTGTCAAATGATATAATGTTAAGGATGAGCATGCCTAGGTATTGTTAGGATTATATTGTTTGAATATGCAACATGTTGTATAATATGTGGGTGGAGTGTGGGAAGTATGCTTTATTCTAGTTATGTTTTCTCAATATTTAAAGGTTTATAACATGATTGAAGTGTGGTGATTACATTGAGACATGATTAAGTGGTTGAATATGTTAGTTGGTTATTTTGTGTTTGTTTGATAGCATGTATATGTTATGATAAGCGTTGTTGTGGATTTGGAATGTTCATGGGTTTCTTCGAGTAGTAAAGGTTGGACTTAGAGGGGAATCAATCAACTGGTATGGTCTAGGACTAGTCAACTAGTTACACTACCTTTCCAAAGATTACTCTCGATTAGCAACTAGTTGATATGTTTAGGTCTTGACTAATCCACTAGGTACCCTATTCAATTCATTAACTTAAACACAATTGAACTAGCATATTGTGTTTGGTTGTTTACTTGATTTCTAGTTCCCAAACTAGTCAAATGGTTATGCGGAACTAGTCAACTAATTCCCTGGAGTTACTTGTGAGATTTTGGTGGATCATTGTTGTTTGTTTGACCTTAATCTAGAGTTTTGGACTTTCTTTTGAAAATGGAATAAATGGATAAATATATGGTTAAAATTAGATTTTCAATGGCTCAGTGCCTAAGTGGTGGACCTTAATAATGATTAATGATTATGTTGGCTTGATTCCTTTAGTGTGTCTTGTTTTGCTCATGAGATTGCTCTTTGGTCTTTGATTTATGGAATATTTAATATATGGCTGGTATGTGTTCTATCGTGGATAAGTATAATGAGTATATGGTCTGTATGGCTTATATATGTTGCATTTTATGTGATATTACCTTAATAAGGCACCAATAACTTAAAGTGGAATAGGATGAAAATTATCCTAGATTCTCCAACTCTTGGAGTAGCTAACTGAAGAGAATGCAAACAAGCCTAGATTCTCCAACTCTTAGAGTAGCTAACCGAGGGTTAGCAGGATCAGGACAAGAGCCCATTAATTATATTTTACCTTCAAGCAGAGCCTTAGTAGGTCCCAATGTATTTCCTAGTCTGGTACATTGATGATGTACTAAGATATGTCGATGCTTAATGGTTCAGTCACCTAGATTGGTTGGTGTTGTGTATTATAGCTTAAGATTATGTGTAGGGGATGTGTTATGTCCACTTAGTTTGGTAACTAGTATTAGGTAGGAATGTCGTCACGGTTAAGTCTTCATAGTGAAGAATCAATGTAATCACTCATAATTCTTAATATAACCTAGTGAATTACATGATTGCACCATATAAAGACAAATATGATAAACTGGTTTAGCTTTTCAATTGTGATAGGCAAGGGTGCTTAATAATAGGTCAGAATTGGATTTTTAGACTGAATTGACCAGTTATTTCAGGTTCCACTCCAAGATTGGATCGATATTCCAATATTTAATATGGGTTTTGGTCTCTAATTAAAAAAAATTGTCCTTAACTGATTCTACTCTGGTCTTCCGGTTTGACCCAAAATATCATTACTAGTGTACATAAAAATATAATTTGTTAACTTTGGTCCATACCAGTCTTGGATTGATAATTACGATCAAGTCCCGGTCTGGTCCTCAATCCTATCTTCAAAAAATTTAGTCCTTAACTGAGTTCCTGTTCAGTATGGTTTTGGACCAGTGCAAACCCCTAGTGATAGGTATCTTCCTCCATGTGTGTGTCTCGTGATAGTCGAATAATGTGGATTGTGTTAATATGTGGAAATCATGTTAGAGTATGGGTTGAAGCATGATTATTCCTCTTAGAAATCTACGAGTATCTAGCACGCTAGAGTATGAGCCAAATCCATTATTCATAAGTTTATTCCCTTTATGATATGAGAATGTTATGTAAATGTATAGATGTGAATCCATATGGGCCAAGATCAGACATAACATTGTGGTTTTGATTTACTCAATATGTTTTATATTGACTATGCAATTTTAATGGTCAAATGCTCATTTAAATGAGCATAGAATACTATGTAGGTAGGTGAGGCCAACCAATAGATGACCTTTGCTTATACGAGTCAGGTTTGGAGAGTTAGGCTATCTGACACATAATTTATGGTATTATCTTTTGGTTCCTTGTTGGATATTTGAGCTCTCCTTTGCTTTGTCCTTTTTTTTGTTTTAAATTTGTGGAGATATCTATGGTTTGTAAAACTTAACAATTTATATCTTTATACCATATAAGTACTTTCTCATTTGATTGTGTTTGGCTCAGTGGGTATCTTAATCTTGTATCTAGCACAAAAAGTGAGAGTTTTAACTAGGTATTTTGTGCACAACATAACATGGTATTAGTTTGTTTAGGTTGTTGGAGAAGTGTATAGCTTGACATGGGCATTTTGTGACAAACACTTAAGGATCCATGTTTACTAACATGGATCATGTTTGTCCACAAAATATCTTGGGTTGAATTTCGGCCAAATGGCAATAGTAGAAAAAATAACACGAGGAACACGTGTTTCGTAAATACGGACGGTATTTTTTGAGTCTCCTATGAAATATTATATTTTGTCCTATAGAGTTTTATCTGATATAAAAGAGTAGTGATAAAACCCTGACAGTTAAGTTGAACGTGCAGATCTTCTACTCCTCTATTGTGGTGAAATATCAATTTCACATCGAGACAACGTCATAACAACAATGGGGAAATATAACTAAGATTATGGTGAAATATTTGTAAATAACACTAGTAAAAGATGAGAAAACAATGGTGAAATATCAGAGGAACAATGGTGAAGCATCAATAGTAGTAATGGTGAAATATCGCTAATACTAATAGTGAAATGTCATTTTAATTAGTGAAAAATATAATAATATTTTACATAATATTTTTTTTAAGTTAGAATTATAACAATATGGATCTATATTTATATATAAAAATCTTAGAAATGTGATAGTATAACCTTTGTACTTATTTATGATTTTAAAGCAAAGATAATTTAATTTATAAAATCTAAACAAAAATTTATTTTATTTACTAAAATACCCTTGGGATACACCATGAGTATGGTTTATTTGGTTATACCATGTATCAGTCGATTGGAAAGCATACGCATAGCTCTCTCAAGTAGAGTCTTATTAAGGGCTTATTTGGTACGGGAGTAATAAGGGTGGAAAAATTTCCCCCCTCTTTTATGTCTTTTATATTAAGTATTTAATAATAATAAATATATTTTTAATAAGATACCCATTTTAGATCAAATTAAGATCTAAAATGAATATTCATTAAAACAAGAATATTTAATTTTAATTAGATTATACAAGATATACAAAATATGGGAGTAATTTTTCCACCCCTATTACCCCCTAACCAAACAAGCAATAAGGTGTTTTGCAACTCCATTTTGTTTATGCTTCCATAAACACGGAAGAAATAATCTCGTTGAATTCAATTTTTTTTTCTAGCTTCAAAATAAGAGAATTAAAGGAGAAATTTTTTAGAGGGTGGGTAATGAGACAAGGGATATTTATATTATTATCTTTTGAGAAAATGAATGAACTTATGTTTCAATACTAGCGGAGTGACTACTTGACTAGGGGTGCATTAAAATATTTATATATCATGTAAGAAAGTCATATATTCCACACAAAAAATATCCAATAATCAAATGGAAACAATATGATTAGTGAACCATAATTGACTAGGGGAGGCAAATCGTTTCGTAAATTTGACTAGGGTAGGTTGACAATGGTGGGCCATGGGAAAGATATTTGAGAGGTGTTGTATACCATCGCGCATTCATTCAGATTTAAATCATGAAAATAATGGCATTTTAGAATCTCATTATCTCACTGGATTAAAAGAAGGGGCCTATAGAATTTTGATACAAAGAAGTATCCATTACAATGCAACTTAGCGTTAGGATCCATGATTCTATGTAATGCCCATTCTCTTTAGCTTGAACTACCACCAAGGTTTGCCTTATCGATTTTCTTTATTCCAAAATAGTTGTAGTAGAAAGGTAGAGAGAATGCACAGCTACATGCTTCCTTAGCCTTATCCCACAGCCTTTTTTTCCTGGTTCCTTCTCTCCCTCCTTAACCATGGCACAACAACACCCTTCATTCCAATATCTATTTGAAGATCCAAAACTACAACCTTCTTACCACCTGAAATACCACTTAAATTCCCTGCTACCAAACCTTGAGTCAGATATGGTGATGACTCCACCCAACCAAGAATAAAGTTTTTCAAAAGCGAAAAAAAAGGGAGATCTTCTCCCTTAGATTTTTCTCTAACTGTAAAATTGGTTGTCAGAGCTTAATCCTTCAAAGCTATGTGCTCAAAATCTCCAAGAATTTTCAGGTTGTAAGCCAATTTCAACATGATTAACCTTGGTAGAATATTTTTCCTCGCCAAATTCTTCTTGAGAGAGGCTCAAGAATTAGCTTTCCTAGGAGGTGCCTATTTCATCGATCAAAATGTTCTATTTCTCTGACTTTGGGAACCAATTTCAACCTAGATACTTATAAGGTCTCAAAGGTCACTATTTGGGTAAGAATTATTATGCTACCCATAGAATACTATAATCATGCTACTTGTTCAACATTGCAATTCTTATTGAAAAAGTGCTTAAAGTCAACCTTCATACGACTAATAATGAGAGAGGATGTTTTTCAGAATTTGAGTTTAACTCAAAATTAGTGTCCTTTTGTTGCCAAAATAATGATTAGGAACAACATTAATGATTGAAAATGTGTTGGCATCCGAGACATTTATGGATGCCTTAACCACATTAAATAATTTTACCCATCTCTGCCCAAGAAATTTAATTTAGAAATCAATGCCAAGAATTCTAACCAAGGGACATATTTCCATTCGCTAGTGTATTAATCCAAGGGAATTCATCCATTAAGATTTAGGATTTGCTTTGATGGCTACATCCAGTCTCACAATACTTCGGTGGTTATTCTAAGGGAAAATAACATTTGTGGTGAAAAAGGCTATTGAAAAGATAGGCTATAATAAACACTACATGCAAGAAGGGATTGACTTTGCAGAAGGAATCTAGGTGTTCCGTGCAATCATGATGAATATTCAATATATTTGTGATGAATATAAGATTCAAGTGGTTTAGCTCTCTTCCTTGTTATTTTATGTGAGTTTTGGTTGTTTTAAATTTATCTAATTATTTCAATATATTGATAATAGTGTATAGAGGATGTGTTATGAATTTTGGATCATTTAGAGTTGAAATGAATTTATTTAAGGCGTGGACATATTGGACCATGGGTACATTAGGCATTACGGATTGTTTTTGAAAGTTTTAAGAGTACCATTGTATTAATTGGGCCTCTTAAATGAAATTTGGTATATGATAAGTTAGGGTTTGATATTATTTAGAGTAAGTTATGAATTTTAGAAGTTTAAGGTAATTTTTAAGTGAATAAGGATAATTATGGCTGTTACATGTAATTCTAAAAATTTTGATACCTAAGTGAATATTATATTAATAAATAAGTTAAAATGTATAAGCTGACACTTGGATGACATTTGATGAGTATACCTGGATACCTTAATTAAAATAGTTAATTAAGCAAGAAAAATAAAAGGACAAAGAGACACTTTGGGTGTTTTAAGTAATCTTAGTATTTTATCTTGGTGTCCCATTTATATTTCATCCTAGGAAGCCAATTGGTTAAGTATCTTCATTTTAGATTGAAACACACCTTTCTTAATATTAAGGTAATTAGTGGACCTTAATGATATTTTAGTCATTTTATGTGTTTTAGACTAGTTATTTAATTCGGTCTTATAAGTGAACCCTTGGTTGACTTAGATGTTGGCTATTGATCCTTGTCTCAAATAATTGAAGTTAATATACATTAAGATCTAATTTTATTTGGCCTTTCATGGCATGAAACTTGGGATTTAATGCCTCAATAATATGGCTTGGGATTTAATGCCTTAATAATCTTCCTTAGGCTTTAATGTCTCCTATAATTAATTGGGATTTAATAGCATGTTAATGGGAATTTTCTCTAAATGGTTTAGCCTTGATTCCTCTATGGATCAAGTGCTTTGATAATATCATAATTTAATAAAATAATTAGTTTATGTTCATGGAAGTGATTAAGTGATATTCTGTGGCATTTGCTATTGTTTGACCTAAATCTTTGATAAAATATTAATCACTTAAAGTAAAAGATATTAAGTCGGGACTTATACTACTTAGAGTAGCTATATGAGTTAGGTTTGGTATTCACTCGATACCATTCTTGTGTTTTCTATTATGTGATCACGAGTGTCTTATGAAGTCCGGAGATGCCCTCTTCTACTCTATAGGTGTCTTGATATATTTTGGTCCTATAGGGGGTATGTATACTTTATTGATTAGGTGTAGGGATGATAATTTTTCCCTTGGGTTTGGGGCCCCGACGGGGATAAAATTTGGGGATCGGGTTCGAGGATTCTTAATAAGGATTTTTTTGGGGACGGGTTTGGGGCCCCCATCCTCGAACCCACCCTGAATAATTTTTTTATAGAATATAAATTAAAAGTATAATATAAAAAAGGCTTGAGGATCAGGGATCAGGTATAAAGTTGGGTTTCAGGGTCAGAAAATAAATCGGGGATGGAAAATAGATCGGGGATCGGGTCGGGTTCGGGGATTTTTTTTTCTTATCATGTTTGGGGATGGGGATGGGGTCCCCATCCTCGACCCGCCCATTGCCATTTCTAATTAGGTGTCCTATCATTTGGTGGCCTGGTTACGTCTCTGGGAAGACCAGCTAGGGCTAATACCATTAGAGTACTAGATTAGTTGTTATTATTTATTTAAGTCTCCATCCTCAAGTAAATATAATATAATTTTTGTAATCACAATAATAGAATATAATAATCAATGAATGCTATCTATTTGTATATTTGTATTAAATTATTTTATACTTGATGATTAAGTTCTATCCTACTCAATTGACATCTATATGTAAGCATGTCATTATTTTATTATTATATGTTCTATTGCTTTCTTCGTATGCGCCTCGTATATAATGTTATCTCTTTAGTATAGTTGCATTGCTCAGTATAAGATGCATATTGATACTACACATTTGTAGACGTTGTGTCGCAGGTATATGATGACGATTCTACTGACTTTGAGGAGGTTCCTTAGGCGGAGTGATGCGGGTTTATACCTTGGGGTTAGGGTATATAGTTATATCAATTCGAGGTCGCATACGTTATGTACCCTAGATTCTGGATATTTCTCTTGGACTATTCATCTCTTTTATCCCCATTATCTCTTTTTATATATAGTATTGTTTAGAGCATATACTCTATACTTTGTTATTACATTAAATTATTAAAGTTTTTTTACCATCTATATCTATTTCCATAAGTTTTTATTTATTTGTTATAAAGTTTTAGCCTTGCACTTAGTATGATAAGGGTACAAACCAAACTTGCGCTAAGTGTGACAGTAATACCAACTATATTATATCACTGCTTCTACTTAAAAAATAAAAAATATTAGTAGCAATTTTTGGAGCATTACACTATAAATGAGCCAAGTCAAACTGAACAATCACAGGCTCAAGCTCATCTCGTTTCATAAACGAGCTTAAAAGCGAAGCTCGGGCTCAACTCGTTTAACCAAATGAATAAGCAGAACAAGATTTTAGCTTGCCGAGCTTAAGAGCCTAAACTATAAATGAGTCGAGTAAGAATTTTTTAAGCTTAGACTTAACATATTTAACTAAATGAACGAGCTAAACCTAGTAGCTCACGAGCTGTCTTGACTCATTTACAACCCTAGATGTCATCATTGTGTTTATTAGGACCCTTTGCATACAATTTCACTTATTATAAGTCTTAATTTAAAGTTGTATAACTTAAGTTATGATTAAAATGAGTTTTGAGGTGAATCAAGTAAATTGGAGGTTATTTTGGTACTTTTATATGTTGTTGTCTCTTGGGGGGGTGTTTGAATATATCATAGGAAAGTAGGATAATGTTGAGTGGTTAACATTGGTTAGTCTAAAATAATTAATTAAGTTCAAAATAGCTTTAAATGAGCATGAAAACTTTAAGGGTGAAGTTGTTATTGTATGTGCTTAATTTTGATTTTAGCTTCCGTTTTTGGTTTAATCATATTTAATATGAGGCATTTCCTTGAATTTGATAAATTAATGAGTTTACTTTTTGGTTAACTGGTTTGAGTAAAGGTTTAGGATTTATAAGGACATTTTGGTCTTCTTACAATTAATAAAACTTTCTTAGCCCATGTTTGGATTTAAGATAACCTTAAGAGCTTTCCGAGGTGAAACTTTTGAATGAAGTGGCTTGTTTTATTTATTTATGTTATCCTTAGGTGTTAGTTTAGTGTTTTTATGAATTCCTCATTTGTTATTATATGTAGAGTTTTTATTAACCGACATTAGTGTAATCCTAATTTATGTTAATAACACAGTTGTTGGAATAAATTTACCTAAGTGATAAATGGATATTGATGATATAAGTGTTACGTATTTTGTGAATATTACATATAACAACTAATAAGATTATTGTCCATGTGTTAAGAACCGTAAGATAATGGTAAAGTACTATGAATACAAGTAAAACAAGTGATGTAGTGCTAAGTATTAAGTGATGATTAATAAGTGAATAAGATATTAATATTAAAGTGGAAGATTGCATGGGTTAAGACCGGACTTTGTCTTCGTTCCATCAGATATAAAAATAGTACCCAGAAGTTATATGCCTTGGAAGATACATTTTTATGTCGTTATTCCTCGTTGTGTCAAAACTATGACGACTTTAATATACTCTATACATGTCCGTTCCACCGGCCCATATGAGGTACTCACGCTTCATGATTATCTTGTTCGTTAGTGGTCATAGGTAGAGATGGTAGTTGATCGGGTCTAAGTTGGGTCCAACCAAACCTAGACTTATTTGTATTACGTATACCAAAATCCAATTGAGATCCATATGGTCTCAAAAGTTCAAACCTAAACCTATCGGATCTAGTAGGTAAATGAGTCATAAACGGGCTTGACTGTTATTGACTTCTTCTTTTTTTTTAACAATTTATGTTTTACATAACTTAATATGTATTTTATGTTAAAAATCTTTTGAGAGAAAAGATAAATAATTTAAAATAGTTACTTTACCATTTTAAATAATATTTTAATGCTTTTGAAAAAAAATATTATATATATTGTTTATAAAGTAAATACAATGAAATAAAATGAATAAGGAATTCAAATAAAATTATAACAGAGTTGACAAATATAATATTAGTATTTATATATATGAATGTATGTGCATACACATACATATATACTAAGCGGATCTGAGTTGGGTATACGCGTGAAATTATGGGATCTAGACCCAGACTCATTTAAGTATATATATATATATATATATATATATTCAGATCCGATCCAAACTCATCAAATCTAAAAATCATTGATCCAAATCCACTAAAAATAAAACGGATTTGACGAATCTAGCTAGTGTGGATCGGGTCTAGGACTCATTACCATCCCTAGTTCTAGGTGCATTCTACTCTGAAAAGGTATTGTCTGCTAATCTCCGTTGCACCAGATAATAATAGTAGTTCACAGTTATATTATTTTCTAAAATGTGATTAATTATATCGTTATCATATCTCTTGAACATTATATGTGATTTAGTTTGGAATGCTAGCTATAATTGCTAAATAAATAAAATAGCCTAGCTGTATGGTTATCTTCTATCGTATGCCTACGCTTATGATCCATATGATAGATGTATGTAAATATAAATTATTTATGTATGAATATAATTAAAGTAATAATATTATTTGGCATGTTATCTAAACCAAAATAAGTAAGATAAGACTTATATTATTGGATAATATGTATAGATATAGATAAAGAAATGGTAAAGATCGAATAAAAAAATGAGTAAAATAAATAAATAAATAAAACTGAAATTCTAATATGTAATGATGGTCCAAAGAAGCACTTAATGAGACCTGGGGCGAAAGGAAAGGGTAAAAGACGATGGGAAGTAAGGGAGGTACCATGAATGACCCGTTAGCCCCCCTGGCTCTGTTCTGTGGTGCTAAATCAACTTTCGGTTCGGAATCATAAAAAGCGACAGGGACATAAGGCCCATCGGTCCTCCAACCCCCCAACCCCACAAACACTTATGTATTATTAGCAATGCCTCATCTTTCGGTTTCTTCTACTTCCGCTACTGCCTCTTTAGCTTTTCAGTACATCGGAAGCGTGAAGTGCCACCGCCATGCATGATATGATTGATACCGTCAAATTCTCGCTCGGCCTCCTCCCTCAGATGACAGAGAGCATCGTCAGCGTTGTTTCGTCCGCTTCCAAACTCGGCCGAACTGTTTGAACTTTGAACACCAAAAGAAAGCCTAACTATTATCGTCAGTCTGCCCGATCGATCCCGACAAAGCCCCATGGAAATCGAACACGGACAACGACGCTTCAATCCGAATGACCGATGCCAAACTAGGTTCTGCCACTAGGCAGCGCACAGATTCTTCTTACCACATAATTCAACGAAGCTTTTTTTTTTTAACCCCCCTTTTTTTAAAGCATCTACCATGTTCTTGATGCGAAGACAATGGGAAAGGGATTAGACTGCAATTTTTTATTTTGATTTTGGAAAGTGGTCTCGGTCAGACTATTTTTTTTTTCCAAGAATTATTTTAATTACGTTGGAAAGGAGGTGTATTATTGAGAAGAGGAATAAGATGTTATACGCGTTTTTTAAATTCGGGGTGGAATCATACCGAATTTAATATATATTTTAGGGCGAAAGATACGTGAATATAAAGTAAATTTGGTAATGCACAGGCCGTAGCGTGAGAGTTTATCAGTGGGAGAGTCAGTTTTTATAGATAATAGTGATTTTGTATTTTCAAAACAACGTTAATTTTAACTCGATCGTGTCGGTATAAAAAAAAAGATAATTGGTGCCTCTAAAATAAACATAATATTATAGTTTTAAAAACTAAACTAGTACTCGAATCGGTATTATAATTAATTTACTTAGTGGACTGATAAGTGATTTAAACTGATCGAACCAATATTACATATTAAATTAAAAAATATAAAATATATAAAAAAATTAAACTACACATAAATTTAACTAACTTTTACTCGATTTTTTGACCGATTTACTGATTTTTACTGATCCAATTGGTTTTTACTATTTTTGAAATTTTAAGAATCGATACATAAAATCTGACAGATTCGTCAGTTCACCGGTCGGATCGATCGGTCCTGTTTTTAATACTATGCGTAATATCTTTTAATAAATAGATATGATTTGAAATGAAGAAAATGAACCTTAATCATTCGGGCAATATGTTGTTTTCAAGAGATCATACTAGATGAATCAATAGTTGGCAGCAGTCCTTATATATATATAGGGAAAAAAAATCAGCCTATTTATTGTGCCTAATATTAGTTAGTATTAAAGTAAACATATATTGATATTACTATACTATATTAATAATCGGACCGCTTGTAGCAGGGAACAATTCCTTTATGGCGCCATCATTATTACAGGAAGGAAGGAATGAGGAGAAAATGCGGAGGGCAAAGGCTCGCCGAGAATTTTGTTTAACTTATTAGGCTTCGCTTCCTTAACACAACAACAAAAACCACGGAGGCTGAGGGGCACGGTACACGGAATCTATGATTGATGATGGACCGGCCTCTTCCTCTCACTTAAATAAATAAATAAATAAAATAAGCTAACCGTTAAAACAAAATGAAACAAATCTCTATCATCATCCTAAATGTGGCATAAGAAACTTATCCTGAAAGGACTCGTTTCTTCCCCCCACCCCCACCCCAATCCCCTCCCTTTATCTCCAGAAGAATCCGTCCAATCCGATTGAAAATTTTAAAACCCACCGCCTTTTCTATATTCCCTGCTTCACTTACCCCTTTTCCCATTCCTTTCTTCCCCTAGCTATATAACGTCGTAACGGAGCGGAACAGATTCTTCCCTTTTACAAAGAAAAAAAAAACAAACAAAAACCCCAACAACCGATCAATTAGGCGATCGAACGACGACGAGAAAGAAAGAAGAGGAGTAGCAGAAGAAGATGTGCTATCCCAATTTTCCTCCGGCCATCCTCCAGGAACTAAGAGCGCGACAGAGACTGCTTGCCATCCAGCAAGCAGCTACTCTCGATCAGGCGGATTCAGTCCAAGTGGACGAAACTTCTAGGGCCGACGATGTCGATGCCAATTCAAGTAGAAGCATGAAGCGGTGCCTGTGTTCACCAACGAGGCATCCGGGATCGTTCAGGTGCAGGTATCATCATGCCGAATATGTCTGGCGCAGGAATGGATCACCCCTGCACCGGCAGTAACTACTCTTTTCTCTCTCCCCCTCTCTCTCTCTCTCTATCTCTCTCTCTCTCTACCTACATATGTAGCTGCCATAGCTAGCTATGAGTTCGTCTAGCCTTGTAGGTACGTAGGTCTATATAATGTAAACGCCGATCGGCACATTACAATCACTTGTATATCTCATGTCGTGTGGTAAACCAGTTCCTCGATCGTTTCTGTCTGTGGATGTACAGCGAGTGAGTCGGTCGTAATTGAACCAACTAATTTCCCCCCAGCCCCTGCAGGCACAGGTAGCCTAGCTCGGCTACATAAACTCCTCTCATCAGAAGACGAGCGCGACAGGAGGCGCGGCCTGAGCCAGGCTTCTTCTGGCGCGGTCCGTCGTCGATGTGGAAGTCGCTGCTGCGGATGATGAAGAAATTGGAAGAGGAGGTAAAAAAGGAAATTAAGAAGGAGATCTAATTGAAGCGTATGTGATTTAAACGGGCTGTATTAATTTTTTTCTGCTTATATAAGGAAAAGGAGAGGGAGGACCGATTGCAGCGAGTTTTAATACACGTACCGTACGTGATGCTATTAAATAAATGAATGGAAACATCTGCTTGCTAGGTTTAATTTAACGCAGAATCAATTAATCCAGAAATCGAAGCAATTTTTCAGCGCTTTTTCTATTAAGCTGCTGCAATTTGGAAGTGCTTAATTAATAATCGATTTGTTATGCATCGGAATAAGCATACCAATTGTGGGTTTTTTTTTTCAATTGGTGTTTTACCACTGCTAATTAATTCTGCTGAGTTCGAGCCTCGTCTCATAATAAATTCACACACACTGCTACTGTATTTTAAGTGAGTGCGTATTGGCTAACTCTCAAGCAAGGCTTTCTGTATATTAATAATTCACACCCATCCCCGGGGCCGGTCGCGCAACATTTATATTTTATACGAATACTACTGCTGCTGGTGGTAACATAAAAAAAGCTAACGTCGGCGTTGAAGGGCTGCCACTTGGGAGGAGGAATGAACGTGTCACAATGATAAGATAAGGCTACCGGAGAACCATCGCACTCGACGTAATGATACTTAATTCCGAAGTAATCAAATTAGCATCTTTTATGATTATCTCTACCTATCTAGGTGTCCAAAATTCAGCAGCACAGGGAAAGGAAGGACTATTGGTATCTTCTCTTTTCGAGAAACTTCTGTTGCTCTTCTCATTCCTTAATGATCTCTGACCCAAACCTCCTGCTCTTATTGTATTATTATTATTATTATTATTACTTATACAGTAAACTGAGCCATCTGTATTGTATCTGAGGAAATTACTCGTTGGAGACTTGGAGCGCAATGGAAGCAGTATGATACCCTCGCACTTCTTAAATTAAACGCAAAGAGTACATCAACTTTAAACTCTAAATAACAACTAGAGAAACAATTCTTTAAGGATAATATATACGCACCACAAATGCTTGTTAAAAAGAGATGCATACTCTTGGTACCACTAAACTAATAACAATATGAAAACAAAAAGGAATAAGCGCATACTATAACCATGGATGTGTATAATATAATCAAAAGTCTGAGCTTAAGCCTGAGGACAATCGCTCCAAGATGTTGGCATCACCGTCGATCTAACTCGTGCGAGTCATCTAAACCAGTGTAGTACAAGCACATGGGTGCGGAAACGAAAATAGTCACCTCTATAAAGACAACATATGATACAACACATAGGACATATGCCAATAACATACAACCCTTGAACATATAAGCACCCGATGGCGGTAATAATATGATAAAAATATATACGAACAAGACAACGTGCAATAACACTTGAGATCCACATAAAGATTCAATACAAGGGAATGGAAATACTCTATGTCATATAACGAATCCATATAATTAATCACGGGTTAATTGAGCATAAATACCCAGGTGTAGTGTTATATCCATCGTTATATTATACACACCCATGGTTATAGTATGGGCACGAGATTTGCCAATATTATATCTATAATTATGGTTCGTGGATGAGATTCACCGAAGTTATATCAACCATTCTATGCCTATGGAAGGGATTCACACTAGTCATGACGTAACATAACATATCATGAACAAGAAAGTGAACAAAAGGCTCATGCTTTGGTTGGTAAAAAAATAAAATAGAAAATATTTCCTAGGTGAACCCAATCGATTGTTTCTTATGTAATCAATCGTCTGGTCTGGCCACTACTAGACTAATAAATTTTGAAACAAGAGGAAACCAATCTGCAGGGTTGGCACAATCAATCAATAGCTTCGGAGAATTAGCTGACTATTAGGCTAAAATTAGTCAATGTGTTAAAGTCATAGCTAAACTTTGGAAAAACTTAAATTAACTATCCGATTGCTCGCATGAACTAGTTGAGTGATATATATAAATCACTCCCAAACCGTGCAATACACACTTAACCAAATTCAATATGCTTTTGACTCAAGGTTAAACACATAAAAACATAACACCAACGTGTCTAACTTTCCTAAACTAACAGTGTCCAATTTTTAACAACAATCTCATACTTTAAATATTAACCAAATCACATGCCTCAATTTCAACAAACCTAGTAAAAGGTCAAAAAAAAAACCCTAAAAGTGCCTCAGTCCATTTTCTTATCATTCTTCTTAAACTAAACAACCACCAAAACGTAGATACAAGGCATAACACTTAAAATGATATCATCGTGCACTCAAATACCCACAAAATTCATTTTAACCCCAATCTAAAGTATAGGTTAAGAACTCTAGTCATGCTCAAAATCTAAACTTCCATGCTATAAACCTATAGATGCTTTTTAATATATAATGGTGCATTATCCTACTTGAAATGACAAGATCATCAAAGAACACATACCACATGGTTTCTAACTCTATAAGGTCTAACTATTTTACCAAAGGTCTGAGCTCCAAGCAAAATGAGAACAAAAGCTCTTGTGCGTGCAACTCTTCTTCTACAACACCTTGTTCACCTATAAATTGAAGAATAAGTAAGAACACACCCATCCACAAACAAATAAATTAAAATCATTTTTCACACAAGATAGTTGAAAAATAAAAGATTAGGACAATAAGAAAATAAATCAAACCCTTTCACTAGTGAGGATAAGCTTAATGAAGGGTTGAACATGAATTCTCTTCAACTTTTATCAGTTTTTAATCCACCTTTACTTAAGGAAAGCACAAATGAACTAAGACCAAGGATTAGAACTAAGAGAAGTAAAAGAAAGGAAAAGGGAGGAGGTAAGGGGGCTTGGTCACAAGAGGGGGGGGGGGAGAGAGAGAGGTTCAACACTTGTGAATCTTTAAACTAAGAGGTTCAACCCTCTTATAGCTGTCAACACTTAACAGAAAGGGAAGGGGGACAAGCTTGCTTGTCTTGCACTTTAAAGAAAGAAAAAGTAGAAGTGATGTAGGTATGATCATTGTGGAATAAATCAAGCTAGTGGACAATAATGACAAGATCATTGCTGCCGGTGGTCGAAATAAGAACCAAAAGAAGTTTGTAAAATTTTTGTTAAATTAATTGAAATAATACTCTAAAAATCATAGAAATAAATCAACAACTCTTAAAAATTGTGTTTATCAAATATCAAAATAATAAGGCTCCATTTGGTTATAAAAATATTCTATGAAAAAAAGTTAAAAAAATATTTTCTTTCAAATTTTCCTCAAGGAAAATTAAATAGCTATTTTTCAATCATTTTATTCCTTACTACTATTCTATCTCACTCTCATAAGTAAACTAAATATAAAAAGGTATTTTTCTCTTTATATTCTTTGAAACTTTATAAGAACCAAATGAAGCCTAAAGTTTGAAGAAAATTGAGATAAAAACAAAGCATAAGTCATAATTTTTAATCAAACCAGTCGATTACTCTGACAAAATCAATTGATTGCTTTTGCTAAAAATAAAATCTACGAAAGAATATACAAGTGGACTAGTTTGCCAAACCCATAGATTGATATATTAGTTAAATTGTATTTATTTTTCAAAACAATTTGCTACATAGAATATTAAAAATAATTTCCTACTAAGGGATATTATTAAATCATTTAATGTTTAGAAAAATGGGATATTATAGTCTACCATATTGGAGCAACTACATTGAAATGTAAATTCTTAGAGCGAATCCGATTTCCAAATCCATATCGAATCTTAAAGAGTCCGAACCAACATGAAAATTACCTAATATAAACATAATAATTTGTCCCCACTGTATTATTGATTGTCATCGTATTTTCGAAAACCAAAAAGAGTAACCATTAAAATAACAATTGCCTCGCAAGAAAAGATTTAATTACGATTGATGATTAGATGGATGTTTTATTTATATAGATCAAAATGTTTTTTAATTGTACAAATTAAGTCAAATTTTAAATATAACTTCTTAATTATATATATATATATATATATATTACCATAACTAACTGAATTTTACTTTATTTATCTCCATAAATTTCCACACCATTGAGCCTACTCATAAAAATATAATATACTATTATAAATAAACTACAAGTTTGTTATATATATTATACACATTTCTTAGATATACTTTATATTATACATTTCAAAAATTCTATATACCAGTTCACCAAAAAAGTTATACATATTGCTAAAAAATAATACTTATATAAAATGAATTATTTGTCAAATTCCTTAGATTTTAAAATTGAAGGTGAAATTTTATGAAAATATAATCCAATATTGTTCATATCATAAATGAATAAATTATTGTATGGAGAATAATGAGGTTAAAACTGAAAGTAGAATTTGTTATGGTAAAACAGGCATAAAAGAAAATTTAAATATGAAAATTAATTTAATTTATTAAAAAAATATAACTAATGTAGTATAATTTATTCAAGTAGATAAATTAGCACTTATTAAGTAGCCACTCGACGGACAAATTTCTCGAACTTACTGGTCAAAACTATCTGGGAAAACCTACCAGTCTTCGTTCTTGCTTGTCGTTCTATTGGTGTCCTTCGTGGAGTTCCGTATTATTATCCGTAATTCTGACTCAACACTACTACTGCTACTCCCTCTACAAGTTTCTTTCTCAGCCGAGTCGAGCTCTTCCCCTTTCATCTCTTTCTCCTCCCCGCCCCCTCCCTCCTCGTGTCGAAATTTCTGAAGTCGAATTTCAATCCTTGTGAAATTCTCCGTTTGCTTGTTTGACTGATCGAAAAATGGCGAGGGCGAGCAACAAGAATATACAAGCTAAGCTGGTGGGTATGTCTTTCTCGTAGCAGTCTTATTCATTTCGTTTCAAATCCATGTTTTGATTTGTATTTGATTACGATGGGGTGGACTCATCTGGTCGATTATTGCTGTTTTATTGATTGAATTCGACGAATTGATTAATTGGTATACGTAACTAGCTATTTCTGCGAAGTTTTTAGCCGGGTCGAGTGTGATTAGTGTTTATGTTTGATCATTTTTCTGACAGCATGTTTTTTTCTGTGCTACATTCGTTGAGAACAAGCAATTGCAATTCTTATGCTTTATGCGCTCCTTATTTTTCAAATGTGCGTGTTAATTCAGCTGACGTGCTTTTACGGACTTGCATTATACTCATTATACTCACATATATTGTGTAACAATGACTGTTTGTTGGGTTAAGCGAAATTGTGGTTTCAATTTGAATTGGATTCCCCAGGTGCTGCTTGGAGATATGGGTACAGGAAAGACAAGCTTGGTGCTGAGATTTGTCAAAGGGCAGTTCTCTGATTTCCAAGAATCGACCATTGGAGCTGCCTTCTTCACTCAAGCTGTGTCATTAAATGAAGCTACTGTGAAATTTGATATATGGGACACTGCGGGTCAGGAAAAATACCACAGCTTGGCTCCTATGTATTATCGTGGTGCTGCTGCAGCAGTTGTTGTGTATGACATTACAAGCATGGTAGTTGTTTATGCTTTGTTTATCTTCTTGTAATTGTTGTGAATTTTAGTTGTTTTTCTTATATTATTTTGCACATTTGATTGTAGTTGCTGTTGTGTTTATGAGCCTGAACCTCGAGTAGCCAAATTTATCTGTGCTTCTCATCCATGAATTAGGTTTGTATACAAATTCATGAGGACTTGGTTAATTTCTGTAGCTAGATGCAGCTGTCACCCATTAGTGGAAAGACGAATCATTATTATGCTGGGGAAATTGTGTCCTCATTTGTGACAGTGTTGTTTTAAAAGTTTAGACAAGGGGTGGGGGTAGTAATCCCTACTGTCAACCAATGCATACCTGCCAGTACTAATGTGACAGCCATCTGCCCTTTCTGACCATTCTGCTTTAGGAGTAGCCACAGCCTCATTTCGTGCTCCATTCTGTGAATGGTTCTGCTGAAGTGTTGGATTTTGGCTTATTGTACTTACTAAGATGATCCTCTAGATTCTATTAGTTTACCTCTGGAGTTTTTATGTTTTCATCTGATCAATTGAGGCCCGATCTTTACTGCACATAATTGTCTGCAGGTGCTTATGAATAGGCTTCTTGCATTTCCCCTTTCTTATAGGGTTTGTCCAAGAAAATAGACTTGATTCGCCTTACATAATGAGTGCTTATCATGGTTGTCTTTACATCATTGAGTGATGTGAGTAGTCTTATGTAAAGTTGAAGGATTTTTGACTGAAACCAGTATTCAAGTTGTTGCTATTGTTGTGTGTTGTATTTTTATTTTTATTTTATTTTAATTTAGATCCCTCTATATACATTTTCCTTTGGAAGATGATTTGTTTGATTGAATAATATATCAAAATCTCTCAAATATTTTACATCCCCTAATTCCTGAGATAATTATCCAAAACATTATGCGGATGCCTTTCTAGTGAACTTTGTTTCTAGATGAATCATGTAGGTTAGTAAAATCTGCTCACAATGTTTACTGTTCTCCAAATGCATGTAACTAGCATTGTGTGCAATATGATTTTACTTTATGGTGGACAAATGCTAATTATCTATCCTAAATTGGTTAAAATTCTAGTTAGATGCTTCAACTCTCAAGATTGATCTGTTAGATTCTCAGAGTGGATTTAGTGGAAAGATGAATGGTGTGGTGCATTTGTATTATTATTATTATTATTTTATTGTTTATATCAGGCAGCTCAAGCATAAATAAAAGGCAAATGATTTTTCCCTACATGGCGCTGAAAGCCTGAAACCTTTCTCTTCTACATGCTGGTAGAAATTTCTAAGTGCTGGTTTTCTATGGGGGTAATAGGAGGGAAAAAGATATCCCCACATTTTACTTGGCTTATACACTAAATTTGAAATAGGAGAAAACTTTATTTGAAGAATTACCCATCCTAGGTCTTGCTTCAGACTGAAATGGGTTTTTGTTCTTTTCAAATATGCTAGCTTAGAGGCCTAAAATTCAAGGGCATTTTTTCCATTCTTATTATCCCCATACCAAATAAGCACTAAGGAAGAATATTTTGCTCTTAAAAAACTGAAGGGATTTAAAGTTGTGGTTTGGATGAATTTCTTGAAAATTTCTATGGACCAGCAAAATACATTTTGCTGCGTTTGCCTTTAGAGTTTCATTGGTTCATTGTGGTAATTGATGCATGTGGCATACACTGGAATCTTCGTTTGCCTTTTCTTATATTGACTGTATTGCTTATTGAATGTTTAATGTGTCTTCTGCTTCCTTCTTTTATTTTTTCCTGCGCTCTAGACATTCAGCAAGGCTTATTTATTTATTCATGGTGTGTCTGCCTATATATATGTGTATGTTCTTAAGCTGTTGTACTTATAATATGCTTTAAGATCATAATTTATTTTAAGATGTTCATCCTGGGGTCTTGATACAGTTCTATTATCTTGTTTCATTAGCTTCTGGCATCTTGAATGTATCTGACCAGTGCTGGCTTCTTGTATTGTTGCAGGAATCATTTGAGAAAGCTAAAAAGTGGGTTCTAGAATTGCAGAGACAAGGTGGTTTGCTACTTTCCTGCATTAAACGCTTTTGCCTGATTTCTTTATTGGAAAAGTGAACATCGCTGGTGTTACCTGAGGGACAAACTTTGTTATAGTCTCACACCATGGTAGCTTTTGGTAACATCAGCATCTGTTATAGAAGCTCTTTCTACTGTGTTCTCATCTGGGAGGTCTTACAAACCTAGCTCAATGTTTCAGTGAGCCAGAGTTTCGGTTATCCATTTCATTTCATACAATCTTGTGGTAGTTGTGAGGTGTACATGTACCACGGACTGCCGAGTATTTTTTATGCCAAGTTCTGAGCCTTGTTTAAAATAATTACCCCGTTAGCGTTCTACCTGCAGAATTTATCTTGTCCTATCGACGTGTAATTGCCTGTTTCCAGGGTTGGTTTCCATCTAAATTTTGAACTGCGTTGCCCTTACTAGTTACTGCCTGAATTAAATAGTAGTCAGATGAGTTAGTATAGGCTGAAATATCTTAGGTATGGAAATATTTTGCACACAAGTTATATTTTTTATCTTTCTTCTTGGTATGAGATTACCTACCGTCTCTTGATGTGTGCTTATACCTGTATTTACTTTTAACTTGATGTTCCCTTGGTTAAAGTATTGGCAATTATTGTGCTTAAACAACTCTCCCTTGCCATGCAATATATATATATATGTATTGCACCTTTATGCTTTCGTTACATTTGAATTTAGAACATTGCAATTTGCTGATTTCCTGTGCACATTTTCAATATGTTATCTAAGAATTTCGTTGCATGTTTATTATATATGTAGGGAATCCAAATATGTTTACCGTATTAGTTGCTAACAAGGCAGACTTGGAGACAAAACGGAAGGTGGAAAAGGAGGTATTGTAGATGAAAACAATTGATTCTGTTATATTTCCTTATTATTATTTTAATCAATAATTATTCAATATGACCATCGATCAAAGGGTATGGCTATGAGGCAAAAATCTCATGTTTTATAAGCGCTTGTTGTGCGACAATTATTTCCCATATGCTTGAATGCTGCTGCTTTCTTGCTGTGAAACCTGTGCCGAACCACTTAAAAAAAAAAAACTGTTGCAAGCTCATGCTACAGATAATTCGTAACTCTTAAATCAATTCTTGCAATGAAATCTGTGCTGATATGAAATAAAGATGGATATAGAATGTGAATCAAATGTATATGTTGGTGGCATGATTTTGACTCATGATTTTGAAGGTCCAATTGGGATTTTGTTTGTGACGTGTTTGCTTTTCAAACCTCCAGTAGGAACTTATCGGTAACTATTTGCTCATTGCAGATAGGTGAGCGATATGCAAAGGAAAGCGGCTTGCATTTCTTTGAAACGTCTGCCAAAACTGCACAGAATGTGAACGAGCTTTTCCTTGAAATAGGTAAGTTCAACAGTCTTTATCGTTCCTCAACCACCCCCGTCCCCGAAGTAAGTTTAGGAGGATAGAGTAAACATTCGATATTCTGTTGTGCCTCAAACCATAGGGTACTTGTTCATGGATGAATGAAATAAAGAAATTTCAGTATAAGATTAGGCCGTAGTGAATACAATATAGTGGTAGTGGTGGTGGTTTGAGGAAATCGCGTGCTGCCGTGCTGGGATAGGAAATTATATTCATGTTTGGTTATATGCTTTTCCATCGGTTCAAATTCGCCGATGGGATCCTGCCAGCTTATTGAAAAAGAACTTGGGTAGTATCCTGTGCTTTCCATGTGGAGTGGACCAGTGTTATGCCGATCTTGATATTAGTATGTGTGCACTGGATTATTTAGTTTAGTACTGCGGTGGCATTGACCTGATGGAAACAGCAGAAAATTTCGGGCGTGTACGGCAGTCCACTCTTGCACGATATTTACATATATGTCCCTGTTTTTGGTTTTTACAGCCAAGAGATTAGCAAGGAGTGTTCCATCTCGCCAGACTGGAATGAAGTTGCAAAGTGGTTCACGAAGTGGTGGAAGAAGAATGTTTTGTTGCTCCAGCTGAGATGGATCCTAAGGCATTGCTCTCTCTCTTTTATACGTGAGTTGCAATAACTAGCAAACACATATATGACCATTTTTCAGAGTATCTTTTGTTGTTACGTTGAAGTCGATGGTCTAAATATTATTTGCTGGCTTGGTACATGCATGGGTGATGAGAATACAGTTTGATTGATCCCGTTATAATTGTTGACATTTTAGCCATAAATTTGGCAAGGGCTACCGATTTAATATTCCGATGTTGCATTTGCAGGTTGCCGGAGTTGCTGATGTTCTCTACTTCTGAAGGGTGATTTTTATTTTTGTTTCATTTGTAAATTCTATGTTCTCATGCAGACACTCTGTATCATATGACTTATCTTGCTTCAATGAAAGGCAGAACATTTGAAAATGTTCAGGAATCGTAGTTGGAAAGTACTAGCAGTTTTTTTTTTTTTCCAGAGTCAATTACAGATTATGTTGGTTTAGGTTTTTATTTTTCTAATGAATTAGATTTATCATATATTTTTATATTATTTAGGTTGATTTTTAAATTGAACTTCTCTATATATATATATATTTTTATACCGTAATAAACTTGGTCTGCAACATAATTTTAAGAAAAAATATTAATTTTAATTTTATAAAAAAATATGTAAAGATCGAATACAATTGAGAAGTTAAATTTAAAAAATGGATATAACTAATATAAAAATATAATTAATTCAATTAAAAAGAAAAAAAAAGTTAGTTGAACCTAAAATAGAATTTTTGTTTTAATGGCTTTACACAGAGCCGCGTGCTTGGGGAATCGTAAGGAGAATTTGAAAATGTAAATGTCAACGTAAGTGTACTTAGTTTATCAAATTCAACGTCTGTATGTTTCGTGTCTGTATATAGAACACTCACGCGCAGGTGCGCACAAAGGTATTCATACTCCCTTCTTGTGTACTTCGTAGAGAAGCAGCGTGGATGGATTGGGGACCGGAAACGAAGCAGAACGTGAAAATATTATTTTTTTTTAAAAATAATATAGGAAACGAAAATAATAGAAAATATAAAAAAAGCATATATATATATATATATATATATTTAAAAATAGATTAATTTTACTAAAATTAAGAGAACAAATAAATGAATTAAAATTATTATTTATATTAGTTAATTTTAATTATTAATAATTTTTTTTTTATTTTTTAATTAAATAATTTTAATATTAAAAAGTTTTTGAAAGAGAAAATATTTCTGGGACGGAAACGGCACCTAACTGCCTGTCCCGTGCATCAGCGGTGAGAAGTGAACTATGACTTTTGTACCTCAATATTTGGTTTTTTAATCAGCACGAGTATGTTGTGTATTAGATTAATGGAAAAGTGCAGAAGTACAAAGTGAGTTTGTTGCTGCACTGCAAAGTTACTTCCTCTCCATTTTGAAGCTGATCGTTGCCGCTTATAAAGCACAGGGAGCGGAAGTATATGTTACTTAAAATTGTCATTTGATTGGGAATTGAACGGGTTGAAAAGACAGGGTGGAAGAACCCCCTCCCCACCCACCTACTTCGGTTCAAGATATTCAAACCGTAAAATTACAGTATAATATGCCTATAAGATACGGTTTGGGTCCAAAAACCATACCCCGTGCGACTCAACTCAAGGAGTGGTACTCGATGCCTGTCACCCCCCCCCCCTATTTTCCTACTGCTACGCCCAAAATTGAGATGAAAATGAAGAGACCGACGTACAATCAAATTCACCATTGATTTATGAAATTCAATTGTCGCAAATGCCGAGCTCTACTACCCCCCTGTGATTGTGACGGACGGGCACAATTCGAGCATGCCCACAAATACAATCCATGCGTCGTGTCTCCCTGCTTTTCCATGTTCGTTCAATATCGTCGGCTATCCTCCTGGCATCGAGCGATGCACCGGGAAGACCGCGTTTGGCAAATCCTACGGCATACAGCCCATTCTCCCCTTTCCACCCACCGTCGGGAAATGATTGCACCGGAAACCCGTCTTTCTCACCCGACAACATATTGCATTCCTGCGAGAATCCGATCCGACCCGACCATAATTATAATAGTTTAGTTGATGTATTTTTACTACTTCGGTTTTTTTTTTTTTTCTAAATTTTTATAATCAATCAATCAATTTATTGAAGTACTGACCAAAAGTGAGAATTAAAACTTGGAAAAATATGAAGGGCTCGGAATCAACGTACCCTCTTCAACCAATATGATACGTTGCTTCTGTAACCCGTCGCGAAGATGACGGCATCGAACTCCTCCGTTCTTCCATCAACAAACTCCGCTCCATGCCGCGTCATTTTCTTTATCTCCGGGAAAACCTTCATTCAAAGCCCACACCACACGTACTACATAGTTTCAGCCTCTTTTCTTATTTTTGAATTCCCCAACTCTAGGACATAAGGTATTTGTAGAATTACAATTACGAACCTCAATATTCCCCGCCGTAATCTTCTCCAGCGTCCCAATGTCGAGCACAGGAGTCTTGCCGGAGACGTCCTTCCACTGCATCGGACCGATGGCCGGCCTGCTTAGCCCTAATCGAGCCGTGTCCCCCAGCATAAGGCGCGACACGAGGAGAAGAAATCGATCGACGACGCGTATCGGAAACCATTTCAACAAGCACATCGACAGTCCGAACGTCGATGTTCCCAGCATGTTTTGGGGCAGTACGTGAACCTACACCATTTTTTGTGACAGTACGTGAATCATTCAGGTGAAATGAAGATATATATATATAAAGTATTATACGAGCATAATTAGACAGGAAGGAAACTGTGTAGTCCTATCTATACGTACCCAAGAACTTCTAATTTATGTGTGTATTTGGCGGGTCCATCAGCTAGTTAATATTAAGTTGCTACTTTATTTATTATATTACTCGTTAAATAGTTATTTTGATAGATAACAACGCCGCTGATTATTAGTTTGTTTGGAGCCGTATTCATCTAAGATAATTATTTATTTTAAAAAAATTTAAACTCAATATTTTTTATAATAAATAATTATCTTGAATAATTATTTTGATAAGTAATTTTAAACAAGCGCTACGTCATTTATTTAAATTTTTTTAATTGTAATTGGGTTTAAAGCGACTATAATAGATGTATAAATCTAACGGTTGTTATAAATTAATAGAATACCACGTCATGAAAAAGATTAGAAGATATCATTCTAAATATTCAGACCCGGTTAATTACTAGTTAAACTAGTAATACTTACTAATAAAATGAATGTTTTTTTTTTGATAATTAAATGAATGTAAACTTTCACGTGGAAGAATAATAAAAAAAGTATGAGTGAGCCAAGTATTTATCAGTACTTACAGCGTCCCTAACCACGAGTGAAGGATGAGCATTATGATTACAAAGATCCAAACATACCTCCATCCCTGAATTCCCACAACCAACAACTAAAACCCTTTTATCCTTAAACCCCACTCCGCTCTTGTACCAGCTGCTATGGACAGCCTCACCGATAAAATCATCCATCCCGTCAATCTCAGGCACCACAGCCTCGGCATTTTCTCCCGTAGCCACGATCAACCAACGACTGGCGTACTCCACCACTTCCTCCTCCTTCCGCGTTAAAGCCTTAACCGCCCAACACCCGCGTCTCCCGTCGAACCCGGCGCTCACAACGGTCGTATTAAACGAGGGATTCAGACCGAAGTGCCGGGCGTACGAATCCAAGTAGGCTATGAAATGTTGCTTCGTAGGATACGTTGGGAAGCTTGAAGGAAAAGGGAATAAAGGCAGCTGGCAGAATTTTTTGGGAAGGTGGAGATGGAGCCGGTCGTATGTTCTGTGCTGCCATAGGGATGCTATGCAGTTTGATCTCTCTAGGATCACACTCGGTATCCCTCTTTCTTTCAAGCATGCTGCTACTGCCAGTCCCGAAGGACCTGCTCCGACAATTACCGGTCCTTCCGCCGATACCCGCTTCACTGATGAAGACGACGGCTGCTTTCTGTCGTTGGATTCCTTCCATTCAAGTTCTTGTAAGTGGTTCTCCATAGCACAAGTGGACCGATCGAGAAATGAGTGGAGGACGAAGGCAGACGATGAACAACGAGAAAAGAGAAAGAAGGAGGCCTGAGACGCCGATGGAATTTGTCTTCGCTGGGGACGTCGTACTTATATTATACCAGTAGCATACAACAAGAATCGATGAAAAGGAAAAAGGTCCACAATTGACAAAAAAGGGACGTAAATCGTGAGGCGGGACGTGTTCTTAAATGAGCCCCTCTCGCCGCATAATCAATGTATCGTGGGGCTATTCAATTATTCAAATACTACTAATTAATAGGATACTACGCATGTTTATTTGTAGGGGTGATGTCATAATTTAATTTACTGGTGAGATCTCGGGTATACCATCCGTGGGTCTCGAGTTTAAATCCACTTTTTTATTTTATTTTATTTTATTTTATAGTATTTATTTATGCAACTTTATAGTAGTTTTTATGCCTTTATGATGAATTGTATACATCCGTCCTTAATTACCATCTTTCTATATGTATTTGCTGCAATATTATCAATTAAAATAATTTACGAGACAATAGTTCCGTATCCTAACTAGATATAGAATTTATACTATTTGATAACGCGTTGAATGCTATCATATATGAGTCCTTATCTTATCAAGTGACCCATAATATCATCGAGGTGAATCATGTTTGACCGAATGATTTTTCAACATATACGATTGTTTGTGTTTTACTATACCATCGTTGGGGAAGAAGATTCATAGATAAGTAGTTCCCATAACATCATCTCAGTTTTTAACAGTACATCTAGGGTTGTAAATAATTTGAGATAGTTTCGTATTTGGCTCGACTCATTCGTTTAGTTGAATAAACTGAGCCCAACCATCACTTTTGCCCTAGTTTATTAAATGAGTCGAATCCGAACTCGAAAAAGTAAGACCCGGTTCATTTTATGACTTTCAATCGTGAGCTTGGCTTGATTTGACTAGTTAAAACCTCGGCTTGTTCGTTTAGTTAAATGAGTCGAGCCCAGGGGAGTTCGACTTGACTCGGCTTATTTACAACCCTAGGTACATGAATCTATCTTTTCACACATGGTGAACTTAATTTTTTTATAATTAAAATTAAATAAATCAATCATATAAGAACCATAATGGGAAATTTTAAGTACATTCTTAATCATCTATTAGGAGTCTGTAAGTGTAATCATAGATTACATATAAGATATATATAATTAATGATGAGAAAAAGTACATTCCAAACTAATTAGAGCCTTATGTACCCAAAACCTAGCCTAACAACTAACATCGCCCTTGTTTGGAGCTACTCACAAAAAGTAACTATTCAAGATGATTATTTACTTTAGATACTTATTAGCCTAAAATAATTTTCAAAATAAGTAATTATTTAATATAATTACTTTTAGTAAGTAGATTCAAACAAAATATAAATTATAACCTTACCCAAATTTAAATCATTCATTTTTTAACAAGTGGGGAAAAGAACAATGCCTTACAACAAAGACTTGACCCACTTCAAAAGTAGTAGGTTAGAAAAAAAGGAGACCCAAGCCATATAATAAGAGCCCATACAAGAACCCCTTAAGAAAAACAACTTATACCCAAACCTCAACCCATACCCTTTGGAATATAGGTTCTCAATGCTCATCCTATATATGGAAGTTTGAAACCTTTAACTTTTTGATTTGGTGGGTTTCTCAAACCACCTTATTAAGGGTCCTTAGAATCCTCTCCTTGGGTTCCCCCTCAAAGTCCAAGTATGTACCTTCGATGAGTAGAACACTTAAGAAGAATGAATACCGATATCTAATTCATCAATACATATGTAGACTCAATCTCTCACAAAATAAATTGTTAAGTTATGTCGGAAGACTTCAACTCATCTAGTCGGATCTATTTAGCCCCCAAAATCATTGGAAATTTATTTTTCATCTTCATAAAGATGTGACTCAGGTGATTAGTGCCCACTATTGATCCTTTCTATGGTCAAGGACTCCTCACCTCACTTGGAAGGCTCTAGTGAACTAGGACCCGGTTTGTAAATCTAGGAAGGAATGTGGATTGGGTGTGGTTCACCTTGAATGGTGGAATACTGCTCCTAGGAAAAGAATATGTGGGATATTCAACACAAAAGGAGACTCATTGGATTAAGTGGCTCCACATATATTTTTTTTAAAAAAAGATAAAAATATGCAGTTCGTGCCTATCAAACAGTCAGCTTCTTTGGTTCTAAGATAGATACTAAACGCTAGAAATACTTTTCAGCATTTATTCAACTCTACTCAAGATCAAATAAAGTTTCTTTGCAATGGAAAAATAAGTCTCACTTGACTTTATTATTTAATCAAACTAGCTTCACTTGAGGTCAATTGATGGCGGGTAGTATGGAATCCCATGTCTCTACCTAGACACATATTTTTCCTATGGCTTGTTATGATGAAAAGATTGCTAACTAAAGGTAAGAACTTAGAGTGGGGGTTATATGTTGATGCAAAGTGTGTATAATGCCATAATAGCTATAAAACTCTTAATCACATATTCTTTGAATGTTGCTACTCTTCGAAAATTCAGTGAAAGTTGATGTTGAGGTTTGGATGCACACATAACCTAAGTAACTTTAGAATTATTGTTCGTTAGATGAAGAGAGAGGTGGAAGGGGACTTAAAGATCAAAAATTAGCCTTCAGATACCTATTTTCATCTGTCATTTATCACATTTGACATGAAAAAAATTAACACTTATCCTAACGGAAAATTCATATTTTAAAATATATATCGCCCTATATTTCAATATCTAAATTAATATCTTTTAAAAGAGATTAATTATCACAATTAATTTAGAATCAAGTTCATGAAACTACCGATGTTAATGATCTTATGGGCACAAGTACTAAAAATTCAAACAATTGGCTTGGGCTAACGTTCAACGATCATTCTTTTCTCTTCCCTTAAATAGAGATTTGGGCTATGTCGCTTACTAAAATATTTATAGATTATGGTTTATATCTCAAAATGATGTTGTATGTTCTCTTAATCCATTTAACAAAATATTTTCTCGAACACAGCTCTTTGTGTGTACGTAAGATTCTAGGCTACTATGCGTCTTGCCGATGCGATCGCATAGCTACGTGTGGACGTCTTCCGTGACATTAAACTAGCGTTTTGCATGGTGCAAACCTTTTTCCTCCACCTTGTTATTGGTTACTGTTCTTTTCATCTTTTGTGATGTACTTATAATGTACGAGTAAGAAAGGGAAGTACAGTTGAAACGCAACTGATAAAAAATAGCGCATGTGAATGAGTGGTCTTACCACCAAGATAGCTAACCCTTTATGTTAATTAATTAAACATATTAAATCAATTAAAAATAAAAAATAAAAACTTTTAGAAATTGGACGTGACGAAAAGTCTATCTATGTGATGATAATTTATTTACAAGTCATTTATTGATCAAAAAGAAATAGGTAAGCCACACAAGTTAATTAGTACATATCACGATGGAAGCCTTCCTCACTTGATATGAAGGGTTGGAAATTGCTTGCGCAGTTGCGCTGGCTTGCTTGCTTGCTTCTTCTTCTTCCAAGCAAGTATTTGCTTAAAATACACCTAAACAAATAGGAAACGATATAACCGGATGATATTGTGATTAGGTCAACAATTTTACACGAAGATGAGCATTTTGGGGGATAGAGAGACACTAGAAGAAGAAGCGGTCGCTACTATAGAAACAAACTTTAATAATGGTTTTGAAGAAATTCTAATAATGGTTCTAAAATGTTGTTGAAATGCTTATTATAAAAAATTTAATAATAATTGAGAATTGTTATAAAAAAAATCCTAAAATTAGCTTGTACGTGGTTGGTATTTAACTTTTAATAATAATTGTTAACTTAAAATCATTATCAAAAGTCATTTTTAACAATGGTTGTGATAAACAAAAAATTTGTTGTAGAAATAAGTTTTTATAATAGTTTTGGAAAACAACTTGCATTAAATATGTTTCTCATAAATTTTAATAGGGTGTTTGTAATAACCATTATTAAAATCACTCTTTAAAATAATGTTTGGTTTTCTAACCCACATACACAAATATATGTTCAAGATATACCAAACTTGAAAATGTCTGGAAATAACAATTTGATAGTATATGTTTACAAAAATGAGTAGCCTTAACTACAATTATATCTCAGAACAAAAATAAAATGCATGTTGTCAACAAATTGCATTACACTATAACAAACACATGTTCATTATATTGTCTCTTATTCTCCTAACATTCTATGTTGCCAACAACCATATTACTCCTCAAATACAACCCTTACCTACCAATGAACAATGACCATATGACACTAACTATGTAAAACATGATCCATAAATGAAGAGAGAACAACATGAAAGCATGGTCACACCTAAGTAAAGGCAGACTGGACAACTGCCTAAGGCCGTCTATTTTTTTGGTATATTATATATATGCATTTTTATTAGAAAAATGTACATAAAATAACATAGAAAAAAAGAAAATTTAAATTTTAAAAATCAATAATACCCAATAATTTCTAAAATTGAACCATAGATATAGGACTACTAAACTAGCTTTTAAAAACAATTGGAAAGAGCTCAAAATTTAAAAATTAAGCATTTAGATATATATATATATATATATATATATATATATATATATATATATGTATATATATACTTAAATAATTTTTTTTATTAATTTTAAACCCATAAATAATTCACTTATAACCATGAGGTAACTAAATTGTATAAGGCACTAAAATATCGTAGAAATATTATACCAATATCCCTAATAACTTTTATTAGTCCACATGCTATCAAGATGCATGAAATTAGAAACAATTTCTCATTGACTTGCTATAGTAAAAGATTTAACTCTTTAGATCTGCTACAAAATTTCACATCTTAAGCTTCGTCCAACAATCTATGCTTCATCCACCAGTTGTCCTTCTTATTCTATGAGAAACCAATTAGCCAAACATTTAATACTATTAGAATAGAGAACTATTTGACATTATGATCTCCTTTCAATTCCTTTGCACGTAGATATAACTAAAAAGGTTTGTATAATTGTATTATCTTTCAGTCTTTGATTCATTGTTAACCGCTTCAATTTTAATTTAACTTCACTTTGATATGAATCATGGTTTAATTTTACAACTATAATATAACATTTAGAGTTGTTTTAATTTCTTGACAGTTTATGTACCTTCAATATTCACCTTTGTATTTTGTACTATATGTTTCTCTGTCTAAGTAGACTATCTAGTGATCTCTTTACTTTTCTACTTGTTCATAATCAATCTTGCATTCATAGTGTAACTTAACTTGTTCAACTTCAAGCTCACTTCTTTTTTACACTATATATATATATATATATATATATATATATATATATAGATTTAGGCTCTTGTACAAACCATTACTTAAAATACAAATGTAGGAATATTTAATTACCATTAGATCTAGAAGATTGAAGGGTCAAGATTAAAATAAATTCAAGTTAGTTATTTACTAAATATTGACCTTTGATCAAATACTAATCTAGTGGTTATGATTGGTTCCTACAAATGTATTTTAAAAATAGTGTGTATGGGACATTCACCCTATATATATATATATATATATATATATATATATATATATAATTCATGATTTCATTCTAACTTCTTAGGTTAAAATTTTAATTGATAGAGGTACACACAATTGTAGTTTATTTATTACATTTGTCAATTTATTTAATAATTACCTTTTTTTATTACTTACATCAAAAAATAGAAAGAGGAAAAGGAACTACTGAAAAGTTAAAATAATGTATTATTTTTAAAATATCCCCAAGTAATATATAAAATGATAAACTAGCTCAACACATGAGGTAATCAAAACCACATGTAGCATAGTTGTTTATTTGCATCTAATTGAATCTTATGGGGATAAAAGAAGAAGAAAAAAAAATGAAACTTAGGTAAGTAATTGCAGAGTGATACTTTAAGCATGCACAAATTTAAGTTTATGAACATTATTACGGAGATACTGTTTATGAACATTATCTTTAGTTGACAAAGATTTGGAGTATATCCGTTAAATAGATGCATCTTAGTTTTCATAATACTCAGAAACATGGGTAGGGAGATTCTCCGTATATGTGAAGAAGATCAAGTGTTTGAAGATAAATAATGGAGGAGATGGATGAGTGTTATTAACTTGCACCTAGCATTGTCCCAAATAAATAAGGATAACGATAAGTTGGGTCCTACTGTTTAAACTTGAAACTATGCATTTGATGTGGACCTAGGCCCAATTTATATTTGACGAGTTTTAAAATTTTAGATCTGAATTAGATGTGTTCAATAGGTAAAAGGGTTCTAATGGATCCTAAGAATATTTTTTTAAAATAATAATAGTAATAAAAAGATTATACTAATGAATTTACATAAAGACATAATACAAATCGGCATCCGATATAACGTACGAAAAGGTGTAGATTATATAGTTAGGTCTGCATTTAGTACAATATATAAGATATCTACAAATTGCCAGAGGAATCCTAAATGGGCAAAGTAAATATTAAATTGATAGTTTGAAATTGAAATTGAAACTATTAAACCTTGACCTAAACTCCATGGTTTAAATAAACTTAGACCTTGATCATTTATAAATGTATCGGGCCCAATAGATATAATTAGGGATGGGTCTAGTATCATTGCCATCTGGAGGCCGATGAAATGTCATTAGTAGAAATGTTGTATTTAGTAACGACCTTTGGCTACAATTAGAAGTTGTTACGATTAAATGTATTTTTAGCAAAAATTATTTTGTTACTAAAATTATTTCTTAAATTAAGTATTAAAATACTACTCCCTCCATATTAAAAAGTACGCCATTCTGTTATTTTACGCACTTTTTAATAAAGTAATAAAAATAATCTTAAAATTACACTAATATTCTTCATTAAAAAAATAATAAAACATTTAATGCATATATAATTTTTTTTTAAAAAGTAAGGATAGTAATAGAAAATATATTTTTTATTTTTTAAAATAATTTTTTATATAAAAATTAAATAATAAAATAGCTTTCTTTTCACATATATTATTAATATTGCAGAAAAAGGACGCATATGATTTTCCGTATTTTCAAAGCTTGAGGAGAAAGAAAAGTTTGTCGTCCTTTCTATCAATTATATATAGGGAAGTATTAGAATAAGGTATTGTATATGGAAAGTGAACTCACGATAGATTGAATACCACAAGAATACAAACCAGACAATTCGTATTTATTTTTTAATAATAATAAAAAAAAAATAATAGACATATTTTCACTATATTAGAATATAACTATGTGTGAAAAGACGATAAAGACAATAAATACGATCAATTATTGAACTGGCCAATAGGTTCTAAAGATGGTAGACCCACGAGCATTCGATCGAAGTGCTGCCTCATCGAATCACGAATGGTTTCTCTCGTAATTTTCCACAATTTCTTCTCGACGGCGGAGAGTAGAGGTAGAGGGAGTGATCGAACCTCGTCCGTATTATTTATTTGGTCAGTGAAGTCCACGCGAAAGGCCACGGGCTCCTTTTCCATCCTTTTTTGTTGCGGCGCCAGCCAACTAATGTCCGATGCTCCAATTTTTTCCATTTTTTTTTTCCTCCGGTCACTTGTTGAAAACCATGAATCATGCACAGATTAACTATATATGGAGAAACTTAAATATTCCAATTTGAAAAGGGGAGGGGTGACGTGATCTCATTGCATAAATGAACCTCCCGCGGGTCATCAACGTGGCAAAAGTGCCGGGCTCTGCATGACAAGCAAATTCCGCCCATTAGTTAGGGCAATCGGACATAATTTATTCAAATTTTTATAGGCTTTATTTGATGAATATGTAAATTTATGTGAATAAATAGATATAGATAATGGTATATAGTGAAAGAAAAAAAATCAGATTATAATATAAATATGAATGTGAGATATTTAAATATATATATGTACCTTTTAATCTGTATCTGTACTGGCAGTAGTTTTTTAGATATAAAATTACTTTTTTTTGTCTTTATTTAAATAATCTATCAATGTATTTTCTAAGTTTAAAAGTAAAAAATACTAAGTAAGCCCTAATAATTTAAGCCTTTAGGTCTAACATTAGATGATTATTTATCCTAAATTCGATGTATTTTATTTTAAATTTAATAAGGTTGATAAGTTAATGAATATGGATAAACGAATATAAATATAGATATAAAAAAGAAAAAAATTACTTATCCAATTTGAATATAAATATAAGTATATAATTTAATTTTTTTTGATCAAATTTAAATAATAAATAGAAAGTATTTAATCCGTGTACCGATTACCGAATCCGCTGTAAGCCTGTAACGCGTCACGCGTGATACCAATATTACAGCATTCAGCCTCCGGCCTAACAGCCGTTCTTTTGAACCGTCCTTTCCGGAACTCTGAGGGACCACTTTCCATTCTCCCCCCACAACTTCAACAGACTTACGAGGAAAGAAACAGGATGGATCGGAATTGGAAGCTCGCGGGGCGATAGCAATATGCTCGGAAAAGGAAGCATTAAGGCACGTCCGTAAATTTGATGTATTATATCTATAGGAACAGAAAAATATGACATCCGTCCAACACGGTCGAACCGTCTATTTCCGTGTTTATTTGTTTGGCATGACCGTGTACGTCAGAAATGCACCGCATGAAAGCGTTGATTCTATATGGACGCTGATGGATGGTGGCCCTAGAGGTCCGTCTGCCAGAAAGAGCCACGTGACCGAAGGAAATACCCGAGCCCGAACCGTCCAAAATTAATTCAAGAAGTAGAAATAATAAAAGATAACGAAACCGATTCGACCAACACGATATATAACCTAAAGAGCTAAGCCTAAAACCCAATTTAGTGTTTATCTCCGACCCAACATGCATAGCTTGAAAAATATAAACCTTAACCATATTGACACTTAAACGTAATTCAAAATATATACATATATACACACAGTGACAGAATTAGGATTAAAACTTCATGATGTTTCCATATAAATTAATAGTATTAAATAATATCAATAATAACACAAAATTAAACATGTAACATAATTTTATAACAAACTAATTCAATAATTTACTAGGAAGTTAAGCCATTTAATAAATTGACAAACTAATTGGTGAATTAGGATTTCGTAAAAGCTCAATAATTTAATCAATTGAGAAATTGATTTAATCAAAAGTAAAGGCCGGGTTTCTAATTTTCAATAATAAGGAATTGAAATAATAAATTAACTAAATAAATTGACATCAATATATAGTCATTACAAATATATCCAATTTTCAATCATATGATTCGTATACAACAATTCAAATGAAAGATTTCATACAAAAAGTATTTAATGAAGAATAAGTAAATAAATTATCACTATTACATAAACCAAAGGGATAGATAATTATTGGAGTCAAAGCCAAAATAAGGAGCATCGAAGCAAGAATTGAAGAGAAAAAGTTGGGGTCTGTATCGAGAAGGAAGGGAACGTAAGGAAAAGAAGGGAAAAAATAGCTGCTAAAATAACATTCATCCAGACTTGATCCAAGTCTTTTAGGCAAACAAAATGCAACTCCTGGCATGCCAACCACTAGATTATTCTAAACTTTATGTATGGTGTCCCTCTTATATTTAATATATATACTTTACTTACCATATAAATAATATTTTACTACCTTCCGCCAGGGCTCCGTGGTATTCTAGGACACCGTGCGGAAGTCTTAGCTCTGCCACTGTGTAGTGTGTACACACATTTTGAAAATAAACTTGAGATCCAAAAATCCAAACTAAACTTGACTTGGCATTTTTTTGGTCAAACTAATATATTATTTCAGGGACTACATACGGAAAAAAAAGAAGAGGAAAATTATAATTTTCAATATATATATATATATATATATCAACGGCCGAAGGTCACAGGATCAAGTCCCATAGTTGTTTTGTTTTGAATTTTTTTCACATAATCAAAACGGTGTCGTTTTGATGATCCCCTCAACCCTTACCCTCCTCCTCCTGGCGTCCTCTTCGACCGTTGCTACTTTGACCCTCTCGACCAGTGAAGCCTAGACATACGCCGCCTAGACAGCGCACACTGCCGGAGCTTGCCGTTTCTGCTACCGAACGCCACCAATTCTTCTTCTTCCAGCCTGCTATGGTGCGGCTGCACAGTGCACTGGTGCTGCAGTGCTGTTGCCAGCTGGACCGTTGGTCGCTGCTTGGCTGCTGCCGCCCGCCGTTGCCTACCGATCTCAATTCTCAACCCTCAACCGCCGCGGGCCACCGAAGCCACTCGAGAGCAAAAGCTGCAAGCCTGCAACTGTTGCAGCCTGCAAATCTGCAACTGCTAGTCACTGCTTGCCTGCCTTCATTCTTCAATCTTCGACCGAGCCACAGCAAGTCCCAACCCACAAGTTGATTAGGTAAGATTTAAGTTAATTTTTAGTTTGTTAAATTATTTATCATAAATTTATAAATTTGTGAAATTAAAATGCAGTTAATTTATTTATATTTATTAATTATTATAGTAATTGATTATATGTTTTAGTTTACAGAAATTCTAATTTATCTTATTGATGTAGAAAATAAAAATTGGCTTATTAATTAGGTAGAAATCAAAATTAGTTTGTAGAAATAAAATTTTTTAGATTTATAGATTGAATTGTTTAATTTATTAGTTAGTTAGTTTTTGAATTAATTCGTTATAAAATTATATTATCAATTAAGTTTTAGTAAATTCCTTGGTTAATTCATTAAATTGTTGATAAGTGATTCTAAATATTTGATATTGTTATTATTAAATATGGATATTTCCTTTATCATTTTTATAATATTTTTATTGTTTGATAAGTCATTTAAGTTTTAATTGAAAGACACAAAATTAAGCTAATTATTTTATTCACTAAATTGTATGAAATAAATTACTCCAATTATCTATAATTTTTTTTAAGATCAAGGTATAAAATTTATTGAGAAATCGATAAGTGAATATATTCTTATGATAATTGCAAATATATTTATATTTGATGTCATTTGTAGTAAAACTTATAGCTAATATGAATTTTTTTTTTAAAAATGTTAAAAAAATATGTATTAATTTTGTGTGTTTATACATAACACTACGGGGATACCATGAGATTGAAAGTCTAGCTCCGCCACTACATACATACATACTTAGAAAGAAAAAAAAAACTTAAATGGATGTTGATCCAAAATTCGAACTAGACTTGACTTGGCTTTCTTTTGGTCAAACTAATGTATTACTTCAGGGACTACATACGTGAGAAAAATAGGAAGATTATAATTGTAAATATGTAAGGTATATTTATATATATGTATTGAAGCAACAGAGAGACGTACAAATTTGCAATAAGAAAATGTTATTGGAAAAAAAAGAAAAGAAGAGTTAATGGAGCTTTTGTACGACGAGATCATAAAGACTAGTTAATTAAATTATCTTAGAGCTATTATGAAATTAGACTCAACTTGCCCTTGATTCGACTAATTAAACCCAAGGAGGCCTCTATCTCGGAATGATTAATTAAAACCTGGTTCAACGGTCTGCAAGCATAAAATGACACCTGACCTTATACGTATGTAATTAAAGGAAAGGGAACGAGACGCAGACCAACAGATTTTATTATTTTTTTTTTTTGGGTTTGGTGGTATTCAGTGGTGTGAGTCAGTGGCGTGTGTTTGCATTAAGATAATATTTTATAGAATTTGGAAAAGGACTCTTTTTTTCAAAAGCGAATGACACGGTGTCGGTGAATGGCTATCTATGTACGAACTAACTAAAGCAGCCTATTATATTTCATTTAAACAAAAATGAGCACTGAACTTTGAGAAAGAGTTCTAGCTAGTTGACCTTTGCTGGATAATCTAGTTTGCCGTAAGCCATCACGACGAGTGCATGGATGTCACACGCATATTATTTGTGGGCTCTATTTATTATAATTTTGCTTAGAGTAATATATATTTGGCTCTAGCAGATTTATTATTATTATTATTAATATTTCTTCGCCTCTCCCAATAAGTTGTATTTGCATTTCAAGTCCGAAGAACAACTAGGAGAATATGCAAATAATTTAATTTTTTATATAAAAATTTAACGATAGAATAATTCTTTTTTTTTATACAGATCGATTATTATTTTATTTTTATTAATATCGTAATTAATAAAATTTTCATTACTTCTATTACTATTGATATCACTATCGTAACTATTATAATTAATTTTATATTATTATCATAACCATCATCAAAATTTCGATGATCTAATCTCACTCCAATAACTCTTGAACGCAAGCAAAAGAGGACAACATATCCCAAAGGCTAAAGCCATGCGCCCTTCCCCCCCCCCCCCCCCCGGGGTTTCTAGTTTAAGAAGATAATACGTGGAAAGTAAAATAATTTAGTAACATATCTGCCCCTGATGTCTGATTTATAGAAACTAAACTAATAATCTATTGTTACGTGTTTGATATGATAGTAATAAGATTGAAATGATGTAATTGATATTGTACTTTAATGGTTGATGTTGGTATCCTAAAAATAAAAATCTCAAGTTTTTTTTTTTGTTTTTTTGTCTCTAGTTGCGTATCATAAATAAACAAAAGTAAAAAAAAAAGGTCATATTTTATTGTCATTATTATTACTTATATAACATATTTTGTACGGCAGAGAGATTTCTTAAAATATAATAATTTTGTATCTCCCTCCATGTCCCACGTCCCACATATTAGCCAAAAGGTTTTCCTTAGCTCTAAACAAGTACATTAGACGGCATATATATATATATAGGGGAGGGGTCACATACAAACTATAATTAATATACAAACATAGGAACTAATCTCATCCATCGGATCAAAATTTAATCATATTCAAGATTTTATTAATACCAAACCAAAAAACTAATCCAAACCTATATCCAAACCAAATATCCAAACCTCTAAACCCTAAACCCTAAACCCTCTAAACCCTAAACCCTAAACCCTCTAAACCCTAAACCCCATAAACCCTAAACCCTAAACCCTCTAACCCTAAACCCTAAACCCTAAACCCTAAACCCTCTAACCCTAAACCCTAAACCCTAAACCCTCTAACCCTAAACCCTCTAAACCCTAAACCCTCTAAACCCTAAACCCTAAACCCTAAACCCTCTAAACCATAAACCCTAAACCCTAAACCCTAAACCCTCTAAAACCCCTACCCTAAACCCTCTAACCCTAAACCCTAAACCCTCTAACCCTAAACCCTAAACCCTAAACCCGAAACCCTAAACCCTAAACCTTAAACCCTCTAAACCCTCTAAACCCTAAACCCTAAACCCTCTAACCATAAACCCTAAACCCTATAAACCCTAAACCCTAAACCCTAAACCCTAAACCCTCTAAACCCTAAACCCTAAACCCTAAACCCCCTAAACCCTAAACCATAAACCCTAAGCCCTAAACCCTAAACCCTCTAACCCTAAACCCTAAACCCTAAACCCTAAACTCTAAACCCTAAACCCTCTAAACCCTAAACCCTAAACCCTCTAAACCCTAAACCCTATAAACCCTAAACCCTAAACCCTAAACCCTAAACCCCCTAAACCCAAAACCCTAAACCCTAAACCCTACACCATAAACCCTAAACCCTCTAACCCTAAACCATAAACCCTAAACCCTCTAAACCCTAAACCCTCTAACCCTAAACCCTAAACCCTAAACCCTAAACCCTAAACCCTCTAAACCCTCTAAACCCTAAACCCTAAACCCTCTAAACCCTAAACCCTAAACCCTAAACCCTCTAAACCCTAAACCCCAAACCCTCTAAACCCTAAACCCTAAACCCCCTAAACCCTAAACCCTAAACCCAAACCCTAAACCTAATCCCCAAACCATACAAATTCAAACCCCAAACCCACTAATTAAACCCTAAACCATCTAATTTCCATCCAAAGGCATGCATGTTTCAACAAACGAAAAAAAAAACATACTAATTAAATATACATTCATTTAATTATACAATATGATTCGAAATTTGACAATTCCTTAAAATTAAACCTTACACAAGTCTGAAAAAAAAAAAACTTCCACTATCGTCTAAACGACAATGAAAATCATCAATGACCAATACCTTCATAAAGTTGAAAAAAAAATTACATCCAACTCCGGCCTTCCATTCCAAAATCTGTCATTCACATATAAAAATTTACATTAGTGCTGAGAACAAACTAAGAACAGGATCTAAATGAACTACAAACAGATGATATAAACAGATATGATTAATGAAATACCTTCAATAATCAACACTAATCAGAGTAACATTACTCTGATTATTAATCAAATAACAAATAGCCATCCTATTAAGATTAACACTACTCTGATTATCACTCTGATTAGTAATCAGATTAACATACAACCACCTAACAACACATAAATTACTCTGATTATTACTAATCAGAGTAATCAGACCACCACAGCAATCAAAATACGTACCAACATTGCCATCAAAAACAATTATCAGAAAAAAAAACATATACGAATCAACAGAACATAATCAAAATTGACAAACTTGAATCTGTTTATCCTTACTGAATCCAGCTGAAGGCCAATCTCGTGACTCTACTATTGCACATCGACACAAGAATCAGAACAAAAATTCGAGATAAAAAATGAAGTAGTAGAGGGTTTAGCTGAGGTAGATCGAAAATGTAAAGAGGTAGATCTGAGTTACCAGATCTGAGTATCGACGAAACTAATTGTTTTTAGCTGAGGTAGATCGAAAATGTAAAGAGGCAGCTTCGACGGACATATATGACGACGATGGAGCGAGCGAGGCAGAGACTGGAGCGGGTTGTGGAGAAACGGCGACAGAGAGATCCAAAGGGAGAAACGGCGATGGAGAGAGCGAGTTAGAGACGGCGCTCGACGGAAATGGAGAAAACTGAGAGGTAGAAGACGAGCGGGTGAGGGTCGGGAGGCTGGAGTGGACGACTTTTAGCAGGTTAGGGTTAGTGACTCAGGGTTGGGGTAGTGGGCAGAGTGTCGGGGGAAAGCTAGAAGGAAAAGAATATGGGCGACGGAGGGCGACAGCGGGGGCAACCGCGGGGGCAACCGCGGGGGCGAACGGGCGGCGACCGAGGGGCGAACGGGCGGCGACGGGGAGCGATGGAGAGGGAGAGGCAGGTGTGGAGTGGTGTGGACGTGTGGTGGTCGGGTGCGAAACAGGAGGAGCGGGGCAGAGGAGCCTCTATTTCTCCGTTTCTAAATCTTCGACCGTTGGATCTAATTTAGATCCAACGGTCAGAAAACGTTCCTACATTTGTACATAATAAATGGGTGCGCATATGACCCTAAATCTATATATATATATATATATATATATATATATATATATATATATATATATATAATATGAGTCTATATTTTCTATCCCTTACCACTATGCAAAAGTTATATAAATTTTAGCATATTCCATTTTTTAATCCTATTTATCCTATGTAATTAGGACTTGTTAATTGGTTTTTAATATTTTTAAACTTGCTTATTCTTTCCATCCACTCTAAACTCATTCTTGTCACTCATTGCGTTTAATCATCTAAAAATTTATTTACTCAATTAGACAATTCTAACTATTTTTGTTCATTTTATTTTATATGGGATTTAAAACAATCCTAACATCAAATATGTGTGTTTGAGGGTTCCTTATATTTTTCCATACCTTCCTAAAAAAATCACGACCTTTGGGATTTATTTGATTTTTTTTTTCAATAAATCCCTATTTAAACTCTTTTCTACACAATTTAATTGTCTAAAAATTGACAAAAGTCTCTTGTTCCCTTCCCATGGTTGGGGACAACCCTCTTTATGGTCGAAAACTAGATTTTCACTTTTTTGGTTCAATCGGCCAAAATCCTAATTATAATCTAACTCTTTCTCAACCTTACCTAATCTCTTACACCATGAATCAACTCCTTTTCATTAAAGTGATCAACATGGCAAGTCCATCCCCCCTCATGTTATGCTCTAGGTTTGGCCAAAAGAAAGAAGGTGTTGCTCGGTCATATAGCCCCAAACATATGTCTTTCATTCACTTTCATGCACCAAAAACTTGCCCAAGTGTTTGGTTGTCTTTCGCCTCCTACTTTGCTTTCCATTCTGACAAATTATTGTTACCTTTTGTGACTCATTTCTTCTTCATATTTTCCTTTACAAAATTAGCCATGTATACTTGGTGTTAGGTTGTGTTGGAATGATATTTTTAGTGGCGGTTGGGTGGTGTTTTTCACTTGATTTCTTTCCATACAATTGTTGGAATTCCCTTCTCTTCATTTCCTTATTATGGCATTTGTTCTCCTAATTTTTTTCCTTAGCTTAATTATTAAACATTTGATATAAGTGTAGGGAGTTAAGGTTTTTAGAAAGGTGGAGTGACTCTCTTAACTTTCCAACTCAAATACTTCATTCTCTAGACAAAGGTTTTTCTCTACTTCTCTACATCTCCTTTCCCTATTCTAATCCTTTATTGTCTTTCTTTAATTTCTAACCTTATATTTTTTTAGGTGATCCTAGTGTGGTTGAAGGTGGTGAAGCTGCTTAAGAGTAATTTTTGCTTTAGAGATCGTACTAGCTTGGGTAACACTCTATACTTCTCTTGAATAAGATTTTGTGTTATGTATTGTATTTAATGCTAGTTATCATGACAACATAATTTATGTTTTGAAAGCTTGTATTCATGTATCATATATCTGATTTTATGCAATATCTATTAAAAGTGGAATAATGCCATGTTTAGGCCACACAAGGTATTTTATGTAATTTTGAGTGTAATAAATGTGACTTGTTATTTTTATTAATCATGTTTCTATGTATTTTCCCATGTATTGAAGTATTATTGTAAAATCTTTATGTTAAGTGCATTTTGGACAATGTTGCCCCTTCTAGTGGTCACAAACGATGGGATTTTGGGCATGAATTTGATTGATTTAATTTATGATAAGTATACCATGAGATGGATAATATTATATATGAGCTTTTTTATTGTGTTTTGAAATAATTTAAATTTTGAGTTATATTTAGCTATAGGGGTAAAATTGTTACTCAATGAGGTTTTTCTTTTGTGAAACCTAAGTATATCATTGTATTTTTTTTGGGTATTTTACTTAAAGTTAATGTATAATGTGTTAGGGTTTAGTAATGTTCAGGTTAAGTTATAATTCTTATAATATTTGAGATGTTTAAGGTGTTTAAAGGGTATTTTGACCAATATTCATAATTTCTGAAAATCTTGGAGTTGTATGCGTGTTAATTGGGTGACATTATGATAAAAATAATATGTGAGTTATTTTGGTTAATTATGGTTAAGTAATAATTGAATTATTAAGTGAAAATGTCTTGAAATGAGCGTAGATATCCTAGGGATATAATTGTCATTTTATACGCAAAATTATGAGCTTAAATTCTGTAATAGGGTTCACTACATTTAATATGATAATTTTGAGTATCCTTGGATTTGGTGAATTGTTGAGCTTTATTGGTGATTTTATGAGTTATTTTTGGATTAAGGTTTCACCACTGCAAAAAAATCTAATTAAATGGTAGTGGGAAAAAAATATATGGTGGTAAATACTAGCTTTATATGATACAATCATCTATATTATAGATGGTACTTCAAAACAAAGCTATCTATAACGAAATAGAAAATAAAAATGGTGCAATATGGGAGAGATAAAAACAGTGATCTGTAGTTAACACCACTATCTATGTGAGATTATAGCTAGTTATTTTAACCCACAACTATTGCCCATTGTCTCCTTTTTTCCTATATTGCATTCCCTTATAGGAATAGTTGATGGTGATGATATAGATCTACTATCAACATCACCCTTTTTTTTTTGGATTGCTTATGCTTCCTACATTATATATTTACATCCCCACTTAATAATTGAAATTTTATGTAGTTATCTAATACACAAGAATTAGTGTAGTGTATATCATCTCATAACATAAAATTTACACTATATATTTACATCAAAGGGCCACCTTATAAAATTCAATATAGATATACACATTAATTAGCAACTCATAACATCAATCAATTTGCATGAAGCATACTTTTTAACTAGGCATTGATCACAAATAAATTTCATTTTTATCGACTTGGTTTGTCCGTTCTCATAGACTTAGCAAGGACTTTACCATGTAAAAGTATAAAGAGACCAAGCTGGATAAAAGTGAGTTTTCTTGAGGACTTATGGGATTAGCCTATTCACCATGACCATAAAATATCTTACATGTATGAAACCATCAAAGTAATAAGTAAGCATACATTTTATCAAAGCATTAACCGCAAATATATGTCATTCACAACAAATATACAATGTCAACAAGACATACGTTCAAAATATACAAAATTGAAATGTTTGATATTATACTTATATACATCATTAATTTATGTCTCATTATGTAGCGGTTTCTACCTTCCTTATGCACAAAGTTTGATTCAAGTATATAAAATCCTTTTTGTGATCATCGCGCACATAAACATCATTAGTAAAATCATTAATATAGGATGAAGAAGATAGGTTCGTGCTCAACACATTATCCCCTTCGATGTTATCATCCCATTTCATTATTGAAATGACCGCAAACAATTGTTTATTGGATGGATCACTAGCATAGAACACTTATTTGGCTTGCTAATATAAATAGTTCTACTTATGACCAAGTTGGGATAGATTTACCCTAGTAAACCCCATTTCCTCAGTAGATACAGTATTTTGACTGGAGGCTCATTTAAAGTTGAATAAAGGAATAATGTAATAGCCATATATGTTTAATCACCTCATAGTACATAATAGGTGCATAAATATGATTTTTGTTTCTATCACTTAATACATACAAAGCTTTAGATACTATACTCATGCCAATATGCTACTTGGTACTCTTGCCATCTTTCTATTTCATGTAGAAAGTACTACCATCAATCATATACAAGTTCTAGAGCAGCACTTCCTAACAATGTGGTATAATAATTGATACAAATTAGTATTGGGATCAAACACTTGTGATGGGAACTACTTTGAAAGTGAGTTATTTTATTTTTCTAATAATTATTTATTACCTTTATGGATTTGGAGCCATGATCATATCGATGCACTACTACAAAATATGAATTTAATAACGGTTGTGTTTTAATAATAGTTTTGAACCATCATCAAAGCTCCAGCTATCAAAGGTTCAATAACGGTTAAAAAATTATTATGAATAATCCAAAAAGACGTTGACAATGAGCTAAGCTAGACTTTTAATAACCATTTTTTTAGAAAAACCATTGTTAAAATTTTAATATCCTAGGCATTCTATAACAAGCTATGATAATGATTTGCAAAAAAAAAATCATTCAAACTCTAGTATCAGTAAGATTTGATGACGATTTTCAACAAACCATTATTGAAAGTCTTATTTTATATATATATATATATATATAAAAATATAATGACTAGTCTAGTTTCAATTTGGAATACCAATACATATTTCATGTATTTTACAACAAAAAAAATTATCATATATAAAAGACTTCACCCCCCCCCAAAATATGTCATGAGGTTTACACCCACTACCATCAATACATGAAAATACACCTAGAGGTTTGTTACCACTTAAATCATGCAATGAGATATAGATATCCAACCTAACTAAGAGACAAGAGAAAACCATTTGAAGAGAATATGATCATCTAGCCCAATCTAAGTATCCAAGTGCAGTTTGCTCATGTTCAACACTAAGAGAATATACCTCCATAAATGAAGACTTTGTTGGTTATGCATGATAGCTTGCTTTGTCTACAAAAGTAGCAAGAACTCTCAGTACACATAAACAAATTTTTTTTTTTAAAAGGAAACAAGATAAAGGTAAGACCTATATATAATATGATCCCAATAATATTTGGTCGCATTTCAATGCTTCATGGTGATATCTAAGTAATGTGATTTTATTACCTCTAACAGAAGCGTGTAGAGTAAGAACTTAAAAACAAATAAGGACTCAAAAGACATGCTCATTCTAAAACATCAACAAAACCTATCGGCATATTATATGATTTACATTTATGAAATCTAGTGATCTCCCAACCACATATGTTATAATATGCTTCTGTACATGATTTGCATCTTAAGAGTCGGTGTGGAAAACTCTTCTATTATTTTCTTTCCATCTATGATAAGTGATAGTTGTTAGTAACGCTTGAATGAGCTGCTTTCTAACTTTGGGACTATGCTTTCCTGATTCTGACCAATGAATGATGTCTAGCCATTATGTGATTTGTTGGTTGTATCCTAGTCTACACAACAAATTTATCCAAACAAACTTGTCATACTCACATTTAAAAAGGAGATGATGAAGATTTTATGATGCAACATGACAAAGTACATATGCGGTATCTATTTGCAATCTATAAAAGTGAAGCCTTTCTTGGGATTGGAGTATATCAAACACAAGCAACCAAGGAATGAAATAATTTATTTTAAGGGTGTAACTGGACCATACAAAAGAGTGTCAGACTACGCTATTAGGCCAAGGCCTTATGGCCCTTATCATGTCATATATAGCTAAGACGGAGAACTTGCCCTTTTGTAAAATTCTTTGTAAAGAAATAGGCTGGAGTGCCATATGGAACGAGTTTCTAAGCCCCAACAATTTCTAAGATCCAATAATTTGAGTACTTAATATAAACTTCTCATACGGATGTTCTTTTAAGATAATAGGCATGGACCCATTTGACCAGTATAAGGTCCTTTTTTAAGCTAAATATCACATGAGTTTGCACATTATTGCTTATTCCACCATAAAAGGTTTTGCAAGGCCCAAAACTCCCTCTGACTTAGGAAGGCATACTGAAACCCAGGAAACAAGAGCATGTTTGGCAACATTAGAGGTTTCTAGATAAAGTAACTTCCTAAAAATGACATTAATGTCTTATTTGATATGTACTAGGATAGTGAACACCATACTCCAGTAGGTTTACATGCTAAACAGAACTAATTTGATCATTTGCAACTTTTCAACAAAACAAAGTAATTTACCATCTTATCGTATACTTAGGTATTTAAAAGGGAATTTTTCTTATGAAATATGGAACTAGGCATAAATTTCCTCCTTTATTTGTTGAGTACAACTACCACCATATTAGATATTATTCTTAGCTACGATCATCACCAAACTTGAGATGTTGGAGAAGTGAAGGAAGTTGTCAAGCTAGATGTCGATGATTCTTTCTTGCCATTGCAAAAGAATAGAAGATTATCCATAAACATTAGGTTGACAATCTTCAATTTCTTGCATCAAGTGTGAGGGGAGAAGTGAAGATCATGCCATAAATGCAGCAAAGACATGTGAAGAAACTCCATAACCAAGATAAAGAGGTAAGGTGAGAGGGGGTTACCCTATCTCAAAGATTTATTTGCTTGGAAAACAGTATGCCAAATCCCTTATTGAAATTAATGGAATAACTAACAATAGTAACACATGCCATTAAAATATTCATAAAGTTAAGGGGGGAATGCATTACATAGAAAAAAAAGTGTAAGGAAATCCCATCTAACAAAATCATAAGTATTATTCATATCTAGCTTTACCAAGATTCTAGAAAATATGTGATTTTGATTATATCCTTTGAGCATCTCTATTGCTAATAAGTTGTTATTAGTGATGGCTTTGCCTTTGATAAATGTTGATTCTGACTCCCTTATTAGTTTAGGCATCAATTATTGAAGTCTATGTGAAGTGATGGTTGTAATAATCTTGTATACGATATTGCATGCTATAGATATATAATCTCCTAGGGAAGAGGCATTTGAGATATGTAGAACTAGGTTCATAGAAGTAACAATGAAAATTCTATTATGCACCTAGTTTGTACCTTTTAAGGTGCAATTAAAGTAAAAATTAGTAATATTTAAATAGATAAAATTACTATTTTGCACACTCGGAGTACCTTGCAAGTTATGCCAAGATACATTATATCTATATTGTGAGAATAAAACTTTATCTTCTTGTTATATACAATTAAGTATTGTTTGGGTAGCTCATTATTTGTACATTATCTACTAAGTTATATTTTATGTCGTTTGCTTTACCTTATTATTTATAAATTATTATAATCGCATTATTACAAATTATATTTACTTTATATATTGGTCCCACCAATTCTACCTTGATAACTAAATAAAATTCCTTATATAATTTATCTTTACTATAAAAATATCATGTGTTAATTAAAATCTACAGACTCTACTTACATATATAAAATTATTATTTTATATTAATTTATTATATTTTAAATAAGTTATTAAATATTATTATTACTTCAACTATATTTATATAAAAACAATTTATATATACAAAATATTTTAATATATTATCACTTTATATAATATTACTTCATCCAAACCCGTACTGAAATGTATTCTAAAATGTGCAAGGTACAGCTGAAGTCATTTTACATAATAGTTTGGACGGTAGTCGAATTAAAAACTACAAATACTTAAAAGCCTAGTCACCGACTATTCCAATCATTTGGTGGGTCGGTTGCGGTAAAGTTTACCAAGTGGAATGAACTTTCGACCTGAGTTCTTATATCATGGAATTGGCCCTATTGGGTACCTTCAGCGTCAACTTTATAATGATATAAAAACTTAGATACAATTGTATGCATAGGTTGTTTTTTTTTTTTGTTTTTTTTTCCCACCACTATTACGTGTAGTTCTTACTTTATATTAAAATTTTAAAAAATATTTTTAATTTGAGCGATTAAAAAAATATTAAAACTTTTCTCAAAATTTTTCGTTTCAAATAGACATTTATATTAATAGAATTTGGACAAAATTAACTTATTATATAACCACATATTACGTACATACAATAAAAATTTGTTGGATATTTAAAAAATAATTACTTAACGATATTAATTATCTATTCAACCTAAAATATTTTTTTACTAAACGTGTTTAAAAGACTAGTTTTCTAGAAGAACCTAAACACTTTATACGAGCCTAAACACTTTACACGATAAAAGTATTAATTAAAAGCTTGACGTTAAGCCTAAACAATCTAAAAGATAAAATACGAACATATTCTATATATTTTCCATGACCTCACCATCCAGTCCTCAAAATCTTTATATTGCAGCCAGGGTCGATCGGCAGGAGGGCGGGTGGGGGTGGGGGATCCCATCCCCGTCGCCAAATCCAATAAAAAAAATAATCTCTAAATTCAATTTGATTCTCAATTTTTTTATCGGAGATTCTCCGACTCGATCTCTGCGGAAAACAAATTTCCATATCTGATCCGATCTCTAATTTATTTTTCATTCTCAATTTATTTTCCGACCTTAAAATCCGATCCGATTCCCGAAATCCGACTCTATATCCGATCCCCGAACCTATCCCCGACCCTCAAACCTTATTTTTATATTATACTTTTAATTTATATTTTATAAAAAAAATTATTTATATATTAAATTTATATAATTATATAAAAAAAATTATTCGGGACGGATCTGAGGATGGGGACCCCAAACTCGTCCCTGCCCCGTCCCCAAAAAATCTCTATTAAGAATCCCCGAATTTTCTCTTCAAACCCGAACCCGAACGAAAAATCTCCGACGGGGCTTCAAACCCGCGAAAAAAATTACCATCCCTAATCAACAGGTGCACCGTGAAAGATTGATTCCCCCAAACCTTTACGTACCGCCACGGCACCAGAGGTGTATCCAGCTAATCAGTTTTTGGTTGAGTGGTTTAAGGGGATAAGCGGCGGTCGTGTTCTTTCATTCCGTCAACTATCGGAAGAGATATTGTTTTCAAAATGAAAATTTTGGGTACATAATTGAATAAATTCAAATAGAAATAATTTTAGTAAGAATAACCATATAAGTTGGGTAAATATTTTATATAGGTTTATCAAAAAAAATTTATGGTATTTCTGCCAAAATTTAATATAAATTTAGCAAAAATTGATATAATATCGTATTTATTTAATATAGGTTTAGTTAAAACTTTTTTAAAAAATAAAGGTTAAGCAAATGTAAGTTTAACAAATATTTAATATAGATTTAATATATATTTATTGTTGTTATGCATTCATGGATATGAAGCGAGTATGATGAATTCATAAGGGTCTTCCATTTAATAATGTTTGCTTGTAATAAATATAATAATATGTTTGTGTGACTATTTATAAAGAAAAACTATACAATTATTTTTGTTAAAAAAATTTAATAGTCTAAATTAAAAACAATTATTTTAAAAATAAAGTGGAGACCATTAGATTATAGACGAAGAAAAAAAAACTCTTGTTATTTGTGTTGTACGATAGTGTTCTAATTTTCGTGTATATATATATATAATGTCGATTTAGTTCTACATATACCGAATCATTGGGATCTGTAGTTTAAATTACATTTCAACCCCTTGGCATCATATATTGGGTTCGGCCAAATATCTATCTTTGCAATTATGCTTTTGTAGGGGTTTTGAGGGGGGAGAGGGGGTGCTCAAGGGATTATCGTTTGTGAAGTATAGATAAGATCAATTGGATGAATTAAGATCAACAAAAATCAATTGAAGAGGACATTGTCTTGATGACTTGATTCAAGTTGGATTATCGTTTGTGGAGTAACACACAACCTTACTAGTTTATCACTAAGATCAAATCGCAGTAAACTGAAATAAAGAGTAAGAAAATAGACGGTAAATAGTTAAAATTGGAAATAAGAGTGTTATTAGCCGTGCATTTTTCATCCATCAAATCACCAAATAATCAATACAAACAACAAAAGACACCTTATCACACGAGTGTTGCACTCTCTCTTTATGCAAATGGATTATGTTGCTCCCTTATGCCCTAATACGTGTACCATAGGAAAGCTAATTAACAACCATATCTAACTTTCAACAACTAGCTGTTAGAAGCAATAACTTAAAGTAGCATACCATATTACAAAGATGCACACATACATATGACTCAATGTCACAGGGTGACTCTTTTCACTTATGTTTTTTTCGTGCAGCACTTAGAATCACAACTCTTGTACGTAGTACTCACTAAGTTAGCATTTCTAATACTTAGACTACTACCGAGCCTTTAAGGATAAGTAAGAATACCAACACTTGGAGAACTTTAGAAAACTTAGAGAATATGAGAGAGTATTTATAAAGAGAATTCTTTATTGATGATAGAGGAAATGATGGGAGCAAATAAGATGATCCTCTATTAATAGTTGAGATTCTCCTCCCTTTTTTCTCTTTTAGTAGAAGGTTCTAGATCTTCGGCAACTAAAAGATATTTTAATGGATCTTTATAGTTTATAAGATAGTTTAAAAATTCTTATAGATCCCTTTATGATTCTTTTGACCTTTGAGATTTTAGAGTTTCATATTATTTTAGGATATCTCTAAGTATTTACAAAAAGATCCATACTTTTTTGGACAATTCCTCTGGACTCTACGTGACCCTAAAATATTTTTAAATCTTTCGGATAAAAATGTAAAGAAAAAGAGCAAACCGTGTGTCACATCAGCATTGACATAAAACACCAGCACACAGTTATCATAGTAGGCATTGAGAGATTGTTAGCTCGAGTGGACTCGTACAAATGAAACTAGTTGCATCCATTACAGGCAGCTCATCACCGGGAGTAAACTAAAAATTTAGACTGCATGCTGCAAATAGTAGCATTATGATAATAATAAGGTAGTACGTCGCTCTTATAAACGCGCTCCAACTAATAACTTCCTGCGAGGACCGTGTCCATTATTAGTTCACCATTCCATAGAGCCTGCAGAGTTCTTTGCCGGATCATGTATGGAGGCTTCCAGAGTGTCGAGAGTCCGTTTCATAGCTACATAGTGCAGGGATCGTATGTTCACAAAAACTCACTCACACGTATGCTAGTTCTAGCTAGCTATAATCGAGTATGTGAATAGCTTCTTAAGTTTGAGCAGCTAGGCCCCTCATTAAAATTTTATCCAAAAAATATATATCTTTAACATAATTTTTTTTGATTAATTAATGTTACATATCCCAGATAAACATAAGGGCTTAATACATAAGAATTCTTAAGAAATCAGCGCTTGGATATTATGCACCACCTCCTCTGCTCGATAGGGAAAATCTTTCCTACCATTTCTGATCCAAAACCCAATACGCATCTTTATGAGTATGATCATCCATTTTCTGCAAACGTCGACCTTTTCAAATACTTTCCTATTTCTGGAATCCCATATTGTACCTAGGATGGCAAAGAATGCCGCTTGCCAAATTTCCCCTCTCAAACATTTGCTGGACACTCCAAACCAAGCCCTAGTGTTGTCTTCCACAGTCTCGGATGTTACCCAATCCATTCACAGATCTCGTACCATGCTTTGCCTGTCACAACACAGTGCAAGAAAAGGTGATTGAGCGTTTCCTGCTCAGTATTACACATAGGGCATATGGCATCTCCTATATTGAGTATGTTCAACCTGGCTAATCTTTCCTTTGTGTTGAGCTTCTGCTGTACCGCGAACCAAGCTATTAGTTTAAATCTTTGAGGTGCTAGATTTCTCTATATGAGGTGCTCCACTTCCGTGATCCTCTCGTTGCCCGTAGAGCTCTGAAATTGCCTCTGGCAGACTGATCTCACTGAATACATTCCAGAATCCTCATGTTCCTATGCCACTGATTCATTCTCTTCCTTCCTTAGATCATGCTGGTCCATGAACGCATTGCACTGTTGATCATGAGTTTGTATGCTGTATATTGTGCTTGGACCTATGTTGGATGGCTTAGCGTGCTTCTGTCGTTGAATTTGTCATTTATTTCTAGTGATGCTGTGATATACTTCTTGAAAAAAAAACTTGGATGAGCAAAGAAGCTCTGCTTCTGAGCGAATGGCTGGAATGCAAGGTCAACAAGACTTTGGTACAGAGAGTCATTATTCATACTCTGAAGTTGAGAGTTCAGCGGACCGAAGTTGTGGTTCTGCTTCTACTAGTGGGGCTGAATCTAATATTACTTCTGAAGATGAAGTTTTTAGGCTGCTGAATATCTTTAACATAATATATATATATATATATATATATATATATATATATATATATATATATATATATATATATACATAATTTAACAATTTCGGTCCGGCTATCCCTAATATCAGCACCACTAGTCTTCCTCCATCTCAAAAATAGTGCACTAGTCTCCTCCAATCTTCTGCTTTTCGTCACCGACACACTGAAAGAGGAAAAACGGAGTGCTCATGGGATGACGCCTGACAACAGGAAGTGCATCCCTCCGATTCGGACTGAAATCCTCTTCGTCAAACTCAGGACCATAATTGACACCAATCCACTTCCTATCTATTCATAGATAAGGCCAGCCTCGTTCACTGGGCACCAAGTTTTTGTGGGAACACTCATCAAATTGTCAAGTTTCAGTTGAATGCTGAATACAGAACAGCTAGCTCAAGATCTTGGAAACATTTTCTTTTCAAATTCCTGACGCCCAGGTTACATTTATTCACGTTACATAAACAAACAGTTCAATGAATGAACGAATCTACCAACATGAAAAATTGAATTTCACAACAATAAATATCACAATAATGCGGACTGGATTTAATGAATAATGAGACCCTACACATTCTTCGCCAAAGAATACAAAACGGATGAATTCTTCATCAATGAATCAAAACGGATGAATTCTTCATCAATGAATCAGGGGCCGCTCCAATGCTCGTTATTGCAATATCCGTATACAATCTCCAAGACCAAACGAGACATGATATATCTGCATAAGAATAGCTCTTCTTTCTACTTCAATGAATCCTCATGCCTGCTGAAACTAACTACATGATAGCTAAGTAGCCACTAATTTTCGCTTCACTGTGACGATAACAACCTAAGACCTGCCTGTAAATCCTCTAGGGTGATTGTCAACAGTTCTTCAATGTCGATACAGTCAAAGCTGAGTCTAAGGTCTAAACTTTCCCTTGCATTGATTAACATAGGATCAATCAGACCTCCATTCATTTCTTGGCGCTGCTTTTCTGTGGTCTCTTTCTTGATCAAAGCAGCGATCACATCCTCGGTGCACAACGGATGTAGCTTGAATCCATATAATAAGCTGCTCTCAGTTAGGTTATTCATCTTCGTGACAGTAATCTTTGCCAAATCCTCGTTGCTGAAGTCACTGAAATAGAAAAATTTCGTCACCCTTCTACAGAAACCTTCATTGGAGGATATTACCCGTTTCATTGGTTCGCTATACCCAGCAAAAATTACTACTACTTTCCCAGTGTCCATGACCGACATGATCTCCTCTAAAGCTTCCAAACCATAGTCCTTATCATCAGATTTCTGCATAGGTATCAGACGATAAGCTTCGTCTACAAAAAGAATGCCTCCTTCAGCTTCTTTGATCTGACCAATAAAGTTATCAATAATTAGCCTACAATTATGCACGTACTTCTCATTGTATCTTGTCTTGAAGACAATAAGTGAAAATGTAATAGCTTAAAATATGTATATATATATATATGGCCACTTACCATCCTCCTTGTCTTTGGTCCAGTGTGACCAACGAATTCCCCGACCAGATCGGTCCTCTGCACTTCTGTCACCTTGTCACTAGGCAGAATCCCAACCATATGAAGCAATTTTCCAAGAATGCGAGCTACCATAGTTTTTCCTGTTCAACAACATAATTCACTCTATTGAGTAGAGAGAGAGAGAGAGAGAACATTTTGCTTTTCAAGCCGAGTTACCAATCAAATAATGCAAACACGAATAGAATGATAAACTATGACATCTCATCAAATATCCTGATTAGCATCTACTGAGACCACTTACCAGTTCCAGGGTTTCCAAGGAATGCCATATGAGGCGGTCTCCTTGTACCAACATTAAGCCCAAGGGCCCTACGCCTTTCATCTAGAAGCATTCCCCTAGCCCATTTCTTCAGTTGCAATTTGAGCTCACGCAAGCCCACAATATTTGATAGTTCATGTTCAAGTTCATCCATCTTAGCTTTTGTCTCACTACAAGCTTCAATGGCTTTACGTTTTCTTTGCTCCTCAAGATATTGGTGAAGCAGCTCCCTCAATTTATCACATCCTGGCCCAGATGATAGGTGATTCAGAGGAGTCAGACCATCCTGTGAAACCCAATATGTCAAGAAATATAAAGGTTATAACAAATGATACTCCATCACAAACAAGTGATAACAATGTTTAATTGTAAAATTCAACGCACATTATCTTTAGCAGTGCAGTCAGCATTATGCTCAAGTAACGTCTTAACCGTTGAGCAGTCCTCAGACCGGAGAGAGGACCACACAGCAAGGTGGAGGGGTGTCATTCCATTCTTCAAGAGTGGCACACAAAAATATAAGAGCTTCAAAATGTTGGACAAAAACACTTGTCGCTACATTTTATCAATAAAAGGAAGCTAGCAGAACACATACATTGGCTTTGGCCTCAATAAAAGCACCATGAGAAAGAAGCAGCTCTGCAGCTTCATTACAGCCATTCTTGGCTGCCATGTGCAACGGGGTTTCCCCATACTGCAAAAAATAACTCAAAAAGTTTAGTTGATCTAACTTAGCTGATGCATTATCAGGAAAAACCAACCTGTTAAAGCGAAACAAGGTTTACCATATTCTGGGCCTCCAATTCAACTTCCTCGGGCCCTCTAGACTCAAGCAAGAACTTGACAATCTCAACCCTGTTGTAACCAGCAGAAACATGAAGCGGAGTCTGTGCCATCTGCACGCATACAGATAAATGCAAGTCAATTGATTGGTCAAACATTGAAAAAGAATCCTACTCAGCACATCGCTCTCAATAGAAGAACATGTGTATCCATCTGAAGCACAATTCACAGCCCAAAAAAATAAACTCAGAGTAACATTACACAGATGATGCTAACATGTGAGATCCATAAAGGAATGCCGTGTCAAGCAATGGCTAATCTTATATATTGTGATACTACCTAACTTAACCAAGCAATTTTTTCTTACAAGTGGTGAGCCTCCTTGCTTAAAAAGCTGCATTTCAACATTTCTCTCGTTCTTCAACAAATAAAAAGAAAAGCACTCCACATCCTTTTAGCTGATGCTATAGTCAAAGCCAGAAGCCTTGATTTCCAAAGCCTCATATCTGATATAAACTTGAATCATACTTAAACAACCCAACTTTGAAGCTTCAATAGCAAAAAAGATGCATTATATATTTCATATCACCCAGAGAAAGTCATAAAGGTGTAAGCAACACTACTACAATTTCCCTGACACCAACCACCCATTCTCAATTTAAATATTGATCTCCGAAGTACATGAAAGTTAAATTAAATTTAACCGAAACAACACTCATACATGATGTATTCAAATTCATACGCCAAAACCTCATAGTCCTTTGCATTTACTGATTATACCCGTTCTCCACTCCAATCAATCCCACATTGATTTATTTTTTAAATACTGAAATATCAGGTTCTGATCCCTGAACAGAGACAACAACCAAATATTTACACAAGAAAAGCCAACACATTAGCAGAAACAATAATTTCCATTTCACAAATCACAAAATAAATAGATCTAATATCAGAGTTTTTATCAAGAGCCTCGATTACCCTTTTTCATCAAAACAGTATGAATGCAGGGAACCCTTCGACAACAGAATAATGAAATCAGAAATTCTCCATCACAAATTATGCTAAAACGGGAGGGGGATTCAATTCTTGATACCCAATTAACAGATGCATCAAAATTAGTAGAGAGGTGAAGGTAGCATACAACGGGGTTTCGTTCGTTGAGGAGAGAAGCGTTGGTTTTGAGCAATCTCTGAAATCCAATAAGATCACCGGACTGCGCAAAGCCGTGAATTGTTGTCGGCTTGGAAGACTTTGGACGCTGGCCTCGCGCAGGCTGCATTTTTGTTTTCCCTTATTCTCAATGCAAAATTTCCCCCTATTTCTATGTATCTGGGAGCGAAGCTCAGGGGAAAAAGAAAGAGAAGAAAATGAGAGAATCCAAGGGAGCGAAAAAGATCCACTGATCTATATTTCTGAGAATTTCGGATTTTCGGGGTCCTTTGCGGCCTCCGCGTTTAGAGAAAAGAAGAGGAAAGCAGTCCACCGCCCACCAATTGTTTGTCCTGCTGTAATAGCTACATACACTAGCCGATGGCTATGATAATTATGATTACGAGTCAGTCACCCTCCTCGTTGTCCGTTTATTTTAATGATGACTTCTATATATTCTTCGACGATTCTAATTTTCTTTTTCTCTTGGTAACATCAATTTTAATTTTCTAGTTTCCCATAAATAAAATAAAAATAAAGATATATTATGTAGAGTTGTTAATAAGTGGAGTTGGTTTTCGAATTTTTTAAGATTGGCTCGTTAAAGACTCAGTTCAGTACTTTTATTTAATTAAATAAGTTTAAAAATAAGGTTCAAACTTAGTTTGGTTATTAAATAAATTAAATTTGAACATCATACATTTGGATTCGAATGCGTTTACGATGCGAAGATCATGAGCTCAGCTCGTTTAACATGAAAGCTCGCGAGTCGGCTAAGTAAAAGTTCAAACTTTATTTTTAGGCTTGTTTATTAAATAAGATGAGATCAAGTCTATCCTAATTTGGCTCGGTTCGTTAACGATCATAATAGTATGTGGTAGTTTAATATCTAAGCTAAGGTGGGGTATAATGATATTTTTAATTGCATTTATAACTATTGATTAATTTATTTTAAATTATTTTATAGTAATTTGTAATAAAAAAATTACAGTTATTTTTAAATTTTATGTACAAAAATAATGTGTGGCATTACTTATAATTAATAAATAATGTGGACTATCAAACAAAACCTAAATGACTGTATTCTAGCTTTTAGTTTTTTTTTCCTAAACAATTATTGTTAACATCAAATTAGCATTGCATAATTAAAGTTATTTATCTTTGTTTTATTTTTACTAATTTAATGTTATCTAATATATATATATATATAAGTTATTATTATTATTATTATTATTAAAGCTATAGTTTTTTTTTTTAATTTGAAATCTTTTGGAAATAAGTGAGGAGAAATTACCTAACTTAGACAATTATTCTCATGATAATGGTGAGCATAATCTAGAAAAATTCAATCACTATCTCTAAATGAGTGGGGTTGGAAAATTAGGGTGATGAGCCATAGCCTCCCAATGTACCCATACACCTTAGTATTGATACCTTATTATGTTGGAATAGTGTATTTGAAACATAAACCGGTGAAATAATCAATATTCAAAATTTTAAAATTTTAGCACACGAAGCATACTAAGGCTTAGTGTAGTATTTATATTACTTTATTCTAATTGATGTGACCTATTATTAATTTTTTTAAGTATAAAACTCAACTTATTTTTTTATTAAGCTTTTAAGCAAAAATATTTATCCATGAAATAAAAATATAAATGTACTGGCCAAGAAAAGCAAAGAATATCATTTTGTGATATTATTATGTTAACCTACCGATCATACATTATTAGAAGAGAAAAAGGAAACCGATACATCATTGTTTATTCCTATAATGAGTCTTATTATTTGGAACAAATCCGATGATTTGTTACCCGTCCCTTTTCCCTTATTCTTGAGCCGTGCAGCATAAATCATGAGATATGATGTAGCAGATGCGTAAGTTCGGCATGTATCGCGTACAATTCACCCCTAATAATGTTGGATCTGGTTCAAAGAAAACGAGAAAATTATAAGGGTAAAAGCAGGCAGACCATGACAGAAATGAGTTAATTACTCTTGCTGTAAATATCCTCTTCCTTCGTAGTTCGTAATCAATTGCTTCCCCTAGTTTGAGTTGGCCCTACCTCACGATGACCAAATTGCCGATAACAAGTTATCATAATGCATTGTATATTTGTATTAGTGATAACATATTATTAGCTGTCATATCCTCATTACGACGACGATATATTGTTTGAGGTGATTAACGTCTGACGTATTATGTTTTTCCACGTAAAAGAAGATGGTGATATTAGTTATACGTCCTTTACCTACCTCAAAAGGGATTATTTATTTTATTTAATTAAATTATCCATCTCATTTTATACATATGTATATATATTTTTTTTTCCTTCTTCAATCTTCAATCCTAAATCCTTAGCATTTCAATTTTCAATACATAGTATATAATATCAAATTCAATAATTAATTCACATTCAATAATAAAAAGCTAAACACATTAATAATCGTTGATATTAATAATATTATTATATTATTCATAAATAATAATATTAATAATAACAATAATGATATTTTTAATAAGTAATATTAACAATAATATTATTATTAATAACTAGTAATAATAATTATTATTTTATTTTTAATAACCATTATATAATATATACTAATTGATATTTTAAAATATATAATTATTTTTAATTATTATTAATATAATTATTATTATTATTCATTAGTAATAATTATTCACAATAATAAGCAACATTAATAATGAATTATATTTAATAATTAAAAGTTTTAACAATACTTGAAATAAATATTAATCATTGTTAACATTATCAACAATAATTAATATTAATATTAATTTTTATTGATATTATTAGTAATTCATAAGCAATAATAGTAATTATTACTATATTATTTATTATAATTAACATTAATTAATAATAATATATCATATTAATTATTAATAATAACCACTAACGGGTAACCACTAATGGGTGAGTGACCTATTAGTGGACGGTTTCTACGGATAACTAATACATTAGGAAAGGGTCGATGCGGGTGAGTGATCCATTGAAAAGTAGTTCATACTAGTGAGTACTCTGTTGGGGAAGGGCTCATACGGGTGAGTAGTCTGTTAGAAAGGGGCTAATACGGGCGATTCACCTATCAAGTCTAAAATTTATAAATAAAAAAATTGGCATAATAAATTTATAAAAAATTTGAATGTCGAAATTAAAAATTTCTAAAAAAGTACTGAATTTAGATTGATCTATACATATAAACAACCAATTGAAGCAAATAATATACTAAAATCAAAAAATAAAAAACCAACTCCTCCATACTACCTTAAGTTCGAAAATTAGTAATTTTTTTGAATAAAAAAATAGATGTACATTAACATTTATAGATCAAGAGTCTACAAATGGTGGATGATTGTTTGTTTTAATATTTTTTTCCCTTTGGGTTGAATAGAGGATGAAAGTGGAGAAAGAATTGAGAGGGAGTGGAGGGAGAGTGAAAAAGAGGGGGGGTAATTTTGGAAAACATATATAAGCGGGTATACGAGCGTAAAGATAGTAAAAATGGTGTGTATAGAGATTATAAGGTTGGAAAATTGACCCTAAGCACATTAATATGAGCAGGTATGGATGAAAAAAATAGTTTAATTCATAATTTTTATTTTAAAAATATTGTATTTAAATTTTTACATTTACATTCCTTGAAAATATGTATAGATATATCTCATTATTTTAAAAAGTACAATTGTTTTCCTTCCTCGATCATAAACCTGTATAAAGTTGATAACAAAAGCACATAATTAATTAGAAGGTGTATGATATGTTAGTAATGAAGTGTCTTTGAATTTTACACATTTTTGTCTAGTGTGTTTAAAATATACTAAAACATCTTCAAAGAACTGTATGTCATATTTTTATGATAAAATAATAGTTTTTATCGAGTAGATTTCTATGAAAAAAATATAAAGTATGATATAATCTTTTTATTCCATTCTAAACACTCTCTAAACCTATAATTTCTTCTTCTAATTTTAAGAGAAGGGTTTTGTAAATTTTAAAAATAAATTTTAATTATTAATATATTTTAATATATATTTATAAAAATTATAAACAAAATAATATTATAAATTATATTTCAATATGAATATAAAAATTATATAATTTTTTAATTTTTTAATATTATAATATATTATATTTTAAAATAAATAAGTTATTAAATATATTCTCAAAAACTAAAATGACCAATTTTTTTTTTTAAAAAAAAACAGATCTAAAAAAGAGATTAAACACGAAGGACTTGTAGTTGAATCCAGTTCAATATCATCTATCCCAACATGAGCTAGCGCCTAGCTGGACGATCCATGTCAATATAATTCACAGTCTGGACCAATGATTGTTAGCTTACCTAAAGCCCTGCGTTTCCCACTTGATTTCCATGTGGAAGTTGAGTAAACATAAATATTTCTAAATGCCAAAACTATGATTAAACATCATGCCTCAAGTGATTAGCATATGACCGCACATTGCTAGCTGTGAATTAATGGATCTAACTTGCGGACTGAGCTTCCTGACCAACCCCCCCCCCCCCTCCAAAAAAAACCACACTTTCTATCTTTTTGGTTTTTCTATTGCTATAGCTGAAGTGAAGGTAGGTTTGGGCCGTTTGGCGGAGTTTTCTATATAGGCAGGTGGAGTTTTCTTCTCGTCCGGTCATCATCTTATTCATATATTGCCGAATGTTATCTTGGCTTAAATGAGCAGAATAAGTCCTCATTAAGGGGTAAGACTCACCTAGTTTAATAAAAAAAACCTTTAAAAAAATTATCGGATTTGACTCATCTATAAATAAACCAAGCCCAACTATCTCACAAGTTTTTACGGTAAACGACCCAAATTTATAAGCTCTTATATTATAAACAAACTTAAATCTAAAATTTCATAAGTCAAGCCCTTAACAAGTTGAGTTTAAAAAATTCGTGACCGACTTTGTTTGCTTACGACCCTACTTTTAATAGTGACATTAACATAACTAAGCTTATAGTATTGAGGCTCCTTGGTAAGGGTTAGGTCCCGTCTTTCTCATTTTATTATCATATTTTAATTTAATCTGCACCAATTCAATCATACTATATTTAACATAATTACTATTATTAAAATATTTATTATATATTATTTTAAAAATTATAATTATAAAACTAATTATTATTATAGTTATTGTTATTAATATCTTTATTTTAAAATATTTTTTTTTTATCTTTACTATAATTAATATTATGTTATTATTATATTTATAATAATGTAATTTTTATTATAATATTATTATTATTATTATCATAAATATTAATAATTAGATGTTAAATAATAATCAAATCAACACCAATATGATCCGATAAACATTAATCCAATCATATTTGATAAGTAATTATTTAATATAATTCAATACAATTTTAAATTTTAGGTAAAGAAAGTATGACCTAAGCCGTAGGAGAAAATGAGGCTATGGCAAGAAGTTGATGCATTGAATCAAGACGAGATTCACCACCAACACCATCATCGGCATTATTACCATCTATATCTATATTTATTTATCTATTTATTATATCTATCAATCTATTCATATATCTATATTATGATAGATTCATGAAACAAAATTTTCCCACCTTTTACACATAAAAATTGTAACATTCTCATTTACACTCCTAAAAGATTTTATTTAAAAATAATATAATGTGGAAGCATATACAAAAAATTAGAAGTAATAGCGTCACACCTATTATAAGATAAATGTTTATTATCTATTTCCAGATAAGTACAAGGCTAAAAATATATCTAGCAAATTCTAGCATAGAAATTAAACTAAAAATTATCGCCGATAAAATTAGTAAAAAATCCTATAAAATAATCGTTGATAAATCAGCAGAAAACCTATAAGATAAATTTAAATTTCCAAAATCTCAATCAAACATCAAAATATAAATGATTGTTTACAATACTAATTAAAATTTCAATATAGTAACTTAAATTCCAAAATATTTACAAATAGTTACAGAAGTCTTCAAGGAATAAAAACTCTAGGTGACTCTAACTCTCAACTCAAGGTAAAATCACATCGGAATTCAAGCTAAAGTACCTTTAAATACACATCTAAACAAATACGAAGTGAACAATCCATACTTGAAAATTTAACATAAAGATATGCTCTCATATAAGATTATGGAAAACAAAAGAGCAAAATATACAGACTAAAAAGAGTAGTAGGTGAACATGATTCAATATCAATGATATCCCATAGAACAAATTACCATAATACCCCAAAATTTTGCTAAATATAATTCTATATCATTAACACCTTAATTCGATTAATCTTGAGAAATTTTTATTTTGACCTTATCCAAATTTCTTAATTCCAAAAAATTAACCTAATCCATACGTTTCACCCCGATAAATTATATTTTGTAACTCAATCTTAATTTTAATAGATTAATATCACTAATCCAACCTGTTTTAGCTAATCAAAAATTTATCTAAAACTAGCCCTAACTTTTTTCCTTTTTCCTTTTCTTTCTCCCTTTTCCTATCTCCTTTCTCCTACCTCCTTCATATGCCTCAATGCTTGACTTTGATTTTCTTTGTACCACTTACAACATACAACCATCACTCTCATGTTGTTGTTGCTGCCATGCGCATCACTTTCTTGTGCACCGTTGAATTTTTTTTCTTTCGTTTTCTATGTGGCTTCTCCTCTACGGCAGTAGCCCTTAAATTTCTTCTCCCTTCTCCTGTTATTCTATTTTTAGCTACCTCCTTTGTCCGTTGGTCCTTGGGCTTTTGGTCCAAAGGAGCAAAACGCTATTTTTTTCACCTACAACATAAAATTAGAAATAATAATAATAATAATAAATAATCATATACTTTAATTTTATTTAGTTTCTATAATTTTAGCTCAAATAATAAAATATATTATATTATTATTACTTAATAAAAAATCATAAATATTTATATATATTACTCAAATAAAATACCAAAAATTAAGATTAAAATGGTATAAAATATGTCAAAATATATACTCATCATGACTTATAACACAATTTCCATATGTGGACTGAAACTACCAAATATGACCAATATTGTAATCTATAGCACAATTCTCATAATTCATTCATTTCGCTTATCAGTTGAATTATTCATGCTTTATGTCCATGACCACATATTCCATCATAAATGTTCTTAACAACCATTACATATGATTACCAATAAATAATTCAACTAATTGCATTCCCATTAACATACATAAAATAAAAGAATATATCATGGTACATTTTTATAGCCTACATAGCATAACAACTTATAAAATACAATTACAAGAAATCATGATTTATATCTGTGAATAATTACACGATACCGAACCACAAGATTTGTACTACATAACAATGTCAGGGTAGTCATATGACTGGGATACACAAACTACATGCCTTAGTAACAAACCCTAGCATCGCCAAAATATGGAATAGTATACATCAACACATAATATTCCAGTAACTATGAGTTTAGGAGGTTTTCCTATCCTCCAAGCTGTTATAAATTAAGAAGAAGGAAAATCCTCGCTTTGGGATTCATTGACATGCCTTCCTAGATCACCTTTAAAAATCATAAGACTAAAATAGGAAAAACTAATCCAAACATAGATTAATAGAAAACAAATTGAGTTTATCAAAACCTAATTAAGTAATTAGGATTTATAACCCAAAATATCAAACCAATCAATTTTAGAGAATTAATCCAAAAAATAATTTAAAAACTCAATTTAATTGAATCTTAAATCCAATCTAATTGATTAATGTGTAAAAGAATCAAACACAACTAGATATATAAAAACTATTCCCAAAAGTAGGGTTTTAAAGCCCAAAATACATATTCATGCAATTCAAACCAATTAGTCATAATTAAATGTGTTAAAATGCAATGAAGGTCATTTCTAACAATTCTATAAAATCAACTAGTTACGTTTCCTTGCGCGATGCATGGGTAGAGTTTTACATATTATGATAATAAATTTTAAAATAGTAAGTATGAAAAATAATACAAGAATTAATGGAATTATAAGAAGACAACATGGTTAATATAAACGATAAAATATTGGGATAAAGATGAAATAACCAAGTAATACATTATATATAGAAATGACAAATACAAAGTATATGGAACAAATAACTGAAGAAGGAAATATATAATGTAGCTAGATATTTGGAATACTTACTTGAAGACAATATTTATTGTGGATGTGCTTTCTTTTCTATCATTGTCACATATCAATATTTTTAGTCCGTTACGATGTGTAACTTTTGATACTATAGCATATAACTAACTGTGGCTGAAGGCTGGTTTTTTCAATAGTAAGCTAACATGGGACATTGATTGACCCTAAATTTTATTTATTATCATTGCATATAAAATAATGAGAGGAAATTGTCTACAATTGAATCTAAATAGCATCCTTGAATCACATGATGTAAGAGATAGCCTCAGAATCAAAACCTTATCACTAGATCTTCTCCCATCAAGCATTTTTGCTTCAAGAACATGATTTCCAAGTTGAGTGATAACCAAATGTGTACCATTGCATAATCAAAATTTATGATCAATGTTTTGAATCAACATTGACGGAGTACCAACATTCAAATGTAATGCATGGTTTGACCCACCTGAGCAGTGAAGGCTATTTAAAAATTCTGGGGTTTATGAAATGCCCCGAAAATATTTAATTTTAAAAATTATATTTAAATGAGGTTTTATTATGAAAATTAATTAAATAAATTATTTTTATTAAAACAATAGGAAATTAATTAGGGAAAATCAAGAAGAATTTTATAAGTATTTTAATTAGGAGAAATTTGGATATTTTAGCTAATAAAGTATTTTATTTTGAAAATTAATTAAATAAATTATTTTATTTAAAATAATAAAGAGAAAATGGTTCCAAATTAATATTAATTTTATAAATAATTTAATTGGAAAAAAGTTAGAGTATTTTGCTAATTAAAATGGAATTTATGAAAAATCTTTTAAAAATCCTAAATTAGCCTAAAAAGGAATTTAAATATTATTATTTTTAAATATCCCAAATATTCTAATTAATATAATAAACCTAATCCACTATTTTTCTCTTTTCAGTTTTCCTTTTTTCCTTTTCTTTCTTCCTTTTTCTTTCTTCTTCTTCTTCTTTTTCTTTTTTTCTCTTCTCCCCGACCTGGGCTAGCCCAACGACCCAGATCCCTCTCCCCTTTATTCCTTCGTTCGCGGCCCACTCCCATTCCTTTCTTTTAATATTCCTTTGGCAGCCAGCGCGTTGTGTTTCTTCCCTTTTCTCCCCAAAACGCGTCGTTTTAATTAATGAACCTTAACTCTCGTGCCCGACCGCTCGGTCTGCTGTTCTTTTCCTTTCTTTCTTTCTTCCCCAAACCGCCGGTTCAGCCCCCCATCTTCTTCTTCCTTCGCACCTGACACCTCGACGACATGCAACTCATGACCGCCACCTCTGAGAAATCCGTCGCCGCTCTTGCCCCTTTGAACTGCCATTTTCCCTCTATTTTTCCTACTAATCGGTCGACCTCATCGTCCAACCATTCTCCTTTCTTCTCGCGCACATTTTTCCTCTCTCCCAGCTGACCACAACCCTTGCCCCGTTTTGATTTTTGCCGGCCAACCTCGCACCCAGTGATTGGAACCCTACCTGCCTTACCCCGTAGCCGACCCACAGAAGCCTAACCTCCCTTCTAAAATCTATAAATACCCTCGTAAGCTGCCTTGTATTGAGCTTTTAACTCCTACGCAAAAATTCCCGACCTTGCCACTGCCACCCCTTTAGATGCCTCGTCCACCGCCTCTAGCTAACTTAGCCACCATATCTGGCCACCAAACTCTTCCTTGCACTGCCCTCTAACTAACTACGCATCCCATATCCCTCGATTCTTCCTGGACAAGCCACCCCGGCTGTGCGAAGTAGCCTTCCCGATCAACCCTCTCTTCAACCTCCGCCACCCTTCGAACCGCGCTTAGCCACCTCTTCCGCCACTACCGCCGCTCCTTTCACCTCCCAAATTATTCTGCAGACCCTCCTCTACTTTCTCCTACCTTTCTTTTCCTCTCCCTCCCTCTCCTCCTCTCTTTCTCTTCTTCTTCCTCCTTCGGCCACCACTGCTGCCGTTGTGCGCCGCCACCCTTATTCTTCTCCTCTCCCTCTGGGCAGTCTTAAATACCCCAACTCCCACCTCCATTCTACATATCCTATTTCCAGTATCCAACTTTCACCCTTTTCTTCCCTTTTTCCGACCACCACTGCCGCCTCCTTACACAACCGTCGGTGCTACCCATCCCCTCCAACCTAAGGTTGAACCCTAGACCCTCTCAGCCCTTTTTCCTATTTTTATAAGCCCTAATTTATTTTATTTCATTTATTTGAATATAAATACTATTATTATTATTATTATTATTTCTATTTTTAATATATATTATTGTTATTATTAGTATTAATGTTTTTATTATTATTTCTGTTGAGGGCTGAAGCCCTATTGTATTTTTATTTCTATTTTATTATTATTATTATTTTTATTCTTATTATTTCTATTATTACTATTATTATTATTATTATTAATATGTGTTTATTATTATAATTATTATTTTATTATTACTATTTTGAATTACTATTATTATTATTATTTCATTATTAATATTACAACTACTTTACTATTAGTGTTGCTGCTATTATTATTATTATTATTATTATTATTATTATTATTACTAAAATTTGTTATTTATTTTACTATTATTTTTAGTATTATTTTGGTAAAGGGACCGAAGCCCTTATTTCACTTTTTTTTTGAATAATGCCCTTTTTATTATTATTGTTAATGCTATTATTATTCTTATTATATTATCATTGATATTATTTTTATTACCTTTGCTATTCTTATTTTAGTATCATTATTAGGGTAAAGTCTTTAACCCTATATTATCAACGTTTATAATACCTCTATTATTTCTTATATTTTTAGTAAAGTTAGAAATTTGTTAATGTGATTTTTATTAATATGTTATTATTTTGTCAAGGCTCTAAGGAGACGTAGGAGCGTGCTCCAAGATCGGTGTCGTTTTAGGTAAGGGTGTTACTAAGGCCTTTTATGGGTTTATATGCATTATATGCTTCACATGCTATGTATCCTATGTTTATTATTATTAATTATGTCATATGTGGTATGATGTGGAGTTGAAGTATGTTTTCGTGTATTTGCATGGCATGTGTATTATGTATATGTGATGAATGGTTGGTGACCCTTTAGACATGCATGTGAGGATGTTAATGTGGTTTGTGTGGGATAAAGGATGAAAAAGGAGAATGGGGAAATAAGTTGACCAAAGGATGTGAGTTGACCTAAGTATTTTAATGATCTATGAGTGGAGGAATAAAACGGGGAATTTAGGTTTTCGTGTGGGAGAATTTAATTTATGGTTTTATATGGGAGAATCTAATTCAAGGTTTTGTGTGGAGGAATCTAATCTATAGTTTTATATGGGAGAATCTAATTTAAGGTTTTGTGTGGGAGAATCTAATCTATGGTTTTATATAGGAGAATCTAATATATGATTTTATATGGGAGAATCTAATCTATGGTTTTGCATGGGAGAATCTAATTTACGGTGTTATATGGGAGACTCTAATTTATAGTTTTGTATGGGAGAATCTAATTTATGGTGTTATATGGGAGAATCTAATTTATGGTTTTGTATGGGATGATCTAATTTAGGGTTTGGTATGGATGAATCTTTGGCTTTGTATGGGTTGAATTTAGGGTTTGGTATAGATGAATCTTCGATTTTATATGGTTCGAATTTAGGGTTTGGTATGGATGAATCTTTGGTTTTATATGGGTTGAATTTAGGGTTTGGTGTGGATAAATATTTGGTTTTGTATGGATTGAATTTAGGGTTTGGTATGGATGAATATTTGGTTTTGTATAGGTTGAATTTAGGGTTTGATATGATTGAATCTTTGGTTTTGTATGGGTTGAATTTAGGGTTTGGTATGATTGAATCTTTGGTTTAGATGGGTTGAATTTTGGGTTTGGTGTGGGTGATCTTTGGTTTTGTATGGATTGAATTTAGGGTTTGGTAAGGATGAATCTTTGGTTTTGTGTGGATTGAATTTGGGGTTTAGTATGGATGAATCTTTGGTTTTGTATCGATTGAATTTAGGGTTTGGTATGGATGAATCTTTGGTTTTATATGGTTTGAATCTAGGGTTTGGTATGTATGAATCTTTGGTTTTATATGGTTTGAATCTAGGGTTTGGTATGGATGAATCTTTGATTTTATGTTGATTGAATTTAGGTTTTTGTATGACGTAATCTTGGGTTTTGTATGAAAGAATTTAGGGTTTTGTATGGATGGACTTAGGGTTCTGCATGAAAAATTCGAAAGGTCTGCATGGGAGTGAAATTTACGTATGAAAAGTTGATTTGGGATGTGAGCATGGTAATGTAAGTGTTGTTTAGGTGGTTGAACACTTTGGATGGAAAATAGTACATGGAGCATTATAAGGGTATGTAGGAGACCGAGCTAGGGTTTGTGTGGACAATTAGGGTTTGATGTGGCTGCTTAGGGTTTTGTGGTATCATGTGTATTTGGTGATTAAAGTGTAATTAAGAGAGTGTAATTTCTGAGTTGTGTATATTTCTCCATTTTCATATTCACGCAATAATGCTTAGATCTCAACACGGTTGAACCAAATAGAAAAAAATGAAACGTTAAGAGTCATATTAGAAAAGTTCGGATTGGCATGATGCCTGAGCCATGGAAAGACTCGAGCGTGTCACTCACCTAGTAAGGTTAATTAAAGATGAGAAGTACAGGAAGACAACCCTGGTATAGTGGTGTAGGACATTTCTCCTTTCCTATATACTTGGGTTTGATTCCTGTTATATGCCTTTAGGGCATATCTTGAGTAATAAAATGATACGTGAGTCTCTTAAGAAAGAAATGACTAATAATTCAGGCAGCTGCAGTGTCGTTTATTGGGGGGTTGATTCCTTATGGGCACCTGTGGTGGTAAACACATGTTCTTTGAACTATTAAGGGACATTCTATGATTAACCTCCATTGTGTTAACCTAGGACAAGATTAGCGGCGGTGCCTAAGACAAGTGTATTGCCTGTTGAGGAAGATGAGAAGTACATATTGATTGAGAATTTCATATAGTTAAAAGATTTGATAATCATCAATCATGCAAGGCTAATATTTGATCATCAAATCTTGGGGCTACTTACTAGAATGTTGTGTGCATTCCTCATATGGTAAATATTGTGACCTTACAAATATATTGAAAGTGGAAATACATGGCCCTAAAAAAGAACCTTTCTTAAACTAGGAAGGCTATATAAAAGCCAAATCCACTTCTACACTTGAAAACTAAGTCATCTATAGGATATGAAAAAGACATAAATCTCTAGTACACCACCTGATGTGGTCTTAACCCATAAAAAAAATCACATCTAAGCACTATAGAGATATAAGGAAAAGTTATGGGTCTTAAACATTTGGATTAATGGAAATAGGAATTTAAACCACATTTCCTTCACGGTGCTCAAATATATCCTTGATTTTATCAAAGTTGTTGCTAGACCAAGGAGAAACCACAAGTTCATGACAAACAACCATGGAAGTTAACAATCACTAGTCACTTTAGTGTGGGTACAACACACTATATATATATATATATCCTATACAAACATTAGGAAACAGCTATAGGGGAGTAGAACTTGATCTAGAAGATTAATGGACCATCGCGAACACATCTAATGATTTGACTGATTTGACTATTGTAGCATAAAAGACTTTCATGTAAGGAATTACTTTGTAAAAGGAAAATATTAAGTGAAAAAGTCCCCCATAGAAAATTGCATAGGTTATGCCATTGTAAAAATAGTAAGTGAAAAATATTACTTTGTAAAAATGGGGGAAACCTAAAAGCATAGGTTATGCCATTGTAATTCTTCAAAAATAAAATAAAATGGGAGGCACCGAATGTATAGAGTATCTTAGGAATATTAAACCAAGTTGATTTCTTTAAATGTATGAAATAGAATTTTGCACCGCCAATAAAATTAGAATTTATCAAATCCCATAATATCAATTAGTAATACGATACTACAAAAATTAAATTACCTTTATATGAAAAGAAACCCATAATATCTTATACATCCTTTCTCAATGGAATTTTGAATGGTGTTCACTAGCAAAGAATATGAATCATATGGTTTCTTAAAAAAATAGGATTCTAATTGGTTGGAAGTCTCTAAATCAAAATTGGATAAAAATTAAGGCAAACATATCGTCTACCTCTAACAACCTCAAATTGGGAATGGGATGAGTGATTAGTGACCACTTCAGGTAATTATGTTGGAGGATTGGCTAGGAACATAAGAGAAAAAAAAATAGTTTGCTAGTAGAAATATGGGCTCTACAAAATAGGTTGAATCTTACAAATACTCTAGGAATAAACAAAATTCATGTAGAGTGTGATGTTTTATATACATTTATGTGTTGAGTGAAACACCCCCAAATTTAATACTTAAAAAATTTGTTTTAAAGAATCAATAGTGGAAGCCAAAACATAAAATGTAGGGGTGTCCAGTTGCATCTATCATAGAAGAGGCACTCCCTATGCCTAGTCTATGTCATGTGCAAGGTAAAAGTAACATCGTACCTAGGAATTAGGGGTCAGAAATATTTGATTCCACTACAATACATGATATAAAATATAGAGAAGGAAATATGTATAATGAAAACAAGTGACTAAAATCCTATAGAGAGATAGAGATATTCGGATAACCAAATCTTATATCACTTTGATTAATGCTCACCAAAGGCAAGAATATCAAGTTAATAATCATTAATCACCCATAAAAATAGGAAATATCTTCTCTTTGAAATGAGTAGCACTAATAAAAAGAATGGTCAGTACGCTATGTATAGAATAAAGTAATAATACAGTTAAGTAGGGGATATAAATAACTATATAAGTTTGCATAAAGGAATAAGCATACAAGTGTGTAAACATAAAACAATGCTAGGAAAATAATTATCTATATCTCATTATTAGATATGACATACTCCATTATTTTATTTATGTTGAGTGTAGGGACTCCATTATTCTTAATCCAATGGAATGAACTAAAACATCTCTCGGGGACAACATATCTGAGCCACTATTATTTTCCTATGGAATAAACCCAACACCTATTAGGGAAAAGCTCACCTGAGACACTATTTTTAAACTGATGAAATAGTCTAGAGCATTTCTCAGGGACAACACGCTTGATCCACTGTTATTGTCCAATGTACCGGACCCAATACCTCTATATTGATTCACATAATCTTCCATTTTAAATAATTAATGTTTTATCCACTAGTTACTTGTATCAAATCAAATTTTTATTCAAGTCAATTTTAGGGTCCCACTATTCTTAATCCAGTGGAACAGATCGTAACACCTCTTAGAGAAAAACACACCTAAGCTACTAATATCATCTAGCGGAGCAGACCTTAACCTTGGTCCAACTCATGTGATTGTTCACTTTAAATGATTAATTTATTATTGATAATTTATTTTGAGAAGTAAAAAACATAATTGAAGCAAGTAAAGCATAACCACATAGATATCAAGATCATTGTCATGGATATAAATCCATATATCTCCTAAGAAACCTTAATTTCATATTTTAGGCATAACTTCTTTATTATTATTCTTTTATCCACCAAGTTTAGATTCTAATCCTAAAATATTATTATTAACAATATAATCCAAAACTAAGGTCTAACTCTAACATCTTACACATGCTATAATAGCACTATATCAAAAGTTATTATTTACAATGCTTACAAAACCCTAATTTCACAATTAAGTTATAATTTTTTCATAAGGCTAATATAATCACCAAATTTAATATACATTAATAAATTTCCAAATTTAACAACATATACTAAAAGAATAGTTTAAATCTACTGTTCATACATTCGATAATAACATCGCCTTTTTAGGATTACTATTCCTAATTTAAGGTGTTTTCTCATTTAGTGGAACCTATGCCATTTATAATTACTCAAAACATATTACATGATACTATTAGAATATTTTTTAAGCATATAAAACATAAAAATACTTGAATTTCTATTATATACCCATATTGACCAAAATGCCAATAACGATAACCAATACCCATATTTCCCGAAAACCTAATATGTTTGGCATCATTATTTTCAAGTCTTCAATTTATACATCACCGTACATATTAAATATAATTATTTACCACTTACCATAATATATCAAATCCATATGACAGTACCATATATCATAACAACTCACTTAGAATCTTCCTATATAGTATTTATTGTAATGATATCACATGTTTTTTAACATACTCGTTTTCATCATATAATTTAATATGTTTTCATCATATAATTTAATATTATCATATCACAAAATTAACACACATTTATAACATCATATTAATAATAACATGATAATACATATAGCCATACATGACACTTAACACAAAACCCTAAATAATGACTAGTATCAGTACAGAAAAAGGCATCTGTCTCTAAGCATGTATATCTAATCCCGCCTCATTTTGAACTTTGGTAAATCACCTAAGAAACAAAAAAACACCATTATAAATTAATGATATGATTAAGGAATAGTTACATTAAGGAAGAGTGAAATAAGGGAGGAAAAACCAAATGAAACAAGGTAATGGCTTTCGATGGAGAGTTGTGCAACAAGGGAGGGTGATATGTAGGATGTCGAAGGAATGGGGTAAGAAACAGTAGTATGTGACATTGATAATGGGTATGCAATGGATGAAGGATGTTAGTGTGTAGTGGTGGAAGTGGCTGAAGGAAGGTGGTTAGCTATGGTGGAAATGGTTGAATGGAGGGGAACTGTTGTGGTGATTTTGGACAAAGGTAAGGGGTGTGTTTTGGTGGTTGTGGTTGGTGCCAAAGGTAAGGGTAGGCTGAAGGTAGGGTAGGGAACTATAAAACCCCTAAATTTCATAACATTTATTTTTGGATATTTTTCCTCTTTATTCAAAACTAATCCTTAAACTTTACCCTAATTGTATTATTATTAATCTTTGATCTATAACCTAAACAATTTTTTAAATATTTTTTCTTGATTATTTTACCTATTTCCTTTTTTTAAACTTATTATAAGCCTAATTATTTTTCCTGGTATATTTTTCTAGCTGGTACTCTAACATATTCATACTAGTTTTAAAACTAAAATGAAATATCTTTATCCTACCTTACCATTTTACCCCTTTCGATTTACCTTGCTTCTTCCTTCACTTTGTTCCTTCCCTCTATTTCTCTAGCACCCTTTTTAGCAACCTCTAGTTGTACCGCCATCTATTATAGCTCCTCCCTTCTGACGTTAACTAGCCTTCCTTAACCATCACCTCCCTTCACAGCCAGTAACCTAGCACCAAACAACCACCTACACCATCACCACCTCGCAGCAGCGTCACCTCAAGCCTAGCCACCACTAGTTGTTCCATCCATGGCCACTATCTCCACCACCCCTACCTCACCCTTACACCACAACCAGTCAACCGGTTAGTGACCCTTTCTCTTATGCGCTGCTCACTTTACGCATGCAACATTTGGTACCTATTTTAATAAGTAATGGTATTTTAGTACTTTTATAAATTAAATATTTTTTAATTATAAATATTATTTTAATTTTTGAATATTAATTCAGCAATTGTGTTATTATTCTTAAGCATTTGATAAGTGGAGACTTATAAATTTTAGTAGGACACCGCAGATTTGCATTTTTGTTAAAAAACATGTAACTTTTATCTCTACTAAAATTTCAGACATCACATGATACCATATTAGGTTTTTTATGCATGAAATATGAATTGTTATCCTATAATTATGTGCTTATTATTGTTATTATGAAAATTAATATAAAAAAAGAGCATGTTGTTTTGTGTAAAATAATTGAGGTACAAAAACATTACAAAAATGATCTTTTATGATTATGTAAGACATGTAGGTGGAAACCAATAGGTTTAACATACTTAGATATATTTATGGGATAATAATTATATATGTGTGTCCTAGAGGCAATTTGGTTATTTTGAGTTTGTTATGATATTTATCATGACAAGCATGTCTAATCTGTATTATATATTATAAGCATGAGATTATATGATTATAGATGTATTAGATACGCATGCTACTTTGCTAGGGTTTTATATGAAAAATCATGATTAAGGGTAAATTGATCATTTGGCATATATGATAATTTAATTACATGATCAATTAATTTAATTATTATCTTTTAACCTTTCCATGATAATCTAATAAATGAATTGGATTTACAATTTTTTTTAAAATTATAATGTGGTAATTTTGATCCCACCGGCATATTGATCATTTCTGACCTAATGTGCTCAAATTTGGATAATTGATCTTAGGATGACCTTAGTAAATTTTTACGATTAACCTTGGTAATAATACTATTTATGGCTATCTTGAATAAATGAAAAAATGAGTACAAATTGCTGAATATAGAAACTAGATATATGTGATTGATTGTGATTTTGTGATCACCTCAATGAGATACTAATACTTAAAGTAAAAGACCTAAAGATTGGGAATGGTGACTCTTTAGGGGTTGCTACCCTAAATACGTGATTTAACCCATGGCTAAGTATGGATTTTTACTAGTGTGCCTTAGTACCCTATTTAAGCCCCATATCTTACTCTATTTAGCTCTACAAACTAATAAAGGATATGCATACTTATGAATTAGATGTTATTGTCAGTAGGGTATTGTGTTATCTTCAGGTAACAATGCAACCAAGGTACCTTTATGTCCTTAAGTTAATAGTCAGTGGAATACCGTGTTGCCTTAGTGCGTCGGTATGATTAGAGTATCTTAGTGTCTCTGGGCTGATTGATCTCCCCTTGAGTAAATAAAAATAAAAATAATTGGTGGATTAGTTAGTAGCAGCCTTTGTGCCTACCTATTGTTTGGTAACATGCTTTGTACCTATCTATGTTTCAATACAAGCCTTTTTTTCTACTTATGGTTTAGTAGCAGCATTCATGTCTACCTATGTTTATGTAGCAGCCTTTTGTGCCTATATGTGGTGTTGTGGAATTTATTGATCTTGTGCCTGTGAACCTATCTATGACGTATGACATCTATTGGTATTGATACTGAGCTTTGTGGCTGTTGTTATTACTATGTCTTGAAGTTGATGATGTTTTTAATTAAAAGAGCATCTACTGGATATTCGATTGGTAAGTTTTGGTTTGGTCTAGATAAACGAGTATGAATATTATATGGTCTTAGTGGTATGCTATTATATGAATGATCATCATATTTCAATCCTCCTATGTATATTTAAATGTTTTCTACCATGTTTTTTTGTATGCCTTATATGTGTTTCATGTTGTTTTCTTCATATTAGTTATGTATAAAGGGTTGCTCGGTAACACTACACTGAAGGGTTTCTTTTGTGAGCCCCTACCTATTCAATAAGTAGTGGAATTTACAGGTCAGGTTGTGCCCTCTTGTTCTTTTACTCTTTTGAGTTTTGTAATCACTGATGTTGCTTTTATTTAGCATGATACTTATATATTTGTCCTCTCTCTTATGTTTCTTAGAATCGTGTTATTAAGTTAAGTAGAGTAATACTTTTAACCTTATCACTTGGTATGATAATGGTAGAGGAAATCGGTCTTGTAATAATTGTAGCCGTGCCACCCTTTATTTTTATTGTTTTAGCTTTCATGATTAACTCTTTAAAAGGAAATTTTTAAGTCCTAAAAATGGGGTGTTACATATTGGTATCAAAGCTTTTAGTTCTTGAGAATTGGGTTTCTGTTATATATTCGATTCTCACGATCCTAAATGTTTTAACCTGAAAACGTATTTACCTTCTCCCAATGTTTTTAAGCCCGTATTAGTCTTGTAAGTACTCGAATGTGGGTAGATTAAGCGGTCTTGATTTGCGGATATATTATGTGCTAGTACGATAGGACTTTTCTTAACGCATTTACTGTTTTGTATCTAATTCAACATGGTCTTGAATGGACGTATGGACCATTTGAAAATAGCATTTGAGGATTTTATAAAGTTTGTTCAATGTCTGCCTCCACTGCCTCCATACTACTCATAGGAGGGTATCAGAGAGGATTAGCTTCAGAGATTTTTGGGTTACCATTCGTCTACCTACGCCAAAGAAGAAGAACTTGTTATCCTACGAGGATGGATTTGAGATTTCAATAGGAAGTTTGAGGTAGTTGATTACCCAAAAGCATGAAAGGAAAACACAGCCGCATATTTTCTTTGAAAACTAGTAGATGCCTAGTGGGTTGTTTTTCATGTTCCAGGAGGACCACTAATGTCCTAGGAAGACTTTAAGACAACACTTCACACATGTTTCTGCACAGAGAGCCTCAAAAAGGACAATCTCAAGGAATTCATGCAATTGACTCGGGGAAGTCTATTAGTGTGGGAGTATCACATGCGGTTTACAGAGTTGTTGAGGTTTGCTCTAACTATAGCCGTTAGTGAGGCTACAATGATCTTCCAGTTCAATCAAGGACTTCACTTAAGTATTTGAAAGATGATGGATGGAATTATTTTCCATGACTTGGCTATACTATATGAGTGGGCGTGTATCGCCGCCACTTTTGTTTAGGAGTAGAATTTGATTTTAGGTAAAAGGAAACCCAAGATGCAAGATTCCAGGGGAAAGAGTCAGCACCATAGTATCATAGTTTCAACCCTTCAGCATTAGTTTATTGGTCGACACCTGAATAATCAGAGTGGTTCTCGTAGTAGAGCTAGTTAGAGACCAATCTGACACTACCAATATTGTTATTGCAAATGAGATCACCTAGACAAGGATTGCATGGGGAAGCTAATATAGTGTTATGATTGTGGTCAGCTTGGGCATAGAAGCTTTAAGTGCTACTACACACCTTGTGGCAGAGTTTAGAGGTCTCAGGTGCAACCAGCTTAGTATGACTTGATGTTTGGAGTTATTTGCTTGGCCAATGCAACAAAAGCAGATGAGCAAGTGCTAGAGCCTTGATGTTTTTCCTTCCAGTACACTACTGTTTGTTCCTCGATCAATTCGAGTGTGTTGGTTTTGTGTCTATGTGATTCCATGATGTTCTCATGTTAGTAGGGATTCCCATTTTTAAGGGGCTAGTTGCTCCCCTAGGTGCCTTATGTATCCCTATGTGCTTTTCGAGTATTGTGGCGTAGACTTTGGGGACGAAGTCTGTTTTTAAGGGGGTAGTGATGTAACATTCTGAGTTTTTGTAATATTTCTTTTGATCATTTAATATTTTCATTAAAAACCAACCCTTAAACCTTACCCTAATTATTTTATTATTAACCTTTGACATGTAACCTAAATAATTTTTTTAAATATTTTTTCAGATATATTTTTCTACTGAGTATCCTAATCTATCTAAACTAAATCTAAAACTAAATTAAAATATCTCTATCTTACCATACCATTTTACCCCTCTCGATTTACCTTACTTCCCTTTCATTTTGGCTCATTCCCTTTGTTACTCTACCCTTGCTCCGCCTCCCTTCTTTGCAGCCTCTATCGCCCTACACCGCCATCTACCACAAATTCTCCCTTCCCATATCTCCCAACCTTCCTCAACCATCACCTCCCTTCATAGTCACTAACCTCCAACACCCTTTCCCGCAGCGCTAGCACCATGATCACCTCACAACAACTCCACCTGAGCCCAACCACCTACCTCTTCAATAGGCAGTAGACTTTGCAGGTTAACTAATGAGTTCAGTTGAAAGCTGGTAGTTCGGATTAAAAGCATAGGACTATCCAGTGTCTTTTTGGTATATTTGATTTCAGTTGTACTTAGATGCTTGTGTCCTACCATTCTTTCTCTCTTTTGAGTTTTGTAATTGCTTATGTCTCTTTTATTCAGCACAATGCTTATTTATTTTTCCTCTCTATTATGTTTCTTGTAACCATGTAATTAGGTTAAGGTGAGTAATGATTTTACCCTTATCAATTGGTATGATAATATTCAAGGAAACTAGTCTTGTACCAATGATCACGGTAACACCATTTATTTTTATTTTTTTAGCTTCCGTAATTAACTCTTTGAAAGGAAATTTTCAAGTCTTAAAAATGGGCATTTTGCAGGAATGGTATAGGGGTTGAATGGGGGTGGCGTGCAACAATGGATTTTATCAAAGGTGGTGGGGGTGTTTCAGTGAAACTTGTTGGTGGTAGGGGTGAGGGAGTGGTGTGGATCATTGGTGGTTGGGGTATGGTCTTAGTGGAAGTTGCATTGAAGGTGATGATGGGTGAGGCATGTCAAGGGCTACCAGTTATAGTTTATGGGGTGTGTTTGATGATGGAAAAAAGGAGGGAGAGGAAGGAAAGAAGGTTGTGTTTGGTGGTGCTAATTACAAAAATATATATATAGAGAGAGAGGAAGGAGGTTAGTTGAGGGAATTAAATGTGAAGTATGTGAGTGTATATATATATATATATATATATATATATATATATATACCCGAGAGGGAGATGGGTAGACAATAAGATAATGATAGTGCACACAAGGTTGGGGAAAAAATTTCAAGAAAAGCTCCTAAGATTAGGGTACGGGTTGTGATGAGGGGTAGGGTGTAGGTGATAGCATGACATAGGGAATTATAGAGGGCATGGTCGGGGAAGGTTTCACGCAAGAGAAGGAAGAGACAGGAAAGAAAGAAATGAAAGGATTATCGGTAGGGGAAAAGGAAAAAGGAAAAGGAAAGATAAGTGTGGGTTTAGAATTAGATTTAGTTTAAAATAATTTAAGTTAGGATATTAAGATAATTTAATTGAAAATCATTTAGGGGTAGGTTTAGGTTAAATTATTAATAAAACAAAATAGAGATTATGGTTAAATTAAAAATTAGGATTAAGGAGTTAGGGTAAGGTAGAAATATTAATATCCCAATATTAGAGTTAGGTTACGATATTAATTACTCAGCATTAAGTTCAGCTAAAATTCGGAGTGTTACATCAAGTCTCTCCCATGCTATGATACTATCTTAGATTGGGGTAAAATGCTATTATGGTCACTAAATTTAAAAAATAAAATACTAAATTAGTCCCTCTAGATTTCATTTTCATTCAAAATATAATTTTCTTCTTCTATTTTTAGCACCTAATTAAGGACTAATGTGAATGAAAAATGAAATCTAGAGGAACTAATATATATATATATATATATATATATATATATATATATATATATATTAGTTTAGGGAATAAAATATAAAAAATCATATTCTAGATGAGGTAAAATAGTATCTAAATCTCTTGGGTTATAGGGAGCTCCTACAAAACTTTTGTGGTTCTAGGGTAGTCTGTAGATCATGTATTTTGAAACATAAATAGCCTAAGGAATAAGCTTTCAAGCTTTGAATAACATATGTTTCTTGATTTTTTATTTATTTATTTTTATGTATGCCCTACTTTTATTTCTACTTTGTTTAAAGAATATTGTAAAAGAACTTGTATCTTAAGAATCGTTAATACTTTTGAGTACTATATATTTTCTAAAATGCCTAAAAAAAAGATTGTAAGATTAATACTATAGGATATACTATTTATTTTCTTTTTAATTTTTTCTCTCCCAACTTCAAGATAGTAAATTTTGGGCACTCCCTCTCATGGGCATAGAGATAATTAATTAATAGTGGTGTTTGTGGATCAACTCTCTTAAATGTTGACCTTAAGTCTTCCCTCTTTGCTATTACAAGCGGGGTTTCTAAAATTTTCATAAACAAGCTTGCTTTTAGGCTATTGATTTAGTTAATAAGTCCAATTTTTTTTAATTATTTAATAAATAATTTTCACTAACTTTTAAGTACCTTGTAGAAAGTTAAAAAAATGTAAAAGTTACATATTAGTTTGAATTTAACTTTCCAACTATACCAAATCCTTACATAATTTTACTCAAGTTTAATTCTAGAAAATTTCCTTGGAGTTAGGTTGTAGATTAAAATAACCTTATTTGTAGTTACTTATCAATTATTTTAAAAACTTTTTAAACTAATTTTTTTTCAAGATAAATAATAATATTAGACAATTTCTTTTTATAGTAATTCCAAACAACTTTTTTGTTGCTGTAAAAAAAGGTGTAATATAAAAGTTAAATTTTAAAATTGACCAAATGAATACAAATAATTATGATTGACCTAATTAAAAAAAATAAAAGTTAGAATAGACCTAACCTATAATTGATATGAAATAAATAAATAAATACTCTTTCTATCTCACAAAGATGATTAACTAATTTTTCACACTAATTTAAAAATATCAATTAACTTCATGGGAAAATAAAGGTTTATGGCCAAATTTATTGCTATACTTTTATTTGATTAGTGTGTGTGTGTGTGTATTATTGGTCTTATAATAAAGAGATACATTAAATAATGACATATTAGTAAATAAATATATTAACCTTATTTTAAATAAAGTATGTTGACTATAATTTGAGGCATACCAAAAATATATATATTAAAGAATGCGAGACTATCTTTCTAGAACAAAGGGAATAACTTTTAATTAATCATAAGTTAGATGTAGATAATTTTAACTAGATACTAAATTTTAACATTAAAAAAGTATGGTCATTTACCTAACTTATATTCAATGTAAGACTAAAACAATAACAAAAAGATGCACAAACATAAGTTAAGGGAAATGGAGAGATATACACACATACTATTTGTGGATGATAATATTTTGTAATCAAGGACTTCAAGAGTAGGGAAGTAACAAAAGTTTAAAGTTGGTGAACTATGAAAGAAAGCACAACCAATAGGTAAAACATATAAATGTTGGATTATCTTTACCCTATGCTATAAGTACTTTCTCATCAAAACATCATTTGGATCATCATCATCTTACAACACAATGTCATATGTCCGTTGAATGGGTAATGAACATGAAACAACAATATCAGCACGATGACATACTAAGTAAGATCTAACTACTATATATAATCATGGTTCAAATAAAACATGGTATAACATCATATAAGAGCATAAATCTCAAGGAACATGGCATAGCAACATAGAATACCATGCTAACATCAAGTAATATAATACATGTAATCATAATCAAGGAAATTCATGAAACATGTATACTTTATTTGAGAGGAAGGAAAAACTCTAAGGCATTTATAGGAATTTAATTTCAATTATTATTATTTTGTAAATCATGATCATATAGGTCCATTACTTATAATTTGACTCATGGTCACATAGTGTTTTCAAGCGTTTATATTAAAACATATATATTACAAAAGGTTATCACATGTGGTTAGGACATACCAAGGACAACTTTCATAGAGGCTCCTATGATACCCGCCATACACTTGCACATAAGGGATCAAATAAAACAAATATAATAAGAAGATGAGAATCCACTCCACAACCAATAAACATACATGCCAAAATCACATAAGAACATCCTATCGCACTACTAAAGGACACATAGGCCTTAGGGTGTAAAAAATAAGTATAGGCGCATCTTGCTCTGCTACACATATACACTTATGCTAAGGGGTTAGTATAGGGACTCCAACATTCAACACACTAAGGCATATAATACCATAGAAAATCAAATAACAGAAGCAAAACCAATATGATGGTAAAGGAGACAAACCATGGGCATCACAACAAATGAGACATACCATGACCATCACAGCGAAGGAGATATAACATGAACATCAAAACAAAGGAGACATAACATGTGTTTTATAGAAGTTATAAAAAACGTGAGAGTTCGTAAGCTATATTTTGTATGCTTACACCAACTGCATCCACAAGATTGTATAGATAACATGGAACTTATAACAAGTGTTTATAGAACACATCACCCAAAATGATACTTTTAATTTGAGAGATCACATAACGGTTAATGGATAAAAATATCAGATATATTTAATCTAAAAATTTTACTATTCACACAAAATACTATTTACAATCAATGAAAAATATTTTTTATATTGAGAAAATTAAATTCAAAATCCTTTAATTATTTATTATTGAAAAATACTATTTATAGTCAAATTATTATTTACTCTTGGTCACTATTTTAAAGGTAAAAGTTAATGGTTACACTACCACGGAAAGGGGTTTTAATAACGGTTATTTTATAGTTTTAATAACGGTTTTCAACCGTTATTGAATCGCCCGTTATTAAATATTTAATAACGGTTCATAATCGTCATGAAAAATACACAAAAACCCGCGAATATGTGCGAAAACTGGAGTTTTAATAACGGTTTTTAAGTAAAAACCGTTATTAAAACTCCAGGTTTTAATAACGGTTCTAATGAAAACCGTTATTAAAACTCCAGGTTTTTAATAACGGTTCTTATAAAAACCGTTATTAAAAAGTAGGTTTTAATAACGGTTTTCATAAGAACCGTTATTAAAAAGTAGGTTTTAATAACGGTTGTTATGAAAACCGTTATTAAAACTCCAGTTTTTTTTTTTACAGTTTTGTTCCTGCCCACATATACAGTTGTATGTTAAAACAATTACCAAATCTGCAATGTAAAACAACATCAATTCATACCAAATCTACAATCACACCATAATTTCAATCAATCTATAATTGGTATGCATGTCTCAATACACCAACTATACTTAGCAATAAAATTAGTGGGCATACCACAACTTGGTAGCTCTACACCCCAAAGTAAATATATAGACGAAATACAAACCTAAAAATGCATGTAGAATATATAGATCGCTACCTAATACCGAATGAATGAGTGCACGTGCTTGGCCCATTGATCTCTAACTTCATCAATTTCATCAACTTTATATTGCTGGGCATAGTCATCGGTATGTCATGATTCATTCATTAATAGAAAAATATGGAAAAGCAAACATATATGGCTTGAATCTATGTTGACCAATCTATTCTAGACTATAAGATCCATTGCTCATCTTCTTCACTTAAACCCTTAAAAACTTCAATTTCATCATCATCATCATCTAAGTTCCTTTGTCTCGAAGATCTTCAATTTTGGAGGTACCTAAAGCTCTTATCTCATCCATAATTACAATAGAGGATAAAGAGATAAACAATAACTGAAAAACATGTATTACCCTACATACAAAATAATACAAAGGTAGGCAACATGTAATACCACTTTAATCAAGAGGTTATGACCTAAAATATACCCTCACTTATATGTAACAAAAAAGACTCAATTTAGAGGCCAAAATGGCATTTTTTGGGCTCCGATATTGCCCAAACCGGCTCCGCCGCTTTTTCACGTCGTAGATCTCGAAAAAATACCCAAAATAGCCTCCTAGATCACCTAAATCCGAGGTCCCATGAAAAAGTTATGACCCTCCAAAGTTTTCAGCAGTTCTAAATAACCTCAATAATGTCTTCACTTTTGTTTATTATGGTTGTAGCTCTAAATAATGTTGAATCTCCATACAAACAAATACAACAATAATATGTAAAGGTCTCGGCCAACACATGCATTTGTTAATATATAACAATAACGCAACAAATAATTCAACAACAAACAGAAAAATTTTCAGCCAACACATTCAACAACACATTTTCGAACGAAACCCTAGCTACAAACACATACGTAAAGTGAGCTAGCTACAAACACGACGGTGAGAATATTGAGAGAGGCAAGGGCTTCAAACACGACGGAGGATGAAGGTGCAAGTGCCAGCTAGCTTCGGAACAATGGCAGAGGTGGAGAGTTGGCGGTGCGAGGGCTTCCTTTACTTGAGAGGAGCCTGGTGGTGCGAGTTGGTGGTGCACGGTGTGGCGGTGCGAGGGTTTGTAAGGAGAAGGAAGGAGAGCAAGAGAACGAAATTGCAGAGAGTCTGAAAATTTTGGCACGAAACAGAACCGAGCGAAATAAAAGTTTGATTTTGGGGTTTTAATAACGGTTCCTGAGAGAACCGTTATTAAAACATATTTTAATAACGGTTCTTCCAGGAACCGTCATTAAAAGCTTCTGACTTTTGACAACGGTTCTAATATGAACCGTTATTAAATCCTCTTTTAATAACGGTTTATATAAAACCGTTATTAAAACATCCGTCCAAATTTTAACGCTGCCCTTTTAATAACGGTTTTTAACTAGAACCGCTATCAAAACTTCCCGCCGATTAATTTTCACGCGTTTGACAACGGTTTTCTAACTACCGTTATTAATGTCCCGTTATTAAAACCCCTTTCCGTGGTAGTGTTAATGATCACGTCCACCACGCTCGAACATATAATGACACGGGTAAAACTAGCATAACATGGCCATCACGGTAAAGGAAACATAACAAGGCCATCACGTTAAAGGAGACATACCATGACTATCATAATGAAGGAGACATAACATGTGTTTTATAACAATTATACGAAACGTGAAAGTTTGTAGACTATATTTTGTATGCTTACATTAAATGTATCCACAAGTGTTTATAGATAATGTGAAACTTATAACAAGTGTTTGTAGAACACATCACCCAAAATGATGCTTTTGATTTGACAGACCACATAACGGTCAATGGATAAAAATATCAGATATATTAAATCTAACCACCGTAAAATAAGGCTCCACACCAAAATTTGAAAAAATTATTGTTCACACAAAATACTATTTACAATCAATGATTTTTTTATATTGATGAACTTAAATTCAAAATCCATCAATTATTTATTATTAAAAGTTACTATTTACAATTAAATTACTATTTTTACTTCGTTATAATTTTAAAGATAAAAGTCAATGGTTAAGGGTCAATCATTGACCTCTACTATGTTACTTAAGTCCTTTAATGGCAATTTTACCATTAAAACATTAATTAATCATAACAACATCTTTAATCTTCACCTTAACCATACGCATGGTAATTAACAAGTGATTAGTCAAGGACACTTTGAAGACCATATGAAAACATGAAGAACTTATACTAAACTTTCATATAATATAAAACAGATTCAAATCATAACATGTTATATATGAAATTTACTTTAAAAACACCAAAAAAGGCCAAAGATTATTATGGCATACTTGGATTTAATTAAAAAGACCCATATCATAACAAATGCCCAAGAGGCTAAATCTTACAAAACAAAACAACCAAGAACTCATTCTCCCACCATTAAAAGAAAAGGAAGAAGATCAACTCACAAATCTTCAAATTCCTTCTTGAAAACCTAAAAACATCAAAGTATAGAGCTTATGAGATGAAAGAAAATAAACCACACAAGAAGGTGAGATTTAAAAGGGAAGAAAACCGAACCTTTTTAAAGCTTGGAAGAAGTTCAAAACTTCATAGGATAAAATAAAATAAGGAAGTGACATAAGGAAGGACGAGAAGAAGAGAGAAACTTGGACAAGGGGAGGAGAAGGAAATAAAGATCACAAGTTTAGTGATAAGGTTGAAAGTCTTTGAGTGTTGAGTTAAAGATAAGATTCAAGGCTCAAGTCTTTAGATGATATTTTGTATAAATGTCTAAAACGTCATGATGGAAAAGGAGAGAGGAAGGAGTGACCCAAAATTTAAGCAGTGATGGAAGTGAATGAGTGATTCTCACTCTTTTTCGTACAAAATAAGTAGCTAAGATCGAACCTTGTAAAAGTTAGATAAAAACTAGAGGTAGAAAATTTGGTTTTGATGACTTATTATGTGCAAAGATATAAAATCAAATCTAAAGAATAAAAAAATAAGCAAATTTTAAAAAATATTTCTAGTTCGATAAAACTAAAGTATAGCCATTCTTAATGTTTTGTACATTTTAGCTAGGAAGGTAATTTTGAGGCTTAAATACATGATTAAAAGCATACATGTATTATAGATAATATTTTCTTACTAACGACTCAATTTGACAGCTTAAAAAGTCTTACAAAATATAGAAAATTATGAGAAACTCAAATATCTAATTAAAGAAGAATCTCAAAAGAATTTAAAGACTCAAAGTGGCTCGAAATTGTCACTAGAGTTAAAATGATATAAAAAGGCAAAAAAAGTAATAATGAAATATTTCAAAAATATTATAAAGGTTTTTAATATTTTGAATGATGTAAGATAAATATTTAAATTAAGAAAATTTTATATTTAAATAATAAAGATTTTCAGCGAGTTAAATTCTTTAAGAAACATGATATGCCTCTAAGAACATGAATCACGACCCTCCAAAAAGATTGAACTCGATCGATTTAATGAGAGCTTAAAATCTAAATAATCATTATCCTTTCAATTTTCATTCCTAATTTGAAACGACACCGAGCAAAATCCAAATATAATCCAAATATATTTGAGGCCACCAGAAATTAATAAGTAACCAAAGTAAAACTACTCAAATCATGATACGAAATAATTTGGCCCCTTGAGTCACAAAGCTTAGATAGGACTTTACTATAATTTATTACTAGATACTGTTTGTATTTATAATTCAAAGAAAGTAATAATCAACAATTAATAATTTACTACTTTACAAGACTAATCATCGGAAATTCTTTGTTGAAGTATAGTTGTTTTCGTTTTACATTTTATTCGAAATCGTTAATGATGGTTCAGCGCTTACCATCGTCGGAGCCACAAGGGAGGAGAGGTCACCGCCAGCACAAGGGGTCGGAGGACGCACGAGGGAAGAATGAGAAACGGAAAGACGCGGGCACAGTGTAGTGTTTTGTGCAAACACTAGCATTTTCCCATTTGTCCGAGCGACGAACGTGATTCATACGAACCTCAATTTCTCCTGCCCTCTTAAATAATCCAGAATTCAGCTGCAAAAATTTCTTTCTAAACATGTATTTTTATTTCTATTTTTTTTACATATATATAAATATACTTTATATTTTAGTAGATTATGGTATTATCGATTCTTTCTATCCCCATGTCTTGTCTTTGTCCCCGTAGCTTTGCAAATACAAGTAAGCCGGTGTCATAATACTATTTTATGGGTTGAATTTTTCTTTTAATCAATATTGTGATGGCATCAGAACCCCTTTCTAACCAACCAATCTTGCCTTAACCGAACATAAGAACTCAATATAAAACACTGTAAATAGGCGCTAAGTAAGAAGAACCAAACAATCTTTATTAATGAATTTTTTAGAAACCACACTAGAGCACAAATAAGTGTACAATGCTTAGAATTCTCAAGTAATGACTAAATGCCTTTGTTTATCCCAAAAGGAATTTTTATAGGAGACCACGACACCCCCATAGCCTAGGGCTACACCCCTTTGAAGGGTTGTGCCCGTTCAGTGCAAATTCCACCCCAAAACTATACATAGGACATCTCAAATATGAGGATATGCCTATTTATCCAAACTAACACGACCCTTAGTTAAGAAATGTTTTCGGAACCTTTTCGAGTTCAAGGGTCAGATATCTTCATGCTCTGGGCGCCTTTTTGAACCGAAATTTTGCCAACCATCATGTTTTTTATAGGACTTTTCAATTATGTCCACTTGTACCTTTTCAAATAGGGTGGCGGTTACCAACCATTATCATTCAAATTTTTCTTCTTGGATCCTGTTTGACCTACCAGAAAGTCTTTTAGGATGATCTTGAGTGTTCCCGCCAAGTATTCCTATAAGCAACCATTACCTTTTCAAATCTGTATAGTTGCCATGAATAGGTACCAAGTCATTCCCTATAAAATCAAACCAGCATACCCTTGGCCAATCGTTGGCGGTGCCCAGCACTTGGCCTGGCCAAGGCCTTGTGGCCATTGTGTGTTTGGGGCCTTTGCGCACTCCCTAGTCTCATGCCCACCGAATCCCATCAAGTCACTTTGAACCCTTAGGCCTAGGTCGAAGATCATATCCAGGACCTAGGGGGTGTCCCATGCCCCCATTAGCAAAACCAACCTTGAGAGATTATACTTCCTCCTATAGAGTTTTCTTTTATCTTTATAGACTTGGTAGGAATAACTATAAAACTTACTGAATTTGTATATTAGAAGTCCCGGGCTCTAAATTTCTTAAATCGTACCCCCAAGTATTCAACGCTTGGTTAGGACTTAAAGCTTAAGTGTTCTTACACCAAATTAGAAGGCCCTTGGCCTTGGACTATAATCACTCAGTCCGTCAGCTTAGTCATTCTTAAAACATCGCTCAAGCCGTAGTGGCATGCTCCATGCCCTGGCTTCCATTAACACCGACAAAGGGTCTAACAGCCGGCTAGCCCCGAACACTTCACCCCTACGGCCCCACCGAACACCTTGCTTAGTGGAGCCAACGATCTGACCAGGCAACCATCGCTCATGTGACACAGGAACAACTTCACCTTTCTGTCTTTCATTAAAAGCAACAGATTATTTTCTTTAAAATCTCCGACTGTAAATCCTACTCGTCGCCGGCGGCGAACGATTTGATAGTGTGTACTTGAGTGACGGGAAAGAGCTTTAATGCATACCCCATTTCATTTTCTCTACCTTTAATTGCCTTCAAATCATATCATATGTCCCTCCCTTCGCCGTCTACGTCTCCGGCGACGCCGGCGGCTAATACCACTGCTCCTCCGTCCCCAGCCCCGCCAGAAACCACACCACAGCCAATCTTAACACCGTCCGCACCCGCTCCTTCTTCTCCATCTACCCCAGCTCCAGCTGCTTCTCCTCCATCACCAACCGCATCTGCTCCTCCGACACCCACTCCTTCTCCGCCCTCTCCATCCGTTGGCAGTGCGTCGCCTCCTACTTCGCCACCTGCTCCTTCCGGCTCTTCAATTTTTTTCTCCCCGCCGCCTCCCTCTGGCATTTCCTTCTCGAAGTCTCCGCCTCCACCGCCTACTTCGTCGGCGGGTTCGTCTTGGATTCCAGCTCCGCCTTCATCGTCATCTTCGAGTGGGATCACGACGAGTGTTGTAGTGGGCGTTGCCATCGGCAGTCTGGTAATATTGGTTGTTTTGAGTTTGTTTTGTATTTGTTGTTGTAAGAAGAAGAGAAGAAGGAATGAGTATGATAGTGAAAGTTACTATGCCCCTTCTCCTCCACAGATACATACTGGGCCCAAAGGTATCGTGTGTTCATTTCATCTCTTTCCGGTGGCTAAATTTTCAGCCTCGATTCAAATTATTTTATATCAGATTGCGGACTTTGTCTTAGTTTTGATCAATTTTTATCTACTCTTAGAATTGGGAAATGACGTCACTCATAGTCAACGAGATTTGACCTCTTTCTTTGCGATTTTTAAATTACTTCATTTTTTCTTTTTTTATGGACATGTGAATTTCGTATTGATTCCTGGCTATAGAGCTTGAATTTCCATGGCTTTCTGCTATGCCTCGAATTTAGATCTTACGCATAGAACGATATATAAGAACTGTAGACGATATTTTGTTAGACCATGGCTTGTATCTACATTACTCTGTAACTTTGTGTCTTACTTTTCTGCTGTGGTGAACAGCCACAAGCTTTATTTCTCAAACTAAAATTGCATATTATGTCAAAAACTGGACAGTACTGGTACAAAACCTCAGAGTGGTCTAATCTAGGATAAAATGTATGATTGGCTGTAATTCTTTTTTCGGCCATAGAAGATTAAATTTCAAGCAAATTTCTATCATGTTAAAGTAATGTACTATGTTAGTAGAAATGTGCTGCAGAATCTTTTATATGAAACGTTATGTTGAATCAATTGTGATTCCGTTATTGTAGATGACCCTTATGGTTCCCCGGCTCAATGGCGACATAACATTCCTCCACCACCTACCCTTCCAACTCCTTCATGGAAACCACCTTCACCACAGCAACCCCCCACTCCGCCTCCACAACCATTTATGAGCAGCAGTGGAGGTTCTGGGTCCAGCTACCCAGGGTCTGAGGTTCCACTTCCTCCGCCTCCGCCTCCGCCCGGAATGTTGTTAGGATTTACCAAGAGCACGTTTACATATGAAGAACTGGCAATGGCAACAAATGGCTTCTCAGAAGCCAATGTCCTAGGACAAGGTGGTTTCGGATATGTTCATAAAGGCATCCTTCCAAATGGGAAAGAAATCGCTGTGAAGTCATTGAAAGTAGGTAGTCGTCAGGGAGAGCGTGAATTCAAAACAGAAGTTGAAATTATTAGTCAGGTTCATCACAAACATCTTGTGTCTTTGGTGGGTTACTGCATCACTGGCGCACAGAGGATGCTTGTTTATGAGTTTGTTCCCAACAACACCTTGGAGTTCCATCTCCATGGTTAGTTTTTCTCTCTTTCTCCATCTTTGCTTCTATTTTAACATCTATCTGTTTCCTCTTAGTTGTGGTGGCAGCCACAAATCATTTGGCTCTCAATTGACGTGATTGGGTTTCATTACTGAGAAACTGTTTTGTACTATCCATTACTCTGATAAAAAGTACCATATTTTAGGGAGAGGGCGGCCCCCGATGGAATGGCCCACAAGACTGAGGATAGCACTAGGAGCTGCAAAAGGACTGTCTTACTTGCATGAGGATTGTAAGATTCCATACCTCAACTTCCTCTGCTTGTCTTTCCCCTTCGTCTCTTTAGTTTCTATGAATGTGTATTCAATCTATCATGCCAATCTGTGTAGGTCATCCTAAGATCATTCATCGCGACATTAAGGCAGCTAATATACTTCTGGATTTCAAATTTGAGGCAAAGGTGAGAGTAAGCCGGTGCCTTCAGTTGGGCTCCCATCTTTTTTTAATTGATTGAAAGACCTGAATATTCTTTCCTCAGGTTGCAGATTTTGGGCTTGCTAAGCTTTCTTCTGATGTCAATACCCATGTATCCACCCGAGTGATGGGCACTTTTGGGTAAGGCTGATGTTTCACCTCTGCCATGGTGTAGCTTCCTAGATGGGCATCTACATTTTTGTATTTATTTTCCTTTCTAGTTTAGCTTCAGAGGCAATCTGAAAATGAGATTTTGGGGTGGGGGTTTAGTCGCAGTGTAGCTGGATATGCATCTCTCTCTTCTGGTAGTGGTAGTTGTTGCATTTGCCGTCTTCTTGTCAGTGCAGTCCTTCCGTGCCCCTTAACTAGATGGTATTCATAAGACCAATATGTTTGCTAGATGGGCTTCATCAATGTTAGCCTCCGTTCAGTTTAAACCTTGTTTCGTCTCCCTTCTTGCTAGAAGTTGTCACACATGTTGGCGTAAGTTCCTGATCATTTTACTTGGAATTATCTGAATGTTAAAGATACCTAGCTCCAGAGTATGCTGCTAGTGGGAAGCTCACGGACAAATCTGATGTCTTCTCCTTTGGTGTCATGCTTCTGGAATTAATCACTGGGCGTCGTCCTGTTGACACAGCAAATACTTTCAAGGACGGGAGTTTGGTGGAATGGGTATGTCCACTTTTTCCATACCCTTGCCTGAAAATCAAGGAAGAGATAATTGTGTCTATTCATAGTAAAGAAGAAATAGTAAATAACAAGCATAATGCTGAGGCCGCTAATGGATTCTTATGTGTTGGCACTACAGGCTAGACCTGCAATGGCAAGAGCGTTGGAAGAAGGCAACTTTGGTTTTCTTGTTGATTCAAAATTGCAAAATAACTATGACCGCAACGAGATGGCTCACATGATTGCTTCTGCTGCTGCTTGCGTTCGTCATTCAGCACGACTTAGACCCCGAATGAGCCAGGTATATATGTGGTTCTATCATTGTCTGGTTCTTTCATCGTTGGTAGATACTGTAGAAGAAAGAACTTCCTTGAAACTATCAGAAATGGTGATGGACTGGTTGAGCTTTGTGGTGGTTTGGTTATTTTCGTCTAAACTATAGCAGATCATTAGCTTTCTTGTTCATGCTTAATGATATGCGTCAGTCGTTTGAAACATACGATTCTGATGTTTTTCATTGACAACCAACCGAGCGCAGATCGTTCGAGCCCTGGAAGGAGACGTGTCTCTATCTGATCTAAGCGAAGGAATCAGACCAGGACAGAGCAATATCTATGGTTCTTATGGGAGCTCAGATTATGACAGCAGCCAATACAAAGAAGATATGAAGCGATTCAGGCGAGTGGCTCTCACTAGCAGCGAGTACGGTGGAACTACTAGTGAGTATGGGACGTACCAGACTCGTACGAGTAGTGTACAAACAACACGGGAAATGGAAATGGGAAAGATGGGGACACAGAGCCGAGGGTTTGCCTAAAGATAGCCGAGGCATCTGATAGTATTTCTTGTATAAAGAATAGGGCCATGACATTCACACCTGATTAATTAATATTTTATTCCGTAGATGATTGGAAGAATGGCTTGCATGCTTGTAGTTTCTAACACAGTTTTTTACCCGGCACGATGATTGAAATTTGTCCCTTTTTGTATCCATCAGTATATATTTATAGGGAAAAAATATAGTAAGAGAATATAGAGAATTCTGGGTAGTTCTTTTATTGATTATTTTTAGTGGATTGTATGTTTTTGAGGTTTTGCTAGTCATGAAAGCCTTTGAGTTAGTTTTGACTTCTAGTTTAAACAAAAAATAATCCGAATTTTGCACTTCCTCCATCCTATTCTTTTTAAAAGTTAGAAAAATAATCTTAATAAGCCTTTGAGTTAGTTTTACTTTTATTATTATTATTATTTTGGTTGTTTAAGCCAATACGTATGTTATCATTTATAAGGAGATTCAAATATGAAATATAAGTTAATCGGTTTTAATTTTTTTTTAACTACTATGGTATCATAAACATCATATGTTCTTCTTTATGCAAAGGGCCTAAAACTATGGTATAATGGCCTAAAACTTAACATAATTTTGATTTAGCCAAAGGGTTAGTATAATATTTATTGAGGCTTGTTATATGTAAAGCATCCCATCACTAAATTAAAAAACATTTATCCTCTTCATATTAACCTTCCATTTCTTCCCTTCTTTACTTGGTGCTCTATCCAGCGTCTTTCCTTACCGCTCTCCCAAGTCCCAACTACCCTTCGCTTCACTTCTCTCCTCTCCCTTCATGTGGAGTGAAACCTAAGCTCCTTGAAACACGAAACCAAAGAAAAATGGATCAACATTGCTACTAAAAAGGAAAATAGGCAGATAATAGCTACGAAACAATTCAAGATCAAGATGATGTAATTGAAAATTTATGCATTTGCTTTGATATTGAACCATGGTCTTGGTGCTAGCATAGCACGTGAGATGTTCATGCTGGTGAGCATGCCCAACATGAGAGTCTCATGCAAGACTATAGCACCAATGTGAGCAACTCACACACACAATGCATTTTTAGTATATACACCAGTATTAAATGTTCTTACTAGATTCATCCAACAAAAAAAGGAAGACTAAAACTCACGCATTAGAATCAAACACGTCTTCCTAACCCAACATAAGTACTCACTGTCACGTGCTCAGAGGTTCCGGCCCCAGCGCCCCTGGCGAGGCCAGCATCCCACATTACGAACCGTCGAGCACCATGTCGAATATGCGCAACATCCCGCAATAATAACACAATAGAGATGTATAAGAGGGACACCGAGTTGTACCTGAGACATAACATCGACATTAGCAACTGTCAGGCAACCAGGGAGCACCCATATTCGCATGGCTCATTGGCTAGATGCTTGGGGCAAGTCACGGACCGTGACATTCTCCCCCACCCAAAATCGCAAACGCCCTCGTTTGCACCACAGAGGGGTCCCAACATTGCTTCCCTGCATCTCAAGCGCTGTCCTCGCGATAGTCCTCCAACGCTCGCCCCATGTTGGGAAAGCATCGTGCAACTACCATACGTTGCCCCGCAAGGCTCGTAGTCCAACCAACATCTCGTACTCAACATATCTGTTGCGGCATATCCGACCCCATTGCAGCGACTCCATGCGCGCCCGAGATCGACTCATCGCGCAGCCCTCAGCAACCCATTTCAATGGCCTGGATCCCACACCAAACCACGTCCACCAACACCCTTGTCAATGGACCCGTGCGGCACTCACGACCTCCCCTTGGCTTCACTCCTTCGAAGCCGGTCGTCTCACAACGTGCCTCACACCCACGGCCTACCCACAATCCTTCGGGGTAGCCAACAACACGGCAAAATGCTTGCCGACTGACACGGGCAACGAGCTGCTCTGATACCACTTTGTCACGTGCTCAGAGGTTTCGGCCCCAGCGCCCCTGGCGAGGCCACCATCCCACATTACGAACCGCCGAGCACCATGCCGAATATGCGCAACATCCCACAATAATAACACAATAGAGATGCATAAGAGGGACACTGAGTCGTACCTGAGACATAACATCGACATTAGCAACTGTCAGGCAACCAGGGAGCACCCATATTCGCATGGTTCATTGGCTAGATGCTTGGGGCAAGTCACGGACCGTGACATCACGCTCCTCTCACGTGAAGAATTCACTCTAACATGAGAATCTCACACATTACCCTTCCTCAACACATAATCTTGTCTAATGCTAGATTTTGCCAAATATAGGTATGTTAGAGTGATATTCTTATGAATTTTTCTATGTTTTGCATAAGTTCTGCGTGAACGGATAGTAAGAATAGTAATCGTGTAAGCATTTCGTGAATAAATAAATGGGGTATGATTGGTAATTTAGTATAATTTTTTCTATTTTGTAATGAGATAGTTTTACAAATAGAAATTCCATATTTTTTTTGTTGAAATAAAAAAGAATTATTAGAAAATTATATTATTGATTTTGTTAAAAATAGTCTTATATAAGGAGTATTAATGAACATTTAATTTTATTATCAAAACATTACTATCTCCGTTTTTTAATAAGTCTCACCACGTATTTTGATAATAAATTTTAATCATTAATATTTTTTATTATATATAAATGAAAATTATAAAAAAAATTAATATTATGAAAGCATTTTTAATATAAATATAACAATTATATTTTTGTATTATAATATATTATAATTTGAGAGAATTTAAGAATTAAAATTTATTTTTAAAATACATGATGATGTTTAATAAAAAATAAATAAAAAATTAACACATCTAGATGGATGTTATTAAATAATAGCTATTTTTTATTTTTAATTTTTTTAAATATAAAACTTATTGTTAGTATTTTTCTTATTTTATTTAGAAAAATGGAAGGACGGGCGTCCGGTTTACCAGCTCGGTATTGAAGCTTCAAACTGCTTAACGAAAAAGGTTAATTGGCGGAAATCGCTTTCGAATTCCAGCTACAGATATGGACCGACCGGGGACTCAGAAGTGTTATATCGTGTTGGACGGGTAGTTGAGACTTGAGAGGAGTCCTTCGTGCTGGCTTCCCCTCTTCCTATTTAATGGAAAATTATCTACACTTGCGGACGACCAGTCTGGCATTTTCTTTTTTCTCGATTTCGCTCTAACCCCTCCTCTTCTTTCTCTCTGAGAAGACCTGTGGGAACTTCATACTATTACAAGTTTGAGAGCTTTTATAATCGAAATCAATGGCGTCACGGAAGCGTAAGCTTCTCAAGGTCATCATCGTCGGCGACAGCGGGTATCCCCTTTTTTTCCATCTTTGTTTCAATACTGTCTCAGCTTCTTTCTCCGACTATTTTTTTTATTTTTAATTTTTTATGTGGGTTTACGATGATGATTCACAGGGTGGGGAAGACATCCCTGATGAACCAGTATCCTATGCAAATTTCTACTCCAATTTTCCCCTTTTCTTATTTATTTATTTATTAATTCTTAATTTAGATGGGATCATAGTTTTTTATGGTCAAATAAAGATGGAAATTTGGTTGAATCCCTTGACACATTAACTCAGATTTGTTAATAAGAAGTTCACTAATCAGTACAAAGCTACAATCGGAGCTGATTTCTTGACTAAAGAATTTCAATATGATGACAAGCTCTTCACATTGCAGGTAAAAACCCAGTTTAATTGCTTATTTCTTTATTTTGATTTGTTGTTCCTTGTATGTAAAATTCTGAAAGAATAGGAACTACCTGTTTTGATAATTAGATGACGTGCCATCCTCGAACGCTGAAGAGGATGTATGTTCTTCTGAAATCGTGTATTGATAGGTTGGCATATGTAGGCATTTTTGTGCCCAAGTCCCGAAAAACGCATGATCATGTCTGCATTTTTGTGCCCAGCATACCTTAATTTTGATGGTTCGCATCATAGCACATCATACTCCATTTCAGGGGGAGATGTGGCCACGCAATAAAACTGCAGGCAGATCCCAGCATGGTAGTATCAGAATCTTGCAAATAATATTTTATATGTTGTGATTGTTCTGGCGTAAGTTATTTTATTTTTTCGCAACAAATATTGGCTGATATACACGTGAAATTATAAAACGGTTGAGTATTGCCAATTTTGTGTATCGGTAGACTGAAAATCTGATAAATATCAGCTGACATTATGTATTGAGATTGATATTTTATTGTATGGATGTAGCTAATTGTATTATCCAAAACTTCATGAAGAAGTTCCAAAGTCAAATTTGCCAAGAGTTTGCACTGTCGACTGTATTTCGCTTTGAGCATTCGTAGCAAAAAATGGTTGGCAGCTTGGTTAAATATTTATTATTGCTGTTGACTGTTACCTTTGTTATCTAAACTCAAAATGCTTTCTTTTCTTAGTTGAGTTAATTCACATACATCTTCCACCGGTCTAGAGAAGTAGTCTATTTAAGATATGTCCTATGTTGCTGCATTCTTCATTGACTAGCACTGGATACAAGTTGTAGCTTACAGTTTGCAAAGTCTCAAATTTCAGAAGTGAGGGCAGCAATGCTTTTATGGATGCTATTCCATTTCTCCGATGCCCTATCTTATAAAATGTTATACTCACATGATGGTTATTCTTCTTGATGGAAATTTTGGTGTCTTTCGTTGCTCCGTCTTTGGGAGAAGGAGAGTTGGTTAGACTAGTGTTCTCTGTTTTCATTTTCAACCCTTAACCACATCACCCCAGCAGGTCCCTCACTTTGGAGACTGTATATAATCTTTGGAAATGTACTCAGCATATTGTTTTGATGCCTGCATTTGCGTATCTACTTTGTGAATAGTTGTAGCCAGATGATGCAGGAATTTCTGCAAAAAATATTGCTTCCTTTCATATTTCTTGGTGAACTTGGGACTGTTTTACATCTTAGCTCAAGTGATTCTTTGTATGTGATCTGAACCCAATTTCTTCCTGCTACAAGTTAGTTGGAAGTCGGAAGTCGGAACAGCCATTTTGTATCAATTGCTGCAGTTCCCCCCCCCTCATTTGGTTCATATTAAATCTAACAAGGAATTTTGAGGGGCTGTTGGGCATATCTACCTTCTTATATTTTCATGGCTGTTTCTTGACCTGACTTTCAGATTTGGGATACAGCCGGACAGGAAAGGTTTCAAAGTCTCGGTGTTGCCTTTTACCGTGGTGCAGATTGTTGTGTGCTTGTGTATGATGTTAATTCCATGAAATCTTTTGAAAACCTTAACCGTTGGAGGGATGAGTTCATTTTACAGGTATGTATCAACCTATGAGGAATTTGAATTAGTTGGATTTTATGAGTAGATAATTGAGAAACCATTTTTGTTGGAATTTGATAGGCTGGCCCTTCTGATCCCGACAATTTTCCCTTTGTCCTGCTGGGGAACAAGATTGATGTTGACAATGGCAATAGCAGAGTGGTAAGGTTTCATTTGCCTGTCCTTCGAACTTTATTTTCTTGTTGAAATTCCAAGCCTGTATGAGGCTTGGGATGGAAGGAATGGTGTTTCTTGCTTCAACTTTTTAATAATATTCAAATATTTGGTGGCTGCTATGCTTTGCACCGAGGACCCTCATGTTAAGTAAAAAAAACAAAAAAATTCATGATCACACAGGAAAAATTTACGTTTTTCTTGTGTTGGAGATATACTGCTGTTATTCATACGGGTATAAGCTGGTTTTTAGCGTAGGAAAGCTCTTGTTTATTTATCTACCTTTTGTGTTTTTCCCCTAGCTAGAGCCTTTGCTATGGAGGTGAAAGGGTTTGAAAGGACTGGGAGTGGAAGGTTGGAATTTTACTAACACATCGAATGGATGAAAAAACAAAAGGAGTTGGTAGGTGGGAGGGTGGGGGGAGTGGTCTGGGACAGGCTCAAGGATCATAACACTGTTTCACTACTGAGCATGAGATATCCTTGTACAAGTTTCACTTCAGGACGAAGCCGTATAAGCCCTTAAAAGATTTTGAAAGATCTCTTACTGGTATCATCATGGCCGTTCCATTTAGGATGCCCATTTCTAGAGCATCCATTACCTCCGTCGGTCATGGTTCAGTTCACTTGCTTATCCTGCTAATGCAAACCCTCAGGTCTCGGAAAAGAAGGCAAGAACATGGTGCGCCAGCAAGGGTGTTTCTTACTTTGAAACATCAGCTAAAGATGGTACCAACGTTGAAGCTGCTTTCGAGTGTATAGCCAAGGATGCTATAATCAACGAACCTGAGGAAGACATGTGAGCATCAAATTGAACTTTGAAAAAAAGAGAAGAAAAGAAGAAATGTTTAGTTTTGCATTATATTCTTTTCAGGTTCTCCGTTACATTCTTAAAGATTATCACATACATGCTCCGCCATTCTGACCAACCGACCTTAACTTTTATGCCACAGATACCTCCCGGACACCATTGACGTGATGGGCGCAAGGCGCCAGCACAGATCATCTGGATGCGAGTGCTGAAAACACGTAAATTAGAGAATTTGAGACCACGGTGTTTGTATTGTGCTTTAATTAATTTCCAGACAATGAATCCAATCCTGTACATGGAAATTCACAAAAGAAAAAAAAAAGGGTGAATTTGATATTACTACTGGGCCCTCTTTCTCTGCCTAATATGCTTATCTTAACCAGAATGTCTCCATTCGGTTATTACAATTGCGACCGTTGTTGTGATTCCGGAAGCTTGGTGCTGGCGTCAGCCGGTTAATTTATTCTTATCTTTCTTTCCTTCGGACTTGAATTGATATCACATTTGTTTACTCAAATCTAGTATCTGTCGCTTTTATATGGCCTGTGTCTCTGTTCTGGCAGCGAATTGAATTGAATCGTTACGGTCCGGAGAAAATTAGAGTTTACCGTTTTCCGTAGCCAAATCACGGGCTCTCCGAGTGCTGAAATAGTAGAAAGGAAAGGCTCCTTATATATTATCAAAAGAAAGAAATGAAAAAAAGGAAAGAAAGAGGGACCGATCCGGCAACAAATCAGGGCGAGGTCCATTTTATTTTTCTACAATTTGCCTTGCTATAAGAAGGTCAAAGCCATTGTGAATCAATGTAGCTTCCCGCCTCAAGCTTTGTTCGCTTAATGAATTTCATCTAAGACGACTTCCTTGGTTTTAAAAATAGATTTTGGTTATTAATACCTTTTAATATATATTAATAAAAATTATAAAAATATAACTTTATGAAATTATTTTTAAGAAAAATAGAATGTCAATATTTATTATCAAAATACGTGATGAAAAATATTTAAAAACTGTGGAAATATTATTTTACCAATTTTATATCCATGTGCGATTAATGTATTAGAATTTTTCAAAACATGAATATAATTTTGGATATTAAAAAAAACGATTTATGCATTATAGCAAAAAATAAAATAAAATAGTTATGTGCTTAAAAGGATAAAGAAGATGAAGAAGAAGGGAATTGTTTAGCAAAATTCAAAAAGGAAAGAAAGATTTATATAATTACAATTTTTTGAGTACTTCCTCGAATACGGCATGAATCCTTAAATTACTATAATGAATAATTACTATTGTATTCCACAGTTTTAAAATTTGAAACATCGCATAAAAATTAATATGTTGTTTATCATTATTTGTTTAATATCACTACAAATCATTCCGTAAATACTAAGGCAAGAGCATGTTAAATCCATCTATCTCATTGTAATGAATGGTAATTATTGCATGCAAATCATAAGTACTCCATGCACCCAAGATTTAAAGTAAAGAGTCCAGCAAATTTCATAATATGTTAACGCATATTATAAGTATAACGTGTCTAAAGAGTTAGAGACAAACTTTTGTTAATATTTTTGTAGCTTTTACTAATTATCCGGCTTCGAATTTATTAAATTACATGCCAAAATAGCAACATGCATTACTTCAATTTGGCATTTTATTTACCAAATATAATATACTACCAAAAAGATAAAGATATTTATTTATATAGATGATGATATTACTATAGACTAATATGAATATTTTTATAATATTGTTGGATGAAAAGAACGTACATTTATTATTTTTACACACTTTAGAATAGATAAAATTATTTTTTTACACATTTATTTATTAATTTTTAAATTAATTTTATATTTCAATTCACTTTTCTTCTGTTAATTTTATTTTTTTTATCAGGTGAGCTAATGTTATGTCTGGTTTAATCGTTCAAATAGTTTTAAATTATTTTTTAAATGATAGTTGCCAGGTTGTTTTATGCGTAAATAAAAAAAAAACTACTTTAAAAAAAACTTGTTCTAATTTATATTGAAAAATATATTTATTTTCAAGGAAAAGATTTCCAACTGATATAAGCCTAATAAAATCGGTTGACGCTTGAAAGACGTAAAAGAGGATTTTTTAAGTGCATCACTTTCTAGCCCCAGGAAAAGCAGGAACCGTGTCCAGCCACACGCCCATAAATATTAAACAACAAGAATATTCAATTCAGAGCATACTTCTCTCGTTCTCGGCCAGTAGAAATACCCTCAACCAATTAGAGTGATTGAAATTTATGTGGATAAGATTTCAGCTGCATGGCACAACACTAGCCTACTCTCTCAAGTGTATCTACCCAAAATTGTCTTTACAACCTCCTGTCCTGCTTATGAATTCCTCCACTCCACCAGGACACCTCTGTCTCTCTCCTCCTCGTTCCATTTCCGTACTCCAGAGTTCACAGTGTCCTACACAGGTATGCCCACTTGAGACCATCAAATTATCATTTTAGCGGTCTAGTTATTTGATTAAATTCTACTGTTAACTCTTGCTTAACGTATGTTTGCTGATGCTACTGCGTTATTTGATTAAATTCTACTGTTAACTCTTGCTTAACGTATGTTTGCTGATGCTACTGCTTGTAATTTGTTGACTCTTTAGTGAGTCAAGATACAAGTTTTCTATTGAAATTGTCTAAGTTAAATACTACCTGGATCTAATTGTCCTCTGTAATCATACACTATGACATATGAGCCCATTATCAATATACGTATATTGCATTATTTATATATTAGCATATAAGAATCAATGGCTGTGATGGGTTAAATTCACCTTCGGGTCAGTGCCGTTTTGTGTTTGGAGCAGAATCTGATTGTATTGAATGTTGGGCTGTGTCGCCGGTGTCTGGTCGGGGTCCTGGTATACTGCTCGATTTGATCCTGGCGTCAATTTGCTTTTAGTATCTGGTGAGATAGATTTGAGCAATTGTTGGCTTGTATGTCGTGAAAAGTTCACTTGCCCCAATTCATTACATGCAATTGCATTGGAATACCGGAGACACACCGGTGCAGGGTTATCTCTAATTGTGTTATTTCCCGCTCCATTTTCTCTTCTTAATGCTTTCCTCTCCTCATCAAGTGGCGTGAAGGGGCCCTAAGAAAGAGCTCATTCTTGTTTTATTTGCGGCGGTTTATTGTTTGATGTTGGGTTTTTTCGTTGTGTCAATATTCGGAGGAGGACGGTCAATATGGTTCATACACAACTGATGCTAGGTTTATGACAACAATATCAACTCAAGCTAATCTCATATAGACATATACATGGAGTCATGGATTAACCTGGTCCTGAATACTGAACAAATGCAAAGTATTCATCTTCCATCTTTTTCTAGACCTGTTTTAGGCTGTATGCATCTATTATCTTTTCCTTACTCAACCCCTGTTTCTTGTCCAATGCTCCCAGCAGTGATTTTGCTGTCTTTACTTACTGTTTTTTGTCATTTACTTGAGCAGGAGCTACTTGATTGTTTTATGTGTTGGTTTATTAGAGATCCAAGATATGTTTCATACTGCTCTAAGATGTTACTCAGCAAGCATAGTTAAACACCAAATAAACCTAACTTTGCAATCATTTTGGGATTCTGAACATCGACAAGGATGAGAAGAATTAATAGTCTGTTTCAGTTTGAGATCACTTGACTTTTTATTTTTTATTTTTTTTATCCATAAAAGAAATTCTATCATCCAATGTGTTGCAATTAAGGATAGGACCCAGTTGTCTACATCCTGTATTGAACTAATTCAGTCCTTATCATTTCTGTAGGGTCGCTGTAGGAGGCAGCTCGGCTGCTGTCATACCTTGTTAATGGGTGGCTGGCGATAGCCAGAGTTCTCTGGCCTGGATGCTTATGCCCTTTGATTATTATGCTCCCATGTACCGAGTTTAGGAAATTTACTACAGTTCAAGTAGAACGTACGTAGTAAACACTCTTCCACTGCATGGGGAAGCAACATAATAAAGCAGTCTCGAGGAGGAAATGGATTCGTGCATCACCTGTGATGGTATGAATACATCAAATTCACCCATCATATCATCAGTCTCTCACCATATTTTACAACATGAAATGGCTTGCTCTTTGGGTCAAGTTCATAGTCCGTAGTGGTCTCTGATGTAACAGCTTATTCATGATCCTATCCTTTTCCATTTACTGTTCTATTTTTCAGGACAAAGTGTACCCGACGTGGAATTCAGATGATTTTTCCAATGATAGTCTGTGCCTCATTTGTTCTGGAAACAATAGCTGTCATTCTGTTCTTTCAAGAACGAAACTGATGACCAAATTAATTAAGCGAGGGAGGGCGCATGAAGTCTTCAATGTCTTTGAAAGCTTAATGGAAGATGGTCACAAGCCAACTCTCATAACATACACTACCCTGCTAGCTGCCCTTACTCTCCAAAAGCGGTTGGGTGCCATCCGTTCTCTCATTTCTATGGTGGAAGAACAAGGCATGAAGCCTGACTCCATTTTCTTCAATGCTGCTATCAATGCTTATTGTGAATCTCGCAATGTTGAAGGTGCTATGAAGATCTTCCAGAAAATGAAAGATTCTGGATGCAAACCAACCACAAGTACTTTCAACACTTTGATAAAAGGTTATGGACTAGCCGGGAAGCCTGAAAGATCACAAAAACTACTTGAGTTGATGTTAGAAGAAGACAATGTGAAACCAAATGACATGACATACAACATTCTCATTCAAGCATGGTGTAAAAAGAATATTTCAGAAGCATGGAACATAGTATACAAGATGTTAGCTTCCGGTTTGCAACCTGATATTGTCACCTATAATACCTTAGGGAGGGCTTATGCACAGAATGGGGAGACGAGTAAAGCCGAAGCGATGATATATGAGATGCAGAAGAATTATATAGAGCCCAATGAGAGGACTTGTGGCATTATTGTGAGTGGCTATTGTAATGAAGGAAACATGGCAGATGCACTGAGATTCATTTACCGAATGAAGGATCTTGGAGTGTCACCAAATCCTGTTGTCTTTAACTCTCTTATCAAGGGATTTCTGGACATCACCGACACTAATGGTGTTGATGAGGTAATTTCTCACTTTATGTCATGGTTTGTTTTCAGCATCAGTTCCAGGCTTCCAGCAAGTTCATTTTTGTTTGCTTGATGTCCTTATTCATATAGTCATGTCATGAGTGATGGAAACTCCCTAGTGAGTTTGCATGAAGATGGAAGATATAGGTGTGGGAAGGAATATCCTTCACCAAGGATGGGGTTTTTCCAGCAAGAATTGTTGGAGAACAGCACTCACACTTATTGGTCACCCAGAGACAAAGAGAGAAGGAGAAACTAGCAGCTCAAAGATTTTCGTTCAACAAAACAAGAATTTCAATCAGATCTAGGCATCTAGCTTACGATAAGGAAAGAAAGGCATCTAGCTTAAAATAAGGAAAGATGGCTTTATAATCAGGCAGGGTGAGGAAGCCCTAATTGCTGAAACAAGAATGTCTCAAGAAGAAGACTCATCTTGGCAATCCTATTATCCTAATGATAAAGAAGCATGTGCCTTTAGCAAGTGAAAGCTAACAATATACCCTGCTGCTAAACACACAGCCGCATCTAACCTATTTGCTAAACTATTCAGCTTGTAGTAAGTGATGAGCTGGGCTGCTGACAGACAACCTAGAGTACAAGCCCACCCTATTACATAAAACTTATAAATCTGGGCTTTACTAATTTTATGGGGAACCCTACACCAGAAACTGGCCCAATGGGCTGAAATTATTGTGCAGCAGGATTGAAGTCCCAATTCAGCTCTATGCATGTCTTGAGCTCACAATCCCACTATCAAAACCATTTATTCCTACAAAAATAAAAATAGCAAAAATATAAGAAGTAATAAAATAAATAAATTCTGGGTAATGGGGATCACATTAATTAGAGTATCTAGTCTACCGCTACAAGCTGACTTTAGCCTGTGTTCCGTGGACTAATTGAGTAGCAGGAGCTGGCTATGCCTGCAGAGAATAGCTGCTTATACCTCCTCAGTTTTGGGCTTATAAGAGGGACCAAGTATGACCTGTACCAATTTAAATAAACAGGAATTCTGAAATTCTTAGTTGTGTGCTCTTACCAGCTTCTCTGTTTGAAGATACTCATCACTCTCTTAGAAAGCAATCCTGCCTCCTGTTTTCCTTGGAGACCTTTCAAGTACAAGCATTCTTTGCTGGATTTAATTATTTGACAGGGAATAACTTGGACTGAGTTATTTAAGTAGCCTTCTAAGTAAGAAGTGAAAAAAGGAGATGCTGCTAGTCTAGTTATATCTACACCCCCATCGACTTATTAGAAGAGAGGGAAAAAAGGAAAAATAAGTAGAAGCAACTAGTCTGCAATGCATGCAGACAGCTAGCTGATCCTTGGTAAAGACAGAAAAGCTCTGCCTTTTCACATTGAAGCCATAGATTTTAATTTAAATGGCTTTATGAACAAGATTATCTGAAATTAATTTTTTAACTATCAGGTGATGTCTGGATATGTTTACCTCTTCTTGTCGATCAGAAGATTTCTGGCCTGCAATGCTCCAGGATTATATTGTTTTCGAATGATATATGCTTTGCATCATTCTTCTGTATCCATTCTTACATCGTCTCTTCACAGGCACTGACATTGATGGAGGAATCTGGGGTTAAACCAGATGTGATAACCTTTAGCACAATCATGAATGCTTGGAGTTCTGCTGGTCTTATGGACAAATGTCAAGAAATGTTTGATGACATGGTCAAGGCCGGAATAGAACCAGATATCCATGCATTCAGCATCCTAGCAAAAGGGTATGTCCGATCAGGTGAACCTGAGAAAGCTGAATCCCTCCTACTGAACATGAGCAGAACAGGTGTACACCCAAATGTAGTCATATTCACTACGATCATTAGTGGTTGGTGCAGCGCTGGGAAAATGGATTATGCCATGAGGGTGTATGACAAGATGTGTGAAATGGGTGTCTCCCCAAATCTGAAGACTTTTGAGACATTGATTTGGGGTTATGGAGAAGCTAAGCAGCCTTGGAAGGCTGAAGAATATCTGCAACTTATGAAAGATCAAGGTGTTACTCCAGAAAAGGGCACCATCCAACTCGTTGCTGAGGCTTGGCGTGCCATTGGTTTGTCAGGTGAAGCCATGAGGATCATAAATCTGGAGCATAAGGATGAAAATGAAAATAGTGATGAATCAGCGGGTGAGGATGAGGAATCTGAACCGAGTTTGGAGAGGATGTATCGAAATCAAAGCCAAAATATGGGTGCTTACTCCGAACTCCTTCAGATACCCAGTCTTCTTGCAAGTAATGGATCAGCTGCAACAAAGATAAGAAACCAAATGGCTCAACGGGTGTTCAGGACATCAACTGCAGTTTTCCAATCTTCTCCATGTTGCAAACCTTTTGGTCATAGATGTAGGTTTGGATTGAAACTGTCAGCTCTGCATCAGATGCATTTTCCAGGACATGTTGAAATTTGTGGACAGCTTGTAAATCTATGTGGAGCGGTGCTGTAAATCATTGTATGGTGAGGTAATTGAATTCATGTTCTCCCAAGAACCTGGGGTGAGCTATTTTGCGCGTAAATACTCACGGTAATTGGTGGCACATATTGGTTCCATCTTACATTGGGAGTAAAAGATTATATGATTCGGTGCTGTGGGATGACATTAGCACATAGCATCTTTGTAACAGTTCTTTTGTATTTCAGACGTAATTAATTATCGCAAGGGCATTGTTTCCTGATCTCATTTGTGTCGGGTGCTCTCATAGGCAGAAACATCGGTATATAACCACATGCAGAGTTCCCAGATGTAAGCGCACACAGACAATTCAGCTCGAGGAAACTCTGAGGCTTTTCAGAGTAGCTAGAAATCCGATGGTTTGTTGCCTTATGGTTTCATTAGATTTGAATCCTCAACACTTGTTTTCAGGACTGAACCTCTTATCGGTTAAAGTAGAAAAAAAGGGGTGTGTCCGCGCTTACGATAAAATTGAACTTTGATTGAAAGTTTCTTTTAAATTAGATTAATTTATAAGCTCCATTTGGTAAATAGTGTTTCAGCATTTTTGGGGTAGATTACATCAAACTTTTAACTGAGTACTTGGTGAAAAGCATTGTTTTTTATAAGTGTTTGGGATTTTTTCGGGGAGGGGGAGGGGTGGTATTTGGAACAAAGATTTATATATATATATAAAACTCATTCAAAGTTTAAAGTGTTTTATATTGACTTATTTATGGTTAATATTTTTTTCCTTAACACATTTTATATCTTTTTAATCCACCAACAACTATAGCTTTCAATTAATTTTCCAAACACATCCCTGTATGGTAATTATTGTTGGAAGTTGATTGTAGTTGTATTAGTTAATTTGATTAATGGATATCATTTGTTGTTCGTATGGAAATGCTTGGTAATATTGCCTAATTATGATAGATGTTAGAGGTTCAAATGTGTAAAAAGCCATAAAAATTAATCATAAAGAAGCTAATTCAAAACACTTCTATTTTAATATATTTCAATAACATCTTTTTTTTTCTTTTTTTTTATACCAGACCACCAATAAATACATATATACATACATACATCATCGAACACTTGAATTTGAAGTTTCACATCAATTCTATAATACACCTCTAAAATACTGATAACTCTTAAAAAAGTTATTTATCAAATATAAAATATTATCTGCTATTCAAATTAGCTAATATAGTTTGCCATAAACTAATTTCTAATATGATCCATGCATTATCAACTATCCATTAATTGTCGGAATCAAATCTTAACCTACTTTTATCTCATTTTTTTATCCTCCAAATTATTACCTAAGTTATGTTAAAGAAAATTCGTTTAGAAAAATTATTCAAAATCCCCCTTTGCCCTATTCTTAATGAGATTATATTATACACCTCATTTAGCTTAATCCAATTATTTTACAAATAATATATTTCATTACTTTCACCTACGTTAAGCTAAGTTATGCCAATGGCCTCAATTAACTCAACCTAATTTCACATCAGTTTTAGCAACCTGTGTAAACCTCAATATTTACACCATCAATTTCTCTTATATATATATATTCCTTTGATAGTTATTTTCCTCTCAAGTCCACTATAAATGTCTACATGTTTAGTGGTAGATTTGTGCATTTATAAGACTACATTGAGCTACATTTGCCTGTTTGGTGGGATTGTGTAGATTGCACTTATGATTCATATTGTTAAACAAATTAGGACATACTAAATGTTGATGATGGAATTAAATGAGGTTATAACAAAATGGAAAATAAAGAAGAGATGAGAAATAAGATGAAGGAGACTTAATCTTGAAATCCCTCCAAGATTAATCACTTACCTAAATCAATCAAGGTTTCAACTCTTGATATATATTATGTAAGATTTTGAAAGATAAAACAAGACTATGCACTAAAACTTGAGTAGGGGTATGATTTTCACACAATCATGCAGAATTGCCAAAAGGTAGTTGCCCTCATATACTTCAGCCATTTAATCCTATATAAAGAGTATTTAGATTAGAAAACTTACAAAATACATTACTAACCCTTAGAGGGCTGACTTGGTTATATTCTAACCATAAGACACACTAATAAAAGCTAAACTAAAGTTGTAAAACTAACCAAACTCAATCAGCTATGGAAGCTAATTTTTTCAAAATCTTATAGCCCTCTCATCATAAAATGTCTGAAAAACTAGCCTTAAAACCTATTACAAGTACTTAGAAAACATAAATTATAATTTATGAAAGTGTAACAACACACACTAACAATGTTTAACTAAAAGAATCAAATAACATATTGATATATTCACTAATTGGCAGCTGGTTATAAAGTCTAAAAAGATGGCTAATTCTTTCATAAATTAAGCCTAATTTGATGTCTTTAAAACCTGATCAAACTCTTCCCAAATCTCCTTTAAATAAGGCCATAATTTTGAGATAGAACAACCCTTAATTTAGTAGTATAGTAGTCTCCAATGGGTTACTATAGTTGCTGGTTGTTTGACACTTCAAATCCATATTAAAGTCATATTGAATCCCTGAAAATGTGGTGAGTTTATGGCTTTTAACTTGATGTTTAATGGCTTGCATAGATCCAAAAATTTAGCTCGTTTATTTGTCTGATTAAGAAGAATTTTAAATTCTTCTAACTTAGAAAAATTAATAAGTAGATTATAATAATTCATGAGAAATTCTCATGCATCAACTTGATTACTGGACGTGCAATGTTGATTAATTTATTTGATTCATAAAAATGTGTGCACATAGAAAATCTAAGAATTATCAAGAAAGGATGTTTGCCTCATCTAGTACTAAATTTCCTTCGTTTTCTTATTGGGAAACTATGAAGTAGGATTTATGATACCTATATCCCAATCAAAAAAATGTTGAACTATGATCTTATTGGTTACTAGATACTATTTTTTGCTATTGATCCAATAGCAAAAGACCACCTTTGTTCACTAACAATTGCTTGTCAGAGTTATTGTGAAGTATGTGTAGCCAATTGTGCTATAATGAACAAAAATGACATCCTTTGAAGTTATTGTAAGCAATGATAATATATTATCATAAGGAACAAAAATTTTGAACCGTGCTATTGATCCAATAGCAAAAGACCACCTTTGTTCATTGACAGTTGCCCGTAGGGGTTATTGTGAAGTAGGTGTAGCCAACCGTCCTATAATAAACATAAATGACATTCTTTGAAGTTACTGTAAGGAATGTTAAAATATAATCATAAGATTCATGTGCTATAACTATCATGAAGAGCTATATTTGTGCATCAAATACATCCAGAATGGTAAGTCATTGGTGAGGGTTCAATGCAGTGTTACTTCTCTTGAGTTGTATCTACGAGAATCCTACCACTTCCTGATTATACCAACCTACCAATGTATTTTTTTTCTTATTCCTTTTTCCCCTAGATTATATGCTCTCATTATTTTTTTCATTTGGTATAATAGGTTAGCTTGTTCATGGGCCCTATCAATTTTAGGATTCATAGTAGTTTTTTTCTGTGTGTGTATGTTATCATTCTTGTGTGATTCTAATCTTGATATGTTTTCCTTACCTATTTGTGTTTCTAGACATTGTGAGTATACTTCATGCTCAATGAATGCGAATGAAATTTCATTAATTGCTTGTGATTTGAGTTGTTCTTTTTCATAGAGAAAACGAGATACCATGGACATGCCTATGCGAATTGATGTTAGCTAAAGTACTTAGTAGCAGCTCCAAGATTTGATCTCCTTTTCTATCATATCCAATTTTATGAAGATGATCTATTATTATAATTATTTTGTCATAAGTTTTTATAAGCCTTAGATTAGCTAAACAATAGTATAAAATTCTAAAGTATACATGATTCTATACACTATTATTTAATGATTTCAAGCTCTTAACTTCATCACATTATTTGATGAACATTTCTTATATAACTTTACTATTTTTAAAAGACTTGTGCAAATGATATAGTGATTTTCAAGAGTCCTCTATCTTTGCAAGAATTCGAATATTTTGATGATGATTTATTCGTTAAATAGATAATTTCCAAGGAAGGTGATATCATGGAGGTAAGATAAATACCAATTTAGAGGTGGCATACACATCATTTGGGTTGGGTTAACATCAGGTTACTATACAATCAGGTCAAGTTTAGGTTGGGTGTGTTATGGGTTGTGTTGCTTTAGGTCAGATTTGAGTTAAGTGATGGGTCAGATTGATATTGGATCTGTTGGATTTATTAGGTTTGGGTTTGAACCAGGCCTACAAACTTTGATTCAAGTTCAAGTTGAGACATGGGTTGGGAGTAAATCAGGCCGAGTTAGTGTCATACCCATCGAATTTTTCGGGTTTGGGTCTATAGACTTTGGGTTAAGTTGTGTATAATCCCCTAAAATTTTTAAAAACCTATAATTTAATGAATAACTTTTATTTGGGATAAATTAGCTTTTAACATTATTTAATTTAATTATTTTATGGATATTTGAGTATATAAAATTAGATAGAAATATTTAATAAATCAAAATAAATATTTTGTTATTTGTTCATACTCGTTTTAATTGAATAAATTCCCAAACTAATATTTTTCTTAAAATTAACCTTTTTAAACCCATATATTTAATTATATTAAATTCAATTATTAAATAAATTTATTACCCAAAAATATTACACTCCATTATTTTATAAATTAAATTATTATAATTTCCCCTATTTTTCCTTTTCCTTTCCCCCTTTTTCTTTTCTTTCTCCTTTTTCTCCTTTTCCTCCTTTCTTTTTTTTTTCCTTTTTCTCCCCTCGGGCAGCCGACACCCGGCCTGCTCTCCCCTTCACCCGTGTCTGGGGCATCGGCCCGCTTCCCTCCCCTCATCTCCTTCTCCCACGCACATCGCAGGCCCTGCTCCCAGCCTTCATTTCTTTTCTCCCTTTCCCCCAACCGGGCCAACCCAACCTCCTTTTCTTTCTTCCCCCCTACGCCCAACCTACCCCTCCTCTTCCTTTCTTTATTTCTTCTTCTTCCTTCTTCGTTGATCACCCCAAGGTGCCCAACCTATATTCGTCACCATGCCTGCTACCCCGATCACGCCCGCCCACCGCCCTGCCACCTCTCCTTGCCACTACTACAACCCTCCCTCCCTCCCTCTCTCTCTCCCGTCCTTTTCTTCCCATTTTCGGACCAAACCAACCCCTAAAAACCCTCCTCAAATGTCCTATTTCCCCCCTCTCCTTCTCCTCTTCCTGCCACCTACTCGCCACCTTACCACCCTACTACCACCCTACCGAGCCACCTATCCCCTCTTTTCTCTCCCTATCCTTTTTCTTCTCATCACTTGCCCTTCCTGCCCCATATTTTTTAGCCTCCTTACCTTCCCCGATCTCCTTTCTCTCCTCCTCTTCTCCTTCCATTTCCATCCCTGTTTTGTGTACCACCACCTCCTATGCCGCTTCCTCCACCACACCAACCACCTGCAGTGCCTCCTGCCACCTTTTACTCCCCCTGCACCACCACAATACCCCCTTGAGTCCCTGCAGTCCCTTCTTCCTCCCCTCTTCTTTTTCCCTTCTTTTTCTCCCTTCTCGGCAACCTCCCTGCAACCCCTCCTTTCGCCGCTGTTCTACTGCCTCTGCTACCACCCGAGCCACTAAGCCACTTCCTGCAACTTCCTCTACCACCCCACACCTCCTTTTTCCGAAACAAACCCCCCACCCCTTCATTTTCCTCCTCCCTTTTCCTTCCTTCTCATCCTTGTCCACTCCTATAGCCCACTTCGTAGCCTCGCCGTCGCTACCCTTGGCCACCAACAACCTATCCCCAACCACCACCTACACCTAAGGATGGCAATGGGTCGGGTCTGAGTTGGGTCCAACCATACCCAGACCCGGACCCATTTATATTACCTAGACCCAGATCCGATGACACAGATCCAGATCCATCGGGTCTAGCGGGTAAATGAGTCCTATATGGGTCCGGTTATTTTTTTTTAAATAATTATTAATCTATGCTAATACAAATACATTTATGTTTTATATAACTTAATATGTATTGTTTTGTTAAAAAAACCATCTAAGTGAAAAAATAAATATATTAAAATAGTTATATTAACTTTTCAAATGGTGTTTTAATGCTTTTAGTAGGGATGTAAATGGGGCGGGTTCGGGACGGGTATACCCATATCCATATCCGTATTTGATAAGAAAATCCGTACCCGAATCTGTACCCGTACCCGAATCTATATCTGCTAACATATCTATGTCCGTATCCGTTGGATATTTGTTACTCGACGGATTATCCGTTTACCCATTGATGGATATTATCAGACGGATAAATCCATCACCCGATAGATAAACCCATTTAGAGTTAAGCTAAATAATAATTTTAACTTTAATTTATTCTATATTTATTTTAAAAATTAAGGGTGAAAAGATAATTATATATCGGGTAAACGGGTACATATATGGATATGGGTATCGCTACGGGTACGGGTATCCGTACCCGTACTCGAACCCGATGGGTATTTTTTTCCATCATCCATATCCGTATCTATATTTATTTATCCATATCTGTTTAAATATCCGTCGGACAAAATCCGTCGAGTTTTGGGTAAAATCCACCCCGTTTACATCCCTAACTTTTATAATACAATGTTATACATATTGTTTATAAAGTAAGTATAAAAAAATAAAATTTTAAAAAAAATGAATAAGGAGCTTATATAAGATTAAGATAATAATGACAATCATAATATTAGTATGTATTTATATATATATATATATATACATATATATTTATACACACACACACATACATACACACATATGTATATTAAATGGGTCTGGAGGGTTGGGTATGGGTCTAGAACTGGACCCAGACTCGATCCAGACCCGTCGGGTCCAAAAATCATGGACCTAAACCCACTAAAAATGAGACGGGTCTAGCGGGTCTGGGTCGGGCTCGAGACCCATTGTCATCCCTACCTACACCCCCTCTTCAATCCTGCAACCTTTGCCCCAAATCCTCCACCACCTACCCTCTTTCCTAGCCCCAAAACCTTAACCTAAAAATACCACTTCCTCCTCCTTTTCATGTCATTTTGAGCCCCTTATCCATCTTGTTTTGCATGCAGCTCATGCTGCATGAGTTGCTGCATTCTTGGTTTAATTTTGGTTGATAATTTTAAGGTATAATAATATTTAAGTTAAGTATTTCATTAATTAAGTTTTATAAAGTCTTATACTTTGGTTTTCTTATTTCTAATATGATAAGTATGGATATTATTTTTAGGTATTGGTTTTACAAATCAAAGCTTGAACATTTAACCAGAATACTAGTAAGGTTCGATTTTTATGGGAATTAAGGTAATCGTTAAACCCTACTAAAACGCATGGATAAACGTATGCTAGTACATTAGGGTCTTAATATGTTATTTTGTATGATATATATATATATTGTGTAATATATTATATGTAGTTGCTTATATTGATTGACAAAAAAAAAGAAGCATGATAGTTTATATGCTATGTGTGGAATTATTGCTTAAGGAAAAGAGTTTGGTTAGTAATGAAAAATGTTAAGTACTTATCCATGATGTGTTATGTTATTGTGACTATCAATGCATGAATAATATTATTGTGAGTCCTAGGGGCATTTTAGTAATATGTCTTGTGTAAGAATGTGGCCTATTATGTAGGGTGCTAATGAGTAGAATGTTGAATAATAATAGTTGGTGGAGTTGGATGATGATAATGGAGTATTGATATTAATATTTTATGTAGTAATAGTAATTTAATAAAAGTGGTATAATAAAGGGCATAATGGTAATTTTGTAAGTAAAAGGATAAAATGGTAATTTTGAAGGTAAGGGTAAAATGGTAATTTGCAAGTAAAAGGGCTATTATGATAATTTTGGAGGTAAAGGGTAAAATGGTAATTTTATAAGTAAAGGGTAAAATGGTAATTTTGGAGGCAAGGGTAAAATGGTAATTTGTAAGTAAAAGGGCTATTATGATAATTTTGGAGGTAAAGGGTAAAATGGTAATATTGGAATGGAAGTGAAGGGTAAAATGGTAATTTTGGAAGTAAAGGGTGAAATGGTAAGTTTGGAAGTAAAGGGTAAAATGGTAATTTTGTAAGTAAAAGGCAAAATGGTAATTTTAGATGTAAGGAGTAAAATGGTAATTTTATGAATAAAAGGATATTATGGTAATTTGCAAGTAAAAGGGTAATATGGTAAATTTGGAAGTAAGGGGTAGAATGGCAATTTTGTAAATAAAAGGATATTATGGTAAATTTGGAAGTGTAATTTTGTAAATAAAAGGATATTATGGTAAATTTGGAAGTAAGGGGTAAATTGGTAATTTTATAAATTAAAGGATATTATGGTAATTATGGTGATAGACAAGGGTAATTTGGTAATTTAACCAACTAAAAGGTAGTTTGGTAATTATGATAACAGAAAGGGTAATTTGGTAATTATGATAATGGATAAGGGCAATTTGGTAATTTAACCAACCAAAGGGTAAATCGGTAATTATGGTAACGAAAAAGGGTAGTTTGGTAATTTTAATAATGGAGAAGGGTAATATAGTAATTATAATAATAGAGAAGGACAACTTGGTAATTTTAAGCGACAAAAGGGTAATTTGGTAATTATGATAATGGATAAGGACAATTTGATAATTTAACCAACTAAAGGGTAAATTAGTAATTATGGTAACGAAAAAGGGTAGTTTGGTAATTTTAATAATGGAGAAGGGCAATATAGTAATTATAATAATGGAGAAGGACAACTTGGTAATTTTAACCGACTAAAGGGTAATTTAGTAATTATGATAATGGAGAAGGGTAATTGGTAATTTGACCAACGAAAGGGTAATTTGGTAATTATATCAAAAGAGAAGGGCAAATTGGTAATCGAACCAACCAAATAAAAATATGATAAGCGTAACAATTATGAAGGGTGATTGGTGACCTAATAAGTATGGAAAATAACTTGGTAACCCAAACCGAGCAAGGGGTAATTTGGTAATTATGCAACAAGGAGGGTAATATAGTAATTTATCAAGTAAAGAAGGAATGACTTAGCAATTATACAAGTAAGAGGTAAATGAGTAATATGCATCTAACATGTTGTCGTGATAACGGAATTTCGTAATAAGACTCAAGTAACACTGAATAGTAAGATAATGGTATTAACTATTAGTAAGTATCACGAGAACGAATCCTAAATAAGAGACTGGATGAGGTTATGATGGCCTTAATGATTCCTCTATGTTATGTTGGATAACCGTATAAATAAGGAGTATCTAATGATATCAGAACGATTGAAAGTGAATAAGTATCTGATTATTGTGCTTTTCGTAATCACCTTAATCAAGACACTAATATTTAAAGTGAAAGACCTCGAGATCGGGAATGGTGGCTCTTTAGGGGTCGCTACCCTAAAGACGTGGTTTAGCCCATGATTATTCTGGTATTTGGTGGTGTGCCTTTGTGCCCCAGCCAGACCCTATATGTAATACCTCGTATTTTAAAATTCAATTTTATTAAGTTTAATTATTTTGTTAGCGTAAATTGATGTAAATATTTAATTATTTTAATTTTAATTCGTTTTATGGATTTATTGACGATTTTGAGTTTATGTTTTGAATTTAATTAATTATTGTCATTGCGGATCATTTTAGATAAATTCGTTCATGATTATGATTTTATTATATTCACATGATTTTGATTTTCGGTTAAAAATATATATTTTCGTTCTTTCTCGTATTTTGATTTTTAATATTTTAGATTCGTTTTCGATTATAACTTCGTCGTATGATTACGAATTTGTTTTGGAGTTATATTTCATTAACGATATATATAGTATTTAAATTATAAAATTTCCGTTTAAAATAGTCAAATTTATTTTATCAATTTTATCCGTAGAAAATATTTCCCACATTAAATTTATTTGTTTCCGAAGTCACTAAGATCTTCGGAAAGTTTTAAATTAAAAAGACTTTCGAAACTTATTTATGGATTTCTTTCCAAAATTAATTTCTTTCCGTTTTACGTTTTTTGTTGTTGCGGAAGATCAATATCGAAAATTATTTAAATTAGTCTCGGTTTATTAAAATTTAATTTAAATATTTACTTATATGCATTTAAATACTATTTCGAGGTCTTATAATATATTTCCGTAAATAATATAAATTTTTACATTTATTGGTAAATTCTTCCGAAAATACTTCTAAAATTCTGTATATAGCTTTTATATCGATTTTAAGCCTTCGGAACCTTACGGAATGATTTTTTTCGTTAATTAAATTTTAGATAAATTTTCCAACAATAATTTTTAATGTTAGTATTTATTTATATATGGGTATCTGCAAAAAAAAAAAAAAAAATCCCGAAACCAGCCCCGACCCCCTTCTCCTTTTCCTTTTCTCTCTTCTTCTCTCCCTTCTCTTATCCTTCCCTTTCCCGACCTATCTCTGTTCTGCACCTAAAAACGCAGCCCTCATCTCCTCCCTGCTCCTCCACGCTAACAAGCCTCCAGCCGCCTCGCCAGCCACCATCGGTTCTGCAGCAACAGCGACATCAAGTGTCGCAGCAGTGCAGACGCAGCAAGTGCCGCAACAGTGCAGCTGCAACAGTGAAGCTGCAACGGATAGAAGCATATGCAGTGAACGGGAGTGACAACACCACCATCCGGTCACCGTCGACGTATCCCGACCACCGGCGAGCACCGTTCGACCTCCGGCGAAGCTTCTCCCGCCTTCTCTTGTCCCGATTTGCTAATTCTTGTTTGGTATAAATTCTGAAAACCCTAACATTGGAATTAATTAATTGAGTATGAATTAGCTTATGAAAAGCTAAATTGATTGTTTGATTATGTATATATATGTTGTATGATTGATTTGGAGTGGTTAATTGTGGTGTATTTGGTTGATTTGTGAAAATTGAATTTTTGGCCGGGTTATGTCCGAATTTTTCGGATTCATCCGATTTAGCTACTTTAGGTAAATTGATTTTACAATATGCTGTGGAATGTATCTAATTTCATGTTGGAACTTTCAATTTGAGAAATTTATGCCGAATTAATCGGAGTTGACCTTCTATGTCAAAATTCGTGTGTAATGAAATTGGGTTGCATAATTGAGTCATTTTACTCAATTGATTTTGTAATATCGTTTAAAATGTATTTAATTTTATATCGAAAGTGTTGATTTGGAAAATTGTGTGAAATTGATAGGAATTAAATTTTTAGGTCAAAACTCTTGCGGGTTTAAATTGGATTGTGTAATCGGGTTGTTTTATTCAATTGGTTATATAGTTTACATTATAATACATTTAATTACATTTCCGAATCGTCAATTTATATATTTTAACAAGGATTAATCGGATTTGCGTTTCGGGCTCAAAAATCCAAATTATGTTAAATTGGGTATTTTTTTTATTAGTTTTGAGCAATTGATTATTTAGATTTATTTAAAATTAGTTTAATAGTACTCTTAAGCTATCAATTTGAGATACTAAAAGTTATTTAGCCGGTTCGTAGTGTGGGCATTAAAAGCCCTAATTTTCGGAGATGGTTTTATATAATTAATTATGCTATGCTTCCTTTACCTAATCGATTTCCATATTAGACTTTAAATAATTTGAATTATGTTTTTATCTTATCGGGTTGGATTTGGTTCTATGCAAATGGTTGGTTGTCCTTTTGATTGTAAAACCTAATGAATAAGTCATTTTTGATAAAATAGCTTATAATCTATTATTCTTTTCCCGACATTCCAAATCAATTTGAAATGTCCCAAGTGATGAGTGTTAATCCGATTTGGTTAATATTTAATTTTAAATCTTAATCGAGCTACGCTCGCAAGTCATAGGTTTTATGCACGTTTTTCAAGAAAGGTTGTTTGTGTCCGTTTGTGTTGATTTTATTATAATTGAATTGTTGATCGATAAGTTAGTTTCTAACCTAGTTCCGATTTCCATCGGTGATCTAGGAAAGCTTTCTCGTGGATCCACGAGCTAGTGATCTCTCTCCCTCTTATCTCGCTTAGCTAGCTTCGGATCCAGGTAAGTCTCTACTTACCTCCACTTATGGGTGTTTCGTAAGGGTCTAGCTAAGGCCACTTGTGTGATATGTGATCTACTTGCCTTGGATGCTTCGTATATATATACCATGTCCTGTTGTGTATCAGATGTTTATCCTTAACATGTTTTATGCGTAGCGCAGCTTGGAGTTAAGGTAGGTGGTATGTGTTTTTCTTATAACATGAATGCGATATCCGTATGTGGTGATTATGATATGCTGTGACATGATGTGAATTGACTATATTTACCAGAGATCTAAAGAATGAGTCTACTCGATCGGGGCTGGACATGTCCCTAAGTAATGTTCGGGGCTGAGCATGTCCCTAAGTAATGCTCGGGGCTGAGCATGTCCCTAAGTAATGCTCGGGGCTGGACATGTCCCTAAGTAATGCCCGGGGCTGAGCATGTCCCTAAGTAATGCTCGGGGCTAATGTTCGGGGCTGAGCATGTCCCTAAGTAATGTTCGGGGCTGAGCATGTCCCTAAGTAATGCTCGGGGCTGGACATGTCCCTAAGTAATGTCCGGGGCTGAGCATGTCCCTAAGTAATGCTCGGGGCTGGACATGTCCCTAAGTAATGTCCGCGAGGCTAAATGCCCGATTCGGCTTGGTTTGGTTCGGCATTGCCCATAAATGCCCGTTTGATAAATGCTCGATTCGGCTTGGTTTGGTTCGGCATTGCCCATAAATGCCTGTTTGATAAATGCCCGATTCGGCTTGGTTTGGTTTGGCGTTGTCCAAAAATGTCTGGTTGGTTGGTTAACATTATCCATAAATGCTTGGTTGGTTTATCTAAATCTCTTATCGGTTTAAGATATTACATATGTTTCGCATGTTATTATAGGTGTATGGTAGGACTTGTGATGTGGGTATGAGTATGCGTAATATTATATTAACGTTTTGTATCATAATTTAATATGCACTTGATGTTATAGTTTACGTCTCTTCTATAAGGTAGGGTAGTGGGATTTACTCAGTATTGGACCCGTACTGATACTACCTTGGTTGAATGGGTCCTGTGATGATCCACTGATGGTGGGGAGCAGACCTCTTGTGCAGGTTTAAGATTGGATGTTGTTTTGGGGTGGAAGACTTGACTTGAGAGAGTAGGCAATCCGGAATTTAATCTATCGGGTTTTGTCTGGTCTAACTGTATTTATCTTTGGAAGTTTCAAGTATAAAATATAAAATTTAATGTTGTTGTAATTACCTTTTAATTTTCTCGTACTCTGATAAGTTTTTAAAATTCAGATGTAATTGTTTGACAGGTTTTAGCCTTGCATCTAACATGAGATAGATGATTGACATTTATCTTATGTTAGATGTGGCGGTAACATTTCCCAAATTCTCTCCTAACTTTCGGTTTATTCTTTCAAAAAAAAAATTTTAGGAATAAAATTTGGGGGTGTTACACTATATCTTACTCTATCTAGATCTACAGACCTATTTAGTGGGTATGCATACTTATGGATTAGGTGTCCTTATCGGTAGGCTACTGAGTAACTTCATGCACCATTACAACTAGTTTACCTTTGCGTCCATGGGTTGATGGTTGAAGGGTACTGAGTAGCTTGTATGCACCAGTACGACTGGTGTACCTTTGTGTCCCGGGATCTTGATCTCCCATCCAAGGTAAATAAATAGAATTGTTGTACTGATTAAAAAAGGAAAAACACTAATTATGAAAGTGAAAGATTAATGAGCCGGACCCAATTGAATTATGATATTGAGTACCAGTCCACCGGTTATAATAGTGGCCCAGGAGCGTTTTGCCCTGGAAGATGATTATGAGTACCGGTCCACCGGTTATAATAGTGGCCTAAGAGCGTGTTGTCCTAGAAGATGATTATGAGTACCAGTCCATCGGACATAATAGTGGCCCAGGATTGTTTTGCCCTGGATGATGTTTATGAGTACCGGTCCACCGGATATAATAGTAGCCCAGGACCGTGTTGCCCTGGATGATGTATATATGTATTCCAATCCACTAGCTATAATAGTGGGGGTCCCGAGCTCAATAAACCCAATTATGGATGTGAATAAATTATGGAAAAATACTAATCACTTATAGTGGAACACCATGTGAGTCAGGGCCAAACCGATCCACCGGCGAATAATAGTGGCTAGGAGTGTTCTGCCCTGGAGACTGATCCACCAGCAATAATAGTGGTTAGGAGTGTTCTACCCTATATGTATTCCGATCCACCGGCTATAATAGTGGGGTTCCCACACTCACATGGACATATATAATCCGAGATGATTGAATAATGGTAGACTAATGGCTTAAAGCCTAGAAGTATTGGTTGTACATTATGGCTTATTAATATTTGATAAACTTGTTAAGTATGTGATTGTGCTTTATGCATTCTCATTATATATGTATATAGTATTGTATCATGTGTTGCATTACGGGCCTACTTTAAAGTGTGTTTTAAAGGGTTACTCAGTACCATAGTACTGAAAGGTTCTATTCATGGGGCCTCTACCTATTCAATGGGCAGTGTCCCTTGCAGGTCCATTTTCAGGTGCTACTCAAGTGGGCAACGATAAAGAGCGTAAGGGAATTATCTGGACTTTGAGGGTTTCCCTCTTTATCTCTTACTTCTTGATTTAAATGTATTCTTTGATCTTATAACTGCCATTGGTGGATTTCATTCTTCTTATTGGTTTATTGTGCTACTCTGATTTTTACTATGGTTTGAATTTCTAGCAATTGGTATTTTATTTTCTAGCCTTAGCACTTGGTACTGGAACGGTATAAGTGAACCGGTTTGGTACTAAGTGTGGCGGTAATATCTCCAGAATTCACAAGTCTTGTTATTTCGCTTCTACTAAATCTTTTAATAAAATGAAATTTTTCAGTAGTAAATTTTGGGGGTGTTACATTGTGTATGTTCATATGACAATATAAGTTAGAACCTGGATGAAATGAAATAATATCAAACTCTTTTTAATTTTGACAAAATTAACCCCAAGAACACTAATCAAGTCTTTGATTATACCAACATTACAAATTCAAAATAGAGTTTTTTTTTCTAGCCATACAAATACGTCCTTATCTTATTAGTTCGTTTTTTGGCTATTTTTCTAGGGTATTTTAATGTGTCAGTATCACACTATCACTATATTTTGTTTTTGATAATAATTTTTAATTCAAAATAAATAAATTTGTGATGAATGAAAGTTAGAATAATCAATAACCTTATGAAAAATAAAATATTAAAGTTGTCTTGCGATTATAAACCCTACACTACTTCCAAGGAATTTGTCTCAACTTCGAACTCAATAGAACAGTACCCTATAACCCACTGCATTATGTATTGCATAACTTAAGGCAATTATTTATATAGTACATATGTCACTAGGTATTTATTATAGTAGCAACATAGCTGACAAGTGGCTATATCTCACCTTTTCCACCTCAAATTACAAGTCAAATTTTTATAAGATTAACATTACACACTAATGAAGTGATACACACTGGTTATAACATAGTGTCTTAATATGTTATTTTAATATCATTTATTTATAATGCCAAATTAATATTACTAATTCCACTTCGTTGACGATGCGTATTTTTAAGTAAATCTATAAAATCATAACTCATTAAAATTGTTATAATAGTAATTAACTTATTATACCGTAAAAAATAATTTGATTTGTCTTTTAATTTCAATCAATCATGACTTTTAAACTCCAAAATCATCTAATAAAAAAAATTTAAGAGAAAAAATGGAAAATATAAGGTGACTATCCAATGAATTATTCTCAATGATCAACCAATTTTATAAAGAAATAAATTTCATAAAAAGTAACATATTTAATGAATTGAGTATAAAATAATGAGTTCAATATCTTTAAATTGTAATATCACTAAAAATAAGAGTATTTATTTGAAATAAAATGAATAAGTATTACTTTAGTTAAAATAAATTTAAAAAAATGAAATTATTTTCATATAAGATGGATTACTAGTCTACTAATATTATCACTTAAGGAGTTAAAAATGATATCACAAAATTATAAAGCTAAAATTAACATGAAAATTTTAAAAGTATTAAAAATGTATATACTTTCATAAAATATTGCTAGCATATCAACTAACAAATATTGTTAAGGGAAGGTATAATAAAGTACAAATTTTAAACATGTTGGTAATAAATTACATCTATAATTTACTTTCAAACTTTAATTAGGGTTAGAAATACAAACATCATGTATCTTTAAATTAAATGATAATTATAATTAATAATAAAAATTTATATTATATAAAAATTTATATATTATATTTGAATATAAATACAAACATCATGAACTATAAGAGAATAAAATTAAAATCTTAAAATGATTAAATTATAATTTTCTTAATGCCAATTAAATTATATTTTCAAACTTTTAAAATGTTGTTTTAAATCTTATGTTTTGTATGTGTGTGTGTGTGTAATAACATAGGTATAGTTACACACATAGTCACACATAATTTGAGGAGTTCCTATTAAAATATATACAAATTTTACAGTTATATTTTTTAAGATGTTTTAGATACATGGGCTTATGATATCAATCAGGCTACTATGAATAACCTAACAAAGGTTTAAAATCATTACCTAGCCTTTATGGTTTTCTATTATGGATTGGATTTATTTAGAAATATGATTTCTTTAATCATTTTATTTGGCATACATTAAACATTGTATTTTAAATATTATGATTCTGTTATATTTCAAAATTTTCTCTTTTCACTCGAAATCTCTCTTGTTTCGTAATTTCCCCCTTCTCTTTTTCACTTTCTTTTCACTTTTTTGATTAACTTTTATATCAATCGGGCATTTCTTTTCACTCAGGACTCATACAATATATGTGGTAGTTGGTACTTGGTAGTCCAGACTCTAGAGAGAGATAAAACATTTGCATTTGACATGTGTAAATAATCCCTTTAATTCCATCTTTTTCCTTCCTCCATTTTGTTCATCATTAGCCTTCTTATCATTCGTCCTACCTATAACCCTTAACACCGGTGTTGATCAATTTCCTCTAGTTTCGTTGGCTATCGATTGTGGTTCATTCACTAAAAACTCCATTTTTTTCATTGATCATAATAGTCATGCATCGCCCCTGCAACCATAGTTGTTTGCATTAATTAACTTCCTCCAATGCGCTGGTTGGTCATCGACTAGAGTTGTTTGCTACAAGCATGTCTCCTCTGAAGCTTGGTGATGATTTTCTTCAAGTCGTACAAATCTAAGTGAGTAAAAATTTTCTAATTAGAACTTAATATAGTTGTCTGATCATATAATAGAAGTTGATGCATATATTTTTGTGTTCTTGACTAATGTTAGGGCTTTGATTTGTCTTCTTCTTTGAGGTTATTCTATGTTCTAAACTTCTAAGAATACTTGTTTTGATCCCAATTTAGATGGAATATTCTATTGATTGGAAAATTATTGGGTATAATTAGGAGGATGGGAATATTATTTATTAAGGATATGTTTTACTATCACTAGTGGTAGGTTGAATTTGTTATTCTTATTTAGTTAGTTTGCCCTGTTCTGTTTTGTCGAGTATGGGTGGGATTGATTTGGTGAGAGAAATAATGAGCATCCTCCTATGTGTTTGTGTGTGTGTGTGTGTGTGTGTGTTCTTTTCTTATCCTATCATTTTAAGTGGGTAGTGTTTTGATTATTTTGAATTATTATATTTATTTGTTTTAATTTATTGTAGGTATGGAATGTGAAAATCATGATGCTAGTAGTCTTCCAAACCTAGAATTGCAAGAATAAGATAAGAAAAGAAGCTTAGTTTGGAAATAATTTTTAATGCTCAAAGGAAGTAAGACCAAGGATGAAAAAGAGAAAGCACTTTCTAGCCATTACAAGGTGGTTTCTTTCATTATTAGTTCACATTATGTAACAAAAAATCTAAAGAGACATTTTGAATAATTATACAACATATCAGCAACCTATGAAAGTATAAGCTATGTTTATGACTAAAAGATCTATAAAGATCATTTAGAAAGGGTTATCATCAAACATGTGTGTGTCTTCTCTTGCGTTTAACACAAAGGTAATCGAGAAATTCATGCATACTTGAATAATCAGATTAGAAGACTTCATAGAAATATTAAAAAGTTAGATGTGTTGAAACTACATTCAAACTTAAAAATTGAGCTTAATAATTGTTTTTATTGCATCCCTAGTGGTATTTGTCTAACTTTTGATATGTGGACTTCTTGTCATCATGATCAAGCTAGAAGTATTTGTAGAAATACCACAAAGTTAGATGTGTTGAAATTGCATTCAAACTTGAAAATTGAGCTTAATAATTATTTTTATAGCATCCCTGGTCATATTTTTCTAACTTCTGATATGTGAACTTCTTGTCAAAATGAGGCTTGTATGTATTTGACTTCTTATTGTGTGGATGCTAATCAGAAATTGAATAGTAGACTATTGGATTTTCATCATATAAAAGCTAACATAATTGTGTGTTAAGTTTATTTCAAGATTGTGGTATTGAGCATAAGATGTTTTCTATCACATTGGATAATGCTTTTAGCCATGATAATTTGAGAAAAACACTAAATGATCAAAAAATTATATTGCATGATATCATTTACTTGAATTTTTGATGTGGTGTTTGTTTTGAATCTCATTGTTAAGGATGGACTTAAGGTGATAGATGGTAGTGTTGTTAAGATTAGAGATGGTGTAAAATACATCAAGCATTCATAATCAAGGAAAACTACATTTTAAAATTGTGTGAAATTAGATTAGATATGAGATGCTAAAACATTATAGCTTGATGTTCCTACAAGGTGGAACTCAATTTATCTAATGATTGTCAAAGCTATTGCTCATTGTAATGGATTCAAGGATATGGTTATTGTTAACCTGTAATACCCCCAAAATTTTAAAACCTAAAACTTAATAATTAATCCTCATTTGAAATAATTTAATATTTAAATTATTAATTTAATTATTTTGTGGAAGTTTGGTCTTATAAATATGGATATGATTATTTAATAAATCAAAATAAATATTTTGTTATTTTATCATACTCATTTTATTTAAATAATTTTTCAAATCCATATTTTACTAAAATTCTCAACTTAAATTAATATCTTAAATTTTAAATAAATTAATTTGTCCATCTAAATAATTAAATACCCTTATTCCCCAAAACCAAATTATTTTTATTTTTCCCTTTTCCCTTTTCCCATTTCCTTTTTTCTTTCTCATTTTTCCTTTCTTTTCTTTTCCTCCTTTCCCTTTCTTTTCTTTTCCTCCTTTTTCCTTTTCTTCTTCCTTTGGGCCGATCGGCTTGCTTCTTCTTTTCCTCCCCCGCTGGGCTGCTAGCCCCCTTCTCTTCTCTTCTCTTCTCTTCTTTTCTCCCTACGCCGTCCAGCCCACGCCTCCCTTCTTCTTCTTCTTCTTCTTCTTCTTCTTCTTCTTCTTCTTCTTTCTTCTTTCCTTTTCCCCCTTGTTGGGCTAGCCCTACAACCCCCTTCCTTCCTCCTTCTCCCTTGCATGCGGGTTGGCCTACTTTTCCTTTCCTCTACTCGACTAGCCAGCTAACCTCCTCCTCCTTTCTTCCCCCTACATCGAAAAAGCCATACCAGCCTTTGCAACCAGCCCTACACCTACACCTTGCATTGCAGCCTACCCGCTCCCTCTCTCCTCGTCCCTTTCCCTTCTATTTTTGGCCATGAAAAACCCCCCCATGTGCCCCTTTCCTTTCCCTTTTCTTCCTTCCCTTCCCTGCTACCTTGCATACAGACTTGCCGCCTCCCCTGCCACCACTTAGCGTAGCGCCTCTACCTCCCATCCTCTCCCTATTTTTCTTCTTCTTCTTCTTCTCTACCCTATCTTCTTTCTCGAGCTCCCTCATTTCCCCTGTAGAACCTCCCTTTTTTCTCCCTTCTTCCCTTCTTCTCCTCCTCCCCTATTTTTTCTTTACCACACTCAACTGCTGCCTCTGCCGCCTAACCAACCACCACACCAACCCCCTGGCCTCCCCTACGTCCTCCCTGTACCACCCAACAACCACCACTCGCCCCTTGCATCCACGTTTCCATTCCTTTCTCTTCTCTTCCCCTTCGCAACCTCCACCCTGTACCACCACCTTACGTCACAGTCTCCCCTCTTCCGATGCCACCATAGCCACCCCTTAATCCCCTGACACCTCCTCTACCATCCCCTTACCTCAGCCGACTGAGATATCCTTTTCAGCCCCCTCCTTTCTCCTCTTCTTTTTCCTTCCTTCTCCTTCTCATCCCTTCTTTCGCCCCACCTTTCCGACCCTACCACCATTGTCCCTATCGCCCTGAGCCACCAATCTCTAACCCCTAACCACCACCTACACTCTACCATCCCTTCTACACCTAGCCACCACCCTCACTCCCCTCCACAAGTCCCCAACCAAAGCTCCAAACCCTCACCCGAATCAACCCCTTCCCCTTCTCCCATCTCTTCTCTTTGACCCTTATTTCCCTTTCCCTTTGGCATGTAGCTGATGCTACATGGAAGCGTGATTTTTGTTGCAAAAATTATAAATTTTTAAGGTATAAATATAGTTAGCATTTATATGTTTTTACTAAGCCTTTTGATAAAAATTTACTCTTTTAATTTTCTACTACTAATATACTAGTTTTGATATTATTTCTAGGTATAACTTTTTTTGCTAATTCAAGCTTAAACCTTTAATCGGGGTACCAGTAAGGTCTAATTATTGCTGGAAGTAAGATAACCATTATACCTGTAATACCCCCAAAATTCACTACTGAAAAATTTCGTTTAATGAAAAGGTTTAGCATAATCGAAATAACATAATGTAAATTATGTGGATATTACCGCCACACTTAGTACCAGACCGGTTTACTTCTACCGTTCCAGTACCAAGTGCTAAGGCTGAATGAGATTAACATCAAACATAAGTCAATAATTAAAATGAGCATTCATAAAAGAAATGAATCGTTAATCATATAGAAAATTAGAGTGCGGTAACCAAAAGAGGTACAACCCAAAAGTAAGGATTTAAAGTTCTAAACGACAGAAAACATCGTACAAGAGAATAAAACTAAATTATAATGATACAGGAAAAATGAAACTGAAGATAGAATCCGCCCATGTCACTCTCAATCCCCAGGCTAGGTCCAGGCTCAACTCTCAGCCCCGCCTGATGCCTCGTAAGTGTTGTAGGCATCGAAGATAGTATCACTGACCTGCACCAAGTCCGAAGGGCCTTCTACTCGTTGGAATGAGTAGCACCCATGAAATGGGTGGTCAGTATGCTACGTACTGACTAAGGTAACGGTACAAATAAGTCCAAACATATAAGACACATAACACAAGCATGATTATATAGGCAACATACAATAATACAGATAATGAGGCCGGGTTACGTTCCAGATAAACTTATTCTTTAGTTCTCTTAACAATATACTCATTTCACACATACTCTTTATTAATTCATGCAAGTGTGGGAACCCCACTATTATTCGATGGTGGACCGGTCTCTAGGGCAGAATGCTCCTGGCCACTATTATTCGCCGGTGGACCGGTCTGGCCCTGACTCACATGGTGTTTCACTGTCAGTACTTAGTGTATTTCCCATGTCTTAGCTTCATTATGTTTGGTTTGTTGAGCACAAAATCCCCCACTATTATAGCCAGTGGAACAGAAATCATGCATGGCAAAACTCTCCTGACCACTATTATTTGCCAGTGGAACGGTCTGGGCCCGGCTCAACAATCTTCCTCTTTAAATGATTAGTTTCTTATTCAATAATTTTTCACCCTTGACATGCATGTCACCAATCTTATACTTCTATCCTCCCAAGAGGGCCCGTCCCATATCTTGAGACTCCGACACCTCCTAACTACCCCAAAATCCCTTTCTTATTCCACTACTCATACTAGAATCCCAACTCCTAGGTGTGTGGGTCAAGGCCTACTACCTATCACCACTAAGCCCATTCATAGTCCTCCCTAGGGTTTTCTCCAAAAAATCCTAATTTGGGCCTATGTGGCACATCCTCCTCTACCTCATGCAACCCAAGCTATTTTAACACCCCACACATCACATCCTGTAGATTCGACCCTCATCATCTCACATTACTCCCCCAAATACACGTGCGACCCCGAAACCCTAGGTGACCACACCAAACCCTAGCTGGCCATGCCAACCCTAGCATCCTCCTTTCCACATGCCACCCCTCCATTCCTCATCTTCCACTCTTACTTCCATGACACCCATGCTCGCCCTACTCATGATAATCCCCCATTCTCACCTCATACCCCACTTATCCTTATTTATTTTCCCTTTTCCCCCCTCTCAAATTAGGGTTTCCTCCCAAACCCTAGCTCGGTCTCCTATGCACCCTTATATTATCTCACGTACTATTTTTCACCCAAAGCCTCCAATCACCCAAACAACTCTTCCATTACCTTCCTCACATCCCAAGGAAAATTTTCATACGTAAAATTCACCCCCATGCGGACTCTATCCATCCCATGCAAACCCTAGAAGTTTTTCATGAAAAACCCTAAAACTCCCACGTAAAACCCTAGTTTCTCCCATGTAAACTCTAGATTCTCCCATGCAAAGTTCATCCCCTTTATTTTACTTAAATTCCCCTTTTATTCTTCTTCTCATGGATCATGGGATGTTTAGGTCAATCCCACATTCCTTGGTCAACTTATTTCCCCTTGGCCAACTTACTTCCCCTTGGCCAACTTACTTCCCCTTGGCCAACTTACTTCCCCTTGGTCCACTTACTTCCCCGTTTTTCTTTTTCATCCTTCCACCCCATATCACTACGTTAATTATCCTAGCATGCATGTTCTAAAAGGGGTCATATCACATCATTTCACCATCCACAACACAAACATATTGTACAAATACCATAAGAGAATACAAGAGCATACCTCAACTCCAAGCTGCGCTACACATAAAATGGTTATAACCATAGCACAAGATGCACAACATGTCATTATACATGGCATCCAAGGCACATAAAAACACATAGCACACAAAAGGCCTTAGCTGCACCCTTACCTAATACGACACCAGTCTTGGAGCACGCTCCTATGCATGCTTATGGTTTCGACTAGCTTCACCTATAAGAGGAAAAAACTAAGGATTAGTTTCCCTCCTATCAAAGATACTATTATTTCCTATTTTAGTCTAACATTAGGGTTACTATTATTAAAGGGAGCTTTACAAGTAAAAAGTAGGGTTTTTATCCTCAAGTTAGCCTACTAGATATTACTAGTCAAAATAGATTTATGTTAATATTTATAGCTATATTTATGTTATTAAATCTAATAGCTTTATTTTTTCTAATATTAGTACTAACACTAGTTATAGTAAAATAGTGATATTAGTAATAACAGTAATACTAATACTCCTAATAATAGAAACCCTATTATTCTTAACACTAAGGCTAATAATAGTGTTAGGGATAAAATAATAATATAATAATAGTAGTACCAACAAAGTACTAATATTGCTAAAGATAATAATGATAATAGTTATATTTGAAATAATAATAATATAAGGGTTCGAATATTTTTACCACAATAATAATAGTAACAACAATGATAACAATAATAATATTAATAATAATATTACTATAGTAACAATTTTGATAATAAAAGCATTAGGAATAATATTAGCAATATTCGAATAATAATTAATAATAATATTAAGGCTTGAGTATTCTTCTTCTATAGTAACAAAAATGATAACATGCCAACTTCGGTTTCAATAACATTAATAATAATAATAATGACGACAATAATAATAATAATAGTAATAATAATAATAATAATAATAATAATAATAATAATAATAATAAAGGGACGAGAGAGGGAGGGAAGGACAGCATGCACCGGTAGTAGCCGGTGGAAGGCAGGGTTGCAGCGCCTTAGTCGCCGCCCGCACCTCGGGGAAGAAGAAGAGACGGGATCGGGCGGTCCAAGGAGGAAGAAAGAAGAAAAGAAAAAAAAAAGGAAGAAAATCGGACCGGCCTGGAAAGAAAGGAAAAAAAGAAGAGGGGAGGTGCGACACGGGCTTGGGCCGCGCAGGAGGAGGGGAGGAGAGCTGGGCCGCGCAGGGCAGGGCTAGCCCAGGTCGGGGGGGAGAGGGAAAAAAAGAAAAGGAGAAAGGGAGAATGAAAAGAAAAAGGAAAAGAGGAAGAAAAAGAAAAGAAAAGAAAAGGGGAAAAATAGGTGGGTTGGGGTATTATGCTGTTTTTGGGTTATTTAAAATAATAATTAAGTCATTTTTAGATTAATTTGGGCTATTTTTGAATAATTTTTCCAAATCCCATTTTAATTAGCAACACTCCCTAATGTTTCCTAATTAAATTATTTATCATTTTTCTCTTGATTTTCCCTAAATAACTCCCCTATATTTTAATTAAAATAATTTGTTTAATTAATTTCCCTAATAAATCCTTATTTAGGCATAATTTATAAAATTAGGATTTTGGGGTATTTCAATATCCTACTAAAGTGTGCGGATATAATTATGCTAGCACATTACGATTTTTTAATATGTTTATGTGCATGTTATATGATGTTAAGTATATTATAACTTGTAGCATATGTTGATAGTTGAAATGAAAAGCATGCTATATTTTACCATGTATAGAAATGATGGTTAAGGAAGAAGCCTTGTAGTTAATAATAATGTTAAATGTATGTATATGTTATGATAAGCTAATATGGCCCTTTGTAGTATAGATAATGTTAATATGAGCCATAGGGGTATTTTAGTAATTTTCATTGTACAAAGGGTATGGCCTAAATAAGTATGTATGGTAGGTGATAATGGGTATTAATAATAAATAATGAAAGTTGGTGGTGTTAGATGATGCATATGGGCCATGGAAGTTAATATTTTATGTGGTAAGGGTATTTTAGTAAATTTGGTATAAGAAGGGAAAATTGTTAATTTATATGAATAAAAGGGGTATTATGGTAAAATGTTAAATAAGAAGGGAATTTTAGTAATTTTGCATAGAAAAAGGAGGTAACTTAGTAATGTTATGAGTAAAAAGGGTAATTTGGTAAAATGTTAAATAAGAAGGGCATTTTAATAATTTGCATGGAAAAGGGAGGTAACTTGGTAATTTTATGAGTAAAAAGGTAATTTGGAAAATTTATTAAATGAGAAGGGTATGTTGGTAATTTTAGCATAAAAAGGGGTAATTGGGTAATTGTATAAACATAAGGGGGTCAGATGGTAAATTAATAAGTAAGAAGGGTATTTTGGTAATTTAGCATAAAAGAAGGGTAACTTGGTAATTTTATGAGTAAAAGGGGTAAAGTGGTAATTTAGTGAGTAAGAGGGGTATTTTGATAAATTGGCATGAAATGGGGTAAATTGGTAATTTAATAGGCATGGGGCAATTTGGTAATTTTAACAAGTATGAATGATAATTTGATAATTTAATGAACCAGAAGGGAAAAGGTGGTAATTGAATATGCATGAAGGGCAATTTGGTAATTTTAACAAGCATGAAAGGTAATTTGGTAAGTAAAAAAGGGTAACTTGATAACTTTACAAACAAGAGGGGTTTTTTAGTAATTTTAAAAATATGAAGGGGTAAATCGGTAAATTGTATATAACATGGCAATGGATTTAATAACCCTCCATAATAAGATATAAGGGATATTAAATAATATAATAAGATTTTATTGCCTTAGTATCACTTGTTTAAGTATAACCATGTATATTATAAGGATAAGGATATTTCATTAATTCGGTGAATATCATAAGGATAATACATGGTATAGGGTTGAATGGATTATTAAGGGTAGAATATGATGCTTACTTCATAATCATGCAAGGGGTGCCTTAATTTTTGATTATGTATGGAAATATGTGTTGGATGTGTTAGGAGTACATGTTAGGGTTTATGTGTTCCATGATCCTTCAATATAGAATACTTGATTCTATGACCTGTATTATAATTATAATATGATAACCTATTATGGCATGTGAATAAATGGAAATGAATTATGTAATGGAAATAGATGATAAAAGGAAGCCTTAGCCTTAGGCGTATTTTGGTCATTGTGCCTAAGTATAAAAATTGGAACCTAAGTTGGCCTTAGTGGACTGTTTTAAGCTAACATGGACAATAATACTAATAAGGATTACTTAATAACAACAAAAATAAATGAAAATGATTAAGTATGTGATTGATGTATTTCTCGTGATTATCTTAATTAAGACACTAATAATTAAAGTGGAAGACCTCAAGATCGGAAATTATGGCTCTTTAGGGGTCTCTACCCTAAAGAAGTGATTTAGCCTATGATTGTTTTGGATTTTGTTGGAGTGCCTTAGTACCCTAGCCAGGCTCTAGATCTTATTCTATCTAGCTCTACGGACCTATTTAGGGGATATGCATACTTATGGATTAGGTTTCCTTGTTGGTAGGGTAATTGTGTATCGCCGTACAATAGTGTGACCAAGGTACCTTTGCGTCCCTGAGTTGATGGTTGGAGGGTGTGTGTTGCTTGTATATATCAGTATGACCAGCATACCTTTGTATCTTTAGGTTCATGATCTCCCCTTCAAGTTAAATAAATAGACTTGTTGTGTTAATTAAATGGAAACCATTAATCATGTAAAGGGAAAGATAATTGAGCTGCGCTTAGACCGGTCCACGGGTAAAAATAGTGGGCAGGTGCATTGTGCCCTAGAAACTGATCCATTGGTGAATAATAGTGGTCAGGTGTGTGTTACCTTAGAGTATTTTTCGGTCCACTGGCTATAATAGTGGGGGATCCCAAGCTCAATAAACCAAACCTTAGATGATAATAAATCATGAAAAAGATACTAATCACTTATAGTGGAACACCATGTGAGTTAGGGCCAGAACGATCCACTGGCGAGAATAGTTACCCTGGAGACCGATCCACTGGCAAATAATAGTGGCCAGGTGTATTCTACCCTGGAGTGTATTTTTGATCCATCGGCGCTAATAGTAGGGTTCCCGTACTCACATGAATATAATTCAAGAGATGATGTTGAATAATGTTTGATTAATGGCTTAAAACCAGACAATGTTGATTTCACCATTATGATCTATTGATATAGTATAAGTATGGCCTTGGTGCCTGTAACTTTTGGTAAGTGATGGAATTGTTAAGTAAATGGACCTTGTGTTATGCCTCTCCTACTGAATGTTGTGTTGCATTGTGTATTGGTTCTTATGTTGTCGTGATTATCTCTATTCACACATATGTTATTGTTTTTACATTGTTTATATATGATGTGTTGCATGCGGGCCCTATCTTTTAGTCTAGTATAAAAGGTTACTCAGTACCATAGTACTGAAGGATTTTGTTTGTGGGCCCCTGCCTATTCAATAGGCAGTGTCCCTTGTAGGTTAGCCGCAGGTACTATTCAAGCTATTATTGGGTAAGAGCGTAAGGATTGTCGGAAAACTTTTCAGAGTTTCTCTTTTAACCTTATTATTTCTTTGTTAAATGATTTTAATCTTATAACCACTAATAGTGGGTTTTATCTTTTGTAACATCTTTAACGCGCTACTCTGATTTAAATAAAAGTTTGAAATTGTGTAAATTGTGTTCTGTTCATTTTTAGCATTAGCATTTGGTACTGGAATGTTAGAAGAAAACCATTCTGGTACTAAGTGTGATAATAATATCCCCAAAATTTACTATTTTTGCTTCTACTAATTTTTAGTTAAAATTAAAAAAAAATAGTAGTGAAATTTGGAGATGTTACATAATCCCTTATACAAGCATTTTTTAAGACCTCAAGAGTGGGACACCTCTTGTCTAGGGTTCTCTTGTATTTATATGTTAGTAATTGTCGGCATATATGATACTATTGTGAACCTTGTATCATGCAATAAACGTATAATGAACTATTAAATTTGAATGTTGGGTCCTATAAAATCATTAGTACAATGTCATCATGTTATTCTTCTTCCTATTTGGGTATCGTTATTTATTCGATCTCTTGCTTGTTCATCATCATTTGTATTCATAATGTTGAGAAAAGTGTATGTAAAAAACAAAATTTGAGGATTAATTATTTAATATTAATTTCTTTTCTTTCATGTTATAGGCATTTGAGTTGGCATATCATATGCCATAAGTTATTTTAGCATGTTTGAAGTATTCTATGAACCCAAGCATTCAAACCATTTGTATGATTGTTTCTATAATGCATTTTGCACTCCTTTTTCTTCAAGGGACAAGAATGGTTACATCCAACTCTCTTGTGTAACAGATATTCATTAATTGGATTGGAGATCCTAGCCAATCAGCCTTCTATTGATGTAATATATATATATATATGCAACTATATAATGCTTCTAAAATTAAATTGAATGGCTATTATCATAAGCTCTTGATTTTATAATTTTTTTGATCCATCATTAAGTTTTAATTATAATGGTACAGAATGTGGAGTTGAGGCTGTAGGAATTTATCAAACAAAGTGAAGTAAAAGTTCAATTTTGTGACTATAAATTATTTCATTGATTGACATTATGCAGAACAAAAAATATCATATATGAATAAATAACTGTCATTTGGGTTCATGTTAGAGTTTGGATCGATTCGGGTTTGGGTTAGAGATGGGTTTGTTGGGTTTAAGTAGCAATCAATTTGGATGCGGGTCATTACTAGGCTAAGTTGATTTCAGGTCAGTTTGGGTTTGGGAAGAGTTATTTTAGATTTTGAGGTAGTATCAATTTTGTTTTTATTATCAGGTCAAAATAGGGATGTGAACAAGGTGGGTATACCCATACTCGTATTTGTACACAATAAGAAAACTTGTACCCAAATCCATACCCATACCCAATAAGAAAAATCATACCCAAATGAGTATTTACTAACACATCCATATTTGTATCCATCGGATATCCATTACACAATAGATAAACCATTTACTAGTTAAATCATATTATCCAACAGATACATCCATTATCCGATGGATAAATTCATTTAGGGTTAAGCTAAAAAATAATGTTAACCTTAATATTATATTATATTTATTTTAAAGTCAAGGGTAATCAGGTAGATATATATTAGATAAATGGGTATAAATATGAATATCGGTATAGGTATAGATATGGATACATGTTGCCCAAATCTTATGGATATATTTTTACATCCTCCATAATTGCATCTGTATTCATTTATCTATATATGTTTAAATATTATTTGGATAAAACTCGTCGGATTTTGGATAAAATCAGTCCCATTTACATCCCTAGGTCAAAATTAGGTATGGTCATGATTATTTGATTCGAGTTAGTTTTTCCAAGTTTATACCAATTGAGCAACCCTTCTTTTATGCACCCTATAAGTAGATGATGCTTCAAGGAAGTTTATGCAGCAAGAACATGATAATTTTCTTTGAAGAGAGTATATGATAGAGATAACTTGACCCTTCACCTTTTTATTTTTCTATGGCATATTATCTTTGACATTTTTATTTATTTCCAATTATATTATGCACATAAAAACCTCAATTGGGTCTTCTTGCTCACAAACATAGTTTATGTTAATACTTAATTCTAATTCTCAAAATTTTGACATGAGTATTGGTACTTCTGCTAGAATTTAGGATGATACAAGGAAGTGGAAAATAAATAGAAAAGGTGTTTGCACCATATCTTTTATGTACTCTAACGTAGAAGGTTTGCTTTTATATGGTATTAATGCCACCGTCATTCCTTTTTTGTTTGATCACATGTACATGATGGGAAGTTATTAGTATGGATCAAAGATTTTTTATGGCACCACCTAACTACAACATGATCCCTTTAGTATGTTTTATGAAATTATGAGGTTCCATTCTATCAAATTATCAATATATAAATAATCTGTGACATCCTACTTACCTATTGATGATGCAATTGCTTTATTAATCTATTATTGTTAAAGCATGATCCAGAAAACTGATTTTTTGTGATGGGAGATAATAGGAATAATAGCTATGATTCTCATGTGTGGTAAATTTTCCTTCCTGAATTATATTGATGATGCGATGTACGGATAAAAGTGTTGCTTTTATATTGCTTGTCCATTTTTTCTAATGCTTCAAGGTAGGGGACCCTTCTTACCAAGAACATTATAAGAAGATCAATACTGTAGTATTAACTCATGAACAAACTAGGAGGTATAATTTATAAAGACAATTATGGTGTTAACAAACAAAGGATTTTTTTCTATAGAAAAACCCGCTAAGATCTTTTCTTCAACATCATGACAAAGTGCCACTATGTATTTATTTCTGGAAGTGTAAGGCCATCAACAACCTTGCCTCCAGTTTTGTTTGTCACCACTTTCTTCGACACATAAAATAATACAATAGTAATATTTATCTTCCATTTTTCCTTTTATCTTTTTTACCTCCATATTCTTATCCTCCAACATAATAATAAAGTATACAACCATTATTCTTGATGTAATATTAAACTATAGAATCCTTATTTTTTTCTCTTTTATTTATATTTTTTCTTTCCCCTTTACCCTTCTATCTTGCCCTTGCACTCTCTTGATGGGGCCTCCATGTCTCTTGAAACCCGACCCATTTGGTGAAACCTAACGTTATCTAATAATCAAATTTACCCCAGAACTGTAATTAATATTTTTGATTTTTCTTCAAGTTGTTCTCTTTATAATTATGAAACATGTAATATATATATATTTCTTATAAATAGTGATGTCTATGCTTTTAAAGGTTAACACTAAAAATATAATATTTTTTAAAAGAAAACAAAAAATATGAGTCTCGAATAACTAATATCTAAAAAAAAGTAAATTTAGCATACTCCATAAATATGATTAAAAACTAAAATAAGTAAGTTATATAAAAGTTAAAATCCAAAATTATTTTCCAAACTTGAAAAGGATTTTCCTAATTGTAGTGAAAAATGTCGTCTAAAGAACTTTCTTAGTTAGCCATTGAATTTTGAATAGTGCCTCATTTTCTTTTCTATCAATCTTCACAAAATTAGTTCCAATAATTTTATACTTTTGAATTCAATTGTTTTCTTGTTGAAAGGTACAAACCTCAAATTTCTCTATGCTAAGAGCATTGTGATTGCATAATTTCCTAATTAATTAAAATTTAAGAAAGCATTTATTGTTCCCAATGTTTTCCTGATGTGTGTGTTGTTAGCTTAGGTTGGGTTTAGATATTTCTATACTCATTATCAAATTTCTATAATATTGGTGTCATTTAGAATGGAGAGAGAAAATAAAATAAGAAATATCTGGGTTAGATAAACTAAAATCTAACTTGTTTAAATATCATAAGTCTTAACATACACTTTGAAAGAAAACTACATGCTATATATACTTCGTACACATAAGAAAATATTTTTTTAATAAAAAAAGATAAAAATGTTGTTCAAATTAAAATATAATTTTAAACACTTACCCTCATATATAAAGGGTGTATTAAAAATTAACATATTATTAAAATTATCTTGTTGTGTAAAATCAACTTTATTCGCCTATCCTGAGAGACGACCTATGGAGAGCAATGGTAGAGGTGTATATTACATGCATTATACCCCTAAGGGATAAATGTGGCCATCTTGAACCTAATAACCAAATTTCCTAATGCGGCTAAGGTTAGTGACTTCATATCAAAAACATGTTGTAACATACTCTACAAGATTATTGCTACATTTATCAACAATATGTTGTAATATGTCATGGTGTATTAAATAGGAAATACTCAGACTGTATTCATAAAAGGGAGAAGCATATTATACAAAATTTTTCTTGCAATATAATTAGTAAAATGATACAATATGAAATATACCTCACCAAGGTGTATGGTAAAGATAGCTATGAGGAAGACCTATAATATTGCATGGAACTTCCTTGATCAAGTGTTAGTTACACTCAACTTCCCAATGTATTTCATGAAGATTGTGATAAGTTATGTGTCTTTAGCGGGCTATTTTCTCCTCTTGAATGGTTCATTGAAGTGTATATTCATGGCCAAAATAGGCCTAAGGCAAGGAGATCATCTATCTCCTTATCTCTTTGAATGCATCTATTGTATAATTAGCAATTAGAATAACAAAATAATGGTATACTAATTTTTTATAATATTATATTCCTAGAATAATTCAATGATGCTTAGAATAAATCCATCATCTTATAGTAGAGCTACACTAAGTCTCTATAATTGCATATATGTATAGCAATACACACACACATTTCAATTACTTTTACTTCCTTCTATTTAAAATATGTTCAATCTTTTATATTTTATGCCATGATAGATTTTTCTAGCAGTGTTGGCAATATTCTTTACCTAAAGTATCTTGTTTTAAATGACATTACCGTTGCACAAAGAGGATGATAAATGCCTTCATAAGTTCCACAATATTCGCAATTTCTTATTTGACATTGATATTATTTCAACCTTTTTTTGGCTTATATGGAATTTGAGATAGGTGTTGTAATTCATGATCATAAAAAAAAAAGAAGCAAAAGTACACCATAACATAAATATACATAGTGAAATATACATAAACAATGATATATTCAAACAATCAATCTTATGATTTCATGACTAACATGTACATATTGGTTTGGTTCCTCTTTAATGGCTATGCAAAAAAACCCACTTTAGTTAATGAGTCCCAATATAATGTCATTTAATAAACGTGAAATTGCAATTACATAGAAATGGGTGTAAACTTGTATTTAAAATACTTAAGTTGTTTAGATTATGGTATATTGGGCTAACCAGCTCTTTATTTGAAAGGTATGTGTAACATCTGACGCTACACTAGCCATGTATAGTTACTTGGATAATTTTTGAGATTGATAATATTCACATTATGCTTCAACCACTGATTGTTTTACTAGTATATTCCTAGAATTTCCCCACTCGTAGGCTAACTGACCCATCTAAATTCAGTTCATGGTCCCAATTTTGCTTTGATATCACTTGTAACATTCCAACCCTCTACTCAATATGGGTAGTTACTTTGGAATGCTTTCAATATTAATAACTAACCCCAAAAATCAATGTAATTCTTTCATCCAATTTCAACTTATAGTTGCAATTTTGCTCTGAAACTATTTGTAAAACCTCAATATTTTACCAGAAACAAGTAGTTATTCCTAATATCTTTTGAAATTGAAAAATTCCCCCCCTTATATTAATACAAATATTTCATCCAAGTTTGGTGTAGTTGTAGCCGACATGTAATTTAAACCCTCTTGTTGACAATTGTAGTACTAGTAAATAAGAGTATCGTTCTATACCGGAGATTGAGATGACTCACCTTAATTTAACTAGCTCAAAGATAATAAAAACAACTCTAAATTACACAAAATAAATAAATAAATAATAAACACTAATGGGGATTTTAAATTTAAAAATAATAAAATAAATAAATAAAATAAAATAATAAAAATAATAGATAATCGTAAAAATGATAAATATACTAGGAAAATCAAAATCCACCACTAAATTAGGTCAAAATATAATAATAATTTCTAATTCAATATTTAATCATGATAAAGAGATTAACCAAGTTGTAAGCCAAAAGTAGGTCTATATACCTTATATTACTTCCTTAAAATAATTAATATGATAAAGTGTCAATATTAATCTTATTAAATATTAGCAATATAGTAGCAAAAAGTGGCTCCAATATTTAACTAGATTTAATGCATTAAGTATAATTGGAAGGATGTCAATCTAAGTACCCAGATTGGCACAATAAGCATGTCTAGCTGTATTTCTTTTCTTTGACCCACACGTATCTAAACGTTTTACTACTCTAGTTAGAATCACAAAAGTATTAGGTGAATTATTATCTAACCTAGTTAAAATTTATACATATAAATTCTAGCATATTTATATGGCCACCTGGTAGGAAAATAATCATACATACTTGACAGAATAAGGCATACACCATATATATTATACTTGACAGAATCATATATATAAACAATAGAAATTAAAATAGATTCAAAGAACAATCTTATGAAATACAGAAAAATAAAATCATATCTCAAATCCTAATCTAGGATTTCAGTCTATTCCCCAACAATAAATAATCAGCCAGTCATAATGATCAAATTAATTACACAAAAATATATATCAAAAATCAAAATTTGAGAAAGAAATAATTGGAATTAATTATGGATGAAAGATCAAAAAGTTATTCAGATGAAAAAGTAATTAATTTCATCTAAAATAAACTTTTCGAGTAAATTTTTCTATCTTATTCTCTCAGCTATGTATAAATTTTTGTGCAATTTCCCTTTCCTTTCTTTTTTTTCTTTTTTGCTAACGGTGCTAATTTCTCTCTCTTCCTTTTTTCGTGCCGCCTGACTCTCCTAACATTGCTCCCTTTCTCTTCTCATGTCACCTTTCTCCTTCTGTGTGTCTCTATTTTTTTTTCTTCTGCCGTTATTTTTTTTTGGTAATTTATAAGCTTTCATTAATAACCAAAAATGAGCATACAAAGAACATCCAGACAGGTACCAAGGGAAACTAGGATAGAAATCATCTATCCAACTCCTCTAAGATTTTCCTATACTTACTATAACTTTTACTATTTATGACTCTTGTATACACATGGGTCATAATTTTCCTAACTATTTCATGTTCCTGCGATTTCCTCCCTCGAAAAATAACTTGATTTCTGTAATACCATAGTTCATATATCACTGCAGTAGCTACCATTCTCAACAGACCATCTCTTCCCTGTCTTCGTTAGGTGTGCTTGATAAGCCATGCTAAGAAATGCCTCCAGTCTGTGCTCCAATGACACCATCCGAGCCAATTCAGCATTTTCCTCCAGCACTCAGTTGTTGGTGGGCATTGTACCATGAAATGATTTAATGATTCAACTGCACTGCCACAAGTATCACATCCCCCAGTACTAATAACATTCCACCTATACAGCTTTTCTTTTGTAAGCAAGTCTTGTCTGTAGGTAAGCCAGCTGATGAACTTGTGCCTTGGTGACCCCTCCTGCTTCCACACTAGGTAATACCAGTCCACATCCTACCCTCATGGTCTAATCTTGGAATACACTTTGCTATAGAGTAAGTGTCATGCTGGACACAGTCCTCAGATTGTAGTAGAGGCTCCATTTCAGATCTCAGGCTCATCACTTTTTTAAAGATCCAGGAATGATGGACCTTGCATTCATAGGTCCATATATCATTGCCTTTTATATACAATTCATGCACCCATTTGATCTAGAGATTCTCCTTTTTATGAATCAATTGCCACAGGAACTTTGCAATCGCTGCTTTGTTCCAGCTGTGCACATCCTTTATCCCCAAACCTCCTTCTCTCTTTGGCAAACAGACATGTGTCCATGCAACCAAAGCTTTCTTACTCTATCCCTTTGAGCATATCCATAAATAGGATTTGCATATAGTCTCCAACTGGTGAATTACAGATTTAGGCAATAAGAATAACTAGGCCCAAAAACCCTGGATACCAAACAAGATTGAGTTTGTAAGCTGAATTATGCCTGCATAGTTGAGGAATCTAGTAGACCAGTGCTTGACTTTTGCTAGTAGTTTCTCAACTAGAGGAGAGTAGTGTTGAGCCCGCAATCTGGAGGTTTCCAAAGGGACCCCCAAGTATTTAAAAGGAAAATCTCCTTCCTCACAGCCAAGCTCTTGGAGAATTTGATTCTTCCTTTCAGCTGGGACCCCTCCAATGTACACAAAGCTCTTTGAAGGATTTATGTTCAAGCCAGATCTTCTACTAAATTCATCCAAATAAGCTTTAAGGAGAGTTGCAGAAACTGGAGTAGCCTTGGCAAATAGAAGAAGGTCATCAGTAAAGCTTAGGTCTACTAGATGAAATTTCTGGCACCCAGGGTGGCCCTCAAACCCCTCTTCCTGCCATAGCCCTCTTAAGCTTCTGTGAAAATATTCCATACCCAGGACAAAAAGATAAGGAGAGAGGGGGTCTCCTTGCCTCTCTCCCCTCTTACATTGCATAGGCTTTGTGAGAGACCCATTAATGTTGAAAGAGACTCTAACAGAGAAAATGCATTGAGTAATGAGATTGACAATCTTCATGGGAAAGCCAAACTGAGTTAAAACCTGAGAAATAAAACTCCACTCAATGGAGTCATAAGCCTTCTGTATATCTACCTTCAGAACCATACGGGGAGATATGTTTTTTTCCTGTTATAATGATTGATCAGCTCAGCAGTCAACAACACATTATTTGCCAAAGTTCTCCCCTTTACAAAAGTTGCCTGGGAGCAGTCTATCACCTCATGCAGGATATTCTGCAATATGTTGGTTAATACCTTGGACAGAATCTTATATACAACATTGCAGCAGGCTATGGGACGAAAATATTTGACTCTGCATGCACCATCTATCTTGGGGATCAGAGTTACAGCAGTATTGTTGATTTGTCTAAGCAATCTCTATATTCTCCAAAATTCTTTCACAGATTTGGCCATATCTGCTTCTATAATGTCCCAAGCTCTCTTGAAAAAATGAGGGTTATACCCATCTGGTCCAGGGGCTTTCATATCACCCATTGAGAACACAGCTCTCTTCACTTCCTGATTTGTAGGTTCAGAGATGAGATGCAATATGCTTTCAGGTGACAGAAAGCCCCCTCTCTGGCTTACATCAGGATCAATATGATGGGTTTTAACAGATTGACCCAAAAGTTTTCCATAAAAATTTTGTACCTCTGCTACTATCTTATCCTCTCCCAATAAACATTGGTCATGGTCATCATATAATCTGTTGATTCTATTATATACTCTTCTTCCTTGAGCTATAGCATAAAAATACCTGTTATTTCCATCTCCCAATTTCACATACTGAATGTGTGCCTTTTGCTGAAAGAAATGTTCTTCTTCAGTTGCACAGGAGTGCCATTTGAGAGAGGCTTCTCTTTCAGCCTTGATCAGATCCTGGTTTAAAGGGTCATGCATGAGGCTTCTATGGTCTTCTTCCCACTCAGAGTGTGCCCTCCTTGATTTTTCAGACACATGCCCCCAGTGACACTTATTTAGCTCATTTAGCCTACCTTTAAGCTCTTTTACCTTGATTACAATGTTGTACATGGCAGTCCCAGGATAGGCAGTTCTCCATATCTCCTGGACTAATGGTAGAAACTCCTCTTTTTCAACCTAGTAGTTATGAAATTTGAAAGGTTTGGGGCCACTAGTATCTTGCTGGTCCACCTGAAGCATTAGGGAGCAATGAGTAGAGATCACTTGGGCTTCAACCTGCAAGGTGGAAATAGGGAACTGAGATAGCCATTGGATGTTCCCAAACCCTCTGTCAAGTCTGCTGTAAATCCTAGTCCCACTCTCCTGCATGTTTGTCTAGGTATATCTATTACCAATAGTTGGTAACTCACAGAAGCCACAGTGATGTATGCATTGTGTGAAATCATCAACATCATTTTGAACTATATCTCCCCCAAGCTTCTCAGACTCAGAAGCCACAATATTAAAATCCCCAAGGATGGCCCTAGGCTGCTGAGTACTACCTGCTATAGTTTCAAGCCATGTCCAAAGGTCTTGTCTAAGGCGACCCATATTGAAGCCATATATGACCATCAATTCAAAACTAATGTTCCTTCTTAGGTCCACAACTCTGGTATGAATACCTTGAGCCATACTACTCATGACACAAATGTCAAAGATGGAAGCATCCCAAAGCAGCCAAATTCTCCCATTTAAATGATGAGAGTGGTAATCCGGGCAGAACTACCCATAGAGGCATAACTCTCCACTCAGACTTGGAAAGATCAAGTTCAGGAGACCACCTCCTTACAAGCAGGGGACGTATTCCAAAGTTCCAAAAAGGCCTTTCCAAGATTTTGTTCATGTCATCAGACTAATCAAATCTGAATATAAAGAATCCATGGTCATTGGATAGGACCTCAGGTGCAGCGGGCAACAACTACCATTGTTTGGCCACAAATTTTTTCATATGAGTGTTGAGTGGTTGTGGACCAGGCACATACCCTACCACCGCATTTCTCCCCCGTTTAGCCTCCCTGTCTAATTCCATCTCCTGCATCTCAGCTTTTGATACCCCATCAATCACAGTTGGTGCTACATATTTCAAGTTCATGCCCTTTTCAGGCCGATGGTTCACCAGAAGTACCTCCTTCCAGTTTGACGACCTATTATCCTTTGGGAATTCCTCAACTTCCAGTCGGTTTCTCTCCGTTGTCAGGGTAAATTCAGCCAGTTTGCCACCCACATCCTCCGGCGAACTAACTGCCATACCAGAACTTTGTCCAATCTCCTCCGTGCATTGTTCAATCTGCAACTCCCTTGGAGACCCTTTTAAAGCATCAGTCATCATCGTTTGGTGACCCTCATACCTGGCTGGAGTCACTGGTTTGGGACTAGATTTACGCTGTACCTTCCTCTTTGCCATGGACACTGTTGGGCGAGAAATGGATCCACAGCAATCGAACAGTGAAATCGCTTGAAATGGCTAGCGTGTGAGGCGCGTTCTCCTTGATTCCATCCTCTGAGAGTGTTTCACACTTTTATTATTGATGTTTCTGCCGTTATTGTTTCTCCTGCTATCTAACGTCATTCATTTTCTATGCCTCGACCTTTTTTTTCTTCTACTCTTGCACCGTTGGCTCTGTTTTTGTGCGAATACCCCACACCTGGGCCGCTTTTCTTTTTCTTTCTTTCATTTTTTTTCCTTAGAAACCACCACCCCCTCCTCCCTTCTTAGTTTTCAGGTGGCAGCTTTTATAAAAATAAGTTGCCTCATTTCTCTTGCACTGCCAGCCCATTTATGTTGCTAGCCTTTGGGCCTTCAATCCTTGGGTCATTAGTCCAAAGGCCTAACACTTTTTTTTATATATTACCTGTAAAATAAAATTAGAGAAATTAATAAAGAATATTATACTCTAAAATTATTTAATTTATGTCATTTTAGCTCAAATAATAAAATTTATACAATTATTATCACTTAAACATAAAATCATAATTATTCACATATATTACTCAATTAAAATACCAAAAACTAAGATTATAAGGGTATAAAATATCTAAAAATATGAACTTATCAAAGTTCAACTTGTGGTTGTGGTTTTGCTCTGATACCATTTATAGCATGCCACCCTCTATCAATTGTAGTTTCACTCTAATACGATTTGTAACAGCTCAATGACTTTAGTTTATGCAAGTAAATTTATTTTTAGTAAATTTTATGAAATGTGTTAACTACCTAATGATAGGTATATCTCTTAATTCAAAGAAAACTAGATTGAAGTAATAAATGAAAAAGTCAAACCTAGATTGAAAGTAAAATTTTAGGCTTCGGGGTTATTATCTACTATAGGGGCCAATCATCCTCTCAACTAATTTTAATAAGTTTTCGGTATACCATCATTTTCATTAGGTGTTTGAATTAAATATTTTAGTGATAAATAAAAATTTGAAACCTGTATTGAAGGTTAAATTTTAGGCTTCAAGATTATTCATATCACATCATTATGTATGATATATTTACACATTCCTACTAAGTTTTGAAGCAGAAACAAAGATTTATTCTTTTCATATATCATGTAAACATGTTTTCCCTTTGATCATAATGCACATAAAGTTTTGGTAAAATCAATGTTTAACTCCTAATTTTAGGTCTTATCATTTTATCATAAAACATAAGAGTGATGAGAGGAAAATATATTGAGTTTTCTATTTCAATTTTGTTGTTAAGACGAGAGGGACTTTTTTTTGTTCAATAGTTTACTAATGTGAATAGGAAGTGAGGTGGATAAAAAAATAATGAAATAACTATTCCTTAATTTTATTATTCAACTAATGAGTGACACAATAGTAATAAAAGAGAAACAATGTCTAGGTTTGTAAAAAAAAAATTGTAACATGAAACTAGTTGCCCAACATATGGAATCAAATGCTAGTACATGTTTATCGAAATTTCATAATAGAAGCACTGGAACAAAATGATGTGCTACACGATCTTACCAAAGCTAAAATTTAATAGTAAAATCCACTTCATATTGTGGCGTATATATCTAAAATGAGATAATGATACTCACTTTTTGTCTTTGCTTTTCAGTATGTTTATTAGTGAGTATTGTATGACCCAAATTCATTTTATATTGTAGTATTAAGAAAAGGATAATCTTGGACCAATTGGAATGGTTTTTCATTTCATTGACATGATTACCTTAATTTAAACTTAAAAGTCCATGCAAATACTTGTATTTGTCTATTACTTCATGAGCTACCAAACCTCTACCCACTATTAGCAACTTAACAACTTTTATTTTCTTACATTATTGGTTAATGCTAACAAGAAGTTCCAAAAGAGAATGAAGATATATTTAATATATGTGGTATATGATAGAAGTGGTGACAATAAAAGAAAAATGTAACTAGTTGCATAGTATGTAGAGGTATGGATTTTGTTCTTGCATTATAAATCTCTTTTAAAATCATACTATTTTTTTTTACATATCATTATGAATCATTTCTATTCTCCCAACACTAGTTTGTTTGTGGAACCAAGGTGTTCATTCATTACAAGACCTCATCTCACTTAGTTAGCTTATATTTTATTGATGGTAATAAATGGCTACATTTGTACATCATAGCAAGGTTTTCTACACCTACCTTAGGATTTATGATCTACTATATTGATTTAATATACATGCCATTTCCATGTTAAAATATCATGCAATGAACTCTCTAAGTTGTGTCTAATAATTTTCCACAAGGAATCTAATTTATTAATGTGCAATGTCTAAAGTTCCCTAAATGAAAGAAAAAAGATCAATACAATTCCTACATCGTCATCTAGCTATAAGGTAGATTGACTCATCTATATTCAGCTCACTGTCATGATTTTGCTTTGATATTTTTGTAACATCCATACTTACTAAATACAGATAGTTACTCTGGATTACTTTTAGTATTGACAGCTAACCCTATAAATTAATGTGAGTCATTTATCCCTGTTCAGTTTATGGTCATGATTTTGCTTTGGTACCATTTGCAATACCTCCACCATTTACCATTAGCAGGTAGTTATCCCTCATAGCAAAGGATGAAGGGTCCAGTACGACTAAGTATCGTGATGATATTGGTAATCGAAGTGTAAGTTGCTAATTATGCAATGAAAAGGGTCATCATGGAAGTAGGTATTTCTGTGAATTTCATATTCGAAGAAGCTTATAAGTAACTGGAAATACCAAAAAAATGATTGATAAATAAAAATGAACCATTAGTGGCATTCATGAACAACATCACAAAATTGAGGGGAGTGGTATATCTCAATTTAATGGTCAACTAACCAAGGGTAATGAAAAGTATCAAAGCAAACTTTGTTGTAATTGTTTGTTCACCGACCTATAATATGATACTGGGACAACCATCCCTCAACAAACTCTAAGCTAACATTTTTATGGCTTAACTCTTAATGAGATTTCCAATTAATAGAGGATGGGGAGAGATTTAGACTAGTTGGAAGGTTGTGTGTCATTGTTATGCTATTGAAATATGAGGCATCCCTAGAAGGTCAAACACTAAGAAACCATGAGAAAGCTTGGTGCTAGAAGATATTATATATATATATATATATATCACTTGGAAGGTATCAGACCTAGAGGGAATTCCTCTTGAAATCATTAAACATCATTTTGATATAAAGATGGGATTTAAACATATAAAACAAAACAAAAGAGTGTCGGATCTGAACAAGATAAGGCAATTTGAGAGGATGTAGAAAACATTCTCTTTAGGATTTATTCGGAAGGTAAAATATGCTAAATGGCTAGCCAACTCAGTTATAGTGAAGAATTTCAAGGGAAAGTGGAGAATGTGTATTGATTTCACTAACTTGAACTAATCTTGTCCTCAAGATGATTACCCACTCACTTGAATTGGCTGATTGATCAACTAAATGAATAGATAGGAAAGGCTAAGTTATATGCAAGTTTTCTCCAAGTATCATCAAATCAAAATTTTTGACACCGATCAAGAAAAAATCACCTTCATCATGGATGATGGGATTTATTGTTATATGGTGATGCCGTTAGGGTTGAAGAATATGAGGGTGACTTTTCAAAGACTTGTAAATGCAATATTCCAAAGGTAAATAGGAAAGCAAATAAAATCTTATGTGGATGATATGATTGTAAGAAGTAAGAAAAAGGAAACCCAGATACATGAGATTCAATATGTTTTTAATACTTTGAGAAAATATTGAATGAATTTAAATCCCACTAAACACGTGTTTGGATTCAGCACTGACAAATTATTGGGATTCATGGTATATAATAAGGCCATCAATGTAAATCTAAAATAGGTTATCGACATATTGAATATGCAACCTCTGATGGAAAAATGATACATTCGGTAACTGATAGGAAAACTAGTCGCACTACATAGGTTCTTGTCTAGAGAAGTAGATAAGAGTTTGCTCTTTTCAATATTTTATGATCAAAAGATAATTTTCAATGGAAAGAGGATTGCTAAAAATCATTTGATAATCTAAAGGCCCAGTTGTATAAATTGCCAACCTTAACTACCCCAATGGAAGGAAAGGAACTATTTTTATACCTTGCGGCATGTGTGTTAGTTGTTTCTTCTATTATTTTTAGGGAAGATAATAGGGTTGGAACATGAAGACCTATCTCTTACATTATCAATTTTCTCACTAATTTTGAACATCAGTACATCAAATAGGAGAAAATGGCATATTCCTTGTTATTTGCCTCCAAGAAGTTGAAACCTTATTTCACTACTCATTATATTGTTGTTTTAACTAACATGCCTTTTAAGGTCATTTTTTCATAAACCACATAACTCAAGAAGAATGACGGTGTAGATCACTGAGTTAAGCATATACGATATCCAATATAGACATAGACCTATAATTAAAGGACAAGCTCTGGCTTATTTTATCAATGAATGTTCATTTGAGGCCAACCCTACCCCTTCATTGGTTCTAGAGGATCAGGGGGAATATAATTTATATTTTGACAAAGCATCCAACAGTTTGGGTGTTGGGGCCAGTGTGGTCTTGATTGATCTGAGAGACATAGTTGCCGAATATGCATTGAGATTCAGTTTCATTATCCCTAATAATGAAGTTGAGTATGAGGCTTCTCTATTAGGACTCAAAATAGTCCATGGCCTAAGGCTACTCTATAGAACATCAAACTAAGCCTCAATTCTCTCTCAATCATTGCCTTTTCCTTAGGTAGAATAATAGCATTCAAATAAATGCTCTCCAATAACCTAGAAAGTTATCCTCTTTTATAATGTTTGTTGAACGGATATTGTGATCCTTAATTAAAGAGATTTTCTATTATCTAAACATGTGGGGGAAAAGATAAGGGATGGTATTAGTGTATTTTTTACCATCGTCATATCTCATTTGATCTCAAATATCAGTATATCACCAACAAAAGCACCTGTCTACTTTGCTCTTATGGCAACCAATAGGAATTTGCAAGAGTTGATAGCCCACAATATAGCAGAAGTGGTCCCTACATGCAGTGGTTATCCTAAGCCTATTTTTGGTAAGGAAAGAGATTTTGAGCTCAAGTATAGTCTACTTCACCGACTTCCCACTTTCCATGGGCTCCATAGTGAAGATCCCAATAAGTTTCTAAAGGAGTTTTAGTTCATATGTTTCTTCATGTGTCCTAAGGATGCAGATCTTCAAATCTTAAAGCTTAAGGCATTTTCATTTGCCTTGGTGGATGGTGCTAATGATTTGATTTACGAGTTAACTACAGGACAGATCCACTCTTGGGATACTTTTGCTAGTGCATTATTTGACAAGTATTTTTCTATTTCACGTGTTACGGTGCTAAGGAAAAGGATCACGGGGATCCAATAGGTACAAGTCATTTCTATCAAAGTGTCCACAACATAGGATGAATGAAAATAAATTGCTATAATATTTTTTACGAGGGACTCCTCTGCCTAAGAGGAACATGCTAGATGCAGCTAATAGTGGCTCTTTCATGGATAAGGATTCCACTTCAGCTCAAACTTTATTAAAAAATTAACCCTCTGCCACTATTATTTCAATAGAAAAAAAATTGTGTTTCTTTAATGATATTCCCTAAATATTTTTCCATGTTGGGATCCTTAACTGCATACTATTTCAATATATTGGTTGATGACCAAAATTGAGTTACTGTATTGGTTTATATTATCTACCTTCAATTTTTGAGCTATTTTTGTGACTGGTGAATAAAGCCTCATATTGAACCTCATTGTTGGTGGAAGCAAATCCAAATCACAATGCATATTCTACCGTTATGCCATTTTGGTTAACTAAAGCCACACCAGCTCCAATGCCTATGCTGTTTGAAGCCCCATCTACATATAAAGTCCATTCACCATATTCCCGTAGGATTAATGATAAATTTGGTTCGGCTTCAAATGAGTTTTCAACAATAAATTCACTTAACGTTTGGTCTTTAATAGTATGTCTCGGTTGATATTCAACATCATATCTTCTTAATTTAGTAACCCATACCATCATTTTTTAATAATTCTCAAGTGTTGAAATCTCTTTAATGAAAATTTTAATAGTACATCTTGGTTAATATTAAATGACATATCTTCTTAATTTAATGACCCATGCCATCATATATTCTTATTTGACAAGTATCATTTTGGTACTATTTTACATGTTACCAAATTTTATAATAACAGATGGAATTGGTTTATTTATTTATTTTCTTAATAGGACTTGCCAACAGACTTTGCTTATGCGATTTGATTCTCTAACACTTGTTAATGTATATGCATGATGTTCAAAAACCTTTTGTTATTGTATTTTTAAGTGACCAATGATATTCTTATGTAATTTTATTTATCAATGACCGATAGTATTCTTATGTAATTTTATTTGTAAGTGGCTGATAGTTATTTTATAATTTCACATTGTAAGTTAGTCTTTTCACATGTAAGTTGCCGACTATCTTTTTGTTATTGTATTTGAAAGTGTTTGACAAATATTTCATTTGTTATAGATGCACAACATGGACCATCGGCAAAACACTGAAGTTCAGCTTATACACTCTAATGGAGTGATCAGATGATGTATTTGGTCATCGGCAAATCATTGAAGTTTATCCTATCTAACCCTAAAGAGTGACTAACATGATGGATGGAATTTTGAAGGGAGTAATAATATAGGTATTTTTCAAACTACTATTATTTTGCATAAGGAACAACAACCCAAAAAGTCTCTTTTTACTCTCCCTTCTGATTCCACATTAGGGTGGTCGAGTATGCAGTACAAGAATAGCTAAATGGCCTCTACCATACTGTATTCACCCCTTTATCCTTCTCCTCTCATTCCACCTTTTTCTATATAGGGTATTGTACTCATTTGGGAGATCCAAAATCCATAACATAACTTTTCACTTTTGTTCTCTCTTGTCTCCTCTAAATTTTACTTCTCAGTACCCCTTAATCATTTAATAACCACATTGGTCTATAAGAGCTCCTCAATTTACAAAACACCAACACTAATTATGTAGCTACCCTATATATGAACATTGTTACAATGACAACCATAGACTATATAAATATATATGCTATGAACATAAAATATTTTTGATATGACCTTATTCTATTCTATTTTAGCAAAATATCTCATTGGCAACACAAAAAATTTAATGAATGCTACTTAGATTGCTTTCAAGATTGATCCATTCAAAGAACACAACATCTTTGTTACTATTTAATCATTGATTGTTTAACTATAGTCTATCCCTAAAATGTCTATGTTATGTGGTAGACTGGTCATACATGTTCAACTCATGGTCATGGTTTTGCTATGATACCATTTTAACACCAAGACCCTCAAACAAATATACATAGCTATTCTGAAATGCTTTTGGTATTTACGACTGGCCCCACAAATCAATATGATTCATTCATTCAAGTTCAACTTGTGGTTATAATTTTACTCTAATACCACTTGTAACACTTCAACCCTTTACCAGTCATGGATAGTTACTCCTTGAGTGTTTTTGAGATTGTTAATTGATCACATATATGAATATGATTCTTTCATTCAATTTTAGCTTGTAGTCAAAGTTTCACTCTAATATCATTTGTATCACCCCTAACCCTCTATTGATTATGGTTTACTCTGATATCATTTGTAACACCCCAAACAACATTAGTTTTTACATGTAACTTTGTTTGTAGTGCATATTACAAGATGTGATTGCCATTTGCTATCAAATACATCTCTTAATCTAAAAAAACATACATTAGAGAAATGAATGAAAATTTCAAACATAGTAATATATATGTTAATTATTTAGCTACTCTATACATGAACATCATTACACTAGGATATGGAGACATGCATGCTAAGAACAAAAAATACCTTTGGATGCAGTAGCATCCATCAATCACTTCACTCATCAAATTATTAATTTTCCTAAGTTAGGATAACGTAAGACTATTCTAAATTAGACAAAATTAATGAGTTAACTTACATAGACGTGCAAGGCATCCATTTCTCACCTTAAAATGGCTTTAACATGGCTCTAATATGGCTCCTACACCAACCATGAGCATTCCTATAGTAAGCATACCTATCATCCAACATGACACACAAATTCCAGCAATCTCAACTTCTAGGAATTTTCAAAAATTAATGGGATATAAGAGGATTGGAAGTCAAAAACTACTAATAGATTTGGGAAGGTAAAAATGCAATTTTCAAGACCTTAAATTAAGCTTAATTTAATGCTTAAGAAACCCTCCCATCACCCACATCAATAGGCAGCCATCAAACATCCATGAAGTCAAGTAATTTTCCTCTTTTAGTTTATCTTGGTTAAAGCGCTTGTCTAAAATTTTCCTAAATTGTATTTGACTTAAGCAACCGCCATTTTTTAGGCATCCTAATTGGATTTAAGGATACTGGAAAGGCCCCTTACTATTTTTTATTTTCAAAAATTGTAACACCCCCAAAATTCACTACTGAAAAATTTTGTTAATTAAAAGGAAATTAGCGGAAGCAAATTAAATAACCATGAACTTTGGGGGTATTACCGCCACACTTAGCACCAGATCGGTTCATTCCTACCGTTCCAGTACCAAGTGCTAAGGCTAAAAGAGTAATACGTAATTTACGGGAAACTCAAGCATATATAAATTAGAGTAGCGCGGTAAATATTTTATCAGAGTAAAATCCACCAGTGGTGGTTACAAAACAACAATTATATTGAATTTATGAATTTTAAATAGACAAATTAAAATCTTAACAATTCCGGATAGTTCCTTACGCTCATTCCCAAGGCCCACTTGAAAGCACTGAACACGACCTACAAGGGGCACTGCCCATTGAATAGGCAGGGGCCCACGAAGGGAACCCTTCAGTACTACGGTACTGAATAACCCTTTAAAAGCACACTTAAAAACAGGCACGCAATGTCACACAAGAAATACTACTATATTCGCACATAACAATATCTGTAAACATGATATTCAAATCCGTATATTTTCACACATCCAACAAGTCAATCTGATATTTGTAGTGTATACTTAACATTCACTTTCGTACATTCTCATACTTCACAAGTCAACCAATATCAACGGGCCATAATTATCAATTGATACTTTTTGGGCCTTAAGGATGTTAGTCCATCATTAATCAAGCATCTCGGATTATACATGTCCGTGTGAGTACGGGAACCCCACTATTACAGCCGGTGGAACTGTCGCGAGGGTACATGCCCTGCCACTATTTTAGCCGGTAGAACGGTCGCGAGGGTAACATACCCTGCCACTATTATTTGCCGGTGGACCGGTCTGGCCCCGACTCACAAGGTGTTTCACTGTAAGTAATTGGTATCTTCCCCATGTCTTATCGTTATTACGTTTGGTTTGTTGAGTACGGAATCCCCCACTATTATAGCCGGTGGAACGGTCACGAGGGTACATGCCCCGCCACTATTATAGCCGGTGGACCGGTCGCGAGGGTAACATACCCTGCCACTATTATTTGCCGGTGGACCGGTCTGGGTCCGGCTCAACATCTTTCTCTTTAAGTGATTAGGGTCTTAACGTGTCTTATTCGAAAGAATTTTACCCTTAACATGCATGTCTTAAAAGGTCACATGACATCACATCATAACTTACAACACACCAATATCAGCACATACCAAAAGGGTACATGAACACACATTGGTTCCAAGCCATGCCACACGTGAAACAGTTAAGATAACAACTTATAGAACACGACATATAATTATATAGGCCATCCAAGGCATGTAGGACACATAGCACACGTTCGACTTTAGCTACACCTTTACTCGGTTTAAGTTACCGAGCTAACTCCCACACTTATTAGGCCACTAAACACCCTTCGTAATTATTACACTTAATATAATTCCCATTTGATTGGTGAGATTACTAATTTGCCCTTTTTCCTTTATTATAATTAATAAATTATCCTTGAGTTAGCCAAATTACTAAATTACCCCCGTTCAATATCCTAATTACCAAATTACCCCTTTAGTTGGTTAAATTACCATATCGCCCTTCACATTTATCATATTTACCATTTTACCCTTCTCCACTATTAAATTATCATTTACGCTTCTTAAATTTTATAATTACCAAGTTACTCCTTTCCAATTTCCACTTTACCCATTTTATTTACAAAATTACCATTTTACCCCTTTACTTTTAAATTTACCTTTTTACCCCTTAACTTCCAAAAATTACCATAGCACCCCCCTTCACTTATAAAATTACCATTTTATCCTTAATTACGAAATTACCATTTTACCTCTTTTAATTTCCAAAATACCATCTTGCCCTTCAATTACAAAATTACCATTTTGCCCTTTAATCACAAAATTACTATTTTTCCCTTTTATTATAAAATTACCATTTTTCCTTCTTCTTACAAAATTACCAATTTACCATTTAATCACAAAATTACTATTTTACCCTTTATTCACAAAATTGCTATTTTTCCCTTTAATTACAAAATTGCCAATTCGCCCTTTTGTTACAAAATTACCAAATTACCCTTTTATTGTAAAATTACCAAATTGTCCTTTTAATACAAAATTACTGACTTACCCTTTTGTTACAAAATTACCAAATTGCCCTTTTGTTGCAAAATTACCAAATTGTCCTTTTGTTACAAAATTATCAAATTACCCTTTTATTACAAAATTACCGATTTGCCCTTTTATTACAAATTACCAATTTTCCCTTTTATTACAAATTACCAATTTGCCCTTTTGTTACAAAATTACCAAATTGCCCTTTTATCACCAAATTACCAATTTATCCTTTCACTTACAAATTTACCATCTTACCCCTTATTACTCCACTTATATTAAATTATTATTATTACTACATAAAATATTAACTTTAATCCCTCATCTTCAACTCTTATAATTAATATAACATTATTAGCACCCATATATATTCTAGGCCATAATCTTGTACAAGATACATTAATAAAATCCCCTAAGGCTCATGAAATACTAATCATACATTAAGATCACAATAGCATAATACCACATGGATAACACTTAACATTTTCCTTAACAACCAAATTATTACCTTAAATAATATTTTCATACATATCATATATCCTATCATGCTTCCTTTTATCAACCAATACAATAACCACATATAACATATTAAACAACACCAACCAAGCATAATAATATATTAAAAATCCTAATGTGCTAACATGCGTTAATCCATGCGTTTAAGTAGGATTTAACGGTTACCTCGGTTAAAGGTCCAAGCTTTGATTATAAAAGCCAATACCTAAAAATAATATAAAGATTTATTACATTAGAAATAATAAAATCAAGGCATAAACTTTATAATGCTTAATTAATCAAATAATTAAATTAAAAATATAATTATACCTTAAAGTTAGTAAACAAACAGATCAGGAAACCCAGAAACTCATGCTGCTAATGCAGCATGAGCTACATGAAAATAAATGGGGAGGAAAGAAGAGAGGATCGGGGGAAGGAATTTTGGGCTCGAAAAATGCCTGAATGGATCAGGAAAGGAAGAAAAAAAAGGATAAGGAGAGAGAGGAGGGGATAGGGGCTCGGGGATGGTGTTAGGGTGGTAGGGGAATGGAGGTTGCAGGGACAAGGAGAGGGAGACAGGGGTGGTGGGACCAGTATGGCTGGAAAATGACGAGAAGGAGAGGGAGGGAGACAGGGGAGGTCCATGGGGGAAAGGGAGCTGCAGGTCGGGCGGCAAAAATGGTGGAGGAAGGCCGGGATTATCGCCGGTGATGGTGGAAGAAGAAAGAAAGAAGAAGAAGAAAGGGTCGGGGTGTTGGTGCGTGCGAGTAGACCGACCAAAGAAAAGAAGGAGTCGGCCCGGTCGAGGAAGAAAGAAAAGAAAAGGAGGAGGGGCGGCCGGTTCACGCGGGAGAAGGCAGGGGGAGACAGGCTCACGCGTGAGGGAGAAAGGAGAGGGGGAGAGGAAACGGGCCAGCGGCCCAATGCGCAGGGGTGAGGGAGGCAGGCCACCGGCGGCCCAAGGAAGAAAAGGAAAAAGAGAAAAGGAAAAATTGAATAAAATAATTTAATTGATAAAATAATAAAATAGAATAATTTTGGGTAATAAATTGGTTTAATAATTTAATTTAATATAGTTAAAATATAAGGATTTAAAAGGGAAAATTTTAGTCAAATAATAATTTGGAACATTATTTAAATAACAAGAGTATGATAAATAAAAAAATATTTATTTTAATTTATTAAAATATTTATACCAAATTTCATACACTCAAAAATTCATTAAATTAAAAATATTTAAAAGCTAATTTATCTAAAATAAAATTTATTTATTAAAATATAGGGTTTTAAAAATTCGGGGGATTACAAAAATCCCCACCCGAAATCTCATGGTATCTTATTGGTTTTTTGTTAAGTTCTAACTAGATTACTTATTCTATTAGATAAACAAACTAGTTAGGAAGTAACTAAATTAGTTGTAAAAGGGTTGCAAATATTCTATTTGGCACACACACACTATAATACTTGAGTGAATAGGGTTGTTTTTGTGAGTTCAAAAATCTCCCAAATTTTATCTCTAGTTGCTAAAGCCTAGTGTGGTGTTTTTGAGTATTTGATCTTCAAGATTTCTTGAAGTTCAAAATTTTCTATTATTTTTGTGACTCTCTTCTCTTTGTTTTCGGTGGTTACTAACCCCATCCACCACCATTACCTTAACCTGACTTAAATTTTTTTTATCTATATGCATCACCTTCTTATTCTATTTTATCTTAACAGCATATTTCATTGGCAACACAATGAATTTAGTGGCAATTTTGACCATCGGGATAAGAATTTTTTAAATGATGATATATCTCTTAAAATGTTTATTTTCAAACAAAATTTTAGTTGTTTACTTCTTTTCCTTTACCTTAAAATTATATATGTTACATACTTCCATATGCTTATTTAGGCATTGAACTAATAGTAACTATAGAGAGGCAATGTCTAAGGTTATAAAAAAATTTCTAAATGAAACAATTTTTCCTCTAGCATACAGGATCAAATTCTAGCACACATTAATCAGAAGTTCAGAACTATATAATATTTACCCGATCAAAATATTGGAAAATAATTATTTTTGGTTATAAATGTTGCACCATTACAACATTTGGAATTATTAATATTCAATGGAAAATATTTGTTAGCTAAATGATATGCCATCACATGAGTAAAGTTATATCATTGATATGCTCGATAATGATATTATATGTTTAAAAGTATATAATTAGGATCACTAATATGTCATTGTTAAACAATAATACTATTATAACATATCTTGTTCGCCTAACAATGTTAATGTTCATTTGTCAAAATTTTAACCTAAAAGGATATAAGAAGTGAATTAACTATAAATATACATGTTGGTTGGTGATATTAAATGTCAATTTCGTTTCGACCACAACAAGTGAAAAATCTTATTCTATATATATAGATAAAAAGATTAATATACACATAAGTGATTTTGAAAAAGAATTTATTTTCATTTGTACTCCATATTTTTCTATAATATTGTATGCATTATATACTATTATATTATTTTCCAATAAAAAATTGTGACTGAAAATTCAATATTAGTTTCGATAACTCCGAAAAAAATATTTAAATAGTTAGAATGACTATCTTTTTTTAATACAAAAAGAACAAATCCAAATAATATGTGTGTGCACATCCCTGTAACTTGTTTGGAAACCAGAATGAACAAAATAATAAAAATAGAAGTTTATTTCTCTATTTCATAGAAATAGAAATTGATTTCTTAAAAAATGGGAAGATAAAAATGTTGTGTAATGTGATGAAATTTACTACATAAAATATGTGATTTGGTCAATATTACTCACAATTAAGTCTTTTTATATTTATTATTTACTCTATATATTATTAGTTTAATTTATCTTATTTAATTTCATAATTGGCTTTTCTTTTTAAATCATTCCAATGACGTTATTATTAACACTACAAGTAAAACTTGCTTTCTTGAATTTCATTTCAAACAAGAGATCTAAAAAATACAAATCTAGTTTTTATAGATTTAAAAAAATAATAAAAATAATTACCAAGAAAATGAAACATATTTATTTTTTGCATAAATATTAACTACTAAAATAACATATTAATCCGGCCGAATAGCAGGAATATGTCTAGTACAAAAATTAAAAAATATAGAATTTTCAGACTAAACAGATAAAACTAAATTGCACAGGTTTGAACCCTTTTTTATTTTATTTTTTATTTTGATAAAATTAAAATGTTGGGTCTTAAGTCTATGCTCTTCAACATTTAAAGTACAATCAGTTCTCATGACTAAAAGTCCACTACTTACAGCGGGTACAAGCATATTTTCTAATCACCCAAGACACCACGGACAGACACATCTGTTACACAACAAATCCGGTATTGTTTACCTTGATCTCATCTCCTTGCTCTAAACCATATATATTTCAAAACGCCATCAACACTATATGCACCGATAATGCGTTATACACCAAACCAGCTGCAATGCTAGCTCCCCCCCCCCCCCCCTCTTTCAAATTTTTTAAACTATGGAGTTTTCCACTCTCCCAAGATGGTGTATTATTTCAGTGCTCAGAAAATTATCTGCATGTGCATCGCACTCCAAAAGGAGGAATATTTCGACAGAAAAAAACATAAAAATAAAAATAAAAGGGGGTTAATTCACATAATTTGTGGCTTGAGTAGGAAAATTGGGAACGGCTACACCCCCCTACAGAATTTTATCAACTCAGAAGCACTAATCGCATTGAACATTCACAAAATTTTGATTCTTAAAAGCACAAATTTGAGCAGGTAACTTGAATTTAAAAACACGCACATAAATGAATATTATCGATGAGCTCCAAACCATGATGAATTAATTAAATCTATTTAAAATGGTAAGACAAAATGTTTGGAAAGTTCATGCTGAAAGCTAAAACTTAACAGCGTTTCCAGGAAAAAGACACACTTCACTGTCTGAAACAAAACCTATTTTCTCATAGATAAAGAGACCAAAAAAAAACACACACAAATCTACACTTTACATGAGATTCAAATAATACATATGCGAATTAGACTTCCGGAAATATGAATATAAGATAGATCCAACGTCCATTTCACTTAGCTCAATCATTTGATTCTCGTAGATAAATGAAGAGCACAAACCAAAACAACAAATCCTATACTATCTTCTTGCATGCTCTCAGCTTCTGCTAGATGATCTACTTCGGTCAATTTGTATCGTTTGCTGGTCCGACGTTGCAAGGATTTGGGGCATCGACATCCCCCCAGACACGACGATCTCTGCAACCATAAGACACCACAAACACCTCAATGATGAGTTAGTTTCCCACGTACCTTCATCAACTGACAGGTACTGGAAATGTACTCTCTCCCCCATCTCAGCTTATCAGCTAATCATTCCCAGAGTCAAGGGCATGTGACTTAAGGTACTTGAATAGATGTCCTCTCAAGGAACCAAAGAGAAAAATCAGACAGAAGTCACATTTTTTCTTTCCTCAGAATAACAGAAGGATGACACAAAATATTAATATTGCTTATGGAAGAAGTATCACTATTTGTGACGTTAAAAAGTGCAAAGAAAAGTAGCTTCCCGGATGGGACAGATATGGTGGTAGAATGAAAATTAAATACAATTTTAGTTCCTCTAGATTATCAATGTGTCTACATAGGTCCCTAGATTAACCAAAAAAAAAACTATTGCAATCTTTCCATATTCTTTTTTAATCTACGATGACTATTAATATATTCATCTAGAAGAACCAAAATAGTATTTAACTCATGTCAGGAGACCATCTTCGAACAAGCAGGGGCCAAATGCCAAAATTCCAGAAGGGGCGTTCGAGAATTCTGTTCATGTCATCAGAGGATTCAAAACGGAAGATGAAGAATCCATGATCATGGGACAGGACCTCTGGGAGTGTATGGTATATTTTCCCATTTTGGTTATTAATGAAATTCCTTTAATTACCAAAAAAAAATAGTATTTAACTCTATATATTCAGGCACCTATACTAGAGTCTAGACAATTGACAAATTTTTTTTATCTGGGGACCAATTTAGATAAACTAATAATCTATACATATAATGATGAAGCTTGATACTGAATAATTTCAGTCAGGAATATTTTCTTTATCACCAAAAACAACTACTTTTCCAAACTTCTTATTTCTAAAGAAAAGTAAGATCTTTTTCAAATCATCTATTCTTTGAATATTTCAAACAAAACAATGGAAGAAATTTGACAACAAAGAAGAATATACAGACTAACTAGTTTTTTTTTTCGCGTTTTACAAATTTAGGATCAAAGATTGCAGCAGCTAGCCAACAGCCATACTGATAATTACTTCAAGCAATTCCACCCAAGACAAGAAGATTACAAGACGAGTTAGACAACCTACCAATTCCTTCACGGACCGACAAATTTGGTCTGATAACATCTCTTGAGTTGACCAAGAAAATATCCCCAATATACAGATGATTGGTGGGAACATAAACACAGCATAAGTCTTCCTCACCAAAATTATTCTGCCATTGTAAATTAGGTGAAGAAATGCCTATACAAGGTTAGTAGCAATTCATATATTTGAGAACACACAAACACACGCGATTGAAACACACCAAACAAAGATAAAACATTCATATGCATGATTCATAGCCAGGATATATCTCATATGCCCAAGATCATTTATCAGAATAAGAGATCGCCTTCGTATGAATGCCGCACAAATACTGACTCTTATATAATGTAAAACACAAGCTATGTAATTAAGACAATTGCACAAGCAGTTGCTTCCCATTACTATTGAAGACCCAAAAGCCCTATAATCTGAAGGTCACAATTCAGCTCCCCATATAAATTGCAACACTAATCTGATAGAAGTCCATTTAGCCTGGAAATTTGCCGTTGATAATAAATCATTCTTTGTTTGATCATGGATAATAGAAGTGATTACCAATCACTAAGGTAAAAGTTCCATGACCATAGTATTCAGATAGATATTCCAAGGACATTAGATGTACAGAAACAAAGACTGAGCAGAATATAATCCACAGGATCTTGAGAAGTCTATGCCTAATTTTATAAATAAATAAATAAATAAAGATCATGTATGATATTAGGATCCAAGCTCCAGTCACATGCAACCAAATGTGATGAACTCTCGCCCTAGGAAACATAAAACATTTGAAACCGCCAGACAAGGAGAAAGATAGCTCTGAGCCTCTGACTCACCCAATATAATAGAATTGCTCAATCTACATACCTGCAGCATTACAGAAGATGTGATGAATCCAAAGGCATATTCACCGATTCTTGGATGGCGTATGATGGCCACTTCTTTGAAGGCTTGTGAATTCTGATCTGTACCACTTGAGCACATTTATAATCAGGATCCAACTCTATACTGGACAAAAGAGGGGCGCAAATGAGGAAAGAAATGAACAGAAAGCTCACCTGGTGATATAGCTGAGCTAATTTGCTTGGAGGCATCGTAAATATGACGTACAAATGGCATCCTCTTGATAAACCACTCACCAAGGCTCAAGACCGATGTTCCCAACCACGATGACATGAACACACCAACCAAGAAGATGAATGTTATAGAAGTAATGAATCCGAGACCTGAAAAGATATGCCAAGGATAAATGAGCCTGTAAATCATACTCATAGTTGCAAATGCACTGAAATATATTGAGTATCGTTTGACATTATAGAAATCTACAAAGTTATGAAAGAACCATTACACAGTACAAAATGACATGGAAAACTATTCCATCTAATCTGAAAGAAATTGAGTATGGTTTGACGTTGCTCTATGCACTTGATATACCTTTGTTTAGCACTTTGCTGTGAAAACACATGCCCACCTAGTGAAGAGATGCAACGCATGTAGTTGTAGCAGGAAGTGCCTAGTTGTTATTATTATAAATAATATAACAGATACAACTAAAATCAATGATAATATTATTATAAAGAATACAATAGTAATAAAATAACTATTAATATTAATATTATTATTAATTATAATAATAACTTTATCTATTACTATAATTATAGTATTGATAATAATTTTAAATACAATAAATAATTATAATTATAACAATTATAATAGTTATAATCGGATCGGATAATAAGGTGAGAAAAACAAGGCCTAAGCCTTCAATCACCAACCATTCGGCCTAAATGATAGTCAGACGACCAATAAAGGGAAGTAGGAGAGGAAAGCGTGGCGCAAACATATTCAAAATTGTCAAAATAATTAAATAACCAAAATGCATTTAAAAACATCAGCACTATTTCAAATACCCTAGTATACTAAGCTAGCCATGTCCAAAAATAAGCATCATAAACAAGAAGAGAGAACATCACATTTTAACTATACTTAGCCACATTTGAAGGACTGGATATATGGAATCATCAAATTCAGCCATATAAAAGACCAAATTCATTGAGATGTTATTTGGCAACTCCCATTATTGTACATTATTGGTTCAATTCAGTAAATTATTACCCCAACTTTTTTAGTGCTAATTTATGACTGTTCACATCACCACTTCTGCATAGTAATCTACCAAATTATTCTGATGGTACCCATTACAAGTAGGAATGAACCAAATTATTCTTACCTTTTATCACGATTTACAAAAAAATTCCCTTAAAAAAAATTTATTATATTATGTACCAAAAAATGTAAACATATGTAGTATTATTTCATTTAAACTAGATTAGCAAACAAGATTATTACTTTAGCAACAGTTATCCACAAATAATGTACATTTACCAAACACAATTAAAACATTGCTCTTTTCATTCAATTCATTTTAACATATTATTATTCTCGAAACAAGATGTCACATTATTAGGTCAGTTTTCAAACTTTTTTCCCTTATACTACAATCAGGTTTGACTTATTCCTCTCTCCTTTCAGTTAGATCATAATCATATTCGACTCTGAATCATATATGACAATAACATCCTGAATAATTCCTCAACTTATTCTTGAATAACAGTGCTATTATACTATGCTATGAATGCAGCAGTCATGGATCTAACATACTCTATCATTCATTGTGAAGTAAACCAGACTTAGTTGCACAAATTCAGAAATTTCAGCATTCAATCTGGCAATATATCATTTCTTGGCGTGACATGAAAATAGGTTTTCAAGATTCTACTTCTCTATCTTCTCGAGTTCATCAAATGTGGGTGAGATAATGGCAAGTTACAACCCCATACAGTATGAAAGTGATAGAATCCAACATTGATTAATTGCTGATGTGTGGAACATAGCTAGCATTTGGGGTGTGGTTCTCCCTTAGGCTTTACTACCTATCATTGCTATCGGAACAGTTTTCCACCCATGGAAAAGTCCACCCGTATCGGACTACCCGAGGTTTACTAGGTCAGCATGGACGTCAGTTTTCCTGGGGGCTACTATGATAGTTTTAGGAACCTGAGGCACAAGCAAAAGAGCACAAAATTGCGAAAGAGGTAAGAAGGAAATTAGTGGAATTACTGTAGGAAATTAAACTAGTCGGGTGTTAATCACCTATATCTATGCCGGTATCTAGGAGCTAGTTACACAATTTTTATCAAGAAAATATCTCTTTATTTTCTGTTATGATTATCTCCTATCCTGTAGGAGAAAGTTAAGGAGTCGATGACTGACTGGTAGTATGCATATATATATTCATGTAATCTCTAGTCGTATGCTCTAATTTTAATTAAGAAGAAAAATGGGAGATTCTCCTCTGTATTTTTCCTCTACTTCATGGAATCAGAGCTGTAGGTATCCAAACCAAATTCATCTCACTGCCGTCCTCTTTCTCATGTTTTTCAAAAACTATTCCCATGGCCAACTCTTAACAAACCTCAGACAATTCATCATCTCCTCATGTTTCCATTTCCTCAATTAACTCGGGCAACTCATACCACATCAGCAAATAGCCTCATCCCCACCACATATCACAAACTCAATGACTATAACTATCTCCAGTGGTCCCAGTCGATCATGTTGTTCATCATTCGACGAAGCAAGGATGATTACCTAACTGGTGTAGCCTTTCAACCTGATTCAAGGGATCCTAGATCCAAACTGTGAAGGGCTGAAAACAATCTTGTCATGACTTGGTTGATTAGTTCCATGACAACTGAGACAGGAGAGAATTTATTGCTCTACATAACAACAAAGGAGATCTGGAAAGTTGCACGAGATGCGATTTCAACCAGTGACAACACAGTTGAACTTTTCGAGGTGGTAAGTATTCTCCAAGATCTACGAGAATAAGAAAATTCTGTCACTACATATTTCACTGCTCTCACTCGGTGCTGGTAGCAAATAGACCTTTTTGAGACTTGTAAATGGAAGTGTCCGAATGATCGTGCCAGTTACAAGAAGATCATTGAGATCAAGTGCATCTTCAATTTCTAATGGGTCTGGATAGGTCTTTAGATGAGGTTCGAAGCATAATACTTGGGACTAAACCTCTACTAATTCTGCGAGAAATATTCTATGAAGTATGCAGAGAGGAGAGTCGCAAAAGAATTATTATTGGACAGTCTGACCACTCCTCAACCCTTCATGGTTCAGCATTGGCTGTAACCAAGAATCACATATATTCTCAAGATTCTGCAACACTAGCTTCTCGAGGAATGTCACTGAATGGTGATAATCGTCGACGAAGAGGTCGTCCCTGGTGTAATCATTGTAAGTAATCAGGTCACTACAAAGATATATGCTGGAAACTGCACGGGAAACCTTTCAATGAGACGCCAAATCGTGACCGTGAGTGCAGAGGAAATACAACCATCACTGAGACAACTCAAAGTAACAATCAGTTGTCATTCACCAAGGACCAAATGAAGCTCTGCTTCAACAGCTTGTTAGTAAAGCCCATATGTTCACAGATTCAAAGGCTAACACAACTGAGAACGATTCCACAAAAAACTCGGGTAATCTTGCACTCCATGTTGACCAACGAGGACCCTCCTCATGGATAGCAGATTCAAGTGCTTTGAACCACATGACAGGTGACAAATCCTTATTTACAGCTTACTCTCCCTGTCATAATCATCATATTGTGCGCATAGCTAATGGTACACATGCCATAGTAGCAGGAACAGGATCTATCCGTCTCTCAAATATATTGCCCTATATTCTGCCTCATTTGTGCTTGACCTTGATTGCAATCTTATATCACTTAGCAAACTGAACAGTGACCTGAAGTGTGAAACTAATTTTTTTGCCAAATATTGTGTATTTCAGGACTTGAACTCAGGGAGGACGATTGGCAATGCTAAGCTTCATTCAAGCCTCTATCTTCTTGATGCGAGCACTTCATCACTCTGCCCCCATTCTACTAAAAGTCAAGTCAGTCCTCAATGCAGATCTGCCCATAGTCTTAAGTTTGTTTGCTAGTCAAATAATGATAGTGTTATCATGATGTGGCACTTTTGTTTGGGTCATCCGTCATCCTAATTTTTCGTACATGAAATACTTGTTACCTTCTTTATTTATCAATAAAAATTTCTATCTATTTCATTGTGAAGTTTGTCAATTTGCTAAGCACACACAAAGCTCTTATCCTTCTCAACCCTACAAACCAAGTCATCCTTTTTCCCTTATCCATGGTGATATTGGGGGACCAACTAGAGTCCCAAATATTACAGGTGCCTGATGGTTTCTACTGTTAGTTGACGATCATACTCACTTAAGTTGGACTTTCCTTATGAAAGAAAAATCTGAAACCACTCATATTTTCCAGTAGTTTCAAGCCATGATCCAAAATCAATTCAATAATAATATCCCAATTCTCGAGACAGATAATGCAAGAGATTTCTTTAATTCAAAATTAGATTCATACCTTAAGTCCCATGGAATCGTTCACCAGAGTTCATGCGTTAACACACCTCAACAGAATAGTGTGGCTGAAAGCAAGAACCATCACACACTTGAACTTGAAGTTGTACGTTCCCTACTTTTTTGATCCAATGTCCCAAAGTGATTTTGGAGTGAGGCAGTCCTCACAACTACATACCCTATAAATAGAATGCTCTCATGGGTACTCAAATATAAATCACCAATGCAAATTCTCCATCACCTTTATCCAAACTCTCAGCTAGTATCCCAAATTCCTCCCAAACTCATGAGCTGCACTACATTTATCCATGTTTATCCTTAAAATCAAGGCAAACTTGATTCCTGTGCTCTTAAATGCATTTTCCTAGGGTATTCATCGAATAAAAAGGGGTACAAATGCTACTCTCCTACTAAATGTAAATTCTACCACACCATGGATGTGAAGCTCTTCGAAGACCAACCATATTTCTCCAATTCTGCAGTTCAGGGGGAGAATAATACTCAAGAACTGCACAATTGGGATTGGTCTACACTCATCAAGACCTATCCATCTCACTCTTCTCACTCCAGCCCACCAAGTGCTCACTCACGAACATCTTTCCTCTCATAAAACCAGTCCAGTACCATCATCAACCATCTATCCTAAACACCTCCATATCCTTAATGAAGCAATAAAAGTTTACACAAAAAGAAAGACTCACATGCAGCCTGAACCAAGCCAGCAAAACCAAGACTCTTCCCAACTCAATTGATCTTGAGGGACATGAGATAAGGTGATTTTAGTCCACTGTCAAGCACAGAAAAAGTGGCAGAACATAACCCGAAGTTTGATCTGCCCATTGCTCACAGAAAAGGAGTTCGATCATGTACCGAGCATCCACTTCACAGCTACATCTCCTACTCAAACCTATCACAGAGATACCAAGCATCTGTAATGTCCTTAGACAGTACCATGATTCCCAGCTCAATTTATGAAGCACTGCAGATTCCAGAATGGTAAATAACTACTCTAGAATAATACAATCCACTTAAGAATAATGGGACATGGGTCTTAGCAAACTTACCACCTGGTAAAAGGTCTATGGGATGCAAATGGCATTTTTCAGGTAAAGCATAAGGCAGATGGTAGCATTGATAGATACAAAGTACAATTAGTAGCTAGAGAGTTCTCCCAGATGTATGGAATTGATCTTTTCCCCCATAGTCAAACTCAATACCATCTGTGTGTTAATATCTCTTACAGTAAATCAAGACTGGCCTCTATTCCAGCTTGATATGGAGAATGCATTCCTAAACAGGAACCTAGTCGAGGAAGTCTATATGGATATACCAGCAGGCTTTGAAACTGAACAGACCATAGGAAAGGTGTGCAAGCTAAGAAAGGCGTTATATGGACTCAAACAATCACCCCATGCATGGTTTGCCAGATTCACTAAGGTACTGAAGCAAGATGGTTATTCATAGTTTCAGGTAGACCATACATTATCCATTAAACATTTCACTCATGGAAAAATCAGAGTGTTCATTGTTTATGTTGATGATATAATTCTTATTAGGAATCACAAAGAAGAAATAAAAAGACTCAAATCGTGTTATCTAAAGACTTTGAAATCAAAAATCTGGGACAATTATGATATTTCCTGGGAATGTAGATTGCTAGATCTCATAAAGGAATTTCAATCACACAATGTAAGTATGTTTCGGACCTCCTACATGAAACACGTATGAGTGGGTGTAAACCAGTTGAGACTCCTGTGGACCCCTAATACAATATTAATGCCTCAAACTGAAGAAGTGGCTGCTGATAAAAGACGATATCAACACTTGGTGGGAGAGGTGATATACTTAACTCACATACACCTAGATATAAGTTTTGTTGTTAGTATTATCCGCCGATTTATGAGCAATCCATCTGTGGTTCACATGGAGGCAGTCACCAAGACTCTCAGATACATTAAAAAGGATCCCGGAGAGGGATTAATGTTCAGAAAAACATGTGACAGGTCACTACAAGTTTTCGTAGATGCAGACTAGGCTGGATGCCCTATTGACCACAAGTCTACATCTGGCTATTGTTCATTTGTTTTGGGAAACCTAGTGATGTGGTGAAGTAAGAAGCAGCAGATAGAAGCCCGCAGCAATGCAGAGGTAGAATTTTGAGCATTAGCTCATGGGATCTATGAAGGGATATGGCTGAACCGATTGCTAGGTGAACTCAAGATTGACATTTCTAATCCTATTAGGATTATGTGTGACAACCAATCAGCAATTGCTATTATCCACAGTTTACCATGACAGGACAAAGCATGTTGAGTTTGATAAGCACTTCCCCAACAAGAAAGTAGAAGACAAAGTGATATCTATCAACTATGTGTCTTCTAAGCAGCAAGTAGCAAAAATCTTAACAAAGGCTCTATGTCGAACCATGTTGACTGAGCTAAGCTCTAAGCTTGCTCTAAGTAACCTATATATCACCTAATTTGAGGGGGAGTGTAGGGAATCAAACTATTCGGGTGTTAATCACCTATATCTATGCCGATATCTAGGAGCTAATTACACAATTATTATCTAAAAAATATCTCTTTAGTTTTTGTTATGAGTATATCCTATCTTGTAGGAGAAAGTTAAGGAGTCGTTGGCCGGTAGTATGCTTATATATATTCATGTAATCTCTTGTAGTATGTTTTAATTTTAATTAAGAAGAAAAACGGGAGATCCTCCATCGTATTTTTCCTCAACTTCAATTAGTATTGAGGATAGGTGAAGAAAAATGAAAAACCAGGCGTTCAAAGTCCTGGCAACTCCTCTTCCACTAGCTAATTTCCCCCTTCCCTTTCCACCTCTCCTCCTTATAAATCAGCAAACGACACCCGAGACTCTCTAACTAACTCTGCTGAGTCATACTACTCCCTAACAGAAAGATAATAACCCCTAACCATACCAACAGACTCATGGCCCTTAATAGTTCACCCCTAAATGGATAATAAAAATTCAGATAAACACATAAAAATGACCCAACCAATGAGCCCAAAGCAACTAGCACCGCCCGCAGGCCAACATCAATCCTTGCTCCTCCTCACATAGGTGTACTTGACACTAAGCCTACCATTACCCCCTCTTAGTCTTTCACCTTATCCTCAAGGTGTAATTTAGGAAACTACCCATTGATTAGGTCGAATTCCTCCCATGATGCCTCAGAGTCCAATAACACTTTCCACAAAATTGGTACCTCTAACACTCCAAATGTGTTGTATCTAAGGCCTAGCACCTTTTCTGGTTTTAACCTCCATTCCAAATCACTGTCAGCATTAGTGTAAGAGGTTGTACTTGCTACCCAGCTCCCACAGTAGGTTTGAGCATGGATACATGAAAAATGGGGTGAATAGTCATTGAATCCGGGAGTTGCAGGCAATATGCCACTGCTCCAATCCTACTCATTACTTGGTACAGGCCAAAGTACCTTGGGGATAATTTCTTAGTCAATCATCAAGTCAAGGATTTGTGGCGATCAGGCTTGAGCTTCACATACACCCGACTACCCATGTCTAACTCCAGCTCCCTCCGCCCTTTATTAGCTTGGGATTTCATCCTACCATGGGCACATAAAAGATGATGTTTCAATTCCTCCAACACCACGCCCCTAGTCAGTAAATTCTAATCGACTGTAGCTAAGGGAGTATCTAATGGTGAGTAATGCAGCAGGGGTGGGACATCTCATCCATATACGACAGAAAAAGGGGTAGCATGGGTTGCGGAGTGGTAAGAAGTGTTAAACCAAAAATCAGCCCACAGCATCCACTTGACCCACTGTTTGGGTTTGTCACAAATAAAACAATGGAGGTATATTTTGAGACTACGGCTGACTACCTTTGTTTGTCCATCCATTTGGGGGAAGATAAGTTGAACAAAACTAGAGTAGAGTGCCCTATAACTTAAAGAGTTCTCACCAGAAATTGCTCACATATAGCTTTTCTGAGTCAGACACAATGGTGTTGGGGATTCCATGTAATCGCACAATTTCTTTGACAAAAATAGTTGCAACCCCTTTAGCTATGAATGGGTGCTTCATTGGAATAAAGTGGGCGTATTTACAGTCTATCCTCCACCACCAACACACAATTGTACCCATCTAACACCGGTAATACTTTAGTAAAACTAACTGAGATATCCTCCCATATACACTAAGGAACTAGTAAGGGTTGCACCCGTAAGGTGGAATGTTTGTTCTACTAGCAAACAAAACATTCAACCACATATGTCCTAATGTTCCGCTTCATGCCCACCCAATACACTTCCCTGGCTAACCGATGGAGGGTATGCAACACTCTTGAATGACCACCCATAGCACCTCCATAAAGCCCTATTAGCATTTGTGGCTTCAAACTGGATTGTGGTGGTATAACTAGACGGTTTCGATAAAATAAGTTCCCTTGGTGCAAACTATAGTCTAAAAGCCCTATAATCCCCTGTTGCAGTTGTTGTTTAATTAGACATAACACTGGATCAACATCTTCTTCGGATTGACAGGTGCTACAATCGACCATCCAAGCCACCATAAGCATAGAGATGAACGTCGCGTCTCCTAATCGGGAAAATGCATCCGCTGCTCGATTCTCACAGCCCAACTTATATTCGATGACAAAATTGTAGCTCCACAATTTTGTCACCCATTTTAGATGTTCTCTAGCAGTATACATCGTTCTAACAAATACTTTAAACAATTTTGATTAGTACAATCTTTGAATTGTTGACCCAACAAGTAAGTTTGCCACCATCGTACTACTAATACCACTACCATCAGTTCCCACTCATACACTGATTTCAGGCGAGCACTTTGATCCAATGCTTGACTAAAAAAAGCAATGTGGCATTGGTTTTGCATCAATATGACCCCAATTCAAATACCAAACACATCCATTTCCATCACACGGGGGATCTTGAAATCAGGTAAAGCTAATATAGGGACAACAAGAATGGATTCTTTTAACCACTCAAAAGCAGCTTGAGCCTCTTGGTTTCATCCAAAACAATCCTTCAATTAGAGGGGCAGCCATACAATCGTAATGTTGCACAAACTAATGGTGGTAGCCGATAAGAACCAAAAAGCCCCTTAGCTCCTTCAAATTCTTAGGCTTGGGCCATTCTTTCATACATTACAGCTTTGACGAGTCTACAACCACTCCCTTGGCTAAAACAATATGTCCCACGTATTCGAGTTTAGATTGACCAATTAGACATTTTTTTCCATTCACAAATAGGGAATCAATTCGCAGCACCTTGAAAACCAAGCGAAGATGCTTCACATGGTCTTCCATAGACCGACTATATACCAAGATATCACTAAAACAAATAATACAAATGTACACAAGTATGGTCTGAATACCTCATTCATAAGTGCTTGAAAAGTAGCAGGAGCATTGGTAAATCCAAACGACACCACAAGGAACTCGTAATCCCCCTCATGTGTGTCAAATGCAATCTTCATTACATCTTCTGGTCTTATTCTGATTTGATGACAGCTGATCCTTTAAGTCTAGTTTAGAGAACACTGTTGCGCCATGCAATTCATTCAGTAACTCATCATTTATCAAAATAGGAAATTGGTCTACAACAGTAACTTTATTCAAAGCTCTATAGTCAACGTAAAACCTCCAACTCTCATCTTTCTTTTTTAACAAGCAGTACTCGACTAGAAAATGGACTATGACTTGACTAGATGACCCCTACTACCAACATTTTTCTCATCAATCGTTCAATCTCTCCTTGTGAGCCTGAGGGTATCTGTATGGCCTCACATTAACCAAAGCAGTGTCAAGCATGAGCATTATTTTGTGATCCAACGAATGTTGTGGGGGCAACCCTGTGGGCGCTTGTAACGCTTCTAAAAATTGTTGGATAATCCCCAGAATCAATGTTGGAAACCTGTGGGGGTGGAATCAGAGCCATCATTAATTCATCTAGCTTATACCTTTAAAGTATTATGGCCCGCCTTTTGTGCCTAAGGAGACGAGTCATGGACTTGAGCAAGACCTGCTCTTGACACCGCTCGGGTTTTCCCTTCAATGCTATCGGTGTCTTACCCACTATAAATTTCATTAATAATAATTTCCAATTCACTTCCAAGAGCCCAACCTTTCCCAACCATTGCATCCCCAAAATTAAATCCGCACTACCCAATTCAAGAGGTAAGAAGCCATCCACGATCTCTAGCTACTGCAAGATAAGCCGAACCCCTTTACACAAATGATTTATACCGAATTGTCTATGCCCATAAGAACTCCATATGTTGATGTACTCATCATTGGGAGCCCTAATTTAGAAACCAAATTAATGGACACGAAATTATGTGTGGTGTCACAGTCCACCAACATTATCACCGGGTCACCCTTCACGCTCCCTCTCAACTTCATAGTGTGTGGGGTGGTGAAACCCACCACTGAGTTCATAGAAAGCTCTATGGACCCCGATACTTCCTCTGATTTCTCTTCGACTATCTCCCAAAACTCCTCCACACTTTCCTCCCCAGCCCGCGAGTCATCCAGCAGCAAAAGTTCAAGAGCCCTATTTTCACAGATATGAGTAGGAGAGAATTTTTCACCACACCTGCAACAGAGACCTTTCTCCCGCCAGAGCAAGAACTCGGCGTCCGACAACCATCTGGGTACTAGTGCTTGCCACCCCACCCCCCCGCAGGGGGAGGTCTCCTCTAAAGAGTTGTTAAGCTGCAAGGGCACCTAAGGGAATAAGTCATGACGGCTGATTTGATACTGATCAATGTTGTCAACGAAGAGCTAAGTGCAAGCAATAAAATCGCGATCGCGGTTGCAATGGCGGTAGCAGACTGTCGCGAATGATATTTTATATGTCGCGATGTGATTTTTTTTTTTTTACAATAAATATTAGCAAATACAAGTAAATATCGGCAAATATCGGTAAAATATCGGCAAATATCGATCGATAACCGATATATCGCCGATAAATACGTGAAATTCTAAATCCATCGCATATCGGCTGACCCAAAATCAGATAAATATCGGCCGATATTGCGTATCGGGACCGATATTTAATTGTATGGCTAAGTGGTTTTAGGTTGTTATTAAACTGGTCCACATTGATGGGCCTATCTAGATAGGCCGCCTCGACCCACCAGGAGGATTTGATTTTTGTCCTCTACCATCTAGGCAACTTCTCTTATCTCTCTCAGTCCAACTGGACACATCATCTGTACCTCTGCTTGCACCACTAGTTTCAGTCAATTCAAGAAGTTGCTCTCAAGCATCTCATCTGGCAATCTCTCCTAAAGTGGTGCTGCCAATAGCTAGAACTCCAAAAACTCCTTCACTATCACTATTTGACGGATCAACAAAAACCTCTCACACAAAGACCCCTCATGCCTCAATCGGAATCATGAAAGTAAGGCTAGCTTGAATTCTAGCCAAGTAGCAAATGATCCCCTGTCTTTCGCATACTAAAACCAGGCAAAGGCCTTTCCTTCCATGGCAATAGCCATCGTCTCCATCTTCTCACATTCAAGCATGGGGTTGAGAACAAAGTATTGCTTGTCACAAAATATCCACCCATTACGATTGGTTAAACTGAAAATTGGCAACTCCGGTTGCCTTGCTGTTCAATTCTCCACCCTACAATCACCATCTTCATCAACTGTAATCTCTCGTCCTAATCCTTCCCTTGCCACCTGCCTCTCCAGTCCTTTGGATGACGAATTCCCCTTTTCTTTCCTGCTACCTAATCTAGTCTGTCCAATATCTCCCCAACAGCCTTCTCCATGGAATCCAGCTTGCCCTCTACTGCCGAAAGTCGTCTAGTATATCCTCTCACATCATATATCCCCTTTTGCCATTCTTCCTAAATCGCGGATAGTCTCTCCTACAAATTATCAATTTTATTTTTTTTGCACCATAATTCCTCGATCAAATACTCTGATACCAAAATGTTAAGGACCTGAGGCATGAGCAAAAGAGCATAGAATTGCGAAAGAGGTAAGAAGGAAATTAGTGGAATTAGTAATGATGATCAATGAAGAGTAGAGAACAACCAGGCATTTGAGGTCCTAGCACATCCTCTTCCATTAGCTAATTCCCCCTTCCCTTTTCACCTCTCCTCCATATAAATCAGCAAACAACACTCAAGACTCTCTAACTAACTCTGCTAAGTCATACTACCCCTTAACAGAAAGATAATGACCCCTAACCATACCAACAGACTCATGACCCTTAATAGGTCACTCCTAAATGAATAATAAAAATACAAATAAACATATAAAAATGACCCCCAACTAGTGAAACCAAAGCAACTAGCACCACCCATAGGCCAACGTTAATCCTTGCTCCTCCTCACGTAGGTGTAATAGACAATGAGCCTATCAGATAGGATCCCACTTTGGTTAAAAACTAGTGCGAGGGAGGCACTAGAGTCCGTGTTACTTGAGTCCATGGACTCTCTAACCTTAATAGCTAGCTTCTAAGGTATGGCTTTCCCACCAACTTGAGTACCCAATTATAATGCCTAAAGATTAAGGACATGATGGCAATGAATAATGGACTAAAAATATATGAAGAATCATGGAGCCTTATGTTCAAGATTTTTTAGGAGAAGGGGCTATAGAGCATTGCAGTTTCATGTTCAAATGGTCATTGAACTCGTGATTATTATATGAGGCACAAGAGTTGTTGAAGGTTGTGGTATCAATGGTTTAGAGAAATCTTTTGGTTTGAAAAACATCATTCAAGTGCTGCTTTAGTTTGGCTGGTTGAATTAACAAAACATGAAAACAAAAGCAAGTTTGAATTTTCAACTTTATCTATTTGGCACCAATGGATTATTAAGGAAAGCCCACTAATAGTTTTTAGCTCATCTACTTGACAGGTTCAAACAATTTGAATGAACTTGGTCTAGTGCTTATGTAAAAGTAATTCCATCTCACCAACTGAACCTCATGTTGAGTGGTTTATTCAGCAGGCCCAACATATATACAGCATCAGCATTGAAAACGGGATAGAAAAATTAAGATCAGCAAACAAATCTCTCTCTCAAGCAAGAATAGTTACAAAAAGAGCAGAAAATTGCATAGATACTGTGAAATCCCAGTTCAGAGTCTCATTAAATTATGTCATGATAACATTAGGTCAAAAAATCTAATTCCACACTAGTGAGAGTACTTAGAAGTTTCAGACAAAGTGGTTGGAGGCTTATGTTCCAGTGTTCCACACAAGGCACAGGATAAAAAAATTTAGTCCAATTTAATAAATTCACTTTCTAAAATATAATCATTCTTAATAACGATGGTTGACAATATTAAGTAGTCAATGAAAAGAAATAAGCAAAACAGCTCAATAATATCATATCTACTGGAAATATGATAAATAAATGATTAAATGCATGCATGTAAAGGGGAAGAAGGAGGATGGGCAAGGTAAGTTAGGAGGTACATGAGATATACTGGGTTTGAGGAACGGTCTGGAACTACTAGTATATCACCGGAATATTACCAAGTCTGTTACTTATGGTGAGTCACTCGAGGAGGAATATTTTTGTAGGCAGAAATGCTAAGTCAGATTGTTAGAAGGGTCAGTCAGAGAGGTTTATTGGTCTAGGGAAAATAAAAGGAAGAAGGAAAGGGCGTAGAGGGATTGAGGGCCATTGGTGGGGAGAATTAAGTTGGGTCTAGGAGCTTTGAAGGTCCTTGAAACTCTACTCTTATGTATTATCTTCTCTCAAGATTTCATCATCTATCAAATACTTTTCCACTCTCAATTAATCTTTTAGTGATCTAAGCAGGCGAAGGCATATGTTCAAGCAATTCTAGTATCAAAACAGTCCAATAAGAGAACAATGGCACACACACAAAAATATTAAGGCTATGGAGGACAGCCAACATCCACGGCAACCCCAGTAAGCCTTGAGTAATCCGGTACAGGTAGCCCTTTCCAAAGCGATGTCAAGCTCTGATGAATCCAATTCTTTACGCCATTTAATAGCGAGATTCACTTCCCCACACTCTTATGTGATAATAGACAGTGGAGCAACTCATAACTTCATTGCCATAGAGCTCCTCATGACAAACACAGGCTCTTAGGGCATGGCATTAAGGACCAGATACATTGTGCAAACAAAGGGAGTGTGTAAGGGGTTAGATTGTATCTACAAAAGCTTGAGGTGGTCAAATATTTCCAACAGTTGCAACTAGGCAGTGCTGAGGTGATTCTTAGCATGCAGTAGCCACAAAAATTGGGGATCATGCAGATCAATCAGAAGTCATCGCTGATGAGGTTCATTGTGGGCAAGAAGAAAGTACTTTTATGGAACCCTAGTGTTTGTAAAATGCAAGTCTCAAAGAACAATGATTTGTATTGTCCAGCATGGATAGGGAATTTAAATGGAATGCCAACCTTACTCTATTGAATGATTCCTAATCTGCTTTAAGGAAGGCTCCTCCTGAAATCTGGGTTAATAGTTCCAAGCTCTAGCTGCTACTCAGGGATTTCCACCGCAGCATGAATAACATCCTATTAACTCACAGCCGAGTATTGCACCAGTCAGTGAGTACTGCTACTCAGTGCGTGGTCCGACGGATGTTCCTAAGCGACAAAAGATGAGATTGAGAAGATGGTGGGAGAAATGTTAGTGGCTGGAGTCATTCAACCTAAAAACGGTCCTTGACAAGGAAGGAAGTTCCCAATTTTGCATTGACTACTGTGCCCTTGACAAGGTAGCCATACCTGATAAATTTGCAATCCTCATCATTGATGAATTATTGGATTGTAGTCTTCAAATTGAGTTCGCATAAGACTGCTATATGAACACACAAAAGGTGTTATAAATTCTGGTAATGCCTTTCAGATGGACTAATGCATCCATAAGTTTTTGAGCATTAATAAAAGAACTGTTTACATTGTATTTGTGCAAGTTTTAGTTGTGCAAGATGGAGAAGTATACCCAACATCTTCACTTGGTATTTGAAGCACTGCGAGTACATCCAATATTTGTCAATGGGAAACAGGGCACTTTTGGGCAGTTGGAACTTGGAACTTAAGTATCTTGGCCAAATTGTATCTGCAGCAGCAAAAAACGGATCTTTCCAAACTAAGGCTATGGTAGAATGGCTAGTTCGGTATAACCTGTGTGAGCTAATGGGTTTTTTTGGGTTAACTAGCTATTATAGAAAACTTGTCCACAAGTAAAAGCACAAAGCAAGACCCCTCACTCCCCGGTTGGAAAAGGAAGCTTTGATGGGATGGGGAGGCTCACAAGACATTTGAGGTGCTAAAGAAAGCAATGGATTCTGTTCCGGCGTAAGAAATGAGTGATTTTCATAGTTCACCATTGAAACACACTATCAGGGTTATTGTATAGACATGGTCTCAATGTAAAACCAGCAACCTACAGACTTTTTCGGTCAGCAATTGGCAAAAGAGTACAAATGAAGTCAGTTTATGAAAGGGAACTCATGGTGGTCTCGGCAGTCCACCTGAGCTTCTTGGGCAGAAGTTCAGTGTGCAAATAATGATCACAAGAGGGCCAGCAGATTGTGGAGCTAAAAATTTTAGTATCGTATAAAACCAGGGTGCAAGAACAAGGCAGCAGATATGCTGTCTAGGTGTGAGGAAGTTGGGTCATTGTCGGTTATGTCATTTTATAGGAGGCAGGTTGGAGTTCCCTTCAATCCGAGATAGAAGTAGATCCTTCATTAGGCCGCATTAAATGCAGCCTGCAAAATGGAACTATCATTGAGGTAGACTACAGGTTGTGGCCAGAGAAATTACTCTACAAAAGCCAAAATGGTGATTGATTTTAGAAGAATTTCCAGCTTTATACCACAACTACTGGCGGAGTTCTTCATGATGGCAATCTGATTCTAGCTGAGCTCGAGAAGGAGCTTGTGAAATCCCAGAAACATATGAAGATGTGGCTGACCAAAAAAGGCGGAAACTGATCTTGAAGGAAGTTGGGTGTATGTAAAGCTCTTGAATGAGAAGTTGGCCCCAATGTATATTGGCCCCTATCAAGTGACTGTAAGAATTGGGGAAGTGACTTGCAGTTTGGCACAGCCAAGGTCAATTCCAACCACCCAGTTTTTCAGGCTTCTATGTTGAAACCGGCAGTGGGTGCTCAGACTTGTGTGACCTTTCCCTGCTGCTCCTACGGAGGAGCTGCAATGGCAAGTGAAACCAGATTCAGTGCAGGATGATCACTACAATTGCAAGGGGCATTGGAAGTTTTCATCAGGTGGAAGGGACTGCCCGAAATTAATGTTTCCTGGGAGGACTTCTAGTTGATTACTAAGCACTTCCCAGCTTTTCACCTTGAGGACAAGGTGAAAAATCAAGGGGCATAATGATAGGCCCACATATATGAGGAGGAGGAAGAAGGATGGGCCTGGTATGTCAGGAGGTCTCTGACATATATTGGGTTTGGGGCAAGGTCTGGAATTGCTATGATATCATCAGAAAGTTATGGTCAGTCACTAAGGGAAGGATATTCATTAGTCAGAAACGCTGAGTCGGCTAGCTAGAAGGGCCAGTCAGGGAGGTTTGTTGGTCTGTTAGTACTTGTCCAAGGGTAGAAGAAAGATAGAGTCAGGCCATTGGTTGGGTTAATTAGCTGAGAGGTGTCAGAGTCCTCAAAACCCTGTTTTTCTGTATATTCTTCTCTTAATATTTCATCATCTATCTAACAGTCTGCACTCTCATTTAATCTTTTAATGATCTAAGTAGGTGAAGACAATGTCAGGTTCCTAACAAAATGCAGCATCTTGTGTGCCCTAGATGCCACTTTCATTTGTGAGACTAAAACAGGTCAAGACATTCAAGAATGAAATATGCTTACCAAAAATGTCAATTCCAAGTTGGGCATATATTGGGGAAAAGAATCCATCAACGAAGTGTATGAACCACCAGGTTATATAAAATGTGACAGCGATGGGAAACAGGATGACACTGCAACAAGAAGAAGAGTAAGCAACAAAACACACACAAGCTTCAGTTCTTACAAAACTGCACAAAAGTGTCATTCACATAAGCATTGGTAGTATTCAACATAAACTCCATAGGTTTCGCCATTAAAAATATTTGTGATCAAACTGGACCTCCTCCACTATAATATATGAATTTTAGAAAATATATGGTCCTCCGTAGGTTCCTATTGATTTTTTTGTGCACCAAGATGTCCTGTCATCTTTAAATATTCAATGATATTGCCAAAATAAAAATGTTCACAATATAAGAGGTCAAATCATGAATAAAGTATTCGATCATACCAAGGATCAAGGATATGCCTAACACCGATTCTTGTGACTAATATCCTTCATATATACAGGAATACTTCCAAAAGAAGCAATATTACGATGGTATCAGTTATCACCCTGTTCATTCTCAATATTGTGGCAATGTCACCTATTGAAGCAAGAGGCTATGGATTTTACATAAATGTGACATTTCTCTTTTTCCACCCCATCATAACAACCAATCAACAAATTAAGTAGCAACTATATCCTAGTATTTATATAGGGACCAGCGAGGACAGGCATCCTAATCAATTAATATTTTTTAGCTGATCCCTGAGAACCTGCAACTGCCTCTCAAACTTCCAGTCTTTAAGCTCCAGAAGGCTTGCATCTTCTGTACAGCATCCCACTTCAACATGCTGAAAATTTTCTAAATCGCCAACCCCAACCAAGAAAACTTGAGAAACTAGCGTAATCAGGCAAAGGCTCATAACAATAGGTTAATAACAAAGCAGTGAACTAGTGGAAGAATATGTCATATGTTCAGAATTTAGTTACAATGAGCAATTGGACCAGAAGCAGACAAGTAGAAGCATAGGTAAAAAAATGCACGCATATCAATTGTACACCAGATACAAAACTTCACAACCTTATGCTCTCTCAAGAAGTCGTAATACTACTAAACTATGTTAAGAAACATTAGGAAAGGCAAGATGAAGCAGATAATGAGAATACCTACCAGCCAGTCATAAACTTCTTGGAAGCCCAGCTCCTAATAACTTTGTAGAAAGTCTGCCAAGCAAGGAAAATATCATAGTTTCAGAGGAGGTTAGAGGTCATGCAGACACTGGAAATCTGAGGAAAGTGAAATTAATTTGGAAGTTTAATCTACACAGAACAAATTTACATGGTAAAAATATACATCTGAAAGGTATATTACAGAAGAACAATCATATAAATAAAGATTTATTTTAACAATATAAAAATAAATAAATAAATAAATAAAAATGGCAGGATGCTAAAACTCATGACTCATGAGCAATGCTTTTCTCTTTGTTAGTTGGGGTAGTAATGGAAGTGGCTACACTGGCTGGTAGGTATACATGTATATGGGGCAAGCATTAAATTGACCAAAATCTGAAAAATTAGTGCCAGTGAGTTATTTTATGACGTTCACACACACAATATAGTACGAACAGTTAAAACACAGCTGCCCCAGCTGGCGGACTAGCACGCTTTCACATATTTCCAATCATTATATGGTTCGATATAGCAGACTGAATAGGTTGTTCTATAAAATTAACCCAATATGATGGTGTCAAATGACCGAACAAAGACCCCTCCCTTCAATTATGTACTCGCAACAGGTAACCCCAAATCGAACAGAAAATAGCCACAAACCCTAATAAACAGAAAGCATCAAAATTTAAACCGCATTGGTTTGGGGGGAGGAATGAGAGAAGCCAGTAAATTTAAAAGAAAAAAAGAAGCTAAACTCAGATAGATCGAGCAAATTGATGAACTAACAGCTCACCTCGCGGCCGGAATGGTGGGAGGATGAAGCGGAAGGGGAGGGCTTGGCAGAGTCATCGTCGTCATTTCTGCCGGAAGGAGAAGAATTAGCAACTGGAATAAGAAGTTCCCGATCTCGCTCTCTCTCCCTACTACTACTGCCCATAACCGTCACCGCTGATTTATCATCAGCCATTGATCACAGAATGTTAGCAATTGAGCAAAACACAGACTTCTTTCTGTCTGTGCGATTGACTGAAATTTCATTTAGTCAGTAACAAAATGTAGGGAATGGGAACATGATGACAGATTAGAGCATATTTTTTGAGCCCTTTGTTTATAGTTTTTTATAATCTGTAACTGCTGCTGGAATTATGGGTACGTTGGGCCATTTCATGTGAATCCTGAATTATTTGACTAAGTCAATTGTTGGACATTAGTTCATTTTCGCAAGCTACGTACTTTGACTTCTCCGCATTGAATAATATTTTTAAGGAACTTTTTTCCTTTTTTGGAATTATAAATTATTATGAATTTATTTTGTTATAAGTTTAAAGATATATAATGAAATAATTAAGATTAAAAGTTTTAGATATCTAATGTTCGTTTAGTTGATGAGTTCTAAATAATGAGGATGAGGTAGCAATCTAATAATTATTAGTTCGTTTAGTGGTATCCTTAAAAATATTAAAACTCAATCATTCTTAATTTATCAAATTAAATAAAAGAGTACAAGTACAAAGTTGGAAAATAAAACAATGAAGAAAGAAAATTTTAAGGTATTTAATGTACAATAACCAGTTAAATTTGCAACCGTGATGAAAACTTATAATCCATTCTATTTAACTTTTAAAAAATCACCGAGTGAATTTAGAATTTTGAATCAATATTGATGCATTTTTTAGCATGCCTTGATGAAATTCCTTTCTTTATCAAAATGAGATATTATAATCCCAATTTTAAAATACAATCGCATGAAAATGTTTCTCCAATCAACATCCCCTACTAGACTAAAGCATAAGCAATCATAAATGATTGAAAAAATAATATCATAAAATGGAACCCCCCATCTGCTTGATCAACTTCCCTATAATTAAGGATCAAGTGGTATGTCTGTACTTGTGATCACTAAACTTCTATGAGTGAGGATAAGGGATGATAATGCATGGAGGTGAAAGAAGAGTGATGGCTACTTTAGAATCATTGAAAAGAATGACTTGGTTTTAGTATATGTTAAGGATGCCCTTAAAAAACCATATTATCTATAATAACAATCTTGTGGTTGAGTGGTGCGATCAATTAGTGAGAATAAGTAAAAAATAATAGGAGAGATAGTGGCGTTAGTAGATAAAGAGAGAGTAAGCAGGTGTTACTCATCAATAAGTATGTGTCCTCCCTAAAATGATGGGGTTGTATATTATTATAATGTGAGATGGAGGGAACCTTTTAAGTGGATTTGTTTAGCCTCTATTGTGATTGGATTATAGAGTAGTGGACCAAACTAGTGGTTGGTTAAGACATGCAACGTCACTCTATTTTCCACTGAGAGAGGCCATGTTCAATCTAGTGTTGAATAAAGTATTGTGACCTAACCAGGTTAAGATCCATAACACCATTCCCTCTTTCACCAAGGGTAATGTACCCTATGGTGGGTGAAGATACGACACTTAGCCTTAGTACCAGGGCAAGAGGAGGTTTATGATGTTTTTTTCAATTGTGATTCAAATAATTTTTTTCCTATAAATAACTAAATTTATCATATCAACTTTAAGAAAAAAATCCAATGATGTCACCTATCTCTACCAATAAGCTAGTACTTATGTAAAACTTAGTGGAAAGTTCTGGGAGGTGTACTGTAATACCCCAAATTATAGCTGATCATAATCCCAAGTAATGGATATCTTAACTTAATTGTAATCTCTAAAGATTTATATTTCTACCTTACCTTAATTCCCTAATCCTAAATCTTAACCTAAACCTAACCCAAAATGATTGATAATTAATTTGTCTTATATACCCTAACATAAATTATTTCAACCTAATTCTAATCCTAAACCCAAACTTATTTTATTTCCATCATTTCCCTTTCTCCCATATCCTTTTATTTTCCTTTTTTCTTTTCCCTTTGCCCAACCTTATCTTCCTTCTCCTCCCTGCTATTGCATGAAACAACTCTCCCAATCATATCCATCTACAATACTTCCCTGACCTACACTCTACCCTCATCTCACATGTTATGCGCTTGTGGGTTGGGTTGAAAATATTACCCTTGCCCGCTCATGCCTCAATCCATATCTCCCTCTCTGCATGCATGTGTGTGTGTGTGTGTCTATATGTATGTATGTATGTATGTATGTATGTATGTATGTATTTATGTATGTATATTACTCATAGACTTACAAAATTAAATGCCCCGAACAACCTCCCTTCCTCCCTCTATTGGCTATTGAAATACAGTGCCACCAACCGAATCCTTTCTTTCCTTTCCATCCTCCTTGTTGTCACCAAAAATACCACAACAACCAAGCAACACAACTCTCCATCGCACCTCCTTCCATTGCACCAGCTACCCTTGTCATTCCCTTCCCCTTTGCTTCAACAAGTTCCACCGAAGCCTCCCCATTCACTTCAAATCCACCATTGAAGCCTCCTCATTTTCTTTACCTTTGGCTCTTTCTTTCAAACCACCCCCTTTTGCACTAGCCAAAGCCACCGAACCACCCCTTTAACTTTGGCCAAAACAGATAATGCATCCTCATTCCTCTTTGTCCTGAACAACTGAATCCAATTTCAAATACTTTAGCCCTTTCTTCTTTCCCCCCTCTTTGAGAAGCAACCCTTTATTCCATTCCCACCCTTTAGTAATGGGACAAACTGCCATTTATATCCTCCAAGCACTAGCACCTTCAACCACTCACCCTCCCTTTGTTACGCAAGGCTTTATCGAGACTAATTTGATCCTTTGCCATTTGGTTTTCCTTCCATTTCACTCTTTATTACCCCATCCTTTCCTTGGTTATGTCCTAAGTTCTAATTGTATTTTATAACTGGCTTACTAGATGATTTTATGAAGGTTCCATAAGAGGTAGGATAAAGTATACGTGCTTAGAGACTGGTTTCCTTTTCAGTGAGGATACAATTCATAATAGGGTTTTTGTGATAAATGATATGAATGATTGAATGTATTATTATGTTGATATCATTAAGCTGTTAAATTCATGTTGTTAATGTTTTAATATGACAAAGTGGATTATATGATGGAAAGAGAGTAATGAGGGAATATGTGCTTGTGCAATAATTATTACGTTGTAAGCTCTAAGTAAATGAGCATGATATATAGTATTGTAATGTGGGTGTGATAAAGTACGGTAATTGGGGAAAGCATATGTTTAATATTTTTGGTAATGTAATAAATCGAGGATTTGGAAATAATGAAATCGAACATATAAGGGTTTTATGAGATAATGGTGTTTGGTTATCCTTGAAGGTATTTTGGTCAATATAAGTTTAATAAGGAACTTTTGGCATTTTAATGTGTTAACTAGGTTAAAATATGCTAAGAATATCATGTGAAATATTTGGATTAATTATGGATGGCCTCAGTCCAAATAAGATGAGAAAATGGCTTTAATTGAAAATAGTATCCCTAGGAGCGAAGCTATTATCACTTGTGTGAAATATTAGAGTTAGACCTTAAATTTCTAATATGTTGGTAATATTGATATTTTAGGAATTTATATTGAATTTAGTGATTATATGAGTCTTGTGATAAAGGTTATTCATAACTTGTGAAATTCAGATTTTTAGGGGTTATAAACAGTAACTATCGAGATAGGGTTATTATCATATATGTACGACATTGGAGTTAGACTTTAGTTTTCGTGTATGTTGATAATAGTAATATTTGAGGAAGATGTGCTAAATTTGATGGATAAATGATTGGTATAGAAGAAGTTATGCTCGTAATGTGACATTGGGGTTTCTTAGGGAGGTTATGAACCTGCTCCTTTAAGACAGCCTTGATAAATATGCGGTCATACTTTACATGTTCCAATTATGTGTTTTGCATATCTACTTCAATTTTACATGATAATATAACCAATTATAAATAAGATATTAATCATTTAACATGAAAGATCACATGAGTCAAGTAGAGGTATTTTATGGGTTTGTTCCATAAGACAAAAATAGTGTCTCAGATGTATTTTTCCTTGAGAGCTTCATTAGTCTGTTCTATTGGATTAAGAATAGCATAGCCTTAAACTCAACGTGAATAAAAATATGATTTGAGATAATAAATTAATGAATAAGACGTTAATCACTTAAAGTAAAAGATTATGTGAGTTAGGATCAAAGGGTTGTGTCTGTTCTATTGGACATTAATAGTGGCTTAGATGTGTTCTTCTATGAGAGGTGCTTCAAACTATTTCATTAATTTAAAAATAGTGGTTAGGGGTGTGTTGCTCTAGTACATGTTGGGTCTGTTCCACCGGATGATAATAATTTTTTAGGTGTTTTACCCTTGAGAGGTGCTTTAATCTATTTTACAGAATTAAGAGTAGTGGAATCCCTAAACCCAATTTAAATAAAATAATGGAATATGTTATATCTAATAATGAGATCTTAAATCAATATTTTACCTTACATTGATTTTTTGTATCACGTATGTATGTTTATTCTTTAATGTGAGAGTATGTAATTATTTGCATTCTTCTCAATTGTATTGCTACTCAATACATGACTTACCAATCATCATTTTTATAGGTATTGCTCATTTCCATGAGCAGACGACCTGTATGTCTTTTGTGTAGGTCGATGAGGACCTGTTGAATGATTTTGTTGCTTATGATGCTCTATTAGGGATTTAGGTATAGAGTCACGTTATCCGGATATTAGTTTTACCTGAATATATTTTTGGACTCTTAGCACCACAGTATCCCCTTTTTTATTTTTAAGTATTTTACTCCAAGTTAATCTCCAACCTCATATTAAAGTTTATGAAGTTTTTCTCTCATTTTTTGTTTATGATGTTTTATGTTCTAATTGTTTTGCCTTTGTGATTGATGTAATGATGGTATAGTAAGATAGAGTTATGTCGATTACAGTGGTAACACCTGGTTATTTTGGCATTATACTTTTACTAAAAATAATATTTTTCGGTAGTAGATATTGGAGTGTTACATGTACTCATACTAATGTGGAGGTTATGGTTGCAAATGATACTTGAAAAGCTATCAATTCACTTTTTTCTGTATGTATTTGGGAGGGATTTTTCATTGTCATAGGTAGTGTTAAAGAGGGTTGGACACTATTGAAGAGGGGGTTATCTTGTGGGATCATTTAGGAAGACGTGTACTAATTCTCATAGAGGAGATATGTTATCTCACTAAAATTATGTTATAAGGTATTTAATTATTACATGTAAATGGGTTGAAATTCCAAGCCTTCTAATGAACATATTTGATCGGCATTGATAATGTATCCAAGATTAGTACAATGTTGGTATGTTTTATTTTATGATTACAATGAATGAGTTGGCATTGTTTCACCCTTTGAAATGATAAGATCACATAGGTTAAGTTTTTATCCGTGATATATTAACTTGCTTTTTAGAGTTTCCTCAATTTTTTTCTAGTGTCAAGTACCTTACCATACACAGACCTCGATTTTTTGATCTAATTCCCTTTGAGGGACAATTTAAGGGTTCCTCCTCATTGATAGTTTAGGTTAAAGTTAAACTCACTTTTTTTTAATTCAAAACCTCATTTTCCTTAATGACCAACTTTCTAAGACATTTGGATTGCGGTTTTTTTTTTGTGAAAAATCTTCTAATCCATTAACCTATTAATCAAATCAAACTCCACCTGTGTGTTTGTTTGAAGGGATGTATAAAGGTTTAGACAAAGTCTAGAGTACTTGAAGGGGATAATTTGGTACAAATTCATTAATAAATTAATACAAAACTTTATAAATTATGCAACAACTTAATATGGACACTTGCACAATTGCATGTTCATGATTTATAAAAAAAATGTCATCATTGTTTAGGATGCGTACTAATTATATATCTTAAGGATATTTTTGAAATCCCTAATTGATAAATTTTTTTATAATAATAATTTAAAAAATAGCTAGTTATTGATAACCTCAATCATTCACCCACCGATACAGAGCCCCTAACACATTTACAAATTACAACTACCATACACTTTTATTGGACTCACCCATCCAAATTATTAGGCACTTAACATGATAAATCCTTACAATAACACAATTGCATTCTATCCTGACTTACATGCAAGACATAGAATAGCATAAATATTAAATACATCTAGATTACCACCCATGTGACATATATAAGTATTTAGAATGCAATTTTAACTTGGCATTTGGTAATTCAAGTATTTAAGAAAAAAATATTAAGCCAAGAGTTAATAAAAAGGGAAAAAATGTAAACAATATAAAATAAATTATCAATATATAAAATAATACAATTACATGATCGCACATATCTAGTGTAAAAATAAGAAGTGAAAAAGACATACTTTGGGTGTATTTGGATTGTTATAACTATTAGCTATTGAATTTTTCTAAGTTATTTGAAAATCAAGTTTTAAAAAATATGATTGAAAAATATTTGTTAGAAGCCAAAATACGTGAGCTATGAATCAAATAGCTTTGTCACTTCATTTCTCACACAATTAATAACATATGTTACTCTTTATTATATGAAAAGTTAGAACCTATTTGAAAAGCAATAAGATATATTAACAATCTAACATAACATTGGCCAACAAATAAGGATACTTGTGTACTAGCGCAACATAGAATACGCTTGCACTTGATCTTGCCTACTGACCTACATACGTATTAAATATAAAATATCATTGACAAGATAAGACCCAGTACTCAAATTATTTGAACATGTTAGATGGTTAATCAAGTTTGATAGTTGTCAGTGATTTAGCAAAGATAAACTAGGTCACATCATGTACATCTTCAAATAGAAAAATCAATGTGGAAAATATTCACGAAAAAAGATTGTTCCCAAACAACGAAATTGCATGGCATATCCTACAAGAGTTTTTTCAGTCCTACAATTTTTTCTTTCTATTTGATAACTAACTAATGCTTACACATATAATTATTAAAACTTAACATGTGTGCCACCACTTACACCAAGATGACATAAGTTTGATTATTATCTTCTAGTGAAAATGAAAATAAGAACTAATATACATACATCGGTTCTAATGTCATATTCATATAAAATAAGCATAGTAATAAAATAAAATTGAAAAATAAAAAACATATAATTAAGTAATGAAGTCTTAGTGATTGTTTGACACCTAAATTAGTTGTCAATTATTTATTTATTTCAACTTATGTCCTATTATTTAAGAAATTTTAAAATGGAATACAATAAAAGAATAAAATATAATAAAGGAAATAAGTAATTAGATAAAATATTAAATATTATGAAAAAACTAACCGTAAAAATAAGTTTCTATAAAAACTTGTTACTGTCCATAAAATATAAGCAATTGTATATGCCAGACATTTGGGAAATTATCAAGAGAAATATCGACCATTAGATTCTTTAGGAAGCTAAATAAAATAGAAAAAATAAATATATTAATATATACAAATAAAATGTATGTTCAATGTAGGTGAATCATACTAAAAGGAGATATATAACAATTTGATGTATATGTCACTCTTTATATGCATAGCAATGCAATCATTGTGCCCTAGTTATTTTTCTTCCAAAAAAGTGGTTTATATGTATCATTATACATATTCTAAAAATAGAAGGGAAAAAAATGAAGAACACTATTAGCATTAATTGTGTATCAATTTCACACAGTGAATGGGTCTGTGGGTGTATAACTCAAATACGAATAATGATAGACACTCTTTTCTAACAAAGGGATCTTTTTCCTATCCTAATATTCGAGTTACTTTAGTTTAACCACTTTGCTTTACTCGTGTATTTTCATCATTCTACTCCACAAAAAATCACATTGGAGTACTATTTTTTACTAATGAATGAATAAAAAACATGTGACATTTTATCTGATCTAAAGTATTGGGGGGGGGGGTTAATAAAATCAATCAAACAATAAATTTTAAATCTAAATACTTGCACATTCAAGACATTTAGAAACGTATAAAAAAGTCAATCTGAAATATTTTATATCAAAATTTTGCTTTGGTTTTGACAAACCCAAATCCAACATTGATCATGTTAATTAAGATTCTACGAGCTTAGGGTTGTATTCATATATATATATATTATCTTATGAACCCAATTAATAGTAATAAAACACATGCATCTATGTACTTTAAGTTTAGGTTCAAAATAATAGTAAAAAAAATACTTTGTTGCTTCTAAACCCAATTAGTAACCACTAACCAACTTACAAATATTGTTTTTTTTAAACGTTTTTAACTTTAGTTATCTTAGTTGGTTAGCTTAATTAAAGATATTATGAACTTAAGTTGTATTTGTATTATTACTTCATCCTATATAAACAATGTGCATGGATCATCTTTATGGAGGGGCTTGCCTATGTCTTCCTTTTTGTATGAGGTATTATTACTTAAGTTGCCTCATTTTTATTATTTTTTTTAGAGACGATGAAGGAACAATTTGCAAAAATACTATTAGGAAATGTCAGATGGAGGAAGGGGCATGTCACCAGCATTGGCATTGTCTGATGCCATTACAAACATTGCAGGTATACACATGCAGTATATTATACGTAGATGATCAATCATAAGATCACTAATTAAATTCATGAAAGCCCAATGTACGTACGTATTGTAGTAGATGTTAATGTAAATTTATTTTTCATGTTTTGCTCGTCGCCTCGAGCTTAGCCTATTATCACTCAGCTTTAAGTGTCATCTCTTGTCCAACCATTACCACCACATATACAACCCTCACACGCCTCTCTTATTATACCTCCTATACCCAACTTGTCCAGGTATTTAAGGGTTCCCAAACCTCCCCTAATTTATGAGAACTCATTAGAACCGTTGTAAGTCCAACTCTCTCTTTATCACCAATTAAAGCTATTTATGTTATATAATATTTAATTAGCCAATCCAAAAAATTAAATAAACAATCTAATACTTAAAAATCAATCAAATCAATAAAAATTAAATAAATCATATATTTAATTGAATAAATATGAATAATATCTAATATAATAAATTATACAAAAGTATACCTTAAAAAAGTAATAGCATATATACATGTATATAATTTTAAAAGTAGATAGTTATTATAAGTAAATTTAATGCCTTTCAATTACCTTTTTACCAACACAATATCCAAAGTTTTACTTTTCAAAATATCTAATTATTTTTACACCCCCAAGATTAACCATTATATCTCACCTTGTTACGTTTTCCATTCATCTAACACATTAGTTGCCAGTGGCATCTCTTATGCCCCTATACATCCTAGTTATAGAGAAGCAACCTTGAGCCCTCACGAACAAGAGGCAAAGGTCTAGGAATCTATTCTACCAGATGGCTTGGTAAAATTGCCTAAACTACTAATTTGCTAATAGATTTATAGAGCAAAATCATAGGGCCAATAATAGTTTGGGAAGGTATAAAGCTAGGCTAAGTAGTCTGTGGCTTCACACGTATAGGGAGTTGAATTATTTCTTTTTCAGAGGTCAAATTCACAACCATTCGCGGTATGCTTCTGTAGTCATGAAAGGTTGGCCCATTGTTGCAATTTGATATAATAATCATATACATATATGTATGTGTGTGTGTGTGTGTGTGTGTGTGTGTGTGTGTGTGTGTGTGTGTGTGTGTGTGTGTGTGTGTGTGTGTGTGTGTGTGTATGGAGGCGTCTGGCTCCCTAGGTTGCAAGGGCCTCAACCTTCTCTGGACAGTAAGCTGCATAAGTCCCTATCCGACCTTTATGGTCCATTTGGATTGGGGTGAATTGAGGTGAGAGTAAACATTAAAAATTAACCTGGTTGAAGGAGGTGAATCGGGATGAATATTTTAAAAGTGCTATTTGGATGATATTAACCTAACCTGAATAAATCCGATTGAATATTTAAAATTTTCGTTTAGATTAATAATAAAATCAAAATAAAAATATAATAGGGCTTCGGCCCTCAATAGAAATAATAATAAAAACATTAATAATAATAATAATAATAATAATAATAATAATAATAATAATAATAATAATAACAACAACAACAAAAACAACAAAAAAAACAACAATAGTAATAGTAATAATAATAATAATAATAATAATAATAATAATAATAATAGTAATCACATAACAATAACAATAATAATAATAATAGCAACACTATTAGTAAAATATTTGTAATAATAATAATGAAATAATAATAATAGTTTCAAAATAGTAATAATAATAATAATAATAGCAAAAACATTAATAAATAAAATAAAAACTCATAATAATACTAATAATATTAATAATACTAATACTAATAATCTACTCAGCCAAATAGGGTCAGCCCTCATAAGAAATAATAATACTAATAATATTGAACTTAATAATAATAATAATATTAATACATAATGATTATAATAATAATAGTATTCGAATAATAGGCTAAAATTGAAATAAAAAAAAACTTAATTAAATAGGGAAAAAAGGTTGAGAGGGTTTAGGATTCAACCTTAGGCTAGTGGTGACAGGCGGCATCGGCGGTGGTGCACGGAGGCGGCAGCAATAGCCGGAAAAAGAGAAGAAAAGGGAAAAGTGAAATGTTGGAAAAAGGGGAGGTAGAATGAAGGTGAGAGTTGGGGTGTTTAGGGTTTCCTAGGTGGAGAGAAGTAGAATAAAGGTGGAGGCGCATGGCGGAGGCAGCGGTGGCTGAATGGGGAAGAAGAAGAGAAAGAGAGGAGGAGAGGAAGGAAGGGGAAAAGAAGGGTAAGGAAAGGTAGATGAGGGTCTGCAGAACAAATTGGGAGGTGTAGGGGCAGTGGCTACGACAGGAGAGGTGGCTAATAGTGGTTCGAAGGGCGCGGAGGTGGAAGAGAGGGATGATTAGGAAGCAAACTTTGCACAACCAGGGTGGCTTGAGTAGGGAAAATCGAGGGATATGGGAGGTTTAGTTGGGGTAGAGGGCGATGCAAGGAAGGCTTAGGTAGGCAGAGTGGGTGGCGGCGTTAGCCGATGGAGGCAGAATGGCCGTCTAAAGTGGCAGCGGTGCATAGGAGGAATTTTGCTGGGTTGAGGGAAAAAATCTCGAGATCGAGCTAATGAGGGGTATTTATAGAGTTTGGAGGAGAGGGTAGGGTTCTGTGAGTCGGCGTAGGAATAGGGCAGGTAGGGTTAGGGTCACTGGCGGTGACAATTGGCCGGTGGAACTCAAAATCGTGGCAAGGGAATGCGCAGCAAAAGGAGGAACTGCGTGAGAAGAGGGAGAAAGTGGTTTGGGTCAGCGTGGCCGGCAGAACGATGGGAAAAAGAAGGGAGAAACAGCCGGTCAAACGTGTGAGATTGGAGGCGTGATTCTCGGAGTTGCAAGTCGACGGAAATGGCAGGTGCGAAGGGCGGGGGAGAAGAAAGAAGAAGAAGGAGGAAAGGAGGGGCTGGACTAGCGGTCCGGGGAAGAAAGAAAATAAAGAAAAAAGGAAGAAAGAAAAGGAAAAAGGAAAAAAAGAAAAATATGAGGGTTGGGTTAATTAAATTAATTAGGGTATTTGAGATATTTAAAAATAATGATATTTAAATAAAATAATATTTAAATCCCTTTTTAGGCAAATTTAGGATTTTTGAAAGATTTTCCATAAATTCCATTTTAATTAGCAAATCACTCTAATTTTCTCCAATTAAATTATTTATAAAATTCCTATTAATTTGACCATGTTTTCTCCTTCTTATTTAAAATAAAATAATTTATTTAATTAATTTCTAAAATAAAATTCTTAATTAGCTAAAATACCCAAATTTCTTCCTAATTAAAATATTTATAAATTTCTTCTTGAACAACCCTAATTAATTCCCTTTTATTTTAATAAAAATAATTATTTAATTTATTTTTCCTAATAAAACATTATTTAACTATAATTTTTTAAATTAGAATTTTTAGGGCATTTAAAAAATAAATTATATATAACACGTTGAAGAAAAACACCCATCATCTTTCATTAAAAACAAATTTAATAAGTTAAAGAACATCCATCATCCTACATTCAACACAATATTAATAAAATCAAAAGATATCCACCATCATCTATAATATTAATTCAAAAGGTGCGTAAGATGTTCATCATCTTACAATTGTTTCATAGTCAAACAAGATAAATGATGTCATCATCCTACATGACATCTTAATTCAAGTGTCTTAAAGCATGAAACTACACATAAGGGGGAAATTCTGACTTATCAATGATTTTTGCTTGCACTAGTAGAAGCCATAATGCAGACCAATGTCGTTCTAAGGGATATATATTTAGCATCTCATAGTCTACCCAATTATTTAAAATATGGAAAGAAGCTAGCATCATGTGCCTTAGATCAAAGTCAAGCTCTTCAACACACTTAATAGCCTTAGCAGGATTAACACTTGAGCTTTTGTCAATAACTGTTACAAACTTCTCTACCTATGCACTTAATATATCAGAACATGTTGTAATACATGTATCAATTTTTCTCTTAACCTTGCTTCCTTTTCCATGACTCGCATCTTCTTGTGGTACACTTCCATTACTAGCATCTAAAACATAGTTCTTGATCAGAATGAGGCGGAGTCATAGAATCAATACCAGATGAACTAAACCCCTCAATATGAACTTTGTTTTGTGAGATCATATTGTCAATATCTTAAATCATGCTACTGGATCCTCCATGTTGTTCCGTAGCTTTGCTTCTCCTTGCTCTTCCTTCGGCAACAATTATAACATTATCCCCGGTTGCTCTATCCTTTGAAAATAGCTCTTCCAATTTTTCATAAAAGGGAACCGTTTTACCCTTCAATTTCGTAGCCTTTAGACTGCTCTATGACAAACAAACAAATAAAGTGAATCAAATCATAACACTCAACAAATGTAGATGATGAACACCATATACAAAAGAATAAAACCTTATGCAAAAAAAATCCATCAAATTGACATTATACACACCTCAATTAGTTGATTCCAAACTTCCTCTTCGAGATTACACATTTAAGTTGTAGGATTAAAACCTTAGCCACTTTGTGAAACATTCTAGAATATGTCATCAAAAACTTTTCCTTCAAATATTTTATCTTTTTACGAAATCAGTCATTATTCCATGAGGAGTTAGAAAACTTTTCTTCAAGCTCTTTTAACACGGATCTATAAGCTACTGTAGTAAATGTACTACCAGGACGATTACCTATACACATTTTATGTAGCAAAGCATCAAGAAGAACTCCATCCATTTTGGTTCCCAAATGTTTCTCTCAAATTGACTAGGAGGTATGGTTAAATCTGTATAAAAAAAAAGATGACAAGTACGATAGGTATGCAAATAAAAAAAATACACAAATAATCAAATGACATTTAAAACATAGCATTAATCTCCAAAAAAAATACATATGTTTCATAGCATGTTCAAAGTAGAATACAACACATTTTAGTAAAACAACAAAATCTCACAATTCAGTACATATAAAATAGTACATTTGTTCAAATTACATAACTCAAAAGAAATGCTTATGGGCTATAATCTCTCCACATCACCACCGCTATCGAATTCCTCATAAACTCTCATCTAGCAGCATCTTCCTCTGTTGTAAGATCATCAAACCTATTTTTCCACTCTCCATCATCGACACCGACAAGTTCTTAATCCACCTCTCTAATTATAACTTCATCAGAATCAACACCCATTAGAAAGTTATGCCCAATACAACATGCTAAGACAATCCTTATATGTGTATATACATCTTAATGGGGTTCATTTGCACTTTCCATAATTGAAAAGCATTTTTTTTACAACACCAAAAATTCTTTCAATCGCATTTCTTAAAGAAGAATGACACAAATTAAATAGCCCTCAAGAAGACCTTGGTGGATTGTGTGAGTACTCTTTCAGATGATGTCACTCTCCTCTATAAGGTGGAATTAAGCCACTCATTATAGGAAACTCAGCATCACCAAGATAATAGTTACCTATAAAAAGGCTAAAATGTTAGACAACTTTCAATAAATTAAGTAAAAAAGTATTTGTTAAGTATAGTAATGTAGTTACTGTAACACCCCCAAAATTCACAATTGAAAAATTTTATTTTATTAAATGATTCCACGGAAGCAAGTAAATCAAAACTTGTGAATTTTGGGGATATTATCGCCGTGATCAGTACAAGCCCGGCCCCTCGGCCGGTCCCATACTAACCATATGGCTAAAAAAAGATTACCAACCATCATAATTCAAACTCAAAACAAGGCTTCATAAAAGCATTAAAACATTTATAAGACATAAATCAGAGTAAACGGAAAAGAGTTTACAATCCAGAGTACATAATTAAAATTTCTCAAAAGGAATAAAAGCCACAGTACGATAAAAATGAAATATGAGCAAACCAGTACAAAATAAAGGGACATAAAAAGTAAATTTGGCCACATCGCTCTCGATCCCCAGGCCAAATCCATGCTCAACTCTCAGCCCCACTCGATGCCTCGTAAGTATTGAAAACAATGTCACCAACCTGCACAACTTAGAGGGGCCTTATGCTCGTGGGAATGAGTAAGGTAACTATGCATCTAAGGTCAACACACAAGGCATATAACACAAGTATGATCACATAAGCAACATACGATCATTACAGATAAATAAAGGCTGAGCTATAGTCCGAATAAACTGATTATTTAATTCTCTGATTAATATTTGTTTTACACCATACTCTTTATCTATCCATGCGAGTATGGGAACACCACTATTATAGCTGGTGGATCAGAAATGTATAGGGCATAATGCACCTGACCACTATCATATGTCGATGGATTGATCTATAGGGAAAGATGCTCCTGACCGCCATTATGCCGATGGATCGGTCTGGCCCTAACTCTTATAGTGTTCCAATGTAAGTACTTAGTGTATTTTATGTGTCTTATCAAACTTAGAGTTTGGTTTATTGAGCTCAGGATCTCCCACTATTATAACCGATGGATTGGTCATGTACAGGGCAGAACGCACATGACCACTATTATATGCTGGTGGAATGGTCTCTAGGGCACCCCGACACCTGGCTACTATTATGCCGGTGGATCAGTCTAGGCCCGACTAAAGAATCCTCCAATTTAAATGATTATTGTCTTACTGTGTCTTAATCAACAAGTCTCACCTTAGACATGTATGTCAAGCTCCATCTACACTTATCCTCCCAAGAGGGCATGTCCCATATCTTGAGACTTCTACACCTCCTAACATACCCCAATATCCTTTCCCTCTTCCAATTACTCACACTAGGGCCCAACTCTTAATGTGTGTGGGCCAAGGCCCCTACCCTACATCTTCCAAGTCCACTCACTACCTTACCCTAGGGTTTTCTCCAGAAACTCTAATTTAGACCTATGTGGCCCATCCTTCTCTACCTCACACAACTAAGTCTGTTTTAACACCCCACACATCGCCTCCCTTAAATTCAACCTTCATCATTTCACTTTACTCCCCCAAGTACGCGTGTGACCACGAAACTCTAGGTGGCCACACCAAACCCTAGCATCCTTCTTTTCCACATGTCACCCCTCCATTTCTTACCTTCCATTCTTACTTTTCCATGATACCTGTACTCACCCTACACATAACATTCCTCCACCCTCATCTCATATTCCACTCACCCTCAATTGTTTTTACTTTCTCAACCATCTCAAATTAGGGTTTTCCTCCTAAGCCCTAGCTAGATCTCCTGTGCACCATTATACTAACCCACATACTATTTTTCATCCAAAGCCTCCAATTATCCCCAACAACTCTTTCCTTACACCCCAAGATAACTTTTCACACGTAAATATTGTCCCCATGCCGACTCCATCCACCCCTTGCAAACCCTAGAAGTTCCCATACAAACCCTAGAATTCTCAAGCAAAGTTCACTTACTCTTTTATTTTATTCATAGTCCCATTTTATTTTCCCCTCTATGGATCATAAGATATTTAGGTCAATCCCATATCCCTTGGTCAACTCTCTTCCCCCCTTTTTTCCTTTTTCATCCTTTCACCCCATATCATTATATTAATATCCTAGCATGCATGTCCTAAAGGGTTGCATCACATAATATCATAATCACAACATATACATATTATACACATGCCATAAGAAAACCTATGAGCATACCTCGACTCTAAGCTGCTCTACACATAAAACAATTATAATAATCACAAGATACACAGCATAACATGGTACATGGCATATAAAGCATACAAGGCACATAACACACATAAGGGCCTTAGCTACATCCTTATCTAACATGACACCGGTCTTGGAGTATGCTCCTACGCCTTCTTAGGATTTTGACCGGGTTTACTTATAAGAGGGAAAAACTAAGGATTAATTTTTCTCCTACTAAAATACTATTATTTCCTACTTTACTCTAATATTAGGGCTACTATTATTAAAAGAAACTTTACAAGTAAAAATAGGGTTTTTATTCTCAAGTTAGCCTACTAAGTTATTACTAGTCACAATAGGTTCATGAAAAGTATTTATAGCCATATTTATATTATTAAAACTAATAGCTTTATTACTTCTACTAATAGTAATAATACTAATTGTAGCAAAAATGGCAATAACAACAACAACAACAACAACAACAACAATAATAATAATAGAAACCCCAATATTATTAAGGTTAAGGCTAATAATAGGGTTAGTAATAAAAATAAAAATATAATAATAGTAATATTAACAAAAATAATGATATTGCTAAGGATAATACTAATGGTAATAATAATCAAAATAGTGATATTTATGTGGGTGAGGGTTCAAATATTTACAAAAGTAATAATAGTAATAATATACTAAGGCTAGCACTAATAATAATAATAATAAAAGTAATAATGACATTAATAAAAATAAGGATAATTATAATAATAGTTAAAATAGGGTTTCGACCCCTTAATAATAATGGGATAAATATCCCAAGGCTACATTTAATAATAATAAAAATAATAGTCATAATAATAATAATAATAACGAGGACAATAACACAATATAAGTAAAAAAGGGATAATGACATCATAAGTAGGATTTTAAGGGTTAGGTTACCACCTAGGGTTGGTGGTGACCAGCGTCATCGGCGATGATCGGGGCGGCGGGGAAAAAGGAAAGAAGGGTGGAAAGTTGGGTGTCTAGGGTAGTAGTGGGGAAATGAGATGGATATTTGATGTAACACCGCCAAAATTCACTATTGAAAAATTCTATTTAATAAAAAGGTTTAACGGGAGCAGAGTATCAAAATGGTAAATTCTGGAGATATTACCGCTACACTTACTACAGGACCGATTCATTCCTATCGTTCTAGTACCAAGTGCTAAGTCTAAAGAGGATTATCATCAAACATGATTCGATACTTAAAACAAGAATTCATAAAATAGTCGAATCGCTCACCATCCAGAAATCAAAGTGTGGTTAAACAGGTGGCAACCCAAAGAGTAGATAATCAAAGTTTCCAAAGACATAAAATATCGTGCGATAGAAAAGAATTGAAATAAAACGATACAGGGAAAAACAAAATGGAATGGAAGATAGAGTCTAGTAAGGTCTCTCTTGATCTGTAATTCCCCAAAATTTTAGAAAACCTATAATTTAATAAATCACTTTTATTTAAAATAAATTAGCTTTTAAAATTATATAGTTTAATTATTTTATGGATTTTTGAGTATATAAATTTGGATAGGAATATTTAATAAATAAAAAATAAATATTTTGTTATTTTATCATATTCTTTTTATTTTAATATTTTTTCAAACCAATATTTTACTAGAATTATCTTTTTTAAACCCATATATTTAATTCTATTAAATTAAATTATTAAATAAATTTATTATCTAAAAATATTACACTCAATTATTTTAGAAATTAAATTATTATAATTTCCCTATTTTTTTCTTTTCTTTTTTTCCCTTTTTCTTTTCCTTCTCCTTTTCCTCCTTTCTTTATTTTTCCTTTTTTTCTCCCTTCGGGCCACCTGCACCAGGCTTGCCTCCCCCTCCCCCCTGCGCGCTTGGGCCACAGACCCGTTTCTTCTCTCTTCCTCTCCTTCTCCTATGCACGTTGCAGGCCCAACCCGTGCCTTCTTTTCCTTACCTTTCCCCCTCCTACCCGGGCCAGCCCAGTCTTTTTTTCCTATCAACCAGTCTACCCCTCCTTACTTTCTTTCTTCTCCTTGCTCGTGCTTGACCAGCTACTTGTTTCGACTCCATGCCTGCCACCACTGAGCCGCCTTGCAGCTGCCACCACCTGCCACTGCACCTGCTCTCTCTCCCCCGTCACTTTCTTCCCCATTTTGGATCAAACCAACCCTGCATCCCTAGCCGCATGCCTAACTTTTTCCTCTTCTTCCCTTCCCTCTCTCTGCCACCCTACCACCTCGCTGCCACCTTAAACGCTGCCACCGATCAGTTGTCCACTGCCCTCCCTTCCTCTCCTTTTTCTTCTCCTCATGAGCCCTCTCCCTACCCCATTTCTTCGAGCCTTTCCCTTACCCGACCTCCCTCTTCTCTCCTTTTCTTCTCCTCCCATTTTCATCTCTTTTTTGCACCACCGCCGCCATCCACCGCTTCAACCGCAGCACCAACCCCCTAAACCACTCACCACCACCCTCCACCTCACCCCTACACCACCACAACACCACCCAAGCCACCCTGCAGCTTCTTCCCCCCTCTTCTTTTTCCTTTCTTTCTCTCCCTCGTCGGAAACCTCCCTGCAACCCCTCCATCTGCTGCCTTCCCGCCACCTCTACCGCCACCCAAACCACCAATCCACTCCCTGCAACCTCCTCTACCTCCCCCACACTTCCTTTGGCATAATCTAACCCTTGCATCCCCTTATTTTTTCCCTCCCTTTTCCTTCCTTCTCAGCCCCCTCCGCCACCCTTGGCCGCTAACAACCTATCCCCGACCACCACCTACACCCCCTATTCACTCCTACACCCTTCCCTTACCCGAAATACTCCCCCATCTACCCTTTTTCCTAGCCTAAATACCCCAACCCGAAAATAGCCATCATTCCTTTCTTTCACCCCCCCCCTTCGAGCATTTCTCTTTTTATTTTTGCGTGCAGCTCATGCTACATGAGCATCATAAGTTGCTACATTCTTGGTTTATTTTGGTTAAAAATTTTAAGGTAAAATAATATTTAAGTTAAGTATTTCATTAATTAAGTTTTATAAAGTCTTATACTGTTGGTTCCTTATTTCTAATGTGATAAATATTAGTATTATTTTTAGTTGTTGATTTTGCTAATTAAAGCTTGAATCTTTAACCGGGATACCAGTAAGGTTAGATTTTTACAGGATCTAAGGTAATCGTTAAACCCCACTTAAACGTATGGATAAACACATGTTATCACATTAAGGCTTCTAATATCTTATTATGCTTGATATATGTTGTTTAATACTCAACATTTTCATTAATACTCAAATTCTTCCCTCAAGTAATATTTCCACACATGGCATGTAAACTAGCATACTTTTCTTTTTATTTATCAATACAAGCATATATATATATATATATATATATATATATATATATATATATATATATATATATGTATAAGGGTAATTTAGTAATTTGACCAATTGAAGGGCAATTTGGTAAATATAACAAAAGAGAAGGGTAATTTGATAATCTAATCAACCAAATGGAAGATATGATAAGTGTAATAATTACAAAGAGTGATTGGTGATATAAAAAGTGTAAGAGATAACTTGGTAACCTTAACCGAGTAAGGGTTAATTTGGTAATTATGTAACATGAAGGGTGATATGGTAAATTGGTAAGTAAGGAAGGGATGACTTAATAACTATACAAGTAAGGGGTAAATCAGTAATTCATATCTAACATGTTGATGGGACACTAGAGGTTCGTAATAAGACTCAAGTAACACTGAATAGTAAGATAAGAGTATTTGACAATTAGTAACTATCACGAGAACAAATTCTAAATTAGAATTTGATGAGATTATGATGGCCTTAATGATTTCCTCTGTGTTATCTTGGATAACCGTATGAATAAGAAGTGCCTAATGATACCATAACGATTGAAAGTGAATAAGTATCTAATTATTGTGTTTTTCATGATCACCTTAATTAAGACACTAACACTTAAAGTGAAAGACCTCATGATCGGGAATGGTGGTTTTTTAGGGGTCGCTACCTTAAAGACGTGGTTTAGCCCACGATTATTTTGGTATTTGGTGGTGTGCCTTTGTGCCCCAACCAGGCCCTATATCTTACTCTATCTATCTCTACGGACCTATTTAGAGGGTATGCATACTTATGGATTAGGTATCCTTGTCGGTAGGGTACCAAGTAGCTTTATGCACCAATACTACCGGGTACCTTTGTGTCCCTGGGTTGATGGCTGAAGGGTACTGAGTAGCTTGTATGCACCAGTACGACTGATGTACCTTTGTATCCCGGGTTCTTGATCTCCCATCCAAGGCAAATAAATGGAATTGTTATGTTGATTAAAAAAAAAGGAAAACATTAATCATGAAAGTGAAAGATTAATGAGCCGGGCCCAGTTGAATTATGATATTGAGTACTGGTCCACCGAATATAATAGTGGCCTAGGAGCGTGTTGCCCTAGATGATGTTTATACGTATTCCGGTCCACCGGCGATAATAGTGGGGGTCCCGAGCTCAATAAAACCAATCATGGATGTGAATAAATTATGAAAAAATACTAATCACTTATAGTGGAACACCATGTAAGTCGAGGCCAGACCGGTCCACGGGTAAATAATAGTGGCCAAGAGCGTTTTTCCTTGGAGACCGATCCACCGACGATAATAGTTGTCAGGAGCATTTTGCCCTGTGTGTATTCTGGTCCATCGGCTATAATAGTGAGGTTTCCGCACTCACATGAGTATATAATCTGAGATGATTGATTAATGATGGACTAATGGCTTAAGGCCCAAAAGCATTAATTGTACATTATGACTTATTAATAATTGATGGACTTGTTAAGTATGTGATTGTGGTGCATGTATTTCTTATTATATAAGTATATAGCTTTGTTTCATGTGTTGCATTGCGGGCCTGCTTTTAAGTGTGTTTTAAAGGGTTACTCAGTATCATAGTACTGAAGGGTTCCATTCATGGGGCCCTTACCTATTCAATGGGCAGTGTCTATTGTAGGTCCTTTTTAGGTGCTATTCAAGTAGACAATGGGAAAAAGCGTAAAGATTGTCCGAAATTTGATAGGGTTTTACTACTTTCCTTTTTAACTCTTGGTTTGAATGTAATATTCATTCTTGTAACCACTATTGGTGGATTTTATTCTTGCAAGATGTTTATTTGCGCTACTTTGATTTAAATATGGTTTGAATTTCTAGCAATTGATATTTTATTCTTTAGCCTTAGCACTTGGTACTGGAATGGTATGAGTGAACCGGTCTGGTACTAAGTGTGACGGTAATATCCCTAGAATTCATAGTTTTGTTATTTCGCTTCCACTAAATTTTAAGAAAAACAAAAAAATTTCAGTAGTAAATTTTGGGGGTGTTACATGATCCCCAGGCCATGTCCAGACTCAACTCTCAGTCCCGCACGATGCCTCCTAAGTATCTTAGGCATCAAAGATATCATCGCCTACCTGTACAAACTTAGGTGGCCCTCTACTCGTGGGAATAAGCAACACCTATGAAACGGGTGGTCAGTACGCTGTGCACTGAGCAAGGTAACCATACAACTAAGGCCAACATATAAGGCATATAACACAAGCATGATCATATAGGCAACATACAATAATACAACTAATGAGGCTGTATTACAATCCAGATAAACTTGTTCTTTAGATCTATTATCAATATACCCATTTCACATATACTCTTTATCAATCCATACGAGTGCGGGAGCCCCACTATTATAGCCGGTTGACCGAAATACATACAGGACAGAATGCTCCTGACCACTATTATTTGTCGGTGGATCGGTCTCCGGGGCAGAACGCTCCTGGCCACTATTATTTGCCGGTGGACTAGTCTGATCTCGACTCACATGATGTTTCACTATAATTAGTTAGTGTCTTTCCCATGTCTTATCATCATTACGTTTAGTTTGTTGAGCACGGAAACCCCCACTATTATAGCTGGTGGACCGAAAATCATGCAGGACAAAACTCTGCTGGCCATTGTTATTCGCCGGTGGACCGGTCTCCAAGGCACCCCAGCTCCTGGCCACTATTATTCGCCGATGGACCGGTCTAGGCTCGGCTCAATAATATTCCTCTTTAAATGATTAGTGTATTATTTGTGTCTTATTCGATAATATTTCACCCTTGATATGCATGTCACCAAGCTTCTACTTCTTTCCTTCCAAGAGAGGTCGTCCCATATCTTGAGACTTCTGCGCCTCCTATCACACCCCATTATCCATTCCCCTTCCATTTATTCATAATGAAAACTCAACTCCTAAGGGTGTGGGTTAAGACCCATCACCTTATTACCTACAAATCTACTTACTACCCCTCTATAGGGTTTTTCCTTGAAACCCCTAATTGGACCTATGTGGCCAAACTTCCTCTTACTTTCACTACCATTATTTCATTTATCGCCCAACGCCTCATCTCATTTAAATTCAACACAAATCATATCACCTTACTCATTGATTTCACATATGACCAGAAAACCCTATTTGGCTACTCCAAACCCTAGCACATTTCTTCCCTCACAAGTCACATCTCTATTTTTCACCTAACATCTCTTCCTTCCATGGCACCCATACTCATCCTTTATATAATAAGTTTCCACTCTTATCCCATACTCCACTCTCCCTTAGTTATTTTTATTTCCACATTTTCCCATAGATTGGGGTTTCCTCCCAAAACCCTAATCGGCTTTCCTATACACCCTTACACCAGCCTATGTACTATTTTTCATCCTAAGTCTCCAATCACTCCACAACTCTCCCCATACCTTACTTACACCCTAAAACAACTTTTCTCATGTAAAGATCACCCCCATGCAAACCCTAGAAATTCTCCATGAAAGATTCACACCACTTGTTCATTTTGATCGTAACCTCATTTTATTTTCCTCTCATAGATCATGAGATAGTTTGGTCAACCTCATGTCCCCTTTAGTGAACTCACTTCCCATTTTCTTCCTTTTTATCCTTTCATCCCCATATCATGTTATCAATCATCCTAGCATGCATGTCCTAGAGGGTCACATCATATCACATCGTAATCACAACATATACATATTATACTCATGCCATAATAAAACACATGAACATACCTCAACTCCAAGTTACGCTACACATAAGATAAGTTTAATGATACCATAAGATAAACAACATAACACGGTGCATAAAATCGAAGGCATACAGGACACACAATACACATAGGGCCTTAGCTACATCCTCACATAAAACGATGTCAGGCTTGGAACACGCTCCTACATCTCCTTAGAGTTTTGACTTGATTCACCTATAAGAGGAAAATACTATGGGTTAATCTCCCTTTTACCAAAATTACCATTATTCTTACCCTACCCTTATCATAATCTACTATTAGGGATAATAATGATGATAATAGTTTTATAAGTAAAAGTAGGGTTGTTATTCTCAAAATAGTTAATCATGCTACTACTAAACAAAATAAGTCTTAATTGCTACCACGGTTTATGTTAAAGTAATCATAGCGATATTAATATTAGTAAAGGTAATAGTTTTAATATTACTACTACTACTACTAATAATAATAGTTTTAGTGATAATACTAATATTAACCCAAACCCTAGTAATAATAATATAGCGATATTAGTAATATAAAAGTAGTGACCATAATGATACTAATAATAATAATGTTAGTAGTGATAGTAAAGTTAGAATAATGCTAACAATAATGACAAGGTAGTAGTAGTATTAGTAGTAGTAGTAGTATTAGTAGTAGTAGTAGTAGTAGTAGTAGTAGTAGTAATAATAATAATAATAATAATAATAATAATAGTTACAATCTTAAGAATAATGCTAATAAAGGTCCTAATAATCATAATGGTGGTAACCTTAGTGATAATATGGCCAAGTATGGTAATAGGGATGGAAATAATAATAGTAGTAGTAGTAGTAGTAGTAGTGATAGTAATAATAATAATGTTAAGCATAATAATAATAATAAAGATAATCATAATAATACTAAAGTTGTAGACCTTTATTAATAATAACATTAGTTAGAAATATTCTTGAAGTTAGGTTAAATAATAATAATGATAACATAATAGTAATAATAATAATGATAATAATAATAATATTAAGGGTAATACTATTAATATTACTAAAAATTACTAACACTTATATAAAAAGGTTTAAGGGTTGGGGAGGTTAGAATACCACCTAAGGATGGCGGCGGCATTGGCAGCGGCGACAGTGATGAAGGGAGAAGAGAGGTGGAGAAATGGTGGTATAGGCTAGAGGAGAGGGAATTAAGGGGTGATTAAGTTGATGGAGGGTGCCTCATGTGGAGAGGGTTGGAATGAAGGTGGTAGTGGAGCCAAACGTGGTGGAGGGAGGAGAAGGGAGAAGGAGAGGGAGGCAGGGAGGTAGAGGAATCTCCCCTGGTTGTTTTGAAGGGTAGAGAGGGTGATTTTTGTGGCAGAATCGACGACGAGCGGTGGTTCAAAAGGCGACGATGGTCGATGTGGGGCTGCTCGGGAGGGGGACTTTGCACGGCTGGGGTGGCTCGTGCAGGGCAAAATGAGGGAGAAGGGATGCTTAGTTTGGTAGAGGGTGATGTAGGGAGCGGTTATGTGGGCGGCGCGGGCGGTGGAGATGGTCGGCAGCGACGGAACGGGCGTCTGATCGGAAGGTGGCGCAATGGGGAAATTTTCGGGCTGCGAAAACAAATGCTTAGTTATGGTTGCCTATGGGGGTATTTATAAGCCAAATTGAGGGTGGAATGACAAAGGAGGAAGATGATAAGAGGGGGCAGGTGAGGCTGGACCACCAGCCGACAGTGGCAGGTAGTGCAGTCTCTGCCATGTCAGTGACATGTTTGGTCGGGGGGAGAAAGGAAAGGGCAGGCGTGTGTGAGGAGGGAGGATGGTTTGGTTGGGTCGAAATTGGAAAGAAAACGACAGGGTAGAGAGGGAAAGGACGACCGGTCGTGGGGCTAGTGGCTGCCGATGGAATTGGGGCTGCAGATCGGGCGTATCAAGTCGTAGGGGCCGAGGAAAAAGAAGGAAGGGGAAAAGCTGGATCGAGCGGTGTGGGGAGGAAAGAAAAGAAAAAGGAAGGCGGTTCGGCCAGGCGGTTGGGCGATGGGGGAAAGGATGGTTGTGCAGGCCTGGGTCGCGCCAAAGGAGAAAGGACAGGAAGGGATTGGGCCGTGAGGGAGGCTGACCCAAACTAGGGGAAGAAGGAAGAAAAAAAAGGAGAAAGGAAATAAAGAAAGAAAAAGGGAAAAGAAGGAGAAAAAGAAAAGAAAAGGAAAAAGGAAAATAAAAAATAGGTTGGTTGGGGTATTTAGGATATTTTGGGCTATTTCGAATAAATTTTTCCACTTCCATGTTAATTAGTAAAATGCCTTAATTTTTCTTAAATAAATTATTTATTATTTTCTCCTTGATTTGTCTCAATTAATTCTCTTTTATTTTAATAAAATAATTTATTTAATTAATTTTCCTAATAAATCTTTATTTTGCCATAATTCCCTAAATTAGGATTTTAGGGGATTTCATTTGAGGTGATTGAGGATGCGTAGGTTGAGAGGGTTGGAAAGGTGGTGGTGGCACAGCCAAAGGCAGTGATGCAGGCGACAGAGGAGTGGTGGAGAGGAAGGAAGGGAGGAGGAGATGGAGGTAGGGGAGGTTCTACTGATGATTTTGGAGGGTAGAGGGAGTGGTGGTTGCGGCGGAAGTGGCAGCGCAAAGGGCGGCGGTGGTTGGATTAAGGTTGGTCGAATGACCAACTTTGTACAACCGAGGCAGCTTGTGCAGGGAGGATTGAGCATGGTGAGGGTTGTATCTCGATGGAGGGTGATACAGGGAGTAATTTAAGTGGTGCTTTGGGTGGCGGTGCTGCACGGTGGTGACGAAACAGGCAGCGGTGCACAAGAGGGTGTAGATTTCAAGATTGAGAAAAAAAGTTGAATGGTGGTGGTTGAAGGGTATTTATAGGCCATGAATGAGGGGAAGCAATAGAAGGGGAAGAGGGAAGGTCGGCAACACGCGTACAAGTCGCCGGTCGGCGGCACACAACCGATGCAGGCCTGCAATTTTGCAAGACCTAATAGCTCAGGAAGGGAAAAAGGAAGGGGGAGAGAGGCATGCGTGAGGAGAGAAAGAAAGGGTGTGATTGGGTAGAGAAGAGAGAGGGAATGACGAGGAAGAGGGTAGGGGTGGTAGGTCGGCATACGACGGAGCATAAGCTACATGCCTGCATCGGGAAGTAGAGGGGTCGAGTGTCGGGGAGAAGGAAGGTCGGGGGGAGAAGAAGAAAGGAAGAAAAAGGGGGCAGACGATCTGTCAAGGAAGAAAAGGAAGAAAAAGAAGGAAGGCCAGACCGGGTCAGTGGGCTGGGGAGGGAGGAAAGGAGAGGGCGGCGGGCTTGGGTTGCACGAGAGGAAAGGAGTCTGGGACATGAGATGGGCTAGCCCAAATTGGGGAAAGAAAGAAAGAAAGAAAAAGGAGAAGGGAGAGAAAGGAAAGGAAGGAGAGGGGGAAAAGAAAAAGGAAAAAAAAGAAAGGAAAAAGAATAGGTGGGTTGGGATATTTAAAATACTTTAGTATATTAGAATATTTAAAAATAATAATATTTTAATAAAATAATAATTAAATTCCCTTTTTAGGTTAATTTAGAAAATTTGAAAGATTTTTCTTAAATTCCATTTTAATTAGCAAAATACCCTAATATTTTCTAATTAAATTATTTATTAACTTCCTCTTGATTTTGCCTTAATTTCTTTATCTTATTTTAATAAAATAATTTATTTAATTAATTTCTCTAATAAATCCTTAATTTACCATAATTCTCTAAATTAAAGTTTTAGGATATTTTAGTTACCATGTGGAATTTTGAGGCTATATTATCGTCTTAATGCATCTTTTAGTATTCGAGCTAAAACATAGGTAAATTTTAGGTAAAGTATACAAGCTGTTAGTACATTTTGTGTGGTGTAGTCTTTTCTGCTTTAGTATTTATGAGCTTTTGATGCATAAACTTTTACTCAAACATGAGTTCCATTTATTGCTCCCATACAATTCTAAAATTAACTACTACATTATTAATAATCTAACTAAACTATTTATCGACTAAAAAGAAAGAAATATTTATAATAGGCACCTTAAAATAAGGATAGAACTTAGAATTATCTTGAATCCCTATGGGTGTTGATGATTCATCTGGTTGCCTAATAAACATTTCCTCTAATTCAATAACAACTCTTAAGACATTGTGGAGATGTCGACTAATAACTTCTCCAGACCTTCCAAATACTCTTTGTATCTCCCTATTTGTTGTGGTATACCCTAAAATATATAAAAATAACGCAACTTGTTTGATATTAACCCATATAGTTGATTGAAAGCCACCATAATTCGCTAATAACTAACAAAAATCATAAAATACCTCAAGACCCATATGAATCATATCTCGGCATATGACTTTATTCGTCATCATATCTCTTACCAAAAATCTCACTTATCTAGATTCTTTATGAATATCATCATCATCATCTAACATGCCATTTTCATCCAAATACCAATACCACAACAAACTAATTAAGGATTGTAAAGTAAAATAAAGTAAAAAAATCATCATCATTATCTATCTATCAAAACAAAGAACAAAAAATAAAATCAACATTGATTCATTAACAACGTCAATGAAATCAACATAACAAAGAAATAACACAATTGAGGAGAGTAGAGTTGATACAAATATTGAGTGGTTTCTCCGATTCGCTCATCAACAACGTCGTATTGAGCGGTTGTTCACAATTAGACCCCCATACCCTACCAATGGTAAGATTCCTTAATGCAAAGTTTTTATTTTGTGGGATGTAACATTTTTTTTTTGGGGAATTAAAATTGTAGTTTAATAGTTGCTTATAACTAAGTTGTTTAAACTGTAATTTATTTGTAACAGTTGATTATTTGTTTCTTTTTTAATAAGGCTAGAAGATTCTTTTTCACCTCATTCTCAAAGAGACAAAGTTAGAAAATCTGAAAGTGAGACAGCTTGTCATTTAATCTATCAATATTTTTAAAAATTATGGTAAATGACATTTACATTTCTAAAGAAAAATTATGTTTGAAGATCTAAAAGAATGCTGGTTTCTTTCTCCACTTTAGAAAATTACAATAAATTGTATGTTTAGTATTTGGATGTGAGACTGAATTTAAATGAAATTTTAATGAGTCTACTTTCAAACAAAGTTGTTGTATTATTTTTTCATTTAAACTAAACTTAATGGTGTTTATAAAAGTTTATTATGTTCATTAGTCTAGGATCTAATAGTATTGATATTAACTGCACAAATAAAGTATCGTAGGATTATTATTATTTTTAATTTAAACTAAACTTAATGGTGTTTATTAAAGTTTATTATGTTCATTAGTCTAGGATCTAATAGTATTGATGTTAACTGCACAAATAAAGTATCGTAGGTTTATTTTATTTTTTTTAATTTAAACTAAACTTTAATGGTGTTTATAAAAGTCTTTTGACTTCATCGGTCTATAGGTTCTAATGGTATTGATATTAATTGCACAACATCATTAAAATTCATAGTGAGATCGATTAAATATGCCTACAGGCTATAATTTTGTGGTCTTCGCTCAGCTGAGAATTTTATTTCTTTTGTAGCATAACAAAGCTCAAAACACAACCACATACATATATCCCATAAGCACAAGGAAAGGAAGAAGGAAGTGAGAGCCCATCAATAGGTAGAGAGGAAAGAAAATATAAATGTTACAAAAAGTGTAATTGAAATAAATTAAAACGATATCCTATTCTATTAATACATATCGAAGTGTTTGTTTTAAATATAATTCAATCAATAAAACATAAGTTGGATGTGCATAGCACTCCCACGACTAGCTAATGTTGGCTACTGGACTAAGGAATCCGTTCTCTCGTAAGGCTGCTAAAACTTAAAAGATGTGAAACCTCCAACATCATCATGATGAACCAGATTGCATAATTGTTTTGCTATACAATAGCAGACATAGTTTCATTCCCTTCCGTGCCAACCATCAATTGTCATCAATTCTCGTATCTTTCTTTCAAATTCATATTACAAAAAAAAAATTATTTTATGAAATTATTTAGCAAAGTAAAATATATGTATATAGGCCACAATCCTTAAGCTAATAAATAAGCTAAAGAATTCACAAGACCAATAAACATATAGTTTTGTCGCACAAACATGAGCTCCACAAGAATTAGTGATATCTCATGTAAAGCCTTCGATTATGTGCTTCAGATCCAAAGAAACACAAAATCATTCACTGAGAAAACCAATAGCATACTAATTACTGAAATTGCGAGGAATGATAGAATAGAGAGTGATCAGACAGTACGAATACATTTTAAAGCACCATCATATTGGTGAAATCAAACCAATAGGGAAACAATAAAAGTCATCATATCACAACCGTCAACCTCCATGTCCTAACTTAAATCAAAATACGTCATAAACTAATAAAAACATTAAGAAGATGAATAATTTTAATAATTACAATCAAAATTCAATAGTTATATTTAAGAACTAAAAGAGCTAAAAAAAATCCCCAAATGATAAATCTTAACAATTCTTGCACACAAGATGAGCCTCAATAGGAGAGAAAGTTACAATTATTCCCTATTCAAGCTTTCAATCGTGTGCTCCTCTACTTCCAGATGTAACATACTTATGTAATCCGTGAACTAGAGGAATATTCCAAAAACCAATTTCACAATTGAGCAAGAAAAGAGAAAAAAGGAGAGATGGATCAGATAGAGCTAATACAAAGGTCATTGCCATCATTCCGGCAATCAAACCAATAGGGAAAACAATTCATTCATCATCTCATCTCCAACATTTAGTCTCAAGAGTTACTAATAGGGAAATCAAACCAATAGGGAAAACATTAACCTCGATTCACCCCTACAGAGTTACTAAAAATGATATCCACACGGAATAAATTAGTTCATTCAACTCCGTTAACCTCCGCCGAAAATTTTCACAGGAAAAAAAAGGGGCCGTCAGATAGGAGCGAAAGACTAATAAGAGTTTTGTATAATCACATTTGATAAATCAGCTGAACTATGCATCGTTAATCATCACGCGACCCGCTAAAATAGAAACAACAAAGCTGCTAAAAAAAGGGTGAAAATAGGATAAGAGAGACAAAAATTAAAGGCCTCATTGAGAAGATTAGACTTAATCAACATGGGTTGATTCAGACATATGCTTGTATAAAATTCAATCATCGGCCGGCCAAAATACTATTTAAAGAAATCACAAAAAAAATAATCAAAGCGTTGATAAGAAGAGAGAGAGAGGACTCGGCTTATGGGTGGTGATATATCAGGATGGTCGGCAAGGTGAATCGGTTTACAATCCGCCATTACGACGAACGAGACCTTTCCTAAATTTCATCGTCATCGTCCCAAACTTAAACAACACACAAAAACATCTTCTTATCTACTTGAGGAATAAAACGATTACAGAATAAGAAAGCAGAAGGAGCAAGAAAAGGAGATACAGGAACAGAGAGGGTGACATAACCCTAATGAGGAGGCGAGCAGATGGATTGACGGAAGAGATGTATGCAGAGGGTTATTATATACCCAGAAGTTAGGGATTCTTAATTGAGCCAGATATTTAAGTTCTTTGGGTTGGGTCGGTGTGCTTTGGATGGGTCTTTCACATTTTCATTTGCGGGCCTAGAAAAAAAGGAGAGGAGCGGAACACATATATGGTCGGACTGAGGGTCTATCTTCTTAACTTATTTTTATTAATATCATCCGATCTATCTTATTTTATTGGATTTAAATTTAAAAAAACTACTATATTATTATTATTATTATTATTATTATTATTATTATTATTATTATCATTACTATTTTAATATTATTAGTTTCATCATTAATATTTTTTTAAATATTTTTACTATTGTTATTGTTACTATTATCACAATTATTATCATTATTATAATTACAATTTTACTCATTCAATCTTATCTTAAATAATATAATAAATATTAATAAAAATTTGAGGAGAATAAATGGTTGTATCATGCTACTAGTAGGATGTTCTATACATATTGTCTCACAAAACTAAAAATAATATTTGCCCAAACCTTACACTACCTTGTGTCTTGTTCTCTTTCTCTCCTCTTAAAATTAATAGATTGTCAATCTTTTTTCATCTGAAAATTTTGAAGTGTTCGCCATCCCATCAATAGATTTTACCCTTTTCTAAGTCAATCTCTGCAATTTAGGCATCTTTTCCAACAATTGAGCTTCAATTCCATGAGTTTCAGCATTCAAAGCAATAATTGATGCCCTATTCCTGCCCTTTGAAACTAATTTTGTTTTCTAATAACATTTGTATTTATAATATATGTATTCATCCTCTTAATTTTTTTAATGAATAAAAGAATATATATTTCTTTATAAAAGATGTATATTTTTGTGTTAAAAGATGTGCAACATTTGTCATATAAGAACGTGTAGCATTTCTAATAATATGTGTATTTATTACATGTATTCATCAATGGTTGTTTTATAAATAATATATGTGTGTGTGTGTGTGTGTCTAAAAAATGTGTATTTTGTTAAATAAGATGTATGTATAAAATTATAACATACGTATTTTTCCATATAAGATGTACATTTACAACTATAAAGAATACATTTACTTCAACAATATTCATTCACAATTATAAAATGTTCATTTGTCGATAAAATATGTATATTCACAACTATAATATGCATATCTATAATAAATATATTTGTCCCTTATTGTGTTGATAAATAAAAGATACATATTTATATTTAAAAGATATATATTTTGTTGGATAATATATATATTCTTAGTAGATAGGATGTCTATTTATATCTTAATATGTATATTTGATTGTATAATATGTATGTTGTTTTAAAATAAAGTTTAGTAAATTTACAAAAATGATGCATTGTCTACCATATTTCTAAGAATGATGTGCATTTATACTACAAAATATGTATATTATATATTTTAAGATGTGTATTTTTTGTAACCTCATTCCATGCTAGTAGTAAATTATATTTAATTAATGTATGAAGTTTATAAAATTATCGCCCCCCCCCCCAATCCCTGCTACCGGCGGTAGTATGTAAATTGCAGGGGAGAATAAGCCCTACACCTAATAATAGTCGTTAGACCATAACAATGCAGGCCCAGTTATAGAAGATATTTGTTTTAGGTTTTTACCTTTCTGATTTCTCTACTCTTACAAGAGTAACAATGATCCATCATCCTTAATTTTTAAACAATAAAACTGCAAAATACATCTATAACTTAATTGGAATCTTTTTCTTTCATTATGGAGAGAACAAGTTACCCACAGCGCTTTTTGGAGCAGTTTTAGGGGTCAACGGGAGAATCTTTTAGCCGGCTAAAATATTGTTTACAACAACAAAATCAAAGGGTGCCTGAGAATTCGAATATATTTGGGCGAATCAAAACTATTAGGGATTGTTTGGCTGTTGCCATTGAATATTTTAACTTTGAAAATAAACTTACTGAATACTATCTAAACAGTCAAAAACTGAAATAAAAACAAAGCTGTTAGTCTAAGATGTTCATAAACATATTCTTCGTAGGTCAAATGTCATGAATCAAGCTCTTATAATGCAGTTAAGAATGGAGCATCATCCACAACTCCTCAGCTCTTTGGGTGAGGATGCTCATTGGGAAATAACGTCAAGAATAATGAGGTGTGGTCACTGCCGCCCAAACTAACCGCTTTCACATTTAGGATGACATTATCAAGGCTATTAACTGGTGTAAGATGGATTAAAATGGTAGAAAAAATGATTGGAAAAAGTCACATTCAAGCTAAAATTTAACTGCAGTTACTGGAAAACGTCCGCCTGAAATAAAATCTATATTTTTAAAGAGGAAAGAAAACACTAAATTCTACATTTTACATGAGATTCAAATAATACATATGCATATTAGACTTCCCGGAACTATGAACATAAGACAGAACCAATGCCCATTTCACTTAGCTCAACCATTTGATCCTCGTAGACAAATGAACAAGAGCACAAACCAAAACAACAAATCTATACCTACTATCTTGTTGCTTGCTCTCTCAGCTTCTGCTAGATGATCTACTTCGGTCAATTTGTATAGTTTGTTGGTCCGACGTTGCAAGGATTTGGGGCATCGACATCCCCCCAGACACGACAATCTCTGCAACCATAAGACACCACAATCACCTCAATGATGAGTTAGTTTCTCATGTACCTTCATCAACTGACAATTACAGGAAATGTACTCTTTCCCCCGTCTCAGCTTATAAGCTAATCATTCCCCGTGTCAAGGGCATGTGACTTAAGGTACTTGAATAGATGTCCTCTTAGGGAACAAAAAAGAAAAATCAGACAGCCATTCTTGAAAACCACAAGTCACATTTTTTCTTTCCTGAGAATAACAGAAGGATGACACAGAAAATATTAACATTGCTTATGGCAAAAGTATCACTATTTGGGCCGTTAAAAATGCAAAGAAAAGTAGCTTCCAAGATGTGACTGACATAGCAGTAGAATGAAAATTAAATACAATTTTAGTCCTTCTAGATTACCAATTTGTCTAAATAGATCCCTACATAAAAAAAAATAAACAAAAATTGTCTATTGCGATCCTTCCACATTCTTTTTCTATCTATGATAGCTATTAATCTATTCATCCGCAAGAATCAAAATAGTATTTAACTCTATAATTCAGGAACTTATACTAGATAACAAAAGATTCAGAATGATCACGACAATTCTTTTTTATCAGGGGACAAATTTTGATAAACTAATACTCTACAAGGACATAAATAGTATTTGAATCATATAATGATGAAACTTGATACTGAATAATTTCAGTCAGGAATAGTTTCTTTAGCCCCCAAAACAGCCACTTTTCTAAATTTCTTATTTCTAAAGAAAGGTATGATCTTTTGTCAAATCATCCTCTCTTTGAATATTTTGAAAAAAATAATGCAAGAAATTTAACAAAGAAGAATAAGCAGAATGGTTAGTGTTCCCCTCCCCCTCTTTTACAAATTTAGGATCAAAGGTTGCAGAAGCTAGCGAACTGCCATACTGATAATTACTTCATCAAGCAATTCCACCTGAGACAATAAGATTATAAGAAGAATCAGAGAATGCACCTATTCCTTCACGGACTGACAAATTTGGTCTGATCACATCTCTTGAGTTGACCAAGAAAATATCCCCAATATACAGATGATTGGTGGGAACATAAACACAGCATAAGTCTTCCTCGCCAAAATTATTCTGCCATATGAAATTAGGCGAAGAAATGCCTATACAAGGTTAGTAGCAATTCATATATTTGAGAACACACAAGCACACGTGATTGAACATTGAACACCACACAAAGATAAAAACATTCATATGCATGATTCACAGTCAGAATATATCTCATATGCCCAAGATCATTTATCAACATAAGAGATCGTTTACAGATGAATGCCATGCAAATACCGACTCAAATATAATGTAAAACACAAGCAAATTGACTAAGATAAGTGCAAAAGCAGATGCTTCCGATCCCTACTGAAACCCCAAAAGCCCCATAAGAAAATCTGAAGGTCACAATTCAGCTTCCAATACAAACTGCAACATTAATATGTAAGAAGTCCATTTAGCCTGGAAATTTTCCTTTGACAGTATCATTCTTCAATTGATCATGGATAATAGAAATGATTAGCAATCGCTCAGGTAAAATTTCCATGACCACAGTATTCAGATACACATAACAGGGACATTAAATGTACAGAAACAATGACTGAGCAGAATATTATCCACAGGGTCTTGAGAAGTCGATGCCTAATTTTACAAATAAAAAAAAAAAAAAGAGCATGTATGATATTAGGAGCCATGCTCCAGTCACATGCAACCAAATGTGATGAACTCTCGCACAAGGAAACATAAAACATTTGAAACCACCAGACAAAGAAAAGGATAGCTCTGACTGGCACAGTATAATAGTAATTGCTCAATCTACAGACCTGCAGCGTTACAGAAGATGTGATGAACCCAAAGGCATATTCACCAATTCTTGGATGTCGTATGATGGCCACTTCTTTGAAGGCTTGTGAATTCTGATCTGTACCACTTGAGCAGATTTATAATCAGGAGTCAACTCTATACTGGCAAAAGGAGGGGCGCAAATCAGGAAAGAAATCAACAGAAAGATCACCTGGTGATATAGCTGAGCTAATTTGCTTGGAGGCATCATAAATATGACGTACAAATGGCATCCTCTTGATAAACCACTCACCAAGGCTCAAGACCGACGTTCCCAACCACGATGACATGAACACACCGACCAAGAAGATGAATGTTATAGAAGTAATGAATCCAAGGCCTGAAAAGATATACCAAAGATAAATGATCCTGCAAGTCATAGTTGCAAATGCACCAAAGTGTCCTCAACCTCAGGCGATCACAGTTATGAAAGAAATGCTACACAGTACACAATGACACGGAAAACTACTCCATCAAATCTGAAAGAAATTGAGTATGGTCTGACGTATCTCTATGCACTTGATATGCCTTTGTTTAGAATTTGACGTGGACACACATGCCCTCCTAGTGAAGAGATGCAATGCATGTAGTTGTAGCAGGAAGTGTATACTTGTTCGGACTATTTGAGAGTTTTTAGGCATTTGTTAATATATATATATATAAGGAAAGTGGTATTTGAAGGAGGACATCCTTCAACCATGGAGTAAAAGCATATGAGAAAGATCCTGTTTCCTCGCCTATATTCTTGGTTTGAATCAGATCGAAATAGAGCTGATCGGATTCATACTGATTTGATTATTATTTAATATACAATAATAATAATTAATATAAATACTATAATAAAAATAAGATCATATTATTAATAACATTAATACTAACAATAATAATAATAATAATATATTATTATTTATTATTGTCATAAAAACTAATAATAATATTATAATAATATAACAGATATAAATATAAAAAATGATATTATCATTATAAATAATACAATAATAATCATTAATAATATTAATTTAAATAATTATAATAATGATATTAACAATAATAAAATTTAAAGTAATAATAGTAATATCAATTATAATTATAATTTTATCTATTACTATAATTATAATATTAATAATAATTTTAAATATAATAAATAATAATTATTATAATAACAATTATAATAGTTATGATCAGAACAAATAATAAGGTGAGGAAAACAAGGTCAAAGACTTCAATCACCAACTATTTGATCTAAATCATAGTCAGACGACCACTACAGGGAAGCAAGATAAGACAGGGTGAAGCGGACAAATTCAAAGATGCTAACATAATTAAACAACCAAAATGCATTTAAAAACATCAGCGTTATTTCAAATACCCTAGTATAGTGAGCTAGCTAAAAATAAGCATCGTAAACAAGAAGAGAGAACATCTCATTTTAACTATACTGAGCCACGTTTGAAGGACTAGATATGTGGAATCATCAAATTCAGCCATCTAAAAGACCAAATTCATTGAGATGTTATTTGGCAACTCACATTATTATAGATTATCGGTTCAATTTAGTAAATTATTACCTCAACTTGTTTAGTCATAATTTATGATTGTTCACATCACCACTTCTGCATATTATTCTGAAGGTGCCCATTACAACTAGGAATGAACCAAATTATTATTATATTTTATCATGATTTAGATTAAGTTACCCTTAAACAAAATTTATTATAATACATAGTCAAAAATGTCAATATATGTAGTATTATTTCATTTAAACTAGATTAGCAAACAAGATTATTACTTTAGTGACATTTATCCACAAATAATGTATATTTACCAAACAAAATTAAAAACACTACTCTTTTCATTCAATTCATTTTAACATATTATCATCCCAAAAACAAGAAGATGTCACATTATTAGGTTAGTTTTCAAACTTTTTCCCCTCTACTACCATTAGGTTTCACTTCTTTCTCCCTCCTTTCAGTTATATCATAATCATATTTGACTCCGAATCATATTTGACAATAACATCTTGAATAATTCCTCAACTTATTCTTGATTAACAACAATGCTATTATACTATGTTATGAACGCAACATTCATGGATCTAACATATTCTATTATTCATTGTGAAGTTTACCAGACTTACTTGCACAAATTCAGTAATTTCAGCATTCAATATGATAAATATATCATTTCATGGAGTAACATGAAACAAAGTTTTCAAGATTCTGCTTCTCTATCTTCTAGAGTTCATCAATTGCGGATGAGATAATGGCAAGTTAAAATCTCATACAGTATGAAAGCAATAGGATCCAAATCCCTTAATTGCTGATGTGTAGAGTGTATATGGGATCTCCAACCTTAATAGCTAGCATTTGGCATGTGGTTCTCCCTTAGGTTTGACTACCTATCATTGTTATCATAACAGTTTGCCACCCATAGAAAAGTCCACCAGTACAGAACTACCTGAGGCTTACTAGGTTGCCATGGACATCGGTTGTCCTGGGGGTTACTATGTTAGGATCCGACTTTGGTTAAATACCAGTGCAAGGGTGGCACTTGAGCCCATGGACTCTCCAACCTTAATAGCTAGCTTCTAAGGTGTGGCTTTCCCTCAGGCTTGAGTACCTATTAGAATGTCCCAAGATTAAGGATGACATGATGGCAATGAATAAAGGACTCAAAATATATAAAGAATCATGGATACTGATGTTCAAGATTTTTCAGGAGAAGGGTATAGACAATCACAGTTTAATGTTCAAATGGTCATCAAACTCATGATTATTACATGTGGCACAATAATTGTTGTTGAGGGTTGGGGTATCGATGACTTGGAGAAAGCTTTAGGTCTAAAAAACATTATTCTGCGTGCTGCTTTAGTTTGGCTGGTTGAATAAACAAAACATGAAAACAAAAGAGAGTTTGAATATTTGGCACCAATGGATTCTTAGAAAAAGCCCACTAATAGTTTTTAGCTCATATATTTGACAAGTTCAAACAATTTAAATGAACTTGGTCTAGTGCTTGTCTAAAAGTAATTCCATCTCAGCAACTGAACCACATGTTGTGTGGTTTATTCAGAAGGCCCAACATATATAAGGCATCAACATCAGAAACGGGATAGAAAAATTATGGTTAGCTAAATAATCTCTCTCTCAAGCACAAATGGTTGTAAAAGGAGCAGAATATTGCATAGATACTGTGAACTCCCAGTTCCATGTCTCTTTGAATAGCGTCATGATAACATTAGGTCAAAAAATTCTGATTCCACACCAGTGAGAGAGAGTACTTAGAAGTTTCAGACAAAGCAGTTGGGCACGAGAGTTCCAGCATTCCACCCAGGGCACAGGATGAAATACAATTGAGTAATCCAATTCTAATATATTTAATTTCTAAAAAAATATGAACTCTTAACAATGATAGTTGCCAATATCAAGTGATCAATGAAAATAAATATGCAAAACAGCTCAATAATATCATATCTGCTTAAAATATGATAGGTCCATGACTAAATTCACGTATGTGAGGAGAAAGAAAAAGGATGAGCAAGGTAGGTTAGGAGGTCCATGAGGAATACAGGGTTTGAGGAAAGGTCTGGAACTGCTCTTATATCACAGGAATATTACCAAGTCTATTACTTATGGTTAGTCGCTCAAGGAGGAATATATTTGTAGGAAGAAATGCTGAGTCAGCTAGCTAGAGGGGTCAGTCAGAGAGGTTTGTTGGTCTGTTAGTACTTGTCTAATGGGGAGGCAGGAAAAAAAAAAGGGAGTAGAGGGACTGAGGGCCATTGGTGGGGAGAATTAAGTTGGGCCTGGGAGGTTTGAAGGTCCTTGAAACTCTACACTTATGTATTATATTCTCGCAACATTTCATCATCTATCAAACACTTTTCCACTCTCAATTAATCTTTTAGTGATCTAAGATTATCAAAACAGTTCACTGAGAGAGCAATGGCACACAAAAAAAAAATTGAGGTTATGGAGGACAGCCAACATCCACGGCAACCCCAGTAAGCCCGGAGTAGTCTGGTACAGGTATCCCTTACCACAGCAACGTCAATCTCTGATGAATCCAATTCCTTGCACTATTCAGTAGCGGGATTCACTTCCCCTCACACTCTGATGTGTTAACAGACAGTGGAGTGACTCATAACTTCATTGTCATGGACCTCTTCATGACACACACAGGCTCTTAGGGCATGGCATGGAGGACCAGAAACATTGGAGTGTGTAAGGGGGTTACATTGTATCTGCAGAAGCTTGAGGTGGTTGAATATCCCCTAAAGTTGGAACTGGACAGCGCTGAAGTGATTCTTGGTATGCAGTAGCCAAAAAAATTGGAGATAACACAGATCAATTAGAAGTCGTTGCTGATGAGGTTCATGGTGGGCAAGAAGCAAGTACTCTTTATGGAACCCTAGCTTACGTAAAATGCATGTCTCACAGAACAATGGTGTGAACTTTCCAGCATGGATAGGGAATTTAAGTGGATTGTCAACCTTAGTCTATTGCAAGATTCCTAATCTGCTTGAAGGAAGGTTCCTATTGAAATCGGGGTTAACAGTTCCATGCTCTAGCAGCTACTCAGGGATTTCACCCACAGCATGAAGAACATCCTATTAACTTACAGCTGAGTATTGCACCAGTCAGTGTGTGATCCTACAGATGTTCGTAAGCAAGGAAAGACACGAATGAGAAGGTAGTGGGAGAAATGTTAGTGGAGGAAATCATTCAATCTAACATCGGTCCATTCTTCAGGCCTGCTCTGTTGGTTGGGAAAAAGGATGGAACTTGGAAGTTGCCAATTTTGCATTGACTACCGTGCCCTAAACAAGCTACTCATACCTGATAAATTTACAATCCCAGGCATTGATGAATTATTGGATTTTGGTCTCTAAATTGGGTTTGCATAAGACTGCTATCTGAGCACGCAAAAGGCATGATAAATTTCTGTTAATGCCTTTTGGATGGACTAATGCACCCATCTGAGCATTAATAAAAGAACTGTTTAGATCATATTTGTGCAAGTTTTAGTTGTTTTTTTTGACCATATACTTGTTTAGTCACAAGATTGAGGAGCAACCCAACATCTTCACTTGGTATTTGAAGCACTGCGAACACATTCAATATTTGTCAATGGGAAATAGTATACTTCTGGGCAGTTGGAACTTAAGTATATCAGTCAAATTGTATCTGCAGCAGCAGGAAACAGATCCTTCCAAACTAAGGCTATGATGGCATGGCTAGTTTGGCATAACCTGTGAGAGCTAAGGGATTTTTTAGGGTTAACTAGCTATTATAGACAATTTGTCTACAAGTACAAGCACATATCAGCACCCTCACTCCCCGGATGGAAAAGGAAGCTTTTATGGGATGGGGAGGTTCAAAAGACATTTGAGGCGCTCAAGAAGGCAATGGCTTCTATTCCAGTGTAAGCATCCAATTAAATAGCAATTCCGCTATAGCGTAGTGGCCGCTATTTAGCGGTTCTTGGGTCAGTCGCGATGCTAAATTACTGATACACTAAGGTTTTAAACTTTCACATTTATTGGCCATTAAATCATCAATATATGTCTTCAACCAAATTACTATTGACTAATAGTAAAGTATTGTTAATTGTTACCTTTACATGTCCTACTAAATAACATGCTTCTTTTATTTCAAGGTAAATTTAGGATTGTTAGGACAATTTAGCATATAATGACTCCCTTAAATACATCTAATATAATATAATATAAATACTAGTTTATTAAATATTAATATTCAATTGATCAATAAATAAAAATTAAAGTTTTATACATGCTGCGACAACCGCAATACATAATTTATCATTCACGACACACTGATACTCAGACACCGCAAACGCGACCATGATTTTATTGCTTGGATGTAAGGGATGTGTGATTTTCATAAACTTTTGTTAACTTTTCTTAGCCTTTCGCCAGTGGAAACACACTCTTAGGGGTATGGTATAGACATGGTCTTAATGCAAAACCGGCAACCTATAGAAATTTTCAGTCAAGCAATTGGCAAAAGAACACAAATGAAGTCAGTTTATGAAAGGGAACGCATGGTGGTCTTGGCAGTCCAAAGGTAGCGACCTGAGCTTCTTGGGCAGAAGTTCAGTGTGCAACCAGTGACTGCAAGAGGGTCAGCCAATTGTGGAGCTAAAAATTGTAGTATAGTATAAAACCAGGGTGCAAGAACAAGGCAGCAGATATGCTGTCTAGGTGTGAGGAAGTTGGGTCACTGTCGGTTATGTCAGTTTTATAGGAAGCGGATTGGAGTTCCCTTCAATCCAAGATAAACTTTGATCCTCCATTAGGCCACATTAAATGCAGCCTGCAAAATGGAACTATCATTGAGGGACCGGAGAATTTACCCTACAAAAGCCAAAATAGCGATTGATTTTGGAAGAATTTCCAGCTTTATACCACAATTACTGGTGGAGCTTCATGACGGCAATCTCATTCTAGATAAGCTACAGAAAGAGCTAGTAAAATCCCAGAAACCTATGAAGATGTGGCTGGCCAAAAGAGACAGAAACTGATCTTGAAGGAAGTTCGGTGTATGTGAAGCACTTGAATGGGAAGTTGGCACAAAAGTATTTTGGTCCCTATCAAGTGACTGCAAGAGTTAACGTAGTGACATGCAGTTTGGAACTGCTGAGGTCAATTCCATCCACCCAGATTTTCACGGTTCTATGTTGAAACCAGCAGCAGGTGTTCAGACTTGTGTGACATTTCCCTGATGCTCCTACCGAGGAGCTGGAATGGCAAGTGAAACCAGATTCGGTGCAGGATGATCACTATAATTGCAAGGGGCATTGGAAGTTTCCATCAGGTGGAAAGGACTGCCTGAAATTGAAGTTTCCTGGGAGGACTTCGAGTTGATTACTAAGCACTTCCCAGCTTTTCACCTTGAGGGCAAGGTGAATGATTGAGAGGCATAATGATAAGCCCATGATTAAATTCACGTATAGGAGGAGGAAGAAGAAGAAGGATAGGCGTGGTATGTCAGAAGGTATCTGGCATACACTGGGCTTGGGGAAAGATCTGGAATTGCTGTTATATCATAAGGATAAGATTAGACTTTGTTAGTTATGGTCAGTCACTGGGGGAAGAATATTCTTTAGTCAGAAATGCTGAGTCAGCTAGCTAGAAGGGCCAGTCAGGGAGGTTTGTTGGTCTGTTAGTACTCGACAACTCGTCCAAGGGTAGAAGAGGGATACGGTGGGGCCATTGGTTGGGTTAATTAGCTGAGGGGTGTTGCGGTCCTCAAAAACCCTGCTTTTCTGTATATTCTTCTCTTAGTATTTCATCATCTATCAAACAGTCTGCACTCTAATTTAATCTTTTAGTGATCTAAGTAGGTGAAGACACTGTCAGGTTCCTAACAAAATGCAGCATCTTGTGTGCTATAGACGCCACTTTCATTTGTGAGACAAAAACAGGTCAAGACATTCAAGAATGAAATATGCTTACCAAAAATGTCAATTCCAAGTTGGGCATATATTGGGGAAAAGAATCCATCAACGAAGTGTATAAACCACCAGGTTACATAAAAGGTGACAGCGATGGGAAACAGGATGACACTGCAAAAAGAAGAAGAGTAAGCAACATGAAGAAGAAATGACAGAAGAACAGCCAGCAACAAACCACACACAAGCATCAGTTCATACGAGACAGAACAAAAGTATTCCTAAGTAATTCATATAAGCATCGGTAGTATTCAACATAAACTCCATAGGGTTCTCCATTAAAAATATTTGTGATCAAACTGGACCTCCTACACTGTAATATATGAATTTTAGAAAATAGAAGGCAACCTAAACAAAATAAAGACTTTCCTGCAACATAATAGATTGAATAGTCACCTTAGATTGTATTTATATCCAGCCTAATTGAAGACAATGACATATTTCTCACGTATGAAGCCATATGTATCCCAACCAAACAGAACAATATCTCAACTAACAATCCCAGCTTTACTCTGTAAAAAAAATCCTATTCATTTTTTCATGCATCAAGATGTACTGTCATCTTTAAATATTCAATGATATTACCAAAATAAAAATGTTCAGGATATAAGAGGTCAAATGATGAGTAGAGTATTCAATCATACCAAAGGTGAAGGATATGCCTACCACCCATTCATGTGACTAACATCCTTCATATATACAGGAGTCCTTCCAAAACAATCAATATTATGATGGTATCACCCTCTTCATTCTCAATATTGAGCAAAATGTCACCTATGGAAGCAAGGGTTTATGGATTTCACATAAATGTGACATTTCTCTATTGCCACCCCATTATAACAACCAATGAACAATTTAAGTAACAATTATATCCTAGTATTTATATACGGACCAACGAGGACAGGCATCCTAATCAATTATTTTTTTAGCTGATCCCTGATAGCCTGCAACTGACTCTCAAACTTCCATTCTTCATCTGTACAGCACCCCACTTCAACTTGTTGAGAATTTTCTAAGTCACCAACCCCAACCAAGGAAACTTGAGCCACTGGTGTGTTCAGGCAAATGCTCGTAACAATAGGTGAAGAACAAAGCAGTGAACTAAAGGAAGAATATGTCATATATTCAGAATTCTACAATTTTTCCACTCAGACAAATTCAGTCACAATGAGCAATCGGACCAGGAGCAGACAAGTAGAAGCATAGGTAAAAATAAAAAATAAAAAATGCACGCATAGCAATTGTACGCCAGTTACAAAACTTCACAACCTTATGATCTGTCAAGAAGTCGTAATACTACTAAACCATGTTAATAAGCATTAGGAAGGACGAGCTGAAGAAGATAATGAGAATACCTACCATCCGGTCATAAACTTCTTTGAAGCCCAGCTCCTAATAACTTTGTAGAAAGTCTGCCAAGTAAGGAAAATATCATAGTTTCAGAGGATGTTAGAGCTCATGCGAACACTGGAAATCTGAGGACAGTGAAATTAATTAGGAAGTTTAATCTACACTTAGAAGGGAACAAGTATACATGGTAAAAAGCTACATCTGAAAGGTATATTAAAGAACAATCATATAAATAAAATTTTCTTTTAACAAAAAAATAATAATTATTATAAATGGCAGGATGGTAAAAGTCGTGACTCATGAGCAGAGCTTTTTCTTTGTTAGTTGGGGTAGTAAGGGAAGTGACCAAGCAATAAAACCGCGGTTACGGTCGCGATTGCGGTTGCGGTTGCGGTGTCGCGGTATCGGGGTGTCGCGAATGATATTTTATACGTCGCGGTTGTCGCGGCGTGATTTTTTTAATTCTTTTCACAACAAATACTGGCAAATATTGGTAAACATCGGTAAATATCGGCTAATATCGGCAAAATATCGGTCGATATCCGAAATTTTGCCGATATTGCGGCGATAAATATGTGATTTTCTGAAACGGCCGCAATTTCAGAATTTTACGTCGCGGATGACCCAAAAACCGCAAAATTGCGGCCGATACGCAATTGCGGTACCAATATTTCATTGTATGGAAGTGACTACACTGGCTGGAAGGTATACATGGATATGGGCAAGCATTAAATTGACAAAAATCTGAAAAATTAGTGGTAATGAGTTATTTTATAACGTTCACACACAACATAGAAAGAACAGTTCAAACATAGCTGCTCAAGCTGGCGGACTAGCACGCCTTCACATACTTCCAATCATTATATCCTCCGAAATTGCGGACTGAATAGGTTGTGCCATAAAATTAACCCAATATGATGCACGTTCTAGTATCAAATTACCAACCAAAGACCCCGTCTATCAATTATGTACTCGCAACAGATAACAACAAATCGAACAGAAAACAGGCACAAACCCTAATGAACATAAAACATCGACCTTTAAACCACATAAGGGGGGATGAGAGAAGCCCATAAATTTAAAAGAAAAAAAGGAGCTAAACTCAGATAGATCGAACAAATTGATGAACTAACAGCTCACCTCGCGGCCAGAGTGATGGGAGGATGAAGCGGAAGGGGAGGGCTTAGCAGAGTCATCGTCGTCATTTCTACCGGAAGGAGAAGAATTAGCAACTGGAATAAGAAGTTCCCGATCTCGCTCTCTCTCCCTACTACTACTGCCCATAATCGTCACCGCTAATTTATCATCAGCCATTAATCACAGAATGTTAGCAATTGAGCGCAACGCAGGCTTCCTTCCTTCTGCCTGTGTGATTGACTGAAATTTCATTTAGTCAGTGACAACTAACAAGACCTAGAGAAGAGGAACATGATGACAGATTATAGCTTATTTTTTTAGCCTTTTGTTTATAGTGTTCCTTTTGTTTATAGTGTTTTTATTATCTGTAAGATTGTAACTGCAGCTGGAATTAGGGGTAGGTCTGGCCATTACATGTGAATCCTAAATTATTTGACTGAGCCAATTATTGGACATTAGCTCATTTTTGGAAGCTGCATACCTTAACTTCTACGTATTGAATAATACTTTTAAGGAACTTTTTTCCTCTTTTGTATTATAAAATCTTAAGATTTTATTTTGATATAAGTTTAAAGATATATAATGTGTTAATTAATGTTACAAGATTTAGATATATAAAGTTCTATAAATATCTAAGTGTGAATAATAAAGAAATTAATAAGTTGTCAATAATAATAACGAACTGACAACATAATGCTTTTTTGTAAAGAAGTAATAGTTTGTTGATTTGGATATTATACTTGATCTAGTCTACTATTAACATATATTTGTGCACTCTAATTGCTTTCATTATGTTATTAACAAGTTGCTTAGTTTGTTAAATGATTGTTATTATATTTTATGGATGGCGGTTAGAATTCCAGTAATATAGAGTGTGGCCAATGCACTATAACTAGTCATCAAGTCATAACATTAATAATGGACACAGTTTTCTATGCTCTTCTTCTCTTTCCTTTTAGCTTTTATGTTTATCAATGGAGTTCTTCCTCCATTTTCAGCATGGTATCAGAGCATTAATTCTCATCCCTCTTGGATTCCTTAAATATTGTTGATTTGGAGGGGGCATATCACTCAACAAATTTAGTATGATCGAAAGAATTAGTACTACCATTTTGTGATATATTTGGCCATGGTGCTATCAACTATAAGAAACATAAATCCAATAATAAAGCCCCCATTAATGGAGGAGAATGGGTTATTGTAAGTGACCATATGAAAGGTAAGGATATTGATCAATAAAAGGATAGTGATGGGATGGGTATTGCTAGTGTACAATCAGATAATGACACTTTCAATCATGCTAAAACTACATTCACTAGCTCTAGTTTCCCATAGGCCCTAGAAACGGAACATACTATCTTTCAACAACCTTATAAGGTGTTTGATCCATCAATATGATTTACTGATAATGTATCTAAGAAACCTTAAATATGTATTAATAAATCAGTGAGGTTTACTGATACTATACTAATTGATGAGGTGAGTGAAAATTTAGTGGAGATTACTAACCTTGTTCCATTTTATAATATGAGAATTATAACTATTAACATATTAACAAATGTAGTCTAGAAGAACCCAAGAGCTAGTTCAAGGTCTTTTCAGAAGAAGTATGTGAGCAGAGGCACTCAATATATTGATCCTAATAGACATGCCTAGTACATGGAATATATAAAGATTGAATAATACTTCCGAGCATAATGAAGTCATTCAGTTTTGTAGTAGTAATGCTCTATCCTGAGTGTATTTTTTGGAGATTAGAATGAAAGAAAATAATTTTTTTGATCATACTTTGTGAATTCAAGTATTTAACTGACAACCTTTTTTTTTTGTTGGTTTCATTTATGCTATGAATAGTGGGGTTGAGAGGAGAAGGCTTTGGAATTGGCTGAAATAGCATAGAATTTAAGGATTCCCTTGGATTCTTATGGGGGATTTTAATGACGTCCTTTCTTCTAGTAAAAAAAATTCAATATGATGTACCGAATGTCACTGACATGCAAGATTTTTAGGATTGCTGTTTTGGGTTTGAATGATTTACAAGGTCAAGGTTGTTTCTATACTTTGTTTAGTAACAGAGGGGGCGATGTTGAAGTCATGTGCAAACTAAATAGAGCACTAGTTAGCTTTGAGTGGTTGGAATCTTTTCCTTCTTCAATGGTTGAGCTCCTTATCTTGTAACTTAATGGTTGTAAATCTCCAACTACTAGTTGTCCATGGGAAGAAGCCTTTCCGATTCTTCCAATTTTAGATAAGGGATAAATCTTTTTTTACCTTTAGTTCATTCAGCTTGGCAACAACAACTACAAGGGGAATTTTTTTCCTCAAGATTTATTCTAGGTTACAACCTCTTAAGAAGAACTTAAAGCAACTAAAATTAGATAAATATGGCTTTATATCTGATAAAGTTGGTGTTGTAAGAGAAGTGGTGTTTGTGCTTTAGAAGGAAATGCTAAGTGCCCCTTTAAATACTATGAGAAAAGATTAGATGAAGGTTCTTAAACTAAGGTGTAGCACCCTAAATTTTGCAACTTAAAAATTTTGATTTACAACAGAAGTATATAATCAAAATATTAAGTGTTACCATCGTAACTAACATAAGTATGGTTTATCAAACCATCCTTACATCAATCATAAGGCTAAAACTATTCATAGTAAAATAAGGCAATAAAAAAAGAAGGAGAAGCTTTTATAAATACAAATAAAAGTTTTAGAGATTAATCTTGGGTTATAATAACATAATACAACTAAGGGATATCATAGATCAATGAACCCAAAAGGTATCTGGGTAAAAATATCATCTAAATAACATAACTCTTTGCTCAAATACCTACTATAGCTAAAAGGTCACTCCTCCCCACACATTGCATCAAAAGCAACAAAATCATCCAACTGATCTTCAAAGGCCTACACAAAGGCATCAGGGTCTTCTGCTCGTAAGAATGAGTAGCATCCATGCAAAGGATGGGTAGTATACTACCAACTGAGTAAGGTAATAATACTATCTAGTCAGGGATATAGATAAAAACATGCATTCATAACAGCTGATAAGCACACACAGAGTTTATGAAAGAGTCTCGTAAGGTAAATACTGACCTAGGCCTCTTTATTAGATATAACCATTTTTATTCTTTTAGATATGTAGAATTCAATGACCCCTGCTATTCTTAAACTAATAGAACAATCTAACGCACCTTCTCAGGGACAACACACTTGAGCAACTATTATTATACGGTAGAACGGATCTGAAAACATCAAATTCTAGGGGAAAAATGCTCTTGAGCCACTATTATCATTTGCTAGAACATATATAAAAACATCACCTTGGACTTGTCTCACATGCTCTTCCACTTTAAATCATTAGTATCTTATCAATTAAGTTACTCAATTTATATTCTTATTTGTGATGAGCATTGGCCCCACTATTCTTAATCTAGTGGAACAGACTGGAATACCTTCTTAGGAATAATACACCTGAGCCACTATTTATCATTTGGTGTAATGGATATGAAAACATCACCTTCTCAAGGAAAAATGCTCTCGAGCCACTATTATCATACAGTGGAACAGATATGAAAACATCACCTTGGCCCAAATCATGCTATCTTTCACTTTAAATAATTAATGCATTATTGATTATTGATTCACAAGCACATAACATATTAAAACAAGTCAGCACATCACGCGTGTCATAAAGTCATTCTTCTGAGTTAAGTTCTTTATTTCTCAAAACCTTAATTTCACACTTGTGACATAACTTATACCGTATTGATAATTTACCCACCAAATTTAATATATATTCCTAAAATATTATTATTAATAACATATCCAAAATTCAAGGTCTAACTTCCACATTTTACATATGCAATAACAATCTTATCTTAAAAGTTACTATTCTTAGGGCTTATAAACCCTAGTTTTACAATCCTGTCATAACTTTTCATGTAGAACTCAAACACTTACCATATTTAATATACAACCCCAAAACACTTATATTAATAATATATTTGAGTTTCATGGCCTAAATCCATTATTTCACACATGTGATATTAACATCTTCACTTTAAGGTTGCTATTCCCTAAATCAACTCATTTTCATACTTTATTAAGCTTAAGCCAATCACAACTACTCCAAACACTTCACATATATTACTTATAACACTTTGGATGATATAACACCTCATAATACCCTGATTCTTATATTTAACCCACATTAACCAAAATACCCTTATCGCTAACATAACCCTTGTTTCATGCAAATCTTTTGTGTTTAGTAATATCATTTCCAAAATCCATATTTTCTCTAAATACCTTTCCATAATCATATCAAATTCATCATAATATAAATAAAACCCATGATACAACCATATTTCACACCGAAGGTTTTTTTTTACATAAAATAACAATATTGTATGAACCCTACTTACTCTTTTCTTATCATATAATACCAACCACATATCATAGTATTAACAATCATGTATTATTCCATGTAATCACAATAATATATTACAACATAAAATCATGCATAACACTTAGTAATCAAAAACCCCAGACTACAATAAGTATACTTATAAAACAACTCCTGACTCTAAGCTTAGTTATTCTCCCTCTTTTGGGACCATGGGAAAATCACCTAATAAAAGCACAATAAAAAATTATTAGGATTCAATCACCTAAGCAAGGAAATTCTTAAGAAAATAGAAGGATCAATGGAGGAAGAAAACCTAACCAAAGAAGGGTATTGTTTGGGATGAAAGTTGCATAACCAAGGAAAGGAAAATAGGGGAGAAGGCTTTGGCCAAAGTTACCAAAGTGAAGGAGGGGGAGCTTTGGCCAAGGATTTCGAAGGAGGGTGGGGGTTTCAGCCAAATCTATTAAAGTGAATGAGTTGGGATACGGTGAAAAAATGCTACAATAAGAAAGGGAAAAGAAAGAAAAAGGGTGCAGTGGAGTTAGTTGAAGGTAGTGGGTGTGTTGTGGTGAGAATGATTGAATAAAGGGGGTAGAATCAGTGGTTTTGACTGGTGCTTGGAGGCAGGCTGTGGTGAGGGTGGCTAGTGATAAGGGGAGGTAATGGCAAAGGTATTCGGTGGTTGTGTTGATGCCTCAGTTGGGCTCACTGGTGGGAGTGATCTTGGGTGATTCTAGTAGCACAAAGGAGGTAAGTGGTGATGCGTTTTTTTATAGAGAACAAATGAGAGAAAGAGTAGTGATGGTAGCATTTATGCGGAGTGTGTGTATCTATATATATCATACAGAGATGAGCGAGGGAGATGAGGAAAATTTTCAACCCCAACCCTCATATGTAGGAGGTGAGAGTTCATGGGAGTAGGGGATGGTCTTGCAGGTGGTAGGGAATGTAGGGTGTGTGAGCATTGTCTATGGACAATGTTCCACCTAGGAAAAGAAGATAAAGGAGAAGGAGGGGGAATCAACCAAGAGGGAATAAAGGAAAAAGAAAAAGAGGGAAAAGAAAAGGGTTTAGTATTTTTTAGTTTTTTGTTAAAACAATATCAATGTAATTTAGGTTAGGATAATAGGCTACATTAATTATCGATAAATTAAAATTAGGTTAAATTCTAGAACTTATATTGTTATGAGCAAGTTATTGTTTTGATCAAATTAAATGAAAATGAAGTTCAATTTGTTGATGGACTTAATATAGTTAACGTAAAGGCACGACAAATCATACAGTTTCTTAAAAAACAATTTGAAGGAAATGCAAGTATGAGCAAGCATATTTATAATACCCGATAGAAGCTTAGGTCAGAAGAAATTAATGTTCAAACAATGTTACAACATGTTATGAGTAAATTGGTTGAGAATCATTATTTTTAGTGGCATCGAAGTGAGACGAAATCAAATGTAATAAGTGAACATCTATTTGCACATCCTGTATTGGTTAATATTTTACGTGCATTTTCTTTTATTTTACAAATGGATTGTACGTATAAGATGAATAGATATGGAGTGCCCTTACTTAAAATTGTTGGACTAACACCAACACAATTGAATTTCAACGTTGCATGTGCATACATGTCATCTGAAATAGAGAAAAATTATTTGTGGGTTTTTGAGAGGTTGAAGACCTTAATATATCCGACTATACTTCTAACTACCATTATTACCGACAGAAAACTTGCTCTAATTTTAGCTATGGAACGTATTTTTTCTACTTTAAAATATTTATTATGTAAGTTTCATGTTAATAAAAATATGAAGGAAAGGTGCAAGAATGTCTTTGTCCATTCATCATTTGTATGTGGTTTTATATCTTAATGGAAAAATGTGATAGATATTACGAATGAACAAACATATGAGAAATGACTCCTGTCATTAGATGAATGTTATAGAAACATGCATAGCCTACTTTCAGATCTAAAGATGAATTGGATATAATCATATAAACAAAAACTTATTTCCGCTTTCTTCAGCGACGTATTTCATATCTATCATATTACAAAAAATAGGTATGAAAGTTATTTTATCTCTTACTGTAGTTGGTTTTTAATATTTCTAGTGATAAAGTAATATACTGATTTTTTTGATAATAGGACTGAAGGTGCTCACAGATCTCTGAAGAAATTTCTATAACCATCAAGATGCATCTTCAATATTGTATTTAAACAAATGTATACGTACCTTGAATTGCAGCATGATGAAATTAAAGCATCACTTAAGAGGTCTCATTTCAATATGTGACATTTTGCTACAAGTACCCTTTACGCCAATTTGAGATGTCATGTTACCATATACGCAATGGAGTTGGTCAAGAAATAGTGCGAAAGAAGTAATTATGTAGGTATAGATGACCATTTATGAGGATGTTACATGTGGCGTACGCATGTGATACCATGTATACATGAGATTAATACATATATTCACAACTATATGCCAATCTCCCTCCCAACCATTTATCCGTTCTAGAAGAAACTCAACATAGATTAGCCGATAAATCCACATACACTGCAAGAACCAATAGATGATGTATCTTATTTACTCCATATTTTTATGGAAGCCATTATGAGCCAACCACCAGCAATATTAGTTAGCTAGAGAGATATTCAATTGTTGTTCCGCAAAGAACACCTATGCAAAAGTCACCCTTACTTCAGTATAGGGGTCACCCAAGAAACTCTACTAGAAAGGAATAATCTAGTTTGGAGTATACGTAACAATAATTTTCTTGTTGTTCGAGATCAACACAAGGTTGTGGCCGTAGTTGGGGTCGAGGACAAAAATTCACATTTATGTCGTTGGGCGAATTACAATTTCCATATGTGAGTCAGACGAATCAACATATATTTCTTTATATTAGTACCTGGTATAATGTGTTAGGAGATGGGAACTATGGTTATAGAGCATTGACATATATTATACTAAGAGACGAGGAACGTTGGGGTCAAATCCGTACTAACTTATATCACAAGATATTAGCGAGACTACAATTTTACGAGAATGTATTCATATATGATAACGTTGATCAGGTTTTGAATATTATTACCTGCTGGGAAGAGCCAGAGTCGATGATACACTGGATGGAAATGCCTGATATTGATCATGTAATTGCAACTCGTTATTGTGATTTGTTTGCATATTACTTGTTAAATGTTTGTAGTTCATTCTTACCTTTAGTGATGCAACATGGAATCCAATGTCTTAAAAATAAAGTGAATATATGTTTTTTGCAAGAAATGAGTCATTACATAGTGGTATGTGGGTGTTTTATAAATTTTTTCCATTTTAATACTATGGCAATTGATAGTTATTAATTATTTTTTTTGTGTTTGGCAGGTATATCTTTTGAAAAATTTTCCACTCCCACCACTATGTGCAAATTGAAATAGATGCCGTGACAACAATATTTCGATATAGAATACACTATATTCTACAAGATTGCAATATTGGCGTTCATTGGTCAACGATGGCACCCAAGAGCTACATCCTTTATCTTTAGACCAGATTTTTATTTAGAATTTTTGAAATTTTTTTCTTAATTTATTTGTGTTTACATGTATTGAAACATCAACATCATTCTTAATACAATTTTGTGTTTTTTTCTTATTATCTTTCCATTAGAGCCTAAGTACCTAATCTATGGTAATCCGATATATCTGTAATTTATTTAGTTTAAGTATCTCATATTTCAACATAATTAAGGTGGACTAAGTTATAATTTCAACGAATACATATAAAATAAAAAAATATCTAGCATTATTTGCAACAAACATATTTTAATCAAAGTTAAAATCATACAGTAATATATCAAGTTCATTGCAAACTCCCATGTCCATTCCCACACCCACGCCAATGCCCACACTTAGATAAAGTAACTCCTAAATCATCACAATATTCTCAACGCATTTAACTAGCTGCTGATAATTTGGGGCTAGATCTCCCCTCCAACAGAATTAACAGATAGTTTTACGTGCTTTGTTTAGACGTCTTTCGAGTGAAATTTGATGCTCATCATTAGGATGTTCAGCCAAATATTATTCCATCATTGCCAATACATACCAACAGGTTCTAGGAATGTACCAATCCATACAGTCATGAGCCACGTCCCATGGGTATTGAGCCGGTCGTTCAAAAATATCCGATCCCAATATGTTTTAACGCCTCAAGAACTATTAGCTTAGCATGTGTGCATAAAAAACCTTATGCTTTTTGAGGGAAGGACCTCTACACATGTTCCTCAAGGATTACTTGTGTAACACCGCGAGTCGATACGACCACACGGCGGCTACCTTGGAGAACTTTCGGATTGATCGGCTGGCCCCATAGATCAATATGAGTCCTTCCAATACGTTTTGTCCTCACTCACGCACTTCTCGATAAATTTTTAGAAAATTTTCAAACTTCCCAGGAGGTTACCCATTCTAAAATTGCTCCACGGCCAACACACTTAACTGTGGAGTTCTTAGGATGGAATCACCAAAAGGATGGTATACCATGTTGATATAAGTAGCCAAATCAATCCTTATAACACTCCGCTCAATTTGGGGTATTACAACTTGTATATATCCGAACTGGCATGTGACTCTATCAAGCATATACGGTTTCATTTTATCCAAACGGTGTAGGTAACCATAATATAATGGCATAGGACAATCCCTGTATAGATTAGCTACTATGTGTGGATTCTAAATGATTTGTCATAAAAAATTTAAACTAAATATACATATTGCTAACATAATATAGTGAGAAAATGATAATTTGAGAGTACCTTTGATATAGGCATAAGATCAATATTTGCTCGAAAGTACTTGAGTATCTCCAATTAATTTATTATCAAATTTATGCCCACAAAACCACCTCATACAATGAGGATGGTCTCAATCATACATGGATCGTTCACCTCCAAACCCCATAATGTGTTCATAAATCCAAGTCTATTATAATATTTGATTGTTAGAATTAGCATTAAATGTATCCAAGTATGTAATATATATATATGGTAATTGCAAAATTACCTATAATAGAGTAACACATTCCGATATTCTAGCAACATCGGCTCTGAAAGCCATCCCAAGTTGTCCATAAAAAAAAGTAGGTATGGCTTCTCCCCATGTATAACCTTCAACCCGACTTAGATCTTACAGAAAAATGATATAGTATGGATTTACTTTATGAATTGACTTATCGACAAATAATGATAGGCCAATCAACCATAATAAATACCCAATCGTTTTTTCCTCATCCCCTAACTAGCATGATTCACAAACTTCATGTAGTCGTTTAAATGGAAGCCTACCCTTTTAAGTGACTTCATTCACCTATTTTTCCTCCATCCCAAACAAGGCACCCATTGCATTAATCAATTGCCCACGTGTCTCAGCAGTCATATCTAAATATAATGGACTACCATTAACTCGTAGCCTTAATATGTGATATACGTCTAAAAGGGTGATTGTCATATCATCCCATGGCATATGAAAGCTATTGGTGTCTGGTTACCATATCTTAATAAACACTAAAATAAGTGGCACATTCGCATGCTTAAATGTGTGAGTTGGAAGGTGTGACAATCCTTTGTGGCGCATTAGAGTGAACATCTTTTCATTGATGCTTTCGATAAAAGTTTTTAGAACCTCCTATTTGGTGTGGATCATATGACAACCATGATCCTAAAAAGAATATATCAACATATGTGATGACTATATATGATTGGTTACAAATAAAATGCCAATTACTTAATAATGTATATGATAAATATACATTTCCTAACCATAAATCTAAAGCGGCATGGCCACTGAAACGTGGGATCAAATCAGGGATGATTGGACCCCCTGGACATGGCCCCGATAAATACCATTCATACTTCAACTGTATACCACGTTCATCTTCACGGGCTTCACCATAATCCTTATCATCACCATCATTGTCATCATCTCTATAATTGTCGTCGTCATCATCATCATCATGACGTATAACATCATCATTATGCACATATGTTGACAACCATGGTTGATCAATAATATGAGGTAATGATTTTGGCAAATCCAATGATGATCTAGAACCACCAATAACAGGTGGGTGAACTGAGGATGATGTTACTCCCATGTCAAGCTATGTCGGTGAGGTAATAAAGTCTACATATTATGTAGATAAGAACCTCTGACTTGTGAACCTTTGTACCCTAAACCTCCAATCTCAAAACCATTGTACACCAAACTTGTGATACCCCGTATTTTTGAAACCTAATTTAATTAATCCTAATGATTTTATTAGCGTAATTTGATGTAAATATTTAATTATTTTAATTTCGATTCGTTTTATGGATTTATCAACGATTTCGAATTCATATTTGAATTTAATTAATCGTTGCCGTTGCGAACCTGTAATCCCCCAAAATTTTAGAAAGCCAATAATTTAATAAATAGTTTTTATTTGAAATAAATTAACTTTTAAAATTATCTAATTTAATTAATTTATGGATTTTGAGTACATAAATTTATTTGGAAATATTTATTAAACTTAAAAGAGATATTTTGTTATTTTATCATGATACTTTTATTTAAATAATTTTTCAAACTAATATTTTACTAACCTTATCTTTTTTTAAATTAATATATTAGATTATAATGAATTAAATTATTAAATTAAATAATTTATCAAGAATAATACATTTATGATTTTATAAATTAATTTATTTTATTTTTCCTATTTTCTCATTTCCCTTTTTGCCCTTTTTCCATTTTTCCTCTTTCTTCCTTTCTTTTTTTTTCTTCCCTCGTGCCGCCACACCCTGGCCAGCCCTTCCCGCGCAGTGGGCCTCGGCCCACCTCTCCCTCTCTTCCCCTCCTCTCTCCCGCGTGCCTGACCCGGCCGGCCCTCCCCTCTTCTTTCTTCTTCCTTTTCCCCCTGGACCGACCGGCCAGCCTTTTCTTTCCCTTCCCCCGACCGGCTGCCACAGCCTTCCTTTCTTCTTTCTTCTTCTCCCCAGGCGTCGACAGCAGCCCGACCACCTGTAGCCGTCGCCCAACCACCTGCGACTGCCGCCGCCTGCCACCACACCTCCCCCCTGCTACTCCCTCTCTCTACCCCGTCCTCTTCTCCCCTATTTCGAGCCAAGCTACCCCTGCACCCTATCCATATCTACAATTCCCTCCTCCCCGTCGCCACCCTCTCCCTGCCACCCTACCGCCTCCCTGCCAGCCTATGCATTGCTATCTACCCCCTTACCCTTCCTCTTCTTTTTCTTCTCCCCTTCGTCCATTTTCCTGCCCCATTTTCGAGCCATCTTCCTTCCCCCGAGCTCCCTCCTCTCTCCTTCCTTCTTTCCATTTTTTTTCTGTTTTCTCTCTGCGCCGCCGCCGTCCGCCGCTCTGACCGTTGCACCCAACCCCTGCGCCGACTCCTGCCACCACCCTCTACTGCCCTACACCCCCACGCCGCCCCCTTGAGCCCTACACTTCCTCCCTTCTCCACCTCTTCTTTCTTTTCTCCCCATTTTTCCCCTTATCGCCAGCCATCTTTGCCGCCTTGCCGCCGCCGTCTCCGCCCCTTCTGCCACCGTGAAACCATCCTTAGCCACCACCAACACCCCCTCTTCACTCCTGCATCCTTACCTTACCTCCAATCCTCCCCCACCTACCTTATTTTCTAGCCTAAAGACCCTAACCTGAAAATAACAAATCTTGCCTCCTTTACCCCCCTCTTCGAGACTCCTCTTTTTATTTTGCATGCAGCTCATGCTACATGAGCTGCTGCATGATTTAGTATTTTAATGCAAAATTCTTAAGGTATAATAGTATTTTAAGTTAAGTGTTTTATTAATTAAATTTTATAAATTTTTATGCTTGGATTTTTATTTCTAACATAATAATGATGGATATTATTTTTAGGTGTTGAGTTGCTAATTAAAGCTTAAATCTTTAACCGGGATACCGGTAAGATTTGATAATTGCGGGATTAAGGTAATCCTTAAACCTCCCTTAAATTCATCGAAACGTATGCTAGCACATTAGGAATTTTATTATGATTTTATGTATGTTTTGTGAGCCAAGCATGATATATAAATGGTTGTTTACATTTATTGAAAGAAAAAGGGAAATGCATGATAGCTTTGTGCCATGTGTAGGTATGATAATTAAGGAAAAGGTTGATTATTGATGGAAATGTTAAATGATTGTTTATGATTATTATGTTGCTAAGGCATGAATGATATTATTGTCTAAGGGTATTCTAGTAATTATAGTTATGAAGTATGTGATCTAATGTATGTAGTTGCTAATGAGTATTATGTTGATTAATGACACAAGTTGGTGGACTTAGATGATAAGAATAATATCATTATTTTATGTAGTGATGATAAATTCATAAAAATGGTGAATAAAGGGGTTAAGTGGAAATTTTATAAGTGAAAAGGGTATTTCGGTAATTTTATAAGTAAAAGGGAAATTTGCTAATTTAAAAAGAAAGGGGTTAAATAATAATTCATAAGTAAGAGGATAAAATTGTAAGTTGTGAGAAGAAAGGTATTATGGTAATTTTTGGAGAAAAGGGTAAAGTGGTAATTTTGGAGGTAGAGGGGCAAAATCGTAATTTCATAAGTAAGTGGTAATATGGTAAATTTTATAAGTGAATGGCGACACGGTAATTTTGTAAGTGAGGGGTATTATGGTAATTTTATGAGTAAAAGGTTAATATGGTAATTTTGGAAAAGAAGGGCAAAATGGTAATTTGGTAAGGAAAGATAAAAATGGTAATTTTGGATGTAAAAGGGTAAGATAGTAATTTGAAAAGAAAAAGGGGTGTTATGGTAATTTTACAAGTAAAAGGGGTATGGTGGTAATTTTCATAAATAAAAGGATATTATGGTAAACTTGGGAGTAAGGGGGTAACTTGGTAATTATGATAACGACAAAAGATAATTTAGTAATTAAATTATGATTGTAGAAGGGCAATTGGATAAGTATGATACTAGAGAAGGGTAATTTGGTAAATTAACCAATTAAAGGGCATTATGGTAATTTTAATAAAGGAGAAGGGTAATATAGTAATTATAAATATGGAGAAGGGTAAATTAATAATTATGATTATGAAGAAGGGTAAATTAATATTGGTAATTATGAAGAAGGGTGATTTGGGATTCATGATAGTTAAAAAGGGTAAAATGGCAATTAAAATAATTGAGAGGGGTAAAATGGTAATTATGATAAAGGAGAAGGGCAATTTAGTATTTATCCAACTAAAGGGGAAAAATAGTAATCATGATAATGAAGGAGGGTAATTTAGTAATTTATCCAACTCAAGGGCAATTTAGTAATTATAACAAAGGAGAAGGGCGATTTGGTAATCTAATCAACCAGATGGGAAATATGATAAGTGTAGCAATTATGAGGGGTGAATGGTGATCTAAAAAGTGTAGGGGATAATTTGGTAATCTAAATTGGACAAGGGGTAATTTGGTAATTATGTAACCTAAAGGGGTAATATGGTAATTTGGCAAGTAAGGAATGGATACTTAACAATTATATAAGTAAAGGGCAAATGAGTAATTTGCACCTAACATGTCTTTGAGATTGTGGAACATTATAATATGATTCAAGTAATGCTGATTAGCCAAGTAGGAGTATTAGTATGGCCTTAATGGTTTCTCTGTGATATCCTGGATAATCTTCTGAATAAGAAACTATTAATGATATCATAACGATTGAAAGTGAATAAGTATCGGATTATTGTGCTTTTCGTGATCACTTTAATTAATACACTATTACTTAAAGTGAAAGACCTCGGGATCGGGAATGGTGACTCCTTAGGGGTCGCTACCCTAAGGACGTGGTTTAGTCCACGATTATTCTCGTATTTGCTGGTGTGCCTTTGTGCCCCAGCCAGGTCCTATATCTTACTCTTTCTAGCTCTACGGACCTAGTTAGGGGGTATGCATACTTATGGATTAGGTGTCCTTGTCGGTAGGGTACTGAGTTAGCTTTATGCACCAGTACGACCAGGGTACCTTTGCGTCCTTGGGTTCGTGGTTGAAGGGTACTGAGTAGCGGATATGCACCGGTACGACCGGTGTACCTTTGTGTCCCGGGTTATCGATCTCCTGTTTGAGGCAAATAAATATGATTGATGTGCTGATTAAAGAAAGGAAAGATACTATTATTGAAAGTGGAATATTAATGAGCCGGGCCCAGATGATTATGATATTGAGTACCAGTCCACCGGTTATAATAGTGGCCATGAGCGTTGTGCCCTGGATGATGATTCTTTATATATCCCGGTCCACCGGTTATAATAGTGGCCAAGAGCGTTGTGCCCTGGATGATGATTTTATATATCTCGGTCCACCGGCAATAATAGTGGGGGGTCTCGAACTCAATAAAACCAGTTATGTATGTGAATAAAATTATGGGCAAGTACTAATTACTTATAGTGGAACAATGGCTTAAGGCTTGATTGTTTTGAGTTTGCGTTATGACATGGCTTAAGACCGTAAGTACCGATTGTTCGTAACGATATATTGATATGCTATGTGAATGTTAATTATGTGAATTTTATATATGTATGTAGCTTGTTTCATGTGTTGCATTGCGGGCCTGCTTTTAAGTGGGACTTTAAAGGGTTACTCAGTACCGTAGTACTGAAGGGTTCTATTCGTGGGGCCCCTGGCTATTCAATGGGCAGTGTCCCTTGCAGGTCTTTTCAGGTGCTACTCAAGTGGGCAACGGGAAAGAGAGTAAGGTCTCATCCGAAACTACTAGGGTTTTTCTCTCTCTCTTTGAAATCTCTGGTTTTAAATGTATATGTTGATACTGTAACCACCATGGGTGGATTTCATTCTTGTAAACGTTTGATACGCTACTCTAATTTAAGTATTTTGAAATTCTTGCAAATTGTATTTCATTTTCCTTTAGTTAGCACTTACTACTGGAACGGTATGAGTGAACCGGTCTGGTACTAAGTGTGGCGGTAATACTCCCAAAATTCACGGTTTATTAATTTGCTTCCGCTAATTTCCTTTTAATTAACGAAATTTTTCAGTAGTGAATTTTGGGGGTGTTATAGAACCATTCTAGACAAATTTGTTCACGACCATGATTTCATTATATTCTTATGATTTCGATTTTCGGTTAAAAATATGTATTCCCGTTCTTTCTCGTGTTTTGATTTTTAATATTTTAGATTCATTCTCGATTATAACTTCGTCGTGTGATTACGACTTTATTTTGGAGTTATATTTCGTTAACAAAATATATTATTTAAATTATAGAATTTTTGTTTAAATAGTCAAAATTATTTTAATAATTTTATCTGTAGAAAATATTTTCGACTTTAAATTTATTCGTTTTCGGAAATCATTAATATTTTCGGAAAGTTTTAAATTAAAAAGGTTTTTCGGAGATTATTTATAAATTTCTTTCCGAAATTAATTTTCTCCGTTTTACGCTTTTTAATTGCGGAAAACCGATTTCGGAAATTATTTAAATTAGTCTCGGTTTTTCAAATTCGACTTAAATATGTTATTATATGCTTTTAAATAATTTTTCGAGGTCTTATAATATATCTCTATAAATAATATAAATTTTTACGTTCGTTGGTAAATTCTTCCGAAAATATTTCCGAAATTCTTTATATAGTTCTTTTATTAATTTTAAACTTTTGGATGCTTACAAAATAATTTTCGTTTAATGAAATTTAGATAAAATCTTCCAATAATAATTTTAAACATTTAGTATTTTATTTTATATGAGTATTTGTATAAAAAAAATGAGCCTAACCCGACCGGTCGACCCCCCTCTTCTTTCCTTTTCTCTCTTCTCTCCTTTATCTCCTCTTCACTGCTTCCCATCGGTTCCCTGTTCTCCAGCCCAACCCCTGCCATCTCCTTCTCCCTACTCCGTCAACCGCCAGCTACCGCCTCACCAGCCAATCGGCCACCACCGGCGACGCTGCAGCAGCAGCCGAAGTAGTGCAGTAGCAGCCAGGTCGACCCCTACAGTAGCAGCAACCACCACCAGCAACACAGGGACGAGCCGCGTAGCTCGCGCCACCGCCCGGTCACCGGCGAGCCTCGCTGACCACCGACGAGCAACCCTCGGCCCCCAACAAAGCTCCTCAGGCCTTCCTTTGCTCCGATTTGTTGATTTTTGTTTGGTATAAATTTCTGAAAAACCCTAATATGGATTTGATTAATTGAGTATGATTTAGCTTGTGATAAGCTAAATTAATTAATTGATTATGTATATATGTGTTGTGAGATTGATTTGGATATGTTAATTGTATAGTTTGTGTTGGAATTTTGAAAAATTGAATTTAGGTCGGGTTATGCCCAAATTTTTCGAATCCGTCCGATTTGGTGATTTTGGATAAATTGATTATACAATATGTTTTAAAATGTATCTAATTTCATGTCGGAACCGTCAATTTGAGAAATTTATGCAGAATTAATCAGAATTTGATTCCTAGGTCAAAATTCGTGTGTAATGAAATTGGGTCGCGTAATCGAGTTGTTCCTCTCAATTGATTTTATAATGTCGTTTGAAATATATTTAATTTCATATCGGAAGTGTTGATTTGGGAAAATTGTGCGTAATTAATTGGAATTGGATTTTTAGGTCAAAACTCTTTGCGGGTCCAAATTGGATTGTGTAATCAGGTCATTTTATTCAATTGACTATATAATTTATATTAGAATATATTTAATTACATTTCCGAACCATCAATTTATATATTTTAGCAAGAATTGATCGGATTTGCGTTCCGGGCTCAAAAACCCTAATTGTGCTAAATTGGGTATTTCTTTTATTGGTTTTGATCAATTGATTATTTGATAGGTTATAAAATGTGTTTAATTTCTAAACATTCAATTTGATTAAATTAATAGAATTCAACCGAATTGTATTTTCGGGCCTAAAACCCTAGATTTCAAGTGAGATTATGAAATCGATCATGTGTATAATTATTTTTCTAAAAGTAAATTTGTAGAAATAGTTGAAATAATCCCAATTGCTTTCTAATACCTTTAATTTGAATCAATTGATTTGAATTGTCCAAGTTTGTATTGTGGGCTTTAAAACTCTAATTTTAAAAATGGATAGTCTTAAATTGACTACTAGGAAGATTGTTTTGTTGAAATTAATTATCTTGATTTATCTAAAATTAGTTTAATTGTGTTTTAAAACTATCAATTTGAGGTAATCAAAGTGATTTGGTCGATTTGTAGTTTAGGCATTAAAAACCCTAATCTTCGGGGAGTGTTTTATAAATTGATTTTTGCTATGCATCTTTTATCTAATCGATTTCTGTCTTTGGATTTTAAATCATTTAAATTATGTTTTAATCTAATCGGTTTGGTTTCGGTTCTATGCAAATGATTGGTTTATCTATTCAGTTGTAAGACCTAATGAATAAGTCATTTGCGATAAATTAACTTATAATCGATTATTCTTTCTCTAGCTTTCCAAATTAATTTGAAATGTCCCAAGTGATATGGGTGTTAATTCAATTTGATTTATATTTAATCTTAAATCTTAATAGAGCTATGCTCTTGAGTCCTAAGTTTTGGACACGTTTTTCAAGAAAGATCTTTTGTGTTCGTTTGTGTTTATTTAATTAGAATATATGAATTATTAATTGATAAGATAGTTTCTAACCTAGTTCCGATTTCTATCGGCAATCTAGGAAAACTTTCTTGTGGATTATTGAGCTTTCGATAGCTCTCCCTCTTTCTCATTTTGCTTAGCTAGCTTCGGATTGAGGTAAGTCTTTACTTATCTTTACTTATGATGGAATCTGGATGTATTTCTGTTCCGAGTGGAAGGTGATGACTATGCTTATTGATCATTTAATCTTGTCCAGCGTATGCTGTTTTATGTGTGGAAATTTTATGTATGTATGAATTCATAGCTTCAATGCTAATTCATGTTAGTATGACGTTAAATATGGTATGTATTTGAGTATGTGAATGGTTGAATATTGATTGAAACTATTTGATACCTTATGATGTATCCTTATGTCATGGAAATTTTCATGTGGGCTTGATTTATGGTCGGTTAAAATCCCTGAATAAGATACTAATTATTTAAAGTGGAACATCACATGAGTTGGGCCGAGGTGTAGGGTCTGTTCCACCGGACGATAATAGTGGCTCGGGTGTGTTGTCCCTGAGAGGTGCTTCAAGCCGTTCCACCGGTTCAGAATAGTGGCTCAGGAGCGTTTTGCCCTGAAAGGTGTAGGATCCGTTCCACCGGATGATAATAGTGGCTTAGGTGACTTGTCCCTGAGAGGTGCTTCAGTCCGTTCCACTGGATTAAGAATAGTGGGGCCCTATACTCAACATGAATAAAAGTATGATATGAGTTAAGTAATGAATAAGACACTAATTATTTAAAGTGGAAGATTACGTGAGTCAAGACCAGGTGTAGGGTCCGTTCCACCGGACGATAATAGTGGCTCGGGTGTGTTGTCCCCGAGAGGCGCTTCAGACCGTTCCACCGGTTTAAGAATAGTGGCTTAGGAGCGTTTTTCCTTGAGAGGTGTAGAATCCGTTCCAACGGATGATAATAGTGGCTCGAGTGTGTTGTCCCCGAGAGGTGCTTTAGACCGTTCCACCGGTTTAAGAATAGTGGGGGTCCCTGAACTCATCGTAAATAAATAAAATCGGATGTGATAATGATTATTATTGGATTGTTGGATTGGTGTTACTTAGCATGCGATCGTGATTTCTTGTATGCTTGTATCTTATGTGTTGTCATGTCTAGTAACGTACTCATAAGAATGAATATGTGACCCTTTGTTCTATTGTATGTAATACATGTATAATTGAGCATGAGAATTGCAAGCTATAGTCTTTCATATCTTATGTGTTTCTTGTTTCCTTCCCTGAGTTGGGTGGTCTTGATTTACTCAGTACCGGACCCGTACTGATGCTACCTTGATTGAATGGGTCCTGTGATGATCCAATGATGGTGGGGAGCAGACCTCTTGTGTAGGTTTGAGTTCAGATATTGGATTTGGGTGGAAGGCTTAACAATTGAGAGAGTAAGTAATCCGGAATTTTGATCTGTCGGGTTTTATCTGTTTAACTGTATTCCTCTTTGGAAGTTACAGGTGTTATATTTGAAATTTCAAGGGTATTGTAATTAACTTTCAATTTATCGTACTCTGATAAACTTTTAAAATTCGGATTTATTTCACAGGTTCTGCTGATTAATTCAGCGATGATTTGATTTAGTGAATTTATTCACTTGCCATCTGCCTATGGATATATCCTTGTGGGAGTTTATCCTTACGGCATAGATGTTTGAAATTGTTTGACAGGTTTTAGCCTTACGTCTAGCATGAGATAGATGGTAGACATCTATCTTGTGTTAGATGTGGCGGTAACATTCTCCAAATTCTATTCTAGCTTCTGCTTTATTCCTTCAATTTTTTTTTCAGGAGTAAATTTTGGGGGTGTTACAAAACTTGCAAACCTTGAACCCCTACCCCAGAACCTTCGTACCCTAAACCTCCAAACTCTAAATGCCTTACCCTCAAACCTCCATACCTCGAATCTCTAAAACCCGAACCTCTGTATCCTAAAATGCCGGTATCGGCCATAAATGATGGATGACCTACATAGTTAGCAAATGTTGGAATAGTAGAAGCTTCATAATTAGACCTTGGTTATTTAGGAGCTTATGTATATCCTTGTTGTTCCGATGCTTCTTTTGGTTTTTGTTGGCTACTTTTTTTTACCTCTACTCCGTCATTTGGTTTT